>CAJZHL010000003.1:0-1200000 GCA_916048055.1 Pedinophyceae sp. YPF-701 | reverse complement strand
GCTGAGCGGGTAGTTCGACACGCAGAGCGTCTCGTCGGTGTACGTGACATCAATGCTCCCGTGCGCCATGGCCCCCACCACGAGCACCGTCTTCTCGCCGCGCGGGAACTCCTTCGCCAGCGCGGTCGGCGACAGCGTGCGGTCGGCGTGCGCGGAGAACCCGATGCGCTTGCAGTCGGCGGGCAGCAGCCGCGTCACGGGCCCCTTGACCACGCGCAGGAGCTTGTCGGGCCCGTTGCTGGACCGGATGGACAGCTTCTGCAGGAGCTGCGCCATCAGGCCGCAGAACCGGCGGAAGGTGCGCGGCAGGCGGACCTGCGGGCTGACCTCGAACAGCACGTTCTTCTGCGTGTGCACGTAGATGGCGCTGATCCGCCCTGCAGAGGCGGGGCGGCGGCGCGCGGGTGAGGGCGGCGCGGGGGGTCTGTAGGGGACAGTGCGGGGTGGCGGGGGGGCGGTGCGGCGGAGTGCTGGGTCGGGAGGTTGGTGTGTAAGTGTGAGTTGGTGCGCACCTGCTTTGTTGAGTGGGCTGTCGAGGATGGACATGAGGGCCTGGTGGCAGATGTCTGGGCGGTAGTCCGCGGGGCTCTTGTCGTGGCGCGCCAGGAAGTTGGCGTGGTCGTCGCAGTTGAGGAGCACCATGCTCTTCCCCACCTTGCCCACCTCCAGCGTGGCCTGCTCCAGCACCACCACGATCCCCTCCCGCGACTCCAGCTTCTCCTGCTCCTCATCTTCCGCGGACGGCGGCTGCAGCCCGCCCACGATCGGCATGGCGCCCCTCGGACCGCTCTAGAGCCCCAGCAGCCGCACGGGCGTGTTCGCAGCTCAGGGGCGGCACGGGTCCAAGGCCCCGCCTGGCGATCCCAAGCGCTGCTGGCGCACTCCAGTGCGCGGGTCTCGCAGTCGACTGCGTCTGTTTCTGCGTCGCGCGCTCACAGCCCGCAGCGCAAGCTCGCGGGGGGAACGTCTCAGCGTGCCGCTTGCGCTCACGCAGTCGGATGGATATTCGTGAGCCGCCGGTAGCAACGTACGCCAGGGAGTGTCCCGCTGGAGCCGCGCCGGCTGTCATCGACCATCGTGGCGTACACAGGGCGTGGGAGTGTCCGGGGAGGACTCATTCAGCCTGACGCAGCCTGTAGGTGGGGCGAGCCACGAGGGCGGCGTGCCCAACAGATGCCGCGCAGTCGGAGCTGATTCCGGGGCGATGTCGGGAGCGTTGCGGGCGAATGTCGCGCTCGTGCGCGGGCGCGGGGGGGCGACGCAAGCCCGCCGCAGAGCGGCGCTCGTGAGGCCGACGCCGAGGAGCGCCCTTGACACCAGCGGAGAGTTCGGAGTCAGCGCTCGCAATGTGTGCTCGCGAACCGGCGTGCGCCCCCCCGTCGCCAGCGCGCAGAGCCCGCAAAGCAGCGATGACACCCCAGCCCGCCCCCGCCTCCTCAACATGCGAGAGCTGGAGGAAATATCGCGCCGGCGAGGCATGGAGCTGGTTGTTTCCGAGATCGGCCCGCTGTGGCGCGTGTCGGTCCGTGCGCTTCCGAAAGCGCCGGAAGGTGCTCAGCCATCAACCACGGGCAGCGCGCCCGCCCGCAAGGAGGAGATTCTCGGCTTCGTGGAGGGCTTCTGGATTCCCCTGGTCGGTATCCTGCACATCGACAAGATGGTCGTCTTCAACGACCGCGTGCGCGCCATGGGCGAGGCCGGTGGAGCTGCGCGCCGCAACGCCCTGGGTCTGGGGTTCCTGCTGGGCGCCGCGAGCGTCACTCTCGGCATCGAGCGCGGCTGCAAGAAGGGCGAGCTCCTCGCGATCGACGACGACCCGCACCAGCTCTCGCGGCTCGTGCGCTACTACGGGCGGTTCGGGTGGAGGGCCGTGCGGCAGGTGTGGGGCGACACGCTGGCGGACCTGCCGCACATGCTGGTGTGGGGCGGGGCGGGCGTGCGCATGGACGCCGACCTGGAGGAGATCCTCGGCAACTGGTCCGCAGCCATCATCAAGTCGGAGTTGTCCAACTCAAAGTGACGCATTGAATATGCTTCAGCGACGCCAACGAGCTCACTGAGACCGTTCCCTCCGCCGCCTGTCACTCGTCCCGCATCCCCTGCGGTCGGCGAGAGCCGCCACGACGCCTGGCGCACTGCGCCGTCGCCTGCGGCGCGGGTCACAGCTGCTGCGCATCACGCGCCGTTGTCTTGCCGCTCCAGGCTCTCCCGCGCCCCGACCGCGGGCGACCCGAGCTCCTCGACGTCGTCGCACACCGCGAGCACGCCCACGTCCTCCGGCAGCGACGCGAGCAGGTCGGTCTTCGCCTCCTGCACCGACTCCAGGCTCTTGCCCTCCACCGACAACACAATGCCCGCGCCGTCCTCCTGCCCGCTCACCGGGTAGCTCCCGATGCTCACCTCCGCGCCCGCGCGCCGCTGGACGTCCTCGAGCGTCGGCGCCACGCGCGTCTCGTCCCCGCACCGCAGCCTGACAGCAGCGTTGTGGAAACGCCCCAGGGGGAGGCCCCCGGGGACGGACTTGATCAGCACGCGCTCGACGGTCGCCCACTTCTTGCGGAGGAGGCTCGGGACGCCCGGGAGCACCAGGATGTTGCGGCACTGCACCAGCGGGAACGGGTTCATCTTCCCCGCGAACTTGCCGTCCTTGATGCCGTCCTCCTCGCCGGGGAGGTCGTGCAGGAGCACGTCCTCGTCCTGCGCCGCGGACAGCGACGAGCCGCCCGTGACGCCGCGAAAGACGCTCGCGAGGGCCGGGGCGCGGCGGATGCAGTGCACGTTGTTCCGAGGCGCCGCGCGACGATCGCGCTTCGCCGCCGATGCAGCGGTGCAGTGCGGCGGTGTTGGACACCGCAGCACTTGCGTTGCGCGCCAACGAAAGTCGGCGACTGCTGTGATGGAGGCAGTGGCAGCGTGTCTGTGTACGCGCGCGGCGGTCAGCGCTCACCTCTGGGACGTTGGTCATCTTCAGGTGCGCGTTCGTCAGGTCGTCGCCGGTCCACGCCGCCCGCATGCGCTTGTCGAGCTCGTCGTGCGACACGAGCTGCCGCCCGAGGCCCGCGGATATGCCCTCCATGGTCTTGTCGTCCAGCGTGGGGCCGATGCCGCCCGACGTGATCACGATATCGTACAGCTTCGACATCTCCGCCACCTGCGCGCACGCCAGGACCGCACGTCAGCAGCGAATCGACCGCATCTAGGACCCCGCGAGACGTGCGCGGTGCAAGCGGGCGTGTGTGTGCGCGGCGGGGCACGCACCACCGCCGCGATGTCCTCCGCGTCGTCCGGCACGATGCACACGCGGCCGACGCGCCACCCGATCCGCCGCAGCCCCGCGCACATGAAGGAGATGTTGGTGTCCTGCACCTTTGCCGACAGGAGCTCGTCGCCGACGATGAGCAGCCCCGCGACGCGCGTCAGGCCCGCGCGCGGCGTCGGCCCCGCGCTGTGCCGCGTGTTGCCGCGCCCCGCGCGCTCCATGCGCTGGTCCGCCAGCTCAAACGCGGGGAGGTGTTTTCCGTCCTGAGTCAGCAGCGCGTTGTTCGGCGCCGTGTTGTGCACGCCGCCGATCGACGTGTACCCGCGGTCGTACAGGCTGCAGTACGGCGCCTGCGTCTCGCGCAGGAACGCCCAGACTTCACTGTAGGACCAATCCAGAATAGGGTTGACTCGCATGAAGTTGGCCCACCCGGGCGTCGACGGCGAGAAGTGCTCCTGCCCCTTGGCGTTCGGGTCACCGCGCCGCGTGCCGATCAGGAAGGCCTGCGCGCGGAGCGGGCCGCGGGGCGCGAGGTTCCGCGGAGCAACACAGCGATGCGGTCGCCGGTGCTTCGCGGCGCGGCAGCGAGGGGGAAGCGTCGTTGCGGCGGTAGCACGGACTGCTGGGCGACGGATAGGGGCGCGGCGGGGCCGTGGGGGCCCGGGGGCGCACTGTGCAGCCTGTGTCGGCAACCAGGTCGGTCATGGCGGCCTTGTAGTCGCTGTTGTTGATGCGGAGGAGCCTGCCGTCGCACACGCTCTTGTCCACCTCGTCGACGAAGTCCCTGATCTCCGGGAAGTCGTCGTCCCTGCGACGGCGTGTCACACTCGCGGTGCTGTGCCAGGCGGGGCGTTGCGCTCGTCCGAGGGCATGCGGTCCTTCTGGCCGCGGCGCGTTGCAGGTGCATGAAGCGGCTGTCGCGCAGCGTCACGGCGCGTCGGCGCACCTCGCGAAGAACATCGCAGGGAGCCCGAGTCCTTCGCCAGTGGACAGGTGCGGGTGCAGCGCCAGCGTGGCGCGCGTGATGTGCAGCAGCACCGTCGAGTCCTTCCCTCCGTTGAACGACAGCGCCACACCTGCGTCTCAGCCAGAACGCGCGCCCGCTCGGCCCCCCCGCCCGTGGTGCGTCCCGCCACACCGCGAGACAACCGGCCCCCGAGCTCGATCGGCGCCCGCTCACCTCCGCGCCCGTACAGGGACAGCGCCCGCTCGACGACGCTCACGGCGTGGTCGAACTTCTCCTGCAGGTGCGGGTAGTCGGACCGCTGGACCCTCTCCACGATGTCCATGGTCGACCAGGACGCCCGCGGCGAGGCGGATGCGGCGATGCCGCGCGCGAGGCCGCGCCGGAGAATCGCGCAGTTCGTCCGGGCGGCGGGGCAGGTCCAGGAGCGATCGCGGCGGAGGGCGGTCGTTAAGTTGCGCTGCGCCATAAAAGCGAACGTGTGCGAACGACGTCGTGGGAATTCTGCGCGGCGGGGTGCGTGGGGCGAGGGCGGGGGGGGCGGGGCTGTGTGGGCGGCGCGGCCGCGTCGTGCGCGCTTCGAGGCCCGCGCGGGGGCGGGGGGCATATGGTGCGACAGACCTCCTCCTCGAGAGGGCTTTTTGGCGCCCGAAGCGCTGCGACGTGGGCATGCGAGTGGCCCTGTCGCATAGATTTTGCAGGGTAAGATGCTCCGGAAAGCCACGAGCCTCCTTGCGGGGCGCGCGGGCGCGCTCCGAGGCAACACTTCGGTGAGTCTTCTTCGCAGGCCTCCCGTTTGCGGGCGATCTCCGGCCGCGGCCGCCGCGTCCGATCAAGACGCGTTGATATATGTTTCGGATGCGCAGCCGCGGCCCCGACGTCCGTTCTAGACCCCCCTGCCGCGCTGGGCGCGCCAGCCTCTTCCTGTGGCACCTCGACCAGGGCCGCAATGTGCACGTCTGCGCGCGTTCGTCGCTTCATTCCCGCCCCCCCCGCCTCCTCCCATCGCAGTTCGCCTCGGAGCTGGCCCAGAATGTCCGCTGTATGAGGTGAGCGTCGCGCGGCGCGACCCTGCCTGTGTCCCGCGGCCACCAGCCGCTGCCCCCACACGCCGCCTGCCGGCCAGCCTCCAGCACGCCCGCCGCCCTCCGCGTACCTCGCAGCCTGTCCCGCCACGCTGCCAGCGTCCCGCCCGCCCATCTCGCCCTGAGCACCCCGCACGAGCTCACCACCCGCACCGCTGCCCTAAGCCTGCGGAGACGCGCCTCCTCGCGCCGCCTCCGGGCCATCCAGCACGGCTCCCGCCCCGGGAACATCTCGATGCCGCTTCTCGCTCCCTGCCGCGCTCCGTGCTGACCGTGGCTGTCCGTGGCGCCCCGCCTTGTGCTGCAGCGCTGGCGCTGAGGTGATCGGCATCGACCTTGGCACGACGAACTCGTGCGTGGCGGTCATGGAGGGCAAGAACCCGCGCGTCATCGAGAACGCCGAGGGCTCCCGGACCACGCCGTCCGTCGTCGCGTTCACCGACAAGGTGCGTCGCGCCGCGCCGGCCGCGCTCCCGCGCCACCGCGGGCTGCATGCGCGCCCCCCGCACCCCGGCGCGCGCCGAGACCCGCGACGCTCCCCGCCGCCGGCCCGCAGGGCGAGCGACTGGTCGGGCTGCCCGCCAAGCGCCAGGCAGTCACCAACCCCCAAAACACGCTCTACGGCATCAAGCGGCTGATCGGGCGGCGGTTCGACGACCCGACGGTGGCCAAGGAGCAGAAGATGGTGCCGTTCGAGATCGTGAAGGCGTCGAACGGCGACGCGTGGGTCAAGGCGGGCGGGAAGGAGATGTCGCCGTCGCAGGTGGGCGCCTTCGTGCTGGGCAAGATGAAGGAGACGGCGGACGCGTTCCTGGGGCGGCCCGTGAGCCAGGCGGTGGTCACGGTGCCGGCGTACTTCAACGACTCGCAGCGCCAGGCCACGAAGGACGCGGGCAAGATCGCCGGCCTGGACGTGCTGCGCATCATCAACGAGCCGACCGCGGCGGCGCTGTGCTACGGCGCGGACCAGAAGGAGGGCATCGTGGCGGTGTACGACCTCGGCGGCGGCACCTTCGACATCTCGATCCTGGAGATCTCCGGGGGGGTGTTTGAGGTCAAGGCCACCAACGGCGACACCTTCCTGGGCGGGGAGGACTTCGACCAGGCCGTCTGCCAGCACCTCGTGGACTCGTTCAAGAAGGAGCAGGGGATCGACCTGTCCGGCGACAAGCTCGCGATGCAGCGGCTGCGCGAGGCGGCCGAGAAGGCCAAGTGCGAGCTGTCGTCGACGACCACCACCGACATCAACCTGCCCTTCATCACGGCGGACGCGTCCGGCGCGAAGCACCTGGCGCTCACGGTCACGCGCGCGCAGCTCGAGAAGATCTCGGACTCGCTGCTGAACCGCACGAAGCAGCCGTGCGCGAGCTGCATGAAGGACGCGGGCGTGACGGCCAAGGACATCAACGAGGTCCTGCTCGTGGGCGGGATGACGCGCATGCCCAAGGTGCACGAGATCGTCAAGTCGATCTTCGGGAAGGACGCGAGCCGCTCGGTCAACCCGGACGAGGCCGTCGCGATCGGCGCGGCCATCCAGGGCGCGGTCCTGCGCGGCGACGTCAAGGACATCCTCCTGCTCGACGTGACGCCGCTGTCGCTCGGCATCGAGACGCTCGGCGGCGTGTTCACGCGCCTGATCCAGCGCAACACGACCATCCCCACCAAGAAGAGCCAGGTGTTCTCGACGGCGGCCGACAACCAGACGCAGGTCTCGATCAAGGTGCTGCAGGGCGAGCGCGAGATGGCCGCGGACAACAAGATGCTCGGGAACTTCGACCTGGTGGGCATCCCGCCGGCGCCGCGCGGCGTCCCGCAGATCGAGGTGACGTTCGACATTGACGCCAACGGCATCGTGCACGTGAACGCCAAGGACAAGGCGACGGGCAAGGAGCAGGCCATCACGATCCAGTCCTCCGGCGGGCTGAGCGAGGACCAGATCCAGCAGATGGTGAAGGACTCGGAGATGCACGCGGAGGCGGACAAGAAGCGGCGCGAGATGATCGACGCCAAGAACGAGGCGGACTCGCTGATCTACTCGTCGGAGAAGAGCCTCGCGGAGCACAAGGACAAGCTCCCGCAGGACGTGGTGGACGCGGTGAACGCGGCCGTGAGCGAGGCGAAGGAGGCGGCGGGCGGCGAGGACCCGGATGCGCTCAAGGACAAGGTGGACGCGCTGCGGCAGGCGGTGATGAAGATCGGGGAGGCGCTGAACAAGGCGGGCGCGGAGAGCGGCGCGGGCGAGGAGGGCGCGCAGGAGGCGGAGTTCAAGGAGAAGGAGGAGGGCGGCGACAAGAAGTAGTTGCGCTGTGAGACTGGTCAGAGGGTCGCGAGGTGCCGTGCAAGCCGCTCGTGGGTCGATCCAGACGGACGGATGGGATTTTGTCGGGCAGGTGGGGTGGTCGGGGAGGTGGGGCGGTGGCGGGTGAGGCCGCGAAGCGGCTGGAGGTGTGTGGGTGACAGGTTGCACGAGTGGGCGCCTACTGGCCCACGCAGGCGTCGACGCAGTCCTCCGGGCGCTTGAACCTGTTGAGTGCGTTGCCCCCGCAGCCGCTCCAGATGCGCTCGACGCACGCGCCCGTGTTCTCGTCGTACCAAAACCGGGGAAGGCTCGCCCCGCACGAACCCGCTTCCCACGGCCCCGCGCACCGCTCCTCTGCACCAGCACGAGCGGGAAAATTCACAGGTCCAGGGAACGCGATCGCGAAGCGGACAGGAGGCCAGAGCCCGGGCCAGGCCGATAGCGACGTTACCTGGAGGAGGTTGGTCGCCGTTAGGCTCCGGAAGCGGGTCCAACGGCTCGGCTGCCGGGCTCTCCGCGTCGCCCGATGCACCCGCCACCCGCGACGCGAGAACGCATTCCCCGCGGAACCAGACGCACCGCCCTGCGTCCAAGAAGCAACGTTTCATGAGCCTAGTCAGGAGCAACGCACCCACGCGTCACGTGCGCATCTGAAACGAGCTCCTCACCGGCGCAGGTGAAGGTGCCCGTGCAGCGGGCGGGTCCGAACTGCGTCAGCGAGCCGCACGTAACGCAGATGCCGAACCGCACGCCCTGGGCCGCTGCGGGCTGCGCGCAGGACGCCAGCGCGAGAACGAGGACGCCGGCGATCGCCAGCAGCCACGCCGCGAAGCGCTCGGCGCTGCGGGCGCGAGCGGTCGCGCGCGCACTTCCTGACATACCGTCGCGCTGCATTATTAGGGCACGTCGCCGATTGCAGGCCGGCATGGTGTCGTTTGGACCGATCGCCCGCGCCGCCCGGGCAGCAAGTTCGCGCCGCGTGCCGCGGACGTGCCCCTTCGGTACCGCCCCCGCGACTGACGCGTCCTCCAGGCTGACATCGCGGGGGGAGGTCTCGCTTGACGCCCCACTGCCGCGCTTCCGGCGCCTTTGGGTCCGGCTGGCATGTGCGGATGTAGGAGAGGTTCGGAGGGTGAGGAGTGTCCCTGAGCTGCGGGCAGCTGGACGCCTGGCGGAACAGCGCAAGTTGCATCGGCGTGCTGCGGTTGCCGCCGCGGGCACGGGCAGTCGGCGCCCGCCCGGGGACGCATCTGATTCACTGTAGTGAGGAGCGGACAGGCCTGTCGGCACGCGCGCCCCGACGGGAGGGTATCCGTCAATATGGCGTCTTCGACCGTCTCCAAGATCCCCCAGGCGCACAAGCTCGCAGTCATGAGCTTGTACTGGCGTCTCCTTAAGAACTCGGCGTCAGCTACCCGTGGGCCGGTCGGGTTCATCTACATGGTGAGCGCCCAGAGCCCGTGCACCCGGGAAGCGCTCTGTCGCTCGAACCTCTCCGCAAGCTGCCGTTCGCACGACTCCGCGCCCCACGGGCGCCATATCGACTCGTTTACATCCGGGCCTGGCAGAGTCACGGGCTCGGAAGCGGCCACAGAGCAGCAGCGAGCCTGCTGAGTACCTGCACTCCTCAACCGGGCCCTGCCGCGCTCTCGGGCCCATCCCCTGCAGGCTCAGCGATACAGGGCGGAGTTTGAGCGCTGGAAGAACACGGTACGGCCGCCCAAAGCCGCCCAAACCCCTCCCAACGGCGCCACTTCCGCTCACAGCCACTGTTCCTGCCCTGCGACGTGTTGCGCGGACCCGACAGCCCAGCCCAGCCCTCGCTCGCCCGCTCCCCAGTCGACGAACCACCCGCCGCCGGCCACCACGCAGCCCGACTCCTCCCGGGCCCACGCTGACGCCCGCAAACGACCCCGCCGCACCCACACGCGCTCGCCCCGTCCCCGCACGGCCCGCTCGCCGCACCCCCACGCCCGCCACGCCCCGACCTCGTCGCGTGCATCCCATCCACCGCGCGCGCGCCCCCTCACGCCCCCGCAGGACCTCGAGGACGGGAAGCGTTTGCTGGAGCAGGGCGAGGAGCACTACGCGGCGACCATCTGGCAGCCGTACATCCGCCCGAACGCCCCGGGATCCACTTTGTACGCGAGGAACCCCCCGCAGCTGACGTACCGCATCCGGTACATCCTCAACTACGACCGGGAAGGCTACGAGCCCGTCATTGGGCCGTCCTACCAGGGTCCCGTGGAGCCGGGAGACTTCAAGGTGTACGACCAGGTGCGTCCCACGTGCCCCAGGGACCTCCCGCGCCGCTCCGGGCGCCCGGCTGCCCCGGCGGGCGGCGCCTGGGCGTGCCTGCATCTGTGCGTGTGCGCGCTTCGAGGCGAAGCGGCTGAGACGCGGGCGCGCTGTTCGTGTGGGCGCAGGAGGAGATCTGGGAGATGGAGCGCGCGCGGTGGAAGAAGGAGCAGCTGGAGAAGGGGAAGAGTCCGGGGGAGGTGGAGGCCATCCTGGCGCAGTCGCGCAAGGACGGGCAGGCGATGCTGGGCGAGGATCCGAACGGGAAGAACCAGATCTCGTGGCTGGACAAGAAGTGGAACCTCGACTGGGGCCCGTACTGGCAGGACGGCCCCGACGGGACCGTGGCGGGCGGCAAGATGGTGCTGCCGGAGAACAAGAGCTGGTGGAAGTGAGCGGGCGGCGGCGCCGAGACTCTGTGATGCGCGCGAGTGCGAGCGCGGCCGGTGCGCGGGGCGGTCCCGCACGGCGAGTCATGCCGACGTTGTCGAGCGATGTCGTAGGTGACGACGTGCGTGCGATCGGGGGGGAGGATGCGTGGCTGCGTCGTGCGTGTGGTGACGGCGTGGCTCGCGGCGGCCTCGGGTGGGTGTTGGTGTGGCGTTGCTCCCAGCGCCGCCAGGCCGGTTGGCACCGTCTGCAGCTTCGGACCCTGAGCACACGCTACGTGCCTTGCATGTTGTGCTGCAGAAGCGAGCGGGCAGTAGCTCGCGTCGAGCATACATTCAGCGCCCTCACACACTTGGGTGCGATCCGCTGTCAGACATCGCGCCGCCACACGCCGTCTCGCGGCCTCGGAAGCGCGAATGGTTGACATCGCCACGTGCTCCTTGGTGGGCCCGGCGCCCAGCTAGCCGCCGGCAAGGTCCCACGCCGCGTGCCGCGCAGGCACGCACGACGGGAGCGAGCCTGGCGCGGTTGCGCGCGCCGTGGCGACACGTGCGTCGGGCTGGTGTCAGGTTGGGTAGAAGAAAACTCGGCAACGGGGACGATGGTCGACATGGGCCGTGCCCAGCGCATGTCGCGGTCATTTGAGGCGTCTTGAGAACGCTGAAGCGGGGGATCGTTCACACACGACGCGTAGGCGGGGCGTCTGCGCAGGCTCACCTGTCCCTGAGCCGGCCGCGCTGCGGAGTAACCAGGCTGAGAGACGCCGCGGTCGGATAATCACAGCATGAGCGACTTCAGTGCGCTGCTTCAGCAGTTCGGGGGACGGCCTGCGGAGGAAGACGCCCAGGACAAGGTCTGTGGCTGTGTTGCCGCCGGCGCTGCCGCTCGAGTGGCCTCTACCGTCGCTCTCGCCGGAATAACGCCGCGACGACCTGCCGCTGCGATCGGGCTGCACGATCTCGCCGGCCCCTCGCCTCTTGCCCCGCTACGAGCGCTGCCGCCAACTGCCTGTGGCTGCTCCCGGATCCAACTCTGCTTGCAGAGCTCCCCGGCACCGCAGGACCCCTTCATGGCGCTCCTGTCGCAGACCACGGCGTCCCCCGCCCACGCAGCGGCGACCCCGGCCGCGGGCAACGGAGCCCAGGCAACCCCAAGCTCTCAGGGCGGCGCCCCGGCCCCGGAAGCGCACGGCGTGGAGCTGTCAGACGGCGACGAGCATTTCTACGATGTGGAGCGGGCGCTCGTGGGCGGGAAAGCGCCGCACCAGCTCTTCGTGTCGCCGGTGACGCGCATGAAGTACGAGGCCGCTTTGACCCGTGCGAAGCTCATTGCCGTGGACGAACAGTGGATCTGCTACGCGCTGAAGGGAGGATCGGTCCGCATCCTCGACAAGTCCACCGCCGCGAAGGGAATCATCAAGCCCGCCGACGGTGCGCAGCCCCCGCCCCACGCGTCCTGCGGGCAGCCGCGACTGCCGCGCACGCAGCGCACCGCAACCCGATTCCAGTCCTTCAAACGCATGCACTCATCCAAAACAGCCGCCCCTCCAACCTGCGATCACGCGCGTGCCCCGCAGCCTCTCGCGCGCCCTCACCACTGCTGCACCTCACTCACTTTCGCGACGCAGGCACGCCGGCCGTGACGGACCTCGCGCTCCTCGCGCCGCTGAACGCCACCTTCCAGCCGCCGCGCCTCGTCGTCGCCCGCCACGGCTCCGTCGAAATCCACACCCTCGGCATGTCGCCTGAGTCGGGCACGGTGGGCACGACGCTCGAGCACCGCTACCTCGTCGACGGCGACGGCCACCCCGACTACCCCAAGGTCGCCGTCTGCGCCTCGGAGACCCTCCTGCTGATCGCGGTCGGGGACGCCCTCTGGCGGTTCGACATGACTCAGTCGGACCGCTCCGGCGCGACCTCGCGGCTGCGCGACCACGCGCCCGTCCACGCGCCCGCACGCATCGTCTCGATCGACGTCATGGAGGAGGGGGAGTGCGCCGTGCTCGGGTGCGCGACCGGCCGCGCCGTCACCGTCAATCTGAGCGTGGTCGCCCCCGCCAGCATTGCGGACATGAGGGTCGCGGACGTGACAGCGGCGGCGGACGGAGAACTGGACAGCGTGAGCTGGCTGGGCCACGGCATGCTCGCTCTCGTCTCGGCGCGCCGCGGGACGAAGCTCGGCCTGCAGGACATGGCCACTGGCGCCGTGCACGCCGTGCTGACGTTGGGCAAGGCGGGCGCCGCGGACGCGAGCCTGTTCTACAACCACGTCTCGGTCGCGAAGGAGGACCACCTCGTGCTGGTCGTGAACGCCCTGCGAGGGGAGGTGTTTGCCGTCAGGTTCGCGACGGACCGCGTGCGCTTCACTGACGTGGCGCAGTTCCGCATCACGCAGCCCATCCTGTCGATGCACGTCCGCCGCGACGCCCCGCTCACCGACGGCGACGTCGAGAAGACCCTGCACGTCTGGGCCGTCCAGCAGGTCGGCATCCAGCAGTACGAGGTCAACCCCGTGGCCTGTCGCCGCAACCCCGCGCTGCCCGCGGTCCGCGCCGGGCACGCGCCGCCCGCAACGCCGGCGCCGGCGCCGGCGCGGCCGACGCCGAGTCCGCAGCGCTCCGAGCCGGCGCGCACGCCGGTCGCCGCGCCGGCGCCGGTCATCTCGGCGTCGCCAGCGCACGCGCAGACGCCGGTCGCGCCGCCCGCCGGCGACACGAGCCTCTCGACGGTGCTCGCGGCGATCGAGGCGCAGGCGGCGCGCACCGCCGCGATGGAGTCCCGGCTGCTCGTCGCCGTCGAGGCGAAGATCCGCGAGGGCTTTGATCAGGAGCGGCAGCGGCTGCAGGACGCGACGACGCGGGCGCTGGAGAGCGTCTCGCGGGCGGTGCGGAAGGAGGTGCCCGTGGAGCTTGCGGCGGCGATGGAGCGGGAGCTCGGCCGGCTCGCGTCGCGCGTCACGCCCGCGGTGTCCAAGGCGATGCAGGACGTCATGCAGCATGGCGCGGGGGGCGCCGGGGGCGGCAAGGGCGCGAAAATGGACGCGGCGAGCAAGGAGGAGATCGAGCGCGAGGTGAAGCGCGCGGTCGGGGACGCGGTGCGGTCGCAGTTCGCGGAGAGTCTCGTGCCGGCGCTGGAGTCGGCGACGCGCGAGGCGCTGGGGCAGGTGTCGACGGCGCTGTCCGGGTCGATGGAGGGCGCGTCGAAGGCGCTGTCGGGGGCCGCGCGCGCGATCGAGTCCGGCGCGCAGGCGTCGACGAGCGCGGTGGCGTCGGCGGTGAGCGACATTCAGGCAGCGACAAGCAACCTGGGCGCCGCTGCGGCGAACCTGGCCGCGCAGGCGTCGACGCTCGCGGCCTCCGGGGCCGCGGGCGCGGGTGCGAGGGCGCCGCGGGACGCGCGGGAGGTTGTGCGGGAGCTGGCGGCGGCTGGGGACGCGGAGGGGGCGTTGCAGACTGCGGTCGACTCCGGGGAGCCTGACGTGGTGCTGGAGGCGTGCAAGGCGCTGGGGACGCCGATGGGAACGGTGCTGGAGGACGACGGCACGCCGCGCGTGCCGCACGCGCTGCTGCTGTCGGTGGTGTCGGCGTTGGGGGGGGAGTTTGGCGACAGCGACACCCCGACGCGGGTCGAGTGGATGCGGGAGTGTGCGCTGGCGCTGGACGCGGGCAGCCTGGACCTCAAGGAGATCAAGGAGAAGCTCGGGCCCGTGCTGAGGGCGCTGCAGGACGCGGCGCACAAGATCACAGGCGCCGACGCCACGCAGTGCCGGCTGCTGCTCCACGTCATCAACAGCGTGTTCCACCCGCCCGGGCGGTAGGAGGTAGCCGACAGACCGGAGGCGGGCCTCGCTTCTTGCTGGATGGGGGCGTTCTGTTGCCAAGAATCGGAGTTGTGATGAAAGTCCGAGCAGTTGAAGCGCCTCTGCGTGGCCCACCTGCGCACGGTGGCGTGGCCTCGGGCTCGCGGATGCGAAGCTGCTTGTCCGTGTGGCTCGAACGGAGCCGCAACGCGCCTGCGAATCGGAGCAAGTCGCACCACGGTCTTTCCTGGGACAGAAAGACTGTCCACCACCAACGCGAAGAGACATAGACGGACCAGCGTGACCACGTCTCGCCAGGACCTCTTCCCCCGAAACACGATCCACATCGCGATCTCCTCTCCGATCGCCGCGGGGGTGCGTTCCAGCCCAATATGTGATGACTCGCCGCCGGTGCGTGTTGTCGCCGCGATGGCCCCGGAGTCGGCGGTGGCACCGCGCCCTGCTGGATGTCGCACTCATCGAGTCGCACCTTGCAAACAGTGTATCCGTGTCCGTGTAACGCTGCGAGCGTGTGGTGCACATCTGCGCGTGTAGGAGTGCGACTCGTCCCGCGTTGGATGATGACGGCCCGAGAGCTCGAGCCGGCGGGAGGCGCCTGCCACGTGCGTCGCGGTGCGTCTTCGATGCCGTGGGCTGTCTTCTTCGTTGGGTTGTACCCCCAGGAGGGGTCACCTCACACACCCTGTGTGTGCGACTGAGCCGGGCTCTCACCGGCCCGGGCGGCATCATGTGGGTGCGCCCGCCTCGCACACGGTCAGTGTGACTGGCTCGCGATCAGCCGCACAACAGAATTGGCCGCCGTGACGACAGCAGGCCGTGCAACTGCTTGTAGCAGGTGAGACGCGGGGCGGTGCTCGCGGAACGCGCTGGCGGTGGTCGGTGCTGATCGCACGGCGGTGGCGGAGGTGTGCGCTGTCTCGCGGGCTGCCGCGAGAGTCGCATGGAGCGCCCAACGCGGTGCATGCGGCGTGCGTCTCGGGCGCTGGAGGGACCTTGGCCGTGAGGCTGCGTGGCGGGAGACCCTTGCTGGGTTGTCAGGATGTCACATGACAGGCACTAGGTGTCATGCTGAGCACGGCTGCATGCGCGCGCCGGGCGGCTCTCACAGCTCCCGCTACCTCACCTCCTGGAATCTCTCATTGGCACCCGCAGGACCCGTCCACGGCGCTCCGGCGGCGGCGAAGCATCACGGGCACGATCTCTGCACTCGATGGAGCTGCGAAGCGGACGTTGCGTGGGCGGGTCGCGGCCCTCGCAGCGCCCACGCGCTGGTGACGATGACGCACCCCCTCTGATGGACCTGTCGTTCGGGCCGGGCAGCGGTCCGCTGGGAGACGTCATCCGCCTGCTGCCCAGGAAGTCGCGCGTCGCCCTCGCGGCTGCGTCGTCGGGCGCGATGGCGAGCGTGCTGGAGAGCTGCGGGGGGGCTCGATGGACGGCATGCACAAGGGAGGTGGGGAGGGCGGTGGCGGGGAAGGTGGAGGGGCGCGTGTACGCGGGGGCGAGATCGCTGGTGGGGCGGGCGAGCGACGACGGGCGGTGGTGGGTGTACCGGCGTGCGGGTGCGGACCCCGACAGTGTGGCGGCGATCGTGGGGCTGGAGGCCAGGAAGACGGGCCAGGGGGACGGGCCTGTGGCGGACGCGCGTCGGCTGGTGATCACGGAGGAGATGACGGCGCTGGAGGTCGTCAGGGCGTTTGGGGATCATTATGACATTGGTCGGGAGTGGGGGGCAAAGTGGCTGCCTGCAAGCGTCGCGGCGCGGTTGAAGGAGGTGGTGGTGAGCGAGCAAAGGCTGCGGAGGCTGCCGGAGGGGATGGAGTCGCTGCAGGTGCTCAGCATGCGTGGCTGCAACCAGCTGGCGGGGAAGGGGTGGCTGCCGGCGTCGAGCTGCGGGAGCGTGAGGGAGCTGGTTGCTGAGCGCTCCTCGCTGGCGAGGGTGCCGGAGGGGATGGGGTCGCTGAAGGAGCTCAGCGTGATCGGCTGCAAGCAGCTGGCGGGGAGGGGTGGCTGCCGGCGTCGAGCGGCGGGAGCGTGAAGAAGCTGGTTGCTCGGGACTTGTCGCTGGCGAGGCTGCCGGAGGGGATGGGGTCGCTGCAGGTGCTCAGCCTGCAGCAGCTGGCGGAGGGAGGTGGCTGGCGTCGCGAAGGCTGGTTGCTGTTACTCCTCGCTGGCGAGGCTGCCGGAGGGGATGGGGTCGCTGGAGGAGCTCAGCGTGTGTGGCTGCAAGCAGCTGGCGGAGGAGGGGTGGCTGCCGGCGTCGAGCGGCGGGAGCGTGAGGGAGCTGGATGCTCGGGACTCCTCGCTGGCGAGGCTGCCGGAGGGGATGGGGTCGCTGAAGGAGCTCAGCGTGCGTGGCTGCAAGCAGCTGGCGGGGGAGGGGTGGCTGCCGGCGTCGAGCGGCGGGAGCGTGAAGAAGCTGCTTGCTCGGGGCTCGTCGCTGGCGAGGCTGCCGGAGGGATGGGTCGCTGAAGGTGCTCAACGTGATCGGCTGCAAGCAGCTGGCGGGAGGGTGGCTGCCGGCGTCGAGCGGCAGGGAGCGTGAAGACTGGTTGCTCGGGACTCGTCGCTGGCGAGGCTGCCGGAGGGGATGGGTCGCTGGAGGTGCTCAACGTGATCGGCTGCAAGCAGCTGGCGGGGGAGGGGTGGCTGCCGGCGTCGAGTCGTGGGAGCGTGAGGGAGCTGCTTGCTCGGGGCTCGTCGCTGGCGAGGCTGCCGGAGGGGATGGGGTCGGTGAAGGTGCTCAGCGTGATCGGCTGCAAGCAGCTGGCGGGGGAGGGGTGGCTTCCGGCATCGAGCGGCAGGAGCGTGAAGAAGCTGGATGCTCGGGACTCCTCTCTGCGCAGGCTGCCGGAGGGGATGGGGTCGCTGGAGGAGCTCGACGTGCGTGGCTGCAAGCAGCTGGCGGGGGAGGGGTGGCTGCCGGCGTCGAGCTGCGGGAGGCTGCAGAAGCTTCGGGCCACGGCACATCAGCTGCAGGGGCTGCCGGAGGAGCAGAGTCGGACCCTGATATCTCTGTTACGTTGAGCAATCACTGAGGTGAGGTGTCGGATTCACATCAATCGGCACCGATGCGCCACCATCAAGCCCCGCCGACCGTCACGTCCGCCCCAGCGCCCCTCCGCGGCGCGATCCGCTCCTCCAGCGCATACAGCCGCCCCTGGAGCACCCCAAGTAGCTCGTGCGACCCCTCCCTGTCCCCCAGCACCTCCGCCCACCGGTTCCCCAACTGCGTCCGCACCTCTGTGAGCACCTGCATCACCTCCCGCACGTCCCGCACCGCACGCGCCACGTCCTCCCGCCCGCCCTCGTGCAACTCCTCCAGCTCGTACAGCTGCGCCTCCGTCTCCGCGATCTGGTCCCGCAGCGCGTTCGCAACCTCTTTGGACACCATGCCGCTGTCGCCAAACTTGTCGCGCAGCCGACGGGCCGTCGTCGCCGACACCAGGCCTGCCGCCGCGATCGCGTCACGGCTGAGCCGCGCGGAGCCGCGCGATCGCCGCGACCGCGCCGGGGACGGCGGGAACCCCCCAAAGCCAGGCTCCGGGAATTGCGCGGTGATGAACGGGCCCTTCCGGGGCGAGCTCGCCGCGGAGGTGCTGGTCCCGCCGCCCAGGCCCATGCGCGACCGCGAGGGCCGCCGCGTCGCGCTGCGGAACCCGCCGTACGACCCCGCGCGCTCGCGGCCGCGCGATCCGCCGCCTGTGCCGTCGCGACTCGGTGCGTACGCGGGGCCGGCAGGGACGCCCGCGAACGACGTGCGCTTCCCGCGCGCGCGGCCTGTCGACATGTCGTCGTCGCGCGCGACGGCGAGGCCGCCCCGGCGCCGCGGCGACCGCCCAGGGTCGACGTCCGCTGCGTCACCGTCATCGCGCCGCGCCCGCCGCGACGACGCGGCCCTGGCAGGGCCCTTGCGGCCCTGCGCAGGGCGATCGTACTCGTCCGCGTCCGCGTCCGCGTCCAGTCTCCGCCTCGACGGGCTGGGACCCCCCCCCTGCGTCAGGTTGCGCCGCGACGGCGACATGCGTTCCGGCAGCGCCTTCGCGCGGCTCAGCGCGCGCTCGAGCGAGTCCTCCGCGGTCCGAATGCGGCTCTCGTACTCAGCGAAGCGCTTCTGCGCATCCTCGTCCGCACGCCGCGCCTTCTCCGCAGATTCCCGCGCCGCGACGTCCGCGGCCTCGCGCTCCGCCCGCAGCGTCCGCAGCGCCTCCTGCACGCTCGCGAGCTTCGCGTCGCTCGCAGCCAGCGCCGCCACGAATTCCCGCTCGCGCCCCTTCGCCGCGTCCACCGCCGCCGCCGCCCCGTCCGCGCGCGACCGTGCCTCCTGCGCCTCCGTCGCAGCTGCCGCCGCATCGTGCCGCGCCGCCGCGAGCGCCGCGTGCGCGTCCTCCGCGCGGCGCTCCGCCGCCTCCACCGCCGCGCGCGCACGCTCGGCCTCCCGCTCCGCCTCCGACCGCACCGACAGGACCTCCGCCTCCGCCACCGCCCGCGCGGTCGTCGCTTCCGTCAGGTCCCGCTCGAGCCTCGCGTGCGCCGCGCGCAGCGCATCCATCTCGCTGGCGACTGCCTTGAGCTGCCCGTTCTCTCCCGCGAGCCGCTGGCACCGCAGCCGCAGCCCCTCGGCCTCGGCAGCAAGCTCCCGCACCGCACTGTCTTTTGCGTCCTCGTCTCGGGTCGCCGCGGCGCGCTTCGCGGTCTCCTGGTCGAGCTGCCGCCGCGCCTCCGCGAGCTCGCGCGCGCGGCCCTCGAGCGCGATGTCCGCTGTACGCGCGCGCCCCTCGGCCGCCGTGGCGGCCTCCTGCGCACTCGCAGCGTTCACGGCCTCGCGCGACGCGCGCACCTCCGCGGCCGACACCGCTGCCGCTGCCTCCGCGAGCTCGCCTCGCAGCGCGCGCTTCTCGTCCTCGACCGCGCTCACGCGCGCCGCGAGCGCCGCGCACCGCTCCCGCAGCTCCGCCGCCTCCGCCACCGCCGCGTCCGCCGCCTTTCGCAGCTCCCCCGCCGCCGCCTCCTTCGCCGCCACGCTCCGCTCCAGTCGCGCCGCGTGCACCCGCACCTCCTCGAGCTCCCCGGCCACGCGCTCCGCATGCCTGTTTGCCTCCCGCACTGCCGCACGCTGCGCCTCCAGCAGCCGCTCGCTCTCCCGGAGGTCCGCCTGCATCTGCCCCGAGTCCGCACTGAGCTCCTCGAGCCGCCCGAGCGCGCGCTCCAAGTCAGACTGCATCCGCGCCGCGCGGCCCTCTGCCGCACGCAGCCGTTCTGCGCGGTCCTGCGCCGCGCTCCGCTGCCGCTCCGCCTCCACCTGCGCCGCGCCCAGCTCGCGCGCGTGCGCGGCGTCGTCCGCAGTCGCCGCCTCGAGCGCCGACAGCTCGGCCTGCTGCCGCTCCACGGTCGCCTCCAGCGTCTCGCAGCGGTCCTGCGCCCGCCGCAGCTCCGCCGTCGTCGAGTCCAGCGCCTGCTGTAGCCCCGCGCAGAGCTTCTCGCGGTCCGTGCGGTCGGCCTCGGCCGCGCGGATGCGGTCGTTCGAGGAGACTTCGAGGGCGCGGCGCTCAGCGTCGCGGGCCTCCTCAGCCACCGCGCGGTGGCGCTCGGCCTCGCGCGCGCGGTCCTGTGCGGAGGCGAGCTGCTTGCGCAGGTCGGCGACGTCCTGCTGCGCGGACTCCCCGAGCAGTGCGGCGCTGCGGAGGCGGGCGGCCTCCTGCTCCGCGCTGTGTGCGCGGGCGTCCAAGGACTTGGTTTGACCGCGCAGGCGCTCCAGGGACACCTCCGCGGCAGAGGCGTCCTCGCGGGCGTCGCGCGCCTCACGCTCCCACTTGCGCGCCTGGGAACAGAGGGCGCAGCGATGGGGGCGGTCAAGCAAGGGAAAGACAACACCATGATTGTTTTGTTACGGAACTACGTAAGCGGGAGATGAGAAAGCCGCGGCAATGGGGAACCGAGGTTCGCGGCACACCAGGAACGAGCGTGCAGACACCACCAGGGCGTGCGAGGCGGCGCAAAGCATGGGTCGAACGAACAGTGACGGTGCGACGCGCACCCTCGTCTCCGCGTCGTCGAGCTTCTTGCGCAGCGCCGCGACCTCGTCGCGCAGCTTCCCCGCCTCCTCCTCCACGGCCGCCGCGCGCTTCCCCGCCGCAACGCCCTGCGCCTCAGCCTCCGCGAGCTCCACCCGCACCTGCCCTGCGGCACGCTCGGCGTCCGCCCGCGCAGCCTCCGCGACCCCCACACGCTCCTCCGCGCGCCGCAGCGCCGCCTCCGCGGCCGCCGCCGCCGCCTTTGCGTCTGCCGCCGCGGCCTCCGCCGCGCGCGCGCGCTCCCCCGCCGCGTCGCACGCTTCGTTGGCTGCGCGCGCTCTCTCCCGCATCTCCGCCGCCGCAGCCACAGCCGCGTCCGCCTCCGCCCGCGCCCGCTCCGCCAGCTCCTTCGACGCCCCGCCCTCCGCGGCCTCCGCCCGCGCCGCCCGCAGCTCCTCGCCGCGCGCCTCCAGGTCCGCCTCGAGTTGCATCACCGCCATCTTGGCCTCCTCCGCACCGTCCTGCAGCGCCGTGAGCCGCTCGACGTCCCGCTCCAGGCCAATGATCTCCTTGTTCTTCTCCCGAACCTGCGTCAGAATGGGCGTCGCGGTGCGTCGGGGCGTGCGGCAGACGCAGCAACACGTAGTGCTCGGTACCCAGCACGTCGCCAAGGCGCTTCGGAGCACGCCCCGCCGTGCACGCCCGCCTCGCACCTCTTCCTCGCGCGCCGCGAGCGCCTCCTCCAGCTCTTGCACCTCCTGCTTGAGCCCCTCCACCTCCTGCGCCGCCCCCACCGCCTCGTCGCGCGCCTTCACCGCGGCGTCCGCCTCGACCTGCCGCTTGGCCAGCAGGTCCGCAAGGTGCTCGACCTGTCCACGCAGCTCGCGCGCCTCGTCCGCCGCCGCCTGCGCCTCCGCGGCCTTGGCTGCCGCCGCCTGAGCGTCCTGCAGCTGGGCCTCAAACGCTGCGCGCGCCTGCGCCGCCTCCGCCCGCGCTGCCTCCACCGCGTCGGCCACGGCGCGCTCCGTCGCGGCCGCCGCCACGCGCTCTGCCTCCCGCACCTCGGCCGATGCGCGCTCCGTCTCCGTCGCCAGCGCACGCTCCGCAGCGTCAGCCCTCTCGCGCGCCTCAGCGACAGCACGCTCCGCCTCTGCCTGTGCATCCGCCACAGCACGCTCCGCCTCTGCCTGTGCCTCCGCCACGGCACGCTCCGCCTCCGCCCGCGCGTCCGCCAGAAGGCGCTCAGCGTCCGCCTCTGCTGCTTGCTTCGCCTCCAGCGTGGCCGCCAGCTCGCCCTCGAGGTCTGCGCACCGCGCCGCCGCGCCCTCCGCGTCCGCCCTCGCCCGCGCGAGCTCCTCCGTCAGACGCGCGACCTCCTGAGTCAGCTCTGCCACGCGCGCCCCCAACAGACCCACCTGCGCCTCCGCGTCCGCCAGCTCCGTGCCGCTGCCCCCGCATCCGGCATCCACGCCCCCCGCGTCTCGGCCGCCCACCCCGGCATCGGCGACCTCCGCGCCGCCCGGACCGCACCCGGCGTCGCGCGCAGTCGACGCCACTGTCGCTGTGAGGGCCTCCAGACCCCCCCGCGCCGCATCGCGTTCGCGCTCCGCGGCCGCCAGGCGCTCCCGCGTCTCCGCAAGATCCCGCGCGGCGCGCTCCGCCTCCGCCGCGAACACCGCGTGGCGTTCTCGCAGCGCCGCGAGGTCATCACGCAACGCACCCGCCTCTTCCACCGCGGCCGCCTCGCGCGCCCGCGCGGCCTCGGCCTCCATGCGCGCCGCGTCCGACACCGACCGCGACGCCGACGCCAGCGCGCGCTCCTCCTCCAGCAACCGCAGGTGCGCGTCGCGCTCCCGCTCCGCGTTCGCTGCTCGCGCCTCCATCGCCTCCCATGCGTCCTTGAGCTCCGCAATGCGGTCCGTGCGCCGCTGTACGGCCTGCCGGAGGATGTCGAGCTGCCGCTGCGTCTCGCCCGCGGCCCCGCGGGACACCAGGGGGAGTGATTCAAGCCGCTGCATGGGACCCCTCCCCTGCAGGAGTGGGGGGTCCGCGTCCGGCCCCGCGCTGGCCCCCGAGATGCGCGACGAGCCCCGCTGCGACGCAGCCACGATGCCCAGCGCCGCGTCCAGCTCGTCGTCCAGCACGCGGTCCGCCGTCGCCGCACCCGCCCCCGCGCCCCCTGGACCGATCACGACCATTCGGTTCGAAGGCGTGTGGACGTGCCGAGACAGCCCGAGCGCCGTAGGCTCCCCGTCGAACGGCTCCCCGCCGCCCGCGCCCGGCCCGGCCCGCACGGGGGAGTCCGCTGCCATGTCCCCCCCACCTGACGCCAGGCGCTCCGCGAGCGCGTTGGCCTCGGTCGCGCCCTCGCGCGCGGCGCTCTGCTCCGCGGCCAGCTGCGCCGCGAGCTCGTCCGCTGCGCGCCGCGCCTGCGCCGCCTCCTCGCGCAGCTGCGCCTCGGTATGTTCGGCCTGCGCCGCCTGCAACTCCGACGCCGTGCTCTGCTCCCGCAGGAGGCCCTGGAGCTCCGTCACCAGCGATCGCGCGCTCTCCAGCTCACCCTCGGCCTCAACGAGTCCCGCGAGCCGCTCGCCCGCGCCCTCGAGCGCACGCTCGCGGTCCGCCAGCTGCGCGCGCAGCGCCTCGAGGGCGCTCGCCCGGTCCTCCCCGAGCCTCTGCGCCGCCTCGAGCCGCTCCTGCGTCTCCGCGCAGCGCCCCTCCGCGCCCTCGCGCTCCCGCACCGCCGCCCGCTCCGCCTCACGCGCCGCAGACAGCGCTGCCTCGAGCTCACGTCCAAGCGCCTCCGCGCGGCCCAGCGCGACACGCACCCGCTCGAGCTCGCCCTGGAGCTCCGCACGCTCCGCCCGCGCCGCCGCAGCGTCCGCCTCCGCGCGCGACGCCGCCTCCTTGTGCGCCTTGTTCGCCGCGTCAAGCCGCTCCTTATACTGCACCGTGCGCAGCCGCGCGGCCTCCTCGACCTTCTCCGCCTCCTCCTGCCGCCGCCGCGCCTCGTCGGCCTCCCCGCGCGCCGCCTCCGCGCCGTCCCGCGCCCCCTGCAGCGCCGCCACCTCCCCCTCCAACCGCAGGACCTCCTCCCGAGCACGCTCCAGGCGCCGCTCCGTCGCGGACCGCCGCTCCTCCGCCGCCTCCGCCGCAGCCTGAGCGTTCGCGACGGCCGTATCCGTCCCCGCGAGCCGCGCGCGCAGGGCCTCCACCTCCGCACGCAGCGTCGCCGTCGCTGCCGTCGCAGCGTCGTCCCAGCGGCCCTTGACCTCCGCGAGCTCCGCGCTCAGCTTGCCGTGCTCCTCGCGCGCCTCCTCGAGCGCGCCCTCGGCGTCGTAGCACCGCTGCTCCAGCGCCGCGCGTTCGGCAGCGGACTCCTCGTGCTGGGCCTGCAACTCCCCCTGCACCTGCGTGAGCTCCTCGCGCGCAGCCGCCAGCTCGGCCGCCAGCTCGGCCTCCAGCTCCTCCGTGCGCGCAGCGGCCTCCGCTGCCGCGGCCTCCGCTGCAGACACCTGCTCTTCGAGTGGCGCGAGTACAGCAACTCTCGACTGCAGTGCATCCAGCTGGGCTCTCAAGCCCGCCGCGTCCTCCTCCACAACCTCGAGCTCCGCGATGCGCTCCTGTGCGGCGGCGAGCTCCTCGCGCACGCCCGCGACGTCCGCGTCGGCCTGGGTTGCCGCCTGCGCCACTGCGCCCTCCAGCTCCGCCACGCGCCCCTCCGCGGCCGCGAGGCGCTCCTGCTGCGCCGCCGCGTCCTCCTCGGCCTCCGCGAGCTGCGCCTCGGCGTCCTTGATGGACTGCTCCAGCTGCGCGCTGAACTCCTTCTCAGCCTCGAGTCGGGCCTCCAACTGACTCAGGCGCTCCTGCAACTCCCCCGCCCGCGCCTCCGCGTCGCCTGCTGCGTCCCGCGCGCGCCCAGCCTCCGCCTCGGCCGCCTCGACGCTCGCGTCGCGCTCCTGCAGCTGCGCACGCGCCTGACGCAGCTCCTCTTCCAACTCCCCCCCGCGGGCCTCTGCCGCCGACACCCCCTCCCGCACGCGCGCCTCCACCGCTGCATGCTGCGCCGCAACCTCTCCACGCAGCCGCTCCACCTCCGCGCGCAGCTCCGAGCCCTCGTCCGTCATACGCGCTGTGGACACCTCGAGCTCCGTCGCGCGCGCCCGCGCCTCCGCGGCGGCCGCCCGCAGCTCGTCGCGCTCCTGCATCAGCGCTGCGACCTCCGCCGACAGCTCCGCGCAGCGCTCCTGCGCCCTATCCGCCTCCCCGGCTCCCTGCTGCGCAGCCGCCAGCGCTGCAGCCATCTCCTCCGCCCGACGCGACGACGCCTCGCGCTCCGCCTCAGCCTCGGAGGCCGCACGCCTCGCAGCCTCCAGCGCCTCCTCCGCCTCCTCGGCCCGCCGGATCGCGTCCCCGTGCTCCGCCTGGAGGCCCTCCACTGCCGCGCGTGTCGCACGCAGCGCCTCCTCGGACGCAGCCGCCCGGCTCTCCGCGTCGGCCGCACGCCGCTCGCTCTCCGCGAGCGCCTCCTGCGCCGCCCGCGCCTGCTCCCGCAGTTCCGCCGCCGCCTCATCCGTACGCGCCTGCGCGTCGCGTGCATGCTCCTCCGCCTCCGCGGCCATCCGCTGCGCCGTGGCCAGCTGGCGCTCCAGCTCGGCGATGCGCTGCTCGGCGGCCTCGAGCCGCTCGGCGTCCGAGGTGCGGCGCAGGCCGCGGGAGCCGACCACCGCCTGCGAGAGCTCTGCTTGCAGGCGGTCGATCTCCGCGTGCAGGGACTCGGCGCGGCGGTCGTGGGCGTCCGCGGCCTCGCGCAGGGCCGCGGCGTGCGCGGCGGACTGCTCCTCCAGGGCGAAACGCTCCTCGCGGAGCTGCTGCCTGCGACGCAGCGCAACATTGGGGGGGGGGGAGTTGCTCGGGGCGCAAGAATCGGCCGCACACGCGAGGTATCATAGGTGCTTCACGTCGCGGGACTCAGAGGTTCGATCTACGGCGCTCGTATGCACGTGTCGAGTCGTTGCGTGCGCAAGTTCGTCTTCGTCGAGTGAGGGCTCACCTGAGCGCCTGTACGGTGCTGTCCTTGGCGGACAGCGCCTCCTCCATCCTCGCGATGACCTCGGTGCTGCCCTCGGCGCGCAGGCCGGACACCAGCGCCTCCTTCGAGGACGCCTGCTCGCGCGCCTCCGCCACCTGGTCCTGCATCCGCTGCGCCTCCCTCTGGGCGGTGCGGCGAGACCCCTCGAGCTCCGCGCGCAGATCCGCAATGTCCTGCGCGGCCACGCCCGACGCAGCGCGACGTCACGTGAGGCTCGTGTGGTGTGCACATGAGAGCCGGGGGGGGGCAAATTCGCGCAGGGCGCCGCACCTGGCTGAGCTGGTCGCGCTCAGCGCGCATGCGCGCGACGTCGAGCGTCTTCGTGTCGGACGTCTCCCGGATGCGCTGTTTGAGCGCGTTGCTTTCTGCCACTGCTGCCTGCAGCTGCTGCTCGACGCGGGCTTTCCCTTGCTCCAGGAAGCGGTTCTCCTCCGTCAGGCGCATCACTTCGCTCACGTGCGACTGCGACCGTTCAGGAACAATCGCGTCGGCCGTGGGAACCCGTGTTCGCGGCAGGAGAGGAGCAACGACAAGATGCCGCTCGCGCGGGCATTTCCGTCCCTCGAAGCGCAGGGTTCTCAGCGCGCCGTATTGCTGCAGAGACAGAGATGGCAGTGCGTCGCACCTGGAGGACTTTCTGGACGTCCGTGGTGAGTTGTTGCTGCGGGGTGCTGGACGGACTCGAGGCGCTCAGGCGGCCCATGATGCCGCCGAGAAAGCCATGTCCGGACCCAGACGCCCGCCTGGAGGCCCCAGGAGTCCGCGTCGGCGAGCTCATCCCGCCCTGCTCCCCGTGCTAGCGAGCGCAGCGCCCAGCACGTCCAAACCCACCCTCCTCTGCGAGCACACGTTGGCGCGAAACAGCCAGAGTGGGCCCGCGGAAGCGACCTGCTACGAACGGGCAAGCCGTCAGCGGACGGAGCGTTCCTGCGCAGGCGTGCTCGCGCGAGCCTCACCTCGCCCTGCTCCGCGCTCTCACTCGGGCGCGCGAGCCCGCCGCGTCTGGGCGAAACTGCCCGGATTTCCGCCCTGTTCGGAACGATACGCTATCAAGGTCGCTTTTCACCGCTCCATCCGCCCTCTCCGGGACCTACGCACCGCTGGGTGGCGTCCACGCACCACGGCTGTCCTTCTGGCGTTTTGAAATCAGGGCACGCACGCGCACCTCCAGCGGCGACTTGGCGTCGCGCACGCGCACTGCAAGACAGCCTGCCACGGAGCTAGCCGTAGCCGCGCCAAAGAAGCCAGCTGTGGGCCATGCCGCGTGCTGTCGGACCTGTGGCTGCTGTCTGACACGCGTTCAGCGGGGCTCGGGCAGCTGATTCGGGGACGTTGCGCCTGACGGACCGATACACGAGAGTGCAGCTCACAGTCGACGCCCGCGGGCGCACTCGCACGTGTTCCCCACGCCATGGGTCGGTCATATGCATACAGGTGTGTCATGCTGTGCACCATCATGATGTGTGTGCCAGGCTACAAGGGCCGTTGGCGCGCGTGCACGACTTGCACGGACAGCCGGTCTTCAAAAACCTTCACGAGCTCCCTTATCCGCTCTGCGCAATCACGAGGCGGCATCCACGCCTTATATATGCACAAATATATATCAGCACGCATCCACGTCACGCACGCGCGTCCCGCCTGCGCCGCACAGTGCCGCACCTTCCCACTCGTCCTTCTTCCCTGCCGCGCCGGGCGTCTTCGCGGGCGTCCTCGCGTCCGCGTCCCCGATCGGGGTGGCGAATTGCACAGCGGCGTCGGTGTTCCTGTCTCGCAGCTGGAGCGAGTCGAGGTGCAGCAGGCTCTGGATCGGGGCGGCGGCGAGGCGGCGCGAGAGGAGGGAGAACGCGTCGGACTGCGGGAGGAGCATGACGAGGGAGTACAGCGCGCGGACCAGGGAGGGGTGTTCCGCGGGCCGCAGGAGGTGGAGTCGGAGGGGAGTGAAAACAGGGGTCTCCAGGAGCATGACGAGGCGGTCGAGCTGCACGAGGATGTCGACGTGCACCTCGACGCGCTCGAAGACGCACAGCAGCGCCTCGGCGAGCTTGTAGTGCTCCGCAAGTAGACACAGAGACAGCACCGCGCCGGGGCTGTGGCACCAGCACGAGAAGAGCCGCGGGAGGAGCTCCGGCACCTCCCCGCGCAGGATCACTGCAGCGGCACGGGCGGGCGGGCGGGCGTCGTCGCGCGCTGCGCAGGCAAGAGGAGCGCAGCGCAAGAGCAGGCGATGGCGTTTTCGGACCTTGCCGCTGCGTTTTGAGCTTGCTGCGCATCTCAGCGAGCTCTGGAGCCGTCAGCAGGATGAGGCCGAGCGTCTGGACGACCGTGCCGGCGAATTCTGTGTCCGGCTCGTGTTCCAGGAGCACTGCGAGCTTGCACATCACGCGCTCCGCTCCCAGGTGCGCGCACAGCTTCCGGATGGTGCCTGAACCCTGCTGCTGCAGCCGCCGCATCCCTGCAAGCGACGGACGTGCGCCGCGGTGGTGCGGTTCCCACGAAATCAACACGCATCGCACGCGAAAGCAAGTTGAATGTACAAACAAATGTACAAACAAACGAATGGCGTACCGTCCGGGCCGCGGAAGGAGTCCATGAGGTGCGTGAGCAGGAGGTGGAAGTGCTCCATGTCTCCCGCCATGGCGTTCATCACGTCGAGCGCCGCCGCGACCACCTCCGGCGCCGCCTCCGTCACCGTACGCGCCAGGCTGGGCACGAACGTCTGCGCGCTCGCGACGACCGCGTCGCGCGACGGGCTGTCGAGCATCGCCCTGAGCCACCGCAGCGACGCGAGCGCGGTCGCGGGCCGCGGGCTCTCGAGCGTCTCCGCCACGGCCGCCAGGATCGCGTCCGTTTCTACCTCCCCGCGGACTCCCCCCGGCATGTTGCGCATGAGGGCGTCGTTCAGCGCCCGCGCCGCCTCCGCGATGCCGACGTTCGGGCTGCTCACCGAGAGGAGCGCCGTGCGGACCGTCGCCGGGAAGCACGGCGCAACGGCGCGCAGGTGCACGTCGAGCAGCACCGTCTGCCACCGCAGGGTCGTGAGCAGCACCGACTCGCTGCACGCGCCGGGGTGCGACGACCACCGCCCCAGAATGTGCGCCAGCGCACGCACGTCGACCTCGCCGCCGGTCTTGATCTCCTGCACGCAGCAGGCCACCACGCGCCGCTGTCTTCGGCACCAAACACAAAAAACACGTTTCCACGATCAACGGATCGTATTTCGTGGGTTGACTGCGGGACAGGCCGGGCCGGACGCACCTCGAGGAAGTCCGCGAGCGCCTGCGACGCGGACGACCGTATCTCGGTCGCGTCCGAGTCCAGCATCCCCAGGAGCGGGTCGAGCAAGTCTGGAAGATACTGCACGAGCTGCAGCTCCGGCAGCGTGTCGAGGAGCGCGAGCCAGGACACGAGGAGCTGCCGCACGTACGGGCTCGGCGCGGCCATGCGTTCCTTGAGCACGGGGATCAGCTCCGGCAGGAATTCGCGCGACAACTTCTCGGAGGTTGCCTCCTCGGCGACGACGTCCTTCAACAGGCGGTCGAGGAGCTGCGCGGCGTTGCGCACGCTCGGGTCCGTGTCTGCGGGGTCGCGGCGGGCGTGGGGCGTGCGGTCGGGGCGTGCGGGGGGCGGGCAGGCGGCGGCGCGTGCGTGCGCGCGGGTGGCGTGCCTGCGCACAGCTTGCAGAGGGCGTCGAAGAGCGACTCGAAGTAGGCGGTGCAGTGGCCGCGCGCGATCTTGCAGATGTTGTACAGGGCCTCGCATGCGTAGTACCGCACGCGCTGGTCCTGGTCGTTGAAGCTCTGCGCGCGTCGTGTGTGAGTGCAGGAGTGGGGTCGGGGTGCCGCGGCGGGCCCTTGGAGTTCAGTGGCTGATACTCACGGAACCGATGTCGCTTGACACAAAGCAGTCATTCGCGGTTGGACCAGGGGACGGCAGGCCGTGAAAGGCACAGACAGCGGGCAACCGCCTTGCGGCGCACGTTCAGAGGTCCCGTGTGGCGTCGTCGGCGCGGCGAAGAGGCGGCATTCGCGCGCGGTGCACGGTCACTATCGCAGTTGTCATCTGATATGCATACCTGGAGGACGGCAGGCACTAGGGTCGGCAGCACCGCGTCTATGGCGGGGCCAAGGCCCACTGCGAGGGCTGCGAGGCCGATGAGGCCTCCCTTTCTGTTGTTCGACAGAGGCGAGAACGCGAACTCATCGCAGAGGCGCCGCAGGAGCTCGTTGATCTCCCCCGTGCGCCCCTGCGCGCTCAGAGACCGCACGGACGCCTCGATGCCCAGCGCGGCATGCTTCCTTCGATCGTAGCGCGCGTCAGACAACGCGCGCACGATGTCCTTGCTCAGGACCGTCGACATCGCGCGAACTCAGCGCGCGACGGCGCGAGGCGCCGCACTGCACGCTTCGCCGCTGACCGCACGCTGCGTCATCGCAAAACACCTCCCCCCCCTGAGTCAGGCGCACACGGAGCAGGGGAGCCGCTCGCCGGAGCGCAGCGAACGGCCTCGTCAGCGCCGCGCCGCGCCGCTCCCCCTGGGGAGCCGCGCTTCGCATCAACACGGCGTGTGGCAATCTGAACATCGTACGTACCCTTACACCCGAGTGCTTCGTCTGATGAGGCGACGCGTGACCTCGATGACGCGCCCCGCGGCCACCGACATGCCGCGATGCTCTCCGGTGCGCGACATCCTGGGTGCCGCGCGTGGCGTGAGTCAACGTCTGACCGGCGCAAGGGCGGGAGAACTCCGCCCGGCGCGTCGAGCTCGGTCGCTGAGTGGGCGCCCGCGACGGACGGAACGGTGCACTGAGGCACCCGGCGGCCGAACTTGCTCGCGTACTGCAGTGTGCTGCGCTGCACCGCGTGCCGCGGGGCGCATTCGGAGTCGAGCATTAGGTGGACACGCACGGCGCGTACGGGCAGGCACGTCCAGCAGAGCCTTGGTTTCGGCCACAGGCTGCTTGAACAGGCTACACACTAGGTATCTGGCGTGCTGCGCGGATCTAGCTGGCCGTTCGTGGCGGGGATTGGGGCCTGTTGGCCCTCGTGGAGCGTTGCGCCGCGGAACTGGGGTGGCGGGATGGGTTTTGGGGCGCGACGAAGCAAGGGACGGACGAGCTATCTTGCAGCTCTGCTGTGCGCGCTCGTCCTGGCGGCGCACGCCTCCGTGGCATCGGCTGCGCGCCTGTTCTCGGGAGGATGGAAGCACGGGCTGCTGGACCTGAACTGGCCGCGCAAGGGAGCGAAAGACGGGTCTCCGGACAGAGAGTTCGATGAGGATGCGGAGACGCTGATAGCGCAGTTCCAGTCGGTGCTGTACTGCGACAAGCACGAGCTGCTGGTGTCGTGGACCTGCAAGAAGTGCGTCGGCCTGCCCGAGCTGGCCAACTTCGAGCTCCAGGAGCTCATCGACGACGCAAACAACGACCTTCTCGCCTACACCGGGTACAGTCCGGACCTGGACAGCTTCCTGGTCGTGTTCCGGTAAGTCCGTTGCCCCGCCAGATCGTTACCCAACGAGCGACGCCCACTGACGCGCCCCATAGCATGCCCGGCCCGCCCAGGCCCACGGCGAAGGCCCTGTCTTCGCTCTGGTGTCGCTTTCGTGCGGATACCTGCAGGACTTGGTGCGCGAGACCCCCTAACAGCTCTGATTTCGTTCTTGACCGCGCACTCTCGCAGTGGCACGGACGCCGGCTCGCTGTACAACTGGATGGAGAACATCAAGTACGCGCGGACGACCATGGACCTGCCGTTCCCGACCGACAAGCCCATCCGCGTCCACACGGGGTTCTGGGAGGCGTACGCGGGGTCCCTGCTGCGGCCCCGCGTGCACGCGTCGCTCCAAGCACTGCAGGCCAAGCACGGCGAGAAGACCGTCCACCTCATCGGGCACTCCCTCGGCGGAGCGCTCGCCACCATCAGCGCAGGTGGGCCGCGACACCACACGCACCGCGCCTCTCCGTCTCCTCGCCGCTGTCGGTGCGGTCATGCGCGGCGAAGACCTGCGAGACCGGCCGCCGCGGCGACGTACCGCGAGGCCCCAGTGAGCGGGGTTCGTTCATTCGTGGTGCGCGCGTTGTGGCGCGAAAACGAAATACAGGGCAGCGTTTCATATCTTGGTTGCGTTGCTTTCTCTTGTGCGCAGTTGACCTGCACTTCAGCGTGGAGACCGCCGTGCGGCCCGAGCGCATGCACCTGCACACGTTCGGGTCCCCGCGCGTCGGCAACGAGCCGTTCGCGCACGTGGTCGAGGCCATCACCAACAGCACCACGCGTCTGACGCACAACCAGGACCCCGTGCCGTCGGTGCCGTACCAGATCGCCGGGTTCCACCACGTGGCGACGGAGGTGTTCACGGTCGACGTGACGATCCCGGGCGGCCTGCGCGTCCTGACCCTCGCGCGGGTGTGCGACGGCAGCGGGGAGGACCCCACGTGCCACGACAAGATGTGCGCCTGGGGGTTCTGCCACAGCGTGACCGACCACCTGAAGTACCTGGGCGTGCACATGCACGCCACGGAGAACTGCTAGGGGGGGGACAGTCCGCCACTGTCGTGATGTACATATTAAGGAAGTGTGATGGCCGGGAACGAGCAAGACACCCATCTTGGCCAGCTCATCCCGAGGCCCTCGGCAAGCTCGTTCGCTTTGCTGAAAGTTCTGCGCCCCTCGCAGGTCACATGCTGCGAGCCTTGCGCAGCGCCTCCGCGTACGCCTCCGCCTCTTCCTTGTACGCCTTCGCCCGCTTCCCCACCACCCGCCTCCACACCTCCTTGTTCACGCCCAGCCTCTCCAGCGCCCCCTTGGTGCTAGGGGATCCCTCCAGCTTTGCCCTGTTGACCAAGTCCGAGGGCGCCCGCCTCAAGAGCTCCGCCGCCGCCGCCCACACCGCCGCCTCCTCCTCGGCGATGTTCTCCCGCACCGCCTCCGCCTCCCACTCCTCCACCAGGTCGGCAATCACCATCAGCACTGCGATGCGCTCCAGGCCTATCGTCAGCAACGTTCCGAGGCTCCCCGCCGGTACGTCGTCTATCCACTCCGCCCACCCCTTGTTGCGTTCGCATCCCCGCACGAGTAGCCACCACTTCGGCTCCATTGTTTCGATCGTGCACCGCGACACCAAATGGGGGCAAGACATGATGGCGCCGGCCACGCGCGCCCGCCCCGTCCTGCCCGCCATCAGCTTCATCAGATCACCAACGCGCTCCTCCAGGGCCTCCTTGGAAGCAGTCAGCAGCTGTGGCGAGGTCCCAATCATCTTCGTTGCAACACCATCCACAGTTGCACCCGCCTTCGCCCAGTGCGCCCCGCCCCCGCGTCGCTGCTTGCGCCCCGCGCTATTTCCTGTCCCTCTGACCCGCCCGCCCCCTCCCGACACCTCCACGTCTCCTAGCAGTGTGCCAACAATGTCCTCCACCAAACGCCGCTTCGCCCACAGCATATCGACCGACTGACTCAGAAGGGGCGCACAATTGCGTATCGCTTTCCCGACAGCTTTGTCGCCGTTCTCGTCCTCGCCAGCGCCCAGCACCTTGCGCAGCTCCTCCACCTGCACCAACCGCGCACAGCCGCACCGCGTCACGTGCCCCGCTCTCGCCACGCTCACCGCCCCCGCGCCCTATACCAGCGCCTACTCCGCGCCCCGCCCCGCCACAACACACCATCAAGCCACACATGCCATCACGCTCACTTGCTGTCTCGCGCGGTGAGGCGTGGTGCCCAGCGCTCTCGGCTCCCTCTGCACCGCCGTCGTCCAGTCCTCCTCCGTCATCGCTGTCGATGCCAAGCACCCCCTCAGCGCCTCCATCGTCACACCCAGAGTCCCTGCCTTCAGTCTGATCAACGATGGTTCCCTCCGCAGCATCTTTTGGAAGGTCCCCTCAGTCATCCACGGCAGCTCCCGCAGCCACTCCTGCACACGCGCTCCGGGATCCAGCGCCACGGTCAAACGCACCCCGTCAGCGCATTCCTCAGGATGACCTGGAGTGCGCGTCGCACTGCGGAAGGAAGTCGCCGTGCTGGGCCGTCCCAGCCCGCTCGACAGACTGACATGCGTGTGCCGCGTGTATCGCACCTCCTTCCGCGCGTAAAGCCTCTTCCCGTCCCTCCAAAAGTGATCGTCCGGCGGGAACCTGTCCTGCACCCAGGTCATGTCCTCGATCTTGTGCTCCCGCCAGAACTCCTCCGCCCTCGCGTCGTATCCTCGTCTCTTTCCTCTCCCCGCACCGCCCCCCGGGTCGCCCCGTACTTCCCCCCCCGCGCCGTCCCGCGCCCCTCCGACTCCCACTGCCAACACCCGCCGCGCCGCACCCACCGCGACCCCTCGCCCCGCGCCCGCCTGCCCCGCCCCTCCCCCGTATCGCACAACTCGCGCTCCGATGCGCCTTGACCCCCGCCGGCCCCCTCCCCGCCCGCACGGCCCCTCCCTGCCCCCCACCACTGCACGCGACGCCGCCAGCATCCCGCCCCCGCCTGTTCAGCGCCTGCTCGCGAAAAGGATGCTCGCTGTCTCAACACGCCGCTCGCGCACTGACGCACGCGCCCACCGCCCGCACAGTGCAAACGATGCGACCCGTGAATTTGCGTAGGGGGTTGCACGCCCCGTACGCCTGCGAACGCGGCACGAAGCCAAGCAGTCCCACACGCTGCGCGTGCCGCGCGCGTCCTGCCTCGCTCCGCAACCACCCGGCGCGTCCCACGCAGCTGAGTCAGGCCGCGTGACGACGTGTTGACACCTCCCAAGGGGAGGTATGAGCCGAAATGCCCGTGCACAATGCACAACGCCCCGTCGCTCCGCCGGGTCCTACATGGAACGGCGCACCGGCGCCGTTCCGCACGTGCGTCGCAAGCCTGCGCTCCGCCCCCCCGACCGATGGCAGCCGAGGGCGCGTGACCAAGAACGGCAGCTGCTGGTCACGCGTCGTACGCGAGTGCAGTCGCGGGGCAGCAATTAGCACGCACGACAGCGCAGCGCGCATTTGAGCTGACATGCCGCGCCGCCGCGCAGTCGAGCGGTTCAGTACTGGTTACAACAGCGGCCGGCGAGGCGCTCTGCCAGGGCGGCGCTGCGTGTCGATGCGATCATCGCGGGAGCGAGCGGGGGGCGGCGACGGCGGGGGCGCGGAGGGACGCGGCATGAACGCCCTCCCCAGCCACCTCGCGGTCGCGCGCCCTCCCGCGCGCTGCGTCCTGGCGTTCACCAGGAGGATATACCTCTGCGCGGGCGCGAGTGTTCTGTCCTACATTGCTAGCAAGGCGCGGGCGCGGGGGCGGCGGTCAGCCCGCCGCGCCGCAGCGGCGAGCGGCGCGCTTAGTAGCGGTAGGTGTGGGGCTTGTACGGGCCGCCCTTGGGGACGTTGATGTACGTGGCCTGCTCGTCGGTGAGCTCGGTGAGCTTGGCGCCGAGCGCGGGGAGGTGCAGCGCGGCGACCTTCTCGTCGAGGTGCTTGGGCAGGACGTAGACCTTCTTGTCGTACTTGCCCGACGCGCGCTCGTTCCAGAGCTCGAGCTGCGCGATGACCTGGTTGGTGAACGAGCACGACATCACGAACGACGGGTGGCCCGTGGCGCAGCCCAGGTTGAGCAGGCGGCCCTCGGCCAGCATGATGACGCCGTGGCCGTCGGGGAAGACGAAGCGGTCGACCTGCGGCTTGATGTTCTGGCGCTTGATGCCCGGGACCTTCATGAGGCCGGCCATGTCGATCTCGTTGTCGAAGTGGCCGATGTTGCCCACGATGGCGTTGTTCTTCATCTTGGCCATGTCCTCGGCCATGATGATGTCCTTGTTGCCCGTCGTGGTGATGAAGATGTCGCCCGTCGCCAGGTAGTCCTTCATCGGCGCGACGGTGAAGCCCTCCATGCACGCCTGGAGCGCGCAGATGGGGTCGATCTCCGTCACCACCACGCGCGCACCCTGCCCGCGCATCGCGAACGCGCAGCCCTTGCCGACGTCGCCGTACCCGCAGATGATGACCTGCTTGCCCGAGATCATCACGTCCGTCGCGCGCATGATGCCGTCCGGCAGCGAGTGGCGGCACCCGTACACGTTGTCAAACTTCGACTTGGTCACCGAGTCGTTCACGTTGATCGCCGGGACCAGCAGCTCGCCGGCCTTCTCCATCTCGTACAGGCGCTTCACGCCCGTCGTCGTCTCCTCGGACACGCCCACCAGCTTCTTGGCGCACCGCTGCCAGCGAGTGGGGTCCTTGGGCAGGCCCTCCTTGATGATGCTGAGCACGATCTTGTACTCGGCGTTGTCCGTCTTCGACGGGTCCGGGAGGGAGCCGTCCTTCGCGTACGCCAGCTCGGCCTTCACGCCCTCTGCGCGACGCGGGGGGGGCGGGACTCAGGTGAGGGGTGGCACCGCGGAAACGGCGCCCGGGGGCGGCGGGGCTCCGCAGGCAACGGAGGTAGCCGGCGAAGTGCGCAGCGTGGAAGCGCTCGCGATCGGGCCCACGACTGCGCGCGGGCCGTTCTCGACGGACGGGCCCATGCGAGCCGTCCCGCGGGCTCGAGGCCTCTGGCTGCGCTCCCGGCGCAGGGTGACGCGGTTCGCGCGTCTCCGGCGCCCCTGATCAAAAATGAGCAGAGAGAGCGCCGCACAAGCATCGGTCCGTCCCGGCAGGCGGCGCACGGCGGTGCTCGTCGAACCAGGCGACAGGTGCCGCGCGAGGTGGCGGCTGGGGCGCGCACCGTGGATCAGGAGCGTGGCGTCGCCGCCGTCGTCGATGAGGAGGTCGGGGCCGTCGGCATCGGGCCACGTCAGGGCCTGGAGCGTGCACCACCAGTACTCCTCGAGCGTCTCGCCCTTCCAGGCGAACACCGACGCAGAGTCGCGCGCGATGGCGGCCGCGGCGTGGTCCTGGGTCGAGTAAATGTTGCACGAGCACCAGCGGACCTCCGCGCCCAGAGCGGTCATCGTCTCGATGAGCACGGCCGTCTGGATCGTCATGTGCAGCGAGCCAGACACCTTGGCGCCCTTGAACGGCTTCGAGGGGCCGAACTCCTTGCGGCACGACATCAGGCCGGGCATCTCCACCTCCGCGAGGTCCAGCTCCATGCGACCGAAGTCGGCCTGCGGGCGCAGGGCGCGCGCAGCCGCGCAGCAAGCTCAGCCTGGGGCGGGGGGCGCCGGGGCGGCTGGCCGCGGGGCGCGCGGAGCGGGGGTATCGCCGCGAACGCGCGGACCAGGACGGATGGAAAACACACCTGCGAGATGTCGGCGACCTTGTACTCGCGGCCGGCGGTCGCGCCCTTCTCGACGACGCACATAGCCGAAGGAGCAGACATGATGGGTCCTTGTATCAAGTCGAAGCGGAAAGAATAGTTCCACGCCTCGGCGTTACAAGTGCCACGCGCGCCCGCGGGCGCGCCCCCACGGGCTGCGGTCCGCGCTCGCGCCCACCACGGCTCCTGGTCTCACTGGGGGCTGAAAGTGCTCTCCCCCGGGGCGGAACGGCCACCATGGCCGCGCAACGCGCCGGCTGCGGCCAGAGACGGCTTCCCTGACGCCACCGATCTTGGCTCGCATTGGAGGGCCCGCTTGCGCGCGTCGGACTGCACCACCGTGAGACGCGGGGCTTGCAGCGTGACTAGAGGGGGGCGCTGCGAGACTGGGTGCTCGCTGGGCGCTGCCGAGCCTGTCGGCGTGGAGTATAGTGTTCGAGAGGGTGGGCGCGGGCGGTTCTAGGGGTTCCAAGGCGATGAGAGCGTGACGGGACCGCTGCTTTTAGTGCGCAGGTGGACAGCTGTCGGCGGCCGGGCGCAGCGCCGGTCCTAGAGCTAGGTGCGGCTGAGCGGGGCGGCCATGGTGCGCGGCGGGATGCTCACCCCTTGGTGGACCAGCCGGCGGAAGGCGGTCTCTGGTATGTCGGGCCGCAGCATGAAGCTGACCGGACTGAACACGATGGACGATCCGAAGGGTTTCAGCAAGCTCGGACATGGTGCGTCCCAGACCTCGCCCTGCGTGTCGCGGAACCGCCCTGGAGCGCAGGGGCGCGCCACGCAGCTACCCCTTGACCGAGGCAGTGGCAGGCGGAGCGGTGGCGCCACGGTGGGGCTGTAGGCGCACCGGGCTGCATCCGTCGGGCTGCCTCTTCCTCTCGTGCGTCTGGAGCGCCGCGAGCGAGCCCGCGCTGTCGTCCCGCTCGCGCGGTGTGGGCGAGGGCCCGTGCTGCACGCAGCGACGCCCTCCCGCCCGCGGACGTGCCTAAGACCGCATTGCGTGCCCGGCTCCCCGCTTGTGCAGCTGAACTGAGACGGCGGGGCCTCAAACGGCTCGCTGGTGTGGCCGGGGCGGCGGTGCTCTACAGCGCCCTGCGTCACCTCTGGCCGGCCCCGGGCGCCCTGTGCACGCTCCTGCTGTCCTTCATGGCCTGCTGGATCATCTACACGGAGATGTCGCGCATGCATCACCTCAAGCAGGAGACGAACCTCCTCAGCGAGCGCGTCCGGCAACTGATGGAGGCGCGCCGCGCAGCCGGCCTGGCGCGGCTCGAGCACGACATCCGCCGCATCCGGCACCGAGGCAAGCCCATCACTCCCACACCACACTCCTCGTCCTCACACGCGCCCCACCGCGCCGCCCGCGCGCGCACAGCTCCACCCAGACCCTCTGCCACGCTCCAACCAACCAGCACCCCACCGCGCCCGACCCCCACCTCCGGCGCCCCTGCAGTTCTCCCCAGCGCCGGTGCGTGGGCGGCCATCTCCCGCACGGGCTCCGAGCAGCACCGCAAGGACGGGTCCTCGGGCGCGTGCACCGCGCCTTCGCGCTCGCCTTCCTCCGCGGACGCGCGCGTACACGACCTCACGTCGCTCGCCGTCGGCGCCCTGTCCCAGCTCGCGAAGGCAGCGAGCGCCGCGCGCTCCCCAGGCCCGCCCACGGGCGCCGGAGAGGCGTTCGAGATCCACGATTGGATCGTTCGCGCCCTCAGCCCGCTCGGACTGCACCCCGCGGACGACCACGACCTCTACCGCCGCATGCACCTCTCCCTGGACGTCGTCGACGGCTCCAGCCGCGTCGAGGTCGACCAGGGGTACTACTGCCGCCTCTGCTTGGGCTACAACCAGACCCGCCGAGGCATGCCGGTGGTGCTGGAGCGCGGGCGGCGGCTCTGTCCGTCGTGCGCGCGGTCGCTCGTCGACGGCGCGCTCGAGGGGCGCATCCCCGTGCCCATCGTGTTGCCGCTGGGCGACGAGGAGGCGCACGTGCGGCCGGCGCATCTGGAGGGCGTGCTGTCGCGGCACGAGTTCGAGCGGTTCAAGCGCGTGTACGAGGTGAAGGCGTCGCTCGGGGCGTCGGCGCCGCACCGGTCGCTGCTGGGGGGCGCGCTGCAGGACGCGAGGGAGGTGTTGAACGCGAGCGAGCGGGGGGACGCGCGGCTGCAGGAGGCCGGAACGCAGGCGGTGCGGCCAGCGGTGCGCTCGCAGGGGGAGGAGCAGCAGGGGGCGGCGGCGAGGGGGCGGTCGGAGGACTTGGGCCCGCTGGGACAGCCCAAGCACGTGGGGGCGTCGCGGTTCGCGCAAATGCCGACGATCGCGGACGGCGGCGCCGCGGAGGGCCGCCGGGCGTCGGTGAGGGCGCAGAACGGCACGGCAGACTCGCGGCCAAGCGCGCCGCCATGAGCGCTGCGCATCATCAAGTATCAGTATCATGGCAACCGTGTCCACTGGAGGTCTCATTGGCCACGAAAAGGTGTTGCCGAGAGCAACGACGCGGTGAAGTACCCGCACGCAGGATGAGCAAGCTGCAGCGGCAGGTGTCGGGGTCCCAGCACACCTGCGCATGCTCCTGTGAGGCGACTTGCGCAACGCGTTGCGGGGCTCGCGGCACCGCGCATCAGCAGACCGTGCGCCATCTTTGACGCTGCAACGAGTCACGGCGCTTCGCGCCCGGAGACGCGCCACGCGTCAGGGAGGGGACGGTGCAACAACTCATGTCAAGATACGTAACACGCGCGTCCGTTCCAGCGCACCCTCGCGGACGGCGCAGATCACTCGTAGCCCGTCTGTTCGCGCATGAGCTTCAGCACGGCGTCGCTCGACGGCTGTGCGTCGATCGCCCCGGGCGCACTGCACGTCAGCGCGCCGCACGCGCTCGCAAAGGCCACGGCCCGCCCGAGCAGCTTCGGGTCCTCGAGCAGCTTGTCCAGGCCCCCGGCCTGCGTGAGGCAGAAGACGAACCCCGCGGTGAACGCGTCGCCAGCGCCGGTCGTGTCCTTCACGCTAATGTCGAGCACTGGCTGGATCCCGCTGACGCCGCCGAACGAGTACGCCGCGCCCGCCTCGCCGCCGGTCACGAGAATGCCCCTGCAGCCGCGGGTTGCGATCCGAGCGCTCAGCGCCGCCACGCACACCATTGCACATGCTAAGCAGGTGGTGAACAGCAAGCAGCGAACAGAGCAGAGCGGCACCCCGCTGCGGCGGGACGCAGCAGCCTCAGCGCTCGCGGGCGCCGTGCGCGACCCGCACGTGGGGACCCCCCTCGCGGCGCATCGCGGCTGCATCGTGCACAGCTCCGCTCTCCGCCGCACCTGCAGTTGGGCGCGACCGCCTTGACCTTGCTCTCCAGCGTGGCGGGGTCCTTGATCGCCTCCGCCGCGGGCATCCCCACGAGCCACTCCGCCTCCTCGTCCGTCAACTTGATCATGCTCGCGCAGGACAACAGCTCCTTGATCGGGCCCAGCGCGGCCGCAGGGTCCGCCCAGAACACCGGGCGCCAGTTCACGTCCACCAGCACCGCGGTGCCGGCCTTCTGCGCCTCCTCCGCCGCGAACTTCATCCCCCGCGCCGTCTCGGGTTGCGCTAGCCCTAGCGTGCCCATCACCATCACCTCCGCGCCCGCCACGAGCGCGACGGGGATCATCTCCGGCCCGACGAAGCAGTCCGCGTACGTCTCCGTCGGGGAGCCGAATCCTGCGGAGGCGAACGGCCGCCACGCAGCGCACTGAACGTCACGTCTTCGCTGCGTGTCGCATACCTCTGGCGCGTACCTCGGGCGCCGCACGTGCTGTCCCTGCGGCCGCAGAGCCTACACTCGGGGCGGCGCGGTGCGCCAGCGCGCGGGGGGCGTCGGGCGCGCCACGCACCTGCGAACACGCGGTCTCCGCCCTCCTTCCTCTCCACGAGGACGTCACGCGTGGGCTTGTCGATCCGCGTCAGGCCGGACATGTCGACGCCCTTCTTCTCCATCAGCGCGACGAGCTTGTCGCCCAGCTCGTCCTTCCCGATCGCGCTGACGAACGCGGTGGGGATGCCGAGTTGGGCGCAGGCAGTTGCGACGTTGAGGGGCGCTCCGCCAGGGTACGGCGTCCAGGACGTGACCTGCTCCTTCGGCAGACCGATCTGGTCGGCCAGGCAGTCTGCATCGCAGCGCACAGGCGGGCCGCGGTCCCCGGGTCGGCTCGCCGCGGGCCATCTAGGGCGAGTGAGCCACCGAGGGAGCCCCGCGGGCAGTCTGCGGGGGTCTGCGACAGCGATCCGCCCTGTGCGCTTGACAAGTAGATGACGTGTCGCACAGAAGTAAAGGGGAGGGACTGATTCGTACCGAACAGGGCCTCTCCCAGGGCAACAACCTTGGGCACGGACCCGCCGTCCCCCGGCGCCGCGCGCGCCACAGTCCGCCGCGCTGCGCGAGCCGGCGGCACCGCGACGCATCGGGCTCGCGGTGAGCTAGGGATCCGCGGGCCCAGCACCGGCGTGGGGCCGTGGAGTGCGAGCGGGGACGGCATGTTTGCGTAGATGCCACTCGCGTTGCTTCACGCGCTCGAAACCTGCGTCACGCTGTCTGCTCGTCGAGTGCTTCCGGCCGCAAAGCGCACCAGGTGGACGTGTCCGTGCGCGGGCTCCGGAGCGCACATTGTAGCGGCCCTCGCGACCGCGTGCGGGGCGTGTTCATGTGCAGGCGTGTTGTACCATCGGTGCAGGCGCACGATGTCAATGCCGGCGTGCCGCGTCGCGGCGCTGCAGCCGGGGGCTGGTCGCACACCAGCACGCGTTCCGCTCCGCAACATTCGTGACAAATAGGCACTGAGGTGCAGAATTGTGTGCTGCCACTGTGGTTTTTGACCGAGATATATCTCCCGAGACGGTTCGAAGGAGGCTTGAGACCCAATCATAGTACAATCATCTTGTTCAGCGGCCGGCCGCCGACTTCGGGCGTGACAGCAGCGCGGGCGGCGACCCATCAGGCTTCCAGTGCCGCTGCGGCCGCGCGCGCGAACCCGGGCCTGCGAGCATTCCGAGTCCGAGCCACCGCGATCCCCATCTCTGACGCTACTCTTCGCGCCCGATCCCTCGCTGGACCATGGCGGACGAGGAGGGCGCGGCGTCGAAGAAGCGGGTGCGCTCGGCCGAGCAGGTCGCCGCCCGCAAGCTGAAGAAGCAGAGGAAGAAAGCCGCGAAGGCCAACGGCGCCGCGGAGCCCGCCTCGCCGCCGGCCGCCGTGGCGACCGCGCCGCCCGCGGCGGCCCAGCCGAGCCCGGACGATGCCGGCGGCACCGTCGCCGCCGCGCCTGCCGTCAAGCCGAAGCGCGTGCGCAACCGCAGCGAGGAGGAGGTCGCGGCGCGCAAGCAGAAGAAGCTCAACAAGAAGCTCGCGAAGCAGGCCAACGCTGCGGCCCAGCTGAAGGGCGCCGCGCCGCCTCCGCCGAACTTTGCTCCGCGGCAGACGCCTGAGCAACCTCAGGGCGCGGCGCCCGCGGACGACGCGGCGCCGGCCGAGGGGCTCGAGGCCGAGGTCAAGCTGCTGCGGAGGCTCCTGAGGGAGAAGGAGGAGGCGCTGGCGGCGGCGAGCCCGGGGGCGCCGGTAGATGGGAAGAAAGCCAAGGAACAAAAGTCGGGAAAGAAGGTCTCTCGAGGCGGCGGTGAGGAGGGCGCGGGGGAGGACGGGGCGGCGGCGGTGGAGGCAGGCGCGCGGGCGCGGCGGCAGCTGCCGGGCAACCGCGAGCAGGCGCTGGAGATGCGGGAAGTGATGGGGTATGGGGGGGGTGTCTTCTCTGTCCCCCAGGGGCGTCAGGTGACGAAGTTCGCGTTCGGCTTCGAGGGCGGCGATACCGCGGAGGCCGCTGGGCCCGACGAGGACGACGCTGGCGCCGAGTCTGACCGGGAGGGCTCGGAGCAGGGGCAGGGGGGGAGTGAGGGCGCCGGGGAGGGTTGGGCGTGGGGCAACGCGGCGGGGAGCGAGCGGAAGGTGCGTTCGGTCTGTCGTTCGTCGGCGCGCTCGTGCACGTAGCGTTGCGACGGACGTGAGGGGACGAAAGAGCAACTTGCGTGGTTACGGGGTGCGTGTGTGCAGGCTGCGGACTTCAAGGCGCGGCCCCGGGAGGGCGCTCAGGATCCGCGGAAGGTGTACGTGGGCGGGATGCCGTTCACGTACGACGAAGACGCGGTGCGCGCGGTGTGGGGGGAGTGCGGCGCGGTGTCTGACGTGGACATGGTGACCTTCCCCGACTCAGGGCGGTTCCGCGGGATCGCGATGGTGACGTTCGAGGACGAGGAGGGCGCAAAGAAGGCGCTCGAGTACGACGGCACGGGCCTCGACGGCGGCACGCTCGTCGTGCGCCCCTACGTGCCCTCTGGCAGACAGCGGGGCAACCGCAACGACGGAGCGCCGACGCAGGTGCGCGCACACCCGCGCCGCGCTCAACTCCGTGCTCCCGCTCATGTTTGCCCGTACGGCACCAGCGGCGCCTCGCGCGACGAGCACAATTGTGCTGTTGTAGGCAGGCCCGGTGGTGGTGTTGATCACGAACGGTGACCTCAGGTTCGTTTACGGCCGCGCCCCGGATCGCAGGGGCCCGAGAAGACCCCGGGGTACCTGGTGGCGTACGTCGGCAACCTGCCGACGGGCGAGGGCGCGGTGTCGGACGGCGACCTGCAGCGGCACTTCCGCGGCCTGACGCTGCGCAAAGTCAGACTGCACCGCGACGAGGCCGGCGCGTGCCGCGGCTTCGCGCACCTGCACTTCAAGTCCGAAGCCGGGCTGGACCGCGCGGTCAAGGACCTCAACGGCACGGAGCTGTTGGGACGCAAGCTGCGCGTGACGTACGCACGGCCCCCCCGGGACCGCGGGGACCCCGTGTGAGGGCGCCGACGGCGTGTCCGGGGCCGCTGCGCCGCGGCAGGGTGCGGGAGGCGGGTTGCGAGCAGTGGGGGTGTGAGAGGCGCGGTGTGTCTCAGGTTATTAGGGTTGCCCTCGCGCCGACGCGAGTTGCGATCTTTCGGCGTCGAAATTCTATCTACGAGATAGAAAAAGCGCATTGAGAGCTGGTCGATGTGATGGGCGCGTTTTTCCTGCACGTGGCAGGCGCGGTCGAACATGGTGGCGGCAGTCGGTCCCATTACTGACGGGACGACACGTCGCCCGGCGCCTTTGCGGCCCGGCAAAGGCCCGGCGCGCGCAGTACTCAATCTGTGCCTTCGAGCGCGAGCGCCGAACCATCGCACGGAGCGCCGAGCGACGCGGCACCACCGGGCCGATCCAGGCAATCGACACACCGCCCGCGAGGCTCCTCGCCGCCGCGCAGCTCCGCGGCATCCCCGGCAGGCTCGTCAGCCGTCGCGGCACGCGCATCGTTCGCGCAGCCGGCCAGCATGGACTCGAAAGCACAGCCCTCCAAGAAGCCTTCGCTGCTCAGCCAGGCCATGAAGCAGCAGGCGCAGCCCTCGAAGGGCTCCGTGGCGGAGACGAACGTGGACGACTTCGTCATTCCCGAGCCCCACAACGTGCGCGCCCCGCCCCGCCCTGCGCCCGCCGCGCGGGGGCGCCACCGGCGCGCTGTGGGTGCGCAGCCGGCGGCAGGTCCACGGCCGCGGACGGCGGCGGGCTACACACACCTGCACGCGCGCGCCGGCGCGCCTCTGGTCGGTCACATCACGACGGACCGCCCTGCCGGGCCCCCTGGCCGCACTCCGCCTTTTTCGGGAGGCTCTATGCTGCTGAAGCAACCACCGCCACTTGAGGGCGCCGCCGCGCGTCGCCTCTCGCGCTGCCGGTCCGTTCCGAGGCGGCCCGTGCGGCCAAAGCGGTGTCTCAGCCGCGCCGATCCCGATCCCGCGCCGTTCGGGCCAGCGCGCTGCGCATTGGGCCCGCGCCACAGCCGACGCCTCGAGCTGGCCACCCCTGGGTGGGATGCGCTCCGGCCGCGTCGCTCCGCTCCATCCTCGCCAGCGGGCCGCGCCCCACGCATGTGCCCGTGTTCTTGACGCGAGAAATCGCGGCGCCGCCCGCCGTCCGCGCCCTCGCGCGCGCCAACGCCCGCGCGTGCTGCGGCGCAACTGCCGAGGCCAGCGCAGCTGCGTTGCTACGCGCGCCCGCGCTGCGCCACCGACGCTCCCGCACTCCCCACTTCAATTAACGCAGGCGGACCGCGCGTACGAGATGGCTCGGTCGTACCTGGTGTCGCCCCAGGTCCTAACTGGCTCCGTGATGCCAAGCAGCGTCGACGTCGCCTCCAGCATCGCAATGTCGCCCAAGGCCGTCGACCTGCGCAACATGATCAAGCCCGGCGGCACCACGAGCAACCGCGTCCGCGAGAACTCCGAACGCGGCCAGGAGATCCGCCTGAAGCTGCTCAGGTGCGTTCGTCAAGCACGCCGCACCGCGCCACGCCCCCCGCACGCACGCGCCGCGCGCCCACGGCCGCTTCGTCCCCTCCCGACCCTCCGCCGCCCCCCGCCACGCGCCCGCAGGGATTCGGTGATCGTCTTCATCACGGCGGGCTACAGCGGGAAGCGCTTCGTGTTCGAGCAGGCCAAGCGGCTGGGCGTGCGCACGGTGATCGTGGAGAGCCCGGACTCGTGGAGCCGCAAGCTCGTCGACGAGGGCATCATCGAGAAGTTCGTCGCGATCGACATGGACGAGTCGGACACGCTCATGCAGCGCATCCTGGACCGGCTGAACGACGTGGCCAAGGAGCTCGGGCACATCGACGGCATCACGACCTTCTGCGAGATGGCCGTCCCGCTCGTCTCGCGGCTCTCGGAGATCTTCAACCTCCCGTGCAACCCGAAGGACGCCGTCGACGTGGCGCGCGACAAGCACAAGTTCCGCCGCGCGATGGCCGACGCGGGCCTCCCGTCCCCGGCCTCGCACTCCATCCACGGGCCCGAGGACCTCTCCGCCGCCGCGGACGTCGTCGGCTTCCCCGCGGTCATCAAGCCCGTCGCCGGCGCGGCGTCGCTGGGCGTGGTCCGCGTGGACTCGCCCGAGGAGCTCCGCACGGCGTACGAGAAGGTCATCAAGGAGATGTGCTCGTACAAGGTGTCGTCGGGCGCGCTCGAGAAGGTCGAGGAGGAGAACCTCCCCGAGGCGGACCCCGCTGCGGGGCCGGCCAAGGCCAACAACGCCGCGTCGTGGATCGACCTGACGATGATGATGGAGGAGTACCTCGACGGCGAGGAGGTCGACGTCGACGTCGTCATGGCCGAGGGCAAGGCCGTCTACGGCGCCATCACGGACAACTGGCCCACCATCGAGCCCTACTTCAACGAGACGGGCTCCAACTGCCCGTCGATCCTGCCCTCGTACCAGCAGCGCGAGCTCCTCGAGCTCGCCGTGCAGGGCTGCAAGTCGCTCGGGCTGAAGCTCGGCGTCTTCCACGTGGAGGCCAAGTACACCTCGCGCGGCCCGCGGCTCATCGAGATCAACTGCCGCATGGGCGGCGGGCCGGTGCACCTGACGAACCGGCTCGTGTGGGGCGTGGACCTCGTCGACGAGCACCTCATGGCGTCCGTGGGCATCCCCGTGCGGCCGCAGATCGCCGAGAAGCCGCTGCGGTGCATTGCGGAGTACAGCATCAACGCGCCGCGGTCGGGGTACATGGCGCACACGCGGTACATGAACAAGTGGGTGGGGCACCCAAGCGTGCTGTACGCGCGGCCGCTGGTGAGCCAGGGCGACAAGGTGGTGTGCAAGGAGGAGGGCATGCCCACGTGGGTGTGCGAGATCATGGTGTCGATGCCGACGGTGCAGGAGGGGATCGAGTTCGTCAAGGAGGTGGAGCGGGAGCTCGAGCTGCCCATCGTGAGCAAGAAGCCCGTGATCGAGAAGAAGTAGCGGCGCGGTGTGATCGAGCAGCATGCTCGTCGTCGCATGGCATCATGTTGGGTGGGCGCGGGTGTGGCGGGCTCGCGCTCGGGACAGTAGTGCAGGTGGCTGGCACCGCGCGCCGCGGACAGACGTCGTCGTGCTGCACGGGTCCGTCACCAGCACGGCGAAGACGTACACTTGCGAACAGTTGTGCGCTATTTGTAATTGTGCGAATATGAGTGCGCGCCGGCTGCCCTGGCGCGTCACGGCCCACCGACACGGAGACATATTCCTGCCTCACATGCCGAGCTTCTTCTTCAGCGCCGCGAGCTCGTCGTCCACGTCCATCGACTTCTTCTTCGGCGGCGGCGGGGGCGGCGGCGGCGGGCGCCTGGGCGGCTCCTGCGACGCGCGCGCGCTCCCGCTGCCTGCGCGCGGCCCAGACTGTGCGCGCCCGCGCCCGTTCGACTTGCTCGGGTCCGCTATGCCGCTCTCCTGCTCCAGAAACTCGACGAACTCTTCACCGAGGGCGCCCAGCTCCTCCCACAGGGACTTGGGCGCTCCCCGCCGCGACCTGTATGCCTGCGTCCATTCATGAAGGATCGGGGGGGGGTTTCAGGCGCTTGGACCGGGGGAACGGGGCCATGGGGCGTGTGTACGTGGTGCGGCGAGCTGTGATGGGCGAACGGGCGGCGTGCGGGGCGCTGCGAGGTAGGTTGGAGCGCGTCGGATACCTTGTACTCCTCGTCCAAGTCGCGGAAGAAGTCGTCCAGGCCGTAAAACTCCTCCTCTTCCTTCTTGAAGCCTCCCCACTGGTCACCCTTGACTCCGCTGGTGCCCCAGTCCGCCCCGATACCTCCGTTGCGCAGGAAGTCGTACTGTCGTCGCTTCTCCTGCATCGCAGCGGACCCGGGCAGCGCACATCGCGCACCTGACTGCGCGCGCCGCGGCGCTTCCACCAACACCCAGGGATCCTCGCGTGCGCGCACATCGACCCGAATCGGCAACTCAGACCGCAGGAACACATCCTCCGTGCTAGTCTCCGTGCGCACGGCGCAGGACGCGGAGCTCACCGTGTCAGACAGAACGGAATACGCCTCCTTCATCTCCAGGAACCTCTCCTGTGCGTCCGGAGCCTTGTTCACGTCAGGATGCAGCTTCAGCGCCTTCTTCTTGAACGCCTGCTTCACCTCCTTGAGCGTCGCGCTCGGCTGGACCCCCAGCATCGCGTAGTAGTCCGGCTGCGCGGCAGAGGCCGCGACCCACACTGGCCCGCGACCGGCACGGCACCGTCGGGCGGGCGCCGGAGCCCGCAGCTTCCGCGGACGGCACAGGGGGCTGCGCGCGGAGACCCTGCGGAACGCGAGGCCCTGGACCTTCGCCGTGCGAGTTCCCGCCGTGCAGCGCATCGCGCTCGCAGCGCCAGCGACAGTGGATGCGGGCATTGCAGTCGCAGCAGCCCGCTCAGAACCCTCCAGCCTCCTCCCGACAAGGAAGCACCCGCACGAGTGCGCCCTCGCGCCAGCAGCGCCCCCAAACGTACTGCCAGTCTCCCCCCGGTCTCAGACCGTCTGCCACGCCTGACACAGGTTCTACCTGCACAGTTCAACACCCCCCACCCCCCTTTGTGCGCGCCGCGCATCACGCCGGCTCTCGGCGGCCCGTGAAGCCATCGAACTCACACGGACGCCCGTGGTTCGATGCAGGCACTCGTGCTAGTTGGCCTTCCTCCCGGCACCTGGTTGCGAGCCCGACGCCGCCGCCGCAGCCGCCGCCGCCACGGCGCCCGACGGCACGCTGCCCACGATCCAGCTCCACACGATGCCCACGCCCAGGCCGCTGCGCACGCGGCTGGCGTGCTGCTCCTCGCACCTGCAGCGGCGCAGGCCGGCGTGCGAGAAGACCAGGAGCGCGCAGGACGACGCGAGCATCGCCAGCGTCGCGGGGCCGCGGGAGTGCAGCGCGACGAGCCACATGGAGAGCCCGCACGCCACGTACAGGAGCGTGTGCCACATTGCCTGCAGCGGGCAAGACACCGCGTCGAGACGCCGCATCAGCCTCTCTCTCGCCCGCGCGCGCCTCCTCCACGCACGTGCGATGTATACGCAACGGACCACGCCGATCATCACGTCTCACGGGCCCACAACAACCAGCCTGCAGGGTGCAGTGCGCAGGCCGTGATCTTCCCGCGAACGCGCACGCTCGCGGCGCACCTGGAGCGGCGAGATCGCCCCGGAGCTCGCGGCCCGTTCGCTCGCCGCGGACAGCCGCGCCATGAGCCGCCAGAGCACCACCAGCATCAGCAGCCCGAGCGCCGCCTTTGGGTGCCCCGCCAGCACCGAGATCCCCGCGAGGCCCGCCGCGCGGACGTAGTTCGGCGCCCAGCGCACGAGGTTCTCCTCGACGCGGTCCACGAGCACCGGCAGGTTGAGCGGCACGGAGTAACGCGCAGCTATGGCGTCGGCGCCGCCCTCCCAGCCGACGACCTCCGGCCAGGGGCGCGGGGCCGCGGTGAGGTCCTCGAGGGTGAGCTCGTACCAGCGCTTGCCCTTGTACGCGCGCGGGTACTTCTTCACGTTGCGGGCCACGTCGTCGGCCCTGCACGTGCGTTGTGTTGCGGTTTTGAGGGTTGTGATGGCCGGCGGGGGTTGGCGCGACGGGTGCGCGAGGGAGGCGGCGGGGAGGTGCAGTACCTGCGCTCGCTCTTGAGCCACTCGCGCGCGTCGCGGTCGGGGAGGTGCAGGGACAGGGGGCTGCGCCCATAACGCGGCTTGTCCGAGCCCGGCATGGCGGTCGGGAGGGTCGCGGGGGGTGCGTGGCCGCGGCTGCTCTATCGTCTAGTTCGTCTTCTTGTCGGTCGGGGCCGAGGAGGCGTCGTCGGTCACGGGAGCGGCCGGGGTCCGCGCTGCAGAGTGAGGGGGAGCTCGCTGGGTGATTGCGTGCTGCTCGGGGCGAAACAATGCCTCAATGCAGCCGCTCTGGAGCAAGAGGCAGTACTTCTGCCTGCTCGGGGGCGCCTCGCTTCGATGGTCGATTTCAGGGGCTGTGGGCGGCACTGAGGGGGCAGGGCTCGCACCCGCGGAAGCGCCGGCGGTCGCCGCACTGGAAGCAGGTCTCGATGCACCGGCCGTCTTTCTGTGCCCCTGCTTGATGCGCTTGCCTCGCGTCGGGTCGAAAGTGAAGCTCGACGGCCCCGTGAAGGCCCTCACGATCACCGGCCAGAGCTTAATGAAGCAGAATATGCCGACGAGGCAGAGGGCGAGCTTCTTCGCGATGGGAGGCCAGATTTCCGTGAGAAACCGGATGACCTGCCGCCGCGTGAACATCAGTCCATGCACATACGGCCCCGCACCAGCGCAGGTAGGTAGGCAGGACACACAGCCCGCAAGTCGACGCCTGGCACGCACGCCGATGCCCCGGTATGCGCACGCCAGCCGCGGGCGCGGCCCGATGCTAGCGGGGCCGGAAGGAGCAACTCGGTGTCCGCGGGAGGCCTCTCATGTGCTCCTGGGGCGTGTCAATTGGGCTGCCCAGGGCAGTCCTCCGCCGGGAGGCTATGAGAGGCGCGCGGAGTGCGTCCGGCGGCATGCGCACAGAGAGGCGGTGTTCTGGTTGAGTCAGACACGTTCGAAAACCGCCGGTAGCGACGTACGGAGGCGCGTGGTTCGGTGCAGCGGCTTCTGACCGCCCTGCGGGCCGGTTGCAGCGGCAGGGTCGAGCATTGAGCTCGCAGGGCGCCGTAGATAGTCGTTATGACGTTGTGGTCGCTGCTGCAGGTCGGGCTTCCCTGCAGGAACCCCGCGGTCCGCTCATGTCACTCTGCTGCGCCCGCCCGCACGTCCCGTCCGTTTGGCTCCGACCCTCGCCCGCGCCTCCCCTCCTTGCAGACAGCGATCCTGCTAGTCAACGGCGTCGCCGTGCTGAACGACGAGCGGTTCCTGAACAAGCACGGGCTGTCCTTTAGCGGACCGCAGCCAGGCTCAGGTGCGCCCCACGCCGCCTCCGAGCGCCCCGCAACGCCCCGAAGCACGTCTCCCGCACTATCTACCCACGTACTACCTCCCGCTTCGTCTGCGTCGCAGGAGGTTTCGGTCCACCGGACCAGGGGGGCCTCAAACAGCAAATAGCTGGCTTCGTGCATGCTGTGCAGTACCTGCGCGTGCCGCTCATCGCCGTGAACATCGTAGTCATGCTCGTCAAGCTCGTGTTCGGCTGAGCCGGCGCTCGCGATGTAACTCATGATCACGCCTGTTCATGTTCATGTTCAACTCTCTGGCTTGCGACTCCACTCCCTTCGCGCGCTCGTGTGCAGCGGACCCGCCCTGCGCGCGCGCGAGCAAGCGGCGGACCAGGGACCCCACACTCGCGCGCAGCGGCCCCACGCTCCCTTGGCACAGTGTACCTCACACCGCCGTCACTGTTTTTTCTCGGCGTCGACGTCCACGTCCTGGAACACCCTCGCCTTCCGCTTCTCCTCCTCCTCGTCCGACTCCGTCTCCGACCCCGGCGCCACCTCGGGCTCCACCACCACCGTCCCATTGCTGCCCTGCGCCTCGCCCTGCGCACCGTTCTCCCCCGCGCCCCGGCCGCTCCCGTTCCGCGCCGCCTCCGCACTCTCGCGCGCCCGTCGCGCACGCTCCTCCGGCGGCGGCGGGTGCGAAATCGCGTGCACCTCCTCCTCCTCCTCCTCAACGACGTTACCCGTGCTCGTACCCGACGACCGCGCCTCCCCGCGCCCCCTCTCTCGCGCGTCCCCTCGCGCCTTCTCCTTGGACGCCTCGTGCGCCTCGTCGGCGCCGTCGTCCTCCGGCGACGCCTTGAACGGCTTCTTTCCAAACCCAGCTGCGCTGGCGATGACGGTGGCCTGCGACACCGTCGACGGAGCGATGTCCGACCAGTCCGAGTCCGGCACCGGCGCCGCAACGCCGCCGCCGCCCAGCCCGCCGGGACCGCCCCACCGCCCGGGCCCGCCACGCACAGGAGTGTCCCTGCAACGCAGCACTCCGCGGAGAGAGAGAGAGGATCGGTAACAACGCAGCACACCGCAGTTCGACGGGCCGCTGGTCGCTGAATGCGCGGTGCACGGCCTTGTCGTTGCAGGGTGCGCGTTTGAGCGCCTCAGTGGCTTCTCGAGCGGCCGGTGACCAGGCAAACGCGGCGCCGCTGGCCGACAAGTCGACTGAAGCGGCGTAGCCTGCGATGTACTGCCGATAGAACCCTACGAGGCCAGGAAAGAACGCAGCTCTTTCTGGGTGGCAGGCAGTGGCCGCCGTGAGGATGACCGCGATGCTGACGTGTTGCATTCGGATGCCGCTGGCGCCGATGTCGTGTCCGATGAACGGCTCATTCTCACGTCATCGGCGCCAGTGGGACCAGCATGCTACACGACAGTATCGAGGCCATCCGCACGGCGGGCACCCGCTGCCACCCAGAACGAGCTGCGTTCTTTCCTGGGTCTTGCAGGGTTCTATCGGCAGTACATCGCAGGCTACGCCGCGGTCGCGAAGCCTGCGGTCGACTCGTCGGCCGGCACCGCCGCGTTCGCCTAGTCTCCGGCCGCTCAGCAAGCCTTTGAGGCGCTCAAACGCGCACTCTGCGACGCCAAAGCCGTGCTCGGTGTCGCAGGGCGCTCCCCTTGTGCTGCGCACAGCAAGATAGGGGGCGGGCGGGGAGGGGAAGTGCAGGGGTTACGCACCCCATGTCGACCATGCCAGCGCCCTGCGCGAGCACCTGCGCGCCGCCGAGCATGCTGGGCGCGGCGGTGACGCCCGCCTGCGTCCCGACGTCGACGGCGAGCTGCTGGTACGCCAGGCGGCCGCCGCACTCCTCCGCGGTGCGCACGAACCGCAGCATGAGGTCCTGCCGCACGGCCATGTAGGAGTCCTGGTTGATGGCGTCAATGTAGAACGACACGTACACCTCGATGCGGTCCGGATAGAACCCGTTCACGAACGCACGGCGGTGCAGCCGCTGGATGACGCGCGCGTCCTGCCGGATGCACTGCCGGATCTCGTTCACGATGCGCTCCACGACGCGGATCTGCGGGGGGGGTATTGTACGTGTACGGGGGGTATTGTGTTTCGTGTGTCGCGGGGGGCGGGCGCAGCGCGTGGAGGGCCCAGGACGACGAGGGATGTATTCCGAGTCGTGGGTTGTGTTGCGGCGTACCGAGTCGGCGGTGAGGAGGAGCTGTTGGAAGAAGCGCCACTCGCGGCCCTTGCGCGTGACGTTGCGCACGACGATCTTCGAGAAGACGGAGTTCGGGACGATCCAGACCTCGCGCTCGAAGGACCGGATCTGCGTTCGGAACCACCCCACGTCGACCACGATGCCCTCCACGATGGTGGTGTTGGCGGGGCGGAAGAACACCTCGTCGCCCGGCTCGAACGGCGACGACGACAGGATCACCAGCCCGTTGAAGAAGTTCTCCAGCACCTCGCGACCCGCCAGACCTGCGTGCACGCGCCGCACAACAACATCGTCGCGTCACGCGGGTACAGACTCGCGGGGAGGCTAGCTCAGACGCGACGCAAAGCCGCGCTCCAACACCCTCGCCCTGCGCGTGCGCGGCCAGCGTCGGCCACCAGGGAACAAGGGGGGTGTGTTGCAATACGCACCGAGGGCGACACCACCGATACCGCCGATGGCGAGGAGGGAGTTGACGTCGAACCCGACGGACTGGAGGCTGAGGACGATGGAGACGGTGACGGTGAGGACGGTGAGCAGTTTGTCGATCGCCTCGATGCGTCGCTGTTTCGTCGCCTCGCCCGACAGCTCCAGCTTGAGCGCGGCGCTCGACAGCGCGCGCGTCTTGATGCTCAGGATGATCCGCGCGCTCGTGATGATGAACGACAGCGTCATGATCGTGCGCATCACGTGCGCGACGTACGCGCCTGGCACCTGCGCACACGTAGCGCCCCAAACGCAACAGATGGACAATGGCCGTGCCGCGCGCGGGCGTTGGCGGCCGGCGGCGGTCGCGCGGCCGCGCGGGGGCGAGGCGCGTACCGCGATGAGTGCGGGGAGGGTGTGTTCGACGACGGCGACGGTCGCCGCGATGTAGAGGAGGATCTCCAGAGGCTGGTAGATCTCGCGCAGGACCATGAAGACGGTGCTGCGCTCCCACGCGGCCTGGTCGAGCCCCTCCGGCCCCGCGAGGAGCAGGCGGACGGCCTTGACGACCGGCTCGAGGCCCGCGCGCAGCAGCGTGATGGTGGACACGATGAACGCCAGCTGCTTGAAGCCGTTCGCGGCGATGAGGCGCGTCGCGGACTTGAAGAGGGCGCGCGAGAGGGATATCTGCGGGGAGGAGGAGGTGGTCGTGGGGTCGTTTGGGCGGCAGGGGGGTCGACGGGGGTGTGGGAGCGCGCGGATGGGTGGGCTGGCTGGGTGCGGCCGGGGGGGCGTCGACGCGCGGTCGGGCGCGTTGGCGGTCGCGACTGGGAGGACTGGTGTGCGGAACGCGGGTCCGTGGTGGCGTGCTGCGGTGCGCGCGGGCGTGGGGGCTGGGAAACGCGCCTCTGACGTGAGCGAGTGATAGAGTGCCTGCGCGACGATGTACACGACGACGCTGGCGACGCATATGGTCAGCAGGAAGAAGCCCGAACTAGACGTGATGACCGTCGCCTCGGTCTCCTCCTCCTCCTGCGCCGTTGGTACGGACACTGCGTTGTGAGCTGGTCCCGCAGGGACAGCCCGCGCCCGCGGCGTGGCGTGGCAGCTGTTGGTTCGGCGAGCACGTCCACGGACAGTGCCGCCGCGGAGGCAGCGGTCCTCGCGCATCACGCACCTGGGCAGATGGAAGAGGCGGGTGTGCAGCAACAGCTCCGAGCGACTGGCTGCTGTCCGGGTGCGCCCCGCCCGCATTTTGCCCCTCGGGCGCATCAGCCGCGAGCTGCCTGCCTCTCTCTGGCCGGACCAACCTCCGCCCGACCCCCACGCCCCCTCTACCGACGAACGTCGACGGTTCCAACGAAAACCGTCGCCCCGCGCCGTCCGCACGTCCCGCCCGCGGCCGCCACCGCTGCGCCACGACGCTCCTGCTCGCGATGCTCCCTGCCGCGCCGGCGCACGAGGCGCACGCGCGGGCGCCAGGCCGGGCGTGCACGCCCCTGCTCGCGGCGTGCAGCCCATGGCGCTCCGCAAGCATCGTCGACCGCGTCTGCGCCCTCCCGCAGCCGCGGCTCGCCAGCCCTAGTCTGCTGGAAGAGGCTGGTAATGTTCGTGCGACGCCCTCACCGTTCCGACGGCCGCTTGCCCGCCTCTTCGAGAGCAGCTCGGGGGTGCCTCCCGTTCGCAGCATTCCGGCGCGCATGTTGGGATGATGCCCGCCCGGCTGGGCGGCGAGACCCGTTATTCCTCGCCCCGCAGCTCGGTCATGACCTGCGCCCGCGACGCGCGCGGCGGCACGATCGTATCAGGAAAGAGCTCGCTCGAACGTCGCGTTCAGGGTCCCGCAGACAGCGTTCGCGGCAGGACAGCGTTGTCTGTATTCAACTTGTCCGGAGTATCCCGGCCCGCTCGCCGCGCAACCCCCTGTCGCCCCGCCATGCCACAGTCATTCCTGCCAGACGTGAGGACCCACGTGCGGCAACTCACGCCCTGCGCCGCGCCTGCGCGGCCCCGAGCGACGCATTCCCGCCGCAAAACCCAAGCCCCTAGCTCAAGTAACCCGCAGGAGCCGCCCGCCGGAGCGACCACTACGCGCCGCGCCCGGCAACCTCATGTCGACCGTAAAGGAGTAACCGACCACCGCAACGCACCACCGAGTGCCGGCGCGCACGATCCCACTGCCCCCCACGCCCCCCGCAGGCATCGCAGCATCACACGTGAGCGAGGAGCCCTGCCCGCGCGCCGCGCGCCGGGCGCCCCGCGGCGGCGACTACGACGGCAGTTCGCGGGCGAGCGTGGAGATGCACGACGAGAACGTGACGCGTTTGAAGCCGCGCGGGTCGAGGAGGTCGAGCAGCGCGTCGACCTCGGCCTCCTTGATGTCCGGGGAGATGAGCTGGCAGAACTGGCGGAACTGGTCGTCGGAGAGCACGCCCGACCCCACCGCGTCAACCTGCCGGAAGGCTTGCACCGCGGGCGCCACCGCCGCCTCGTACCGCGCAACGTGCTTCTCCAGGATGATCTGCGCGTCCACGGAGGCGCCGCGCGGGTCGGCGCGCGCACACGCATGCGCGCCATGCTAGCCCGCCACGAGCGCAGCACACGAGGGGGGGCGGGGGGAGTCACTCACCTGGAGGAACTCCGCGAACGGGACGGACGTGGGCCGCTGGACGGTGCCCGGCGAGGTGCGCGTGTGCTCCGACGGCGCGACCTCGACCACGCGCGCCTCGATGCGCCGCGTGAGCTCCGCGTTGACGGCCTCGCGCATCGCCGCGTCCTGCATCTGCCGGAGAATCACCGTCGCCTCCTCGAGCGGGAGCTCGCCGCCCACGCGCCGCCGGACCTCCGCCGCGCGCTCCGCGGGCAGCTTCCCCGGGTGCCGCACCTGCACGCACACCACACGCACTTCATACCTTCAACACACACCCCCCCCCGTCACCACACGAACCGAACCCCACAAACCGCACACGCACGCACAGCGAGCACGAGCGCGCAGCCCCGCATCGCCCGCGCAGCAGCACGGGCACCCCCTCAGCGCGACGGCGCCCACGCAGCCGGCAACGCAGCACGGACGCGCGCCGCGGCCGCTCACCTGCACGAGCTGCTCGAGGACGCCCACGACGCTCTCCGCGAGGCTCTGCATCTCCGCGAGGAACTCCTCCGCCACCTCGTTGCTCAGAATCTTCCCAAACAGCGCCACCTCGTGGTCCGCCTGCTCGAACTGCCGCACGCCCGCCAGCAGCGCCTCGACGTGCTCCTCGACCAGGCTCGGCAGCCCGTACCGCATGTTCATGTGCGCGTACACGTGCTCCTCCATGGTCGCCCGCGGCTGCTTGCCCTCCGCCGCCAGCTCGTCCGACCGCTCCTTCGTCGCGATGATCTCCCGGATGAGCGCCTTGAGCTTCCCGCGCGTGAGCTCGCGCTGCAGGAGGCTCGAGCTCGAGAGGCCCCCCGACGGCTGCGAGCGACCCCCCGGGGTGTGCTTCCCGCGGCCCCCCCCGTTCGGCGAGCCCCCCGCGTGCGACGGGGAGCCCGTCGCCCACAGGCCCGTCGACGTCGGCGCCACGGGCGTCGCGCGCGAGTACCCCGCGCCGTCGAACGAGACGTTCGCGCCCTGCATCGTCGCCCGCGGCGTCTCTGGTTGCCCCACCCCCTTCCCCTTGATGACCGCCTGCAGCGCCGCGAGGCGCTCCGTCATCTGCGCGGCCTCCGCGCTGCCTGCGCGCCACGTGCGGCGGGGCGCGGGCGTCAGCGCGGGCGGCGGGCGGCGGACGTGCGCTACGCGTGCGCGCAGGCGGGCGCACCTTTCTCGACCTGCCCGGCGAGGTCCTCCGTCTGCTTCTCCAGGCGCGCCACGTCGTCGTCGCGCGCGCGGAGCCGTCCGCGCAGCTCCTCCATCTCCACCGTGAGGGACGCGTGCAACGCCTTCTCTGCCTCGAGGTCCGCCCGCAGCTTGTGCGCCTCCTGCACGCGGCCCGTGCGGTCGGGCGCCGAGCTCGTGGATACGACATCCTGCGCAGGCGCGTCCGGGGGGCAGTTGGGCCGCGGGGCGCCGCGGGTGGGGCGTACCTCGTTTTGCTGACTGGCCAAGGCCTTGTCCTGCTCCTCCATGAGGCCCTTCCAGTCATCGACGATGCCCGAGTACGACTCCTTGAGAGTCACCAAGAGGTCTGCATGCAAGGTCCCGGGACGAGCGGCGCAGTTGGCGCCCGCACGCCCCGCGAGAGCGCTGCCGCGCCTCACTCCGCGAAAATCGCGCTCGCCGCCGCACGAGGCCGCCGCCAGCGGGTCGCGCGCGGTAGTCCCAGGCCGCTTCCACGCAGCGAACGCGACATCCCGCGCGCAGGCCGCGCGGGCCGCGCCAACGGACGCCACATGGCGACGTACCGGCGAGGTCGCGCAGCTTCATGAGGCGCATCATGTCCGCGAGCGCGTCCGAGCACGTGTCCACCAGGTCCTTCCGCATCAGCTGCTGCACGGCGCGCACCGCGAAGTCATCGTCGCTCGCGGAAACGGCCGTGCGGGCCCTCGTTAGGATCTCCTTGACGCTCCTGCAACCAACAACGTTCGAGGGCCGTTCGCGCGCCGTGCGGGAATCCGCGAGGCGAGCGGCCGCGCGGGAGGCATGTCGCAGTGATGGACTGGCGAAACAGCCCGCGCGGGCCGGCGGATCGCGCCGGGGCGCCGCGTGCGAGCGGTGGGACTGGCGCCCAGAGGCGAGCTGCGCAGGGCCGCTGCTTGGCGCCCGGGGGCGGAACAGCGCGCTGCTGTGCTTCCTTGTGGTCAGAACGTGGGTGAAGTGCAGGGGACGTCGCATGGAACGGTCGGAGCTGGCGGAGGCGGGCCCTTCGCACTTGTCCAGCTGCTTCGCGAAGGCTGCGTCGCCTCCGGGGCGCGCGACCTTGTATTTCAGTCGCAGTTCCTTGATGAGGTTGTGCAGCTCCGCGATACCCGCGGCATCCTGCTGCCCGAACTCCTCGCTGGCCATGCTAGCAGGCTGTGGGGCTGGGCAGGTCTCGCCCGTCGCGTGCACGCGCCCGATCCGGCCCCGTTCTTCCGCCCCAATGCCACCGGTGGCGCCCGAACTTGCCCCGCGCGCGGCCCCCGCGGCCTCAACACACCCGCAAATCCGCGCAACCACACCGCCCAGTGGACTCGAGTGCCATGACAGCCCAAACCCCCCTGCGTGCGCTATCTCGCGCGCCGGCGCGCCGAAGCGCAGCCACTCTGACGCCCTGGCCCTAGGCGATCGGTCCGTGCGCGCGGAAGCCACGTGTTGACTCAGCGTCGACGGCGCGGGCCCGGACGCACCGGGACGCCTCCGCTCACACGGCGGCCGCGCACTCGCAGCGGGGCGCAGTGGTCGACACGAGGAGCGGCGGGGATGACCCCGCCGCGCTGGACATCGACGCCGCGGTCGGAAATGCGCGCGCCGTGCAGCCGGCGGCACGTGCCGGGTGGGGAGCCGTTCTCGACAGGCAGGAAGCCCGGCCGACGTAGCCCGCCCCGCCCGCGCCGTTTCCGGAACGCCGCTGCCTCCCGGCGCGATGACGTTTGCGTGATATTCGTCCTGGGGACAGGAACGCGCGCCGCGGCGAGTCTGCGGCCGCGCGCGCCACCTGCCTGGGCAATGTGCTCCGGGGCAGGCGGGAACGCATTGCGGGCCCAGCGCGGCCGGTGCCACCTCGTTTGAGCCGACGACACGCACATCCATCTCTCGAGACAGCCGCTCGCGCGGCCGCGTCGACGCGGAGCGCGGGACGCCGCGTCTGCGGGCCCAAGAGCATCGAGCGTACCGCCGCATCGGTTTCCCGCCCACACCGTCGCGCTCCGGCTCTCCGACGCCCTCTTCCGCAGGCTTCAAGGCATGCGCGACCGCATGGTCAGCACGGCCGCGCTCCTGAAGGGAACGGGCCCCACGGTGTCCGCTACGACTCGGAAGCGGCAGCTGGCGAGCAGCGCCACCGAGCTCGAGTCCATGGGCGCCACCTTCGACGCCGTCGTCGCGCAGGCAAGCTCCCTGCACCACCCCGCCCCCCGGCAGCGCCTCCGCCGCCCGCGCACCGCCTCTCTCGGGCCAGCCCCCCCGCAGCGACACGTCGACGTTCGTCGCCTCTGCGCCCGCCAACGCAGGTGGAGGGGCTGCACCAGTGGTCCGTGGAGCTCCGCGACCACGTCAAGTCCTCGGAGGGGTCCCGCGCGGACGCCATGCGGCAGCTCGAGTCGGTGGCGCAGGACATGCAGGACACGCTCGCGCGTCTCTCGCGAGTCGAATCCGAGCGCGACGACCTCCAGAACCGCCTCGACAAGCTCACGGACCAGCTCCAGGTCACGCAGCAGGAGCTCGGCGACGCGCGCGTCCAGCTGCGCGCGCGGGCGCAGGCCGCGGGCGGCATGGATGCGCGTCTGCGTGCGGCGCAGGAGCGTGCGGACGAGGCCGTGCGCGAGGCCGCGCATCACCGCATGGTCGCGCAGGAGGCGCAGGCGGCGCGCCAGGACGCGGAGGGGTCCGTCGCGGCGATCGTAGCGGACCGCGACCGCGCGAAGGGGGCAGCGGAGCGCGCGCAGCGTGCTGTGGCGGGCGTGGCGGCCGACAACGTGGTGCTCGTGATGCGGGCGCGGAAGCTCGAGGAGGAGCTGCAGGCGGTGACGCGGGAGCGCGACGAGCTGCAGCTGGCCGCGGACGAGCAGCGGGGACCGTATTTCGAGCAGGTGCGCGTGGAGGTGGAGGGGCGCGTGACGGACGCGATGGAGCGGGCGGTGGAGCTCGAGCGCGAGATGGAGCGGCAGCACCGGGCGTTCGCGGAGGAGCGCGACGCGTGGCGGGTGAAACTCGGTGCGACACGCCTGCCAGCAGCCTTGCGACACTGCTGCGTTCGTTTTCGCTGTTGCCCGCACCTCTGCGCCGGTCCGGCGCTGCTTGGCGCTTTGTGCGTGCTCTACGCGGCTTCGGGGCTCGAACGCGACACCCCCCCGTCGTGGCGGTGTGCCGTGCAGGGGAGTTGGAGGGGGAGTTGGCGGAGGCGCTGGAGCGCGAGTCGGCGCTGTCGGGCGCGCTCGCATCCTCGCGCGCGACGGAGGAGGCTGCTGTCGCGGCGCGCGCGGCCGCGGACGCCGCGCGGGACGAGCAGCACAGCCGCGCGGAGGCCGCGCTTGCCGAGTGCCGGGTCCTGCGCGACAACGACCGCATGCTGCGCCAGGAGAGCGAAACTGCGCGCGGCGGCCGCGCCGCCGCCGAGCGCGAGCGCGTCGCGGCCGAGCGCGCCCTCGCGGAGGCCCGGGCGCGCATCGAGGCGCTGGAGACCGACGTTGAGGACCTGGGTTCGAGGCTGGACACGCAGCGCGACGTGAACAAGGAGCTGCTGCAGCGCAAGGGCGAGGTGGAGTGGGAGCTGGTGCAGGCGCTGGCGGCGGGGTCGCGGCGGCCGCGGGCGGGGCGGTCGGGCGGTGAGAGCAATGTGCAGAGCTCGGCGGTGGGGAGCGGGGCGGACGCGGGCGGGGCGACGGAGGCGACGGAGGCGACGGAGGCGACGGCTGGGCGCGCGGACGAGCTCGGCGCGGCGTCGCTGGGGTCGCGGTCGCCGGACTACGCGTCGGATGACGAGGGCGGAGGCGCGGCGTGGAGCACGGAGGGCCCACAGGTGCTGTCGGGGACGCTGCTGAGGAACATGTCGGTGGACGTGCCGTCGAGCTCGGCGCTGGAGTCGGTGCGGGAGGAGGAGAGCTCGCCGAGCGCGCAGAGCGGGGACATGGTGCTGCGGGACTCGCCGGCACATAGGGGATGACGGTGTGACGGCGAAACGGACGTGTGCGGCGCACAAAACATCACCCTTCACGCGCCCTCTCGTCCAGCTTGCTCCCTGCCGCCCCGCCCGCGCCTGCCCCGCCCGCGCCCCCTCCCGCCCCGCTGCGCGCCTGCGTCCTTCCCACCGCCCCCAGCCTCCACCGTCGCGACCACCACGACTCGCTGCGCCGCGTCTCCGCGGCCACCCCGCCCGCCCCGCCCGCGCCCCCTGCGCCCGCCTTCCCGCACAGCGCCCCCTCCGCCACCCCCCTCACCCCCTCTTGCTCCTCCCCGCCGCCGGCCGCGCCCGTCACCCGGCCGCTCGCGCTGCTCCTGCCTCTGCACCTCCCGCGCCACCTCGCCCTCCAGCTCCCTCGTCCACCCTGCGCTGTACATCACCGCCGATGAGTCGTCCCTCTCAAACGTCGCGCCCGCCGCACGCTGCTTCGCCAGGATCGCGTCCATCCTCGCGCGGCCTGCTGCGACGGCCGCGAGCTCCGCGCTGGACAGCGCGGTATCGTCGCTTGCAGCGCCGGCGGCGACGCAGGGGGGAGTCGAGCTGACAGGCATAGGGGGTGTCTCCGACGCCTGCTCCCGTAGGCGGCGAGCGTCGTCGTCCGAGACGGCCTGGCGACAGACAGGACAGCGGAGTGTGTCGTCGCCGACGTGCGCGAGGTACTGTGCGTAGCACGCACGGTGCGCGCAGTGCAGGCAGGGAGGCAACACCAGCGTTGCGTTCACCGCGGCGTGCGCGTCGGACGCGAGGCGCCCCGGGTGGTCCTTGTCCCACAGATGCAGAGGCACCAGGGCAGTCAGGCACGCGAAACAGTCCCCCTGGGGACCGTTGTAGTCGGACAGAGTGTCCCGCGCCTCCTCGCACATGGCGCACAGCGCCGGCTCGTGTCCGCTCGCGAGCTCCGCGGCACGCTGCCCGAGCCTGCCGAGCAGCGCAGCCGCGCGGCGCTCGCCCAGGCCCTTCTCTTCGATCAGAGACACCTGCGTGTGACGGATGTTGTTTCTGGGCCTCGAGTGCAGGCTCGGGCTGCCCCTGGGTGCAGAACCTCGACCATGGGCTTGCCGGGGCTGGTGGCGGCGTCCGGACGTGAATGCCATGGCGGGAGGGTGGCGAGCGATGAGCGGGCACGTAGCGCTAGGGAGGGCAGGTCTCACCGCGCATGGTCGCTCGGGATAGCCGGTTTCGCAGGTGAGCTGGATCCGCGCACGAACGTACGCCTGCTCTGCTTCGCTGGCGCAGTGGGGAGTCAGGTCGACGGCGACGCTGGCAGGCAAACCATTGCTGTCCGCCCCACGCTGCCCATGCCGTAGAAGCTCGACGCAATCGGGGTACAAGTAGCCCAGCGCCTCGACCTCCTCATCCATGTTCGAGCGCCGTTCGAACCTCTGAACTCCCGGGCCTACAGTGTGGCTCTGCGGCACTCAAGCTCAGACCTGATGAAAAGCAGGTGCCCGTCCACGCACCGCCCGCGGTCGCAGACCGCGCTCGGCCCGCCAATGTGCGTATACCTATCGTTGATCGATTTCGGGCGTCTGGAACGACACCCGTTGCGTCGCTACTGCCGCAGGTCGCCTGAGCTCGCCAACACGTAGTGCGCTTGCGCCGCCGAGCTTGATTCTGCGAATGCCGCCTGGCGCGCCCTGTCGAGCACACGCAGCTGCTTCCCTGGACGCAATGGCGCCGCGCGAGCGGTGCTCCGCGGACGCCCAATTCCCCGTCAGTCTCCTAAGACACCACCCTGAGTCGAGCCCCGAAGTTGCTGGCCTCTTGGCCTCACGAGCAGCCGGTGGTGCAGCAGTTCCGCGCCCGAGTCCACCTCCGCGAATCACGCTTGAACGCGCGTCCCGGCCCCGAAACGTCGCGACAAGGGAGGAGAGCAGGTGCATTCGGCACAGCGCAGCCCCGCGAGGACCTCTGACGGCCGCCTCCTGCAGCCTGGGTCGAAGCTTCCGTGTCCTAGAATAGCCGGCGCCCGCAGAACCGCGCTGCGCTCGCCTGCAGCGGGCCCTCCGCAGCCATGAGCGTCATCAACCTCACCGCAGTCGACGTCCTGAACAACCCGGCGCCGTTCTCCGAGCCGCTGCAATTCCAGATCTCCTACGAGTGCCTGAGCAGCCTGCCGGACGGTAAGCAGCCCCAAAAGCCGCCACACCGCCTCCTGCGCGCCCTCGAGAGACCGCCCAACAAACCGCGCGCGCGCGGCCTCCCCGCTCCGCCTCGGACCGTCTCGACGCGGTTTCCGCGAGAGCGAGACCGGCGCTCCGTCTGACGGGACCGAACGGAGGCCCGGACGGCCCGCAACGCGCCCCCCGCGCACCCGCCCTGCCTGGCAGCGTTTGGAGCTCAGGGGCGCGAACCCGGCCACGCCGCGGCCCGCAGATGTGGAGTGGAAGGTGACGTACGTCGGGAGCGCGGAGGACGAAAGGCACGACCAGGAGCTGGAGTCCATCCTGGTCGGACCGATGCAGCAGGGCGCTTTCCGCTTCGTCCTCGAGGTGAGCACGCCCAGCAGGGCCGGCCCGCGCCCGCCCCGCGCGCGCAGAACCAGTCCCCGACGGCCGCGGTTCGCGAGCGCGCGAAAGTCAAAGCGCCTGCGACGCGCTCCCGGCCGCGTCCGCGCGCCACGCGACGCGAATCGGCGCGCTTTTTCGCCTCGACTGTCCACCCTCTGCGAAACCGCACGCGCGCTCCTCCTGTCCCCGCGCGGCTCCGTTCTATGATCATCGTTGTCGCTCCTGTCGTGCGCGGCCCGCGTGGCCGGAACGCAACGCTCGGGCGCTCGTCTGGGCGCCGCAAACGACGCGTTTCGTACGTGTGCGACCCTCACGGGTTCCCGCGCGCTCGCGACCCGCAGACTCGCGCACCGGAGCCCGCGAAGATCCCCGAGGACGACCTCGTCGGCACGACCGCCGTCATCCTCACCTGCCACTACCGCAACCAGGTGCGCAGCACACACAAGCGCAGCAGCACCAACGACCCCCGACCCACGCGCACCCAGACCGCGTCACCGCCCGCCTGCGCGGCGGCGCCCTCCTCGCCTGCCAAGATATCGCCTCGCGCGGGCCGCACATCCCGTCACGCGCGCCTCGAGCGGCACGGGCGCAGCACTCACCACCACGCGTGCGCGGCCTGTTTGCAGGAGTTCGTGCGCGTGGGGTACGTCGTGGTGATCGACTACGAGGACGAGGAGCTGCGGACGAACAACCCGAAGCCGCACGACCCCTCGCGGCTCGTGCGCCACGTCATCGCCGACAAGCCGCGGGTGACCAAGCACAACATTGCGTGGGGCGATGATCCCGAGGGGCTGGCGATGCCGACGCCGACGATGGAGCAGGAGGGGTGCGAGATGGTCGAGGAGGACGCGGGCGACGCGATGGACGACGCGGCGGCGCCCAGCGCGGCGGTGGGCGGCATGGACATGGAGTGATGTCACGGACTCGACTGCAAGGCCCCGGGGGGGGTTAGGGGTGTGCGCAGGGCTCGGCGGCGTACATACGGCGCGCATGTGACGGCGATTTTCTTTGCGACGAACCAGTCGCCCAGACTCGACGAATCATATTTGCAGCCGTACCATTTCAGACACCCGAGCGTCCTCGCGGCGAGGGTGCTCCAAGGTCAGCGCAGCACAGCCCTGTTCGTCACAGATCTGCCGTCCTGTTGCACGCACGTGCCCCGGGTCGCCCCTGGATGCCCCGCACATGCTTCGGCCACCGCGACGCCAGACTCGCAGCGCCCACCTAGGGCATCTTCCCGCCAAAACAAAACACCCCCCCCCTCCTCACGCCTCCCCCCCGAACCCTCCGTGTCCGATGTGCTCCCGCTGCTGCGCCCGGTTCTCCGCGCGGAGCTTCGGGCACTCCGTGATCCGGTGGCCCAGCCCGCCGCAGTACGTGCACCCGCGCTGCCCGGTCAGCGCCGCCACCTCCGCCGCCGTCTCCGTCGGGTCCTCCAGGCTGGCCAGCACCGGCGGGATGCGCTGCTTCGCCTCCTTCAGCAGGTGCTTCAGGTCGAGCAGGATGGAGTCGTCGCACAGCCGGTTGATGAAGGTCGACGCGATGCCCGTCTTCCCCGCGCGCCCCGTGCGCCCGATGCGGTGCACGTAGTTCTCGATCTCCTTGGGCATGTCGAAGTTGATCACGTGCTGGATGGCGGGGAAGTCGAGGCCCTTGCTGGCGACGTCGGTGGCGATGAGCACGTCCTTGCCCCCGGCCTTGAACTGGTCCATCGCCCACGACCGCTCCTCCTGGCTCTTGCTGCCGTGGATGGCGACAGCCTCCACGCCCTTGCTGAGCAGAAACTCGTGGATGCGGTCGACCTCGGACTTGATCTCGCTGAAGATGAGCACGGGCGGCGCGGTCTTCCGGAGACAGTTCAGCAGGTACTCGAGCTTGTTCTCCTCCTTGACGTACTCCACCTCCTGGATGATGTCCTGGTTCGTGGCGCCCGCGCGCGACACGTTGACCGTGACCGGGTTGACCAGCGCCGTCTCCGCAAACGTCAGGATCTTCATCGGCATCGTCGCGCTGAACATCAGCGTCTGCCGCTGCCCCGAGAAGTAGCTCAGCACCTCCCGGATGTCCTCCTCGAAGCCCAGGTCCACCATGCGGTCCGCCTCGTCCAAACACAGGTACCGGCAGTGGTCCATCGTGACCTTCCCGCGCTTCAGCATGTCCTTCAGCCGCCCGGGCGTCGCCGACGCCATGTGCACGCCGCGCTTGATCGAGTCGAACGCCTCGCGCTGGTCCACGCCGCCGATCGCCAGGAGGCCGCGCAGCTCCGGGAAGCCCCCGCCGCGCAGCACGCCGGCGAGCTCGACGAGGATCTCGTGCGTCTGCCGCGCCAGCTCGCGCGACGGCGCCATGCACAGCCCGATCGGGCCCTCCTGCTCCACCAGCGGCATGCGCAGCTCCTCCTGGAGCGCCGCCAGGACCAGCGGGAGCGCAAACGCCAGCGTCTTGCCGCTGCCCGTGAACGCGATGCCGATCATGTCGCGCCCGGCGAACGCCACGGGCAGGCCCTGGATCTGCGGGCGAGCGAGGCAACAACAAACGAGTTTCAGCATCTCGTCTCCACAGCCAAACACACACACACACAAACACACAGTGCGCTCCCGCGTTGCAAGCCGGCGCAGGCGCATCCAGCGCGGACACAGCAGCTCGCCCTGCGGCCGCACCTGGATCGGCGTGGGGCGCTGGATGCCCTTGCCGCGGAGGTGCTCGCACAGCGGGCGCGGCACCCGCATCTCCTCGAAGGTCGCGATCGGCGGCGGCACGTTGTCGCCCTCGACGTTGATGTGCAGCTGCCGCCGGATCTCCGCGTTGTGCTCCTCCGACCGCAGCCGCACCCGCAGGGGGGGCTTCCAGCCAGTGGCGATCGACTGCGTGTACACGACGCCCGAGGCCAGCTCCTTCACTCCCATCAGCGCCTTCTTCGTCGTGATGTGCTGCAGGATCTCCTGCTCCTCCTTGGCCTGCGGGAGCGCCGTGGCGGGGCGGGTGCGTCGTCAGCGGACGTGAGACGTGGCGCGCGGCGTCTTGTTGGTGCGCGGGGCGGCGCGAGGTGGGCGCGTTGCCTGCTTCTCCATCTCGTCCTCCTCGGGCTGCTCCTTGCGCATCTGGAGCGCGGTGAGCAGCAGCGACTGCTTCGGCTTGCCGTCCCCGTCCGTGTCCTCGGCCACCTTGTGTTGCAACCCGAGCCGCCGCAGCCGCTCCTGCCGCTCCATCTCGCGGCGCTTGTGCACAGGAACGTACTCCTCGGCATCCTGGTCGCCGGCGTCCGCGCCATCCTCCTGCGGAACAGCGGACCCGGCCGTGCGCTCGGGCACAAGCGGTGGCGTGTTGCCGATGCCCCACTGGCGACGAGTAGCCCGATTTTCGTCCGAAACTCGCACAGAATGGTCAGAGACAACATGTATCTTGCCGTGAGATCGCCGTACGGGCACGAAATTCCATTCAGGCGCGGCATTGCGCCGCTGTTCACTGAGAGCAACCCCCGCCGGCCGCTACCTCCAGCGTCCTCGACGCTCAGCGGCATTGCAGGCGTCACCCGCTGCAGACATATCTTCTCCATCATCCCCGGGGCCCAGCTCACCTCGTCCGCCTCCATCAGCGCCGCCCACTCGTTTTTCTCCTCCTCCTCCTCCAAGTCCTTCCTCCTGAACCGCTTCCTGGGCCCCGACCCCTGCCCGCCCCCCTCGCCTGCCCCGTTCCCATCGCCCATGCCCGTCCGCGGACCCCCGCGCCGCTGGGGCGCGAACCAGCGGTAGAAGGGCCTCTCTTCTGACCTCCTTCGCTTCCGCTGATCCCGAACCGAACCGAACCCAACAGCGCGTGCGAGCCCCGTGCAACGTGTCTCCCTGCCTCAAGCGAGCTGTCGCCATCGCCCGCTGTGGCCAAAACGCCGGCAGCGAACGAGGGGACCGCTGTCTGGCAGGCGGGCCCCATGCCTGTTGTCAGGGGGCGCGGCGGTCCGGAGGGTCAAGCACGCGCGTCGCGACGCTGCGCCGGCAATCCCTGGTAGAAGGCAGATAGGACGAAAATATACCACAAGACTGCCCGATCTGCGCTGCATTTTCAATTCACTGGGACAGCCAGCGCGCAGGTTGCTGCCCCGGCCTCCTGCGCTTACGTATCGCATTTATACCTGAATTTCCCCACTCCACGGAACGGATTCGTATCTCGGGAGGTGAGTCACTTCCTGGAGCCTCCTCAGCACCCTCAGCTGCGGTTGCACGTCCCACTCCACCCTGTGCTGCTTCCGAGCAACAGCCCTGCTGCGCACGCCATGATTGGCCGGCACGAAACGCTCTCCCCGTGTTCGCAAGTCCGTCACCCTGCGGAACGCTCGCTCGCAGGTGCGCGTCGGGCCCGAGGGCGGGCAGGTTGCTCGCGCGGCTTTGCCGCACCGACGGGCCCGCGAACAGGCCGCTAGCCACCGGCCCTGCGGCCCCGGCGCGATGACCGAGGCTGTAGATGCGACCGCCGCGCTCTCGGCGCTCCACCGGTGGCGCATGGCCGCCGTTCGCGGCTCCCATCGGCGACAACTGCACACGCTTTTGGAAGCCGCTGACCGCGACGACCGTGAACTCATCGCCATACAGGCGCGCCCCACGCCCAGACAAACACGCAACGCCCACCGCGCCGGCCGTACGCCGCAACGCCGAACACCCCCCCCCCAAAACCACCCTGACATCACCGCACCCGCCCGACGCCGCCCGTCCAGAGGGAGCAACGCAACCTCCGCGGCACTGCCGCCGAGCACGGCGCGGAGGCGGCGGCCCTGCGCGCAGCCCTCGAGCGCGAGCGGTCGGAGCGCGCTGCCGCTGAGCGGGAGACAGCACGGCTGGACTCCGCGCTCGAGGAGGCGCGGCTGGCGCTGCAGCAGGCGGGCGTGCGGCTGAAGGAGGGCGAGGAGGCGCGGCGGAGCGAGCGCGCGGCGGAGCGGCTGCGGCAGGAAGCGTTGCGGCGCGAGGCGGAGGAGACGCGCGCGGCACAGAAGGGGGTCTGCGCGCGGCAGCAGGCGCTGCTGGAGCGGATCGCGTCGGCGGACCAGCGCATCTTGGAGCTGGACGACGAGCGGCAGGCCGCGATCGAGGCGCTGCGGGGTCTCAGGTCGGAGCTGTCGAAGGTGCGCAAAAGAACAAGGGGGGGGGGGCGATTGGCGTGACGTGCGAGCGACGGAGTCACCGGCGCTTGGGCAGGCACTGCTCTGATCTCGCATGACCACAGGGTCACTCGCGCAGCAGGGCCGGGTTTGACTTGCAATATGTGCACGTGGATTTTTGTTTATTGTCTTATGTTCTTTTTTAAGCCTTCGTTCGGCGCTCGCAGGCGGTGGCGGGGCGCAGGACCGCGGAGGAGCGCGCGAGCGCGCTGTCGGAGCGCATGCAGGCGAGCACTGCGGAGCTCCGCGGCGTCAGCGACGTGTGCGCCGAGGCGCTGGGCATCGGCGCAGCCCGCGGTGGCGCGTCGACGCTGTCCCTCGTTACGCGCGTGGCTTCGGAGCTCGAGCGCGCGCGGGAGCGACTCGCGAGCGGGGCCGCGAGCGGGGCCGTGCGCATGCAGATCGTCATCAGCGGCGATGCGAACGACGGCGCACAAGCAGGCGGGGCCGGCCGCGACGCCGGAGGCTCAGGCTCCCCGCGGCGACCCAGACCGGACGTCGAGCGAGGCAGCAGGCGCGAGGGCACGCGCGGCGGAGCGGCCGGCCCGCCGCAACCGGCCAGCCCGCCGCGCAGCCCGCAGGAGGCGGCACGGGACGGCAAGCTGATCAAGGCGCTGCGGCGCCGCGTGACGGAGCTGTCGGAGGACTGCGAGCGGCTGCAGCGCCGCGTGACGGACCGCGAGGACGACCTGGCGATCGTGCGTCGCGAGCTTGCGCAGGCGACGGCCCTCGCGCCGCCGCCCGGGGCGGGACCGGCGGCGGGGTCCGGGGCGGCGGCGGAGATCGCGGCGCTGCGGCGGGAGCTGGCGGCGTCGCGGCGGGCCGAGGCGTCGGCGATGCAGGCGCTGTTGAGTCCCACAGGGGGGGCGTCGACAGCGGTGGGGCCGACGGCGGCGGCAGAGGACGCGAACGCCGCGGCGAAGAAGGCGCGCGAGATGGAGGTGCGCGCGGAGTGGCTCGAGGGCGCTGCGAGGGAGCTCCGCGAGGCCCTTGCGCGCAGCCAGGTGCGATGCATCACCCACAAGTGCTCGCGTCCGCATCGGTCGATCCGCCGAGGTACTGACCGCCAAACTCGCTTCCGCGCCTGAGAGACGTGTGTTGGACCGCCGCCCCGCAGGAGGCGAGGCAAGCGGCGGAGCAGGAGGCCTCGACGCTGCGCGGGCGAGAGTTGCAGCTCTCCACGGAGCTCGCGGCCGCGCAGGGCGAGATCTCGGCCCTCAAGTCCATCTCCGAGACGCTCCAGCAGGACCTCGCGCAGGCCCGCGGCGCCAGCGAGACGGCGGCGGCCCACGCACCCAGCGCAGCAACAACGTACGTCGCGCCCCCTGCGGCACCGCCGCAGCCGGCGTCGCCGAAGAAGGGCGCGGCGCTGCGCCGTGCGGAGAAGCTCGTGGCGGAGGCGGAGGCCCGCGCGGTGGCGAGCGCCGCCGAAGCCGACCGCGTGCGCGCTGCTGCGACCGCACTGGTCAAGCGCCTGCGCTCGCGGCTCGCAGGGGTCCGCACGGCCGCGAAGTGGCGCATGGTCGCGACGCTCACGACGCTCCAGCGCTCGCCGCGGCGCGCCGCGCCGCCCCCGCCCCCGCCCGGCCCGCCACCGCCAGTACCCCCGCCGCCGCCGGGAGTCCCCCCTCCCCTCCACGTGCCGGTCCGACCGAGCCGGTCGCCGTCCCCCGAGGAAGCCGAGGCGCCGGTTCGCCCCCAGGATGGCGCCGCGGGGCCGTCGGAACCGGTTTCGCGGACTGAGAAGCCCGGAGCCTCTCTGGTGGAGCGGCGGCAGGCGCAGGCGCAGGCGGTGGCAGCGCCCGTGCGGAAGGGCGGCGGGTACGTGCTTCCGCCGCGGAACCAGGCGATCATGAAGCGCCTGGTGCAGCTGCGCGGCGAGGACGACGGCGCAGAGGGCCGCCGGCGCAGGGCAAAGGAACGCGCACAGTATGAGCCAGTCGACCCTGACAACCCGGTGAGTCGGACTGACGCAACGGGGCCGTGACGGGCGCGTCTGGAGCGCAGCGCAGCCGGCGAGGTCCTCGGCGTGGCTGGAGGATTCACGAGAGATGTTGAAATCTCGAGTTGTCGTATTTTTTTGTTTGCAGGTGGAGGTTGTGGCGGCGTTCATGCAGCGCCGCACGGCGGACCAGCTGCTGAAGATGCGGTGCCTCCTCGTGTGGGCGCACAACACCGAGGCGGCGTACGACAAGGTCGGCGGCGCCCGCCCCCGCGACGCCTTCACGCAGACGCCCGGGCGGGCCGTCATCCTGCACCAGGACGCGCCCGTGGTCATGGACCCGGAGCACAACCACGCCCTGCTCGCGGAGATCCGCGGCGGGCTCGAAGACGAGGTCAGGGAGATGGGGACTATGCTCGAGCAAGAGACCGCTGCCGCCGCCGCTGGTGGGCCGGCGGGGGCAGCGGCGTCGGCGATGGCGAGGGCGGCGTTCGAGGCGCCGCAGCCGCCGCTCACGGGCAAGCTGGCCAGGGGCGCGATGTCGCCCGAGCAGGTTGCGGCCGCGTCACTGGAGGAGGCCAAGTCGTGGCGTCGGCGACTGATGCGGGACGACGGCGCGCCGCTGCCGGTGCGGCTGAAGCGGCTCGAGATGGTCTCGGAGCTGCTGTCCAAGGCGATGACGAGCATCACGGACCACTTGAATCGCGGCATGGCGACAGGTTCGATGCACCAGCTGGCGTACATGGCCACACGGGACGCTGAGAAGGCAGACAAGGAGATGCGCGACGTGGAGGCGGCGACGGGGACATCGGCGCTGCGTGCGGGCTTCCAGGACCGCGCGAGCCAGCGCGGGAAGCCGCCGCCGTGGGACGCGGCGCCCGGCGGCTCGCGGCGCGTGCTGCGGTGAGTTGCGTTGCAGTGCGCGGGTGAGGTGCGGCGAGGTGTCACATACTTGGCGTCGTCGGCCATCAGGCTTCGGGACCTGTACGGATCATTCGCCTAGGTGTTGTGACGGAACGTGCCGCGCCTGGCGTCGCCTCGCACGTCGCGTCTCTGTTCCGTGCGGCAGCGGCGCGCGCCGGGACGCCTCGGTCGGCGTTGCGCGGCGCCAGACACGTGTCAGAAGCAAACACATGTCACGAACACCGTGGGCTCCCAAGTGTGCTTTGACGGCTAGACACCTGCAATCCACAGTGACGTCCCGCGCACGGGTGCTCCGTCGCTGTTGCCGCCGCTCGGTCCCTCCATTCACTGGCCCGCGTGACCCATGGGTGCGCGTTTGTTGTGGTTCACACGTCAGTTGGGGTCCGGCAGGTCGAGGTCGCCGCCGGGCGGGCCGACGTTCTTCGGCGCGGGCGTCGGGCGTCTGCGGCGCACGCCCCCGTCGTCCGCCATCCGGCGCGCCTGTTCCAAGAGCCGCTGTTGGATCTCGTCCTGCTCCTCCTGAGACACCTCCGTCCGCGTCAAAAACGGGTGGTCCGTCGGAATGTCGATCTCCTCCAGGTTGAGGTTCGCGCCCTCGGCCTGCGCGCGCGGCGGTCGGGACGTGACATAACACGAAATGATGTCTTTGGATTCTTTGTCTAGGTGGCGCGGGCCGCTGGCTGCGCGTGAGGTGGCCGGACAGGCGCCAGGTGCGACGGAGGGCTCCGTCTCGGCCGAGCGCGGCGCGCGTCGCACCTCGAGCTGCGCGCGTCGCCGCTCGCGCGCTGCGATCATGTCTGCCTCAGAGACGCCCTCCCACTTGATCTTCCCCACGCTCTTCAGCCGCTTCTGGTAGAACGTATCGTCGACCATCACCTGGCCGTTGTTTTCCGATTGCAAGCCCCTGCACGGCGCGCGGGGAGCACTGCACCGTTACTCGCGGCGGTCACGGCGCGCCACAGCACTGCAGGAGGCCCGGCGCGACACTCCCGCCATCCAACCATGGTCACCACGCCCATGCCCGTCCATGGAGTGCAGTATCTGACGCCGGCGCCCCGCCAGGGCGCCGCCCGCGCAGCATTTCGCACTGTTGAGCTGTCACGCGGGACGCCGCCCGCGAGGCTTGCCCGGGCCCCGGGGCAATCCGGTGCGTCCCGGACCGCGCTCCTTCAGATTCACGCGCGCCAGCGCCCACGCGAACGCCCTCGTAGAGGGCACGAGGGCTCCGCCACGGCACGCACCTCTCCTGGAGCGCGGAAGCCGACCCGCTGCCCCTCCGCAGCCACTTCACGAGCTTCACGACGAGCACAATCGCTCCGATGGCGACCGGCGCTGCGACGTAGGCTGGCGGAACCTTCGCTGGGGGCTGCGGAGGCATCACACCGAACAAGAGCTGCGGCTTCTGGCCCTTGCTCGGGGCCGCGTGGGCGCGCACGTTCGCTCGCGGACGCGCATCGCTCGCCCACAGCCGGGGGCATGCGGCGCGCCCGGCCTGCGGGGCGACGCAGCGAGCGCTCATTGACCCACTGACCATGCCACGCACACCGCGCGGTGTCCGTGCAACGTGCGAACGCGAGCCGGAACGGAGCCGGGAGTGCGGAGTCTCGCGGCACGATGCCGAGGCGGGCACTGGAGCGATCGAGGCGCCTTGACCCGCCTCGCTGGTCTGTCACAGGCTGACTCAGGTCAGGGATGTGTGCGTGCGTCTGACGGGTGTTTGTGCGCGGCTACGCGCTCGTTGAAACATGTCGCTTCGGCGACCGGCGCGCGCTGACGGCGCGCGACCATGGGGCCCCGGCCACGCGCACACAACCACTTGTCAACAATGACTCATCATCATAAGACGTGCCCCGCCCGCAAACAACTCCCGACGTGGGCTGGAGGGATCACATCGCAGGGGCCCGCAGAAGCGGCCGCGGACTGCTGCGGCGTCGCGTGCGGTGCATCGTCTCACCAGCTTCAGCACACCCCCCCCTATCAAAACTTCTGTACGGTAGGGTACCCGCCGCCCGCTGCGGGCGGGTACCCGCCGGCCGGCGCGTGGTTGAACGAAGGCACGGCCTGGAACATGTTCGGCGGGGGCCCGCCGCCGTAGTTGTTCGCCGAAGGCATCGCCTGGAACGCCGGTGCGCCGCCGCCGCCCGTCGCGTCGTCCGGCGGCATCAGCGGCATGCGCGACGCCCACTTCGGCGGCACGTGGCTCGGTCCGGGCCGCCCGACGTACCCGAGGGAGGTGCAGATGCGGAACTGCTGCGGCACCTCCATCAACGCGTGTGCGGCGAAGCCTGCCAGCCCCTCGGTGGTGCCTGCGCCGCCGCTCTTCTTCAGGACGCGCACGAAGTCGACGAACTGGAAGTTGTCGAACTGCCGGTTGCGGATCTTGTCGTCCAGGTGCTCCATCTGGTCCCACGGGCCGTCGCCAACCCCGACGGCAACGATCGACAGTGGCACGTGGCTGGCGTCGATGATGGCCTGGATGGTCTCCTCCTCCTGGGGGCTCCAGCGCGCGCCCCCGGTGATGCCGGAGCCGGTGATTCCGCCGTCGCAGAGGATCACCAGAATGTGGTACTGGTTGCCAGACTGCTGCACGATCTTCATGGCCTCGTACACGGCGGGCGCGAACGACGTGGGCCCCGCGAACTTGAGCTGAGGGGTCAGCTGGGAGTACCGCGTGAGAATCTCCTCGAGACCGTGGCACATGCGGCCGCCCGGGTTGAAATGAAACACGGCGTTGTCGTGGGTCCTGCGAGGGGGAGTGTGCGGCTGCGGGGGGGGAGTTGGCGGGGGCGGCGCGTGGGAGTGCTCGAGTGTGGACGGTTCGGGCGGAGTTTGCGGGCTGGGGGCGGCGGGGGGGGGAGTGCGGGGCGTGGGAGCATGCAAGGGGCAGCAACCGCTGCGAGTGAGAGTGGCGCACCTGGCGTCGCCGAAACCGTAAACGGGGATCAGTTGGTCCTCGTCGAAGGGAGAGAGCGTTTGTGCGAGGGCCGAGATGGCCTGTTTGTAGGGGTTGGGCGGGTTTCCTTGGTCATGCAAGTTTGGCTTCCCGAAGGTCTTCATGCCTGCGAACAAGCGAGCACGCCGCTCCTGGGTCGGGGTCAACACATATGCGCCGAGCGCGGCGAGGCGGGCGGGCCTTGACGCGCAGAGCAGAGCCGCGGCAAGCCTGTGCGTGCCACAAGAAAGGAGTTGACCCCTCGCACCTTGCATGGTGTTGCTCGCGGTGTAGTCAATGGCGATGATGAGGTTCGAGCTCTCGAGACCATTCTTGCGGAGGGCCTCCTGCGCGGTAAACGGGCGCCGAGCGGGCGCGAGGGCCGGGTTCAGGGCCCTGGTGCAGAGCGGGGGCCGACCCGCGGGGCGTCGCATCGCAGTAGCGCTCGTCTGGTTTCCAATCTACGTCTCGCCCGCACGCATATTTCACGATTCCAGCCACTAGAAGTCGCAAAAAACCACCCACAGAGACGCGGCCCGGACGTGTGTATGCCAGCGTTCCTCTCAACCGCCTTCACCGCACCTGAACCTGCTGGAACGTGCGGTAGCGATCCTTGATCTTACCGCCGCCCAGGCCCTCGTCCTTGCTACCGGCACAACCCATCGCGGGCCTGTTCTAGGGAGTCGAACTCGACGTGTGTTGGTTGTTGTGTGAGCTGATGCGTCGCAAGGGGTCCTGCAGGCGGTGTGGGGCTCCTCGCGTGCGCTGCGGTACGCCACTCAGTAGTGCTCGCGCACGGCGCGCGGCGCAGGCAATGTCCCTGCGCGCAGCGAGGCCCCGTCCAGGCAGACGGCCCTTGCTGTCAGGGGGGCGTGAGGCCGCGCCTGCCCGCGCCGAAGGCAGCGCCCCGTGGCGCTGTCGCGACAGTGACGCAGCTCACGGAACGACGAACGCTGCGCGAAAGTGCCGGGGCCTCGCGACCGCCCGCCGTGCGGCATCGCAGCTTTGGCCCCGCTGCCTTGACGCGCGGGGGAACCACCTGCTTTGTTCGGCGAGCGGACATCTGAGACTGAGGAGCCAGCGCACCGGACGCGCGGCGCAATGCCGTTTTCCACGGCGCACAGCCCCGCTTGCCCGCTCTGCACACCGCGCCTTCGAGGCACGACGGTTTCGCGCCGCGGCCCCAGCCGGCCGCGCTCGGGCACGAAGCCATGGGAGGTGCCCGATCAGTCGCGCACGGGGAACAGCTCGGCGCGCGGCACGAGCTCTCAGCGGCAGCCAGCGCAGCAAAAGAGCGCAGCGGGACTATCTGGGGGCGAGCGCGCTGTGCTGGACCAGTATTGGAAGCTGCGCGGCGTCACCGACAGCACGCAGCGCGAGGAACTCATCACGGTCGTCGAGCGCGCCCGGAAGGGCCTTCTCGGGGGGCCTGAGGCGGACCTGCGACGTGACGTCACTGGTGCGTTCGCGGGGTCGTGCTACCAGGACGCGTACGCAGCCGGGCCTGCGCCGGCGGCGGACGCACCGGTGCAGCTGCCGGGCCTCTCGGCCACCTGGATGTCGACAGCCGAGGTGCGCTGCGGGGCTGCCATGAATCACTCAATCATCACCCGCTTGTGCGTGGGCGCCATTGCGCGATCGCTGGTGCGCGCCTCCCACTGACGGCGCCCGCCTTGAACGTCGTCGCTGCGTGCTCGATGCGCAGCGGGAGAATGTGGCGCGGTTCTCGGAGCGCTTGCTGGCACTCGAGGCGGCGTTTGGCGGGGAGGGGTCGGTCGACGTGGCGTGGATGGTGGTCCGCGAGCCGCGGATATCGCAAGTCGAGCCCAGCTCGGTCATGCAGCGGCTGTACGAAATGAAGATGGCGCAAGGAGGTGCGTGTGTTTGTTTACCATCTGATGAGCAATGTCCGTTCCGTCTCGCGTGGGCGATTGATAGCGTCGCGCCACAGCTTGTCCGTTGGCTCTTGACCACAGGCACGCGGTGGCAGAATCTGAGCGGCAGGAGCGCGCGACCTCTGCCGTTTTCGTCCGCACGACTGCAGGTTCCATCACCGACATTCTCGCCGCGGTGGAGTCGCAGCCGGGGCTGCTGCTCGAGGGCGCGTCCCCGGACGCGAGCGAGGCCGCCGAGGGCCAGGTCGCGGCGTGGCGCGAGGGGCAGGCGACGGACAACGACACCGAGTGGGGCCGCAGGTACGCTCAGCTCCTCGACTACGGGCGGGAGCACGGCGACGTGCATGTGGGGTTCCGGGACGACGACGACGAGGGTCTCGCGCGGTGGGCCGCGACGCAGCGGCGCGCGCTGTCCCGCGGCGCCCTGGATGCAGCGCGCCGCCAGCAGCTGGAGGACGCTGGCTTCGAATTCAGCGAGGAGGCTGCGGAGTGGATGCGGTGGTACAGCTACGTGCGCGAGGCCTCGCTGGAGTCCCCCGAGGACACGGGGCTGTCGAGCATGCTGTCAGACGTGGGGAAGTCGGAGAACTACTATGCGCAGAATTGGCAGGCAGTGCAGCGCGTGGCGCGCAGGAACGGGCGGCTGAGTCAGGAGAGGATCGAGCTGCTGGACGAGATACGGTTCGACTGGACGGGCGCCGACCCGCTGTCGTGAGCCGCGCGCTGCGGGCGTGTGAGATGATTGGTCCCGCGGATGTTTTGCGCTTGAAGTTTGACAGGCGTCCGAACCACCGCCCAGCAGAGGACGTCCGAGACCACACTAGCCTGGATCTCCGGGACGCTCAACGAGGAACAAGACGCAGCAAGGGGGTGCGGCACAGGCAAGCTACGAGAGCAACGCACGGTGCTGATGCAGGCACGACCCGAGACCTCATTCCAGTTTGGCAGACCCACGAATACCGCCACGCAGCTTTCACGGAGTTCGTCGTACTCAATCTATGAATGTTCGTTACATGGCGGCCAAGAGGCCTAGCAATGCGCGCTGCGCAGGAGTCGAGTCATGCACCTACCACCTCGCGGGGGAGCCCGCTCCTCACCCGCCCTCCTCCATCCTGCCCCACGCCGCGAACCGCGAGCCGTGCACGCCCTGCCGCTTCACGCCCTGCGGGCGGTACGGCAGGTCCCCGCGCTGCATCCTGACGTCTCTGTCCTCCGGGGGGTGCACGCGGTGCGTGCCCGGTCCGCGGCTGTCCAGGCAGCTGTGCAGGTAGCACGGCTGGTTGGAGCGCCCGTGCAGGTGCCCGCCCCTGCGCATCAGGACGTGCTGCAGCGAGACGCCGCCCATGCGCAGCGTGGCCACCACGGGGTCCCTGCAGACCGGCACGCGACAGAAGTCATGAAGCGTCGAAGGAGGGGCGAGGGCAAGGTCGTTCCTAGCGGGATGCGAGGGTTCGTCGAAGACGCACGGTGGCAAGCTGCCGCTGTTGCGTTTCAGTGTCGACGCGACCCACGACGCGTCCTGCTGACGCGCGCAGAAGGGAAGTCGTGCGCGCAAGGAGGGGTGGCGGGCGCGCCTGGACTGCGCGTCCTCGTGGATGGACTGCAGCACGGAGTCGGTGACGTTGGTGGACACCTGTCCGACCACTTGTATTTCCTTGATCACCGGAGTGTGGCCCTTGACGCCCAGCTGCCCCAGCGCGTCGTAGTGCCCGACAGCGACCCACTTGACCTGCGGCACGGGCACGGGCCGGTGTGGGCGGCGAAGTGCGGGGGCTGTGCGGCCACCTTTGGTGTTGTTGTTGCGAGACGAGGGGGCGATGCGGGGGTGTCGTGGCGGCACGTACCTCGCCGAGGTCGACGCCCTTGTCCCGCGCGGCGTGCAGGGCGCTCCACTGCGAGCTGCCGATCACCGAGCCGAGGAGATGCCCGAGGGGCGTGGCGGCGGTGCCGTTGCCGTTGCCCTCGTCTGCCTCGTCCATTCCGGGCTCGCCGATGTCGAAGCGGAAACCTCCCTGCAAGTCGTGCGTAGCGCGACGCTGCAGTGAGCGAAACTGTGTGTAGCAGAAGCGCGGCAGGGGGCAATCCTCCACAGGGGGGGCAACACACCTGGTCGCACGTGACCATCGTCTTATGGGCGTGCGCCGTGACGATGACGCCTTCCTCCACACCGGGAGAATCGTGAATGACGCCCGTCATGGCCCGTGCCGCCGCTGCGACGCGGAAACAGACAAGGCGGTTGGAATGGTGTGCTCTCCCCGAACATACGCGGGGACGTGGACGGCGACGTTTGTGGATAGACGTGACATATGTTGTGGGGACTTCATTTTCGGCCTCGATTCGCTCGAAACGCGCGGCTGGGTCCCCGGAACCCTCGAGGCGGTTGGGCTCGTGGAATGTGCGGCACCGCGACGTCGACGTCGGCAGGAATTCGCCGTGTTTGATCGGGGCGGGCGCGATAGGCACTCGTCTCACCTAGACGCGCCGCCATGGGCAGCGCGGTGCGGCCGGCAGTCGCCAGCGCAGGAGCTAGTCCTGCCGCCAGTCTATACAGCATTGCGGCCCGCGCTCACACGTACGACAATCTCTCAAACGGCACACGGTCGCCAGTATCCACATGCAGGCGCTGCGCTGCAAGTGACGCACCGCGCCGACAACGCCGCGTGACGACACCAGCAACACAAACACTCACCCCCCCTCCATCGCTTCTACCCCCCCGCCCGGACCCGCCTGCGCCTGCGCGCGACCCCGCCGCATCGCAACGCACGCCCCTGTCCATCGCACCGCATCGAATCAAGCATCACACACGCGGCTGCTCCAACCCGCGTCGATGTTCCAAACAGGGCTTTCACGAGGAACCGAACTCGGCGAGGTAGGTCTCGTGCCGCTTGATGTCGTCCTTCCCCACGGACGGCGAGATCTTCGAGATGGCCTGCCGGAAGTCCTCCATCGAGATCGGGTCGGCCACGTCGGCGGACGTCATGGCGCGAATCTCGGCCGGCGTCAACCCCGCCACCTTGCGGCGCATCCCGTTCAGGCTCGCGTCGCGGCAGATGTTCGTGATGTCGTCGCCGCTGTAGCCCTCCGTCTCCGACGCCAGCACCGCGAAGTCCACGTTCTCCTCGACCTCGACGCTCCGCAAGTTGATGCGGAAGAGCTCCTCGCGCTCGGGGCGCCCCGGGAGCGGGATGTACACGCGCTTCTCGAGCCGCCGCCGCAGCGCCTCGTCGAGGTCCCACGGGAAGTTCGTCGCCGCCAGCACCATGACGATCTTCCGCTCCCCGTTCTCCCCCTCGGCGGCACTCGCGCCGTCGATCTGCACCAGGAACTCCGTCTTGACGCGCCGGGACGCCTCGTGCTCGCCGGACGCGCCGCGCGAGGTGCACAGCGAGTCGATCTCGTCGATGAAGATCGTCGACGGCGCGCACGCCCGCGCCATCTCGAACAGGATGCGCACCATGCGCTCGCTCTCGCCGCGGTACTTGCTCGCGAGCGTCGCGCTGGAGACGTTGAAGAACGTCGTGCCGCACTCCGTCGCCACGGCCTTCGCGAGCATCGTCTTGCCCGTCCCGGGCGGCCCGAACATCATCACGCCCTTCCACGGCCTCCGGATCCCCTGGAAGTAATCCGGCATGAGAATCGGGAGCACGACGGCCTCCTCGAGCAGACGCTTGGCCTCGCGCAGACCCGCGATGTCGTCCCAGCGCACGCCGGGGGACCGGTCGAGCACGTCGCGCTCCAGCATCTGCGCGAGCTCGTGGTCCGGCCCCTGAAACATCGACGCCAGGTCAGGGTGTCCGTCGGGGTGGTGCCCGGGGGGGCCGCCGGGGCCGCGCGCGCCCGGACCGTGGCGGTTGGGGTCCGGCGCGGACCCGGGCGGGCCGCCGCGGCGGTTCCCTGCGCGGTGCGGGGCGAGGCGGGGTGTGTGGGGTGGAGGAAGAGGGTTGGGGGTGTGTTGCGGTCGTGGGGCGGCTTGCCTGTCGGGGGCGCGGGGCGCTGGCGGTCGCGGTTGGCGCTGGCGGCGGTGGGCGCGGCGAAGTTGCCGGCGCCGCCGCGGGGCGGGGTGCGGGCGCGCGGGCGGCCGGCGTTGACACGCTGCGGCGGCGCGTTGGCGGCGGTGTTGCTCGAGTTCGCGCGCACGCGCCGGGAAGGGTACTCCATCGCGAACCCGCCGCCATGCCGGAGCTCCCGCGGCGGGGGCGTCCGGGCGTTCGTGTGGCGGGAAGGCGGGCGCCACACGTCCGGGTCCTCGTCGTCCACTGCGGGCGCAAACACGGGCCGCTTCCGTGGCAGTTTGGATCATGACGTATCAGAGGGGGTAGTGCGGGTTTGACGCCGGGACTGGCGCATTGTGGGAGTGTGGAGGGGCGGGCGGGCACCTGCGCTGGAGAGCGGGAGGTTGGCTGCGCCGACGAGGCGCTCGTCGCCGTTTGCGTGGCCGCGGAGGTTCATGAGCTCGCGTTCGATGTCGCGGATGACGGCTGCCTCCGACTGCGGCGCGGGGGTGCAGGGAGCGGGCCAGTCGGTTCGTCACGTCGCACCCGCAGGCCGCGGGTCGCGTCAGCCGCGCGAGGACGCCGGCTCCCGCCCGGAGCCAGCTCGGGCCAGTTACTGCTACAACGACGCGGCTGTGGGTCCCGGAACGCCCGCGCGGGGCCTTGCCCAAGTCGCGCAGGCTGCTTCGGAGTGGCATTGTTTGCTCTGGCGCCCGCGACGTCGCCTACCTGGACGTCCTTCTTGCAGTTGTGCCAGAGTCCTTTCATGTAGGGATCAGAGCAGGCGCGGATGTGCTTGTTCAGCAGCGCCAGCACGCCGTCGAAGTACACGAGCGCCCCGGCGTAGTCGCCCAGCACCGCCGACTCCCGGGCGATGGTGAGCTGCGACTGCAGCGTTGTGAGCGCCATCGCGGCCGCCTCACTGCACACAACTCACGGCGCAAGCGCACGCCGCGGCCCCCCGCCGTCTCCGCCGCCCGCGGTGCGTTCTCGGAGCACTACGCGTGCCGTAGCAATTGCTGTCGTTGCGGCGCGTGGCTGAAGCTCTGGCCCGAGGAGGATGCTTCTGGACGCGGGGGGGCGTTCGGGCGGGGCGTTCAGCGCCGCGAGCGCTCGTCCGCGGGCGGGGCGTGTCGCCCTGACGCGTGGGCAGCGTTGCATCCCCGGTGTCAATCGATGCGGGCCGCACGCGGCGCGTGATGATGCGCTCGCGCGGGAAACGCACGCGCTACATACCTGACATGCATACAGCTGACTTGCGTACAGTGAGAGAGCTACATTCTTCTTTCTGAGCGTGGGACTGTTTGCCAAGCGCCTTTGGACAAGTGGAGGGGGCAGAGGTGACGTGGGGGGCTGGACGCGATTCATGACGCCGGTCAGCCCGGACCTCAGCTTAAGCGCGTCGTTTGGAACCAGCGGTGAGCAGCTGCGCCCTGCACCGCGCCGCGAGAGCCCGCATTCCTGCCAGAGCACTGCGTGCGTGCACCCGCGCGGCATCTCGCCCGGACGCGCCCACCCATTCCGTCGCGCCGCCCGGAGAGGAAGCTCGGCGCCTGCGCCGCCGCTCCTCGTCGCACCGTACCGCACAGACCGTCGCATCGCGTCGTATTCCAGCGACACGCGGAGCTACTCAGGGACTCCTCGAGCGCCGAAACCGTCGCTCTGCGCGGATCCGCCGCTCCGTCTTTGCCCGCATTGCCTCTTTCTCGCCAAGAACGACCATTGCGTCGACATACGCCTCCATGCCGCGCCCCTGCGATCCTGCTCTCGCGCCGCGGCCTGAACCCTGCTGCACGGCCCACCCCCCACGCAGGCGGGATCAACAGCGCGGCGATGTCCGCGGAGCCCTCCCCGCACGCGTGCACGGAGGACCCCCCGCGGCCCCTCGCGGGCCCGGCGTGCGACGCCGAGACGCCTGCGTCAGGGCGCGTGCTGCCACCATCGTACAAGAAGACTACGAGCCTGAGGCGAATCACCTTGGTCCGGGTGCCGAGCAACGGCCAGGACGTGATCTCGTCGCCGACGTCGCTCTCGCCCATCTCGAGGGCCGTGAACAAGGTCACCAGGCACCCTGACAAGGTGATCTGCGTCCAGAAGGAACACGCGCCCGGAGGGGCCGCCGGCGCCGCGGAGGGTGCGCTGATGCCCGGTGCGGCGCGCAGGCCCGCGCGGAATCCGTCGCGGCTCAGCAGGGAGGGCGGGGCACGTGCGGCGGTGCACTGAGGGGGTCGGCGCCGGCGCGAGATCGCGCGTGGCGCGTGCGGCGCTGTGAGGCGCGGACGGCATGTAAATTTGGATTTCGCTGGGCTGGTTGGTCTGCTGGTCGACCGGTGCGGGTTGGAGCGCGCCTGCCGCTGAGCGTGCGCCGAGAGAGGGGCCTGTCGTTGCGACCCCCCAGGGAACGGCGCGCGACCGGCGTCATGGGAACGCGAGAATACGTGGCAGGGAACAGAAACTTGAGCTGCACATATCAAGCAGGCGCCCTCCACGCGCCCAAAACGGCACAGGCGGGAACGCAGAGGCCTGGTGCTGTCGCTGGCGGCGCCCGGAAGCACCTTCAGACCGACAAGGTGCGTGGCTGTAATCACTCGACATTTGCGCCGCTCAGAATCGCTGCGGTCGCCGCCGCCGGCATGGCTACGCGCCCGCTTTGCGGTTGGCAGCCTACGGCCTCCTTCGCGGAGACGTGCGTGTGTATCCTGCACCCGCAACGTGCGTGAGCCGCTCTCTGTACAGAAGAGATGCGTGGTACGGGCACGTCATCCGGTTTCTTGCACATATCGCTCAGCTGCCGCGAATGATGTTGACCTGTTGAACATCATTCGCGGCACAGCGCCATAACGCGCGATCTCTGCGCGCGGCGACGCGTCTCGACTGATGATACGTGTCGCTCGTTGAAATGCGCTTTAGTTTTGCCTGCCGTTCGCGACGATGCCGCCGCACGCCGCAACTGTGTGCTGCTCACGCGGCTGACGGCTGGCATGTCCTCCGCCGGTGGACGCAGGGGCACGACCATGATCCTCGACAACACCATCACGTCCAGGGAGGGCACCGCGAAAGGCGCGCCAAACAACGTCGGCGCCGCCAGCCGACCGATCGCGGTGCCGAGCAAACACAACGCGGCGGCCCAGCGGCGCGTCTCGATGGAATTCCCGCGCACCGGTGGCATCTACATCTCTCCCACGGATAGGTCCCAGCTGGAGGACCCCGTCAGCTGGCTCGCGCACCGCCTAGAGCGCGTGTTCGGCGCCCGAATGCAGACCAGCGCCCCTGCAGCCAGAACCGGCGGCTGCGCGTGCCCGGAGCCCGCGCCGCGCGGCGAGAAGCAGCGTTCGCGGCTTTCCAAGTGGACGACGGAGCCTGCGCAGGAGTAACGCGGCCATGCTTCGCACCTCGACTACTCAAGACTGATACGACGCAAACAGAAGACCGTGCGTCGCAAGACAAAAGCCTAAGAGGAAGAAGAAGAAGAGCTTCCCGGCCACCTGGAGGCCGGGAACGAAGGCGAACGCATGGACCGCGCCCCTGCGACACGCCCCGCGTCTGCACGTTGCCGCTCCGGCACGCGAACTTTACTCCCCCCCCCGCCCCCCCTTCCCCCCTCCCTCATGCCTCCCCCGGGGACGACTGATCTCTTCCCGGCAACGATCGATTCAACGGCCGCAAACAGCGCGGAAATATTCCTCCCCCCCCCTTTCGAATTGGATAAGCTGACACTTACCCCCCCCCGCCCTCTCAACGAATTCCTCCCCTCTTATCCGTCCCCACGTCGGCCGATCTCTCGCTCGTCGTCCGAGCAAGCCACTCGAGCGACGTCGCGCCGTGCATCGCCGACACGTAACTCGCCCAGTGCGTCGACGTCGCTGGCCAACGTATTCATCATTGCCGCTCGCTGCCACACCGGTAGCAGCCTCCGCGCCCTATGCCCCCGCATCATTTGCAAGAACCCCTTCGCGAAATCCACTCGTCACCCCCGCCCTGAATCAGGTGTCAGACAACTAACCCCCCCGCCCCCCCCTTCCTGGGCGTTTCGAGCCGCACACTGCTGAGGATGGCGCGCGTCTGCCGTCAGCGCGCCCCCGTCGCCCCGTCCTCGACGCTCGGCTCGACCCCCAACACCTGCAACCGGCAGAGCAATTTTAAGATTGCATGTCGCTGTCGCGCAGCCCTGCGCGGCACGAGACGATCCCAGCTCACTGCCCGAACACTGCGCCCCGACATCGACGGCGGCGGACTGCCGAGCTCCGCGGACGAAACGGAACGAGACACCCCCAGGATTAGACTCATTTGGCATGGACACGCACACGCACACGCACACGCACACGCACGTGGCCCTCGCGTGCGGGCTACGACAGCGCGCCGTGTGAGCTCCTGCCCGCCACGGTCTGCGTGCGGTCGGCTACCTCTTTGGTGCGCCGCGCGTCGCTCGCCGCTCGCCCGCGCGTCCTGACAGGGGTGGACTCTCATGCTCGGACAGTCCAGAAGCCACGTCTGGCCTCCCCCCCTCGTGCCCGGCCGTGCGGGGGACTTCGGGCCGAACGAAGCGCTTCCCCGCCCAGTCCTATCGCTACTCTGCCTATCTTAGCCCCTACGCTGGATTCCTCGACTTCGCGAGCCCCGAGTTGGCCTGCCAAAGTCACGCACAGAAACAGCAGACAGCCGCACTCAGCGGGGGGGGGCACACGCACGCAGATCGGACCCAGGGTTCGCGACCCCATACTTCCTGAGAAGCGAAAGGTGCGCGCTTATGCGTTTTGGGCCCCGTAGGCGTCCCGCAGAAAGGGCCCCTCTATGAGATGATGCGACCCACGGCTCTCCGCATCGCTTGCGGGCCCTGTTTTGCCCATCCGGGTGCACCGGCGACATAGTTTGACGGTACTGATGAGCGTTGTGGCACGGTCACCGGGCAGGACGCGCCTGTCCGCGGCGGCGGGACTAGGCAGCGGTCGATGACACCGCTGCTTAGGCGAGCGGCCCCGTGCGGCCGTGCTCGCTCGATTTCATGTACGAGGGGGCGCATCTGCCCTGTTCTGCTTGCGTCGTTCGTATTCGCGGTGATATAGCCGAAGAAAAGCCGTGCATCGACGGATAGCGGAGGGCGGCTGGTCCCTTGGCGCCGGAAGCACCTCGCTCACACGGCGCCGTCCCGCGTCATACTGTGCAGATTCCGACACGAATGTGCGCTACACATGCGTCTAGCGCCCTCATGACGACGGAAGGGCCTCACAACCCTCCCTCGGAGAGCATCCCGATCAAACCTTCTACGGGCATGAGCAGCCGAGCCTCGCGGTGGCCCGGCGTGTGCGACGGGGTGTCCGACGACATCGTGGCGTCGCCCATGAGCCTATCTCCGATCTCCAAGGCCGTGAACGCCTTCTCCGGCCACCGGGACAAGACCATCAAGTTGCCCAAGGAAGCGTTCAACAGCATCCCGTGGGTGCCCGAGGACAAGACCGGCGGTCGCCCGGCGGACCGCTCGAGCAGCGAACTCGGCGTTGGCAAGCCCGCGAGGTCGCGGCTCGCGCAGTCGTACACCGGGCATGCCACCCGGGGAGACGCCTGTGCAGGGACCCCCCGCGATGCCGCACCTGGCGCCTAGGCCCCTTCCGACCGACGTCCCGACCTTGCGAGCTGTGGTGCTCGCCATCCCACGCTGACGAGGGCACGGAATGACCCCCGCGGCAGTGTGCGTTGCTGGCACAGTCGAATCAGCGGTGGGACCCACCCGCAGAGGCCGCGCGGGTCGGAGGAGCATGCGAAGCGCCGCGCTTGTACGAGGCGCGGCGCGAGGAGCGATGCCGGGCGCCGGAGAGAGCGTTCGTTGCATGGCGCTCCTTGTAGCCTGCAAAGAAAACTACCCTTCTACGCCGTGCGCGTGCGTGTGATTGCAGTCAAAGATGAGCCTGGCCGTGCTGCGCTCTCCGTGAACCCTCACATCGTCGCACGTGCTGCGCGGTGTTGCTCTTCCTGGTCTCCGGAGTGTAACTCTCTGTCTCTCTGTCTCTGTCATGCCACTCTTGTGCCGCGCGGGGCTCAGATACCTGCCCGTGGCGGCCAGCCTTCGTGCGACTCCGTCCTCCGCCGACGCTCGCCTGAGAGGACGTACAATCGCGGGGGCCGCCCCGTCCTGCGCTGCTACGCCACGTCCAGCGCCTGCACGCCGACGGTGACGCCGCTATCCATCTTCTTCCCGAGTCTGTGCGGCGCGGCCTCCGTGAGGTGCAGCGCGACGGCGATGGTCATGAACACCGCCGTCGCGCAGCCGTAGACCAGGAACGGCCCCGAGAACCCCTCCACCGTCAGCGCCACCTTCTCTTCAAGCTCAGTCAGACCGAGACTGTCATCCTCGCCGGGGCACTGCGGCTGCACGTACGGCTCCCAGAGCTCCTGCATCACGTTGTCCTCGCTCAGCAGGGACAGCAGCGTGTCGATCACCACCATGACCTGCGGCCCGCACCCTCCGTTGCCCGAGGAGGGGGAGTACGCGAACGCCCCGCTCAAGTCCACCAGGGGCTGTCCCTGCACGCCGAGCTCGCAGCCCGGGCCGCTCGCGAGCGCCTGCTGCGCGTCGAAGAGCGGCATGATGATCGCCGCGCACTGCCTGGCCACGAGTCTGTCGATGCCGGCCAGCCACGGCGAGTCCACCACGTTCAAACTGCGGTACTTCGCCTGAACGAACTCGCCGAGGCCCGTGTCCGTCGGGACGCAGGTGGGGAGACGCTTGACCATCAGGTCGCCGATGCCTGCGGAAAGCGACGGGCGCGTGCGCTGGTGAAGCGCTGAGTTCACGCTGGGCTCGGCCGAGGGGGGAGTTGGCCGGGAACGCACCGGTGATGCTCGACATTGGCTGCGAGCGCACGATGAGGAAGGTCGCGAGGTTGGCGGTGTAGGCCGAGATGATGAGCAGCACCAGGAAGCACCACACGATGTTCTGCATGCGCGCTATCCAAGACACCGGCACGTGCGCGTCCTCCGCCTGCGACACGTGCGAGATCGTCTCGTACGCCGACTGCGTGTAGGCCTCGAGCCACGCGAGCCGCGCCTTCGTGCTGCGGGGCTCCTCTGTGTGCAGGACGCTTTGCTCGTTCTGCGTGGCGTCGACGCGCCACGCCGCGTTGTGCAGCGTGGTCGGGACCGAGCGCATGACCCTGCCGGAGAGCGCGCTCCGCACTTCGCGCCCGCCCGCGTCCGCGCTCGCCCTCTCGGACGCCTCGCGGCGCAGGTCCTCGGCCAGGAGCGTGCGGGCCTGCGCGGCGCGGCGCATCCGGTGGCGCTCGAGGAAGAACATGATCGAGGCTTGGAAAAACAGGAGGGAGAGGATGATGGCCCACACCCCCCACGAGAAAGGCTGCGAGGGCACGAAGGAATTCTGTGCGACCAGAATGACAAGTGCGTCACGAACCACGATTCCGGTGTTGCGCGCGTGGGGGGTTGGGGTTGGCAACGTCAGTTCGGCAGCGCGTGCACGTGCCTTGGTGAACAGGGCGATCTTCTGCCCCGCGGACGGCTTCCTCGCGGCGTCGTTCTTCGGCGCCACGACGTAGCCGCTGACGTCGATGATGCGCCGGCCAAACAGCACGCCGAGCCGCCGTCGTTCCGCCGTGTCGTACCACCCCGACGCAAGGACGTCGAAGCGCTGCTCCGAGACGGTGCGCATCAGGAGGTCCGTGTACGTCTCCTCCCCCGCGAGCAGCGCCGACTCGTCCAACGCGGTGAACGTGTACGTGAAGCCGCCTCGCGCAGCCGCGGCGTTCAGGACGTCGACGATGTAGCCCGAGTACGTGACGTCGTCGCCGTTGCGGACGATGTCCATGTACGGCGGCTCGTGCACCACGCCCATGCTGCGAGGCGGCGGGGGTGCGGCGCGGTGTGCGGCGGGAGCCGTTGTGGTGCTCAGGCACGTGCACGCGCCCGTGAGGGCGCCAGGCGGACTGACTTGGATGGCCGTTGTGGTGCTCAGGCACGTGCACGCGCCCGGCGCGCCACTGACGGTGATTCGCGGGCTCATCCCTGCGGTCTGAGATATCTTGCTCATGTACATGTCGAAAAAGTGGCGGTCACGTTGCTTTCGGTCGAAACGGGACGCAGAGGCGGCACTGTGTGGTGGGAGCAACAACAGAGGCTCGCACTTGAGATTGACCCCGAAGAGGAGGCCCGCGACCTCCTGCTCGGACTGAACTCCGTTCGCTCGGAGATTCGCGACAGCGCGGCATGCATCGCTGTCCTGTTGAAGCGCCCGCTCCGCCGCTGCAGGTTGCATCTGAGATGCGCCGAGCAAGAGCAGGGCGCTCCAGACCACCCGCGCGGCTGTTATTCGCATATCGTCAACAACGATTGCAGACTGTTGTGCAACAAGGACAGACACGGCCTGTCCCAAGACCGACCCTTCCCGCTTCCAACGGACGGATGGCAGTTGAGGATTAGACACGAGGCGAAACAGCCACAGAGACAAAAGATTGCGACATGTTCGGCATGAAAGCGATGTTGTTTGCATCTGACGCCCCTCTCTAGCGTCCAAAATGGGCCTGCAGGGCCGCGTACCCCGCGGAGAGAGCCCCTCTCCTCCTGAGCGCATTGCCAGTCCGTCTGGCGCCCCCACTGACTCGATCCGGGGGACATTCTGTGCGCAATCTCCCGTCCAAATGCCATGTTCCGACGTTTCGGCCTCGGACCGGGACCAGGATGCGCCAGTCCCCGCCAATCCACAAACGGCCATCGCTCGCACAGCCACGTGCACGCCGCAACACGCGGTCCGGCACGACGGATTCCCCGCCAGCGCAACATCGAGCGCGTTGCAATTGCGGCCGCACGCCGCCGCACGACGGCCGCGGGGGCGACGACCGAGCGCAGCAACCACAGAACATCGCCGCGCGCACACCTGATGCGGCAGGAATGGTGCGACGCCGGAGCCGGGTCGTTAGCCCTGCCGCGCAACGCGCATGGCAAGATGCGCTTCCGGCGATCACCGCATCACACCACACGCCGCGTCCTCAGCCCCCCTGACCTTCGAGCAAGTGCAGCATCTCCTGCCCGGTGCACAGCAGCACGCACACGAGCACCACGTCGCAGCCGGCCGGAATGACCATCTTCCGCCGCTTGTGCCCCACCGGCGCGGGCACCTTGCCGCCCGTGCCGGCGATCATCTTGGCGCCGCCGTCGACGCGCTGGAACAGCCCGAGCCCCCCGCCGCTCGCCTGCATGTACGCCACGTCGCCCGCGCGGTCCGAGCGCGACACCATGATGTAGCCCGCCTTGTCCGCGCGAATCGTGAACGTCACCCCGGAAATATAGGAGAAGAGCTCCTCCACACCAAGACCCACCGACTTGCGCTCGTACAGCACCGAGTCGCTCCCCTGCGGACCGAGGACGCGCCGGCCGCCGCCGTGAGGCTGGCTCGCCCGAGCGCGCGGCAAGGGGGGCCTGCGGGCGAGGTTCGTCGGGCTCAGAGCGCCGCGGGGGCGAGAGAGTAATTGGGGGGGGGGACTCACTCTGACGGTGAATATCGTGGTGCCGCGGTCGCTGCGGGTGCCCTCGCCCCACGGGCCCATGTTCTGCCCCCACCCGCGCGCGTCTGACTCGCAGTACATGACGACGCGCCCTGTGTCAGGGAAGAACTCCTGGAAGTACGTCATCCGCTGCTTGCCCGCGTGTTTCCGCTCCTGGACGCACAGCACGCGGCGGCAGGACGTGGGCCGCAGCTCGGCGGCGCGGGAACGCGACGCGGGCGCGCGAGCGCCGCCCCGCGCGCCAAGGTCAACAGTGCCAGGGGCTCGCGCAGCGCGGGGGCGCGAGCACGGTGGCACGCGGGCATGAGCTGCCCAATCCGACGAGGCCCGCGTCAGACATGGAGCAGGAGATGCAGGCGCGCGCTCAGCAGTGGTTGGCAGGCCTCAGGGCGCCGCGGGCGCGGCACCCGTGTGGCTGAGGCCACGAGGTGCTGGCGCACCTCGAACAGGTCCGGGGCGTCGACGGAGCCTGGGATGCGGTCCGCCGCGGCTGCGCACGCCTTCGATTCGCCGGCGCCCATCTCGCGTGCGCAATGGTGCGGCTCAGCGGGCCGCGCGCCTGCTCAGAGCTCGTGGGGGCACAACCTACGTCCTGCCTTCGTGCAGGGCAGGTACGCCGCGTTCTCCTGCACGCTGCAAGCACAGAGCTTGGGTGTCGCGAAAGGATGTCGTCGGGGGGACGCCGAGCGCGAGACGGCGCGTTAAAGAGTGGGCCAGGCACGCGGGGAGATTCCGGGCGGTGGCCGCGACCACGGCGGTTCCGCGGTCAGTTCGCGAGACCGGCGATGCGCTCATGGCATGGTGAGCGCCTCGATGCGATCACATGCGCGACTGACGCACCGGGTCGGAGGGTTCGGCGCCTTTGCAGAAGAAGGAACTTTCCGTCTCGCCTTGTACCGATAGAGACGATACCGCGCTGCAGTGACAATGCGCGTTCGACAGATATATGGCTCGCCGAGTGCCTCGACGCGGGCGTTGGCCCCGGGGCTGCCCCTCGGGAGCGTGCCACTAGCGTCAGCAACAGGAGCCCCCACTGTGTTCAGCCGATGTGGCGGGCCCTGGCTCGAGGCGGGCGCGCCCGGCGGTCCTGCGCCAGGCTGCTGAACCTTTGCGGCGGCGCAGAGTGCTTCGGAGCGCGGTTGCCACGCACGGTCGCGGGTGAACAGGCGGAGGAGGTGCCGCGGGAGTAGCCGAGTGCGGGACGGGGGTGCGGCCGTGGCGGGCACGGCGGGGGAGCTGAGCGATGTCTCCGCCGAAGAAGCGGCGGCAGGAGGTCCAGGGGGGCAAGGACGACCCTGAGTCGGACGGGGCGAGCGAGGAGGCCGGCGAGTTCCAGCAGGCCGACCAGGAGACGCTGGAGGGGCGGAAGATCATCAGCGCGCGCCGGAGAGGCGGTGCGAAGGCGCAGGGGAACGGGGCGGCCGCCGGGGAGAAGGGGGCGGACGACGGGGAGAAAAAGGAGGGCGATGGAGCCGGCGAGAAGCCTGCTAGCAACCCGTTCGGGGGGGTGTCGCTCGCGCCGCCTGCGGACAAGGATGCGGATGGTGGCAAGAACCCGTTCGCGGGCATCAAGCTTGGGGCGCCGGCGGCGGGCGGATTCGGCGGGTTCGGGGGGGGCTTCGCCGCTGTCGCCAAGGCGGGGGCGGCAAACGACGGGAAAGCGGAGAAGGGCGACGGCGAGGACGCAGGTGCGCCGCGTTCCCTTGCTCTCCGTGCTGTCCTTCACAGGCGCAGCCGTGACAGCGCCCTGAATCGCGCCTCTGCGCCGCGCGCACGGTTCGTGCAGCACCCCCGGTGTGCAGCCCCGCTCGCGCCCGCACGGGCGCCCATGCCGGCCTCGAACGGACCGGCATCGCGCTCATCCATCGCTGCCATCTTCACAGAAGCTCAGTATGTCCTGAATCAAGTGCCCTGTTTCGCGGCTGCTCACCTCGCGCAGGCAAGGCGCCGACATTTGGCTCGTTCGGCGGCGGCGCGACGGGCTTCGCCGCGCTGGGCAAGGGCGCGCAGTTCGGCAGCGGCGGCTTCGGCGGCTTCGGGTCCGACGCCGCCAAAGCCCCCCTGACCTTTGGCAACTCTGCGTTCAGCGCCGTCGACGTCAAGCCCGTGGTCTTCGCGGACGCGGACAAAGAGTCGGTGCGCGCAGCTACCCTTTGCGTGCCTTGAAGCGTCCAGCTGCGCGGTTTTGCGGCGCCCTGACCCCCGCAGCGCGACGTTCGCGGCACCTGCAGCCAAAGCCGAAGGAGGTGTCGAAAGTTGAGGTGGCGACGGGGGAGGAGGACGAGACGGTGTCGTTCCGGAGCAAGGGCAAGCTGTTCGAGTACGGCGCCGACAAGGGCTGGCACGAGCGCGGGGCGGGGGAGGCGAAGGTCAACGTGACTGCCGACGGTCGCGGGCGGCTGGTGATGCGTGCCGACGGGCACGGGCGGCTGGTGCTGAACGCGCGGCTGTGGAAGGGCATGGTCTTCAGTGCCATGGACGGCGGCAAGGGCGTGACGTTCTCGTGCATGAACGCCGCTGCAGTGAAGACGCAGGCAAGCGGACCCGCGCACGCGCAGCCAACGCGCGCCGCAAGACGCAACCCCGCGCCTGCCCATGCAGCCCCGCTCTCAACACTCTGTGGCTCGCTGTTCGCGTCGCAGGAGAAGGCGCCCGAGGGCAAGGATGGAGAGGCAGGAGAGGGGCTGAGGACTTACGCGCTGCGCCTCCCGAACACCGCAGCGCGGGACGAGTTCATCGCGTGCGCGGAGAAGCTGGCGAACGAGCAGGGCGAGCCCGGCAGCAAGCCCGCGGAGGCGAGCCCCGAGGATGACAGCAAGCGTCCGGAGCCCGCGGAAGCTGAGGCTCCGAAAGGAGAGGAGAACGTGTAGGGAGGCGCGCAGCTAGACCGCTGTGAGGTCTTCCAAGCACTCTGCGCGCAAGCTGCGGCGCGCAGGAGCCGGAAAAACTGTTTGCGGGTCGTGCAGTGCAGCAGGTACTGCGGGTGTCGCGTGGAGCTTCACAGGTCCGCATCGCCCTGCGGCTCCGCTCCCTGACATCCCTCTGAGCTCCGCGTGGATGCGCTGCCGCGTCAGTGCGGGGTCGGTCACTACTTCTTGTGGAGGAAGGACCGCGCGTCGCTGGTGTCGACACCCTTCAACGGCGTGACCACCGTCGGCTCGTAGAAGCCCGGCCGCCGGTCCGGCACGATCAGCGTCTGCATCAACGCGGGAGACGGCGCACGGTCGGTCGGGGCCGCAGCGCGCGACGGTGCCAGCAACAACTGCACCGCACTGCTGCGCACACGGTCTCGGCACGCACGCACCTGTCCCGGCTGCACGAGGTTGAGGTTCTTGACGGACGGATTCATCTCGCGCACGAGCGACAGCATCTCCTCCGTGCAGCTCCCGGAGTACCGCACCAGCACCGACGACACCGTCTCCCCCGCTTGCAGCTCCACCTCCGTCACCGGCGACACCGCCAGCCGCTGCGCCGCGTTCAAGTCCTTCGCAGACGCCTTGCCGCGCGGCAGCGGGGCGGGAGCCGCGGGCCGGACCGGCTCCGAAGTCGGCGCCCCGGACACGGGGTCGCCGCGCGACGGGCGCGTCGCTTTGGCCACCTCGGTCTTTGGCGGCGCGACTGGGATCGGGGCGAGGCGCTTTCGCGACGGCTCGGGGGTCTTCGGGGGCGGGGGCGGGAGCAGGAAGGGGTCGGGCGGCGCCCGGCTGGCTCTGTTGCGCGCCTCGCCGCCAGGGCTGTTGAACACGCGCCAGACGAAGTACGTCCCGGCGCCGACGCCGATCGCGATCGGCACGGCGATCTTCGCGACGCGCAGGACGGGCTTCAGGATGGCCGCGAGGGACCGTCGCTTCTTCTCGGGCTGTTTGTTCAGGCGGTCGTCGAGGAGGGATCGCGAGGTGTACGACGAGTAGTACCCGCGGCCGTACGGGCTCGAGGTGGTCCTGACGTATCCCGACCCGTTCGAGCGCACGGGGCTCCCTGCGGGCGGGACGCGGGGCGCCGGCGCTGTGACGCGCGGCGCGAAACGATGCAGCTGAGGAGCGGGCAGGCGGGCCGTGGGCGGTGCCGCGCGCGAAGCGGGCCGGGCAGCGCGGCGGGGATGATGGCTGGGTGGAACGTGCGCGGTGGGATCGCGCGGTGGCCTGGAACGCCGTCCCGGGCGTGAAATTGCGCTGCGAACTCCTTGCCGGGCAGAGCATGGGCGGGCGCCGACGGGATTGGCCCGGACGTCGCGGTTCGAAGGCCAGGGCGCTGATGTGGCATGGTGGCTGCGCTTGGGGTGCGTTGAGCGGTCCGTGCCGCTCCCAGCGCGCGGGAAACGCGGGCCGCGCGCTTTCGGAGCGCACTCCGCCCACCTGGATCGCCCGCCTTGATGCGGCTGATGCGGATCTTGTCGGACTCCTCCCGGCAGATCTCGCAGTGTGCTCCATGATACGGGTCGCCGGTGTGGCTGTGCGACCCATGCATGGCTAGCTACGCGGCCCTACACCTTCAACTTGTATCAGCTCGCACCGCGCGGTCCCGCGCTTCTCGCCGCCCCGGCGCTCGATGAGCGGAGTCAGAGACTTCGCCGGCCACGCTTCGCGGCAGCGAGATCCGCACAGACCGCGGCGCAGCGGCAGGCCACGGCGAACGAGTGACTAGGAAGCAATATGGGAGCGCGAACGCCCCCTGAGCAGGGTGTTGAACGCACGAAACACGCTCTACTTGCCCCGTACGCGCCAAACAGCACCCCCAGGCGTCGAGCGCGACCCAGGACGCCCCGGAAGCTCCGTGCGGGGCCGGGGGCCTCCTGTCGCACTCCTCCGGTGCAACTCGAGCAGCGGGGGTGCGCCGCAGTCCGGAGCGGGCCGCTTCATGCGCCACAGGGCAACTGGGCGATGTCAGAGGGCCGCCTCGAAGCGATCTCAGGCACAAACACGCGTCCGGACACCCCTGCACACACGGCAACTGCACCCTCCTCTGAAGCCGCGGCTGCGTCGCAGTCTTCGGGCTGGATGACCGGTCGCTCCGAGGCCGAGATGGCGTAGCGGGCGTTCAAGTCGTCTCGCGAAACGCTGTCGAAATGGCGCAATACGCGGCGCGTGACGCAGACGCGCAGCGCAGGGCCCGCCAGATGCACACAGGCGACCTGCTTCTCGGCAATCCGGCCCTACTGTCGCGCGTGGTCGCACGCACGTCGGACCTCGCGACGGGCCAGGACCTCGCCGAGCTCGCGCTGATGTCGCGCGGGGCCTGCCAAGCCGTGCTCGCGTCCACGGGGCCCCGGCCGGACAACATGCCCGCGCAGCTGAGCGGCAAGCTCCTTCGCGCCGTCTGGTACGTCCCTCTCACGGACGCGCACTGCCCAGACGCGAGCCCGCGTCTGCCGGCCAACGCCCAGCTGCGAGCTCACCTCAACTTCCGGAGCACGCTTCCGGAAGGGCCTTGCCGCAACCCGTGGGTCCTTCAACACCTCACTAAGCTCCATCTCAGCGCGGCGCCCGAGGTGGCAGCTGCGCCCGAGGCAGCGGCAGCCGAGGAGCAGCGCGCGAGACCACCCGACGCCCTCCTGTCCCGGCTGGAGCGCGAGGGATGGCACGCGCAGCGCTTGACGGACCTGCACTTGTGGGGCTGGTGCCCCTGGCTCAACGACCGCATCGCGCCGGTCGCGGCCGGGCTCCGGGAGCTGTGTCTGTCGGGCCCGAGCAGCCCGGCGCCACACGTCAGTGCGCCCGGGACGTCGGGGCTGACGGCGGCGCGGCTGGTCGCGCTCCTGCGCGGCTGCAAGGACAGCCTACGGCACCTGGACTTCGGCTACGCGATGCTGCCCGCAGACGGCGAGCTGTTCACGCAGGCGCTGACAGAAGGCAAGAGCCTGCATGAGTTCATCGCGTTGCCGCAGCACTGGAACCACGCATGCGACGCACGGACCCCTCCGAGACAGGAACGACGCGGTCGCACGGCGGGCAGACGGCCCTCGGCAACCGTGACGCGCTCCTGGTAGACACACAACCAGCCAACCAGTGCAGACTGTCTCTTTCGGTGGAATGCAGTTAGAGGGCTGGAGACCCTGAAGCTGCGCGTGGCGTGGAGCTGGGTGCCCAAGTCCTTCGTCGAGCGCCTCGCCACGGCCGTTCCGGGCCTGTCGTGCCTGTCAGTCTCCACAGAGTTTGCCGAAGCTCTTCTGCCGTCGACGTGTCTGTCCGACCTGCCGCTCCTGAAGTCGCTGCGCACGCTTCGCCTGAAGCACGTCCTCCAGGGGCGCGTCGCCCCGCTGCCGCCCGCGCTGCAAAAGCTCGACCTGCTGGAAATTGATCCGGGAAACGAGGTCTTCCTGCGACACTGCTTCAACCTGACTGTGCGCGAGCGGTGCATGGAGCGAGCTGGGCAGGACTGGAGCATCGGTAGCCAGCAGCTCAAGGTGCGTGGCCCGCGCCGGAACCAGCCATCCCGGGCGTCAACAGCAAGCAGGAAGCGAACACAAAGCGAGCGCATGGAAAATAGGTCTGTGCGCGGTGCTTTGCGTGTGCAGGAGCTCGCGCGCGTCCAGCACGTACACGTCTGTACGCTTCAACACGTGGCCGGGCCCGAGATGGTCCGCGCGGCGGCGGCGTCCCCGGACGGCCAATGGCTGCCAGCTGGGCTGCGGAAGCTGCGCATCATCCACGCGCGCTCGTGCCTCGGCGGCCTCGTCGCCCTTGGCTCGCTCACATCTCTCACGGTGCGCGGCGCATTTCGCCCCCTGCGGACACACTTGCTGATTCGCTCGCTGCGCGTCCAGCAGAAGATACCATTTTCCAACTGTTCTTTGAATCAAGCCTTGTCGCGATGGCTCTGCATGCGCCTGCGCCGGACCAACGCGGCGCCCTGAGCATATGCGTCTCCCCTCCACTTGTCGCCGCAGGACGTGCACCTCTGCGGCCGCGGCAAGCAGTTCGAACCCCTCGCAGCGATGCCGCACGCCTCTGCCGCGACGCTGCTGTCCCTCCCGGCCCTGCGGCGCCTCGCGTGCCTCGAGATCCTCCTCCCCGTCTCCGCGCTCCCCAGCCCGGGCGCGGACGCCTCAAGCGCCGGCCTGCGCCTGCGCAGCCTCACCGTGGCTGGTCTCATTTGGCCGCAGCACGGAGCAGGCGCGGACGCGGATTCGGGTTTCACGGCCGACCGCGGCTCCGACGCAGCGTGGGAGCAGGTTCTCTTCGCCCTGTTCGCCGCAGCACCGCACCTGGCGTACCTTCAGGTGCATGACTCAGGTGTCTGGACGTGCGACGCCGGAACGGGGGGGGGTCTGGGCCGCGGGCCCGATGAGGCGGAGCCGCTGGCGTGCGCGCAGCCCCTGGGGAAGGTGACGCGGCGGCGTGGCGCGGGAATGGGAAGCGCGGCTCTGTGCGTGTTGGCACACGCTCCCACGTTGCGGCGCATCGACATCGGGAGCGCGCACATTGACGAGGGCGGCTTCTCGGCTCTGGCGGCCGGGGCACGGGCGCTGAAGGGCGTGAATCTGCACAGCGCGACCATGGAGACCACCCCGGCGGTGTGTGGCGCCGTGGCGCGCTTGGCCCCGCGGCTGCACACGCTGTGGATCGACGCGACGCAGGAGCGCCGCGGCGCGCGTGCGTGGGCCGCGGGAACGCCGGGGCGCGGGGAGGGTGGCGCGTGGAAGCGGGAGCACCACGCGGAGTTAAGTGCGTTCATGTCGGCCATGAGTCAGCTCAAGAAGTCGATCGCGCAGCTGCACGGGCGGGAGAACGCGTGCTTCATGGTGCAGTGCCGGCGGCCGGAGCAGGAGCTCGACGGGTTCGATGCGGACGGGGGGGGCGTGAGGGGGGGTCTCGGGGAGGAGTCGAGCGACGCCGCGTCCGACAGCGAGGACGACGTGGCCGGCGACGGGCACGCAGGCGGCGCGGCGTCGAGCGTGAGCGACGCGAGCGACAGTGCGTCGGAGAGCGAGGGCCTCAGCGGCGAACTGGGGGGCGGTCCCTGCGGGCTGTGGTGACGCCGCGCACGCACTTTCTCGCGGCTGTTATGCGCGCGACACATCTGCGCCACGTATAGGGCCCGCCGCGCGGTCGCCGTGAGTGGCCCGTTGCCTGTCAGCTGTGATCATGTCATGACGCTGCAGCACGCCAGCACGACACTTCGCGGGCGCGGGCCCTCGCATCGGTGGCGCGGCAGCGCACGGGCTGCGCGCCTGGATCCTCCCGGGCGCGCCGCTGGGCCTGGCGGCTGTTTTCCGGTGCCGGGGGTGTCTGCTTGTACTAAGCGACCCTGAGGGGCCTTTCGCGGGGAGCCGGGCGCCGCCCGGAGCTCAGGGGCAGCGAGCCGGAAGCGCGAGTGCGCACTATCGTACTGTTACTACTCTTCGCGTGAACGTCGTAGGGAGCAGCCGCTCGCGCTCGACCAGTCCGATCGTCCGCCGATTCGCCGTTAGCAAGCTCGTCCAAGATGCAGTCCTGCCGGATCTCCGCCCCCGCGGCCCCCGCCGTCTCGGCTCGCCCTTCGGCCCGCGCGGCCACCCGCACCGCGGTCGTGGCCCGCGCCGCTGACGACTCGACCTCGCGCCGGGCTGCTCTCGGTGCGTAGCTCCCCGATCCGCGCTTCCTCGCAGCCTGTCAGGGCAGTTCCGATGGCACGTTCCAATGAACGTTGGAATCAACCGTATAACGTCGCTTGCGACATCCTCAGCGCGCGGCCGGCGGGCGCTCAGTGCTCCTCAAACGCTGTCGCCGTCTGCGGCCTCGCAACGATGCGCCCACATCCAGCCGGCTGATTTTCCGCCATCTCCAGAACCCCAACGATGCATCGGCGCCAAGCGCTTCTGTTCGTTCGGTTCGGACGCGGCGCTATATCGCGACTGGAAGCCCAACGCACGCACCCTTGCCCCCGCCCTGCCCGCAGGCGTCCTGGCCGCCTCGCTCCTGGCCGCCGGCCCCGCCTCGGCCTCGCGCTTCAAGTCCCCGATCCAGGAGGGCTCTATCCGCGCCGGTGAGTCCCCATTCCACCCGAAAATCGAACATGGATCTTCTTTCCGCTCCGGACCATATCTCGCCGAGTGCGGGCCGCTGCACGACGACGCGCCGCGCCACTGCGCCGGGCGGCCACCACCGCGCGTCTGGGGCGACCTGGCATGCATGCCCACTTCTTCCAGGCGCGCTGCTCACCGTTGCGGCGACGTGGGCTGTTTGCAGGCAAGTCGTCGACCGGCGCCACCGCTGCCGGCTACTCCCTGGAGGGCGGCATCAAGAAGAAGGGCCTGAGCCCCAAGGAGAAGGAGGAGCGCCTCAAGGAGATCCGCGAGGAGGCCCTGGCGAAGGCCGGCAAGTAAAGCTCGAACCCTAGCTACGTTTCGAGCCCGCACGGCACGGCATTGTGACTCGCTCCCGACCTAGCCGTCCAGAAACCATCTCACTTCACTCCCCGCTGCCGCGCTACTCCTCCCGCGTCGTATATCGCCGCGTCGCGCGCGTCGGGCACGGGAAACCAGGGTGCACACACAGCGAGGCCGGCTCGTGTCGAGGTGCCAGGTCCATCCTCGCGAGCGAACGCTGCTGCGGTGCGTGCGCAGCGCGCCGCGTCATGGCTGCTTGTCGCCCTGCCCCGGCCCGCCCCCGGGCCCCTCGCCCCCAGCGCCTCCCTTGGCCTTGCCCGCCGCCTCCTCCGCCTGGTGCTTCGCCTGCTGCTCGAGCCGCTTCGCTCCGGCCTCCTCCGCTTTGCGTCCTGCGAGGTTCCGCGGCCGCACGCGACGGTGTCCAAGTTTCCAAGGCCACGGCTGCTGGGAAGCACTCTCGGAAGAGCCCCTCGCGTTATTTGCGGGCGTCGCGGCTCCTAGGGGCCTCGCAGCGGCCCGGCAGCGCAGAGGGTGAACTCACCTGCCTCCTCGGCGGCCTTGCTGGCCTCCTCCATCCACCCGCGGATGGTCCTGATGTTGCTGCGCATCATGGCGCCTCCCCGGCGCAAATCCTGGCGCACCAACATGTATATTCCGCCGAGAGCCGCGAGCCCGAGAAGCAACTTGCTGCTCATCGCCGCCTGCCCAGCTCCGAGCGGCCGTGCAGCGGCGACCTCGACCACACCCCGAGACCTGCGCCCACTTGTCTGAAGCGACTCCTGCCCGCAGACGCGGCCGAATCGACGAAACCTCCGCGTTCCTAGACAGAAATGAATCTATACGATATGTACCAAGCTTAATCTAAGCAGCTCGCCGCCGACACGCAGGTAGAAGAGCCGCTGAGTGTCGATGCTTGCACACACACTGCGGACCCGTCCGCGGCGCCTCCCCGACCAGGCAACGCTCTTTGTTCGATGACGCTCTGCCAGGGCCCGCGCGGTGCGCAGCGCCCTCGCCTCCCGACGCACCGGGCCCCGGGAAACACCCCCGGTGGGGTGTGGGACCATACGGTGTGAAAACGTCCCCGCCTACGTTGGCGCCGGCTCGGTGATCCGTCCGCACTTGCGCGCGGCCCGCAGCACGTCAGGGATGGCGAACGCAGCGTCCTTGCAGGCCATTCTGCGCCTGCTGAAGCTGGAATGCAGGCAAGTTCCACAGCCGGCCCATGTGTCAGCGGTACCCGAGCTTCCACGGAATTTCGTAGTCCTTTACGCCCTTCAAGAACTATACTTCCGTGTTTCGTGATTGCAGTGACGAGTTCGACCTCCTCGCGTCGTCAACGCACGCCTACTTCACCGCGTGTGGCCTCGTGTGCGTCGCGGCGGGGCGCGCCGCGGACGAGATCGAGTACGCGTCTGCGTCGCGTCTGTCCGAAGAGGCCGACGTGCGGGCGTCCTGGAAGGAGCTCGCCGGCCAGTACGCATTCATATATCGCCCCGGAGAGGAAGAGCCTGATTCTCAACTTCCAGCGCCTCGCCGGCTCTGTGTCAAGGCGATCGCCGCGCGGCCCACGCTCGTCGTGGCGGCCACAGATATGTCGCGTCCGGGCGAGGAACCCGAAGTCGTCGAGGTGGACGCCACGAAGCACACCGGGCGCTCAACTGACGGGCGCATGAAGCTCAGCGATCCAGAAGGGCTCGCCGCGGCCCTAGCGCCCCTCGCCGCGCGTGCAGCGCCCCGTGCGAACGTCCAGTCTTCGAAGCAGCAGGGCGCGGCCACGCAGGGCGCGGGCGGAGGCGTCCCCGCGCCAGCAACCACCCCCCCTGACAGCAGCTTCTATCAGCAGCCGCGCCCGGCGGTTCCGGTCGGCGCCCACGACGTCGTGCCGCCCGGGTTCCGACCGCCAGGCATGGGCCCCTTCGGCGGCGGGATCGGGGGAGTGCCGTTCCCGGGAGGGGGGTCTCAAGTCGGCCCGGGGGACCCAATGTTTGGGGGGGGAGTCGGGATGCCGGGCGGGGCGTTCGGCGACGGCAGGCTGCCCCCCGGGGCGCGGTGGGACCCGATTGCGCCGGAGGGAATGCCCGGATGGGCTCCGCCGGTCCCGGGCCGCGGCGGGCGCGGCGGGCGCGGCGGGCGAGGAGGCACGGGGCCAGTGCACCCTGACATGATGCAGCCGGGCCCGGACCACGACTGGGGAGACATCATGTAGACACGGACGGTGTCCCGCGCGGCCGGCGTCAGCCCCCCCGCCATGCTGACACACGGTGCATGAAACAACAGCGCAAACAAGTCGCTGTATTGAACATGCAGTGTGACAAACGTGTCACACCGGAGGTCACGTTAACCAGGAAAGGGGTGGCCGAGAGCAACGACGCGGTGGAGTACCCGCACGCAAGATGAGCAAGCTGCAGCAACAGGTGTCGGGGTCCCAGCACCTGCGCACGCAGCTCGAGTGAAGTCTTCGATGAGTGACGAGCCCCGCGGGCGTGCGGGTACTCGTCGGCAAGCCCCACCACGCGTCCCGATGTCGTCGGCCGGCGACCCTGCCCGGGCAAGACATACGCAAGACATCACGCATGTCAGGTGACAGCCCCTCACGTCACCCGCTGTTCGGGCCGCTCCTGGAAGCACACGTTGAGCAGCGGACCCGCGTGGTGGTTGTCAGGGGTGGGGGTGCAGCGCCATGGGAGCTCCTGCGTGTGGTCCGTGCTGCAGCATGCCTATGATGTTGTCACGGGGGCTCCAGGGCCGCGGAACACCCGCACGGCCTATCCAGCTGGCCCCGGAGCCACCGGGACATCGGCACCGGGCGTTGACGGGTCGGCAGTCCTTGCTTCCACATAGGCTTGCATGCACCCCCGCGCGTGCGGGCTCTCACCGGCCGTTGGGAATACGGAGATCTGTGAGAGCTGTGAATGTTTTTGCCCGAAGTCCCCGACTTGCAAGTCGCCACGGCCTGTATAACACGCGCGAGCGCGGTCGTTGCACTGCTGCGCGTTCCTTTGGGGCCGTGTCACACACCCCCCCCCGCTGCGAGAGCCTCCGAGGCACGCGGCGTGCGCCGCGACACTCCGGGGCGACGCTCACGCCCCACACGCAGCTGCACGCGGCCGGTGACTCCCGACTCGAGCGTTCCCGACTGTCCATGCATCGTCACACCCCCGCCCTGAGTCAGGTGTCGTGGCCCTTGGGTCGCGACGGTATGAGCTTCGGGACGGGCAGGAGCAGGTTGGTCGACTCCCGGTACTCCTGGTACGCCGGATCCGCGCCCCAGCGCTCCTTGGCCTGCCGCTCCTGGATCGGGATGCCTGACAGACCTAGAACAAGGCCCATCGTGAAAAGAGGGGACACGATCGAGACGTACTGCCAGCCGCTGAGGCCCGCGCCGGCGCAGAAGATGAACGTGCCCCACCACACGGACATCTCGCCGAGGTACTGCGGGTACCGCGCCAGCTTAAACAGGCCGACGTCGATGAACTTGCCCTTGTTCTGAGGGTCCTGTTTGAACTTGAACTTCTGCATTCGAACCGACGGGGTCGGCGCCGTGAGACGGGCACGCATCCGTGCGAGGCTCGGGCCGCGCGGCGCCGCGCGTGACACGCGGGTCGCGGCCGAAAGTCAGCACACGGCGACGCGTGCTGGCGGAGCGCGCCTGGATGTCCGCGGTGGCCTCGAGCAGCATGCCCGTCCCCCACAGGACGGGCCCGACGATGTCCGTCCACTTGAGCGCCGCGCCCAGCGCGGGAGCGCGGTTGACGATCAGCACGGGCATCGCAACGATCCAACACCAGAGCCCTTGCAGTGTCCAGTAAATGAACAACGTCCCGGGCTTCTCCAGCGCCTCCTTGAACCGACTGTCCCCGCCCGTCTTCACCGCCCTGCGCGTCGCAGCGGAGGCGAACGCCGGCGTCCTCGGGGCCCGCTGCCACGGCCCAATTTGTAAAACAGCTCAGTGTGCACGAGGGGGGTGTTTTGTTTCGTGGTCGCACGTGGGGGGGCTGGCGGTGCGCGTACCGGAAGAGGAGGAAGGAGCCGAGGCGGAGGGTCCAGATGCAGACCATGGCGCTGGCGACGATCTTCCGGGCGTGCGGGATGGTGCCCCAGAAGTAGGTGCCTACGACGGAGACGAGGAAGGTGGCCGTGCCGGTGATGTCGTAGAACATCTCGGTCTTCAGCAGCACCGACGCCGCCCAGCCGACCCAGTTGATGGCCATGTCGAGGAGCTGCGGGGCGTCGCAGCGGGATGTCATTGCATGAAGAACAGCGCCTCGTGGCAGCGAAGGGCGTGCGACTCGAGCACGCATTTGGCCGTATATGCAAAGTTCAGATACACATCATTGACGGAGCATGTCGAAATGCCGTCGTCACGCCCTGGTAGGGCCTCGCCGGCTGGATTGGTTGCACAGTGGAGGGTGCCGTGCGGGGAGCGGGGCGTGCGGGCGGCGTCTCACCAGGACCGCGAAGATGCCCGACATGTGTGTGTGGAGTTTCTCGAGGCCGCCGGCTGACGAGATTGTCGACGCAGTACGCGCGCCGAGCGCTTCTCCCAACCCGCCAAACAAAGAGCCCCGCATTCGCGCCCGCGGGTGGCGCTGGCGATTTAGCTGACCCCTGCAAGCACCGGAATCGTGAGGCATCACGTCAGATCGCTGGATTCCGCGCGTGCGCGCTGTGTGACGCGGGAGAGGGGGCAATGCAGTCTGCTGAGCCTTAGTCGCTGAGGCGATTGCGACACGCGTTAAAAGGTTTCGCGAATTAAATGGAGGCTCGCCTATTGAAGGATGCAAAGGAGCGCCTCGGAACGAGGAAACGCGACCAAGAACCGCCGAAGAAGCCGCCCGCCCGTGAAAATGAGTTCGCCATACAGGGGTGCCCCGATGGCCCGCTCCACACTCCGCGTTCCAGTACTGGTCTGGTTTGCAACCCTCTGCCCGGTGACGTGTGAGCGAACCGGCCGCCCCACCACGCCCTAGACAGCGCTGACTGCCCTCTGCCTGGGAGGCTCCCGCAGTAAGACAGCTGTGCGGGGGGACTCCACGCGGCCCGCGGCGCCGACGGCGCGAGCTTGGAGAGCACATTGAAGATCGAGCTCCCCGAGGCCGGTGCTTTGAGGATTGCGCCGCCTATTCGGAACATGGCGACAAAAACACCACCAAGGAAGTCTGGTGTTGCTGCTGCGTCGCACTGCCGCGTTGGGGCACGCAGCGACGCGGACAACACCGCAACCGCGGCTGTGCGTGTGCCCAACTACGCGTCGACCAAACACGGCCGACGGATCTGTCCGACTGCGTCATCGACACACCCCCGGCTCCCGAGTCAGTCAGCCATCCGCACACGGGGGCGTCTCCGCTCCCGGGCCCCGCAGCGCACCGAACGGCGGCACCCCACATCGCCGCGGCGGGCTCACGTCCGAAGCAGCCATCACAAGCTCAGCAGCAACCTACGCATGTTGCGAGGCCCACTGGCAAGCTCCGCGGCGCCGCGGGCTCAGAAGAACTCGCAGAACATGATGCGCTCGCGCTGCACGCCGGCCGCAACCAGCCGGTGCTGCAGCTGCGCGGCGACGGGCCCGGGCACGCCCGCCAGCAGCACGGCCGCGTTGTACGGCGGACAGCCCAGACAGCCCTCCAGGCCCTTCTCGCCGCCGAACAGCGCCGTCTTGAGCATCGAGTACAGGTGCCGCGTCTCCTGCGCGCACGCGGCCACGAATGCCCGCATGTTCACGCCACGCGCGACTGAGACGCCAACGAGCACAGCCGCGCCACACGGCGCGGTGGGGAGATGCAGGGCAGGAGGGAGCCAGGGGACGGAGCTGCGCAGAGCGTGAGGTCATGGGCGGGTCTGACGCACCGCGGAGGGGAGTTTTTGCAGGTCGGCAGGCAGACCGACATCGTCCCACACCCCCTCGTCGTAGTTGTACTGCTCCGTGTAGAGCGGGTTGACGACGGCGCCGGACTCGCGCCACTCCTCCCAGTTCTTCAGGTACGGCGCGCGCGCGGGCGACTCCGACACGAGGTATGCGTGCACCGGGTGGCTGCCGGCATGCGCCTGGAGGGGAGCCCACTCCATCGCCGCGCGGATCGGAGCCGCGCCCCTGCGCCACAGGAGGAGAGGGGAACGCACTGTGAGCGCCGCGGCGCGCGCGCCGGGGCGGCCTGCGTGGGGCTAGGGGGGGGGGGTTGAAGGGGGAGTGTTTGTTTTCGGGAGGCGGGCTGCTCGCCTGGCTCCGGCGCCGATGATGAGGAGCGGCCAGCCGTTTTCGAGGGCGTCGGAGAGGGACACGTCGGCGGCGAGGAGGCTCGCGAAGCCCGCGCCGCGCAACTCCCCCGCCACCTCCACCAGTCCCCCGGGGCCCAAATCCGCGAGACGTGCGTCCGGCCCGCGCGCCGCGTCCGTCATGTGGCGGTCCACGAGGACCTCCACGATCGCGGCGTCGAGCTGGGCGCTGCGCGACCGCGACTCGTAGGGCGACGTGGCGATGGGCACGTGCTGGCGGTGCGCGGTGGACGGGCCGAGGTGCTGCGGCGCGGGCTCATCCCCCGTGGGCCGCATCGCGATGAACTGCCCCGGGGCGGTGTACCTGCGCGCGGCGGCGTGGTGGGTTGCATGACAGCGGGCGGGGTGCGTGGCCGGGACGGCGCGGCCCGATGCGTTCAGCGAGCGTGTGCGCTGGGCCCGAGCGTGCGTGTGCCGGGAGGTGTGAGGGCGGGCGGTTTGCGGGGCGTCCGCGCACCCGTCGATCCAGCGCGGGGCGCGCTTGCGGGCCGTGAAGGAGCGCCCCGACATGAGGGCCTGGTTGTCCTCAACGCTGAGCACGAGGGTCCGCAGGGATCCGTCGGCGCTCTCGGCGCGGTTCTCGATCACGGTCGCGGGGCCCCAGTTGACCTGCGCGGAGGGCGCGCACCACACAACCAAACGGCTGGCAGTTGGCCGCTGAAGCAACGCAGTGCGCGCGCGACCGCCATCCAAAATCATCGAAACGCAAGGAAACGGCAATGTGCCATCGCGGACGCCGTAGCAGGCGCGCGACGAGTCGCCGTTCGCGACGTAATCCGGACTCCTTCTAGCAACAGACTGCAGTATCGCTGCAAGCCGCGCTCTGGGCCGCACCTGCTGCGCCTGCGCCTGGCTCTTGGACGCCTCATCGAACGCCGCGCGCGCAACCAGGCGAGCGCCGCGCCCGAAGCCCGCCGGCACGGCCCTGCGGAGTGCGCCTGGCGACCGGGCACTGCTCCACGCGGGCCGCAGGGCGCCGCCAGACGCGGCAGCGTTCATCCGCGCCGTCTGAATCATTCTAGCGGGGAGGGACACGACCCACGGAACGCGCCGCGAGCAGGGCGCGCGCGCTTCGGGACGATATCTGGCCCGCCGGGCTGAGGAGGCTTGCTCCCACTGGAGGGCGCGTGGCGTCGACAGCTGCGAAGGACGTGCGTTGATAGCAGCTCACGTGGTCGGCGTTACAGGGAATGAGCGGCGCCGCTGGGCCACACCCACCGAAGAGCGCAAGCGCCGCGCCGAGCGGGGACGCCCCCACCGCCATCAGGGAGCTACCCCGCAGGGGCTGGTTCCGCGGCAGCGAGGCCGCTCAAAGCGGGGGCGCGTCGCCGAGTGTATGCAGTTGGTCTGGTGACGCGAGGTGTCCTGTCAGACGCGCGGCAGAACCTTGGAGGACCGGCCTTGCAACCACCTGGTGTTCCCACCGCAACGAGGCGCGCCCAGGGAGGGCGCGTCGGGGTTTTGGCGCCATGAGCGATGAGGTGCGGCCCTTGACGGCGCCCAGCCCGCGCGATCAGCTCCGCGCTGCGCCGCTGCGACGCCTGGGTGGCGTCTGAGCGTGCCTCGCGCCGTGCGTTTCCGCAGGACATGGACTATGGTTTCGAGTACAGTGACGACGAGGAGCAGGAGGAGGACGTGGACATCGAGAACCAGTACTATAACAGCAAAGGTGACCCAGCCAACGCTGAGCGCTTCGCCTCGGCCGATGCATTCCATCGCCTTGGCAAGCCCCGCGCTACGGTTTCCGTCAGCCTCACGCGAGCCAAGTCCCGCACAGCCGGGCTGCTCCACCTTCTCACAGCCGCCCACCCCGGCGCCACATGGCCGCCGTCGGCCCTACAGCGCCGGAGGCCCTCGACCCGCTCGTCCCACGCAGCAACGCTTCACCGCCCCTGCGCCGCGCAGGCAACCTCGAGGACGGCGACCGCGACACGGCGCTCGAAGGGTTCCGCAAGGTCGTCGAGATGGAGGGCGACGAGAAGGGCGAGTGGGGCTTCAAGGCTCTGAAACAAGCCGTGAAACTCCAGTGCCTCTCCAAAGACTATCAGGGCATGACCGAGTCCTACAAGGAGGCAAGGCCCGCGCGCAGCACCCGACCACCCCCACCGAACCACCCCCTCCCATCCCGCCCCCTCCCACACCCCCCCCCTCTCTCGAAACCCCCACAGATGCTGACATACATCCACTCGGCCGTCACGCGCAACCACGGCGAGAAGAAGATCAACTCGGTGCTGGACTTCGTCGCTCAGACGGTCGGCGACGGTCCCGACGCGAGCCTCCTCGAGGACATGTACGAGGCCACGCTGGCCGCCATGGAGGGCGCGCGCAACGAGCGGCTGTGGTTCAAAGTCTCCACGCGCCTCGCTGCGCTGTGGCTGCGCCGCGGCGACCTGGCGCGCCTCGGCGCGCTCCTCAAGGGGCTGCGGAAGTGGTGCCTCCAGGACGGCGAGGAGGACCCTCGCAAGGGCACGCAGTTGCTCGAAGTCCTGGCGCTGGAGATCCAAATGCGCACGGAACAGAAGGACCACCAGCGGCTGCGCGACCTGTACAGGAGGTGAGCTGCAGCGCGGCGCGCGGGCCGGCCGGCGCGGCACCTGCTGCTGTCCCCGTATCTCTGCAAATCCTTGTTTTTCGATCGCTGCGTGTTTCTGCGTCTGTCGACGCGCGGCAGCGACGCGCGTCGCTCCCGCGCGTAGCCCGCGCGCGTTCCTGAGCGCCCGCGCGGCGTCGTCCCGCTCCGCAGGGCGCTGGGCGTCAAGTCGGCCATCCCGCACCCCCGCATCCTGGGCGTCGTCAAGGAGTGCGGCGGCAAGATGCTTATGCGCGAGCGGCGCTGGGAGGACGCATGCACGGACTTCTTCGAGGCCTTCAAGGCCTACGACGAGGCCGGCTCGCCGCGCCGCACCCTCTGCCTCAAATACCTGCTCCTGGCGTCGATGCTGAATCAGTCCGCGGTGGACCCGTTCGACTCGCAAGAGGCCCGGCCGTACCGCAGCGACCCCGACGTCGTCGCGATGGCGCACCTCGTCGACGCGTACCGCTCCAACCGCATGGCGGACTTCGAGGCGGCGCTGGCGGCGGGGCGCGAGCAAGTCATGGGGGACCCGTTCATCGCGCAGCACGTCGAGGACCTGCTGCACGCGCTGAGGAAGCAGGTGCTGCAGGTGATGCTGCGGCCGTACCGCAGGGTGAGCGTGGAGTGGGCTGCGCGGCAGCTGAAGGTGTCGACTGACGACGTGGAGAGCTTGCTCGTGTCGCTGATCCTGGACGGGAAGCTGGACGGGCGGATCGATCAGACGACGGGGACGCTGGAGGTGCGCGGGCAGGGGCAGGCGGCGGTGGCGGCGGCGACGACGGCGGCGGCGAAGGTCGCAGCGACGTCGCAGGCGCCCAAGGCGGGCGCGGCGGCGACGGCGCCCGCGGCGGAGGAGGCGGAGGGCGAGGACACGGGGAGGTACGCGGCGCTGTCGGCGTGGTGGACACAGCTCGGGAAGCTCCACGCGACCGTGTCCGCGAAGCTTTCATGACCCGTTGCGCAACACAACGTCGTGTGAGCGCGGCTGCGCGTGGGACGCCCGGGGCGCCGGTGGCCGCTGGTGCGACGTGCTGCGTGTGGGTTGGCGAGCGTGGCTGCGCGAGGAGCCGAGAGTGACGCAGGCGGGGATGACGAGCGCTTGCGGTTGGCGCCCGGGTGCAGGGCGCACGGGACGGCCACCACCAGTTCCGGTCTCGCGTCGGACTCGCATGCTCTGGTGAATTGCGGCGTGCTGGGGCAGCGCGGCGCTCGGTGCGAGCCTTGGAGCTCCCGTCGGGCCCGCCAGACAGAGGGCAAGGGCTGTGTCGCCCCGGCGGTGGGACAGGCCGCTTCCTGCTCCGGCTTCGATTGCCCAGTGGCTCCGGCTCCTCCTGATAGTCCTGGCACGATGAGTACCCGGGTGGCCGAGAGGCCGGCTGCTGTGGCCTCCGAAGGGCCGTGCCGCGAATCCCCTGAAGCGGCGCCCAGGGCGTCTAACTCCAGGAAAAGACCGCTGGGGCACGATGACCGTATTCGAAACGTACCCTGTTACGGTGAGTGGCTTGCCGCGAGGCGCGACGCCGCAGGCGGGGCCTTGCGAAGCTCGCATGTGTCGAGGCGCGGAATCGGCGTGTATCGACAGACTATGTCGACGTGATCTGCATTTCTCAAGACAATATTGCAGCTTACGCGAGTATTTCATCGAATCCCGTGGCACCTTGGTTCATGTGAGAAGCAGGCTGCCCTACAAGCCCTCAACTCCGTTCCCGCCGTGCAGGCAACATGAGCCCACCCTCTCACGGTTCGCTGAAGAGGCAGAAGCCGCAGGGCCTGCAGCCGCTGGAGCTGCTCCGCGCGATGCCACTGGTCCACACGCTCGTCACGGAGCCCCCGAGCCCGCCCGCGCCCACCCCCCAGCGGCAGCCCGCCCGGCCGCCCAGCGCCGGGCACGGCAGGACGATCGAAGGGACTCCTCTGCACAAGATCATCCTCCGGCGGCTCAGGTCCAGCTCCGGGTCGCGCACGTCCCTCAACGACGGCGACAGCACCCTCGGCGGGCCCGCCGTTGTTCCGGACCTGATAGCTCCCTTCTCGGGCTTGCACCGCGAATCCTCGGTGCAAACGGACGGGTGGACGCGCGAGGACGCGGGGCGCGCCAGCCACGGACACCTGCGCCGCACGCGGTCCACGGCGGGGGTGCCGCTGGGCCGCCTGCATGGGTTGGGCTCGCTCGGACACCGCAACTCACGTTTCTCGGCCGAAAAGCACGACGACCGCCGACGCAGCAGCCTCGCGTCCGGGGCGGCCTCCAGCGAGCCCGCGAAGCGCCACACCGGCGGCGCTAGAGACCCCCCCCCCACAACCCCAGCAATGCCCAAGTGATGGCGCCGCGCCGATTGACGCCGCAGATAGCGCGCTCCGGCTGCGGCGATGCGTCCCGCTGCCCAAGGTCAGCCTCCCTCCCCGATCCCCCCAGCACACCCCCTCCCGCCCTCCCCAGTGAACCAAACGAACTTTGTCGCCGCTTGATTTTCTGTCAACGAACAGCGCTGCCTGTTCTTGTTGTTGTTTTCCTCTGTGTTGCATTCGACGGAGCCGCGAAGGATTCCCTGCGACCGCCCCGTCGAACTCGCATGCAACTCATACCCCCCCCCCTTCCCGACCAACAACCCTCTCCCTTCTGATGATCTAGCCCCGAGCGATACCCCGCCCGTCCCGCCCCAGGGAACGCCCGCGGCCACCGTCCGGATCCGGACGTGCGTTTCGCAGCACGAACCCCGCCGATCGTGTCATTGGCTCGGCATTTTGACATGTCACACACCCTCACTCCTCAAACCCCCGGCCAGGTCGCTGCGCCTTCGCGTACTCCATTATCGACCCTCCGTCATATATAACAGATCCCACCCTCCCTCCTCCCGCCGTGCCGCCCTCCCAGCGCGCACGCTTGCCGACACACCGCGGTGTATGTTTCGCGCCCTTTGCCGCACCTTCGTGTCCACGTTGGCCGAAGATGTACGATCTCTGGGCGCGCACGGAGCTGCGAATCGGCTCGGCTGCGCGCCCAGGTGCCGCCCAGGTAGACATCCGTACGTTCCTCGATGGAGTACACAGAACATCATAATTAATCATGTGTTGTGTTTGATGCAACGCCCTAAACAAACCAGTGGCCCCTCAGCCCCCCCCCCCTCCCTCCCCCTGTTTCTTCTCTTCCCTTCTCCCTTCCCTCCCTCCCTCTCCCCGAACACAGCAAATCACCCATCCGGAGCGACGTTCCGAGGCGCTGCACGTCGCGACGCGGCGCAGCGGCCCGACAGCAATGTCGTGCGGCGCTCGCATCCCGCTCCGTTTTCATGAGACGAAACACGCGACGCAAGTTTGGCGTCGCCGATTCCTGGACACTGCCGAGGCGCATCTGACCACGCGGCATGTCGTAGCAACTCACCACCATTCAGTCGTGACATTGCGGAAGGCACAGCAGCCAGAACCACCCGACGAAGCAACACGCTTTCGCCCAATGTCGTGACATCCACCATGAGAGAAGACTCAAGAGCCCTTGATCTTGGGCTCCCTCCCCCCCCGCAACCCTCGTTCCTCCACGACACATCACGTGACAGCAACGTGTGACCCACATCAGCACTGAATCGAACCGCTTGACTGGTCGCACGCTGGACCGGACCACGCGAGGGGGATCCCGCGCTACACCGAGGCCGAACTACTGCGAGGACTCCTCGGCTGCCACTGGCGACGACAGCGAATCAGAGTATGAGGGGTCGCACAACGCTACTGCGTCTTCAACGACCTCCCTGACGGACTCGGATGAGCCGGGCCAGCGGTCGCAGCCACGGAGCACCCGGGGACGGGGGCGAGGCGGACGATCACGGGGTCGCGGGCGGCGCGGGGGAGGCAGGAGCGGCGCGGGCCGACGGGGACTACGCACGACGTCGACAACTCGTACGAGCACAAGGCGCGCCGAACCCGCAGCCCACCGCCTCCGCAAACGCGAGCTACCGTGGGCAGCGCACATCGCGGCGGCCATCACTCAGATAGGCGGCACGCCAGGGACCCCGCAGCAGCCACACCCTGCACCTGCTGTGGGCAGGGTACGAAAGATCGCTCAGGTCGTGCTGCCGGACCACGAGCCCGCGGCAACCCCGGATCCCCGGACCGAGGTCACTCAGCACGGGCTTGGCCGCACACGGGCCAGGTACGCCTGGTGGTGCCAGCCACCACCGCGCACCATCCCTTCACATCTGCTCGACACCGCGATCTACCACGCGGACCGCCGTGCCCTATCCCGCCTGCGTGTGGGAGCTACGAGGCTGCGCACCTCCACGATGGCCATGGCGGACCAGGAGCAGCAGTGGCAACACACACCGCTGTCGCACCCGTCGAAAGTCTGCCGCTTCTGCGTGGACGTGGCGGCATCGCCCGCCCCGGAGGACCTCCGCCACCTGCTGCTGGACTGCCGCGCCCCAGCGGTACGCTCTCTCCGGGAACGAGCGGGCCTGGCCATGGACTCGTCTGGGCAGCTCACGCTGCCACCCCCGCCCGCTGCCGATGCGCCCCTGTCGTCCACGGCAACTGTTGGACAGCGCCGCCGCTTCGCTCTCAACCGCCGGCTACGCCAGCACCTCGAGGACCTGTACGGCGCTGCAACACTCGACTCGGAAGCCGCTGCCAACGCTGCAGTGCGTTATCTCCTGAACCTGCCGAATCAGCGAGGCATGGCGATCTTTGCTCGTGGCATCGAAGATCTGCTCCAGGCCGACTCTGTCACAGCTGCCGAACCTGTTGCTACCATAACGGTGGGGGGTTAGCATGACTCGCCACCTAGTCGAATGATCTTTTCAGGCCCCAAAGCCTTATGGCTGACGACGCGAAGAATGTGACACCTCACCTCATCCCTACCTGCACCGCTCCTTCGCTCCCGCACACGCCGCACGCCCCCGCAGCGTCGCGCTTCGCGGCCGCCGCCTGGCGCCCCTAGCACAAGTTCACCCCGGCACAGGCCAGAAAGCGGCGCGCCATGCCGTCCGGCTAGTGACCCCTCCGGACCCGAACACCAGACGCTTCCGCCCGACATCGTCCATTACAGCGCGCCCTGCACACCCCCCCTGAGTCAGCAGAAGAAGTACGTGCTCCCGCGCACGCTGTCAAGGTCGAGCTCGCCACGCGGCGGAATCGGCGGCAGCGCGTCCGCGCCTGCCGGCACCTGCTTAGCCAGCTGCTCCACCAGCTGCTCCAGCAGCGGCTCGCTGTGCAGAGCCACGAACTCGTCGCGGAGGACGCGCGACATGGAGTCCACATCAGCGGCGTGCGTCCAGAACGAGTCGTGCACGGCCGCGAACTCGATCCCGAGGCGGTTGCACTCGACCGCCGTGCGCATCATGTGCGAGCTGTCCAGGGAGTGCACGTAGTTGGGCGGGAAAGCCGTTTTCTGCTTTGACGTGTCTACCTGCATGTCCTTGGCGTCGCTTTCGTTCCAAAATGTGTGTTTCGACCAGCCCTTGTGCACTTCCGCGGGCGCTGACGCGAATCCACCGTGGATGTTGACCTTCCCGCTGGGCCGCCCGTAATGCTGCTGCACTGTCAGCCCGAGGGGTGTTGTCCAAGCGACGAACGCGCCGTTCTTCGCCACGATGCCCGCGCAGGAGGCCATCCAGCGCATGAGCGACTTGGCCTGGCTGAACTTCTGCCCCACGGCCTGGAGCGTCACCCGCGCGGCGTAGACGCTGCACGCAGTCGTGAAGTGGTCATCCTTCCACCCGCGCTCGCGAAGGCGCGCGTTGATCTGCTGCTTCGCGCCGATGAACGTCACGCCATACACCGTCGTCATCACCGTCTGCTTCACGAACTTCCGGTCCACCTGCACCACAATACCCCCCCAAACAACACAGGGTGAAAACACGCGTCCTGACCGAGGCCCAACGACAAACCGAGCCACGCGGCACCCGCGCCCGCCGCGCACGCATCGCCAAGCTTCCGGAACGCACGCACCTCGGGCAACACCGCCTCCGCGAGAGGTTTGTCGCGGTGCGACCGCTGCGTGTCCCGCTCCACTTGCGCCCGCGTGAGCACCGCGACTTCGGAGTAGACGTCGCTCGGGCGGTCGCCCGGGACCAAGTTCACCGCCGCGCCGCCGGGGAGGTCGCGCCCGAGCGCCGCGAAGTGTTGCAGGCCGTTGCACGACCCGTCCTGGTGCACGGGCAGCGACGACTCGAACGCGGTGGGGTCGCCGGACGCAAAGGCCGCGCGGATCTCGTCGCATGTGGCCAGGAACTGGAACGGGTTCTCGGCCTGCGTCCACCACCGTGGCGCCGCGAGGGGGTCTTTTGCGGCTTGTACCATGTCGTCCAGTCGGTCCTGACTCCACTGCAGGCGGCCCGCGAGCGGGAGCTTGTCCTGGCCGAAGGTGTTGGCGGCGTGGATCAAAAGCCAGTCGAGGCCCTGGCGGCCGAGGGGCCGCGCCGTCGCGAAGCGCAGTAGGCCCCGGGAGATGTCGCGCCCAACATGGCTGAGATGGGGGTGCATCGGATACACGCGGCCGCGGAAGTCGACGAAATGTGGCTGGTAGAAGTACTCGAGGTCCCTGCGAAGAGGAACGCGCGGCACAGGCAGACATGAGCCTTTGGTGAACAGACAGACGAAGAAACAAGACTGGAGGCTTCTCAGGCCTGTCGCGAGTACGATACGAGCGGACGACGCGGCCTCAGGACGGCAAGTGCTCTCGCCTGACTTCGTTTGCGTAGCGGAGCATCTCGCGCATCTGACAGGATTCGCTGAAGTCCCCCGCCTGCTGCTTAGCGTCATGCGACCTGGCCTCGAAGGCAACGAGCTCCTCATGGCAGCGACCGCGCGTAGCGACGAGCTGCTGCCCTGATCGAAACATGCAGAAGCGGTCCCTGGCGGGCGCGGGAACGTTGAGGTCGGGGTACCGATCGGAGCGGCGGGGGAGTTTTGCCACCCCCCCCCCGGCGTTCCACAGCGCCTCGGCCACGTCGAGCACGAGCCGGTTGATGCGCCACTTCGTGCACGACAGCACGTTTACTGCGCGGTACGCCTGGTACGGCAGCGCCGCGGCGCGGTCCGCGAGCTCCCCGGGCGCAACCTCTGTCAGGTGCCCGGAGTCGGTCTCAAGCCGCTGCATCTGCACGTCGGCATCCCGCATCCTGCACGCACACAGCAACGCATCTCTCCGTGACGACGAGGCGCCCCCCGCGTCCCAGTGCATGCTGCAGCCACTACAGTCGCAACACCACGAGGTCTCGAAGCCAACATAGCGCCGCACCTGTCCTGCTGCGGGCCACGTCTCGAAAGCATGAAGCCTGTCTGCAGCTGAAGCGTGCCTCCGCCGCTGCTCCGCGTCCACGGCACGGGCGGCAGCACCATGTGCGGCCGGACAACTTGGTTGGACGCGGCCGACTCGAAGTAGTCGTGAAGGCGGTCCAGGAGGGCCTGTGTGGGCCAGATACACGGATTGCCGCCGTACAAACGCCTCGATAAGTGGGCATTGAACGTGGGGAGCTTTCCGTATTCAATGGCGGGGAAAAGGCCCGCAGCACGCAGGTCCTCGGCGCCACCGCCGGGGGCGAAGAACTTGCTAGGCGTGAGGTCGTGCATGGCCAGGGCTTGCTCCTGCGGGCGGTCGGACGCGGGCACGCTCGTCGTCCTGGAACGTGCGGGCACATGTGCCGACATCAACGTCAGGAGCTGTGAGCTCGCGGACGCGCCGACAGGAACGCGGGGCGTGCGGTGGTTCGGTTGGTATCGATCAGACCAGACCAGACGCGTCGTAGGAGCAGGTGCGCACCACAGGGGCCAGGGGCGCCCGCAGGTGCCTGCCGGGCTTGTTGCTGCCGGGCTTTTCCTCGTCCTTGAGCCACAGAGACATGAGCGCGAGCTCCAGCAGCGTCAGCCCGACCAGCAGCCTCGTCGTCTCGGACCACGGCTGCACGTCCTGCAGGTTCCGCATGAGCGCCTGCATCCGCCACGACAGCGCGCGCTGGCCCGGCTCGCGCCCCCCGAACGCTTCCACGATCGTCCCCACGGCCTTGAGATCGTGCTGCGCGAGCTTCACGTTCGGGCTGCTGAGAGCCGTGGCGACGGACTCGATCCAGCCGCGGGCGGAGCGTTCGAACTTCTTCCGCGGCTTGTTCCGGGCACGCGCGTGTTCCACCATGGCGGTGTCGAGGTTCTTCAAGCGAGCCATGAGGTCCTCCGCGAGCTCCCGCGACCGCGCGAGCGTCGTCTCCGTGGCCTTCCTGCACGCGCGAGCGCGGCTGGGGCGAGCGTTCGCGTCGGCAACGACGGCGCGAGTCGCGGGCCGCATGAGAGTGTGCGTCGGGGAGCGCAGTTGCGCAAGCGCACCCGCGGAGTTTGACGTTGTCGTAGAGGACCTGGGCCTGGACGGCGTCCCCGATTTCCCGCGCGACCTTGCGCGCGACGGATGCGCCCTTGAGCGACCACATGGCGCCCAGGCCCGTGCCTCTGTCCTCATTGAACAGCGCGTCGATTGTGCCGTCGCAATACAAACTCTGCGACCGCGGGGCATGCGTCGGCGCGGTCGGAAACGATCCAGCAATCACGTCCAACAAGACTCCGTCAGCTCATAACTACCGCGGAGGCACAGATGAGCGGGCTCCTCCGCCTGGCACGATCCTGCGGCGCAGCAACTGCGAAGCCTCGTGCGCACCCGCATGATGTTGACGACCGTGACCTTCGCCGTCGCCCCGGGCTCCAGCTGAAGGAACGCCAGCTCCGCCGCCGTCACGCTGGCCTCCCTCGACGCCGACCCCTTCGCAGCGTGCGGGTGCACCGCGACCTGCCGCTGCTTCTCCACGATCCCGGCTTCCAGCTGCCGGCACAGGCCGTCCAGGAGCGTGCGACCGATCGCCGTCGTGCCCAGCACGCCCCGCACTTCCAGCTTCTGGAGCTTCTCGCGCATGATCAGCAGCGCCTGGTCCAGACTGTCCCACTCCCGCCTGATGGAATAATACATGCGCTCCTGCACGCCCGGCGCGTGCAGCCGCGGGTACCGCCGCTGCCCCGCTGGCCGCTGCGCGTCGCGTTGCAACTCCTCCTGCGCTGCGCGCCAACCCTCCCCCGTCACGACCGCCGCGTTCGACAGGCTGATCTGCGGGGATGAGGGCGTGCTGAGCGCGCCGTGTGACAAGCTGCGACGCCGTCTCAAGACCCGAAACGTGTCGAGTTGCAATGAATGAACGAAGTCATGAACAAGGGATGGTTTGTCATGTAATGCGCGTGTTCCAGCGTTCCCTGTCGCCTTCGCGGCGCGGCTGCAGCACCGCCGTGTTGCCGCGCCCGCTCGCGTCGGTGCCACGGCACATGACGGGAGCAGGACTCACCGTCAAGTCGTTCGTCGTCGTCCCCGGGAGGCAGCCCATGTCGTCGAGTAGCCTGGCGAAGTCCTCCCACAACAGTTGCTCGGGCGTGCACACCCGCAGCGCCTGCGTCGAAGACGGGGCGCTACACTGCCATGAGACGCCCTGGCACGCAATGCGGGCGCGCCGCTGCTCTCCCGTGCGGACGCAACGTCCGCCTCGCGTGGTCGACCTGCGATTTGCGGCGCTCGGAAGCGATTCCGGCGCGCTCACGGGCGCTCCTCACCTCGGGGAGCGTGGCCTCTGGTCGGCGCGCCAGCCGCACCAAGCAGCTGCTGGCCGGCGACTTCGGCGCGTCCGGCCTCTCTTGATCCACCGCGGGCTGCGAGGCAAACGTACGCTGCCACTGAGCATGATTCGCCCCCGCGGCGACCCCACGCCCCTCGCCGCAGGGCGCTGCCTCTCCGCGGAAGCACTTGCGGCCGCAGCCGGCCTCCGTCGCGCCGCGCGTCGCGTTGCGCAACGCCACAGCCCAGCTGTGCCAGAGCCGCCGCCTCATCGCTTCCCAGATCCGACGTCACGGCGCGCCTGCGCCCCGGCGGGCGTCCGGACGTGCCGCCAGGACGTGCTGTGCGGTGCCACGCCCGGTTCCCTCGATCAAACAACGTGAAGTCCACGGTACCGCTAGATTGGCTCGCTGCGTACTGGGTTATCGGCGCGACGGCTCTTGACTCGCGCTCTGCGACGCCTGCAGGCCCCTCGCGACTGCAGGGTGAAATCCGCACCCGCGCGGTGACTGCGGAGTGGCCGCGCCGCGGGGCCGACGATGCGGTGGCGCGCGCGGGACTGCCGCGGCGGACTGCGCGCGAGGCCGATGTGCGCCCCGCCGGCTCCACGATGGACTTGATGCCTCGTTTGTGGTTGGGAGGTCTCAAAAGACTCCTTTCCTCGAATGAAGACTCGACGTCGCGAGCAGGCTGCACGCAGGGGCGAGGCGGAACCACGGACGGGTCCGCGCGATCTGGCGGGGCGGTCCGAGCATGACGGGATGTCGGCCGCGCGTTGTGGCCGCGCGCGCGGCGGGATCGGCGGGCGAAGCGGCGCAGGCCGGGGGCGAGGGCTGTGACAGTGAGTCAACCGCCCCCACGGCCGCGCACCGCCGCGCACCCGCTGCGGCCCGCCGCGCCGTGGCCGGGCGCCGCACGATCCACCTGCGCCCGGCGATGCGTCCCCCCTGCCGCGATGCGGCGCAGTCGCCGCCAGGCACTCCCTCTGACCTAGCTCGTCGCAGGGGCCGGCGGGCGTGCAGGGGATGGACTGGCGCGGGTCCGGTCGGCTCACCAGTTCCGGTGTGCGCGCGTGTTGCACGCAGCGGCGACTTTGGGAGCGCGATGCGCTCGCAATCGGCCGATGCCTACGTCTAGATCGTTTGCAGAGGCCCGCCTGGCACCGCGCGGGCTCGTGCGGGGGCCGCCGGCGCGTGGCGGGCCCCGGAGCGCGCGAGCACTTTATGGGGAGTGGCTGCGTCCGAAGGGTTCGGGCGGGCGTGGCTGCTCACACGCGCCCCGGCAACCTAAAGGTGGTGGTAGGCACGCATCGTCGCGCATTTCAGCCAGGGGCGCGGAAGCTCCGCCCACCGAGGGCTGATACTTCGCGTACGTGCATAGGGTTTTCCGCCTTCCTGTTCATGCGCGTCCGCCCCCACGTGGGGGCGTGACGGTCGTCAGAGGTTCATTAGCTAGAGTTTGGCCGCACGCACTCGCCGGGCTCTTGGAGGACGCAACTCCGCTCTTGACGGTCGCTTGCAGTTGGGGCTCGTTTTCGCGGTCACGCGAGTTTCCAGCAGTACCGTGGCTGCGGGGAGAAGGAGACTTCGCCGCTTGGGCTCCATGACACGTCGAACGCGAACGCGTAGCCCTCGTCCGGCACCAGCCGCTTGTTCGTGCACGAGATCGCCATCGAGATCTGGTCCGCGACGACCGCGAGGTCCGGCGCCGGGCCCGCCGCGTCGGGCCGGAAGGGCGCGCTCCCCTCTGGGCCAACAGGCACCAGTGCAGTCTTCGGCGGGGGCGCTGGCGCGTGCGCGCCCTGGGGGAAGTGCACGATCTCGAGCTCCTGCGTGGCCGCGCCCTGCTGCGCGGGCCGGATCGTCACGCGCAGGAACGGCGCCGAGAGCGCCGCGAGCGCCGGGAGCGTGGTCGGGGTGAGCGCCTCGGGCGGCTGCAGGGGCGAGGGGAGGAGCGAAAACGTAGCCTCCACGGCGCGCTTCCGCTCGGAGCTGCCGCCGCGCCACGACCCTGCCTCCTCGAGCCGCCGCCGGAACTCGGCCGCGCGCTGCGCGCGCTTCGCGCCGGACCGTTTGCGCGACTTGATTGGCCGCTGCACCACCTGGCAGCTCATGATGAGCGCCGCCTCCATGGCGGGGCCCGGGTCCTCGTCCCCGGGCCCCGTCCTCCGGTCGTCCTCCTCCATGGCAGCTGCGCCGAGCCGGCCGCGGCGCCCGGCCTTGGCGCATGCCGGTGACGTCATGACATCCGTCAGACTAGGGTGCGACGGGCGGGAGCGAGATGGGGCCGGGCGGCGCGGGGCGGGCCACTCCGGGGATCTTGAGTGAAGGAGCTTCCTCGTGCGGAACGTCCTTGCGGTCTGCGGCGTCGGTGTCATCGATTGCAGCGAGAGTTAGGTCACACAGACAGCAGCAGGGCGAGGGTTCCCGAGCGCGGATCCGCGCCAGGTCGACACGATGATGAGGGCGATGGTGAAAGGGGGCGGGGTCGCCGGGAAGGCGCAGGCGCGGAGCGGCGTGGTGGTGCGTGCCCGGCCGCGACCGCGAGCTGCGTGTGCGTGCGCAGGCCCTCAGGCAGGGAATCCGCCGTTTCCCGTGTCCCGCGGACCGTGCCGAACACCTGACGCCGCGAACGTGGTCTTTTCGCCCGCGCCGCGCGCGGATCCTGCGCGCCAGGGCCCCGGTGCGTGCGTGGCCGCACCCCCCACCGGCGACTGGCTCCCGTCTCGAGGCCGCGGCTGCGGCGCGTCAACGACGCAAGCTGGCGTCTCAGCGAGCGCAGACGGTCATTCAGGCCTCGTTCTTTCCAGACGCAGCAAGCACGGCTGACAACTCGCCGCGAGCACGCTGTGTCGCGCTCCCACAGCGCCTGCACCCCGCACAGCGCGCGCGACACCGCCTCGCACACAGCATCCCACCGGGACCAGACCCTCTCGCCCGCCCTGCTCCATCGCATCGTTCCCATCCCGCCGTTCATCAACACATGCAAAGCGGCACGCTCACAGCGCCGCGCCCCTCTGTGCCTGCGCAGGTGCGTGCGGCAGCCAACGGGTCGGGGCCCCGCCCCAAGGCGCCGTCCCTGCTCCAGGCCATGTCCTTCAACGGCCCGGCGCCGGAGATCATCAACGCGCGCGCCGCGATGATCGGGTTCCTTGCCGCGATCGGCAGTGAAGCCGTGGCGGGGCAGACGGTGGCCCAGACGGTGCGCCCGCCGCCCGCGCAGCCGAGCGCCCCGCAGCTGCTTCGCCGCGCACGCTCATCGCGTTTCTTCCCGCGGTGTGCGTTCGCAGGCGCACGAGCACCCGGTCGCGGTGGGTGCGACGGTGGTGGCGATCACGGCTGCGTCGCTGGCGCCGATCCTCCAGGGCGCGCTGCGGTCGGAGTCGCTCGGGCCGTTCACGCCCAAGGCGGAGCTCGCGAACGGCCGCGCGGCGATGCTCGGCATGGTCCTCCTCCTGTGCCTCGAGCGCGCGAGCGGACAGCCCATGTTTTGAGCAATCGTCGCACGTGCACGGCTGCGCGCCGCCTCGATAGTCGCGCGCACGGAGTACTGAGCGCTTGTAAATGCGGACCTGCGCAGCCGAAGCAGACAGCGCTCACCCGGTGACGGACACACCCCCGATTTCCCCCTTGCACTTCGGGGGGTGTTAGCCACGTGGCCGGCGCACGCCGTGTACGCCGCATGCAGTCACGCTAGTGGCGCTGTGTAGGCGAATATCGAGCTGTCGCTCACAGTGCGCCGCCAACTTGCGCGACACGAGAGAGGCCGCCTCAAGGTGCACCGTCGCCCTGCGGCGCGCCACCGCTGCCCGCGCCCGCATTTCCGTCCCCGCTCCCCGGCGGCCGCATCAAGCCCGCAAACGACGCCGCGAGCTGCCTCGCCACGTCAGGGGGCAGTTGGAACGGCCCCACCTGACCCCCCCCCTGCCCGGGAGCGGCGCTGCCCTGCGGCGGCAGCGGCGCACCGTCGCTCCCGAACCGAATCACCACGCGACGCGGCTGCCCCGGTCCTCCTCCAGGAGGCGCAGCCGCTCCCCCGGGGGCCTGCGGGAACCCCCCCATCGCGTCAACAAGGCCTGTCAGGGCGGACGACAGGTTGGGGGGGACTGCGCCGCCCGGCCCGGCCTCGCCTCCCGCGCCGTGGTGCGCGCCGAGGGCGCTGATGAGGTCGCCGAGCGCCGCGGCCATCTGGGGGGGCGCCTGCGACCCGCCCGGCGGTGCTTGCGGCGGTTGCTGCTGGGGGGGGGTCTGCGGGGGGGTTGCGCCGCGGAGGCGCATCGGCGAACGCGAGCGATCGCTCGGCGGCGTGCTCGGCGGCGTGACCTGCGAGTTGCGGTTGCTGGGGGGGCGGGGGGGGAGTCTCCGGGGCCCGGCTGACTCGGACGTCTCGACAGGTACGCCGCCTGACGTGGCGGCCTGCGTGGGCCGCACGGACGGGCCCCGCGCCGGGGACGACGCCGGCGGCGGTGTGCCGACGGCGCCGCCCTCGATGCGGTCCAGCAGCTCCCGGAAGGCGTCCGTGGCGGGCAGAGAAGACCCCCCCCTTGACGCGGGGCTGTCGAGGAACGCCGTCGGCGCGGCGGAGGGCCCAGGGGCTGCCTGCGCACTCCGCGACGGCGCGAATCCGCGCCTCAGGCCGTCCGCGAGGCTCGGCGGCTGCTCGGGCGCCGGCGGCGCTGGAGCATCCCCCGGGGGCTGGGGGGAGTCGGCTGCGGCCCGCGGCGGCGCAGGGTGGCGAGGCGCGCCCTGCTCCCTGGCACTGCGCGGCCGGTCGCCTCTGCTGCGCTCCACGGCGCCAGAGACGCGCCTGCCCTCGCCGCGCGCCGCGTCTCCGCCCGCCTGCGCGCCCGCCTGCGCGCCAGTGTCGTCCCGGTCTGTCTCAGAGCCCGCGGGCCCGAGCGACACGGTGGCCGCGATCATCATCTGGCCGTCGCCGTTGTTCGCCGACGTCTGGATGACGCGCACGGTGGACGGCCCGCCCGGCCCGGGGCCAACACCCCCCCCCATCATCATCATGGCCTGGGCGAGGGCCCCGGGGGTCATGCCGGGCCCGAGGAGTATCCCACTCCCGCTCAGGCACGGCTGGAGGGTCCCGGGGGCCAGCAGGATCGGTCGGTAGGAGTTGATGGCGTCCAGGGGGTGTCCGGGGAATTGTCCCCCCGCGCCTGTGTCGTGGACCGTCTCTGCGGAGATCGCCGACGCCGTGCAGGCCCTGCGCAAGAGACAGGGCGTCGCAGGGATCAGTCGCGGCCGGCAGCTGGCTGCGAACGACGCAGGAGTCTCGCGCTCGACATGAGAGGTGCAGCGCAGCGCTCGACGTGGTCGGGCGACTGGCCGTTCGATCACGCAGGCGCATGGTCGAGCAGGGGCACGTCTCCCTGCGTAGACCGGGGCGGAACGCACCGCGAGAGCTCTCCGATCGTCGCGGCCTGGTTGGCAAGCAGCCCCGCGCACCGCAGCGTCATGGCCTGCGCCTCCTGTCGCGCGGGATGCTGCGAGGACCATGCTGGGTGCGCGCCCTGCGCCTCCAGCGCCCTCGCCGTCTCCTCCATCTCCGGCAGCAGCTCCTCGCGGATCGCGCGCGCCGACTGCGAGATCAGCGTCGACAGCGCCAGCGACGACAGCCGCGTGGCGCGGTGCGAGTCGCCCGCCAGCGCCTGCGGTGCCGGCACGGCCACGGACGGCGCGTCCGGGCCGCGGCTCTCCAGCGCGTGCGTGATGCCGTTGCGGAGGCGCTCCGCGCCGTGCGTCTGGAGGTGCGAGCGCATGGACCCAGAGATGCGGGCCTCGAGGTTGGGCAGCAGGAGCCTGACGTATGGCCCGTCTGACCAGTACAGGCCCGACCGCAGGCACGGCTCGCAGAGGTCGAAGTCCGCGCGCCCGACGCTCTTGAAGCGCGGGCCGCGGAGCTCCTCGTCGCACGCGTCGCACCGCACTGCAGGGCGCGGGCACGGATGTCGAGCGTCGGGGGCGGCCGCGGCGGGCGCGTGACCAAGCCCGGCGGAGCACCTTGATTGTGCTGCGCGCTCGTGCCCGTCGGCCGCAGGACGAACGCGCGTTGTTCGCAGTGTTGTGAAAATGCAACGAACACGAGACGCTGCCAGGAAGACAACGCGGCGTGCGTCCGCTTGCACGGGGCTGGAGTAGTCGCTGCGACGTGGCGCACCTGCCGTGTGCACGAGCGACGCGGGGGAGTCCCGAGCCGGCCCGTCGCGGCGCGCCTGCTCGGTGCTCTGGGGCGGCGGCGCGGCGGCCACCGACCGCTCGAGGTCCGCGGCGTTCGCGACGAGCAGCGGGCTCTCGGTGTACGCGTGCATGATCGGCCGCGATGCCTCGATGAAGCGCGCCAGGGCGGAGAACCCGTGCCATTGCGAGAGGTGGGGCGGGGGTCTGCAGCCGGCCGGAGGCGGCGCCGGCGGGGTGGCTGTGGCGCCGAGGCGGCTGCTCGGCGGACGGCGGCGGCATCCCTGCGCGCGGCGGGGCGCGGGCGGTTCGTCTTCACGCAGGAGGCAGGGGGGCACTCGCGGGGCTGTGGGGGGTGCTCGCGGGCGAGGGGCGCACCGTCGGGTCGCTCGACCATGTGGATGACGGCGTCGTCGTCGAACGACACGCTCGCGCTGTCGTCGATGCTCCGGCCCTGGTGGATGATGCGCTGCCGCTCCACGGGCACCTGGGTGCGCTCGCAGATGAGCTCCTTCAGCGCGCGGCCCGTGGTCTGCGAGGATGACACGTCTCGAAGGCGTGGCTGTCACGGAAGCGCGGGCCGTGCGCTCGCGAGCGCGGGCGCGAAGGGTCGAGACGCAGAGGCAGCGTGGGGGCTTCTGCGGGGCCGTGTCGTGCGGGCCGGGAGCATTGGTGTCGGTGGGGCGCACCTGGGCATCGCAGGTGATGCGGTGGTCGCCGTGCGCGAGCGTCTTGACGCGGATATTGACCATTCTGACCGGAAGCTTCCAGGGACCCTTGTAGCTGCGATCGAGGGGCGCTGGCCGCCCGCGCGGACCGCAGGTGCAGCGAGGCGCTCGGGGGAGGGAACTCGTGCGTAGCAGATGGCTGGTAATGATTTGCGCCCCGGTATGGTGCGAGCGAGCGGCGCTACGCGCGCAGCACGAGAGCAAAGTGCGTGGCCGCGCCTGGGGGCCAATGCACGTCGCGCGAAGCCGTACGCGCGTGAGAAACGCGGCGACCTACGCAGGATACGGCAGCACAGCGCCGGTTCGAGGACGATGAACCGCCGTGCCGGGCGAAATGCCGCCTTGAAAGGAAACCACAGGACGCCCTCCGGGCGGGCACCCGGGACCGCAGAACCCCCTGTCTGTCGCGCAAGTGCGACTTGGCTCATGAGTGGCCACGTGGGGTGCGTGCGCTCCCGTGAGGGGGCCCGGAGACCCAGCCGCTGACGTCAGTGGCCTGCGCGTCTGGCTGCAGCGCTGTCAGGGCGAAACTGCCGCCACGTCGTGCGCGCGACGTCCGCACTGGGGCGATCAGTATCGGGAGGAGGTGCACACCGAGATGGATGGAGCCTCGACACAAGCGTACCGCGACACGACCGGGGGAACGCAGCTCCTGGAACCCACAAACGCTAAAGAATGTAGCGACCTCTGTCCGACGGGACGGTCCTCCAGAGCGCATGAGTTCCGCACCGCCCTTCAGAACATATTTTTCCTGGGGATTCTGAGAGCTCAGGCGTCGATCCCACGCACGGCGCCGCACCCGGACGCACAGAGGACGCATCAGCAGGTCGAGATTGAGGTGGTGGAGGGCGAGGGCCACGTACGAGTCGCGATATGCGACACCGGCGACGGAGAGGTGTCGCGTAAGGACATGAACAGCCTCGCGGATGCCTTGGGGCAGCTGGAGAGTGCTGCACTGGCAAGCGATCATGCCAGCGCCGAAATCGTGCTCAGGACGACGAGGCTGTCCGACTTGACCGTTCAGAAATGGTTCATTGCAAATTCTTCGTCGCGGGCGGTCAGGAGAGCTGGCGCCGAAATGAAGCCGCTTCACGAGCCGGCGTTTTCTGGCACGGAGATCATCCTCGAGCTGCGCTCGCACAGCTTCCCTGAGTGCGACGTGCTAGGAGCGTGCGCCTCCCTGATTCGCAGCGTCCTGCGAGTGGTCGGGATGCTGCTCGAACCCGGGGCGCCGCAATTCACGTTCTCCAAACAGCTACTGGCAGGTGATGAAAAGGCGACTACGGAGCACATCCTCGCGCCATCGCGCGCAGCGACGCCATGCACGGCCTTGGACGGCGATTACGAGGGCCCAGATACGGGTTCGGTACCGGACGACCACTTTCTGACGTGTGTGCTGTCAGCGTGCAACAACGGCAGCCACGCGGTCGTCGGGCGGGCCACGGACCCCGACTCGGACGTCATCAAGGAAGTGCAGGTCGCTGTCGTTTTCAGCGTCGCGGAAGAGCTGCAGGCCGCGCTCGATGCGATCGCAGGGCGCTCGCAAGACAACACGTGCAACATCGTAGCCGCGGCCTCCTGGAAGGTGTGCCCGCGCACGGCGTGGCTTGAGCGGTGCATCAGGCAGACCGACTGGAAGGTCTGTGGTCTGGACGTCGGCGAATGCGATGCCGCCAAGCCGTCGGCGTGGGTGGCGCAAGTGCTGTTGGTGCCGCAGTCCGAGACCTGTCCCGCGCCGCGCCTCATCGTTCCCCACTTCGTCCTCGGCGAGGCGGATAATCATAGCTGCAGCAGCAAAGAGCGTCTTCCGGCGAACGAGGTGAGCTCCCCCTCTGGTGCGGCGTTTGCAGCACTGGAGCTGCCTTTAACTACAGCCGCCATCGCAGCACACGTCGTTGCCTCGGTGTTGCTGACGCCACGCAGGCGGCGAAGCTGATGAAGATCGCGCTCCAGGAAGCGCTCAGCCAACTCCCGTGGGCGAGGCCCACGCCCGGCGCCGTGGCAGCTGCGCGCAGGCTGCAGCACGCCCAGAGCTGCGCCCCGGCGGTGGCGGGCATCCTCGCGCGCTTGGTCGCACGGAGCCTCACCCTGATGCGCGAGGCCACGGACGCCGGCTTCGCTTCGGCGGCGCAGCTGCACGATCACCTGACGTCGCAGCTGCAGGGTGCAGTGGAAAACAAGTGAGGCCGCGGGGGGGCGGGCAAAGCTCACGCCCGCAGCTAGACCGGCGCTGGACACGAATCGTGATCGAAGCAGATGCAGCGGGGGGCTGCAGGCCAGGCGAGCGCGAGGTCGTCCGCGTTGCCGGATCGCAGCTACGATGTCATCGTCAAATGTTACAACAGAGCACGCAAGCACGAACAACACTACGCGTCATACAGCTCCAGCGAGCCCGCCCGCGCCGGCTTGCGCATGCTCCAGCCGCGCTGCGGGTACGCCGGCATTGCGTTACTGGCAGCGGGCGGGGGTGTGATGGTCAGGCTGGCGGCCGCCGGCGACGCGCCAGCCTTGGACTTGGTGCGCTCCAGACTGACGCCCGTCTGAGGCGACGTCACCGCAGCCGCCGCGCTGCTCGGCGTCCGCGCCCGCGGGGGGTTCGATTTCGGGGTGTCGTAGCTGGCCCCGTAGCTCTGCTTCACCCTGCCCGAGCTCGGCAGCGGCGGCAGCACGTCCACCGCGCCGCCGATGATCGGCCGCCCGTTGATCGACGCCGCCGGGCCCTTGGGCTCCGGAGTCGTTGCGTTCTGACGGGGGGAGGAGTGTTTTTCGCCTTCCTCCGGATGCCGCTCCAAACCGCTGCGCATGTGCTCCAGGCTGCCTTGGCGTCGCCCAGGAGCGCGCAGCGGCGACGGCGTGGCCATCCCCAGCGCGCCCGGCGCCGCACTCGCAGCCTTGTGCAACCGCCCCTGGGGGCCGCGCCGCAGCGCCCCTCCGCTCATCGGATCCTGCGACGAGGGCGTTGCCCCCGACGGAGATTCCAGCTGCAGCATCAGGCCCGCGCCCTGCGACCCCGGCCGCATGCCAGGCGAGCGCCCCGCCTCCAGGGAGTTGCCCTGCTTGCTCGAGGCCTGCTGCGCGGCAGCCACCTCCTCCACCGTCATCCGGCGCCCACCGACCCGCTCCGACATCGTGCGCTGCAGCGGCGCCGCGTACCGCGGCAGCGGCCTGTCCTTTTCCGCCCCCGGAGTCCCCCGCGGGGTCTTGTGCCGCACCACGGGCTCGATCTTCGCCTTCTCGTAGCCGTTCAGCGACTCCGCCGCGTCGCTGGACGCCAGCGTCAGCGCGCTGCCCGGCTGCTGCCCCTCGCTCCACTGCGCGGGGTGCGGAGCCAGTGGGTTGTGTGCGCGCCCGCTGCGGCTCGACGGGCGCTTGGAAGCGTCGACCTCCCCGATCGCCGCTCCGCGCGACGCCAGCTGCGCGACCATGCCAGACGAGGTCCGCGCCGGCGACGGCGTCGCGCGGGCAGCCGCGGCCACGTGTGGCGACGGCTGCCTTGCGGGGGGTGTCATTTCGCTGTCGGCGCGCGGCGGCCTCTCTGGCACCGCCAGGCCGTCGCCCGTGAGCACCATCGGCCCCTCGCGCGCCGCTGGCGCCGCGGGCGGCGACGACTGCGACTGCGACTGCGACTCTGCATCGCGCGTGGCGGCGTCGGCCGCGACGCAGTCCGCCACAGGACGAGGAGTGCCCTCGTCCGCGGAAGCGGCGTACCCACGCACGGCTGGGGCGCCGAGCGGCGCTCTGCTGGGCGGCTCGCGGTGCGTGGGCGACTGCACCGTCCCGAAGACGTCGGCCTGCGACAGCGAAGACGAACGCTTGCGCGGCGCGGGGCGCTTGAATCCCGCCGCCGAGAACGCGTCTGGAGGCGGCGGCTCGTGCAGGGACTGCGTCGCCAGCGGCGCCAGCGTCCTCGGGGAGCTGTTGTGGGTGCAGGAGGACGCAGCCGACTCCCTGGGTTGCAGGGCCGTCTTGGCCGCGTCCGATGCGCGGGGGGGCGCGAGCGCTGCCTCGGCGTGGGGGATCGGCGCGCGCAGCAGCGGGGCGGGGTCGGCGGGGGTGTTTTCTGGGATCTTGGGGGAGTGACCGAGCGAGAACGAGCGCCCCGCCATGAGGTTGCGCTGGGAGTCGCCCGCGCGCACGAACGACGGCGAGCGCTCCGGGGACGTCTTGAACGTGAAGGACGGCCCCGCGGCGACCGGGGGCGTCACCGTCACCCCCCCCGTCATCATGCCACCGCCGTGCCGCGAGTTGCTCCGGGAGACCCCCGGAGGATGCCCGTTGACCTTAAACAACCCGACGCCGGGGGTCCCGTCGGCGCCCGGGCTCTCGCCCACGCCGGCTCGGAAGGACGCGGCACGGCTAGGCGTCAAGGCCTTCGCCTTCACGTTGCCGGTCCGGGTGGCGCTCAGGCGCTCGTGCCAGTCGCCGTCGTAGTCGCGGTCCCTGCACGCGCGACGAACGGGCCAGGCGGCGAGGTTCGGCGCCAGCGCGATCGTCCGCGCGGGCAGCGGCAGTGGAGCGGGGGCTGGGCGTGTGCGCGCGGGGCGGGGGGCGCACTTGAGCAGCCGGTCGCGCTTCGACTGCTGCCGCCGGAGCATGCGCTGCTTCCGCGCGTCCTCCTCGCTCGTGACCAGGGCGTCGAGCTCCGCCCTGTATGCCTTGAGGTTTGCATCGAGCCGGCGGCGGCGCTGGAGCTGGAGGTACCACCTCCGGAGGCGCGAGCCGCGCCAGTAGGACTGGATGATGACGGCGGACTGCTGCTGCTCGGCGATGGTGCTCGCGAGCGACGAGTAGAAGGCCCGCAGGTTCTCGCGGGCCGCCCTGTCCTCCTCCTCGAACTGCCGCTGCCGCCGCTCGAGCGTCTCCTGCTCGTCCGCGAGCATTGCGATCTTGGCGCGCTCGAGGTGCTCGAAGAGGTACGTCCAGGACGCGGTGGGCCGGGGCCTGGGGCTCGACTCGGGCACGGCAGACTTGGTCGCGCCCTCCTCGTCGCTCTCGCTCTCGCCCTCGCTCCTCTTGAGCTTCGCGCGGATTTCGGACGCCTGGCGGATGAACTTGTTCACGTCCTCGGCGCTCTTCCCATTGTCCTTGTTCTTCAGGGCGATCTTGAAGCTAATGTCCTTTCTGCACATTGCGGGGCGCGGGGCGCGGCAGAGTGGGCGCGGACCAGACGGGACAAACGCGCACGTCTACTGCTGCGCGCATGTCTCGCGCACGCTTCGCGCGCCGCAAAGGGCCTCGGCGACGGGTGCACAGTGCTGCATGGGCTGCGTGGGAGCAGCGCTGCTGGCCCATCGCGGGTGTGAGGCGACTCGGCTGTTCTCGAAGATGCGGCTCGAATGCGGGGCGCAAGCGCGCGGAAACTCCTCGCGCAGGGTCGCGGAACGGCGGCCGCCCAGGCTCCGGCCAGGGGGGGCAGAGGGCGCGTGCGTGCAGTCCTGTGCCCGAGACGGCGCGAATCCCGGCCGTGCAGCAGCCACAGAGTTCGGAGATACCCCGGGCGGGGCCGCGCGGGGCAGCCAGCCGCCTACAGAGCCCCGCGTGCGCAAATGCCGTCGCACATATGAACTGCCCGATAGCGGCGGCACGGCTTCGCAAGGGAGCGAACGCGTACGTCACGCCGCGACACGGCGTCCGAATTTGTGCTTTCTCGGAAGGTTTGACAAGCACCGCTCAAGGGGGCTCGAGGCGCGCAGAATCGCCCGCGATGCACAGAGCGAGGGGCGCACCGGATGGCCTGAAGCCGCTCCTGCTTCGAGTCCGCGACCACGGGGTTCGCAACCGCCCCGCTGGAGAAGACGGCCCCTTTGGGGCTCACCGGGGCCGCCATGTTCTCTCACGCCCCGCACCCCCTGCCCATCTCCCAGCCAAGGCCCGCTGTTCGCGGCCGCCCGCGGCGCGACACGCCGCGCCTGCCGGCTGCTTCGCGCGACCGCACAAGCGAGCCTCACGCAACCGCAGCGCCGCCTGGAACGACTGCCTCGAGCCGGGGTTGCTGCGCCTGTGCCCTTTCGGCAGTTGGGCCACCCGCCGCGCTGCTTCCGGGGACGCAGAGAACGGAGAGTGCTGTGAACCTGTGCCTTGAAGCGACGAAAGCCCTGTGGGACGGCGCGACGCAGCTGCGCGCCCTTGCCGCCGGGCCGCTGGCGCCGCGCAGCGCGGCGCTGCAGGAGTCAGGCTGACACCCGTTCAGCCGCATGGCCCTGGCAATCCACAGCCTCGCCGCGGCACCTGCACCCACCAGCGACGTCTTGCGCCCGCTACTCCGCGCACATCACGCGCGCCGCCCGCGACGGCCGCATGTTGTGCCCTGCAACGACAGAGAGCCGTTCCTGGAGGCCAGCGCCACCAAGTTCCCGCGGCGCAACGGCTGCATCGCGTGCGGTCCTGCAGCGGCGCGAGCGTGTACGCCAAGCCCATGCGCCGGCGGCGGGAACAACCACAAAAAAGAAGTTGGCGGTGTTCGAGGATCCGGGTCTCCGTTCGCCGCGCATTCGCGTCCACAGCACCACTGGCAGTCAGGGCGAGCGAGTGAAAGATTGACGCCCGCCGGAACGACACCTCGAGCTCCTCACACGTCGGCAAGCGCGACTCGCTCGCCAGCCCTCTCCCCAGGCCGCCCCGCGCGTGGCAGTGCTCTGCCGCGCACCTAGGACCAGCCCGCGAAGTCTTGCGGCAGCAGCGAGAACGCCGTCGCGTCCGACGCCCCGAACAGCTCGTAACCCCCCGGGGGGGGTGCCGTTGTCGGGGGCGCGCCGGGGGGCACCGAGACCGCGACGCCCGGCGGCGGCCCGCCCGCGGGCGGCGCGCCGTTGCCCATCCAGGGCGCCGCGCCCACCGGCGGCGGCCCGCCGTCACCTCCGGCCAATACCCCCCCCGCGAGGACCCCGTGACCTCCGCCCCAGCCAGGCATGGCGCCGCCCCGCGGCACCGACCACGGTGCAGGGCCGAACCCGGCAGCGAGCGTGCCCGGGAAGGGCACGGGCGGCGCTCCTGGCGGCCCGGGCGGCGCCGATCCCGGCGGCAGGACGCCCCAGGCGGGTGCGCCGTGCGGCGGCGGCGGACCCCCCCCCGCCGGCCACTCCTGCGGGCCCTGCGGCGCGCGAGGCGCGTCCTGGCCCTGCCCGATGGCGAGGTTCTCGAAGCGCTGCGACAGCACGCCGGGCGGCGGCTGCATGCCCGCCGACGGCGGAGCGCCGCCCCCGCCGTTGTCGGAGGGCGCGGTCCAGCTGATGAGGTTGCTCACCGGGGCGCCGGCGCTGCCGCTGCCGCTGGTCTGGCGCGGCTGCTCCTGCGGCGACGAGGCCGCCGCGGGGGAGGACTGCGCTGCGGTGTCGGGCTGCGGGGACACCCCCGAGGGAGTGTCGCTGGCGCTGACCGCCTCCGGCGTCCCTGGCGCCTGCGCGTTGGCCGTCTTGCGCTGCCCGAGGCCCGCGCCGCCCCACGCGAGCCCCCGCGCCGCCTGCGGGACGCCTGGCGTGCCGGCCGACGCGCTCTGGCTCCCGACGGACGACGCCCCCGGGGGGCTGTTGCCGTCGGCGCGCCCAATCGCGACGACCGTCCGCGGCGGCCGCGTCCACGCGTTCGGCGTCTTCGCCACGCCCTTGCTCTTCGCCGGCGACCCGGAGACGGGCGTCACCGACGCCTTGCTCGCGGCGGGCGGCGACGACGGCACCACGCTGACAGGCACGACCGACGGCCGCGCGCGCGGCGCGACGGGGATCGCCTGGACCGTCTTGGCGTTGACGCCGCGGCGCTCGCGCGTCGCGGCGGCCCCAGACGGCCCCCCGGCGGCGCGCCCCACGCGCTCGCAGCAGGCGCCGCGCTGCGCACCACCGCCTCCGCGCTCGCGGCGCCCGCCGCCCCCTCCTTCCCCGGCCGGACGACCTGCACGCGCACCGTCGCGACGCTCTTCCCGCCCGACGCGCCCTCGCTGTGGTGCGACCGGTCCCCGTGGCCCGACGCCCCCTTGCGCCCAGACTCCCCCGCCGCCGGCGCAGACTCCCCCGCCGCCTTCCCGCGGTGCGCATTAATCAGCACCTCGAGCCCGTCGTCCTCCTCCAGCCCCTCCTCCTCCTCCCACCCCGAGTCCACACCCTCGACAGGCATCGCGCGCTTGCCCACGCCCACCGCCGCCGCCGCCGCCTCCGCCACGACCGCCGCGCCCTCGCCCTCCGCAGCGCCGCCCCCCTCGCGCGCGCCCTCCCCCTCGCCCGCGCCCTCCTCCCCCGCCCCCTCGCCGTCGCCCCGCTGCTGCTTCCCCCGCTTTGCCTTCTTACGCGCCTTCTTCTTGGCCTTCTTGGCCTTGGCCTGCTCCTCCTCGCCGAGCAGCTCCGCGAGCAGCGCGTCCTGCGCGGCCCGCGCCATCCCGTCGCGGTACGAGCACTCGATGTTCTCGAGCATCATGTGCAGCGCGAGGTACGCAAAGAGCACGAGCGCGTTGTGGCCCGCGGTCTGCTCGCGGAACGCCACCTCGACCTGCGTCTTGAAGATCATCACCGCGGACTCCTGCAGCACCTCGCGCGCCAGCTCCGGCGTCTCCGCGTGCCGGATGCCCTCCTGCCCGCCGCCGTCGTCGGCGTACGCGGGATCCTGCGCCTTCATGTCCTCGAGCTCCTCCGCGCGCTCGAACAGCGCCGACACCGACGGGCCGAGCACGCGCACCACCTGCCCCTGCACCGCGACCGACAGGTCCGACACCAGCGGCAGCGGCCCGTGCGTGTGCGCGTGGTGGTGCCCGCACTCGCACTCGTGCACGTGCGCGTGCGCGTGCCCGTGCGCGTGCGCGTGCTCGCCGTTGCTCGCGCCCTCCGCCGCGTCGCCGCCGTGCGCCCCGCCCGCGTGCTCCGTCGGCCACGCCCCCACCTCGGGCCCGACGCCCTCCCCCGGCGCGCCGGGCATCCGCAGGTCCTTGAAGCACCGCGCGACGTTGAGCCGGCAGTCCCGGCAGATCTTCAGGTGGTAGCGCATGTGCCCGTCGAGCTCCGCCAGAAAGTCCTCCTCCCGCATCGACAGCAGCGCCGCGCGGTGCTCCCGCGGCAGCGAGTGCCAGTACTCCGACAGCGTCTCCGCGGGCACGGGCGCGGTGTGCAGGGAGCACATCGTCAGGTGCGGCCGCTTCCGCCACCCGCTCCCGCAGATGTCCGACATGAACTGCAGCTCGCGCTGCTGCTCGCGCAGGCGGCTCATGGCGATCGCGGTGAACGGGTCCTCGCGCCGGGGGCCCGCGAGCTCGAGCCCGCCGTCCTCGGACACCTCGAGGCCCGCGTAGACCTCGGCGCACGCCGGGCATTCGAGATCTGGGGGGGCAGGGGGTGGGGGCGCGGGGTGAGGGCGGCTGGCGCGGCGCGTGGCCGCGGGAGGGCCGTGGGGGCGCGAGGAGGGATCTGAGGGAGCTGGAGGGCGCGGGCGGGGCCGGGGGGGGGCCGTACCGGCGCTGGTGCGCAGCTCGTCGTAGCGTAGGAGGAACAGCCCGTAGCAGCGCGAGCAGTAGAGGTTCCGGATCCGTTCGAAGAACTTCTTCTTCGGGACCTGCGGGGGGGCGGGGCGGGGAGCGGCGGTGAGGGCGCGATCGCGGAGCTGCGGGGCGCCAGCGCTGGCCCGTCATCATGTGCGTCGCGGAGGCGGCGCGCGAGGGCGCCGGCGCGGTCGCCCGGGCGCGGTTTCGCGGAGTTCGTGGCCGACGTGGGCGGGCGGGGCGCAGCTGGTGCGCGGAGGCGGCCCGGGGCGGCGGCGCGGGAGGCGCGACCCTGCTCGGCTGTTGCAGGCGTGCGAGGCGCCGCGGCGGCCGCGGGCGCGCACCTGGAGCAGCTTCGCGCGCTCGGCGGGCCCGAGGCTCTTCCAGTACTTGCGTAGCGTCGGGTCAATCTCCGCCTCGATGGCCTCCGCGTCCACATGGCACCAATCGCTGCACGTCGGGCAGCCCACCAAGGATGAGGGCTGCGCGTGCGTCCCGCGGTCTCCGTCCGCGCCGGGGCGCCCGACTCTCCTTCGATTCGCGACCGACATACTGCCACTCTCCTGCGACGCTCTCGACGGTCGCAGGGCTCCCACAGCCGGGTCCCACTCTGGTGCTCTCTCTCTGCGCCAGCTCTCAGGCCCTGCGCATTCAGGTCCTGGGCGGCCTGCTCGGGGCGGCGGAGCTCGGTCGCCTCTCGCACGCCGGGGGTCGCGGGCGCCCCGACGAGTCCCTGCGTGGAAGGAAGAGGGCGTTGGGAAGTTGAGATGCTCGCTCGCGGTCGCACCGGCGGGGCGGGGCCTCGCGGGCCGCTGCGGCGCGCGCTTTCGCGCGCGGCGGGAATTGGAGCAGCGTGAACCGCAGGAATAACTCGCGCGCGATGCCGTCGCACGCAGCTGGGATCTTCACCAGCGACGCGAGCGTGCGTGCCGGCGGACAGCAGTGAATCTGCGCGGACCCGCCGCGGCGCGAGCTGGGGAATCCTCGCATGAAGGGGCCGTGCGCGAAGACGCGCTCCCTGGCGCACGACCGCCACGCGGGGGGATCCGCGATGTCGAAAGCTCCGCGCTCGCCGTGCCGCGCGAAGGCGACAACGCAGGCGCGCTCACCTGACGCTCTCGAAAGTCGCAATCGACTCCGGGCCGCTCACGAGGCCCGTCTCGCAAAACGCCGCGAAAACCGCTCGAACAGTAACTCAGCTCCCTCGCTTTACGCTGTCCGCCGGCCTCGGGGACTGCGCCTCTCGGGATGTGCGCGACCCACGCGGCAACGACGGCACTCGTGCGCACGCCAGGGCGGACACCCCCGCGCACGTGGGCCGCGAGACGGACCGGTGAGACGCGGCGCTCTCAGTCTTGCGGGACGCGCGCCCCGCAATCCTCACGGCTGCACGCAACGCGGTCCGACGCTCCCCAGGCATGTGGAGGGTCCGGCGGTCGCACTCCAACCGACCTCGACTGCCGTCTATGCGCTGCGGCGCTCTCCAGCACCCGCGGCGCCAGCCTCAGCCACGCGGAACGACACTGCGCCCGCCGCGTCGCACATGCCCTGTCCGCTGCCATACGCCGCAGATCGAGCGCTCGGCCGGAACGAGCCAGCGCCGCCGAAACGCCGCGAAACTTGCACGGCTCACAAGCTCCCACGGCAACAGCAGGACGACGGGTGCGAGAACGCGCCCAGCGGGCGGCACCGCCGCGGAGCTCGGCTGCGTCAGTGCACGAGCCCCCGGAACAGTTCGTTGGTTCCAGTAGCAACCCTCAGGTCCTCGTCTAGGTATAATGCCAAAAGCACGGCTGACGTCAGGACGAGCACGACGCGCGCGGCCTTGCGGACGCGGTCGCCTTGCGTCGGGGCGGGCTTGTGGCGGCGCGCCGTCATCGTCGTCGCCGCGGTGCCGACCCACAGCACCACGACGGTCGCTGCCATGCACGCCGCGTTGTACGGCATCGACATGTCCGGGATCGCCGGCCACATGGGCGAGAGCGCCGTGGTCGAGAACGTCCGGACGTGCAAGCCCCCAGGAGACGGATCGTCTGCACGTGCGTCAGCGAGAGAGGCGGCAATTGTGTCTAACCCGCAAACGCCCGGGGGGTGTCGCGCGACGCAACACGCGCACGTCCCGCGCCTGCAGGCCGCAGTGCACGGGCGCAGGAACCGGCGCGGCGACGTGTTTTGCGCGCGCGGGTGAGGTGTGGGCCGCGGACGCACTCTGGTCTCCGTCCACCCACGTCGCCGCCACGCCCGGAATGCTCTGGCCGCGCGCGACGTCCGGCGGGTACTCCTCCGCGTTGCGCGCCTCCCGCGCCGCGTCGTACGCCAGCGTGATCGCCTCCAGCTGCACGGCGGCCGGCCCACACATCCGCAGCAGCGCCGCGCCGCGCCGCGGCTCCGGCGGGCCCAGGAGCTCGGCGGTCCACGTCGTCGCGTTCTGCGGCGCCTTCTGTCCGACGTGCGGGACGATCGCCGCCAGTATGTCCGACCGCACGATTTCCTGATCGTCAGTCAGACTCAGGACCCTCGCTGTGGCGGTCAGGGTGTGCAGGAGCGGCCGCAGGGACCAGTGCAGCTCCTGATGGAGGCACCACCGGCCGCCGCCGCGCACCGCGCCCCCACCAGCGCGCTGCACCTCCACAGCAACGTGCACCGTCCCGCTGCGCGCGCGGCGCACGTGCTGGTCCACGACCAGCCACCGGTACGCCTGCAGCCCAGCGCACGCCCGTACATCGCGGCTCAGAACTGGCTCGGCTCGGTCCGGCGCGCGCAAGGTCCATGCGTGCACCTGCGCGCGCGGCAGCATGCTGCTGTTGTGCAGCCTGGCGCACCTTCGCGGGGTTGAAGGACAGGGCACTTTCTTCCTCCTCTTCGTCCTCCTCCACCGCGTCCTCGTCGCCGCCGGCCTCATCGGCTCCGTCACCGTCCTCGGACACACCCCCCTCCTCCTGCGCCCCCTCGCCCGCACCCGCGTCGTCGCGGCGCGCCGGCTCCTCAGCGGTCGCCACCAGCATCGGCTCCCCCGTGAGCAAATCCCCCTGCTGCCGTACGCACCGCGTCGCCCGCGCGGCGGGGCACGCAACGAGCACGTTCATCGCGTCGCTCTCGCCAACGTCCTCCGCGAAACCCTTCCACTTCAGCAGCCGCATGAGCTCCGAGACCGCTATACCGGCCGTAGCGTGCACCTGCGGCGCCTTCCAGTCGCTCGGCAGCTCGCCCAGCGGCCTCAGGCGGGCGATTGCGTGCACTGCTGCGCGCACCGCGACGCCGTTGCTCGCCGCCGCGTCGCGCCGCGCCGTGACGTGGACCGAGAGCCACGTCGCGAAGCTCAGGCCCGGCAGCGCGAGGAAGGTCCCGATGCCTGAGTCAGTCCGACACGGCAGCAGCCGCGCCACCGCGGCAATGTTCTCACCGCACGCGACGGCGCGCTCGGCCGTCTGGAAGCACCGCTGCGTGCGGCCACCACCTTCGAGGATCTGCGCGGCGGAGAGAGACGCGCGGCGACGCTCTGCCGGGCGACAACGCTGCCACTGCAACACCACAACAACGCAGCACAGAGGGATGTTCGGGCCGGCTCATCGCGGGTCGCGCACCGCTACTGGGTCCGCAAGGTCGGCCACGCCGGTCTGCAGCGTCGAGCTCCAGCCGCTCGACAGCGCGGCCCAGCCCGGGCAGGACTGTGCGTCGCGCAGCTTCTCTTCGCCCACGTCCCAGAACGCCTCCAGCCGCGTCCCCGGAGGCGCGGGGTCGAGGTGGGTGTACTTTCCCCACTTGTGGTAGTCCCACTCTCCGAGCGTGATTGTCATGTTCGCCGCGGCGGCACCGGAGGCCTCGATGGCCGCAATGACGCCCTCCAGCACGGTCGCCGTCGCGTCCACATCCTGCATGAAAGTCGCGCGTATGCATGTCGTGCGATAGAGAGGTGGAGGGGCGATACGAGCGCGCGGCGAAGGTCTACAGATCGAGAGAGATGCGGGCAGAAGAGCTACGGTGAGCACCTGTGCAGGAAAGTCCCATTCAAGCGACAATCCGACGTGTTGGTCGTCTGGGTGGAATACAGTGATCTTCTCCACGTGGTTCGTTGCGAGGCCGGCGGCTGCTGGTGCAAGTGTGAGAGCCGCGAGGGCTAGGCAGGCAACCCGCAGCGCGGAAAGCCCCGCCCACGCGCCCAACATGCCGGCTCCCCAGCCACGCCGCCCCCAGCAAACGCTCTATACCTATATCGCGCGAGCGCGACGATCCGCGCGCCGAAGCGATCCCCCAACACCGCAGGCGCCACTCCTTGACACAACCGACCTTGAGTTGCACTCTGAGTGCACACACCCCCCTCTATCGCTTCACGGATAACATCGCGGACCCGGCAGGCACGACGTGGAGCAGGGGCGCCCCACGCAGCGACGAAGAAGACCCCCGCCGTCCGCCCACTTCCCCGCAAGGACTCCCCCCCGCGGTCACATCACCCAGAGCTCGCGCGCCGAGTCCCGCACGGCCTCGTCGAGCATCTCCTTCGCGAACTCGTCCTTCGGCCGCCGCATCAGCACGCGGTGGTACCAGTCCACGGCATCCTTTAACTCCCCCCTCGCGTGGTGCACCACCGCCACGCCGCACGCCGCGCCCGGGTCCTCCGGCGCCAGCGCGTGCGCCTCCCTGTACGCCCGCATCGCGCCCTCCAGGTCGCATTCCCGCCGCAGCGCGTGGCCCAAGTTGACGCACAGCGGCGCCCGCATGTCGGGCGTGGCCTGCTGGGGTAGCAGCTCCATCGCCTTCCGCGCGCAGTCCAGCGCCAGCCGCGTCTCGTTCCGGCGCAGGTACACCGCTGCGAGCTCGTTCCACACCAGCGGGTCGCTCTTGCACAGGTCGCGCGCGTCAGACAAGACTTCCAACGCCAAGTCGAGGTTCGAAGTCTTCTGGTACTCCGCTGCGATCCCGAGCACCGGGATGTGCAGGCCGCGGAAGCGCCGCGCCGCAGTGCGGTACGCCGCGAGCGCCTGGTCGGCCTCGTCCAGTGCGGAGTACGCGTGGCCGTAGGCAATCCAGGCCGCGGCGAAGCGAGCCGCTCCGGGCATGCTTGTCGCGCGGTGGAGGTGCTGGCGGGCCAGGGTGGGCTGCCCGGAGCACAGGTAGTAGCAGCCTGCGGGCAGTGCGCGGAGGGCGACGTCAGGGGGCCGCGGAGAGGACGGCAGAGGACCTGGCAATTGTTTGAGGATGCGAGACGAAGATAAGGGGTTGCTGAGCCGCGGAATGTGCCAGTCTGGCAACAGGCGCCGATGCCGACGCTTTTGTCCGAGCGCGTCTGTCGCAGAAAGCCAAGCGTCCTGAGTCAGGACAGCCACGGGCAGGAACGCACCCACGGCATACCACGAGAGGGGGTCGTCCGGCGCCTCGGCGACCAGGCGGTGCGCGAGCTCGAACAGCTCTTGCTTCAAGTGCAGTGCGACGCACGCGGCGATGTGCACCTCCGCCGCGCGCCTGTGCCCCGGGTCCGCCGCCAGCGCGCGCGTCGTAGCGTCGCGGGCCTCCCTCGCTCGCCCCTGGTGGCCCATCCACTCCGCCCGACACGCCAGTACGTCGGGATTCCCGGGGAGCAGTCCCCCGGGGGAGCTCCGGTCAGCGACTCCCCCCCCCGCACGGTGCGCCTCGGGCATTGGAACGTCGGCGTCCTGCTCGCCGGTGTGGATCCGACGCATGCGCGACCGCGTCATTGGCCCCGCCGCGTCGCTCGCGCCGCGTCCGCCTCCGTGCGCGCCCGCCGCGCTCTCCGCGCCCGCCGCCGGCACCTCTGCCGCCAGCATGGGCGTCGCGTCGCCCGTGGAGATCGCCATCGGCCCAGAGGCGCCGTCTTGCGGCGTTGCGGGCGCGGGAACGATGCGCGGGGGCGTAGTGAGGTGCAGGGACGTCATCGGCTGCACGGTTCCCTCGGGCGTGAGCTGCCCGGGCCGCGACTGTGCTACGGTGTCGGCCTCCACCTGCGCGGCATCTGCGCCCTCGAGCTCCGCCAGCTGCCTCTCGATCGTGTCCTCCTGCGCGGCGGTCGAGGACACACGCACCTATCGTGACGATTCCTGACAGAAAGGGCAACGGTATCTGAAACGCAACATCTACAACAGGCAAAGGGCGCGTGCGGGGCCGTCCCGCACCTGTCCGTTCATCTTGCACATGCTCCGGTACAGCGGCTGCAGCCAGCGCATGGCCAGCGGGAACTCCCCCCCTGACAGCAGTTCCTGTTCCTCCTGGGCCGACAAGAAGTGCCCGCGCAACAAGTGCGACAGAGCGTCGAAATTCCTGGTGTCGACCCTCACCGCGGCCTTGAGCCACCGCGCGGCGCGCTCGGGGCTGTTCCGCGCGTCGTACGCGCGCCCGCGCAGCAGGCAGATCGCGGAGTAGAGGCGTATTCCTGACAGCAGGGGGGGTGTTCCGGCGGGGGGCGGGGCGGTCGTGCCCGTGGCCGCAGCCTCCGCGGCGTCGGCTCGCCGACACTCCTCCTGCAGCCGGCCATCCGCGGCGGCCTGCAGCAGCACGGACGCAGCGAACAGCGGGTTGGAAATCAATCAACATCAAACAAACAAATACGAAATCCCGTCTTACTGGCAGCTCCGAGCCCTCGACTCCGCCGCCGTCGGGCCGGGCCGCTGGCAACGCTCTGCCGGACAAGCGCAGGCGCGGGGCGTGCTTGCTGACTGCGTGCGTCCCGTGGCAGGGCGCGCACATCTTCGCCGTCGCCAATCACGCCCAGGACCTCCTCCCACCGGGACAGGTGCCCCAGGCAGAGCCCCGCCAAGTGCTGGACGCGGACGTCCGCCTTCGGTCCGTGGATCAGCCCTGCGCGTGCGCGCCACGCAGGAAATCGCGGAGTGAGCCTCAGCGCACCCCAGCACGCACGCGGCGGAGGTATGCGGCCGTGAGGGACCCGCTACGCCGCGAACGCACGTCTCTGCTGGATGTTTCAGCCGTGCGTGAGCGTGTGGTGCGGGCGCGTCTCACCTGCGCCTGCCATGACGGCCAGCGCGCGCCGGTGCTCGCCCGCAGCCATGAGGGCGTGGCCGAGGAGGTGCGCGGCGGCGGGGTCGTTCCCGGACAGCGTGTGGAACTTGTCTGCGAAGAAGTGCGCCGCCTCGTACATGTGCTTGGACAAGCAGGACGCCACCAGGACGCGCAGGTCCGCCAGCTGCTCTGGCCCGGCCAACTCCACCTCGTGCGGCGACGGCGCGACCTCCGCGCGGGCCCGCGGGGTCCCCGCGATGGGCGACGGCGTCGAGATCGCCAGGCCCAGCGTCGCGGCGAGGCCCCGCGGGGTCACCATGCCCGCAAACGACATCGCTTCCACACTGAAACGCACCAGACCAGCTGGCGTTTGTGCAACCAGCGCGGGAACGGCCTCCGGTGGCGCGTCTGGCCCGCAACGCGACCAAAAGGGGCGGCTAGTGCCCACTCTGTGCAGCCAGACACGCTGCTAGCACAGTACGACACTGTCGGGGCCGGCCCGCGACTCGGACCAGGCAACGCAGGCGCTGACACACAGCAGCCACGGTTGAGCGCGGATCGCCGAGCGGCACGCGTCGGAACAGGATCGGCGGTGTGCCGCCGTCCCTCTCGCCCGCGCGGCAACGACTGTGCAGCGCGCGTTCGTGCCGCGGGGGTGTTGAATGGACTCCCCCCTGAAAAGTATGACTGCGAGCCGGTGCTGCGCGGCTCCTCGGTTCTGGGGGCAGCGAGGTGCCGCCAGACGTAGCGCGCGTTGCAGGCATGCCCCGGACGCGGCGACGGATCCAGGACAAGCGCCCGCCGTGCGATTGTGCCGACTGCCAAGGGGCGGCGCGGTCTGGTGGGGCGCCACGCGCCGCGCCGGACCTCGCGACCGCCTCCGCCCGGCAGGAGCCGCCCCCTGCGTCGCTGCTGATCTTCCTCGACGGCGCGCTCGTGCCGGAGGCGGGCGGCGCGGAGGTGGACGCGCGCGGGGCCGGCAACGCTCTTGACAGCTGCGCTGGACGCGAGATGCCTGCGACCGGCGTGGACGACGCACAGATTCCGCACCTGCACGCCGTCGCCCGCTGGGGCACGAGCGGCCTCTTGGCTCTGCGGAACCCGCTGGGCGCGTCCGCCGCGAGCGACCCTGCCGAGAGAGAGCGCTGCGTGGGGACGGCCAGGGATGCGCGCGACAGCGGCGCGCATCCGCACCCGCTGCTCGGCCTCGCGAACGTGCTTTCGTACGTCGACGAGCTTGGGCTATGGGCGGCCGGCGGGGCTGAGTCAGGGGGGTCGATGGGGGCCTGGACGCCCGTCGGCGAGCGCTTCCGAGGCTTCAAGACGATGACGGCGGCGATCTGCAGCAACGTTCCGGCCGCGGTCGCGTTCGCCGGGCGCGCGGGGATAGCGCACGCGCGGTGCTTCGACGACGGCGTGGTCGGCGGGGGCCAGGACCCGGGGGCCGGGACAGGGGGGCCGGGGGAGTGGCCGGGCGGCGCGCTGGGCCTGCCGGAGCCCGACGCGTGCGCGGGGAGCGTGCTGCAGACCCTCGGCTTGGCGTCCGGTGCGTCACCGCCGCTCGATCTCGCAACCCCGCCCTGCTGAAGCATGAAATTGCACATATGAATCAACGACTGTTCATTGCGTCTTCCGGCCCGACTGCGCGCTCGTTCGGAGGCCGGCGCGCTCTCCCCGCCCAGGGTATCCTTGGCCATACCCGTGGCCGGCGCTGCGATGGCATCAGCGCGCAGCGCGGCCCCCGTTCGCGCAGGAAGGGATTTTTTGGCGGCGGGCGGCACAGGCATGTTCGACGGCGGCGAGGCGTACCGCCATTTATTCCTGCACGCTTCGTCGCGAGAGGGCGATGCAGGCGACGCGGAGGCGCTCCTGCAGTGGGCGGACGACCTCGTGCGCGCGCTGTGGCGCGTGCCGGGCGCGCAGGAGCGCATCCTGTTGTCAGTGGTCCTCACACCCCCCCGCGGCGCACGGTGCGGGTTCCTGCCGCGCGAGCCGGCGCCGGCGCGGCTCGCGAGGCTCCCGGCGTTTTGGAGGGATCGGAAGATACCGTTTCCCAAACAGAGTTTCGAGATGTTGAATGAGAAGCCGGTCACGGGGCTGGTGGAGTCGCAAGTGGCGCTCGTGGCGCAGCGGCTGCTTGGGAGCATTCGCGTGGATGAGATCGAGCGCCTGGGGATGCGGGAGGCGCACGGGCGGGGCGGCGGCGGCTGCATCCTCGCGGAGAGGCTGATGCACGAGATCGCCTACAAGATCGGGTGCGCGTACAAGTACGGGGCGTGAGGTGCAGGCGGCTACGTTGTTTTGTGATGGACCGACTGACCGACTCTGAGGCGTCGTGCTCCAACGCTCGGAGAGAGAGCCACGAACGAGGTTGTTGCCCGGCGCTTCTCACGCGACTCACGGCCACTCCGGCCTGAAAACGCCAGGGGCCGCATGTCCGACCTCGTTGCTGCACGGTCCGTACGCGTTTGTGCGCTTCAGGCGTACTGCGTGCACAGGTAGAACAGTCAATTCAGGAACGCTGCTGTCAGCCGCCGGGACACCGCGTCACGCCCTGTGCGCCATCCACGGCGGCCGGCGCCGCAGTCCGGCATTCGACCTCGCCGAGTTTCGCGTTTCTGCGAGGCCGTATCGGATCTTGCGCCGCCGCAGGGCGCCCGCAGCCACGCTCAAGACACAGGAGCGTCAGTAAGCCTCTCCGCGCGTCGTGCGAGGAGTATCTAGCCCTGCGAGACCAGCTCCGAGTGCGTGAATATTCGCTTCCATTGGCCTGTTGGACAAGTTGGTACGCCATGCACCAGGTGCGCGAAGAATCGCGTCGAGAAGCAACGGTGTTTGTTGCGCTCATGCCGGCGTCGTCGGGCACCTCGCGGACTAGCGTCGTCCAGCTTGCACCAACATCGTTCGCGACGTTGCTGGCGGGACTGAAGTTCGCGGCGCGCAGGGCTCGACGGCGTCGTTCGACGCCGAAAAATTCCCGCCTCTTTTTTCAGCGCCGAACGCCCCGCAACAAACACCTGCCATGGATTTTATCCGCTCAGACGCTCGTACGAAAAAATTTCGGGGCACGGCGTCAAAGAAATCAAGCGCTCGTGCATCGACGAGCCGTTCACATGGCGGACTCGCAGTTGGCGAACGCCTCTCCCGCCGTTCATGGTTCCGCAGGCTTCTGGGCCGCGTCAGGCCGGCCAGGGAGTCGAGGACCAGCCTCAGGAAATCATCTCGATGGACCACCGCGCCGATGGGGCCGTCGTGCTGCGCATCACGCTCCTCGCGGCGGGCAAGTGCCCCGCGCGCACCCGCGTCAAACCTCCGCCTCCCACAGCGCCCCGAAACTGCACCGCGACATGCCGCGCCGCCGCCTCGACGTCAATGTAGTCAAGCCCGATCCCGAGCGGGCAGCACTCTGTCGTTCGACAGCACCGATCCTCGCAGAACATAATGTGTCGTGCCGCGCCACTGGCGCGCGCAACGTCACCGCCGCGGTCCGCCATCGCACCTCAGCCGCGCACGTCTATCTCGTCTACGCGAGGAGCCACCCGTCGCTGAGAGACGGTGCCGCCACGGGACCGGAGACGTGTGCCCAGACCCCCCCCCCATTGCTCACTCCGCTCGCTGCAGGCTTCGTGATCGGCCCGCGCGGCTGCTGCGTGCGCGACCTGTGCCGCCAGACGCAGACCGAGATCCGCTCGCGGACCGTTCCGGCGTCGAGCGCGTGCCGGACCCACCGCGAGCTCACCGTGACTGCGCAGCACACCCCCTGGGGGGGGTCTCCCGAGGCAGTCGACCATGGGTCCCCCGCGGTGGCGCACGCGCTGCACATCATCAGCGCGGCCGTGGACCGCTACGAGGAGCTCACGGGCGGCAAGTGCGAGGGCATGCACGTGCCCAAGTGGCAGCGCATCATGGGGGTGGACTTCCAGTACCAACCCCCCCCCCGGGCCGTCTGCCCGCATGCCGCCGGTGCGCACAGCCCGCTCGCATGCGTGCCCGACCTGCCCGTCGTGACCTGGCCGAGTTCTGCAGAGGCGTGTTGATCGGATGTCGGATGGTTTCTGAGACTACGATTTTCGAATGGTTGTTCACTGCAGGGATCGAGACGTCGCCGGCGACGTCGGCGCGCATGACGCCCGGCTTGAACACCTCCTCGGGCAACGTCAGCACCGACGACGTCGTGTCGGGCGTCCAGCACACGCTCGCTGAGCACGCCCACGCCGGGGGGGGGCATCTCGAGAACACCCCCCTCACGCGCCCGTGGTACAACCCCGTCGCCAACGACGCGCGCACCACGTCGGCCCCGCCCACGACGCTCTCGCGGCCCACCTCGACCCCCAGCGCGCCCGTCCGCAACCTCGAGCACGACCTGGGCAAGACGACACCGACTCCGACGGGGGACTTCCAGCGACCCCCCCTGCAGCGCCCCCCTCTCCCCCCGGCCTTCGACACCCCGCCGCAGCTCGACGGAGGGCTCTACGCGCCACTCGGCCTCCCCATCGCACGCACCAGCGCGCCGACCGGCCACAGCGCTCACGCCGGACCCTTTCAGTTCTGGGCTCCGTTTCCCGGGATGCGCCCCGCGATGCCGCGCGGAAACCCGACGTCCGAGGACCTCAATCGTCGCCCGAGCGACTTCCTGGCCCCCGGCGGACTGGTGCGCACTTCAGACGCGGCGTGGCACGCGCCGGGCGTCGACGCAGCGTCCACGGGGGCGTGTCCGGAGCCCCGCTGGGTCCCTGGGGCCGTCGTGCCGAGCCCGTGGAGTCCGCGCCGCGGCTGGGTGAGCGCCTCGGCCGACGCGGAGTGCGCGGAGAGGCCCAGGCCGGCGCACCGCCTCACGCCGCGCCGCTCACCGCTCAAGAAGCGGCTGTCGCCGATGGCCCTCGACTTCATGCCGACGGACGACGCGCGGAGGTCCGGCGCGCTGCTGTTCGAGGACTGCCTCAACTTCAACGACGGCCAGTCCGACCCGCTCGCCCGCATGACGCGCGGAGTCAACTGCCCGACCGACACGTCGTTCTTCTCCTCGCTGCCCGAGTCAGGCGGCCCGGCGAGCATCGGGTCCGACCCTGGCCCGCTCCCGCTGCTGAGCGACTGGGGGCTCAAGCCCGTCGAGGGCCCGCCCGCGACCGACGACGCCGTGTCGACGCAGCCGGGGGCCTCCTCTGCCGGGGGGAGCGTCGGGCCGACGAAGGCGCCGCAGGGGCACACCGCCTTGGGCGAGCCCGGGTCCGCGGCGTGTCGTCCTGAGGCGGAGAGCAAGTCGATGAGGAACCCCCCCAACACCCCCGCCAAGAGGAAGTGACTGCGGGGGGGTAGCGGGAGCCTTACGGCCCCGGGACGCCCCTCTATCGCATCGCCACTTCACACGATGGAGTGCAGCGCATCCGACGCGGGGGTTCTTCCTGCATGCACGAATGCACGAACCCATGACAGAGCAATGCTCATGCCTTCGCTATGCGTTTCGTTCCTACATGCGCGACCACGTCCCCCCGCGCTCGCATGCGATCGCGAAGGGCTCCACACCTAGAAGCACGACAATCAGGACAAGATGGAAGCAATATGATGAGTAGACAATCCCGAACCGACGATGGAATATCAGGAACCGAAAACAGCGAGGGTTCGACAACAGGTGCGCAATTGGCGACCAGAGCGAGGCCAGGTTTACAGCCCTGGCTGCGCCGCGCGGGGCGGTTGATGCGGCGCACGAGCGGCGCCCGCGGCCGAGTGTGAACCGCACCTTGCGGGGCCGGAGCCATCTGCCGCACTGTTCCAGGCTCCCGGACACGCGCCCGCAGCGAGGACGTCTGCAGGTCAGCGCACTATCCAATCCGAGTGCCTCGCGGGCCAGCGAGCACCACAAGAGTGCGCTCCCGCACCATCACTCACGTCCTGCGCCACAGGCCCGGCGCCCTCAGCTCCGACTCCTCGGGCGCCGGCGCTAGCAGCACCGCGCGCGAACCGCGTCGTCCTCGCGCACGCGCCGCGCCGTCCTCCTCAGTGCATTTCGTCCTCGTACATGTTGGCATGCTCCTCCAGCTCCTCCGTCGCCTGCAACACGTCGTCCTCCTCGCACCCCCAGCTCGCCAGCAGCGCCTTGCCGCCCGCGCCGCCCGCGGCGCGCCGCAGCGCCTCGCGCCGCCCACGCACCCACCCGGCGACCTCCGTCCCGCTCTGCAGCCGCGTCAGCACCGCGCACCCCGGGGCCTTGCACTCCCCGTAACACGCCCCCTCCGCGCCCAGACGCTCGAGCAGCCGCGCTGGGAACGTCACTGGCAGCAGCGACGGCACGGGGAGTGACGTCATGCCTGCCACGTGGGGCACGCCCTCGCCTTGCATGTCTCGCGCGACAGCATCCTCGACGACGTCCGCACGCGCGTAGCTGACGCTGGCGCCGCGCGTCCGCACACCGCGGGCCACCACCCACTCCCCGCGGACCCCCTTGCCCAATACCCCCCCCTTGAGACCCCCCATAAGTCCCCGCGCTCCCGCGTGGAGCACGCCTGGTCCGACGCGCGCCGCCGGGAGACTCGCGGACAGGCACGCCACCGGGCCGCGCTGCCCGGAGACCGTCCTGAGCATGTCAGGCAGACTGACCGCTCCGACGGGCGCCCCCAGCGACTCGGGCCAGTACGCGTCCGCAGCGCCCGCGCCGCCGCCAGCCCGACACGGCGACGTCACCGCGTCCAGCGCGGACGCGACCAGCGCGGACGAAGCGTACAGCGGCCAGCCGGCGCCCGCCGCGTCGTCCGGGCCCCCGACCCCAGCCAGGCTCAGATCCACTGGAACGTAACCCCCCACGCAACCTGACAGGCGGTGCAACGCCATGCCTTCGCTGAGCTGCCGGATGCGCGCGTACGGGTCGCCGTCGTCGCCCTCGTAGTCTGGATGGGCGTCCAGGGCGCCGGCGTGCGACGCAGCGGCATCGGCAGCCGAATCCCGCATGGAGAATAAAAGAACGGGTTTCGGCCCGTAATCGTCGGCAATGTCCGGGACGATCGCCGAAGCGAGGCCCTCCCAGCCGCCGGAGTCGACCTGCGTAGGGGTGCGACAACGCAGCGACGTTCGGGGTGCGGGAACGGGAGCGACGTGGCCGGCGGTGAGCGCGACGCAAGCATGATGATAGGTGTCGAGGCGCACCATGATCTGGAATCCCTGCAGATGGTCGCACTCCTCGGCCAGGTGGCGGAGCCTGTCGTCGATCTCGTCGCGGACGTCCGCAGCCGACGCCAGTTGCAGACCGGCGCCGAACCCCCTGAACTCGATGCTGCCGGCGCCCGCCCAGATTCCCGGCACCTCGAATATCGATTTTGGATGCAAGTACGTCTTCAGAAAGTCCGTGTAGTACCGCGCGTCGCTCTCCAACCGCGCAGCCGCGGCCTCGAGACGCGATGCTCCGTCGGCGTGTGTTTCAGCGGCGGGGCCGGCGCCCGCGGTGTCCGCGCCGGTCGCATCCCAGTCTCGCAGCTCTCTCTGGAAGTGTGATTCCGGGACGGGATCCTGGCGCGTCGTCCGCGTGGCTCCGCCCCACGGCGCCGCGGGAGCTGCATCGGGGTGGGCAACAGCGCCTCGCGGCCCCGCCAATTCGCCCTGGACGGACCAGCTCCCGGCCGCGCCTCGCGCGTCGACGATCAGTACACGCGGCGTGTACGTCGGCGTGCCGTCAGCCTTCTCCCCCTGCGAGAAAAGCGCCCCGTCGTAGAGGTAGGACTCCAGGGAGGGCCAGTTCGGGTCGCCTTGGAGTCCTAGAAGCTCGTCCTGGAGGTTCCAGAAGTGGGAACCGACGAAGTTCGACCGGGGGCCCAGCTGAACGGTCAGCAGCTCCCCGGGAGCCATCGCAACGCCCGCAAACCGTCAGCGCAGACCTAGCCCTTTCTCCGCCGCTCCTGACTCAGGCTGAGCCATGTCGGCCCTGAAGTCCCGGGCAGCGAATGTTGAGCGTGCGCTGCGAGGCTCTGTGTCGATGTGGGCCCAGTGTCGGCATCCAGTAGTGAGAAATCGCGTCAAGTCTGACATCCTGCCGTGACACCACATAGGGGCGGGCTGCGCGCACGATATGTGCGGGGCGTGCCAACAGAGCGTCAGGGATACTGTCGTAATGAAACGGACGCAGTTCATTCGCGGCGCTGCGCCGCAGTAGCGGAGAGAAGAAGGCTGGAGCGGCCTCCACGCGCTGCGATGTCGCAACAGCACGAGGTGCTGGGCGCTCACATTCCGCTGAACGGAGGCATCACTGAGGAGACGTTCCGCAGGTGCGCAGTACGCTCAGACGCGCGCCTTTGTCACTGCGCGGACTGTCCTAAGCTTCCTCCCGCGCGGACCTCCACGGACAAGCGCGCTGTGAGTCGCCCTGAACAGCCCGTCACGCGCGGAATGTCTGACACCTAGGCCGAGATCCGCGTTTGCAGTATCGTCTCGCTCGTGCCGGGATGCGAGTGGAGCCACCTGCACCCAACGGCAGCACCCTCGCGCAGCTACCTTGGCGTGTGCTTCCTGTGCCCGCCCTCTACGGACGCGGCGCCGAGCACGGGCCGCTCGCCGTTCATTAGGGCGAGCACCAAGTGCAGCACCGAGCGCGAGTGGCAGCAGATCGCGTTCGACCGTTCGCTCGACCAGGCCGGGGCTGCGCCACTAGCGCCAGACGACGACAGCCCCGCCCGGGCCCTGCAGCCGCCAGTCACGGAGGCCGTCTGCCTGTGCGAGGTCGACTGGATACCTGAGGACGTCTGCCACGGACCCGACGACCTCGTTGACTCAGGGCTGCTGCCAGGAGGCTGTCCAGTGCTCGTGTCGCACACAAGTCGCTGCCGCTGCTCTCCGGCGCGGCCGCTGACGCCGCTTCCTGCTCCCGCGCCGGAGAATAGAGCAAGCGATGCCGCGGAGGCCGGCACGGCGGGCGTGATGGCCGGCAGTGCGCGCGAGGGGGAAACCTGCACGTCGCGCTTGCGGAGGGCGCCGGAGGCGGACTCGCGGGGTGCATCGCCGTTCAGGAGCTCCTCACTGCGCAAAGGACACCAGCGAGGCAGGCCGCGGGTTCCGGCGCGCTCCGCGTGGCTCACGCCGCGAGCCGCCGTCGTTGTCATGACCCCTGCGTCAGACGCAACGACGCACGCCCCGGGGGGGTGCTCGGAAGGAATCGTCGACGACATCGACGCTCCCTGGGATCCCGAAGCTGCACCAGCGGGCTGCAGGGCCTGCGAGCCGCTGCGGGCGCCTCCGGGGGAGCCGAGGGGTTGTTGGGTAGTCATTCTCCTAGGACCCCCCCCTGGCCCGACGCTGGCCACGGAGCTCCGCTGGTGGCAGCACACGGAGCCGCCGTCTCTGCCGCATCGCATGTTCCTGGCGGCACAGCTCATGGCGGCCATGGCGGACGCCCACGAGCGCGGTGGCATCATCGGCGGCGCATGCCTCTCTTTGCAGGCCGTGTTCGTCGCGCCTGGCCCGTGGCTCACGATCCACCGCCGCACGTTCGCTCTGATGGTCGCCCTCCACCGCGCGAAGCGCGCAGCTCCGGCGGCTGACCCGACGCCGCGCGGGGAGGGGTCGGAGCCACGCCACAGTGCAAGCCGCGCAGGGGACGTGGCCGCCATGGGAGGGCGGTGGGCGTCCGTCGAGGACATGACTGCGGCGTGGGAGGCCGGCTCCGGCACCACGCTCGGGCACATTCTGCGGCTCAACTTGCTCGCAGGGCGCGTGCGCAACTCACCGGCGCACCCCGTCGTCCCGTGGGTGTCTGACGTCACGCGCGACCCCCGCGCGAACGGCGGCGAGCAGCAGGGCTGGCGGGACCTCGCGCTGTCGAAGTGGCGTGTCGTGCGCGGCGACGAGCAGCTCAGGGCGGCCTACCGCTCCTCGCGCCCGCCGCACCACGTGCCCGCAGCGCTGCTGAACGGCCACGCGCGAGCGATGTACCTGGCGCGCGTGCTGCCCCGCGCGGTCCTCGAGGCCGAAGTCCGCCGGCGCGTCCGCGCCGGAGACTACCCGGGGGGGGTGTTGCGCTTGTACCAAGCGTCCCCCGAAGAAGCCATCCCGGAGTTCTACGACGACCCCACCGTTCTGCGCTCGATCCACACGGGCGAGCGCGCGAGCGCCGCGGAGGCCGGCAGCCCCGGCGGCGACGGCCCGCTCGCGCTGCCGGACCTGCAGCCCCCCGACTGGGCGCGTGGGCCAGAGGACTTTGTTCGCGCTCACCGGTGGGCGCTTGAGAGCGCGAGGGTGGCGCGGGACCTACCGGCGTGGATCGACCTGCACTTTGGGTCCCGGCTGCTGTCGTCTGCGGACCTCAACGTCCCTGCGCGGGCGACGCGCGAAGAGGTGAACGCGGGCGTTGCACGCACGAAGGTTCTGTCCGGGGCGCACCCTCAGGGGGCGAGGCGCGCGGAGATGATCGTGAACGGGATCGTGTCGTCGCGGGACGCGCGGCGGGGGTCCTCGACCGAGACTGAGGAGGGGATGTCACGGCGAGGTTCCCCGGGGGCGTGTTGCTGCTCCGCGGCGGGGGCGGACGCGCACCTGCCGCAGGCGACGGACGTGATCCTGTCGGTGTCCGTCGTCCCGCACCACTGCTGCGACATCTGCACCGCGGACCTCGCGAACGCCGGCGCGGCGGGCCTGGACGCGTGGCCGCTGTCGAGGGCAGGAATGCTCGAAAGCGCTCGGCTGTCGATGCTCGTCGGGGGCGCGCGCGCGGCGCTGCACCAGCGCGACATCTTCTTTGCCCTTCCGGCGCTCATATCCGTGCTGTCGGGCCACCCGATTCTCGCCGCACCGGCCCCGTGGGACCAAACGCTGCGTGAGGCGGCGGCGGCGTTGTTGCCTCAGCACAGCGCGGTGGTGGGCACGCTGGTCGCGGGGGCGCTCTCGCGGGACCCGGAGTCGACGGCGAGTTGCGCGCTGGCGCGGCTGGAGAGCGGGGAGGCCGGCGCTGACGTCAGGCACGCAAGGGAGGTCATTGCTTCACTCCCCCAGGGGGAGTCCGCGCTTGGACGACTCGCATCGCTGGCGCAGCGGGGCGAACTCGCCGCGCTCGGCGCGAGCCCGGTGACCCTCGAGCTCACGCTGCCCTCGCTGCTCATCGCCGCGGAACATGCCGCGTGGGGCCGCGGGGCAACACCAAAAGCCGCCGCGCAACTCGGGGACATGGTCTCGGCTCTGACGCTGATGCTCCCGCGCCAGATGGCCGTGCAGCAGCTCGCGCCGGCGATCTCGCGCGTCGCCGGAGGCGGACCGAGCGCGGTCGCGTCGGCGTTCGGCGGTCCGACCGCGCAGTCCTCGATCCTGCGCGGTCTCGGCGTCCGCGTCTACTGTGCGCGCATGCTGCCATGTCTGACCCGGATGCTCTGTCAGGCGCGAGCCCGGACGTCGGAGCCCTCGAACGACGCGTCGTCCGTCGACTCTCCGCGCACTCCGCGCGCGGGAACGCCCGCAACGGCGCCCACGTGTGTTGCGGCGGGCGCAGCGGCAGTTCAGGTGGCGAACGAGCTGCCGCCCGGCGTCGCAGCGGCACGCATCCTCGTGCCGGTCCTGCACTATCTTCGCGCGGGGCAGCTGGACACCGCGGCAACGGTCGCGCCGCTCGTCAGTCTCGTCAGCAACCTTCCACAAGGGCTGCTTGACTCAGCGTTCAGGGTCATGGTCGGTCTGGCGCTTGATGTGGCACGCACCAACGCGTCCGCGGACGCCGGCACTCTCAGGGTCTTTCTGTCCGCGCTGACGGCGGCGGCGCCGCGCTGCGGCCCCGCGGCGCTGCGCTGGGCCCTCGTCACCTCCGGGGGACTCTTGCCTGACTCATGCTCGCGCACCCCTGCGCCGCTGGTCCAGCTCGCCTCCGCGTGCCACGGCGGCCCGACTGGAGACACGCACGTCCCCGCAGCCGCGTCGTGGTCGTCGGTCGCGCTCACGGTCGTCGCGATGCGGGCGCTGGGCGACGCTTCTCTCCTCGCAGACAACGTGCTGCCAAGCCTCGTGGACGCGCTCCCCAGGCCGGGCGGGCAGCGCGGCGCGTCGAGCGGGCACTCGGCGGACACGCGCCAGGACGACGCGGCGTCGGGCCGCAGCGGCGCGCCTGACGCAGGTCCGTGGGAGGTGTTGTACCCGGAGGTGTCATTGCTGCTCGGGGACGACGTGGCGCGGCGCGTGGTGCCGTTCTGGCGGCAGCTGCCCGAGCGCGATCCGGATCTGGTGCGGGGCTCCGAGGCGAAGTCGCGGACGAGCCGCAGCCCCCCGGGAGCCTCGGCGGGCACGCCGCAAGCACCACGGGGGCGCCGTGGCGCGCTGTGGGCGTCGGGGCACGGATCTTCTGCGCCGCACCGGACCACGAGCCTGCCGGACGGCTCCACGGACGGCTCCGTGCGGAGTCGCGAGGCTGGGTCGCAGGGGGGGGTGTGTTCGCCGTGGTCGTGGTATGACGCAGCAGCCCTCGAGGGCTGGCTCCGGCAGCGCAGGGGGCAGACCGGTATGACAGTGGGACGTCTTGGCGCCGTCGACGACGGCGACGGCGCCCCGAGCGCGCGCGTCCTCGAAGGTAGAACACTATTAAACTGGAAAGCCTTCAAGGGCGCCGTCAGGCACGTGGTTCCGTGGGAGGCTGGCGGCTGGGCGATTGCGGTCGGGAGCGCGGCAGCGGCGCCGCAGACCATGAGTGCAGCGCACGCTGCGCGCGTGCGGAGCGCGGGCGGCGCCGCGAAGAGCGGGCTGCATCCCTGGCCTGTCGAAGTCAGGGAACTTGCGACCGGGGCGATTCTGCACCGGCACACGGGGCACCGGTCCGCGGTGACGGCGGCGGCGGCGGTGCACGAGCGCCTCGCGGCCACCGCGGACGTGCGCGGTTCGCTGCAGCTGTGGGGACCTTCAGTTCACGCCGGTCATGGCATGACGGCTCGTGCGGTGACGTGGGGGCGGCGGCCGAGCAGTGCGGCGGGCGGGCCCGGCGGCGGGCAGGGGGAGTACGTCTCGGCGCTCAGCACGGGCTGCCACGAGTTCGATGCTGCTGGGGTGTTGGGGGGGTCGACATCCGGTATGATTTTCAGCCTCGATTGCGCGGTGCAGCACGTCACGTGCTCGTGGAAGCTGCCGGCGCCGGAGGCGGTCGTGTGCCTGGTTCCGAACGCGCTGTACGCCGCGGAGGGCTCGCACGGGCAGGTCGAGGCCGCGTGGGGGGGGTCGACCCTTCACTCCCCCGCGGGAGTCATCGTGCCCCAGACGGGCCCGCTGGGGTCAGGCCGACGGGCGCAGCACCCGTGCGTGCTCGCAGCCGCGACAACCGGCGGGTCGCTCGCGCTCATCGACTGCCGGCAACCGACGCCGGCGGCGTTCTGGCGCGCGCTGGCACCGAAGATGCCCTCGTCGTCGTCGCCGCACTCACAGCAGGGCCCTACGGCGCTTTCATGGTGCGACACGTGGGGCGTGGCGGTCGGGAACGGCGCCGGGCAGGTGCTTCTGTTCGATTCGCGGCGCTTGCAAGACGTGCAGGTGGGCGCAGGGGCAGCGACGATGAGTGCTGTCCTGTCGACGGACGCGCCGGGCGGGGCTGGGGCTGTGCTGGGGATCCGCGAGGAGCACGACGGAACGATGGTCGTGTGCGGCTCGTCGGCGGTGTGGAGCTTGCGTGCGGCCCCGGGGCGGATCGGCGCGGGGGGTGTCGTCGACGCTGGGGTGGTAGAACAGGTGGTCCCGCTGCCTGAGTCAGGGCGGACGTGCATGGGGTGGATGCCACTGATGGCGTGCGCGATGCTCGGGGCAAGGGACGGGAACGTGTCGATCGTGGGATAGCGTCGCGAGACACGAGATCGACTAGAGAAATTACAAATGCTTCTTTTATGCCACTGCATGCACCCGACCAATGCGCAACGCTCTTGCTTATATCACATCTTTGCCCCGCTTGCTTGCTGGCACCGCGCAAGTCGCGGGACAGCTGCGTGCACACACCGCGACGCGTGGGACGTGTGATACTGAAAGCGCCGCCGCCTACTCGTGCAAGATGAAGCGGATCAGCCCCGCACGCCCGGCGAGCGCCAGCCACGTCCCCTGCCCTTCCACCTCCGGCCCCCACTTCGCGCACAGCACCACCTCGCAGTCCCATGGCATGCCGCCAACGCCCGGCGCCGCCTCCGGAGGTTTCCTCGCCGGTGCGCGCAGGAACCGCATCGCCTGCACGTCCACGGACCGCCGCGGCCGCCCCCCGAGCTGCAGCGCGCGGCCCGTCCAGCGCTGCCACGCCACAGGCGTGATCTTAGACCTGTTCCGGCCGCGCGACAGAATATCCTGAATCTCGAATACAAACGCCTCGCCGTCCTCGCCTGCAACGAGCACGGTACCTGCGAGCCACCCGCGTAGAGAGACGCCGCGTCAGCGGTGAGACACTGCAAGAACATCAATCACGAGATGACGAGGGGGAAAGAAACAGGAATTCTCGATTGTTTCGGACAGCGACTTCGTGCGGACGGGTGCGGGCGGGCACGCACGACCGTCGCCGCTGACATCGATGGCGTTGGCGCTCCCGAGGGTGTCGCCGTCGATCATGACGTGACTTCGTGCGTCCTTGGGGTTGGAGACCTCCTCCGAAGACTTACTAATCACCGCAACTGCCTTTCCGTCGTCCTGCGCCATCAGCGCCGCGACGTACGGCCGCGTCGCCCAGCAGTGGTCGCGCGTCCAGGCCCGCGACGGCGCCGGCAGACGCACCAGCGGCACAAAGCAGTTCTGCAGGAGCACGCCACTCAAGAAACGGAGTCTCGCCTTCCCCGCGTCAACAGGGACTGATTCACGGCACCGGCGCGCAGCCCACGCGCTCGACCACCGCACGTCCGCCTCTGAGCGCATCGCCCAGGCGGAATCGCACGCGAACACAAAACACGCGTCGGCTCCACACACGCGCGCAGTATGCAGGGCCCTTGCCTGCATGTCCCACAGCGTCATCTGGCTGCTGTCCCCGGCCACGGACAGCACGGCGCCCCGCGGCAGCCCCGGCGTCGCGTCCGCGGCGCCCGCGCCCCCTGACTCCCCCCCCTGACGCCGCAAGTCCGGCAGCCAGCACACCGACCGTATCGCCTGCTTGTCCGCCTTCACGCGCAGCAGCCCCTCGAGCGCCGCGTCTTCAGGCGCGCTCCCCGCGGCTGCGCACCTGAGGCGGAACAGCATGAAGGACCCGTCCCATCCACCCACCGCAAACACGTCGTAAGGTGCGCGGTCCAGCCACGCGATGGAGGAGGGCTTGCAGCCGACCTGCCCGGCGCGCATCGAGCGCGTGAGGACGCGCGAGGACCACGCGGCGCCGTCGCGGGGATCGCCGCCGGTGACCCGGTAGACGGCGATGGCGTGGCTGCTGTGTGCGGCAGCGAGGTCGAGGGGCGCGTCTGGCGGCCCTGGACGCCACCGCACGCCCCACGCGACCCCGTCGGCGTGATTTATGGAGTGGACGAGGCGCAGCGGGGACGTTGCGTCGCCGTGGGGGGCCGCGCCGGAGGGCGCTGTGAACCCAGCGGGGACAGATGCGGCGCTGGCGACCGTCCAGAGCTGAATGACGCCCGCTCCGTCGACCTTGTCGCCAATGACGATGCTGAGGTCGCGAGCGGAGGACAGCGACGCGGCCAGGAGCGCGTGGGAGGCCTGCGGGGCCGAACTGGTTGCGTGCGCTGTGCCGGGAAGGAGGTGCGGTAGCCAGTGGAGGGACTGCACGGCCGCTCCCGTGAAGCAGACGGCCTCCTCGACTCCGACGAGCTCCGCTCCTTCGTCCGCCTGCGCGCCGGATGCCCTACGCCCGCGAGCGCGCTTTGGGGCGGGCTCCTGCGCGAGACGCGTTGCCTCCAGGATGGCCGTGTCCAGAGGCTTGAGAGACCCGATACGCGTCTCCTGGTCCCTCTTATACCTTATCTTGACCGAGTGCTGCTTGAAAACGAATCCATCCGCCCTGCGGCCGCGAGAAGAGAGCCCGAGCGACGCAGTGGGGCCCTCACACACAACCCAAACCATCTCACCGAGCTGACGTCGCCCACATAGCACTTCCTGCAACCGCGACCACCCCCGTCAACAGACACACGCATGATCATGCATCCCTCACCGCTCCGGCGCCTCTGCCTCCTCCGCCATGCTGCCCTCCGGTGCAAGAAACCACTGCTGTCGCAAAACACCACGACGCTCCGACGGCTGCCGACCCCTCCCAGTCTGACATGGGACCGACCCGGTGACTGCGCACGGCCGTCGCCGGCCTCGCGCATTGCCGCCCCCGCGGCACCGCCCAGCCCGACCGACAGCTGCGCTGATCCCCCCTGACACAGGCCCCAGTCAGACGGACAGCGATCCGTCGGCTGCCGGGGCGCGGGACGACGGAACCTCGCTGCAGGGAGCAGCTGCGGTCGTCGTGTCACATCGACGGTGCCTCCGGCGGAGCCCATCGTACAAGAAACAGTCGGACCAGTTCTGCAGCATATGTTGTACCTACGGGGGGCTCTTCTCCGCGCCAGGCCGTCACACGGAGCCCACGCGGCCACACCGTCCGCGCGGCCCGCTCCGCGCGGCCCCCGTCACGCCACCTGCTGCGCGGCAAGCTGCGCGCTCGCCTGCGCCGCCGCCGCCGCCCTCGCCTCGTTCGCGCGCCGCACGGCCTCCCGCATCACGTGCGCCCGGTGCATCACGGCGGAGGAGCGCACCGGCGGGTAGTTCACCTCGTACCTCGGCACCGCCTCCGGCGCGACCACCTGCAGTCACGCAACGCAGGCGCAGCGCTCCATCGCTCCCCGGCGACGGAGGCGAGCCCGCGTGCGAGCCCAGCGGCCAGCGGAGGCATACCGTCATGTTCTCGAAGGGCGAGTCGTCCAGCGGGAGCTGCTGGCGGCACATCGGGCACATGGGCTGCCCGTCGCCCATCCGCGCCGCGCTGTGCTCGGCCCACCTCCGAATGCACGTCTTGTGGAATCTGCGCGCAGACAGGACGGATCGTCGGGGGTTTAGCTGCTTGGTGCGGGTGGGGAGTCCGGTCAAGCGAGGGCGCGGGAGCTGGCGCAAGCGCGCAGCTGACCGACCTGTGACCGCAAGTCCGGAGCGTGTGCTTCCTCGCAGGGGTGCACGTCAGGGACTCGAAGCAGATGCTGCACGCGTCGAGCGGCGTCCCGGGCGTTCGCAGCGCCGCGGGGGCCGGCGTGAGCGTGGCTGGCGTGACCTGCACGCGGTACTGGAGGGGGGCGAGTGGGGGTGTCTCACGCGCATCGATCGCGCGCCGTTGAATGTTCTGTGTCGTTCATGCGCCGTGATGCGGAAACTAGCGCTGGAAAGCAAGGTGCGTGACAGGTGCAGCTGGCTGGCAGTGTGCTCCCAGCCCGGTGCCGCACCGTGCCCTGCGTGGCCGCCCCGGGCGGCGCTTGCGTGCGATCGACCGCAGGAGTCGAGGGCTCGAGCCTGTCGGCCATCATGCCGGACCGCGACCCCGGAGGACGCGAGGGCCACTGCGTTGTGATGCTGCACTGGCGCCAAACCGCCACTGCACTGCGGTCACGAAATAGGCCGCTCGGAACCCACAGACTGTCTGATCGGGATGTCTACAGGCTACCCTCCTCTGTAGTGACGCGGCGGCGCGCCGTGGAGCCCACACAGCGGCGAAATCGACCGTGATCGCGGAAGGTCTTCCGTGGCTGACGCCAGGGTTGGTCTGACCCGCTGGGCGCACGGAGGTCGCGTTGCGCTCGGCCCTCGATGCCCTCCGCGCGGCACAGACGCGAGCATTGCCCTCCTCGGCCGTTGTGAAGCAAACGACCAGCTGGGTCATCGACCGATGCTGGCAGGAGCTGACGACGCCTTGGACGCGCTGGAGTTCGCCGGGCACATCCACACGGGTAACAACTGCCCGCACTGCTACGGCAGCTTCCCTCGCACGGCAGCAGAGCTCGACGCGGCCGTCCGCGAGTCCCAGCAGCTTCAGCGCAGCCTCTCCGGCGCCCTCGCTCTCCCGGAAGAAGACGGCCCGCGACGCGTCCGACGCGGAGCTTTCGCCGCGAGCGAGCGCGTGCCCATGACCACCATGAGACCGTCGAACACGAGCGTCACGGGGCGCTCCGGGGAGGCGTCCCCGCTCGAGGAAATGCGCGTCGTGGTGGTCACTGACGAAGACGAGGCTTCGTGGCTCTCCGGAACGGCAACAGGTGTGAATGCGGGGCCTCCCGCGCCCCCTGTGCCCCTCCGATACCAAGGAGCGCGGCGCGTGGCCCCGCCGTGGAAACCTCCCGCCCCGAGAGCCTCCCCGCGCCCCCGCCTTCAAAGCGGCGTGTCACAAGCAACAGAACCTCCACGTCACCGCCGCGCGTGGGCGTCGCACGCGCGTCCTGCCGCGCGGCGGCTGCTCCTCAGATGATCGTAGCGACCCACGTCGTGCTGGTCGCCCGCGTCGCGCCCACCGCGCGACGCACCGGCCGCGCCGCGCCTCCTGCAGGCCTGAGCCCGAGCGTGCAGGGCCCGTCGCCGTCCCCGTACAAGCCCTCCGGCCCCGCGTCCGACAAGGAGAACTCCCCGATGCCGGAGACGAGGTCGTCGATGCCGGCCATGCACCCCAGCAGGCTCAGCGCTACCAGGCACGCCGCACCCAGCCACGCCTCCGCGACGTGACGTGACCTGCACACCTGCTCGCCTGCTGAGAGCTCGCATCCGCAAATACGCGATATGCTCCGAGTTTCAGTGCGCGTCGGACCCGTGCGAGCCCACACACATCTCGCGCGCGCCATCCGCCCCACACCCCCGCAGCCTGGCGTCCCGCTCCCACGACCGCCCTCCGCTCGCGCACAAGGCGCGCCGCACCCTCGCGTCCGTCGCCTCCACGCCCACCGGCGCCCGCGGCCCCAACGCCCGCGCGTCTGCCGCCGCCGCTGCCGACTGGGTCGCCCGTCAGACCGGGTCGGACGCCGAGGGCGAGGACGACGCGGAGAAGACCTATCCGCCTGCGTCGCGCGTGTTCGGCGGCGACGGATCGGCGGGGGGGTGTTCCCCGCAGTCCCTGGGGGCCCCGACTCCGTTCCGAGGCAGCGGGGCGATCGAGGTGGGGGGGTCTCTCGTGGACGCGTCGTCCACCTCGATGGAGCAGTCCTCGGTCGCCGAGGAGGCGTCGCTGACGAGCATGAGCAAGGGGGGGACTACTCCGACTCCCCCCGCTGACTCTGCCGCGGAGGCGGTGCGCAGGGCCCGGGAGGAGCTCGAAAGGGAGCGGGCCGCGCGCGTGCGCGTGGAGGGGCTCTTCGCGGACGCGCTCCGGCTGTCGGAGCACCTCCTGCGCACGAGCGGCGGCGCCGTTGGCGAGGTCGGCACCGGGGGGAGTCTGGAACTCCCCCGCATGACGCACTACTCGCTCAAGTCGCCGTCGCCGACGCCCGCGGACGCGACGGCGCGCGGAGGCGCGCCGCCGATGAACTGGAGCGGCGTCGGCGGCGAGGACGACGTGCGCGCGAGCGCCACGTGCATGGCGAGCCCGGTGCCGCTCACCCCTGCGGCAGCGGGCTCGATCATCGACGCGCTGCGCCGCAGCCTGAGCAAGGAGAGGGAGGACGCGGACGGCGAGGAGGAGGGCGAGGAGGCTGCGGGGGACCTGGTGGAGAGCGACGCGGACTGCGTGAGCAGCATCGCGTCCGAGGGCGGGGGTGACGGCGAAGACGACGGCGAGAGCGTCGGGGCGGCGAAGCAGCGCAGCAGCGACGGCACGGGGCTCGACACGTCCGGGTCCGACATCTGGGGGTGTCCGGCGACGCCCCTGGGGGACAAGGCCAGTCCCCCGGTGGACGAAGAAGAACACCCCCCTGTGGGCGAGTCCGGCGAAGACGCGAGTGCGGGCCCCGAGGTCCAGCGGGACGTGCGATCTCCGGAGCGCACCGCCGTCGCGCCGGCGCGCGGCGCCGCAACACGCACCCTCCGTGTGCCGATTGCCCGCGCTATGTTTGACCTGGCTGGCGCCGTGATGCGCGCGGTGAGGGCGCTGATCGCTGGCGGCGCGCTGGGGACGCAGTGGGGTCTGCTCGAGCACGCCGTCGCCATGGGAGCGCGCCGCGTGCGGTCCCTGGGCGCAACAGGCGCCGGAGTCGCGGCGGTGATTGGCTGGCTTGCGTGGCGGATGCTGCGGGCGCGGGGCGCGGCCAAGCGGGCGCTTCTGCCGATGTAGGCGCGCGGAGCGCCAGCGCCGCGTGTGAGTGAGCCGCGGAGGATGGGGATGTTGTGCGGTCTTTGCGTTTGGGTGCGCTGGGGTGGCGAGAGACGGGTGCGAGCATGCAGCCGTGATCGGTCGAGCGACGCTGGGAGGTGAGGGAGAAGGACGACGAGCGCGGCAGGCGTTCCTGCGAACCGTGCATGGCGGGCACGGTTACTTTCCCCTCACAGTGCTTTTTGCGTTTCCGATCCCGCAGGTGCCGATCGGGCCGCACCGGCGCTGCCTTCCTCCGTGCAGGGAGCCGCGAGAGCACGAGCGCATGAGCATGCAGCGGCAGAGCGGATCCATCGCCCTTTCATTCATTCAGGAACAAAGTCTCCCCACGCGCAAACGAACAGACCGACCAGTCCTCGCGCCGCACCAGCCGCCGCTCAACGACGCACAACCGCGCCCGCAGCCGCTCACTCCCACACGCACTTGCCCGACGGCCGCGGGTCCTCCCCGTACACCCCAAACACATCCCCCCCGAACTCCCCCCCGCCCTGCTGCGCGGGCGGGGAAGTCCGCTGCTGCGCGGCCCCGGGCGTGTGCGGGTTCAGCGAGTCGTGGTACGTCAGCGGCTGCCAGTACTCGTGCAGGCCCTGCGGAGCGTGTCCGATGGGCCCCGACAGCGTCAGGGGTCCCAGGCCGTGGTGACTCCCCTCCTGCTCCCAGTTCCCCCACGACCGGCCGTCCGCCCCGGTCGAGAACGACGACACGAGGCTGTGCGGCGTGATGCCCTGGTAGCTGCGCTGCCAGGCCGCGGCCTCAGCGCCGCCTGCGCCGTTGGGCGTGGGCGGGTGGCTGGCGCGCGGCGTGAACGGCCGCTTCGGCGTGACCGGGTACACGGCCGCGCCGCGCGGCGGGGTGTCGAGGCTGCCCGTCCGCTGCGGGGTTCCGACCGCGCCGAGCGACGACCGCGCCGGCGACCACTGCTCGCTGTTGACGTGGTGCATCCCGGGGTCGCCCGCGGAGCCGTTGTTCGGCCCGCGCGACGCCGAAAGCGCCCACGGGTGCGACGCCGGGTTGATGAGCCCGCGCGAGATGCCGCTGGTCACGAGCGCGCTCGTCGTCGAGTTGGGCTGCACTCCCATCGTCAGCATGCACTCGAAGAACTCCAAGCCCGTCTCGAAGACCCCGGCCTTCAACAGCGTCGTGATGCACGTGTTGAAGCTGATCGAGTCCGGCTGCACCTCGGGGCGCCGGACCGAGGAGTCCAGCATCCAGCGCAGCAGCACCGCCGAGCGCTGCGCCTGCCCGCCCTTGGCGTACGCGGCCAGCTGCGCGTTCGCGCACATGACGTTGGGGTTCGGCGGCGGCTTGTTGCTGCGGCGCCGCAGCGCCGCCACCAGGGGCACGACGTTGCGCACCAGCTCGGCGATGCGGTCGTCCTCGCACAGGATGTCGGCGGTGCCGTGCTCGCTGCCGCCGGCGGCCGTCGGGGCGGCGGACCCGGACGCCGCGTCGGGGTGGAAGCCGATCTGGGCGGTGGCAGGCGGGGACGCGATGGCCCAGCTCCAGGGCCCCCAGCCGTGGTAGCTCTGGTGGAACGTCGTCGGCGTGCGAGTTGGGGAATCAAGAATGGACCCCGCATCCTGGCTGGGGTCTCCGGGGGGCTTCTGCGGCGACGTCTCCGCGCCCGCGAGGGGGTGCATCCACGGCATCGGGTTCGCCGACACCCACGGGTCGTCCTCGCTGGTCTGCCGCGCCGGACCCCCCCCTCCCCGTCCCGTCATACCCGGAAACAGACCCCCCGGGAAGCCCTCGAGGGTCTCCTGCGGCGGCGCGGGCGGCGGGGGAGGCATCGCCGAGCCCACCATCCTCGAGCCCTGGTCCAGGTTCGAGTACGGCTTCTCGGAGGGGCGTGTCGGCTCGAAGTCCCCCCCCCTGCCCGGCACACCGTCGCGCTCCCCGCCCTGGCCGGGGCCGGCGTCCGCCTGGCTCAGCTTGTCCGGCAGGTCGAACCCCACGTCCAGGCACGAGAGGAAGACGTGCTGCGCCGCGTGCCAGTGCGAGCGCAGCGCCGTGATGATGGAGCACACCACGTGTTGGTCGAGGGGGAGTCCCGAGCGCAGCATGCGCAGGAACAGCTCGGCGGACTCGGCGGCGCGGCCCTCGCGCGCCAGGCTCGTGATGACGGAGCTGTACGTGTGGCCGTCGGGCTTGAGGCCGCGCGTGACGGCCCAGCGGTACAGGGCGAGCGCCACGTCCGCCGGCTGGTTCGGCATCGCGGCGTTGACGAGCTTGATGTCCGGCTGGAGCGGGGAGTGCTGCGGGGGCGGGATCGTGGGCGCGGGCGTCGTGGCTCAGGACGGGCTCGGTCCGACGGGATCGGATTTGGCATCCCGATGGGGGGTGTTTGTTTTACCTGGACGACGGCGGCGGCCGTGGGGGCGTGCCCCGTGCGTGCGAGGGAGGCGACGGCCTTGGTGAGGCCGGGGAGGCGGAGGCGGTGCTGGTGGACCGAGACGCTGAGGACGTTGCGGATGGCGTCGACGTCGTTGTTGGCCATCGACTGCAGCGACCAGATCAACCTGCGGAGGATCGATACGCAGCGAGGGGTGTTTGTGAGGACGTTCTGCGTGTGGCGCGGGGCCTGGGGTATCCGGGCGGCGCTCGGCGGCGGAACAGCGACATCATGTAGCTGCACCATGGGTGGCTCCATGGTGCAGCTCGGGTTGGTGGTGTGACGCATCCGCGACCGAACTAGGGCCCGTCTCATAAAGGGATCATGGTACGAGACGTTGCGCCTGCGTCGCCCGTCGCGAGGCCGGCGCGCGACGAGGACGGCAAACGATGCTGTTGCGGTTGGGTGATTTCTGTCGCCATCCGGCGCCAAAAACGGCAAGGCTTGCGTCGAGGAAGCAAACATTGCACTGATACAGCCGTGAACGGGCGTCGACGAGACCGTGCGCCGCCGATGGCGGCGGGCGGCGCGGGACAAACAGTTGGTCGATCTCGACCGTCGCGCTGGCCTCAACGCTGCAAGAGTCGGACCGCCGACACCACTGGACCTCAGTCTGATTTGACTTTGACCGGGCACGCGTACCTGTCGACGCAGGTGGGCCCCTTGTTGCCGCCCGGCCCGCCGAACTTGTTCAGCCCCGAGCCATCTCGCCCGCCGTTCCCGACGGGGTAAACGCCGGGCATCATCTTGTCAACGATTTCGTCGGACACGAGCCGCGCGATAGAGTCGCGTCGATGGTCGATGCCGGCGGGATTGCGGCGAAGCAGGAGCTACAACGTGAGGAAAGCCCCTAGAGTTGCCTGGCCAGCAGAGCGCCTTCTTCGAAACGGCGACGTGGAGTCGACGAGAAAGTCACCGGGATGGAGCGGGAACGGACGATCGACGGCAGCTGCGAAGCTCTCGGAGGTCACGGCAGGCTCTGACCCTACACTTGGGCAACAGGAGGGCCGTGAGCGCGCTGAGTCACGCTGTCGGCCCTGGCGCGGCAACGGAGGCGCAAAGTATCTCTCCCGGGCGTCCTCGCCGGCAGACGTGGCCAACCGAGCCCAGCACGCGGTGCCCTAGCGTCAGGCCGAGGTCGAAGCAGGAACTGCAGAAGCCACGTCACGCGGTTCAGCGCGGCTCCTGGCGAGCGCACGCCGTCGAGCGGACGACGCCGCCGCTCGCGCTGAGCCCAGGCGTGCCCATGGCGCGCTCCGATGGACGGCGTGCGGCGCGTCATGGCAACACGATGGATCGTGTTCCGTATTGCTGTCCGTTTGAGAGGCCGGGAAGCTGTTTTCGGCGCGCCGCAGCCCCTGGATCCGGCGAGGCGGGGCTGGGGAGGCCGATCCGCGCCGCGAGCTCGCTCGCGATGCCGCGCGCGGGCGCTGTCGGACGGCACGGTCGTGTGGCACATGCGTGACCTAGGGAGGGGTGTTTTGTTCTCACCTGCGCGTTTCTAGCCTTGAAAGGGAGCGCGGCGGCCGCGTACGAACCACATCGGCTTGTAACCATCACGGTCAGACCTGACTCAGGCGCCAGCGCTTCTGTGTCGCACAAACCTCCCTGAGAGAGCACTCAACCGCGCGCCCTGTCGACGAGCCGGCGCGGGGAGGGCTGCGGACACCGCGTCGCCAGCACTTAGAGGCTCAGTATGCCATCGCCGCTGAAGCCGCTGCCCGTCGCGTCGGGACACGTCCGCCTCCAAGCTCGGCCTCAGGGGCGGGAGGCCGCTCCCCCCGCGGCCACGCTGCGGCGGCACGCGGCCCGGATCGCCGTGACGGCTGCAGCAGTCGGCATGCTCCTCATCGAGCCGGGCGCGGCCTACGCGGCGCCGTCGAAGGACAAGGACTCGGGCGTTGCTCCTGAAGACAGCCCTCTCATTCAGGGCCTGCTGCAGCGCTCGCGAGACAACAAGGAACGCTACGACGCGGAGCGCCTGGATGCGTACACCAGCAAGAACTTCTGCGATTACTTCAGTTTCGACGCCGGGAACCCGGCCGTTGCCAGGGCCAGAGGGTGAGTGTGGGCAACACACACGCGTCGCAAATTGGCGGACGTCCCAGGAGGCTGGCAAGCGCGTCGCTGCGCCGCCGCGAGCGCGCAGCAGGCTCTGGCTGCCTCGGCGGGGTGGTCTGAGCGCTCCTGAGGCGCAAATCACGGCTGAGGACTCACCAGTTGGCGCTGGTGATGTTGTCGCGTGCAGGATCTCGAAGGAGACGTACGAGAAGATCAAGAAGTACGCCGAGGAGCACGAGTGTCCGGGCTGGGTCGAGCAGAAGCCAGGCGCGGCGCGCAGGTAGATGCGTCACAGTGCAAGCGTCTGCGTGTCGACGCGCCACGCCGGGGCAGATCGCGTCGCGGAATCGGTTCCTACGCCCAGACCAGCTCGCCGATGTGGATGCGATGGAGTCGCAGTGTTCAAACTGTGACGTTGAGTGAAACTGTGACCTCTCTCGTGCGTGCTTGCCGCTGGATGGATCGTTCCAGCCAACGACCGCGGTGGTGTGCCCCGCAGCGGTGGGAGCGGCACATCGTCACCGCACCGAAGCCTGTGCCCGGTCGGCGACGCCGATCACCGACCACCCGGGGCCACGGCGCGGCCCCGAGCGCGATCGCGGCACGTGGTGACGTCTGAGACTGCGCCGGGCGCGCAAGCTCGCACCGTGCACGCTCCCGCACAGGATACCGTGCCCGCGATCGTTGTTCCGCGCCGTCACGCGTCGTCGCGGCTCCCCAGAAGCAGCTTGGTGATTTTGCCAGTCAGGGTGGTGTCCAACTCGCCGCCAGGCACCTCGAGGTCGTCGTCGTCGGGGTATAAATAGTCCAGCTCCTCGGGATCACGCTGCAGGAACTTGTTGATCTCGTACTCGAGCCACCGCAGCTCCTCCATCGCCAACCGCAGCGCAGCGTTGTTCGGCCCGCCGCCCACCGTGACCGTCGCCAGCGGACCGCGGTCCCGGAGCTCCAGCCAGCCCACGGGCTCGTCCTGCACGAGCAAGAGATGCCGCGGCAGCAGCGGTCGACACGGGGCGACGCGAGGGGGGTGTTGATGCAAACTGCCCCCGCATGCGAGCGGAGCACACGTGCTTGTGTTTGTGTTTCCGCGCACCATCCCGTCGGGATCCTGGGAGCCCTGCATCTTCAGCCCTTTCCGCAGCTTCACGCTCAACAGGTCCGCGCGGTCGCCCCCGAACAAGCGCCGCCGCGACGGGGCCTTTCGCCCGCCGTCCGAGGACCCCAGCTGCAGCTCCTGACTCAGGCGCCAGCGGTGCCGCCCGACCACGAGCCTCTCGGACAGGAACGCCCGATCGACCGCCGTCTTGATGACGGGCACCCCCGCCAGGTAGAACACCCCCAGGAAGCCCGCGGTGCCCAGGAGAGACAGCCCCCCCGTGCCCGCCACGACGGCCTCGAACAAGGTGTACGTGATGATCCTGCGGAGCCGCGCAAAGCGAAGAAGCGGTACGGTTTCAGCGCTCCGGGGGCCGCCGCAGCACGTCGAAGCATTCCAGCGGCGGCGCGCACCCGTTCCACCCGAGCGCGAACGCCCCCTCCGGGATCGCAGCCACGAAGCCCTGCGGCGGAATCTCGACGATCAGGCGCCCGCCCTCCACGGACACCTTGCTCCGCGCCCGCTTCGGCCGCACAGTCCTCTTCGGATTCAGTCGGACCTGCACACAACACACCCCCCCCTCCGGTGAGGGGCGTTATCTTCCGGGTCTATCTCGCTCCGTGCCCCACGCCACTGCCTGCCCGGCACCGCCCTCGCAGCCCCTGCCCACGCGGCACACCGCGCGCGCACCTGTTCGCTGACGTTCAGCAGGCCCCGCTCCGGCGCGAGCAGCACCATCTGCACGGTCTCGTACACCAGGTCCGGCGGCAGGTCCGCGTCGCGCAGCAGCCGCCCCGCCTCCTCCGCCTCCTCGCGCGGCAGCACCGCCTCCATGGCCCGCACCGCCGTCTCCACATCCATCATGCGCATCGCGTCCGCGTTGATGCCCCACATGCGGAACACCGCCTCGTGCTCCCGCGACACAAACACCGCCCCGGACCGCCCCGCGGCCCCCCTGCCGTCCAGGACGTCGAGGGCCTGTGCAACGGTAAAGCGGTCCTCCGCGTGCGGCTCCAGGAGGCCGCCGAGGAGCGTTTGGAGCCTGGGGGACGTCTCGATCTCCTGCTCGAACTTGACGCGCATGCGCTCCGTCGGGAACGTCTCCGGGGAGCGCCCGCCCGAGGCGAGGTAGAGCAGCGTGGCGCCCAGCGCGTACAGGTCGGACGTGGTTTTATACTCCCCCCGGAACTGCTCGGGCGCCATGAACCCGAACGTGCCGACGACCGTCGTCCCGAGCTGGTCGCCGGCGGTCTTCAGGGCGTCCTGGACGCCCCCGAAGTCGACGAGGAACGGGACTCCCCCCGCGACCCCCCCCTGAATCACGATGTTGTCGGGCTTGATGTCGCGGTGCACGACGGGGGGCTGCAGCGACCCCAGGTACGCGAGCACACCCAGCAGCTCCCGCGCGATCCGCCCCACCTCCTCCTGCCTCGGCCTCCAACCCTCTGCGCATGCAAGCACCAAGGACGCGTCACGCGGCGCGCCGGCGTCGCCGCGCACACGCACCGGCGCGGGCGGCGTGGGGCAACCGCCGCGCACCTTGCACTAGCTCCGTGAGCGTCTTGCCGAGCACGAGGTCCTGAACCAAGTAGCACGAAACATCATCGGCCGACTCTACTTCGAAAGAGTCGCGGTACTGCGGTATGTTCGGGTGCGAGAGGTTGCGCAGGACGCGCGCCTCGCGCTCGAAGAGCTCCATCGCCTTCCAGCGGCCCGTGCGCAGCGTCACGACCTGCGCAACGTGGCGGCGGAATCTCGCGTCGCGGCGGTGTGGGCGCGCTGTCGAGGGGACGAGGCGGCCTGCCGTTGCGGGGAGAACCGGGCCGGATGGGGGCGGCTCGTGCGCGCTCGAGAGGGCGGCCCGGGCAGCACGCACATCGACGACGGTGTGCGCACCTTGATGGCCACGGGGTCGCCTTCTGGGGACACGCATCGGTACGTGGTGCCTACGGACCCCGATCCGATCATATCAACGATCTCGTACTCTCCCCTGATCACGTCGCCAACGTCGTGCGGGCCCGGCAGCGACCGAGCGAGGGTGGGACGCAGCCTTGGGGTGCGGGAACGCATACAGCGCGCGCTGAAGGCGACCTTTCGGTGCGCCCGGGCGGCACCGATACGGAGCTGACGACCGTGATGGCATGCTGGCCGACGGGCCGCGCCGCGCGTGTGCGACGACGCGGGCGCCCAGCGACCCCTGGCGCAAGGTCTGAGCGCCCCGAGAGGATCCATCGCCGTCTCGACGAGCGAGAGGTGCTCCGCCTCCTTGACGTCACCGAGGAGTATGGGTCTGTGAGGTTGCACGGGGTGTCAGCCTCCTGGCCAGGGCTGGAGCCCACACGCCTGCTCCGTGCGTCGTTGCCCCCCGCAGCGACAAACAACGAAGTACGCCCAGCGGAGGCGCCGCCAAGCTTCTGGAGCCAAGCGCCTGCTCCCGCCAATGGCGCTGGCCTGCACGAACCCGTCGAGCGCCGTAAAGCCGGCATGGTCCCACTACCCCCACTGGTCGACGGGGGCGTCCCCATACGTCCTGTCATCGGCTCGGTGACGCAGACGCCCCGTGCAGTACGATGCCGGTCAATTACCGGCACAGAACCGTATAAGTGCCGTTCGTGCCCGCCACGCGTCGTGGAACGTATCATGGAGTAACCATCGAGCAAGGATGCGAAGCACGGTGCGCCGCAGCACCTCAGCGGTGCAGCTGCTGGTCTTGATAGCCCTGATAGGTACGTCTACGCCGTCGACAAGCCCTCTGCGCATGCACGCGCGAAGGAAACGGGACGGAGTTCCCAGTCCGAAAGCAGCTCTGCTTCACGTCGCCGCGTCGGGGTCCTGAGCGCCCGAAGCGTCGCCCCCCGCACGGTGTGCCGAGACGTAGAGTACGCCGGCCGCGGTTCGGTGGTCACGGGGCCGGCTGCGCGGCTGCACAGCAGCGCGAGGCCCAAGAGCTGGACGCTCCCTCGCTCCGCGCGCCCGTCAGCCGTGAGGCCCGCTTTCCACGCCGTATAGCCCCAGCCGAGGTGCCGACGCGCCTCCCGTGCTTGACGTCCCTCCTTCCGCGCGAAAGACGGCGTTGCTTGGCCTGCACTGCCGCTACGTGCAGGATTCCTCGGGAACGCGAACGCGAACGTCTTCAACGACCCCTCGGCCGGAGAGTTCACCGTCGACGAGGGCTGGTTCGGCGAGCAGCACGAGGACGCGGGCGGCCAGGCTTCGAGCGCGACGACTCGGCAAGCTGGCGACCCCGCCTCCGTCCTGGTCTTTCCGGGGCGCAACCAGCTCGGAAACTACGAGTTCGCCCAGCCAGGAGGTGAGGAACCACCACGTGCTCCCACCGAGCACCCACCATGCCGCGATTCGCGGCGCGACAGCCCCCGGAATCCTGCCGAGCACCTCTGTTCCTCCTGAGCTCGCTCCTCGCGACGCACCGACGCCGGGGCCGCAACTCGTGTTCCCCGCAGGCTCCTCTCTGCTCGAGCTCCTCTCCATAGTCGACGGCGGGGCCACTCCGACGCCACCATGCTGCAAGGACTGCTGGACCAGGCTGCGGGAGTGCCGCGCGCCGTGCCTCGCAACCTTCCAGGAGTGCACGCGAGCCTGCGCGACGAGCATCTCTCAGCTCAAGAACGGACAGCCTGACCCCCTCGCGCAGGTACGTGCCCCCCCTCAAACGTACGGCCCAACGTTAGTGACAACTCTACAAGCCCCTTCCGGCCTCACCACACCCACCCCCCACCGCATGCGCGCCTCCCCGCAGTACCTCGTCCAGGACTGCGTCTCGCAGTGCGACCTCACGGTGAACGCCTGCACGGGCGACTGCGAGAGGCAGGGCATCATCAACGCCAACTGCTACCCTCCCTTCTGCGACGACTACACCGTCGCCTGTCGCCCCGACCCCTTCAAGGTCGACGTCGCACGGTCCGCCCCCTCCCCCGCCCTACACGCCGCCCCCGCGCCGCCCCGCGCCGCTGCGGTGCGCTCTAGGGAGCGACGCTCTGTCGCGGTGCCCGCGCGACTCGCCGCGGCGCCGCGTGACGCGTCTCGCGCGCGCACGCGCGCAGGAGCATCTCGCGCTGCTGTCCGCGGCGCAGTGGGCGCGCACGGCCCGCAACGCCGCGCTGACGTGGTCTGTTGTGCACACCCTGCTTGCGTGCAGGCTGCCCGCCGTCACGGTGCCGTGAGGGAGCGAGACGGTGTTGTGGGGAGGGGACGTCGTGGTCGTCGTCTGTCAGGCACGCGTCGCAGCGCTGGGGAGTTGTCAGGAGGTGTCATCAGCCGGGCCATGCTGCGCGGGTGACTGAGGTTGGGTTCAGCGGCGGTGCGGCCTGGGGACCCGCGAACGAGCGGGGCGCGCGCACGGGCCCATGCGGGCCCGCGAGCAACGCGCGAGAGTCGGTGGCGTCGACGACGGCCACGCGGCGACCTGTCCACACACACCATATTTGCATCACACCGCGCCAATGAGTCACGAGACCGCGATTGTGATTTCTAAATACATCAGCGCACCCACGCTGCCGTGCCTGCGCTCACGAGCGCCCACGCGCCCGCACGAGCACGCCGTTCGCGCTCCAAGGCAGCACGGCCTCCTGCACGTGCGGCTCCCACCCGCGCACCGCCCCGAGCTCCACGCTGTTCACGACCGCCCCGACCATCTCCGCAGCGCCCGCGATCAGCTCCAGGCGGTCCAGCCCGCACGCCACGCCCGCTCCCAGCGGCACCAGCGCACCGGCCATCCGCGCTGCTGCTTCCGTGCCCGCGGAGCCGCCCTGCGTCCACCGCTCGGGCACCCACGCGCTCGGACGCTCCCACACGCCGCTGCGGGGGTCCTGCTGCGCGGCGCGGACGCTCAGCGCCACGGACGACCCCGCGTCGACACGGAACGGCCCCACCAGCGTCGAACGCACGCACCCCAGGTACACTGCGAGATCCGGGGGGGAACACGAGCGGTCGTGAGCGGTCGATCGTTGTCTCATAGAACTGCAGTCGCGGCTCGCTGGATTCTCCGTCACGGGCCCGCGCGTTCGTCCCAAAGGACAGCCTGTGCGCGAACTGGCCGCTTGTTCGGTGGCCGGGGCGCGCACCCGTCGGTACCGGCGGGGACAGCCGGAGCGTCTCGATCACGCACGCCGCGGTGTAGGCTGAGGCCGCGGGCCGCCCGCCCGCCTCGTCGTGGGCGCGCTGCTGGCGCGACGGGCGCTGTGCCAGAGCGAGGAGCGTCGCGGCGACGAGGTGCGACACCGCGAGAGTGGACGTCGTCATCGCCGGCAGCAGCTCCGCACGCGTCCTCCGGAACTTCTCAGGCGGGCGCTCCCCGGGCGGGCCCCCCGCCAGCAGCGCCGACAGCAAGTCCGCATCGCCCTCCGCGACGAGCGTCCCGCCCTCGCGCCCCGCGATCGCCGCGTAGATCTCCCTCTCGATCTCCTCCACCGCGCCCGCGAGCTGCCCCCCGACCGGCGCCCCGATCCCCGCCGCCGCCGTCGCAGGCAGCGCTGCGTCCAACGCTCGCTGCATGGCCTCCAGCGTCGACCTGGACGCAGGCCCCGCGGGAGAGAAGCGGCCTGCGGGGCCGTGCGCGAGCGCGACGCGCGCCGTGGCGTCGAGCGCCGCGGTGCGCGCGAGCGCCTGGATGTCCGTCGGGTGGCCGCTGCGATGCGCGAGTTGCTTTGCGAGCCATGCGCCCGCTGCGCGGTACGCGCGGCGCGCGGCGCGGTCCGACGTGGACAGGCGGCCGCCGAGCGGGCCTGCGCCGCCTTCGGGCCGCGACAGCGGCAGGAGGACGCCCTCTAGGGGCACCAGCTGGGGGGGTGTTGCAAAACACCTCCAGTCCCTGCACACGCGGCGGAACGACGCGGCGAGCGTGGGACCACTACCGGACGTGTACTGGGCGCGCGAGCTAGCAAAAGCGGTCAAAAATAATCATCGACAAATCCTCCCAGCCTGTCGGTTCAAAACGCTGTAAGAGGTGGCACGCTCGCAAGCCGTGCGGGGCGCAGCACAGTTCTGGGACCTCGGCACCCGCGCGTCTGCCGCCCCCGCCGAGCGACGCGTCGCGGTCGGGACCGCACCGTGCCACGTCGGAGATGTCGCGGGTGTTGACCAGGTGCAGGACGGGGCCGCAGGGCAGGTCCAGCTCGAGCGCCCTGGCGTCGCCCTGGCCGCGCAGGATCGCCGCGACGTCCGCGCTGGGCCGCCGGGGGTCCACCCTGGCCTGCGCCGCACCGCACAATGCTGCTTTGTCCAACAGGGCGAACCGGAAGCGGACGAGAGCACTGCCCGGCTCGCAAGCACCGCGCTCGGAAGCGGGACGGCGAGCAGGGACGCGGCGCTGTGGCTCGAGGCGGCCCGGCGTCGTGGTTCGCGTGCGCTGCGTCAATGAGTGGCAGCGCGATGCCGGGGTGCCGAGCGAAGTGTTTGTCGGCTGACGAGCAGGTGTGTGACGCGCAGTGCGTACCTCGGGGCCGCTCGGGGGCCGCAGGCCCCTGACGCCGCGCTCTAGGATCGAGGTGGCCATGGCGGTGCCCGGGGCAGGGCCCACGCGCCTTGCGGGGCGCGGCTTGAGGATGGACCTCAGACCTGCGTTGTGTGAGGAGTACAGGCATGCCGCGGTGAACGTTCCAGCGGCGGACGACCGCGGATTCCGCGGGAAATGGAGCGAGGGTGCGAAAGGGCGTTGCTCCACCTGTGGCGGGGTCTTCGTCGAATGTCACGGGCCGCTCGCCGAGCTCGACGTCCAGAGGATCCCTGATGCGGTTGCGACGCGCGCGGGCGCTGTCAGCGGTGCGTCTCTGCAGGGCTTCGGCCCGCGCAGGCCCCCGCTGCTGGGCCGAGTGCGCGCGAGCGGCGCTCAGAGAGGTGAGGCCCCTCATCGACTCGCAACCTGCGGCTATGGCTGCGGGGTATCCCAACGGCGCGACGTCTCTGCCGACAGGTCACGGCCTGGCTGCGGCGCGGGTGTTTCTGCCAGCACTTTGCTGCCCCCACCTCCGCCAGCGCTGCTCCTCGCGCGCCGCCTGCAATGCGTGCCCCAGCATCGAGCCGGCATGTCAGGAGGCCGCCGTTGGCGATCAGGCAGCGACGAAGCGAACCGCGCGTGGCTTTCGCCAGCAGAACCTAGACGGGCGAAATGTGTGCGCACCTTCGGGTCGCGTGCACCCTCGACGAGCGACTCAGTCTCCGGATGTATCGCACGCACAGCCGCCCGCATGCCCCTCAGGTCCCGGGCCGCTGGCAGTCACAGGCCCGCACTCCACCCCTGACGCGAGTGCAGACAATGCTGTGTAGCACGTCAGGGGGGGTCTGCGGACCCGCGGAGGACCGAAAGCTAGGTGCACAACGCAGCGGGGTCCGAACCCAGCTGGAGCGGGGTGGGGGCGATGCGCGACGAAACTGGAGGACGGCGTGTGTATATATTATAACAAAGAGCCAGGTCTTTCCCTGTGGGCCGGAACCCTTCTCGCGCCGTCAGGCAGCGCCGGCGACATCGCGCGGGCGCCAGCGCGACCGCCCGGCGCGTCGAGCGTGAGACCTCTCCCGCCCGAGGAGCGCTCAGGTTGCAGTCCCTGCTCGGGCGTGGGGGCGTGAATTCTCTCACTGCGGCGGGGTACTCCACCGCTGTCATTGCTCTCGGCCGCCCTACCTTGGCCATCTCCCTACGGCCGTCAGTACGCTCGCTTGCTCGGTGGAAGTCACTCAACCGCGACTGACCCAGGGACGGTCAGTTGCGCTGGTGGGTGATTGGGGCGCGTCGGGGGCGCGCGCGACACATCCGACGACGCCGTTGACGTCCCCGGTCGCGCGACGTGCGATCATGGCGGACCTCACCGGGCGCAGGTACATCCAGGAGCTCGTTGAGCGCGCGGGCGCGGGCACCTACCGCGACGAGGTGGAGCGGGCGTGCCGCGCACTGGGCGTAGCGAACCACCGTGCTGCGCTCGCCGCGAGTGAGAGCGACTTCAAGGACTACTGGAGGGACGCGGACCGGGCCGTGCCGCCGTCGGTGCCCCGCGCTATCATCGCTGCCGTCCAGAGCATGGAGCGGGAAGCCGAACAGGCACGTGCGGCGCAGGCGGGGGCGGCGCGCCAGAGCCGCGCCGCGGACAGGGCACACTGCGAGACGCTGGACAAGCTCCGAGCAGCTCTGGCGGACCCCGCGGTCCTGGTGCGCCCCGCAGCTCGCTCTTGTGCGCGGAAGCCGGAGAGCCACGGTGCACGGGGGCGGCGTTGGTCAGCTCCTAAGCGTTGTTTGCCACGCGACGACGGAGCGTCAAGGACACAGTCTGCAGTGCCGCACTGTTTGCGCCGGTCGTCGTGCCATCTGGCGTCATATCCAGCGCCCTGATAGTTGCACACAAGTTGTGGTCGCGCTTGGCGTCACGCGTCGCGTACAGCGAGAAGAGGGACCGACGCTGCGTGCGCGTCCTGCGCCCGCCAAGCCGTGCAGCGCCATCTGCGCTGTGGAGTACCTGCCGTGTGCTGACGACCATGTTGCGCGGCATCGCGGGGGTGCACGTGCAGGACATCGATCTTGGAGGCGGCACGATCACGTCCGACGCCCCCGTCACGCTCACCATCGCGCGTGCCGGCCTGGCGCTGCGCAACGGGACGCTCGAGGGCATTCGCCTGTACGCGACTGTGGATGCACGTGGCCTGCTGCTGGACAGCCTGACGGTCCAGAAGTACACAGCTCCGACCCGCGGGGATGGTGAGCGCGCGTCGAGCACCCTGCAGCTCCGCGGGAACGTCGCGGTGCTGTACACAGCTGCAGCAGGACGCACATGTGCAAGCATGCTCATACTCGCCCGCTCGCTCCCACGGCACTTGCAGATCCGGAGGGCATGGTGCAGATATCCGGCGCATGCGGCGTTGTGCTGCGCAGCTGCAAGCTCAACGAGTCCCAAGCCGGCACGGCCGGGCTGCTGGTCGAACAAAGTGCCAAGGTATGAGTCGTGCCACCAACACGCACCGCAGCCCGCCAGGTCCGCCGCGCGGGTATGATCTGCCGCTGATGTGACGCCTCCGGACGCGCACGCGCAGGTGGAGGTGGAGGGCGGGGAGTGCTGCCGCAACAGTGAGTGTGGCATGGAAGCGTTCGACGAGGGCACGGTGGTGACGGTGCGGGGCGCCACGTGCAGCGACAACAACGACCACGGGATACAGGGGAGTCGTGGTGCGAGGGTGGAGGTGGAGGGCGGGGAGTACTGCCGCAACAACAAGCGCGGAATGATAGCGTTCGGCGAAGGCACGGTGGTGACGGTGCGGGGCGCGACGTGCACCCAGAACAAACGCGACGGCATTGCCGGGACTCGTGGTGCGAGGGTGGAGGTGGAGGGCGGGGAGTGCTGCCGCAACGGTGGCTGCGGCGTGGCTGCGGCTCGCGACGGCACGGTGGTGACGGTGCGGGGCGCGACATGCGGCGACAACGGAGGCCACGGGATACAGGGGGGGCTTGCTGCGAGGGTGGAGGTGGAGGGCGGGGAGTACTGCCGCAACGGGTCGTGCGGCGTGCTTGCGGCGGACGAGGGCACGGTGGTGACGGTGCGGGACGTGACGTTCAGCGAGAACAGCGGCCACGGGGCACAGGGGACCATGGTGCGAGGGTGGAGGTGGAGGGCGGGGAGTGCTGCCGGAACTAGTGGTGCGGCGTGGTTGCGGCGGTCGAGGGCACGGTGGTGACGGTGCGGGACGTGACGTTCAGCGAGAACAGCGGCCACGGGGTACAGGGGACTCATGGTGCGAGGGTGGAGGTGGAGGGCGGGGCGTGCTGCTGCAACGGTGGGTGCGGCGTGCTTGCGCAGGACGAGGGCACGGTGGTGACGGTGCAGGGCGCGACATGCAGCGACAACAACAGCCACGGGATATATGTGGAACGTGCTGCGAGGGTGGAGGTGGCGGGCGGGGAGTGCTGCCGCAACGATGGGTGTGGCATGGAAGCATACGACGAGGGCACGGTGGTGACGGTGTGGGGCGCGACGTGCAGCGACAACAAAGCGAGCGGGATACAGGGGGGTCGTGGTGCGAGGGTGGAGGTGGCGGGCGGGGAGTGCTGCCACAACGATGGGTGCGGCGTGGTTGCGCTCGACGGCACGGTGGTGACGGCGCGGGGCGCAACGTGCAGCGAGAATAAAGGCCACGGAATATATGCGGAACATGCTGCGAGGGTGGAGGTGGAGGGCGGGAAGTACTTGCGCAACGGTCAGTCCGGTGTGGTCGCCTATGAAGAGGGCACGGTGGTGACTGTGCGGGGCGCCAAATGCTGCGAGAACAACAGCCACGGGATAGGTGGGGGTGGAGGAGCAAGTATTGAGGTGGAGGGCGGGGAGTGCTGCCGCAACAACAGGTGCGGCGTGATTGCGGCGGACGAGGGCACGGCGGTGACGGTGCGGAACGCCACGTGCAGCCAGAACAAACGGTGCGGCGGGATAGGCGGGAGTGGTGGTGCGCAGGTGGAGGTGGAGGGCGGGGAGTGCTGCCGCAACGAGTCGTGCGGCGTGTTTGCGGTGGACGAGGGCACGGTGGTGACGGTGCGAAACTCCAGGTGCAGCGAGAACAACGACAATGGGATAAGCGGGGATGGAGGTGCGAGGGTTGAGGTGGAGGGCGGGGAGTGCTGCCACAACGATGGGTGCGGCGTGGCTGCATTCGAGGAGGGCACGGTGGTGACTGTGCGGGGCGCGACGTGCAGCGACAACAACGACCACGGGATAGCCGTGCAATATGCTGCGAGGGTGGAGGTGGAGGGCGGGGAGTGCTGCCGCAACGGGTCGTGCGGCGTGGTTGCGCAGGACGAGGGCACGGCAGTGACGGTGCGGGGCGCGACGTGTAGCGACAACCAAACGCACGGGATAGTCGGCGATCGAGGTGCGAGGGTGGAGGTGGAGGGCGGGGAGTGCTGCCACAACGGTCAGTGCGGCATAACTGCTGAGCACGAGGGCACGGTGGTGACGGTGCGGGGCGCGACGTGCAACGACAACGGAGGCCACGGGACGTCGGAGGTGCTGGGTGCAAGGGCGGAGGTGGAGGGTGGGGAGTTCCTTCGCAATGGAACTGCCCAGGACGACGTGGTTACGTCATATGTGCAATTGAGTACCAACGACAGTTTTGAGGAGACTGTTGGACTCTGAGGACGGAGGCACCCGGCCGTTCAGACCGAGCACCGGCATGGGCCCCCGGAGGGGGCAAACGGTGGTACGCCGGCAACGGGTACTGTGAGCTATGGGTCGGAACTCTTCTCGCGCCGTCAGGCAGCGCCGGCGACATCGCACGGGCGCGAGCGCGACCGCCCGGCGCGTCGAGCGTGAGACCTCTCCCGCCCGAGGAGCGCTCAGGTTGCAGTCCCTGCTCCGGCGTGTGAATTCTCTCACTGCGGTGGGGTACTCCACCGCTGTCATTGCTCTCGGCCGCCCTACCTTGGCCATCTCCCTACGGCCGCCAGCACGCTTGTTTGCTCGCTGAAAGTTATTCAAGGTCGACTGACCCAGGGACGGTCAGTTGCGCTGGCCCAGGGGTGATTGGGGCGCGTCGGGGGCGCGCGCGACACATCCGACGACGCCGTTGACGTCCCCGGTCGCGCAACTTGCGATCATGGCGGACCTCACCGGGCGCAGGTACGTCCAGGAGCTCGTTGAGCGCGCGGGCGCGGGCACCTACCGCGACGAGGTGGAGCGGGCGTGCCGCGCACTGGGCGTAGCGAACCACCGTGCTGCGCTCGCCGCGAGTGAGAGCGACTTCGAGGACTACTGGAGGGACGCGGGCCGGGCCGTGCCGCCGTCGGTGCCCCGCGCTATCATCGCTGCCGTCCAGAGCATGGAGCGGGAAGCCGAACAGGCACGTGCGGCGCAGGCGGGGGCGGCGCGCCAGAGCCGCGCCGCGGACAGGGCACACTGCGAGACGCTGGACAAGCTCCGAGCAGCTCTGGCGGACCCCGCAGTCCTGGTGCGCCCCGCAGCTCGCTCTTGTGCTCGGAAGCCGGACGGGCACGGTGCACGGGGGCGGCGTTGGTCGGCTCCTAAGCGTTGTTTGCCACGCGACGACGGAGCGTCAAGGACACAGTCTGCAGTGCCGCGCTGTTGCCGCCGGTCGTCGCGCCAGCTGGCGTCATATCCCGCGCCCTGATAGTTGCACACAAGTTGTGGTCGCGCTTGGCGTGACACGTGTCGCGTACAGCGCGCACGAGGGACCGCCGCGCCGTGCCCACATACCGGCGCTGCGTGCACGTCCTGCGCCCGCCCAGCCGTGCAGCGCCATCTGCGCTGTGGAGTACCTGCCGTGTGCTGACGACCATGGTGCGCGGCATCGCGGGGGTGCACGTGCAGGTCATCGATCTTGGAGGCGGCACGATCACGTCCGACGCCCCCGTCTCGCTCACCATCGCGCGTGCCGGCCTGGCGCTGCGCAACGGGACGCTCGAGGGCATTCGCCTGTACGCGACTGTGGATGCACGTGGCCTGCTGCTGGACAGCCTGACGGTCCAGAAGTACACAGCTCCGAGCCGCGGGGATGGTGAGCGCGCGTCGAGCACCCTGCACCTCCGCGGGAACGTCGCGGTGCTGTACACAGCTGCAGCAGGACGCACATGTGCATGCATGCTCATACTCGCCCGCTCGCTCCCACGGCACTTGCAGATCCGGAGGGCATGGTGCAGATATCCGGCGCATGCGGCGTTGTGCTGCGCAGCTGCAAGCTCAACGAGTCCCAAGCCGGCACGGCCGGGCTGCTGGTCGAACAAAGTGCCAAGGTATGAATCGTGCCGCCAACACGCACCGCAGCCCGCCAGGTCCGCCGCGCGGGTATGATCTGCCGCTGATGTGACGCCTCCGGACGCGCACGCGCAGGTGGAGGTGGAGAGCGGGGAGTGCTGCCGCAACGGTGAGTGTGGCATGGAAGCATACGACGAGGGCACGGTGGCGACGGTGCGGGGCGCGACGTGCAGCGACAACAGCGGCCACGGGATATATGCGGAACGTGGTGCGAGGGTGGTGGTGGAGGGCGGGGAGTGCTGCCGCAACGAAGGTTGCGGCGTGGCTGCGTCGGACGAGGGCACGGTGGTGACGGTGCGGGGCGCCACGTGCAGCGACAACAGCGGCCACGGGATACGTGGTGCGAGGGTGGTGGTGGAGGGCGGGGAGTGCTGCCGCATGGTGCGACGAGGTGGACGGTGGAGTGGCGGGAAGGTACTTGCGCAACGGTGGGTGCGGGGTGCTTGCGGCGCGCGAGGGCACGGTGGCGACGGTGCGGGGCGCGACATGCAGCGACAACAACAGCCACGGATAGGTGGGGGCGAAGGCGCAAGTATTGAGGTGGAGGGCGGGGAGTGCTGCCGCAACGGTGGGTGCGGCGTGCTGGCGGCGACGAGGGCACGGTGGTGACGGTGCGGGGCGCCACGTGCAGCGACAACAAATGCGACGGGATACAGGTGACTCATGGTGCAAGGGTTGAGGTGGAGGGCGGGGAGTGCTCCCGCAACGACGGGTGCGGCGTGGCTGCAGTCGACGAGGGCATGGCGGTGACGGTGCGGGGCGCGACGTGCAGCGACAACAACGACCACGGGATAGTCGGGGATCGTGGTGCGAGGGTGGAGGTGGAGGGCGGGGAGTGCTCCCGCAACGGTCGCTGCGGCGTGGTTGCGCAGGACGAGGGCACGGCAGTGACGGTGCGGGCGCGACGTGCAGCGACAACGGAGGTCACGGGATAGTCGGGGATCGTGGTGCGAGGGTGGAGGTGGAGGGCGGGGAGTGCTGCCGAACAACAGGTGCGGCGTGGTTGCGCAGGACGAGGCACGGCGGTGACGGTGCGGGCGCGACGTGCAGCGACAACCAAACGCACGGGATAGTCGGCGATCGTGGTGCGAGGGTGGAGGTGGAGGGCGGGGAGTGCTGCCGCAACGGTCGCTGCGGTGTGTTTGCGGCGGACGAGGGCACGGTGGTGACGGTGCGGGGCGCGACGTGCAACGACAACGGAGGCCACGGGACGTCGGAGGTGCTGGGTGCAAGGGCGGAGGTGGAGGGTGGGGAGTTCCTTCGCAATGGAACTGCCCAGGACGACGTGGTTACGTCATATGTGCAATTGAGTACCGACGACAGTTTTGAGGAGACTGTTGGACTCTGAGGACGGAGGCACCCGACCGTTCAGACCGAGCACCAGCATGGGCCCCCGGAGGATGCAAATCGGTGGTACGCCGGCAACGGGTACTGTGAGCTATGGAAGACGTCGTTCGCAGCGGTCTGCTCCCCTCCCCGGCTTCCTTGCGAGGCCCCAGGCTGTCGGAGCTCACACATACTACACTGGCACGCAGAACTAATCCACACCAACGCCGCAGGACCGCCACCTCGCACCCGATCCTCCGTCCTGCCCGTTCCTCCGCGCCACCCCCCCGCAGCCCAACAACCCCCCCTCCTGCTGTCACCAACCACTAGCGCAGCAGTCCTCCGATGCTGTTCCCGCCCGGCGGCTTCAGCGGGCTCAAGCTCACGTTCGCGGCCGCCAGCGCGCGCGGCGTGCCCAGGCGCCGCTGCCGCGGCGACCGGAAGATGTTGTCGTTGGCCGCGGTCCCGCCGGGCGTCGACAGCTGCACCGTCTTGTCGTTGAGCGCCTCGAGCAGCAGCTGCAGCTCCTCGTCGCGGAACGCCGGGCCCATCACCACGTCCACCGTGTCCGCGTTCCCGGCCGCCGCGCCGTTGCCCTGCGCCGCGCGCCGGGGCGACCGCCGCACCCCCCCGTCGTCGCGCGCCCGCTCCAGGCTCGTCGGGCCCGGCGACGCCGCCGTGTCGCTCGGCTGAATTACGTCGAGCTCCGCCTCCGCAGCGCGCGCCTGCGCGCGCCCAAGAGAGTCCCCCCGCTGCAGCCCCGCCTGACGCAGCTTCCGCTCCTGCACCCGCCGCAGCAGCCCCGGATCCTGCGCCGCGGGCTGCCCCTGCTGCCCCTGCGCCTGCCCGCCCTGCGCCGGCTGCTGGCTATTCCGCATGCCCAGCGTGATCACCTTGGAGAGCAGGCTGCGGTGCTCTTCCTTCAGCGGCTGCAGCGGGCCGTCGCCGCCGCCGTTCCGCTGCGCCGCCCCCTGCTGCGGCGCGGCCTGCCCCTGCGGCCCCGCCGCCGCCGTCGCCGCGCGCGGCGTCTGCAGCCACCCCATCACGTCGCGCACGTCCCCGAGCGCCGGCGTCGGCAGCGCGCCCAGCGGCGTGTCCATGCGGTACATGTCCAGGATGCCCTGGGCGCGCGCGGACGTCATCGGGCCGTTCTCGAGCTCGATGTGCAGCGGCATGCCCAGCGAGTTGATCTCCTGCACGCCCTGGATCTCGAGCGGCGACAGAATGTTGCGGTCGACGTGGAGGGGCAGCGGCGGCACGGGCTGGCTCGCGGCCGGCGCGGCGCCCGGGTCGTCGGGGATCGCGATGGAGAGGCCGCCGAAGCGGGGCGGTCCGGCGCCGGGCGCCTGCCCGGCGGACGTGTTGCCCGTCGACACCAGCGGCCGGCGCACGCGGCGCGCGGAGGAGCGCGGCTTGTGGTCCGAGTCCGACGCGCCGTCGTCCATCGGTTCGTCGTCGTCGTCGTCGTCCGAGGCGCCGCCGCGGCGGTGGTTCCGCAGGGCCTGGTCCGCTGCCGCCGCGCGGTTGTAGGCGGGGCGGTGCCGGGCGGCCTTCCGGATGCGCCCGGACTTCTTGCTCAGCGCGGCGTAGCGGTTCTTGACCGCGTTGTCCGTCCTGCGGGCGCGCAACGGGGATCGCGGACCGTGGGCGGCCGGGGGCGCGCTAGAGACCACGCTTTCAGGCTGATGCGTGGCTGTGGCGCGGATGCCGCGCGGGTCCGCGGGCAGAAGCGTGCGCGGGCGCATGGAAACGCTATGGGCCGTGTCTGGGGCCGCGGGGCAGGCGCATAGACGGGGGGTGCGTGTCGTACTCACCTCCCCCCGATGGCGTTTGCTATCTCCGTCCAGCGGTTGCCCATCTTGGAATGCAGCTCGATGAGCTGGTCATCCTCCTCCGGAGTCCACCCGCCGGTCTTCAGGTCAGCGTTGAGGCAGTTCTTCCACCGGCGGCGGCACTGCGGGGCGCAGGAAGGTTGCTATCGCTCAGGAGAGCGTCGCCCGGCGCGGCGCTCCTCGTGCGTGAACACCGCCGTAAACCGACCGCGAGGCCCGTGGGAGCACTCGGGACAAGGAAAGGGCGCGCCGAACCGTCGACCGGCGCCGCATCAGCGCGGTGCGGCCTGCTTGACCGCGACGTGAGCATGAGACGCGCGGTGCGCAGGCGCTGCGTTCCGCGAGGACCCGCGCTCGTCTCGCGAGGCGGGAGCGCGGGGGCCGTCCGAGGCGGGGAGGGCGTCGCACCTGCTTCGAACCCTTTGTCTTGAGCTCTGAAGCAATTAGCGCCCACTTCTTTGGACCGTGCTTCTCTACCAGAGCCTTGAGCTGCTCGTCCTCCTGCGGAATCGCGGGGGGTGGTTGCTGCTCGTGAGAGGGCGCGGCGCGCGGCGCGGAGAGGTCTGGAACGTCGCGTGGCGGGCAGCTGCGCGGCATCAGGCTCGCTGCACACAAGCGCCTCCGCGAAAGCCAGGCGGGCGGGGGCGGGTCGCGTGCCGCGCAGAAACGAAAGCGAAAATGTTGCTGGCCGCCAACGTGCACCGGAAAGGGCATTCTGTCGGCCAGAAACGCGGCATTTCGCGGGCCGCGGCACTCGCTAGCCAAGTCCGCGCACCTCGGGAGTCCAGTTGCACGACATAGCTCCCCGCGTCCTTCACGACAGACCACCCGGTGACAGCCCACGCCCGCGCGGACCCGAATGGAGCCGGCGCGGAGCGCCAAACACGCGCAGAAGCAAACTCGTCCCAAGTCCGCGGGTGCACCTTGCCCACGCGTACACGAGCGACGTGCGCGTTGACAGCACTCTGCGCCACGTTGAGACACAGCTTGCGTCGTGCCGCGCGTGCGCCGCCGCGCCGACCCTTCTCGCCCCCGCCCGGCCGCGGCGTGCTGAGGTCATGCGTGGCACCCCCCCCGCAGCGCGCCGCGTGGCAAGGCGCGGCGCCCGCGCGCGGGCGCGCCATGCGCGTCGTCGTCCGGCTAGGTCAGGGCCGCGAATCCGCGAGTCGACGCCGATGGCCGGCCGCACCGCGCGCGCAGTGTCTCCCCTGCGGCACCGTCTGCTGTGATGTGCATCACCGGCCTCGTTTGGGACAGCATCCCCGGCATTCTGCTCCTGCTGCTCAGCAACAGGGACGAGCTCCTCGACAGGTACGCGCCAGGGCCAGGCGGCCAGACTGCGCGGCGCACGCGACGCGAGCAGCACGCAGCACTGAGGAGCTCGCAGCGCGGTGTATCCTGCACGCCGGGTCCTCGCACTCCACCGAAACGAGATCCTCCAATGCGGTGTACGAAGCTGGCCACCGCTCGAGCGCGCACGGCACCTGCAAAGCTATAGATTCTACTCACCCTGCAGTTGGTCTCTCAACCGCGTCGTTGCCCCGCGCTGACCGTGCCCGCGCGCATCCGGCCCGCGCAGGCCGACGGCGCGCGCTGCCTTCTGGGACGACCACCCCAACATATTCGGCGGGCGCGACCTCGGCCTGGGCGGCACGTGGCTCGCTCTCTCCCGCTCCGGCCGCGTGTGCTCCCTCACCAACGTCCGCGTGCCCGCAGACCGCATCAAGCACGGCCCGTCCGTGCCCTCGCGCGGCGAGCTCGTCCCCGGCTTCCTCGAGGCGGACCGCAGCACGTCGCCCGCGCAGCACCTCGGGAGCCTACAGCTCGGGGACAACTGCCCATACAACCACTACTCTCTTCTGGCGGGAGACCTGGCCACGCGGGAGCTCGCGTACGTCTGTTCGGACGGCCAGGGCCCGTGGGAGAACGGCAACGGCGCGTGCCGCTCGTCCGGGGGCCGCACCGTGCCGTCGAACACCGACAGGGAGGGCAGCACTGAGGGCGGGGGCACGGGGGGGGTGTTGCGGCTGGAGCGGGGCGTGCACGCGCTGAGCAACGGGCACCTGGGATCGCGGTGGCCGAAGACGGAGCGCCTGCGCGCGAGGCTGGACGGCGTCGTGGAGCGGATGCGCGCGGGGGGGGGCGTTGAAGGTTTGTTCGGGGGTCTCGAGGGGCTGCACGACGAGCTCGTGGGCGTGATGCTGGACGAGGGCGCGGCGACGGGCGGCGACGACGGGCAGCTGCCGTGCGGGGAGACGGGGTGGGGGCCTGACACGGAGCGGTTGTTGGACCGCATTTACATCCCCCCCGCGCCGATCGAGCCACTCGGGGGGCAGCTGTACGGGACGATGGTGACGCAGGTCATCACGGTGGATACGGCCGGGCGGGTCGTGGCGACGGAGAGGTTCCGGAGACCGGGGGGGGCTGAAGTGGAGGTGAACAGGGTGGAGTTTGAAGTCGACCTGACAGGGGGCGGGGGGGGGACTGAGGGGCAGGAGGCTGCGTCGCGGGATACGGCGGCGGGGCGGCGAGCGGACCTGTAGCCGCGCCGCGAACACCGCTGCGTTGTGACCAGCGCAAATGCACAACAAGTACGCAACGCGCCCTCCCTCCGTGACGCCGCGGAGGTGAGCCCGCGCCCATCGTCAATCGCGGCGACAGCTGCACGCGCGTGCGCGTTCATGCGGTCTCGCGGTCACAGCTCGGAAGTCAAGCGAGAACAAAACACCTTCTCGCTGCAAAGTGGCTAGATATGTACACGGCCGTACCGTGTGCCGCGCGACCCTGCATGCGCGCGGGCACGTCACTGCGGCGCCTTCCCGCTCGCGCCGCGCCGGGGCCGTCCCGGCCTGCTCGCCTGCTGCACTCTGCTGGGCGGCAGGAAGGACGACCCCGGGGACGCGCCGCGCGCGCCGAGACCCTCCTCGCTGGCCATCGACGTGCTGAAGATCGCGAGCATGTCGTCGCCCTTGAAGTCCTGGAAGTGCGTCCCGGGCACTGGAATCGCAGGCCCCGCGCGCCACGACATCTTGTTTTCAAAGTCTTCCGCCAAGTCGACTTCCTCGGCCTGCCCCATCGCCGAGGGGCGCTGCCGCCGGGCGTTGCCGGCGGGCAGCTGCGCGTCGTCCTCGTTGCCCGAGTCGGCCTCGCCCAGGCGCGTCTGCTCCGCGAAGCTGCCAATGGGCAGCGCGGGGAGGTCCAGGCTGCCGCTGCCGTCGTCGCCGCGCTCCGAGTCTTGCACGCGCCGCGCCGCGGGTATCGGCTGCCGCTGCGCCGTCTTCTGCACGGAGCGATTCCGGGAACGCGCGGTGTCGGTGTCTGACAGTCGCAACACACCCCCCGGCAGCAAGAAAAAGAGGCGGTCGTCGCGGGCGCATCGCTGCGGGGCAGGAGCACCGCCGCGAGCCTACGCAGGCAGACACAGCACTCGGAGGGCACGGCAGTCTCTAATGTTCGACTCGCGCACCGTCGGCAAGACGTCCAGAGGCCCAGCGGCGCCGCGCACCGCCCCGCCGTCCTCCTCGTCGCTGCTGTGCAGGTGCAGCGCCCCCACCGTCTGCTCCTCGTCCCACAACCTCATCCGTTCGTGCAGCGCCGCCAGCGCGTCCTCCGGCATGTCCAGGCTCTGCCCGAGCTCTTCCGCCAAGTTCCCGTCCCGCTCGATGACCAGCTCCCCTGGATACCCCGACCCCGGCGCGTCCGCGCGCCCCGGCCGCCCCGGCCGCCGGCCGTCCTGGGCCACAGCCGCTGTCGGCGTCGGGATCCCCGCAGACGCTGCAGGCGCGTGCACGGCGCTGCGGGGCGCCGGCGCGGGCGCGGGGGGCTCTCCGCCCGTCGCCCCGCGCCGCGTCACGCGCCCCGCGGCCGCAGCGCGCGTCATCGTGGGCTCGGCATCGTTGAACGCAATTGCAGGCAAACCCGCGGCGGCAAGCGCGGTCTGCGCGTCCGACTCCTTCAGCTTCGCGACGGGCTTGTTCTGCGGGTTGCCCTGCTTCGCCTGGATGTCCGGGTAGTAGAAGTTCGTCCGTGCGTTCGGCCCGCGAATCGCCAGCGCTGCCGCGTCGTACGCCATCGCCGCCTGCGCCGGCGAGTCGTACGTGCCGAGCCATCGCCGCGCCGCGCGCGTGGGGTCACGGATCTCCGCGGCCCACTTGCCCCACGGGCGCTGCCGCACCCCCCGGTACCCAGACTTGGACCCCGAGTCGGGCCCGGTGGGGCCCCCCGCGTTCGGCGTCACGACGAACCCGATCGGGCCGTCCGCGCCCGGCTGCGCCGAGACCGGCGTCGGCGCGGGCGCGGGGGGCGGCGCCATCGGCAAGGGTCCCGCCGGCATCGCTCCTGCAGTGCGTCGCGACGGGCGCAAGTGGTTACTGTGACGCGTGCGCTGCTGGGGAGGCGCTCGGGCGGCCGGGGCGGGTGCGGGGAGACCGTCTCGGCTTGGAAGAACGCGCGGTGTGCGGTGGCGGGCCCGGAGGCCGTGTGGGGGAGCGTGAAGTCCAGTACCTGAGTTCGGGAGGAATACTGGTGGGGGTACGCCGGCCGATACGTCCTGGGGCGCGGAAGCTGCGTGAAGGAGTGCCGTGCGGGGGTGGCGTGAAGCGGGCGGCGCGCTGCGCGGCGCTACGGGCGATGCGAGAGGTGCCAGGCTTGCGATGGACACGGAGCTCGGGGGGACGGGTGAGCGGTACCTGGGTCAGGGAAACTCGAGAGCAGGACGGGAGGTGGTAGGTTGGCCGGCATTGCCGGCATCTCGGCCGTCGTGAGCGGTGCGCTCTGTGCTCCGTCCACTGGCAGCAGCTGCGCGGGGGGCATGGTTGCGTCTCCCGCCTGAGACGGTCCGCCGTCGAAGCCCATCATGCCTGCAGAAGAGCACCGGCGCGCCGGTCATCAGCGAGGCCCCGCACGCGCGCGAAGAATGCCATGAACGACAAGCGGTGTGGCAAAGCGTTTCCGGGCTGCGTCCTGTCGAGACCGGTCGCCGCTGAGGTGCGAAAACGGAACGCAGCGTATGCCTGGAGGGCAAAGAACGGTACTGGCGCGTCGCCGGGGAATTGTGGCGCAGGATGCGGCCGCGCAGCTCGCCCCGAGCTGGATGCCCGGCAGCGGTCACGTTGCCGCTGCGCAAGCGCGCTCGGTCGCGAAACGCGCCCGATGAGTGGCGCTGATTGGCAGAGATGGGCATGAGCGCGCGCCGGCGTTGCGCATTGGATTCGGCGGGCGCTGCACGGGGCCCGGTCTGCGCTCCTCGTGCTGAGTGCAACCCTGCAGCCCCTCCAGGGACCCTCCCGCGGTTCTACCGCGCGGGGATGCTCTCGGACGCACGAGCGATGGAGCAGGGGCCGGGGGAAGGGCCCGGACAGCAGCTGCCCGCGGGACCGCGGCGCATACCGCGAGAACAGGAGAGGGCAAAGGGGTCGCCGGGGGGGGGAGTGTGGTCCCTCGCGAATAGCCCCATGCGAGAATCTAGAGAGATGTTGGTCCAGGTCAGCGGGTGGTAGACGTAAAATCCCAAATATACCCGCGCTGGACTCGCGCAGGCGCATCTAGGGGCCAACTCACCTCGAGGGCGCGGCCTGTCGCTTCAGACAGCGCGGGGCGTTCGCTGCGATGTGTGCCTCTGGTCCGAGCAATACAAATGTGCGCCGCCTGCCACTCGGACCTCCCGACGAGGGCAGTGGAGCGCAGGCGGCCTGACAGTCCTCTGGGACTGTCACAGCACGTTGCTACCACCCCGAACGCTGCTCGAGTCACGACGACCCCGACTCCCTGCTCTCCCTGCTTCCACGGAGTGCCGGTGGCCGGCGCGCGCGCGTCCCCGCGACGCGGAGGCTTATGGGTTGACGAGTCCTATGACGTGTGAACCTGCCAGAGCTTACTCCTCGGACGCACGCGGCGCGGGCCGAGATGGCGCCGGGAGGTGGGCGAGAGTGCATGCACGCGGAGCCGGTCGGGTGCGCGCGCGTCGTGCCGCGGAGAAGCGACGTCAGGTAATACTGTATTTGGGGGGCGTAAAAGACACGCTCCCCCGCCCGGCGAACCCGCGCTGACGGCGGGCGCGGCGCGGCGCGTCGCGGCACACCGTACGTGCCTGCATGGCGTTGCGCTGCTTGCGAGCGGTAGCGGCGTCCCTCATGCGGACAGCCACACCGCGTGCGATGCTGCCCCCCGCAGCTCGCGCGCATAGCAGCATGTGCTCCCTGTATTCCGCCCGTCATTTGTCGCACTCATCGTGGAGGGAACCCTCGAGGGGCGCGGCCTTGAGAAACGCGCAGCTCGCGACGCGGTGGGCAGCAACAGGGCCCACCGCAAGCCACCATGGCAAGAGGTCCGCCATTATTGCGCGCACAGGCAAGCACCGAGCCTCAGGATCCCCCCTCTCGTAGGATAGCGCACGTTTCATTCGCCTGGCCCGCAGCGCCGGCCCGTGAGTCCCAGTCTGACTCCACGCGAGCTCGCCTGCGTGGGAGCCGTACGGGCATCTTCGAGAGCAATGCAGCCTGGTCCGCGCAGTTCCGGCCGCGTTTCGTGGCTCGGCAGTCCTTCACTGACGAGGGCTTCATCCTGCGCCCTCGTGCGCTCGCTGCGGTCGCGCGTCGGGCGTCCACGCCCAACGGCCTCCTCTGCGGCCCCGCGTGTCCTGCAGCGTCCATCGAGGCGTCCGAGGATGACGACAGCCTACGCGTCATCGACCGCGCCCTCATCGAGGAGACGCAGGAGTCGTACCTGGCGTACGCCATGTCCACCCTGGTGCGACACACCCCCCTGAAGCACACTTGCCTGACTCGGCCGAACAGCACGGCAGCACGCCAACGCCGCCCCGCCCGACAACGCCGCGCCGGTCGCAGGTGGGACGCGCGCTCCCGGACGTGCGCGACGGCCTCAAGCCGGTCCACCGTCGCATTCTGTGGGCCATGCACGACCTGGGGTTGGTGCCCAACAAACCCCACAGGAAGAGCGCGCGCGTGGTCGGAGAGGTGCTCGGAAAGTACCACCCGCACGGCGACTCCGCCGTGTACGACGCGCTCGTGCGGCTCGCCCAGGTCCGGCCCAAACACCCCCCCCCTGACTCCTGTTGTGCTCCTGCGTCCGACCTGCGTCGCTGGACCGACCGTGCTCCGCGCCGTGCTGGCGGACCGCGTCGCGCAGGACTTCAACATGAGTATTCCGCTCATTCAGGGCCACGGCAACTTCGGATCGATCGACGACGACCCCGCCGCCGCCATGCGCTACACCGAGTGCCGCCTCGCCGCAGCGACGCCCGACATGTGCGCCCCGACCCCCCGCGACGCACAAGCACTCCGCCGCCGCCCCGCACGCGCGTTTCGAGCGACCCGCCCCCGCGTCACCCCGCAGGCTCCTGGACGGCCTCTCGGAGGACGTCGTCGACTTCCTGCCGACGTTCGACGGGTCGCAGCTCGAGCCCACGGCGATGCCGGCGAAGGTGCCGCACGTGCTCGTCAACGGCTCGTACGGCGTGGCCGTGGGCCTGTCGACCTCGATTCCGACCCACAACATGCGGGAGGTGGTTGCCGCGCTCAAGGCGTTCATCGCGGACCCGGAGATCAGCGTGGAGGGCCTGATGGCGCACATGCCGGCGCCGGACTTCCCGACGGGCGGCGAGCTCGTGGACACGCGCGGCCTGCGGCAGGCCTACGCGGTGGGGCGCGGGTCGGCGACGGTGCGCGGGCGGATTGGGTTCGAGGCCGGGAAGCGCGGGCAGCGCGACGCGCTGGTGATCACGGAGATCCCGTTCCAGACGAACAAGGCGCGCATGGTCAAGGAGATCGCCGCGCTGGTAGAAAAGCGCAAGGTGGAGGGGGTGTCTGACATCCGCGACGAGTCGGACCGGTCGGGCATCCGGGTGGTGGTGGAGCTCAAGCGCAGCGCGAACGCCGACCTCGTCCGGAACGTCATTCTCAAGGGCACGTCTCTCCAGCGGAACGTCAACCTCAACCTCACCTGCGTGGTTGACGGCACACCGCGACAAATCGGCCTGCAAGGCATCCTGGGGGCGTTCCTCGAATTTCGGCGCGACGTCGTGCGGCGCCGGACGGCGCACGCGCTGAAGAAGGCCGAGCACCGCCTGCTGCTCGTCGAGGGCTTCCTCGCCGCGGCGCACCGGGTGCAGGACGTCGTGCGGGCCATCACGGCGGCGGACGACTCGGCGGGGGCTCTGGCGGCGCTGGAGACGCTGCTGGGGGTCACGCGCGAGCAGGCGGACGCTGTGCTGGGGATGCCGCTGCGGAGGCTGACGCGGCTGGAGGGGACGCGGCTGGCGGACGAGGCGGCGGAGCTGAAGACGAAGATTCGTGGGTTGCAGAATATTCTTTCGGACGCGGATAAGGTGGATCATATCATCGTGGAGGAGGCGGAGGAGGTGGCGCGGAAGTACGGGTGCGACCGGCGGACGGCCGTGCTGCACGGCGAGGACGGGACGATCGAGAACGAGGACGTCATCCCCAACAAGGAAAGCATAGTTGTCGTCACGGAGAAGGGCTATATCAAGCGGATGAGCAGCAACACGATCAAGTGAGCGGCCAAGCCACCCATCGCCGCCACCCGATCTCCCTCGCACCACGCACGACCGCCCCACCGATCATACCTGCGCACACACCCCCCTCCCAACACCGTGCACCGCCCCGCGCCGCTTCGCAGGAGCCAGGCGCGCCGGACGCGCGGCAAGGCCGGCGCGCGGCTGCGCGGCGAGGACCTCGTGTACCACGTGCAGCAGATCATGGATCACGACACTCTGCTCTTCTTCACAGAAGCAGGACAGGCCTTCTCCCTCCGCGGCTTCCAGATCCCCGAGACCTCCCGGTGCGCACTCGCCGGCCCCCTCGCCGCACCGAGCCGGCGGAATTCCGCGCTGCGCGCACGTGACGCGGCGCGCACGGGCGCCTGATGCCGCACAATGTGCGATTGATTGAACACGTGGCGCTGTTCAATATTGATTATTGTTTGTTTGTTCATTTGTCGTTGCAGAACCACGATCGGCACGCCGCTGGTGGACCTGATCCCGCGGAAGGGCACGGAGGGGATCGCGGGCGTGATCGCGGTGCGCGACTTCCCGGAGGACGTCTTCCTGGTGATGTTGACGCGCGAGGGGCAGATCAAGCGCACGTCGCTGTCGGCGTTCTCGTCCGTCTCGCGCGCCGGCATGGGAGCGATGCGGCTCCGCGAGGGCGACCAGGTCATTCAGGTCGCCGCGTGCCGCGAGGGCGACTCTATCATGATGACCACCAGCGAGGGCTACGCGCTCAACATGCCGGTCAACGACGCGCAGCTGCGCAGCATGGGCCGCCTCGCGCAGGGCAACCGCGCGATGAAGCTCCGGGCGGGCGCCTCGATGGTCGCGATGGCCATCCTGCCGCAGGGCGAGAGTCTATATTTGTCCGAAGACGAAGACGACGAGGATGTGGACATCGACGACGAGGGCGACGACGGCGACGGCGACGGGGCGCAGCACGCGGGGCCGTGGGTCGTGCTCGTGACGTCGGACGCGTACGGGAAGCGCGTCCCCGTGGAGCTCTTCCGGCTGCAACGGCGCGGCGGGCGAGGGGTGCGGTGCCTGCCCTCGCAGGGCAAGAAGCGGACGCTGAAGGCGATGCTGGTCGCGGACGACGCGAAGAAGACGGTGCTGCTGACGTCGAGCAAGGGCGTGATGAACCGGATCGCGCTGGGGTCGGTGCGCGTGACGGGGCGCACTGCGGTTGGGGTGCATCTGATGCGGCTGGGGGAGGGGGACTCGATCGCGTCGGTGGCAGCGGGCGGCGAGGACGACGACTCCGAGAGCGAGGAGGAGCCGTAGGGGGTCGTCGGCGCCTGGGCTATGACGCTTGTCGTGTGAGGTGCGCGGGTCGCCGGCGACGGGGCTCGCTGTACGCGCGCGCGGTCACAAGGAAGCCGCGGAAGCCGCGGAGAGCTCGTGCGTGCTACAGCTCGTCGGGCACGTGCGACAGGCGGCACGTGGTGCACTGGCGCTGCATCGCCGCCAGGTCCTTCGCGTTCGGGATGTCCACGTCCATGTTCCAGCGCTTGAGCACCTCGACCATCTCCAGCATCGTCATCGCCTCGAACCCGGTCTCGCCGTGGAAGCCTTTCCGTAGATCCACTCTTTCGAGGATCTCAGAGCCGCGGTGGATGATAAGCATCGGGTCGACGCCGTTCTGGTTCCACTTGATGCGCCGCCCGAGCAGCGGGACGACGATCTGGGTGAAGTCGCCGACCTGGGGGAAGTAGCGCCACATCCGGCAGGAGTTGGGGGTGTACAGGATGGCGCGAGTGGGTATGAAAGCCCCCTCCGCGATCCTCTGCCGGCCGCTCGGCTCCGGCGCCGGCCTGCGGGACACGGCATGGAAGAGTGTCGGATGATTGACGGCTTTGAGCGCCACGTGTGTCGCGAGACTGGCGCGGGGCGCGTCGGCAGTGTGGCGCAGAAACAGCACGATCGTCGCGGGGGCGTTGCGGCCCCGTGAGAGCGTGTCCGCAGGCGCCCGGGGTCGTCGTACTTACGTTACTGCCTGGGCGGGATCAGGCCGGGCGCAACTTGTCCCGGCGAGCAGCACCAGCGCAAGCTGAAGGGCCACAAGGATGCACCGGCTCAGCCTCATTGGCAGCAGCCTGGGAAGTGACGACGCCTAAAACCCTACGCGCAGCGCAGGATAGGGAGGAAGCGACACGAACGACGAGCCAACACTGCCGAACTAACCCGGTATTTCGCGGAGACACGCTGAGAGGGAATGTAGCCCGCGTGCCCGTGCAGCTCACGCTGCGCGCAGCGGAATACGACACGTCACCGCATCGTGTGGTCTCTATGACACGTCGAGGTCACTCGGGACGCGCTTCCCTCGCGCAACACAGCCACGGAAGCGCTGAGACTCTGGGTGCTACACAGCAGGTGCCGTCGTCGTCGGTGCGCAGCTATATTTTCGCGGACGTGGCGACGCTGAACGCAAAGCAGCTGCGTCGCGGCTGCGCGCGCAGCAACCAGCCACTGCACCGTCGGGCTCTGACACCTCGGGGTGGTATAACCGCGTCAAGTCACCTGACGGACCCCCCGCGGTTCCTATGCCGGCGAGACCAGCGCCTCACAGTGCTCCCCAGCGCCACGCCTCCTGTCTAGTTCCACGCCCACGCAGCACACCACACGTCAAGTCGAGTCTGTCCAGCCTACATGCCGCCGTGCAGCAGGTACCGCGCGATCTCCTCCGCCGCCACGTGCCCGTCCCCGTCCTTGTCAAACTTCGACAGGATGCGCTCCGCCTCCTCGTCCGTCAGCGCCTCTGCAACGCCCACCACCGCAACGCAAACGTCTCAGGCGCGCCCATCGCACGTTTAACCCCCCGCCAGATCCCCACCGGCACAACACCGGCCGGTCCATCTCTGCCGCGCACCTGAGTGGCCCCTCGCCGTCAGAATCGCCTTCAGCTCCCCCGCGCTGATCCTGCCGTCCCCGTTGGTGTCGTACACGGCAAGCGCCTTGCGCACGCGCTCCTCCTCCTTCGCCGGGTTCACCAGCGACTCGGCGAGCTCCAGCAGGATGGTGAACTCGTACTGGTCGAGCGTGCCGTCGCCGTCCATGTCGCATTCCTGCAGGTAGCGCTCCGCGTCCCGGTCCGTCGGGTTCAAACCCATTGCGCGCAGCATGCGCTTCAGCTCCTTCTTGTCCACGGTCCCGTCCCCTGCACGCACCCGCAAGCCCGCACCGCTCGGCACGCGCCCGCACCGCACGTCCCAGCGCGTCGCGCGAGGGCCGCACTGCACGCACTCACCGTTCGTGTCAAAGGTCCTGAACGCCCGCAGGACCTTCTTCTGCCGCCTCGCGCTCAGCTTGGACCACGCCGCCTCCCCGGGGTCCATCTCCTTCTCCTCCGCCTCCCGGCGCCCCATGCTGTTTTTGAACATGGCCACCAGCTGCGCCTGCGGGGTCAGCGACCCGAAGATCGTGCTGCCGAGGAACTCCAGGTACGACACCTTGCCGTCCTGGTCCCTGTCGAGCTCCTTGAGCATGTCCGCCACGGCGTCGCCCGCGCAGCCGTGGTCTGCCAGCTTGGCCGCGAGCTCGCTGGCATCGATGAAGCCGTCCCCGTTGACGTCCATGGCCTCGAAGGACTGCCGCACGGCCTCCTCCCACGCGGTCGAGTCCTGCCGGAGGACGTACCGCACGAACTCCACGTAGTCGACGCGGCCGTCGTTGTTCAGGTCGTTGTTCGAGAGAAACTCCGCGATTACGCCGTCCCTCTTCGACGCCATCTCCTCCTTGTCCCAGCCGAGGAGCTCGCACACCATCGGAAACAGCTCTGCGGCGCCCGCGACTGGGTCGTCACGCTGGTAAGGGCGCGGACCCGCGTGCGTGCTTCTGGGCGGCTGGCAACGTGGTTGCCGCGGCGCGGCGGGCCCGGCAAGCTGTGCGCAGGCGTGCGCGAGAGCAGGGCAGTTGTCTGTGCGGCGGACCTTCTTGTTCGATGAATCCGTTGCCGTTCTTGTCATAGAACCGAAACACGTCTATCAGATGCTGGTTGTCGGACGGCTGGAAGCCGGTCTTGTGGGCCACGAGGTCGCACAGCTGCCTGAACTCCTCGCGCAGGAGATTGCCGTCGCTGCGCGGGCGGTGGGACGGTGCGCAGACGTTGGCCTGCGTGCAAGGCCAGCCCGTACAGATGCGACGAGCGCAGACGAGCACGACGCGCACACGGTACCGCGTGCAGACGTCCAGTCCATGCGTGCTCGTTCGCGGGCTGTTGGACCGCGGGCCGCCGCAGACGGAGCAATGCCCGTCCCGCATGGTGCGCGGGCTCACCTGGCCGGCGCCGCATTCTCGGGGTCCGCGCGCAGCACCTCCACCTCGCTCATCTCGAGCCTTCCTCCTGCGGAGCGTGCGGGCGCGCGACTTGCGCGTGTGTCCACCGTGCCCTCGAGCCCCATCCTGGCGGGGCACGCAGTGCCTCAGGCGCTCACCTGGGAGGTTTCTAAGGCGCACCTTAGGTGGTAAATGGAGCCCGGAGGACCTTACGAACAGAAGGAGTCACAGACGCGATCGCACGTGAGCTGGAATTCCGCACAGGCCCTCGACAGGCTGGGAGTGTGTACCGCTGGGCGGCCTACGGTGCCGTTGCTTCCGCGCTGGTGGCCACGGTCGGGTTCTTCGCAGCGACGGCAGCCCGCGGCGCGCTAGTCAGGGACTCCGGGCCTCGTCCTGGCGGACCCGTCGGTCTTACTCAGGTTGGTAGTTGACCTGAGCACAGCCGACCTCACGCGTGGGACGCCCGCTCGTTGCGCCGCGCCGCGCCAGGCACCGTCAGATAGCGATGTCTTGTCGCGCGGCTGCGCTGCGATCGGCTGGGTCCTGTGCCGCGTGGAGACGCGCTCTCGGTTCGTGCGCGCAAGGCCACCTCCCCACTGGGATTTGGATAGTTTCGGGCCGAGTTTCGTACGCCACTTGGCTCGAGGATTGCTCGGCGACCGAGTACGGTCCCGAGATAGGAGCGTAGCGGCCGCGCGAAGCCGGCGTTCGGGGCGATGAAGCTCGGGCCCGGCGTCGCCGCACGCCGCCCGGCGAGCCTCCGCGTCTTCGAGGACGGCGATGTTCCGCCTTCCCCGAAGACACCACGGACCCCGCTCGGGAGTCTGCGCAACCTCAGCGCGAACGCGGGCCATGCGCAGCCATCAGACTTCAAGCAGACGCCTGTTCGCGGGCTAGGAACGCCTTCCCGCACACCGAAAAGCACCAGGTTGGAAGCCCTCACCTTATCCCTACCGAGAGATGCACGCGAGCAGCCGCAGGATGCATCAGAAGACGAATTTCGCCAGTGACTTGCACACAGGACCAGCGACGCCCTCGTGCTGTCCCACCCGCTGATCCCTGCGTTGCTTTCGTGGACGTGTGCAGTGTTCATGGCGCGGAGGCGCAGGAACAATCGGGTTTGAGTTCGAAGAAGCGCCGTGTGGCGCCCTCGCAGTCCCCGTACCGTCCAGCCTCCACACTGCGCCTCCGCAGCGCCGGCCCGCCGTCCGCGCGCCGAGCGCTCGATCGATCCGCGTCGGTCGCGAGCGGGACCAAGGACCTCGAGGCCGTGCCCGCGGGCGTCGATGAGGACGTGGAGGTCGTCAGGCGGGCCAGGCGAGTTGTTGACACCCGCCACAGCTGCCAAACCCACTTTTGAATCCTCGCGCACCTGCACGCCGCACGTGGACTCTCTCGTCCCCTACATCGGCCCCTCTCACATGAAGGAACCCCTCGTTGGTGAAGCTGCGCCCCTCCGTCGCGCCAGAGCTCCGCAGCCACCGCCCGCACTCACCTGCGCCTCCGGCCCCCTGCGCCCCCGCAGTTCCGCCTCCGTGGACGTTGCGGCGCGTCCCCCGACCGCCGAGGAGTACCGCATCCTCCAGGACCTGCGCAGGCGCTACCGCGAGCAGGTCGAGGCCACGTGCGACCTGCTGCGGTCGATGCTCGTCGCGCCCACCACGCCGCCGCCCAGCCCCCCGCACCGCCGCGCAGCGGCCCTCGCGGCCGGTTCCGCGGCCACGCCGCCCTCCCCGCTGCTCGAAGCGCCCGCGGCGACCCCGAGCAAGCGCCCGGCGGACGGCGGCGCCTCGGAGGCGGACCCTTCGCTGTCGCCGGCAACGCGTGTTCGCGTCGTGTCGCCGGACACGGCCGAGGACCGCGCGGGAACGGGCAGCCCGACGCGCGCGCAGCTGAGCCAGGCCCGCGAGGAGGTCGAGACGCTGCAGCGGGAGCTGTCTGACCTGCGCAACGCGTTCAGTCTGACCGAGGACCTGCGTGCCTGTCAGACGGGGCTGCACGACACCCTCGTGGCCCTCGCGGGCGTCCTCGAGCGCAGCATGGGCGACGCCGGCGCCCTCGACGCGCTGGCTGCGCACGTCCCGACGCAGACGCCGGCCGACGACAGCGCTCCCCTTCCACAGCCGGCTGCGCTCCTGGCCGGCGCGTCCCTGGTGCTTGCCCGCCTCGAGGCGGCCGCATCGGCGCCGGTGACGCTCACGCTGACGGTCCGGGAGCCTGACGTCAGGCTGGGGATCAGCGTCGCCGTGTGCGACGGCGACTGCACGGCCGCGGCGGAGGCCTGCCGCGCGGCGCACGCGCTCGAGCGGACGCTCGCTGGCACCTCGCGAGAGCTCGCGCAGGCGCGGTCGGACTGCGACGTCGCGCGCGACCGCGCGCGGGACGCCGAGGGCAGCGCGGCGCGCGCGGAGGCGGCGCTGGCGGCGCGCGGCGACCTGGTCACGGCGCTGCGGGAGCAGGTGCGGCACCGCGCGGGCGTGATCGCGAAGCTGAAGAAGGCCGCGGGCGACCAGATGGAGCGCGTGGAGGCCATCGAGGGCGAGATGGCCGAGTACGTGGAGGTGGCGGAGAGAGCGACGGAGGCCATGCGGCAATACCAGCGGCTCGCGGGGGACCGGGAGGCGGAGCTGGAGACGCTGCGGGCGCGCGTCGGGCGCGTGGAGGCCGACCGCGACGACGCCGTGCACAAGGTGAGCGCCCCCGCGCGAGGGCGAGAAAAAACAAAAAAAAAAATGGAACAAGAAATACTGAAACGTGTCTTCATGTCACTTGAGCCCGCGCGTTCCGTGCTGCCTGGGTCCTGCAGTGCGAGCGAGCGCTGATCAAGGCCGGCCGCGCGTCCCGCGAGGCCCGCGGGCTCGTGCGCGGCGCCACACGCGGCATGGTGCGGCGCGCCGTCGAGGTGGCCGTCGGGGAGGAGGAGCGCGAACGCGAGGTCAGCGTCGCGCGGTGCGTCGCGGCAGCCTTCGCGGCGGTCGCCGCGGGGTCCTCTGCGCGCCGCGACGCCGAGGGGAGCGCCCGCGCGCTGCAGGCCGAGAGAGACGCGGCGCGCAGGGAGGCCGAGTCGCTGCGGCGACAGCTCGCCGGGAAGGACGCCGCGCTCACGAGCGTGTCGGACCTGCTGACGGAGGCCGAGCAGGGCCGCGTCGAGGCCCAGGCGGACGCGGCGGCGGCGCGGGAACACGTCAGGCGCCTGAGTCAGGCGGTGGAGTCCCACAAGAAGAACCGCAAGGCCGCCGCGCGGGAGCTGAAGGAGCTCCGGCAGGCGCGCGACGCCGCCGGCGCCTCGTCTGGGCGCGAGGCGGCGCTGCAGCGCGAGCTCGAGGGCGTGCGCGAGGCCCTGCGCTCCGCGACGCAGGGCGCGGAGGACGCGCGGGCCGCCGCGCGGGCGGCGGAGGCCGCGGACGCGGCGGCGGGCGCGGCGGCCCTCGAGGAGGTCACCGCGCGGCTGGAGGCGGCCGAGGCGCGGGCGCACGGCGAGGCGCAGGCGCGCGCTGCGGAGGCGCTGGCACTGCGCAGAGAGATCGTTGCGCTGGACCGCGAGCTCTCCGCGGCCTCGGAGCGCGCCGCTGCGGCGGAGCGGTGCTGTGTGGACCTCCGGGGCACCGTGGAGGACCTCCGGCGGCAGCTGGCGGACGGGAAACGGCGGTGCGTTGAGATTGATGGAGAGAAGGTGCGTCTGGCGGCGGAGGTGGCGCGGGCGGCGGAGGAGCTGTCGCGGTCGCGCGAGGAGGGCGCGGCGATACGGGCGAAGGCCGCGCGGGCCCGGGACGCCGCGGCGCGGGACGTGGGCGAGCGGGCGGCGCGTGCGGAGCGCGCCGCGGAGGACGTGCGCCGGGAGCTGTCCGAGGCGACCGCGGCGCTCGAAGAGGCGCGTGCGCAGCTCGAGGAGGCCGTGAAGAAGCAGGCGGTTGCGGCGAAGGAGCTCGAGGACCGCAGGAGCGAGCGAGACGCTGCGGCAGCGGAGAATGAGACGCTGCGTGGCCGCGTGGGCGAGCTTGAGGCTGACGTGGAGAGGGCCGCCGGTGCGGTGCGCGAGGCGGAACGGGAGCGCGACGGGGCGCGTGAGCGCGCGCAGGAAGCGGAGGCGGCGCGGGACGGCGCCGTTGCGAGCTGCGAGGAGAGCGCAGTCCGTGCGGCTGCGGCGGACGAGCACGTCGCGTTCCTGCGCCAGGAGATTGACGCGGCGGTCGCGCGGGCGGATCAGGCCGAGCGCGACCTGCACGCGGCGCGGAAGGAGCTCGCGGACGCCGGGGCCGCGGCGGCGGCGGCGCAGGAGACGTTCGCGGCACGTGCGTCTGACCTGGACGGGAAGCTGACTGCGGCGCGCGCGCGGGCGACGAAGGCGGAGGCGAAGGCGGCGTCGAGCTCCCGGGAGCAGAGGCGGCTCGGTGCGGAGCTGCGCGAGCTCAGGGCGTCGATCGCGGCGGTGGAGGCTGCGAAGGATCGCACGGCGTCGACGGCGCTGGACGCGGCGGCGAAGGTGGCGGCGGCCGAGGCGCAGATGCAGGAGTACGAGCTCGAGCTGCAGCAGACGCGCACTGCGCTGGAGACGGAGCGCGGCGCGAGGCAGGAGGCGGAGGAGCGTGCGGAGTCAGCAGAGGGGGGTGTGCTGGCGAAGGACGCGGAGGTGGCGGCGGCGGGGGTCGCGCTCGACGCGGCGAGGGAGGAGGCAGCTGGCCTTGCGTCGCGGCTCGAGGGGGAGCGGACCAAGCTTGCAGAGTTCCAGGCGCAGTTGGAAAAGCTCGAGTTGCAGCGCGACGCGTCCGCTAGGATCGCCGCGGACGGCGAGCGGGCACGCGAGCTGCTCCGGGGGACCGTCGACGACCTACGCAAGCGCGTCGAGGCGGTGCAGGGCGAGAACGCGGCGCTTGTTGCCGACGTTGCTGCGGCTGAGGCGCACACACGGCAGGCTCGAGAGGAGGCGGCCGGCCTCGCCGAGCGGGTTCAGAAGGCGGAGGACCGCTTGCTCGTGGTAGCACGGGAGGCCGAGGAGCAGCGCGCGGCGTTCCGGAGCGAGATTGCCGCACTGAGTGCCGCAGTCAAGGCTGCCGATTCCAGGGCTGCGCAGGAGCGCGACGGCGCCGCTGCGGCGGCGGAGGCGCACGCGGCGGAGCTCGCGGCCGCGGAAGACGCCCACGCGGCCGTCGAGCAGCTCCGGCGGGAGGCGGAGGCCCGCCGCGCTGCCGCAGAAGCGGAGCTGGCGCAGCAGGGCGAGCGGTTCACCACTGCGATCGCCGAGAACGAGCAGACCAAGACACGCGTACAGGAGCTCGAGGAGGAGCTCAGGCAGGCAGCTGCCGCCGCGGGCGAGCAGGAGGAGAGGCTGGCACAGCAGGGCGAGCGGTTCACCACTGCGATCGCCGAGAACGAGCAGACCAAGACACGCGTACAGGAGCTGGAGGAGGAGCTCAGGCAGGCAGCTGCCGCCGCGGGCGAGCAGGAGGAGAGGCTCGGAAAGGCAATCGAGGCGTTGAGCACTGTGGGCGCCGACAACAGGCAGCTCGAGTTCGAGCTGGACGCGATCAGGCCGAGGCACGAGGCCCTCAAGCTGCAAGTGGCGACGATCACGGCGGACCTGGAGAGGGCCGTTGCGGGGGCGCGAGAGGCCGAGCGTGCGCGCGACGCGGCGCTGGAGCGCGTCCGGGAGGCGGAGGCGCAGCGCGACGGCGCGGTCGCGGAGCGGGAGGAGAGCAGCAGGGATGCGGCCACTCTGAGGGAGCAGCTCGGGGTCGCCCAGCGGGACCTCCGTGAGGCGCGCGCGCAGCTGGCGGCCGTCGAAGGCACCTGCGAGACGCTCCGCGGCGGCGTCAGCGACCTGCAGGGCCAGTTGGAGAGCAGGATGCTCGCGTTGGAGGCTGCGGAGGGGGAGCGCGATGCCGCCGTGTCGCGGGCGGCGGAGGCGCAGCGGGAGCTGGATGTGTGCCAGGGCGAGCTGGTTGACCTCGAGCAGCGCCACAGCGGGACCGTGAAGCGCTTGTGCGACGCGGAGGGCGAGATGAAGCGCACGGTGTCTGCGCTGGAGGCGGAACGGGCCAAGGCGAAGGAGCTCGCGGAGGACCGCGAAGCCGCACGGGCGCGCGCGTCGGAGCTGACGCAGCGGGTCGCGGAGTGCGAGGATCGCGCCGAGGCCCTGCGGCGCGAGCGCGACGGTATGGCGCAGCGCGTGTGCGCAGCAGAGCAGGCCGCCGCCGCGTCGCGGGCGGAGCTGGCCGGCGCGGTGCGCGAGCTCGAGGACAAGCTTGCCGCGGCCGCGGAGAGCGCGGGCGAGGCGGAGCGGCAGCGCGACGCGGCGCGGGAGGAGGCGGGCGTTGTGGAGGCGCAGCTCAGGCAGGAGAAGAAGGGCCGCGGAGAGGACGCGCGGCGCCTGGACGAGCTGTCCGGGAGCCTTGCGCGAGCGCTCGAGGAGTCCCGCGCGCTCGGGGAGCGGGCGGCGGCGCAGGCGCGGGAGCTCGAGCGCGTCAGGGCGGAGGTGTCTGGCCTGACTCAGCGGGCCGCGGCGTCCGACGCAGCGGCGCGCGAGGCCGCGGCGGAGCTCGCGCGGTTCGAGGGCCGCGTGGGCGAGCTCGAGGCGGCGCGGGAGAGGCTGGTTGCGGAGGCGCGGGCCGCGGAGCGGGCGTGGTCGCAGAAGGTGGAGGTGGCGCACGCCGAGGCGTCGGAGGCGCAGATCGCGGAGGGCCGCGCGAAGGAGGAGGGGGCGGCGCTGAAGGAGGACCTGGCGGGGGCGCGGCGGGCGCTCGCGGCGGCGGAGCGGCGCGCGACGGAGGCGGAGGCGGCGCACGCACAGGCGGGTGCGCAGCTGCTGGGGCGCGAGGCCGAGCTGGAGGCCGCACGGCAGGCGATCCTCGGGCTGAGCCAGGAGCGGCAGCGCGTGGTGTCGGCGCTGTACCACGCGGGGCTGCTCAACGTCCGCGAGAGCGCGGAACTCGAGGTGCGACAAGATCGCGAACGAACGAACCAGAAACTCGTATTTCCCGATCTTGCGTTTGCGTTTCGTCCCGAATCATAGGCTTTGCGTGGTCGCGGAAAACAATCATGTCTGTGCGCACTCGCCCGCGCCCGCACCGCTGCAACGTCCCCCGCTCCGCCCCCGCCCGCAGTGCTCGGACGACGGCGTGCTCGAGGCCCTGGCGCAGCTCTCCGAGGCGCGCGCCGACCTGGAGCACGCAGCGGCGGAGATCGAGATCCTGCGCAACGAGGTCGAGGCGCGGCGGCCGCGCGGCGCCCCGTCGCCCGTGTCCGCCCGCCTGACCGCGTCGTGGGTCTCCGAGGCTGCGGGCGCGTCCAGCGCCACGATCAGCACCGTCGACTCCGGCGGCTCGAAGCGCGACGACTCCCGGTCGAGCGACTTCGTCCGCAGCCTCCGCGCGATCCGGACGGGCGTGCAGGACGTCGCGTCGGAGCTCAAGGCCGTCCCCGCCCCGGGGAAGAGCGCCGCCGACGACGATGACGACGCAGGGCACGTGGCGGCTGGGTCGGTGGACGGGTCGTCGTACGGCGACTGCGAGAGCATCTCGCTCGGGGGGTTCTCCGGCGCGGCGTCGGTCGCGTCGGACACGGCGAGCGTGCGGAGCTCCGCAGGCAGCGGGTTCTTCCGTCGGTTGTTTGGGCGGGCGCTGAAGGGGGAGGGCGAGGGGGCGCCGACGCCGGCGATGTCGCAGGCGTCGCTGCCATTGTCGACGGGCGGGCCGAACCCGCGGCAGCGGTCGACGCCGGAGCGCGTGGGAGCGCTGATGGAGGTGTCGTGGGGGGGAGTCGAGATGAGTACCCCCTCGCCTGACGTCACGAGCGCCGCGCAGCACTCCGGGCCGTGCATGCCCCCGGCGTCGCCGCCGGGACCGTCGCCTGGCGCCACGATGGACGCCGGGTGGTGCGGCGCGACCCCTCCGATCCCGCTAAACACCACGGGGGGTTGTCGGGCAGGCCTGACGCCGGGGGGAGTCAAGCGCATGGACGACCTGTGGGCTGGCGGCTCGCTCGGGACGACGCCGTCCCCGGGGCCGCTCGTGGGGGCGTCCGCGACGCCGAGCCCGAACGGCGTGCGCGAAATGTTTGCGCACCGGTGGGCGGAGCCTTCGACGGGGGACGACGGCGCGGCGGAGGCCGACTCGATCGAGCAGGGCCAGCGACTGATGGCGGCGTTCGAGCAGGCCGGGGAGTTCGTGGACAGCAGCGACGAGGAGTGACGGGCGCGGCACGTGAAGTTGCTGATAGTGTGCAGAGCACGGGGGGGTCGCGGGGGAGTAACAAGGCCCGCGAGATGTGATGTAGGCAGGTCGAAGGCAGGCCTGGATCGGCACTCGCTCGGTGCCGGCGTCTGGCGGGCTGCCGCATCGCGATGGTGCCGGGACGGTGCAGGTTGCCCGTGGTGGTGGTGTGTTGGTGGGGTGCGCGGCGGGGCTGCGGGGGCGTTGATTGCCGCCGGCGGTGGGGCCGCGAAGGCAGAAGAGTGACAGTTAGGCACGCTGGGGATTGGAGTTCGAGGAGAGTGTGCGGGGATATGACGTCTCAAGCGAAGGAGGGTGCCGGGAAGCGGCTCTCTGTCGAGGACGGGCCGCTGCATCGTACTGTACGTAACGGCCCCGCCTCTGGATCCAAGGTACGCGCTCACCTCCCCGGCGCCGCGCGTCCGGCCCCGCGTGCCGGCGTCAGCCGCGCGCATTCGCGCGCGCCTGCGAGTGGCGGCGCAGCAAGGGACGCCCGCGCGGCGTCCCCGGGGGCTGGGGAGGGGGCCTGGGGCGCCCTGCCGGCCGCTCTCAGCCTCACAGAAGCATCCGGCCGGGCCCGCGCGCAAAGACGCCGCTCGCGGCGATGCGTGCGAGGTTCCCGCCTGGAGGACTTGCAATGCCGCCAAGAATCACTGTCTGACCGGAACAGAGGTTGTTATAAGGGTATTTCGAGGGACACGACCCAGTCTTGCACAGAGCGGCCGGTTCCCGCTGGCCTGATCCCCCCGGCGCGCTGTGCCGGCGGCGTTTGCCTACCTTGCCCAGCGGGGCTGCACCTCGACAACTCCCGTGCCGCATCCGTTTCGCCGTCACCTGCAGCCGGCGCCCAAGTCGAAGAAGGACAGCAAGGATGCGAGCCCGACCGCAGGTGTGACTCCCCCCCCGGCGCCGCAGCCCGCGCAACCTCGGGCGCTGCACCTTGCCCTACATGCGCGACGTCGCTCCACGGCGTATATTTCGAGCTCGGCCAATCCCAGACGCGACATCGTGGACACGGAGCGCCGCGTCGGCGCGGTGGCCCGGTCCTCCGGTGCCCTGCGCCCCACGGGCAGCTCCTGCTGCTCCGGAGCGTACCTGCACTCCGGCGCGCTGCGCTGGGCGCATCGCCCCGAGCTCGCGCGCCCACCTCGCAGCCACTTCGCACCGTACGGCGCGCAGATGCGTCGGACGACAGCGAGTACGTGAAGGGCATGTTCGGGGAGGACGACCATGTCCACGACGAGGAGGAGAAACTGCGGCTGGAGCGCGAGAAGAAGGCGAAAAGCACCCCGAAGAAGGTGAGAAGCACGCGTGTACCCCGTTTGCGGCGGCGCGGGCCGTAACTCGCGGCGCGCGATGACGGCGCGGCCGCGGGTGCACGTTTTTGATCAATGCACGGAGCGTCGCGCTGTCGATGGATTCCGGCCGCAGAACGCGAAACGCTGCGTGGTGCTGCCCTCGGGCGTGCGTCGCAGGATACGCCGGTGACGCTCGACAAGAAGAAGTACGAGCAGCTGGACCAGCTCCTGAACAAGACACAGCTGTACAGCCAGTTCCTGGCCGAGAACATCGAGATCGACCGCGACGAGGAGCCCGCGAAGAAGAAACAGAAGAAGAGCAAGGCCTCGGGGGCCGACGCGGTGCGGGCCCTCGCTCGTGTCCCCACGCAGCGCAACGCGCGCCATGCGCGGGTGTTGCCGCCGCGCCCGCGCCCGCCCGACCTGCCTCGCACCGACCACGCCTAGCCGCGCCAGCGCTCCCCGCCGCCACGCGCCTCCCAGCCCTCGACCGCCACAACCAACCCCCAGCTGCACGCGTGCCGTGCCAGCACGTCGCGACGCGCGCCCCGACGGCGCCCCCGCCCGGCCGCGCGCGTGCAGGACGCGGAGGAGCAGGCGGAGCTGTGTCCGCTCATCACGGGCGGGCGCCTCAAGTCGTACCAAATCTCCGGCATCAAGTGGCTGGCGTCGCTGTACCAGAACGGGCTCAACGGGATCCTCGCCGACCAGATGGGCCTGGGCAAGACGGTCCAGACGATCGGGTTCCTCTCGCACCTGCGCTCGCACGGCATCCACGGCCCGTTCCTCATCATCGCGCCGCTGTCGACGCTGCCCAACTGGGTGGGGGAGGTCAAGCGGTGGACGCCGACGTTCCCCGTCGTGCTCTACCACGGCACCAAGCAGGAGCGGGACGGGCTGCGGAAGGAGCACATGCAGCCGCGGACGGTGAGCCCCCACCAGCGCCGCGTCTGGCGCAGCGTCTTTTCGTTCCTGCTGCGCGTTGCGCTCACGCGTGTTTGCCGGCCCCGGGCGCGCGCAGGCGGGCACGGAGACGTTCCCGATCGTGTGCACGTCCTTCGAGGTGGTGATTCGGGACATTTCGGCGCTGAAGAAGTATAACTGGAAGTACGTGGTGGTAGACGAGGGCCACCGATTGAAGAACTTCGACTGCAAGCTGGTCCGCGAGCTCCGCACGATCCCCGCGGACAACAAGCTCCTCCTCACGGGCACGCCGCTGCAGAACAACCTCGCCGAGCTCTGGTCGCTCCTGAACTTCCTCCTCCCGGACCTGTTCGACAGCCTCGAGAAGTTCGAGTCCTGGTTCGACTTCATCGGCGAGGACGGCGAGCGCGACCAGGAGCTCGTCGCGCAGGAGCAGCGCCACAAGGTCGTCACCAAGCTCCACGCCATCCTCCAGCCCTTCCTCCTGCGCCGCGTGAAGCTCGACGTGGCGCAGGGCCTGCCGCCGAAGAAGGAGATCGTGCTGTACGCGGGCATGACCAAGCTGCAGAAGGACCTGAACAAGGACCTCGTCGACGGCACGCTGCGGGAGAAGCTGCGCGAGATCAAGGAGAGCATGGGGACGGGCATCGGGCGCGCGGCGGAGTCGTCGATCAACAACGTGCTCATGCAGATGCGCAAGGTGCGGCGCCCCGTGCCTGCGCGTGCGTGCGGGGCGCGGCGCGGGCGGCGGCAGCGCTGGTGACCACCGCAGCGCGTTGCGTTGCGTGGTGCGGCGTGGTGTGGTGATGGGTGCGGGCGTTGGTGTTGTTGCGCGCAGGTGTGCAACCACCCGGATCTGATCACGGCGGAGGCGCAGGGGGACCTGCAATACCCCTCCCCGGAGGTGCTGCTGGAGCAGTCGGGCAAGATGCAGCTGATGGAGCGGCTGCTGTCGCGGCTGCTGGACCGGAAGCACAAGGTGCTCATCTTCTCGCAGATGACCAAGATGCTCGACCTCATCGACGTCTTCCTGCACGACCTCGGGCGCGTGTCGGTGCGTCTCGACGGCAGCACGAGCTGGCAGACGCGCCAGGAGCTCATGCGGCGGTTCAACGAGGACGACGACGTCCGCGTGTTCCTCCTCTCCACGCGCGCGGGCGGCCTCGGGATCAACCTCACCGCCGCCGACACGGTCATCATCTACGACAGCGACTGGAACCCGCACCAGGACATGCAGGCCATGGACCGGTGCCACCGCATCGGGCAGACGAAGCCGGTGGTGGTGTACCGCCTCGTCACCGCGGGCAGCGTCGACGGTCGCATGCTCTCGCGAGCAAACTCGAAGCTGTTGCTGGAGAAGCTCATCATCCGGAAGGGGGCGTTCCTGGACAGCGGGACGGCGGAGAAGCAGCAGAAGAAGGGGAAAGGGAAGGCGGGGTCGGACGACGCGAGCGCGGAGCTGCTGCAGCTGCTGGCCGCGGGCGGGAGCACGTCGGGCGGCGTGGCGGAGAGCGGCGTCGTGTCGGACGAGATGCTGGAGAAGCTGATGGACAGGACGCACATGACGGAGAAGAGGGCGGCGCCGTACGAGGAGCCGCGCGGGGTCGGGTACGAGGTGGTCGAGCAGGGCGACGGCGCAGGGCTGCTGACGTCGGTCAACTCGTAGGCCGTGGAGGGGGGTGTAAATCGGTCGGACGTGGAGAGGGGATGCGTTGACGTGTACCGCTTCACAGCGCTCAGCTCCTGCGCCGTCTGTGGCGCGAGTTGCTGCCGAGATGCACGGCTGGCGGAACGCACCTGCCTCGTGAACTGTGTGCGATCGCCTCACGCGCTCGGGACCTCGAACACCGCCGCCGCGCCCATGCCCGTGCCGATGCACATCGACACGGCGCCGTACCGCGCCCCCGGCCGCTTGGCCATCTCATGCAGCAGCGTGGCGGTGCACCGCGCCCCCGTGCAGCCCAGGGGGTGGCCGAGCGCGATGGCGCCGCCGTTGGGGTTGACCTTCGCGGGGTCCAGGCCGAGCTTGTTGATGCAGTACGTGGCCTGCGACGCGAACGCCTCGTTCAGCTCCACGACGTCGAGGTCGCTGATGGCTATGCCCGCGCGTTTGACTGCCTCCGGGATGGCGACCGCGGGCCCGATGCCCATGACGGCCGGGTCGCAGCCGACCACGGCGAAGCTGCGGAGGACGCCGAGGACCTTCAGGCCGCGGCGCTGCGCCTCGGAGCGCCGCATCAGAAGAACGGCGGCGGCGCCGTCTGTGACCTGGGAGGCGTTGCCGGCCGTGGTTGTGCCTTTCGGCATGAACGCCGGCTTCAGCTTGGCGAGGGACTCCGGCGTCGTGCCTGCGCGGATGCCGTCGTCCTTGTCCAGGCCGCGCACGGGCACGATCTCCGCCGCAAAGCGTCCCGACGCTTGTGCGGCTGCGGCCTTGGCGTGGCTCGTGGCGGCGAAGGCGTCCATGGTGTCGCGGTCGATGCCCCAGCGCGCAGCCACGTTCTCCGACGTGATTCCCATGGGCAGCAGGCAGGAGCGCGCCTGCTCGTGCATGACGGAGGCGGGGCTGATGTCGCCCTTCCAGTCCATCGGGTTGATCGACATCGTCTCGATACCCCCTGCGAGAAGAACCGCATCGTTTCTAGGTTCTGCGACGTGTTCCGGGCGAGTACGGGCCTCGCTGCGCTCCGTGCGGTCCCGTGAAAGGTGGGAGGGGGCAGCAGGGGCGCTGGGACGCCGCGAATGGGAGGAACGTGCGGCGCACCTGCGATTCCGATGTCGTAGTAGCCAGCCTTGATGCTCGCCGCGACGTCGGCGATCGCTTGCAGCCCAGAGGAGCACTGGCGGTTGACCAACCGCACTGGCACCGTCTCAGGAAGCCCCGCGAGGAAGCCGCCCATGCGCACCTCGGTCGCGCGCTGCGATCCTGCACCGGTCAGCGAAAGGGGCGCGCGAAGCTCGGAACGTGTGGCCCCGCCGCCACGGCAGCGCAGGCGCAGAGGTGCACCTGGTGACTCGGACGCGTCCCGCCTCGCCAGTCGCGAACGTCCTCGTGCGATGACGGGATTCTCAAGGCACGAAGCAGCAAAAGCCGGGCACAGCTGCGAAACGAGGAGCTGGCCCGCACGCACCCCGCGCGGGTGCGCTCACGGCCTGCAGTGCTTACCAGAGCCCAGGACCGACCCAACCACGATATCTCCGACCTCCTCGCCGCGCACGCTCGTCCTGTCGAGGACGGCCTTGAGCACCGCGCTCATCAGCTCCTCGGGCGGCACGTCCTTCAAGCCCCCGCGCCGCGCCTTGGTCATTGGCGTCCGCAGCGCAGCCACCACCACGATGTCGTCGGGGGAGTCGCCCGCGGGCCCGACGAGGGCCCCTTGTCCCTGCGGTCACACAGGAACGAGCGCGGCGCGACATGGGACAGCGGCTCTCGACGCGCGCGTCGGGTGGTTGCGTCATGCACATTGGCCCTTCTCGCGACGCGCAGCGCACGCGTGGCTTGCCTGCAGGTGCCCAACGAGCCCGTTGACCCTCCGGGCCGCGGCCGCCGACGCGTCCATGTCGAACCGCAGGCGCGCGCTGGCAGCGAGAGACGCGGCAACACTCGACGTGCCGCGCAAGGCTCAGAGCCGTGGAAGTCGCCGGAGACGGTGGCCGCAGGGAGCGCGGTGGCTAGTTGTCCGGGCGGGCGCGGCTGGTCGCGCTAGAGGGCCGTGCGCGCCGCGTTTCGCGCCGCATGTGGGGCATGAGTAAGGTTGGCGGCACCTCCGTGTGTGGCCGGCGGTCGTCCTGCCGCGCCGCCGCGTGCGGGCACAAGGGCGTCGGACGGCCCGTCGGCGAACATTTACAACGCGGAGCGCACCGAAGATCGACTGCTCGTGCGGGTCGGTACGCGCAGGGACGACGACCGCGCGTGCTAGGTGCATCACGTCGCGGGCGGCCAGCGAGGGAGGCCGGTCGAAACCACGCTGCACCCCCTCGCCGCGCCCTCACATCTCCAGCTGCCGCCTCGTGCGACGCGGCGGGGCCTCCGGCTGCCATGGCCACGCACGCCATGAAAGCAAAGGCCGCAGGTGGAGCGGGCCCTGGCCCCGCATCGGGGGACTCGGGGTCGCGTGACGACAGCCGCTGGCGCCACCTGATCGAGAAAAGGCGGGAGAGCGGCTCCGGGCGCCCATCGGGCGTGAGAAGCGACCAGAAAACGCCGCCAGTGCACCACGGGGCAGTGACGGCTTCTGCGGGGGACGCGCAGCCCTCAGGGCTCCCAGGCAGTCAGCACGGGGTCACCTCTACCCAAATGAAGCTTCGGCGGCTCGAAACGCTCAGGACAAGCGAGAGCGGCATCATCCGCTCCACCTCCATGCAGAGTGGCAGCCAGCTTGACCGCCATTCGGGCGACCTGGCCGGCCCGAGCCCGATGGCTGGGGTTCCTGCGCCTGGCGGGCCGTTCCCCACGTCCCCTTCGCCCCGGAAGACGCCGCCGGAGGGCCAGGCAGTGGCGCCGACAGTGGTGAACCGCGCGCGCGCGTTCACGGAGTCGCAGTTCGGCTCCGATGCGATCCTGGCCCCTACCTATCGGGACAGCGGCTACAGGCCGTCCCCGAGCGGCAAGCGCGGGTCGCTCGAACTCCCGCGGCCGGCACTCAAGCCGTCGGTTGTGGCTAGGGAAGGGAGCCTGACGGGCAACGACCCGCGCCGCGCGAAGGACTCCGTGCGCGAGCGGACCGCAAGTGCATTCGGGGACTCGGGCCGCGCGCGCGACGCCGGCAAGGACAAGGTGCGTGCATGCTCGCATGAACCCCTGCAGCGGTACTCTGCCGCTTGTTGCCCTGTTCTCGAGCTGACAGACGCCCCACAGCTCGTGATTGGCGCCATGTTCTCGTTCTGAATCCGCGCACGTGCGATCTGCGGCTCCACAGCCTCCGTGGTGAGTGCACTCGGTCCTCTTGGCCTCCGCAGGACCTCTCCAAGACGCTAGACGCGCTGCAGCGGATGCGGACGCTCGGCAAGCCCCGCAGCAAGCCGTCTCCATCGCCCCTGACCCAGTCCCGCACCAAGTCGAGCAGCGGGCAGGAAAGCACGGCCGCGGACGCGTCGTCGGTGCCGCGCAGCAACAGCAACAACGCCGCCCCGACGGCCCGGGGGTCCGCGGGCGCGAAGGACAAAGAGAAGGCCGCGGAGGACGTCGCGGCGGCCGCGGCGCCGGAGAAGAGCCTCAAGCTGCAGCAGGCCATGGGCGGGCGCATGACCAACTTGCTGCCGACGCCACTGGGCATCTTCTCGCAGCACGACCTCCCGCCGTGGGTCGAGGCCGCGAACCGCGGCGTGCGCGTGGCGCCCGGGACGTCGCTCATGCGCATGACGTCGGGCATCCTCGTCGACGGCCTCGAGCTCGACGGCTTGGCGCGCCTCTGGCTGCACGTGCTCGACACCGTGTCGGGCTCGGAGGGCTACGTCATGTGCCAGGACGTCGTGCGGATGATCTCCTCGAACGCGATGCGGTCGGACGTCGAGATCTCGTCGCAAACCGTCACCACGATGGCCACGGGGCTGATGAAGGCGCACTCGAACACGACGCGCGTCGGCATCGGGGACCTGATCGTCGCGGGGTTCCCGTCGGCGAAGGCCACGGAGACGCCCGTGCTGATCCAGCTGTGCATGATGTCGCTGTTCTCCGGCGTGGACTGCCGGCTGAGCCCGTACAAGCAGAGGCTCGTGGCGGAGCTGTTCTACCAGATCGACCTGCGGAACCGCGGGATCGTGCTCTTCTCCGAGATCGAGGCGCTGATGAGGTGCGGGCGGCGGCGCGGCGTGCGGCGCGGCGTGCGTGCGGTGTGTTTTTCTCTTGCTGACGCGTGCGCGCGTGGTGCGTCGTGGCCGCGCAGGATGACCAAGGACTGGCAGCGGGAGCACATGCGCGTGCTGATCATGCAGCTCACGGCGCTCCCGAACCACGAAACCGGGTTCATGAACGTTCGGGGGTTCCTCAAGTGGTTTGAAGACCACCACCTAAAGCCCGTGTCCGTCGACGACCCCTCGAACATCACCGTCGACGACCTCGTCGGTATCCTCGGCGGCCCGCCGCTGTCCGCGCGCGACGCCGACGCCAGCGAGAAGGAGCGCGCCAACTATGAGGCCTCGCGCCGCGCAGCGCGGGCGCGCATCCAGCACGCAATGTCGGCGGTCAACCCGGGGCGGAACGAGGAGATCCGCTCGCAGGTCCTCGAGGAGGACAGCGAGCGCGACAAGACGGCGCCGGTGTACTGATGGCGTCGCTGCACTCAGGATTTTCCCGGCCCCTCTCCCCAAACCGATCTTTCAACCTTCCCCCCCTTGCACTGACGCACACGTTTCTTGGCGCGTGCAGCCGCCCAAGGTGGCGGTTGCGACCACGCAGCCGGTGAGGAACAGCGCGCGACATGTGGCTGCGCAGAGCCCCTATTCCATGCACTGCGCTCGTCGCACGCGCCTGCGGCGTCGTCGCACGCTGCTGTCGATCAGGATTGACACGTCGACGACGGCCGTATAATTAGATCAGGATCGCAAGCATGACCCACGCATTTGTTGCGTGGAGTCTTCATGTCATGATTCGTGCGGCCCACGCAGCGGGCCGTGCAGCCGTTTCCCCAACCCATCTCGTCCCCCGCAAGACGAATTCGATCCCGGACAGATAGTCGCGAAACATGCAGAAACAAGGTCACGCACGACCGCGAAGTGCTGATGCACTGTGCCTCATGTCCCCGCAGATCCCCGTCGACGAGAACCGCGACAGCCTGTCCGCGGAAAATCGCAATACAGATCTATGTGACGCAGTCACTAGCCTGCCTGCCTCTCTCCCGGCTCAAATACGCCCGCCTGACATGGGTGTGTCGACCGCCTCCCGTCTACAGCACGGCATCGAAGTCAGAGCCCCCGCTCCGCCGCACCACCAATCGTGCAGCCACATCACGGCGGTGCTCAGCCAGCACACACACATTCGCTCCGGCGAGCGACCTGCAACCCGTAGCAACACCCCTGCTGACCGGACGCAGCTCCGACTCGCCGAAGCTCGCAGAGAGAACGCACGCAGGCCAGCAGCGCGGCAACACGTGCACGTGGAACAACAGCCTGTGCGCGCAGTTCGTTGAAATCTCACAGCTCGCCTGTGTATCGCGATCATCGCGCACCCCCTCGACCCGCCGGCCCTCGTTCATACTGCTGCGGGCACGGGCGAGACTTGCTCTGGCAGTTTCGCCGGCGCCGCCGGCGCAGCCCCCTCCGCCGCGCCCTCCGCCGGCTGCCCCTCGGCGGCCACTTCCTTCTTTACCGCCGCCTTCCCCCCGCTCGCCCCCAGGTGCTTCCGCCGTCTGCGCGCCGCGATGTTCTGCGTGTAGTGCTTCTTGCAGAACACGGAGCCCTCCTCCGCGGGCTTCGAGCACTGCCACTCGCGCCCGTTCGTGCGCTGGCACCGTCGCTTCTCCACGCCGCCGACCACCACGCTGTGTTTCACCGCGTCCTTGCGCTCCAGGTGGAACTTGCAATACTCCTCTCCTTCGGCCCGCACCGCCCGGCACCGGTGCGTCCCTGCGGGGTTGTTCCACACGCAGCGCTCCCCGTCCGCGGGCGCCCGCGAGCTCCCCTTCCCGCTGCGCACCCTGGCCTTCTTCGCCGGCGGCGCCACGTCTGCTGCCGCAGCGGGCGCCGCCGCGGCGCCCGCTGCGTCGTCGAGATACAGCACCGGCCCGCGCACCCGCACTGCGTGCTTGGCACAGAACCGCGACCCAGGCTCCCGCTCCTCCTTGCACCGCCAGCTCCCGGCCGACTTGGAGCACCGCATGTCGCCGCCGAAGTCCGCCGCGTCCACCGCGGGGCGGTTCTTCTTCGACGCGCGCGCGTTCACGATCGCGCGCGCCATCTGGCCTGCGTAGGCCTCGGGCGTGCCCTCGGGCGCCGGGTGCCGCGCCGCGAGCTGCTGGAGGCACCACAGCACCGTCTCGAGGTCCTCGTCGCTCACGCGCACCTCCATCGTCTTCTGGTACGGCTTGCACGTGCACCCGTGGAAGGCGTGCTCCGGACACATGAGCTCCTCCGGGTCGTTCACGGCCGGGTGCAGCCGGCACTCGCACTTCACCACGGACAGATACGGCACCACCTGGCAGATGCAACACTCCTCCGGGTCCCTCACGTCCTTCTCGCGCGGCACCGCGCTTGTCTCCTGCAGACCCCCCGCTTTGTGATCTCGGAGCCACGAGCGCCACCGGTCCTCGTCGGCCTTCACTTCCGCGAAGTGCAGCAGCAGGACCGACCAGTCGTACTCGTGCGCGAACCACCGCGGCAGCCGCGAGACCCCCACGTGCGGCACGTACTCCAGCGCGCGCGCCGTCGTGACCGGCCGGTACCGCCGCCGCCGCCCGTCGCCGTCGCCCTCGTCGCTCTCAGAGCCCCCCGCGTCCGACTCCGCCCCGCTGTCCGGCGCCGCGAGGTCCGGCCCGTCGCGCCGCGGCAGCAGCGGCACCGCAGGGTCGGGCCGCTCGATCGTCGCCAGGTCGAGCCCGCTGTCGTCCCACAGCTCCCCGACGCCCGCCGGCTTCAGCAGCGGCGCGGCACCGGACGCCGCGTCCTGGGACGGCGCCGCCGGCGCGGCCGCCCCCTCCTCCTTCGCCGCCGCCCCATCCACACCCTGGGGGGTGCCAGGCGTCTTCTGTGCCGGCGACGCCCCCTCCGCCGCACGCGTCGCGTCCTTCGCGGCCTTCGACTTCAGCAGTGCGTCGCCCTGGACCCCACCGGGTCCCTCCCCGCCCGGCGGCGGCGCGACGGTCGTCCCGACGACCGCGCGGCCGTGAGCGGCGTCCTCCTCGTCGACGTCCTCCCCGCGCGCCCTCCGCGCCTCCCGCCGCTGCGCCTTCTCCGCCTCGATCGCCGCGAGGATCTCCGGGCGGCTCCGCGCGGCCTGCGCCGCGGCGACGCGCTTGCGGTCGAGGCGACGCAGCACCGCCGCCGGCAGCGGCGCAGACCGGAAGCCCGCGTCCTGCGCGGCGCGGATGGCCTCGCACGCGAGGTCGTACACCAGCTTGTCGTGCGCGAAGATGCTCGACCGCTTCCCTTTCCCCGAGCGGTACTTGAGCATGGCTTCGCGCCCCGCGGGCAGCCAGTCGACGAGCGCGAAGTTCACCGCCTCCGCGCAGTTCCACCCGTGCGAGAACCCGCCGTGGAAGCCCTCGGGGAACGTCACGATGAACTCCCCCGGGCGCTGCACCGCGCGCACGACCTTCACGCCCGCGTTGATGAGCGTCGTCGGCGGCACCATCAAATTCATGTGGTACAGCACGTCCGGCTTGTCGCGGAACAGCAGCGGGAGCGCCCGCCGGACGCAGCTCTCGAACTGCCGCGCCTGGCTCTGCGGCACCCCGTACCACGACTTGGCGGCGCCCCTATGCATGTAGTTGATAGAGTAGCAGTGGTGGTCCTCCGTGTGCCACGAGAACGTGGCGAACAGCGCGCCGTAGTACAGCCACGGGCGCGTCACGCCCTCGAGCCCGAAGTCCATGCGGCGGAGCAGGGACTGCGGCCCGACGGCGATGCGCGTGGGCTCCCACGGGTGCGCCTCGAGGACGGACGGGAGGGCGTCGAGGGCCGCGATGGCCTCGTTCTGCTCCGTGGTCTCCGTCTCGCCGCTCGACGCCGGCGACGCGGGCCGCTTGGCGTGCGCCGGCGGCGGCGCGGGCGGGCGCGTGTGCGGGCCAAAGGCGCTGCCGTAGCGCAGGACGTCGAGGTCGTGCGCGTAGTCCACGACGACCTCCTCGCACGACGTGTCGACCACGCGCCAGTAGAACTTCTCCAGCGCCAGCGCGCGCGCCTCAGCCATCAGCGCGTCCTCCGACAACTCCCGGAACGCCGGCCGCGCGTCGCGGAGCGTCGCCGCGATCTCCTGCGCGTCCTCCTCGATCTGCGCGGCACGCGAGCGGGCTGCGCGCGCGGTCAGACGGGCGGAGCGCGCCGCGGAGCGCGCAGCCGCGGGCCAGTCACCGCGCGGTGCAGCAAGGGGCGTTGGGGAGCTCGCCTGCGGGTGCTTGGCCCAGAAGTCGGCCTCGAACTTGGCCTGCGTGTCGCGGTACTCCTGCTGCGTGTACCGCCCGCCCTCCTCGAAGTGCGCGGCCTCCTGGAGCTTGTGCACGCGCTGTCGCTTCGTGGTGAAGGGCTTCTCGCTGCGGATGCCCTCGGGGTGGAACTCCGGCACCCAGCCCTCGGGGGGGATGATCTTGACGATGCCGTGCTGCCGCCCGACGTCCTTGATGCTTGCGATGTACGCGAGCGGGTCGAGGAACTCCGCCACGCTGGGGCGGAACACCGGCGCGTCCTCCGCCTCCTTCTCCTCGCGCTTGACCTGCTGCATCGAGAGCTTGAGCGCCTGCGGGGGGCGTGCCGCGGGAGCGCAGCGCGGTTTCGGCGCCGCGGGCACAGCGGCGCACTCGTGGTCGCGCTCAGCAGGCACGGCCGGCTTCGGGCCGCGCCGTGGCCGCGAGGAGCCGCGACAGGCCGCGAGCCGCGGCCCGGCGGCGCGACGAATTCCGCAGGGCCCGGGGCGGCGGTGCGGGGCCGCCAGGGCGCGCGCGGGCCGAACCGCGTGCGTGTTGCTCTCTGCCTCTGCGCCCGGTCGTCCGCGCCGCACCGTGCCCGCGGCGGCGAGCCGCCTCGGCGGACCGGTCCCCGCAATAAGGCCACCGAGCCAGCGCGGCCCGCGCCCTCGCGGGCCACGGCGGCGGCCGTCGCTCGATCGAGCCCTGCTCCCTGGCAAGACACGCGCACGCGGGCTACAGGCGGGCTACGGGCGTCCGGGCGCACCAGCTCCAGGCCCGGGTCCGCATCGTGCTCGTCCGCGAACCGCGTCACGGCGCGGCGCGCCCGCTTGCGCGGCTCCCGCTGCATGCTCGGTGGGTGCTCCCCTGAAGCGTGTGTTTCCGCCGCGGGAGCAGTTTGCGGCCTCGCGCGGCCGCTGCGGGGGCTGTCCGCCGCACGGGCGTTATCGAGGGGCGGTGCGACGGCCTCGCGGGCGGCGCGTCGATCGACGCCCGGTGGTTGCCGGGAGTGTGCAAAGGAGGTTCCGACCCAGGGCCGCTGCGGCGCGGCTCTTGGCTACGGGGCGCCCGGTCTCGGGCAGCAGTGCGCCGGGGGCGGGCGGGTTTGCTGCGCGGATCCCGCTGGCGAGGCCCATGTCGCCGGGCGCGGCAGGTCGAGACGCCCCTGTGTACTTCGAGCCGGTCGAGACGGTCGCGGCGGGCCTGCAGGGATATCTTGCGGCGGAGCGACCGGCACGCGTGCTCTTTGGAAAAGACAGAGGCGTGTCGGGGTGCAAACGTGGCCGTCCGTTGCGTCTGCGCGCGTGGTGGATCGATGAGGCCAACGGCCTGAGCGAGAGCGCTCGCTGACGCGGCAGGCGGCGGATCTGCGAGTGACTTGGCGGCGGATGGCGCGATATGACGTCGAGGGCGTCGCTGGACTGCGGCGGAGACGGCGCGCGCCCCGAACCTGAGCGCGCGGACCTCCCCCTGCCAGCAGAGGTGCTCTCGGGCCACGTGCTGCCCTTGCTGTCGTTCGCGGACGCGTGCCGGCTCGCGTGCGTCAGAAACTCACTCCATGAGAGGACGGCGGAGCATCTGAGGGAGCGCAGGCCCCTCCAGCCGGCGGTCGCGGTGTCTTTGGGTGGCTCCCAGCAGCTCTGCGTGCTGCCGTCGACGCTCGACCCGCCGGGAGTCGACGCCGAGCACGGCCGCAGTGACGGGAGTGAGGGCAGCAGCAGCAGCCCCTGCATCAAGGTCGTCCCGTACCAGCACGCGAGCCGCGTCCACGTCTTGCAAGACGCGAGAGAGTCCAAATTCTGGCTCAAGAACGCCGAAATCACGGGTAATTCCCCGCGTTCCAGAACAAACAATCCCCTCCCCGCGGTTCCGCGCACGTCATCCCCGGGAGCCCGCGAATCCGCGACGTGCGCGCCACATTCTCCCCCGGGCTCCTTTCACAGCCCCTTGTGAGTGTCCCGCGGGTGTGAAAGGAGCCTCCCGGGCATGAACGCGCAGGTCTGGTGTACAGCGCCGAGGACGACGAGCTCGTGTACACCGCGACGGGGCACCCTCACTACCTCGGCTCCCCGGTCATCACCACGATGCGCCGCTGCGAGCGCACCCCGGACCAGCCCGAGCCCCTGAGCCAGTCCACAGTCATCAACCTCTCAGCGCGCACATGGATCGCGAGTGAGCCCCCGCCACTCCCCGCGCTTTCCTCCACTGCCTGGTCCGCCCGCCCGCGCCGCTCCCACACCCGGCGCGCACGCCGCCCCCCCGCGGCGACCTCCCGTCGTCTCGCGGCCCGCCGCCCTGCCGACCGCCGCCGCGTGACATCCGCGCCCGCCCCGCTGCAGGCATGCCCACGGAGGACCCCGTGGCGCAGCGGCCGCACGACGTGCACATGTCGGGCTCCACCGCCATCGTGTGCGACCGCGCCAGCCGCTGTGTCGAGGCCGTCGACGTAGGGGCGGCGAAGGGCCGCTTCAGCCACGCGTGGCACGCGGGCTTCCTCAAGGCCGGCAAGCGCACCGCCAGCTTCACGCACAAGCTCCCGCACGCCGCCACCTCGAAGTGGGGCGCGGTGCGGCGACGCTGTCTCTGGCCGAGCGAGAGCTCGTCCGACCGCTCGACGCTCGAGCCCGTCGCGTCCTGCGTGGGCCCCGACGGCGCGCTGTTCGTGGCCATGAGCGGCAGACACCTCGCGGCGGAGGCCCCCCCGAACGGCGGCGCGGAGGGGACTCCCGCCTGGGACGGCACGTGGACGACCTGCGTCAAGCGGTTCCCGCTCGAGGCGGCCCTGGACGACACGGACGCGCCCGGGAACGCGCGCCCGACGCCGTGCTCCGACTTCTGCGTCCTTGCGGACCTCGAGGCAGCGGGGGTGTGTTTCAACGGCTCCGGGGACCTCGTGATTGCCGGCGTCGCGGGCGCCGGGGCGGATCGGCACGGGCGCATCGTGCGCGTCAAGGTGCGTGCAGCGACGGTCCACCCGCCCGCTGCCGCAGCGCTGGTGTGCGTGCGTGTGTTTGCGGTGTGGAGCCGTGGTGGTTTGAAGAGGTGCGATGATGCCGCGCTGTGCAGGGGCCGCTCGCTGGGGACGAGGCAGGGGAGGAGGGCGGCCCGCTGCCGGGCTGGGGGCGGGAGGAGGGGGGTCGTTACGGCCTCCCTGTCAGCATCGTCTGTGTGCCGCCGCGGGTGACCGCGGCCGCGCGCGACGGGTCGTACGTCCTGTCCACGAGCAGCGCGGCCCGTGCGCTCGCGGACGAACCGGGGGGCTACGTGGTGCGGATCGACGCCTCCGGGCGCGTCGAGTCGGCGGTGGGGTTCTCTCGACCCCCCTCGGCGGAGGGGGGGAGTCGGCTGGACCAGCCGGGCAGGCTGTGCCTGCTGCCGCCGTACGCCCTGATGCCCGCGCAGCAGCAGGACGGATGACGGCCAGCGCACCGCCGTTGGACGGACGGCGCTGCCAGTCGCGCGGCCTGGCGGTCGCGCGCACGCGTTGCCGGCCCAGGCCCGGCGCCGTGCGTCCAGTGTGACAGGAAACACGCGCACTGGCGTGCCGAACAAGCGATGCGCACGCCTGGAAGAAGGATGACTGATGATGCATGTGCAAGTGGGCAAAAAATGACGACTCCGCTTTCGTGTCCGAACGGCTCAGGAACCGACGCGGCGTTCTGACCGATGCGGCGGCTCACAGTGTGTCGAGCGCCGGGGGCGCGGTGTGCGCCGTTCGCTGTTCAGCTGCTCACTTCCTAGGCCGGCGCCCGCCCGCCATGGTCTCCCTTCCGAGGACGCGCTTCCGCGTTGGGCTGCCCTTGTCCTTGTTGAAGAATCCCGAGTCCCGTTCCCGCATGTTGTCCTGCGAGCGCGACGACACCGCCCGATACGTCCAGAGGTGGTTGAGGACCCGCGACGTCGCGCCGCGCGGGGGGTACGCGAGCTGACTCAACAGAAAACATAGCTAGCACACAGAGAAGCCGAACGGCAGCGCTTCGGCCCGCGAAAGCGCCGGACAGCCGAGCGGGAGCGCTGGACCTCTCTGGATTGATGCGATTCGCGCATCAATCGTGTGCGCAATTCGTGGCTCTCAGCGACGATGCTTGCGCACCTGGGCTTCCTGTCCCGGCTTGAGCGCGAGCGGAATCGCCGCCGTCGCCACCAGACCGAGCCCGACCGCTGCAGCGGGCAAGACCCAGCCCGGCGCCTCGACGCTGCCTGCGTGCCGTACCAGAGCCGCGCAGACCGTTTCTCCGCGGAATCCGGGCACGCAGCGGGGTTCATGAGCTCTGGAGCCGTCGAGTGCGGCACAGAGTCGCTCGCATCATGCCGGTATGTGCCGCGCAGGGAGGATACCTGCAGCGGCCTCGGCAACCTGGAGGACGAGGTCCGGAGTGGCCGCGGCGCGCACGGTGCGCGCTCGGGGCCGCTGTGCCGTGGCTGCGGGCGCGGAGCGCGGGCAGGAACGGAGCATCATCGCCATGTCGCACCGGATTCGCGCGTGTCTAGTGCTGACTGGGCCGCACGCCAGAAGGGCCCAATTGGCTTCGTTCGCGGGTCGACACGGGCGTGAAAGCGGCCGGAACGATCGTGTATGGATTGTCAAAGGCGTTGCGGGGGAGCCGAGGGTCGTCAAGCAACGTACACGGCACGAGAGACGCGCTGACGTCACACACCTGTCTTACGCCAACGCGCACACCCCCCTGCGCCGAGATCCCCGCGCCGCATCGCGCCACGCAAAGCCGCGACAACCCCGGCCTCGTCGGGCACGACACGCCACCGCCACGACGCGTTTCGCCCCTCATGTGCTCGCACGGCACGTTGCGGCACGTTCGAGGGCCAGGCGTGGCGCTCTTTGGTGCGGCCGACGCGGGCACGCCCCGCATGGAGACGTCCGCCGGGCTGCTGACGGGCTTCGTCGCTGCCCCGCGCACAACCAACACACGCGCCGCAACACGTGCGAAGGAATTTCGCTGTCACCGTGTTCCGCGGGCCGAAAGCCCCAGGCAGTCGCGAAGCACAGCCGCCGGCGTCCCCGAGCAGCGGGGCGACCGCGGACGGACCCGCGGGCGTCGCGGTGCAACGGAGTCAGACTGAGAGACGTGCAGTCCCCCTGGTGCCCCGGACGCCCCGGCGGGGCACGAGGGGTCCGCTGCGCGCTCCGCTCGCACAACACAAGTCGCCAATCGCGCAGAGGCCGTCCGAAGCGGCCGCGCACACGGCCTGGGACGCACGTCAGGGGATGGCGGGGGTCGGGGCGCGCGCGTGCGCGCACTGCGGCGCCCCTGCCAGCTTCCGCTGTTCGAAGTGCAAGACGTCTGTGTACTGCTCCCGCGAGTGTACGTTTCCGCGCGTCCAACCCCGCCCCCTGCATACACGGGCGCGCTCCGTGCAGCCCCTCTCGTGCCTGCTTCGTCGCCGCTCGCGGACTGCACGCGCCGTGAAGCGCGCCGAACCGCGTCTCGATCGGTTCTGCTCGACCTCGCGCACCGTTTCGCACACGCAACCTGCGCGTGACGTCGTGCAGCCGTTCGTCCCACGGCCCACTCCCACAACCTCACATGGTTATATCAATGAATCGAGTATTCACAATTCATCATTCGCCTTCACATTTACATATCTTGCAGGCCAGAGAACGCACTGGCCGTCGCACAAGGCCGCATGCACGCCCCGCGACCGGCCGCCTGCGCCGAGGCGAACAAGCTCGAGCGTGAGGCCCGGGTCCTCGGCCGCGAAGGCGCGCGGAGCGGACCGCAGTGCGCCCGGCCCCTCTGCTCCAGCCCGCGCTCCCTCTCGCTCGAGTTCACGGAGCCTGCGAGCGCGCATCCCGACCCGTCCCGCGCGGAACGAGTCCTCGAAGTCCGTCGCCTCCGACCGACGTGGCTCAGGCGGGTCGTCGCAGCCGAGACCGACTGCGGAGGAGGGCCAGGCAGGCCATGCGGGGGGACCGACGGCCGAGGCGGGGGCGACAGCGCGGCAGGCGGAGCGTTCGCGGGTCGCCCGATCCCTCCGGAACCTCGTGTCCTCGTTCCGGAAGCGCAACGCGTCGGACGTCGCCGCTGAGTCCTCACCCTCGCGCGATGCTGACCAGGCAGGGCCAAAGCGGTCCAGCTCGCGGCGACTCACGCCGCGCACGACCTCGACTCCGCCCCGAGCCTCCTCGCCAGACCAGGAAGCCGAGCCGGACCAGAGCGTCCTCACGCCGGACCCATCCGGCCCGCGCATGGCCCCGAACATCGTCCCGCGGGCCGACCCGCCAGGCAAGGCGCTCGACACGACCGTCATCTACACGCCCTCGCTGCCCCCGGCGTCCCCCGCCAGCCGCGGCCGCCCCGCCACCATCGAGGAGCTCCCCACCGAGGTTCTAGAAACCATATTTGCGCGGGTGCCGGGCCGGGACCTCGCGCGCTGCGCCGGCGTGTCCCGCCACTGGCGCGCCCTGGCCGGCACGGAGTTCCTCTGGCGCCGCGTCGTCGGTGTCGCGGAAGGCGACCTCGTTCGCGCGGCCACCCTCGCAGCGCACAATCGCATGTCCGAGTCGCTGCGCGAGCTCGGCGTGTCGGCGCCGACGCTCGCGCCGGAGGCGCTCGCGATAGGGCGCCGGAGCTACGCGCGGCTCGCGCCGTGGCTGAAAGCGCGCGGCATGTCGCCGGAGCTGCTGCTGGAGTCGGTGTCGCGGCGGAGGGCGCCGCCGACGCCCGCCGGGGCGGCGCGCGCGGAGTGGACGGACGCGTGGCCGCAGGACTCGCTCCTGAAGTCGGTCTTCGGGGCCGCGGAGCGCATCGACAGCAACTGGCGCAACGCGCGGTACCAGACCAGGACGCTGTCGCCGCACAGCGGCAACGTCGAGTGCCTGGTCCACACGCGGTGCGAGCCGCTCGGGGACGTGATCGTGAGCGGCGGCTGGGACGGGCAGGTCGTGGTGACGGGCCGCGCGAAGGGGAACGTCCTCCGGAGCTTCAACCACGGGGCGGAGTGGGTGACGTGCGTCGCGGCGGGGCAGGCGCTGGTGGCGTCGGGGTCGACGGACGGCTCGGTGAAAGTGTGGTCGTACGGGCTGCAGTCCAGCCCGATGGCGATCATGCAGTACCTCACGAACGTCGCGTCGCTAGCGTTCCTCCACAACTCGGAGCGGTATCTGTCGGTGGGGTTGGTGGACGGCAAACTGCACGTGTGGGACCTGCAAGAGGGCTCGCTGGTGCGGATTCTCCGCGGACACCAGGACGTGCCGTGGATGCTCAAGTCCGTGCCGCTGCACTGGAAGCCGAGGGCGCAGGAGGGCGCAGGCGCCACCGCGCCCGCCACGCACGCGCGAGGGGGGGGCGGCGCCGCAGACGACGCGCCGGCGTTCGCGGGCGGCACCGGGCCCGACGTCGCCGCGATCGGCGTCCGCATGGGCCACCTCGCGCACGCGGTCGCCGGCCTTGCCGGCCAGCGGCTGCCAAGCATGTCGGGTGAAGCACTGGACCGCGTCCGTGCTGCGATGGAGACGCTCCACGACCTCGGCTTCCTGAGCCGCGCGCGCGAGGTGGCTCCGACGACGGTCCTGGCGTGCGCGCGGGACGGCATGATGCGGGCGTGGAACGTTCTGGGCCCGTGTCCCGCGCCGCCGCAATCGTCGCTCATTCAGATCATCTCCGAGGACGGCCTCCCCGGGCTGGTGCTGGCGCCCGCGGCGGAGTGGCGCGCGCACACGTCGGCGGTGCTGTGCACCGAGGTCGTCGACCTCTCGTCGCTGTCGGAGGCCGACTGTTGGCGCGACCTGGCGGTGGCGCAGATCGCGCGCCTGAAGCAGCGCGCGGTGGACCGGGCCTCGAAGGAGAAGCCAGCGACGGGGGCGGCGCCCGAGCGGTCCGGCGCCGGCGCGAGCGAGGCGCCGCACGCCGTGCCGCGCCTCGGGGTGCCGCCGGCGAACAGCACCGCTGCGGTCGCAGCCCCGCATGACTTCGGCGCGGGGGCGGACGAGGCGTCGCGGGTTCTCAAGGAGCGCGGCCCGGGGCAATACGTGCGGCCGCCGGGGATCGTTGTTACGGGCGGCGCGGACCGCTGCGTGCGCGTGTGGTGCATGCAGGACCTGAGCCTGCTGCAGGAGCTCAAAGGCCACTGGCACGGCGTTCTGTCCGTCAGCGTGAGCTTCCCGCAGCGCCCCGCGCTCGCGGACGCCGCGTTACCGCCCGGCGCCGGCGTCGCGGAGCCTCGGGACCCACGCGCTGCTGTCTGGGTGCTGTCCGGGAGCCACGACGGCGAGGTGCGCGTCTGGGACATGCTCTCCGGGAGCTGCCTCGCCATCCTCGGGCACCACGCGGGGCCCGTTGCCACGATTTCGACCCGCGGCGCCCTCCACGTGACCCTGGCGCCCACCGACGGTCTTTCTGCGTTCTACCGGCACCCGTACTGGCCCGCCGACGAGTCGGCGCGCATCCCGCGGACGCCGATCTGCACGGGCGGGAGCGCGGGCGCGGCGGGCGCTGCGGCGCTCGCGACCGGCGGAGGACGAGCGGCGGCAGCGCTGCGAGCAAGCGTCGCTCAGGCGCGCGGGGCGGGGGCGGGGGCGGGGGCGGGGGAGAAGGGCGCCGCGGGGAACACAGCGGCGCTGAAGGCGGTGCTCGGGGCGGAGGAGGTGCTGTCGCTTGTGCAGGGCGCGTCGTTCACCTTTGCGCACTCGCTGGCGTTGGATCCGCGCGGGCTGTCGCTGGGGACGCAGACGGGCGAGGTGCTGGTGCACGACTTTTCGCCGCCGATCGAGGCGATCCGGTGAGCGCGTGCGGCGTGTGATCGGTCGCGTTGACGAGCGTTGCGGAGCTGGTCTCACGTCTACACGTCTGTGGCATTTCGCGCGAGTACTCCTAGCACGCTGCCGCCTTGATCAGGACGATAGCACACCCGCATTTCGTTTCGTGCGCGGGTGGTCAATTACTACTCTGTCTGTTTCCAGGCCTTGAAACCAACCCTTTCATCCCGAACGTCGAGCTTTGGAGCGATTTTGGCGCGGCCGTTGCCGCCTCGCTCGGTGACGTCGAGGGCGAGGCTGTAGTTCGTCCGCGATGCGGTGGCCAGCCGGACCTGGACATATTGTGTCCCCGGACCCTGATGTGGCACGCTGCCGGACTGCTGGACCGCGTTAGATGACCTTCTGCGCTCCTGCGGGTCGGTCACTTCGAACTTATTTCAAGATGCGAGGATACAGCGTCGTGGGAGGTCGTGCGACGCAATGCGGGCCCAGTCGGTTGCACGGCAACTCCCGTCCGGGGCGCCGCAGCACGGGAGCGCATGGCGTAGTCCACGTGCCTAGCAGGCGCGTTTCCGTCCTTCGACGTGTCACTGTGGACAGGGACCTCCAGGAGCGCCCGCGGAGCCCGTCCCCGGCCGGTCGCCCCAGGGAGAGGCCGTCGCTGAAGGACACCGAGCTGGGGTGCCCGCACTTCAGCTCCTGCTCGGGCTGCACGATGGAGAAGAACCTCGGGATGCCGAGAAGCGCCCGGCAGGCCCAGGCGCTGTTCCGGGGGATGTCTCTCCCCTTCTTCATCGACCACGGTGCGCACTCTCTCCCTGCCGCCGGACCTCGCGAATTCTCGCACGAACATGACGCTGACGCGAGCACGCGAGCGACTCCTACGTATGAACGTCACGCCGCGACCGCTGCACAGCGTCTTTGAGCAGAAACGGCGCTGGGATGCGAAGCGGTCGTCCATCTCGCACGACACGCCAAAGGTGTCGCTCTCGCCACAGAGCTCGCCCAGGCCGGCCGCCTCATCGCGCCCCAGCTGCGCACGCGCTCTGCGCAGGTCCGCCGCGCGGGTGGCGCTTCCGGGCCCGCCTGGCGGTCCGCGGCAAGCCCGGGAAGCCCGTGGTTGGGTTGTTCCGCACGGGCACGCACGAGGCGATCGCCATGCCGAACTGCACCGTCCACCACCCGCGCATCAACGACGCGGCGGCCGCGATCCGCGACGTCGCGGCCGCGACGCGCGTGGAGCCGTACAGCGACGCCGGCAAGGGCCCGCCGAGCGGCGACTTGCGGTACGTGCAGCTCACGGTGGAGCCCCGCGCCCCCGAGTACTCCTCGACGCCCGTCTGGAAGCTCCCGAAGTTCTCCCGCGACGCCACCGCCGTCGAGGTGGTCCTCGTCTGGGCGGCGACCGACGCCGACGCCGCGGTGCGGGACTCGGCGCGGCTGGTCGACCGGCTGTGGCGCGACCACGGGCTGCACGGGGGCTCGGGGCTGGTCTCGCGAATCTGGATCAACGCCCAGCCGTCGAAGGGGAACGCGATCTTCGCGAAAACCCCGCACAGCTGGCGGCTGGTGCGCGGCACGGGCGCGCTCGCACAGCCGATCGCGGACGGCCTGGCGGTGAGCGTCGGGCCGGGGAGCTTCATGCAGGCCAACCTCGAGATGGCGGCGCGCGCAGTGGCGTTCGTTGCGGACTACATCCCGGCGGGCGCGCGTCTGACGGACCTGCATGCTGGCGTTGGTGCGATCGGGTTCGCGCTGGCGGCCCGCGGCGGGCTTTCGTCGCTGCGGTGCGTCGAGGTCGACGAGGCGGCGGCGGCGGCGTTCCGCAGCACCGTGGATGCCGCGTGGCGCGGCAGCGCGCGTGCGTTTGGCATCGAGCGTCCTCGGATGCACGTGGGGCGCGCGGGCGACGCCCCGGAGCGGTGGACGGCCGACACGGACGTCGTCGTTGTCGACCCGCCGCGCAAGGGCCTGGAGCCGGCGCTCCTGAGCGAGCTCGCGGACGGGTGCGCGGACAAGCCGGGTCCCAACACCCTCGTGTACTTCTCCTGCGGATTTCCGGCACTCCAGGTGCCCGCCCCGCTCCGCCTTGCCCTGCATCTGATTCTGCGGCGTTTGCACCGCGCAGCTGAGACCATCGCCGCCTGTGTGCTTTCCGATCGGCGCGACAAAGCCATGGCAATGTGCGCGAAGCAAAACGTGCGCAATAGTGATTGAAACGCCCGCGCAAGACACGACATGCGCGCAGAGGGACGTGGCGGCGCTGCTCGAGGGGCGGGCCGGGTGGGAGGTGGCGGCGGCGCGGGGGTTTGTGTTCTTCCCGGGTTCGGATCACATCGAGACCGTCGTGGTCCTGAAACGCACGTGATGGGCTGGCAGCTGTGCTGGCAATGACAGGCAGGGTGCAGGGGCGGAAAAGGATGGTGCGCACGGCCTCGGGCGGGAGTTGAAGGAGTTTGTGAAGGCTGGGAGGCATCCTGGGTAAAGCGGAGGGGGGAGTATGTAGTATCTAGTTGCCGTGGGGGGCGTGGGCGCTCCTCTTGCACCCTTTCGAACGACAGAGGGCGCGTTGAAAAATAAGAGGGACGCGACAAAGGACGTTGCACGGTCCTGTGCGCAGTGGCATGCGTGCACGCATGCTTACGGACGCGCACAAGTGAGCTGTCGTTGTTGATCCGTCGGTGCACTGCTGGGGCGCGAGGGCTGCGCACGCGTGAGATGCTTCGGAACATGCGCACGACGGGTGGCGGGGAGGGGAGGTTCGCAGCAGGGCGCGCCACGTCAGACAGCACGTGTGCGACGTCATGGGTGAGGTTCAGGTCAACTGCGGGGGCGCGTCTACAGGCGGGACGAGCATCGACGCCTCGACGTGCTGCGAAGGGGGTGAAGCGCGAGTGCAGTCGGAAAGGGGGGGGGTCTTGGAGATGTGGGAAGGGGGGGGGTTGGTACGTCTTCGTCTTGACCAGGCCCTGGACCCGGATACACCGCTGCGCGTGACGGGCGCGCAAAAATCGTTGCATCTCGCGGCGATGCACCGCGCGCGTCTTGCGAGCGTGCTCCTCCAGCGCACCGCGCCCGGCTCAGAAGTCGAACACATTCGCCCAGAGCGACCCGTCGGGGATGTCGCTCGATTTCCGCGGCCCGCCCGTCATGCTGCTCTGCAGGCTGCTGTTCGTCGGGCGGTGGATGTCCCCCGCGGAGTCGCGCCGAATGTCCCCGTCCGGCCCGTACCCAAAGTCCACCCAGTCGTTGTGCAGCTCGTCCGACACCAGCGCGTCTCCGACAGCGCCCTCCTTGACGCTCGCCAGCTTCGGCCGCCGCGGCGCCGCGCGGTGCTCGCTGCTGTGCAGGTGCCCGTGGGCCAGGTGCACGTGCGCGTGCAGCCCGTGCAGCTCCCCCGCGGGCCCCGACGCGCTCGACGACCGCACCCCGTCCGCGTTGCGCCGCGGGCCCTCGGCCCGCCCGCGCGGCGACGCCGGCGCGCACTCAGCTGACAGCTTGCCGGACCGGGACGCATACAGCACGGGGGCGCGCGCGTGGCGCGGGACGGACCGCCCCTCGAGCGCCGCGGACCGCAGCGGGGACGCGAGGAGCCCGCGCGCGAGCGCGACCACGTCGAACAGCTTGGGTTCGAGCGCGTTGGCGTCGATGGCGTTCAGAAGGTTGCCGCGGATCTTCGCGATGCGGAACGGCTTCGAACCGTCGACGGAGTCGTAGCCCCACACGTCGAAGCCCGTCCACGGCCCCGGGCGGGGCCCCGCGGCGGCGCGCAGCGAGCGCTCGTAGAACGCCAGCGCGTACACCGGGTGCACGAACGACGCGACCTCCGTGTCCGCTGCGGGCGCGGGGGGGCGCGGGGAGCAACAGGGGTGGGGTCCGAGGCACGGAGGTGGAGTGCGCGGCCCAAGGTCGGGCGTCCCGGGACGCTGCGCGCGCGTGCGACTTGCTGCGGGGCGCGGGGGCGCGTACCTCGGTGGCGCGCGTCCTCGATTCGGTCCTTGAGGGGGACGTCGAAGGGGAGCGGTCCCGAGTTGGTGACGATGATGGCCGTGTTCCCGTCGGGGCCCATGACGAGCGTAGCGCCCGGGAGCAGGGGCGACACCGTGTCGACGCTGAGGACCCGCCCGAGCTGCGCGAGGCGCCCTGGAACGCTGTCGAGCTGCCTGCGAGGTCAGGCGGGGGGATGGCGGTTCGAGAGGGCCGGAATTCGTGCGCGGCGCAGGACGTGGGTGCGGAGGTGGTTGAGGACGCACCCGACGATGTACGGGATGATCGCGTGCTTCCCGGTGCAGATGGTCTTCTCCGCGAGGGCCGTTGGGGTCAGCTCGTCCCAGCTGACGGTGTATTCGAGCGCGTGCGACTTGTTCCACGAGCTCACGCGCTCATCCCCTGCGCAGCAAGAGGGGAGCCGCGTCGTGGCGTTGGCGCGGTGAAGGGGCCGCGTCTGTGCGGGACGGGGAGGCAATGTGCGCGGAAGCGAGATCAGGCGCGGTCGGGGGGTGGATAGGGGGTGTGCGGCGCGTACCAGGGCTCGCTTCGCTGTTGCCCTGCTCCTCGGTGAACGTTGAGGGGAGTTTTGGCCGTTCCACGCGCTGCGGGACCTCGGCCTGGCGCCTCTGGTCCTCCTCGTACAGGGCTTGCTTCGAGCTCTGCCCTCCCATCCTCGCAGCGTCACTAGACTCGCGGGACGCGGCACAGCTGTCCAGCAGCTAGGCGGGGGTCCGCAAGCGCACGGTCGCGCGGCCTGTGCGCTCGTTTGGCCGCGGCGGGAGACGTTTCGAGCACGTTTCGCCCCGGTGGTCGCAAACCGCGCTCCCCGGGCGCGCTCCGCTCGACTGTTGACGGCAAACTGTTTCGCCAGCACTGAGCGGCCCGTGTGGTCGTCGGCGCCGCGAGGTCAGTGTTTACGCTGCTTTTCAGGAGCTTGTTGGTCGACTGAGTGCCGGGACGTGCGCAGCGCGCTCCCCAACGACGCCCCGACGCGCATGACTGTCCAGCTATCAGCGCGACACCAGTACTGACCGACTTGCGCCCGTGCTCCGCGGCACCCCCGCCGCCTCAGGAGCTCCGGCGCGCCCACGGCTGCGAGGATATGCTGCGACATCCCGGTTGCGCGCGCAGGTCCCTGCGACGACCGGCCATCGCGGCGCCGCGCTCTAACTGTCCACCGACAGGGCTGCACGTCGTGCGGCCGGCCTGATCGCGTGATGTGAGCGAAAATCGCGCACCCGACCTTGCTAGTACCTGAGAGGCGCAGCCGTGCGTCGTAGAGAGCGCGAAATCCGTCGAATCGTTGCGCAGCGGGAAGCAGGCTGGGCAGCGGCACACGGCTGGATCGCGCACAGCGTTCCCGCGGTTCTCGGGCAATCACTCGCAATTGGATAGAGGATGGTGTCGCAGGGAGCCGGATCAAAGATATCGCGCGTGAGACCGAGCATTCGCACGCGTGGGAGGTTGCGCGTCGACAACGACCCTCCGTGGAATATCGCCGCCGTGTGCAGCGGCCGGGAACGCGTCCGGCTGTCCCCGGTGCCATACCTGTCGCGGCGAGTCGGCCGTGCGGGAACGACGCACGGGAGGGCTGTTCGACGTTCCTAGGTTCCAGAAAGAAGTATAACGCGGCGCTTATGTGCGGCACCCGCGCGTTGCCGCCGCCAGTCTCGCCTACGAGGGCCCCGCGCGTATTGACCGGCGTCGTTCGGGGGCAGCGCGTCCGACCCAAGCCCCGTTATTGGCCGCATTTCGCGCATTGCACACCATGGGGGACTCAAACAACGCCGCAGAGGCCGAGCTGGCGCTCAACCGCGTCGACGACAGCAGCCAGATTGCGCTCGACGATGCGTTCGACAGGGACATTGACGTCGCCGAGATGATCAACGTCGATTCGCCCTCGGGGGCGGCTGCAATGGGGGGCACCGCTCGCATGCCACGCGCGCCTGCGGGGCCGGACAGGCCGGCGGCGTCCCGCGCTCAGAAGCGGCGCAAGACCCCGTCAGTCCTCCTCCAGGTCCGCTGCGATCGCCGTGGTTGCGTCTCTGCCTCGAAAACGACGAATCTCGCCATAACATTCCCGGCGTTGTTCCCCGTCGGAATCCGATAGACTGGCGCACGTCCCCGCACATGCGCATGAATGAATCCACACGCAACGAGACGCACACTCCGCGCGGAGCCCTCGAGCTGGCGCGGAAACGAACAACACTCGGGACATTTTCACACAACAATGTTTCATCCATCCGTTGATCGAGTGCAGCGGGACGTGTTCGCGCGCCACGGCGCCTCGCTCGCGCTCGCGGAGAAGGCCGACGAGTCCCTCGACCGCATGCTCCTCGTCGTCCGCTTCCTCCTCCAGCTCTGCGCCGACGTCGCCCGCCCCCACCCCTCCGTGGACCACCTCCCGCTCGCCACCATGGGCACGCACTACGTCGGGCAGCGCCAGCTCGGACCGCACGGCGCCGGCACCGTCCTCCTGCACATCCAGGCAAGCGTGCCCCGCGCCGCCCACCCGCGGAACGCAACGCCTCCGCCGCGACGCATCACGTGCGCGCTGGCTGACGCCTGGACTCGGTGCAGGAGATGGCGTTCTACGACGGAGAGGAGGTCGAGCCGTACTGTCGGCGGCCGGAGGGCAGCCTGCGCGCGTTCATGGACATCAACGCGCGCCCGCAGGCCAAGGTCAAGGGCGGGCGGCTGCGGCGCTCGGTCGCGATTCGCGTGCAGCTCCGCGCGCGCTGCAAGGTCACGATGCCGAGCCACGCCGAAACCTACGTGTTCGAGCTCCCGGGTCCGTCACGACGACATATTTATACCCCGACCCGTTTGTGCTGAAATTTCAAGCCCTTGCAGGGCCCACGTGGCATCCGGTGGCACGCTAGCTGCGCTCCTGTCGCGTTCCGAGATGTTTGAAACATTCTCTGGTTTGCAGACGTGCTGATCATGGACCCGATGGGCACCGCCGCTTCGGCCATCGAGCTGCAGGGCGACGTCAAGATCTCCGCCCCCGCAAACGGCCTCTCCTGCACGATGCAGTTCCGCCCCGGCGCCCGCGTCGACGGCTTCGTCGAGCGCTTGAACGGTGCGCCGAACCTCTCTGACCGACCCTCGGCCTGCGCAGCCTCTACGTGCGAGCCCGATGCACGCACAGGGCATCATACCGTACGTGATGCTGAGCGGCTCCGCCGCCCCGGTGCAGGTCTCGCGACGGAGCGGGTCTGCACGTTGTCGGGCGCGTGGGACGGCGAGGTGCACGCGAGCTCCGCCGTGCTGGGTGCGACGGGCCTCGTGTTTACCGCGGTTGCGCCCGGGCAGCCGCCCGTCCAGCGCTCCGTCGACCTGCGGCGGTTCGGCCCGCGGCAGCTCCCGCGCCTGTGGACGGCGATCCACGACGCGCTCTACTCGATGGAGCCGGGCGACGCCTCGGCAGGCGCGCTCCCGCAGCAGGCGCTGCGCGAGGTCCGCGCGGAGCTCTCCGACCTCACGATTCGCAGTCAGCTCGCGGGGGGGGCACCGGGGCTGCTTGCGGCGCAGGGCGCCGCGGAGGCCGGGAAGCCGGCGGGCGCGGGGCGCGACGTCGACGGCGACTCGGACTCGGACGACTCCGACGACGAGGGCTTGCCGCCGCGGAGCGTCGTGCAGATGCCGCCGTGTATTTGGGCGATGAAGAAGCAGGGCCGCGCGATGTGGTGGCGGCTGCAGTACAGGCTGCTGGTCGTGCCTGGGAGCGTCACGCAGGGCCCGCTGCCGATGGTGACGTGCAGCGAGCACTGAGCTGCCGCGCCGGGGCGTCTGCGCTGTGTGAGTGCTGCGTTGGATGTGCGGTGTGCTGCTCTCGGGACGCGGCGTACGCAGCGGTCGCCAGCGATGTGTGAGGGGCGACGTGCGACTGGGCGAGGCGTGGCGTCCCTCCGCTGTTCGAGGCGTCGCGTGGCCGGCGACGAGCCTGCGCGTCGTTTCAGCGCGTTGGGCCATGCTTGCAGGATGTCGCTTGTGCGACGCCGGCCTGGCGATCGGCCTGTGCTCAGTTGAAGGCCCCAGGAGCGTGGTAGGGGGCGTCTCGCCGGCCGCCCACGGGGATTTGTCTACAATGTGACGTCGCCTTCATCACGGACATCACTTCGGACCGCATTAATCCGCAATACGCACCGGATGGTTCGGCGGGAAGGCCTTGGTGTTGCCCCAAAGACAGTGGGTCTTGCGCAGACGCTACGAGCGGAACGATCGGGCTTGTCGTGCACTCAGGTCCGTCTCTTGCATCCTGAGGGCTCGATCTCTTGTCGTACGCGGCGTGTGCTGCATCATGCGTCGAGAATCACGGCCAACTGAATCCCCTGCTCTCATTCGAAGAAAACCCCCGGATGGTGCCCTTGCGACGCAGACGTTGAGGTCGACCACAGCGATAATAAAGGGAGCGGTAGAGCTGGACAATCCGACATGGACGCCTCCCACGGCTCCCGCTTGGTCGGGGAACTGTTCCTCCACGTGCTGCGGGAAGTGCCCGTATTGCACAGGCTGCCGGACGAGGACAAGCCGAGCCTCGCAGCTACGTGCTGGACTGCGCTCGAGAGGGTGCTGCGGGACACCAGGGCAGTGCTGAGGGTGCACCCTGAGGACCCCGTGCTGGGTGTTTTGGCACAGCGACTCGCGGAGGGGCCGTGCGACGGGTCGGTGACGCTGTGTGGCATCCAGGTGCCGGCGACGGACGCGGGCGCGCTGTTGGCGGCGTCGAGCAACCTCGGCTGCGATCTGCCGACGAGTATCGCAGACCCATTCAAGGAGGCGGATCCCCATGACACGACAAGCGAGGAAGAGACGCGGGCGTGGACCAGACTGGTCAAGGCACTGGCCGAGGGCCCAGGCGGGGCACACGTGACGGGACTGACGCTACCTACCCTGCGCGACAGACAGTCGGTGACACGCGAGGCGCAGGGGGTGGCGGAGGCTCTGCGGACCCGGGCGGTGAAGGACAACCTCCGGTCCCTGAAGGCGGCGGCGGTGGGATGGTCGTCGTGGCCGCAAGAGGTCGAAGGGTTGCTGCACGACGCCCTGCGCGGTCTCTCGTCGCTGCGCCACTTGGAGCTCTGCAACACTCCCCCGAGCTGGGGGTGTCTGGTTGACCAGTACAGCTGCCTGACGGCGTTCGAGCTGCGGCAGTCGCGCGACGTACATGTTTTCGACGCGCGGGACTGGGGCCTGCTCCTGGACGCCGTGGAGAAGGCCACGACGCTGCGCAGTCTCAAACTTCACGTTGGGAAAATGGCCTTCAGTCAAAGCGGTGAATTGCCGCCACGGGGTCTGCCGGCGGGGCTCGAGGTGCTCGTGGCGAGCAGGGAGGTGCCGGTGCGCTGGTGGGAAGCCACTGACCTGCGTTCGCTGGAGCTGGAACGCTGCCCTTTGAGCGGGCATGTCTTTCCCGATTGGGGGCTGATCTGGGCGCATATCGCGGAGCTGGTCAGCAACAGCGAGCAGCTGCAGCGCCTGGTGATCGGGGACTTCTGGGAGTACGGGGCTTCGCAGTACGCCATCCCGTTCTTTTGGGCCCTCGAGCAGAGCACGGTCGAGCAACTCATCCTGACGTGTCCAGTTGGCGAACCTGGACAACCGCCGAGCAAGGCTATGACGGCTGCGGTGGTGTCTGCGGCACGTAATAACGCAGGGCTGCGTGAGCTGGCCCTGAGGGCGGTTGCTGGGCAACTGTTGGGCGGTTTGGACCAGACGGCAGTGGTGCAGGCCCTGCTCGGCAACACAAGTCTGCGCAAGCTGCGGCTTGAGTGGGGGCCCGAGACCACGGATGGCGTTGGCGCAGCTCTTGGCACCCTGCTCAGATGCAACACTTCACTGGTGGAGCTGGAGCTGATACCTGACGAATGGGGGCCGGAAGGCTTCGACGAGCTCCTGCAAGGCCTAGGCGAGAACAGGACGTTGCAAGTCTTGCGCATTTCCTCCGTCCATGGGTTGCTGGGTGGGGGTCGTTCAGTGGACGGCCCGTCGCGACTGATGTATCAGCTGTACGGCGGGAATCGTCACGAAGGCCGCCAGCTGCACACACTCGAGATGTGTGTGGGGAACGTCGGCCGTTACGGCTTGGAGAACATCGCAGCCGTCCTGGAGGAGCAGCGGTCGTGCAGGCTGCAGAGGCTGGCTCTTACACACGTCCCCGCCACCTCTGGGGTGGAAGCCATCGCGAGGGCGCTGCGGCGGAACCGCTGGCTCCTGTCGCTGGAACTAGCGTTGTACACGGATGTCCGGGGGACTCAAGACGTGTGCGAGCAGCTGGCGCAATCCCTGGTCGACAACACAACGCTGCGGCACCTGAAGATCAGGGGATACGCCGCCTCGCTCGACCGCGTCCCGCTTGCGAAACGTCTCCTGCATGCGCAGCGGTTCGCCATCGCCCTGCGGCAAGCGCCCGCGCGCGGGCCCTGAGCGCCCGCGGTGGCCTGTCAAAGGCGTACGTGTGTGCCTTGCCAGCTCGTTCAAACTCCAGCACCGGGGGCACGCCGCGTGTGCGACGAGCGCCGACGGTCTCGGCGCCCTGTACCGCCGTCGGCAGTCAGACCTATGCTTGAATCGGATCGGAGCGCGTCTAGTGCGCTCTTGAAGCACGTGTCAGACTGTCGGAGGGTTGCTGCCGTGTGAGAACAGCACCGACTGCTGCGACAGCGGGTCCCCGTGGGGCGGCGTAGGCGCATGATGGCTGGCGCTGGCACGTCGGATCTGTTCGAGCGTCCAGGCGCCGGACCCGTCGCCGGTGATGTGGAGGTGCAGGTCATGGTGCCGTTGCAGCGCGCTCGCGTGGCTGACGGACACGACGGTCGCGCCCGTGGCCCGCAGGGCCGCGTAGAAGGCTTCTTCGTCCGGGGTCGAGACGGCGTTCGTGGCCTCATCGAGGAACACGAGCCGTGGCCTGCGCAAAGCATGGCACCTTACACAGCGCACGTCGGTTCACCGCGGGCCGGCAGATTCAGCGATGGACGACCAGCGACGGTGCGTGACCTTGATAGCGCACTCGCTGGAGCAGCGCGACGACGATCCGCTCATGTGCGACCCTGTCAGCAACAGCTAGGGGCGGCAAGCGCTTGTGCGTCGGGCCGACTCACCTCGCCAGGAGGATCCTCGCGGCGACCAGCCGCTGCGTCTCTCCCGGGGACAGCACCGCCGTCCAGTCCGCCCGCGCGTCCAGTCCCCGCGCCGCGTCCCTCGCCAACAACCCTGACAGCCGCGCCACCTCCAGCGCCCTGCGCGCCTCCGCCTCCCACTGCCCGCCGCGCGCGCCCTCGCCCGCCGCCTGCGAGGGGTACGCGAGCTGCTCGCGCAACGTCGACTCCCCCGGCGCCAGCACCGCCCTCTGCGGCGCCCACGCCACCACTCTGTCTGGCAGCAGCACCTCGACCGACCCAGAGTCCGGCGGTTGGAGCCCGCGGATGACGTTCAGGAGCGTGCTCTTCCCGCAGCCGCTCGGGCCCGTCACGAGCAGCGCCCGGCCCGGCGGGAGGACGAGGGAGAGGTCGTGCACCACAGGCGGGCCGTCGGCGGGCGCTCGGCACGACAGGCGGCTGATGCGCAGGTGCGCCGCGTCGGGCTCGCGTCCGGCGGGTGTGGGAGCGGCCTGGGGCTCGGGGGGCGCGTGGGACGCGGCGAGGGGCTGGCAGATCCGCGACAGGACGTCCGCCAGCGTGGACGCGGGTGCGGTGGTGAACAGCGTGGCAGGGTACGCCGACGCGCCGTGCGTGGGGTGGCGCACGATCGGACAGAGCGATCTGTCGTCGACGGCGTAGTTCAGGAGCGCCTGCGCACCGCGCACCTCGCTGTACCTCGCACCTGCGCATCGCAACAACAACACGGCACACGTGATCATGGATGATTGAACGTCTCGCGAGCGAGCCCACGTCCTCGAGAGTGCGTCACGTGGCTCAGCGGGCGCGAAGCTACGGTGCCGTCGGCCCCGGCGACGCGCACCTGTCCGTCCTGAGAGCGCCAGGCCCGTTCGCGGATCGATCCCGCTGCACCAGAACCCCTGGGCCTTCAGCTCGGCCTCCACGCGCGACACGAAGGACAGGAACACGCGCAGCATGCGGTCCATCTCCGCCTCGACCTCCGTCACGTGCGCGTCCGCCTCCTGCGCCGACAAACTGTCCCGCGGAGCCAAACTCTGCCCGCCGCGCGCGAACTGAAACACCGGCACCGCGAGCACGCGCCGCCCGCGCAGCCCGCCGCGCTCCACCAAGGGCCGGCGCCACGCCCACCCCTGCGCGCTCGGCGCCCCGTCTGAGTCCCCCCCCGCTCCCTGCCAGCTCAAGTCGGGACACACCCCCCGCAGGTCCCGCGCGAAGGCGCGGCCCAGTGCGTGCACGGAGACCTCGAGCTCGTCGTCGGTGTCCGCGATCCGCGCCGCGGTCGGAGGCAGCAGGGTGTCGCACCCGCCCGCGGATCCCGCTGACGGTGCAATGCCGACGAAAGGTGGCGCGGGGGAGTCGGGCCGGGAAGCCGCGCTGCCGTTGGAGCACCTGTGCGCCTCCCGGATGGCTCCGTCGTACCCCATCTCGACCTCGAGGCTCCGCCTGCGTCTGTCGAACTCGTAGACGCGGTCCTGATGCCGGGCAGGAGACCCCCCCCGCGACGCCAGGCCGAGCTCGGCGGCCAGGTCGTGGAGGCGGAACGTCAGACCCGACAGCTGCGCTACGTCCTTGCCCGTCCGGAGCAGCTGCGTGAGGCTCCATATGAGGGAGAGGGTCGCGAAAGACGAGTTGCTAATCAGCTGCGCGATCTCGCCGGCCCCGCGGTCGTCTGCGCCGTCCGGCGCCCCCGAGCGGTACAAAAAGACCGCGAGCGCCACCACGACGTAGTTCAGGACGCTTCCGCCGTACTCCAGCATCTGCGGAAGCAAAAGCAGAACTCGCAGAAGATCGTTTGCGCCTGGCGCGGACGTGACAGCGCGCCGATATCCGATGTCGCAGCGCCCGGGGAATTCCACGCGAGACAATCTGCCATGCCACGCAACGTGCCTTGATGATCCATCCGAGCAGCCAGCGCCACGTCACGACGCGGAACTGGTTCTGCACCACGCTGCGCAGCAGCCCCTGCAGCGACCGCAGCTCCCCGCGCCCGCCGCCCACCATCGCGATGCTCTCCGCCATGCCCTGGACGCGCACGTGCCCGACTCTGCGGGCAGCCGGGACGCGGAGACTTCGGAATGGCCAGCGCTCAACAACAACGGTGCGGGTGCCGTTCCCGCTCGTGCGGCGGACACGACGAGGTCCTCTAGGGGCGCACCGGAAGCGTCCTTCTCTGCGCTCCTGCTCGTACACGCGCTTCGAGATCGGGCGCACGACCGCGGACTGCGTCGCTGCTCCGACGGAGAAGAACAGGACGGAGCTGCCCACGCCCAACCAGCCCACGAGGCGGACCGTGAGCCACGCGTAGTAGACGATCTTCAGGGGCGCCGCGACGACGATCTTCACCACCTGCCGGATCACGCGGCGCAGCAAACCCGCGTTGAGATGCAAGCAAGTGCGCACACGCGGTAGAACGCGCATTGGTGGCTCTCTACGGCGGGCGTTCAAGGGCAGAGCGGGCGCGCTGAGAGCGTCGGACGTGCGGGAGCAGAGGGTTTCTGTTGCCGTACGCAGCCGTTCGCGCACCTGGCCAAGATACCAGCTCCACTCTCTGGCGTCCGCCACGATGCGCTGGTCGCACGTGTCGACTCTGCGCACGGCGTGGTAGAACCTGCTGTCTTCGAGGTACCGCTGCTGGAGCGCCTGCGTCATCTCGTCCCGCCACCGCAGCGCCAGGAGCTCTGAGAGGAAGTCCATCATGGAGATCAAGAATGCAGTCAGCGCGTACAGAAGCGCGGCGCGCCACAGCACCGCGAGGAACCCTTCGCCGTCCCTGTCGACAAGGGCCCTGCGCGGGCCGGAACGAAGCGCGGTGCGCCGCGCGGGTGAGCTGCAAGGGGAACATTAGCGCGCAGCAGGGGGGAACGTGGCCGCACGGCGCACAGCAGCGGCATGGAGCGCTCGCGTCGATCGGAGAAGGACGCTCACTTGTAGAACTTCCCCATCATCAGGCCGGACTGCGCCGTGACGAACGCCTCCGCCATCGAGACCGCCACGAGCACCAGCGCTGGCTTGGTGTTTATAATGCCCGCAAGCGCGACGAACTTGCCAGGGAACCCCGTAACCGGCCCGGAGACGTCATGTCTGCGGTAAATCCGTCCTGCCTCGGACGTTGCGGGGACGCTCGCGGCGTCGGCGCCGTCACCGAGCGTCCCTTGGCGCAGTGGAAGTGCCGGCGGTGGCGCCTGGGCCAGATACGCGTCAGGAAAGCCCCTTGACGAGTCATCTCCCTGCCTCAGCAGCGGCACTGCCTCAGAGCTCAACGCCGCCTCGGCGCCCTTCCCCAGCCTGGCCGTGCTGGGCCCCAAGCCCGCCATCCAGCTGCTCCCCGCCAGGTCGCCCTGAGATCACGCGCCCATCGCGCTGAACTCGTTTCTACCCACAGCGACGCCGAAGGCCACAGTGTGCGTGCTCAGCAAGACCGATGTACGCAGCTTGAAGCCCGTGAGGCGCCCTAGACTGCTGCGTGAGTGACCTCTGAGACTGTCTGCACCTCAGACCCCGCGGGGTGTATTGCGTTCGGCGCGCCGACGGTCAGCGCAAGTCACAGAGCAACGCACGGCGCCCTCCCGAGAGGTCAACGCAGGATGAGCAAGCTGCAAGCTGGAGAAGCATTATTACGCCGTACTAATGGCAGGCGACAGGTTGATGATGTAGCCGTGGCGCACGTGCGTGGCGTGCGTGGAAACACCGCCCCGTGCGCGGCGCTAGGTCTGGGCGAGACGGTCGAGCTTCGAGGCCCAACGAGGACGAAGCGGAGACACACAAAGCGTTGTGGCGTAGATTCACATCGCACGTCTCGCAGTGGATGCCTGGGCATCCGCGGCGAGCGACAGCTGTTCCTTTCGGACCCGGCTTGAGCAGCAAGGGCCTGCGCCGCCCCCCCCCTGCTCGGATCCGGGGTTGCAAGTCGGAGAAGCAACTATTAGGGTATATTCAAGTCTTCCTGCGCATCGTCGCCTGGGACGAGACCTTCAATGCTGTGTTTGGCGGGCACAAATGCCCGTGTAGGAGTGCAGCCGTGTTGAGAAACACGTGCACTGCGGCGCCGCGGAGGCCCTACTGCCGCTGGCGCTCCTCGACGCCGCGCAGCGCCTCCGTGAGCTTCTTCTGCGGCACAACCATCTTCGGCTGCATCGGCGCGGGGGCGTCCTCCTCGAGCTTGACGCTCTTGAGCGGGGCCAGCGGGTGCGACGGGCCGGCGGGCGACATGGGGCCGCCCTGCGAGGGCACCTTGACAGGCCCAGGCGTAGGGGGCTCCCAGTTCCGGCCCATGTCCTCAGTCTGCTTCCGGTCGATGCCGGAAGGCTGGATCGGGGGCGGCAGCACGAGCGGCTGGCGGCTGTTGCCGCGCGGCACACCGCGGGCGGGGCCCACGTCGTCGCTCTGCCCCTCGACGGACGCGCCGCTCGGCGCCATGACGTCCTGCCGCGGCCGCACCGCGCCGCTGGACGAGCGCGGCTGCGACGTGTTGACCGGGTCCAGCGTCTCCACCGTCATCATCGTGCCGCCGAACCCGCTCGGCGTCACCCGGTTGGACTTGCCGCTCACGGGGCGCGACCCGGTCTGAGCGGGGATGTACGCGCCGGACGCGTCGCGCGCGAAGTTCACGCCGGAGATGTTGCGGTCGTACGTCTTTCCGGACGGCCCGCCCGCCGGCGTCGGCGCCACCGTGGGATTCGTCATGTCGAGGCCGACCGCGCCCGACGGCAGGCGCCCGCCGCCGCCGACGCCGCCCGAGGTGGCCATGACGCCTCCGGCCTGGTTCGTGTTGCTGCCGCCGCGCGCGCCCGACAGGTCGGACAGCAGCGTCTGGTTCATACCGTCACCGAACCCGACGCTCGTCCACGGGGCGCGGTGCTGCTTGCGGCGCCAGGCGATGAGCACGAAGATGCCGATGAGGATCGCGAGGCCCGCGATGCCGCCGACGACGGCCCCGACGATCACGCCGACGTTGACGCCGTCGTCGGTGTCGCGCGGCGTGCCGCTGCTGGGCTGCGGGCTGAGGATCTCCAGCGCCACCGCGACGCCCGTCACGGGGATGCCGGCGGCCTGCAGGGCCTGCAGGAGCGCGCCGCTGTTCACGGCGGCCTGCACCGACGACCCGGCGGAGTTGGCGTTCGCCAGGCTGGCGAAGAGCATCTCCAGCGTAATGCTGACCGACTGCTGGAGCGCGCGCGAGCTCTTCGCGGCGTACCGCATACTGTCCATCTCCATCACGAGGCGCCGGCCGCCCGCGCACGTCGGCGTGTTCGTGCGCACCGGCTTCGGGTTGACCTGTGCCAGAACCGTCGCTTCGACGGTGCTCGTGGTGTTGCCAGCGCACGACGACACCCCCGCGAGGCTGAACGTCGCGCGCACGGTGTGCGTGGCCGCCGGCAGCGTCGTGGCGCTCGGCGCCTGCGTGGCCTGGGGGCCCGCCGGCCCCTGCGTGGCGACGGTCGTCGCTTGCGGACCATTGGTGCCCTGCGGGCCGTTCGTCGCCTGCACCGTGCTCGCGGCAGTCGTCGCAGCGGGCGCCGCGGCGGTCGTCGCGCCCGGAGCGTTCGTCGCCGACACGGCCGTCGACCCCGCCGGGGTGGTGGCGGACCCGCCAGTGCCGGGGGCGGCCGTGGCGGGCGCGGCGGTGGTGCTGGGCACGGTCGTCGCGGCCGCCGGCGTGGTCGCGACGTTCTGCGGCGTCAGGACGATGCCCGTCGTGGCGTTGTCGGTCACGTTCTTCAGCCCGGCCTCGACCAGGAGGTTGGGGTCGTCCACGGTGATGTCCGCGCCGGACACAGTCAGGTTGGCGAACTGGGTCGGGTCGATGGCCACGAGCGCGCTGACGAGGCCGCCGTCGTTCAGCGACGTCGACAGCTTCTCCAGCGCGGACCCGAGGTTCCCGGTGTTGTTGTTCGGGGGCGCCGTCGTCGCCGCGGGGGGCGTCGTCTCCGGCGTCGTGGTGGACACACTCTCCGACGAGGCGGCCGCGGCCTGGCGCGAGCTCTCGGCCGCCTTCACCTGCGAGTCGATCGTCAGGACCGTCGCGAGCTCGGCGTTGCGCACCGTCTCGTTCGCCGGCAGGAGCCTGGTCTGGTCCTCGGCGTCCATCGAGGCGGCGCGGTCGACGTCCTGCGACGCGATCACGCCGCGGTCTGGCTCCGAGATCTCGATGTTGAGCGCGTTGTTCACCGGGGCGGTCGTGCTCTGCTGCAGCATGCGCGCCGCCGCGACGGGGTTGACCAGCTTGAACTGCGCCGCGGGGATGCCGAGGAGCGCCGCGAGGTTGCGGCGGACGTCCGCCGCGCGGTTGTAGAAGTCCGTGACGTCGACGGTGAGCCGCAGCGACACCTTCACGGTGCGCTCCGTGCGGATCTCAACCACCGCGCCGCCCTTCATCTTCATCGTGAAAATGGTGTTCGTCTGGTCCCAGAAGTACGCGCCCGACGGCGTGCCGTCGCCCACGGCGGGCAGGGACGACGTGGGCGACAGGCGCGACCCCTCAGCCCACGCGAACCGGTTGAGCGTCTCGTAGTAGTTGACGCGGAACACGACCTCCGCGGAGGGGCTCGCGTCGGGGAGGTAGTACCGCATGAACTTCCCAGGCGTGCCCGTGAAGTTCACGTCGACCTGCTGGCCCATGGGGACGTACGTCCAGAACGTCGACAGGCGCTTCTGGCACGTGTAGCCGAAGCACCAGCCGTGGTCCATCTTGGTCACGAGCAGGTCCGTGTACCCGTCGGTGGTGACCTTCACGGGCGAGAAGTTGCGGTCCTCGCTGTCGACGTCCAGCGTGTGGATCACCAGCAGCTGCAGGTCGCCGAACTTGCCGCGGGGCTGCGTCGCCGTCACCTGCGGGAAGCCCGACGCGCACAGCGAGCCGCCGCCGCCGAGGCCGGCCGAGTGGTAGCACGGCCCGCCCGCGCTGTCGCTCGCCAGGAAGGTCGGGAGGTCGAAGTTCGGGTCCGTGTGCGTCAGGCCCAGGCCAGGCGTGATCGTGCCCTGCTCCTCCAGGGCGCGGCGGCCCGAGAGCTGCGCGCCGTTCACCGTGCCGATGAGCCCGAAGAACGTGCCGTCGATGTCCTTGAAGTAGGTGTGCTCGAGGCCGTCGCAGTTGAGCGGCAGCGTCGACCCGTCCTTGCGGCGGTAGGTCGCAATGTCGCAGTCCGAGGGGCGGCGCCATCCCGGGTCCGGCTCGATCATCTTCAGCATGCCAGAGAGCGGCACGTTGACCTTGGCCGAGTTCTTCAGGTAGTGCGGGTGGAAGGCGTCGGGCGCCTTGGCGTGCGGCGCGAGCGCGTACGCGTTGATGTCGCACGTGACGCCGAAGCTCGAGTAGTCCGACGCGCTGCCCGCGAAGTTCGCGAAGGTGACGCCGTCGAGCGTCGCGCGGCCGAGGATCGTCGGGTACCCCTTGAGGCCGTCCCAGGGCTTCATCTCCGGGCCCGGCGTGAAGCTGAGCGCAAACGTCGCCGCCACGAAACCCATCATGTCCTGACGAGGGTTGCGGTACGACTGCTTGCTGAGGTTCTGGTGGCACGCGGCGTCCGAGTTCGAACGGCACGCCTGGCACGACGCCGTGGACGTGTAGCCCATGATGAGCGAGTCCGACACCGTGACGCTGTGGTCCCACTCAATGGGGTTGTTGATGACCCTGCCTTGCCGGTTGCGGCCCGTCTGCCCGCGCTTGAGCACGAGGATGCCCGCGTGCTTGTTGTCCGAGAGCTTGAGGCGGTTGAAGTGAACGTCCTGCCCCGTGATGCCGCGCATCGTGAGGACCCCGAAGTCCCAGTTGTGATGCGCGGTGAAGCCGTCGACGGACGTGCACAGGCCGAGGCCCTGCACGAGGATCATGCCGACCAGGGCGCCGTGCGCGGTGTTGTTCGCCAGGCGGTGCGCGGGCGTGCCGATGCGGCCGCAGTTGTCGCCGGCGACGTAGAAGCCGATGCGGTCCGAGCCCGCCGCGACGTTGCCCTGAATGATGTTGCCCGCGACCTGCGCGTCGAACACCGCGGGCAGCGCGAGGTCGAACGAGCTCTTGCCCTCCATGATCTTCCGCGTGCCAACACCCAGGTTGTCACGGATGACGTTGCGCCGCCCGCCCGCGAGCATCACGGTCGACGTGTCCCACCCGCCCCACAGCACGTTGTTCTCGAACACGATCCCGCCCGACGTCGCGTCGAAGTGGGCGCCGGCGCCGAGGATGTGGTCAAAGGCCGAGTTGCGCACGTGGATCTGGGGGTTGGTCAGGAAGCCGCCCGTGCGCAGCGCCGGGTCCGCGGCACCGTGGAAGCGCAGGCACGCGCGCTCGGAGAACCCGAACTGCCCGCAGTGGTGGAAGTAGACCGAGTCGATCGACACCCTGGCGCTCTCCGTCACGACCATGCTGACGCCGTACAGGTCCTTCTTGCTGAAGAAGGGCGTGAAGGCGTCCACGGGGTGCACGTAGCCCTGGTCCGCGGGGTCCGCCGCGGCGACCACGACCGACGAGTGGTCGAGCAGGCCCAGCTCCGCCGACGTCACGATGGTCTGGTTTCCGAGCTTGGCGAGCAGCGCCTCGTGGTTGTACAGCACGCGGTCGACGGTCGTGGCGTTCGCGAGGTGGTTGTTCTTGAGCGACCCGCGCACCACGACCTGGCTCCCGCCGTTGCGCACCTCGGAGATGATGACCTCCTCGGCCTCGTTCGGGTTCCAGAACGACGACGTCAGCACCGCGCGCAGCGAGCTCGAGCCCGTCCAGCCCGGGACCGGCGGGTCCACGTTGAGCACCAGCCCGCCCGGGCTCGTCGCGCCGGCCGACACGGCCTGCGTCAGGCGCGTCCAGCGGCGGCCCGTGGTGCGGCCCTTGAGCATGACCGTGCCGTTGATCACCGCGAAGAACTTGTCGCCGAAGTTGACCTCGCGGTCCTGCAGGGGGTTGATGACGTTGCGGCTGCCGTGCACGAGGATCTTCGCGCGGCCGTTGAACGCCTGCTGGCGCCCGTCGGCGCCGATGTCGCCCGCCATGAGCACGCCGGTGTCCTTCACGATGATCTGCTTCGCCTCCAGGCGCCAGTCGCCCGGCGCGAACGACACGTTGCCAAACACCGTGAAGCGCTCCATGACGGGCGTGTCGACGTCGATGCGCAGCTCGAACCCGGGCGGGATGGTGATCGAGTCGCCGGTGACGGGCAGCCGGGGCCCGCCGGTCGAGTTGGTGAGCCCGAGCTGGCGCCACGTGTCGAGGCTGCTCCACTTCTGCGTGCCGTTCGACACCACGGCCGCGGGGGGCAGGATGGTGTCGGTCGGGCACCCGCCGACGGGGCAGATGTGCGAGTTCACGTTCAGGTCGCTTCGCGAGCCGCCGCGCGCCAAGAAGTACAGGTTCACGTCCTGCAGGTTGTCGCGCGTGAGGTTGTAGAACGACGTGCCGTGCGGGTCCGTGGCGACCGGGTACCGGTCGATGGACTCGCGCCCGCTGACCGTCCAGCGCGTCCAGTTGACGTTGGAGCGCTGCCGGAACCACACGTGGTCGTCGTCGAACCCGTCGTCGATGCGGTGGAGGTCATACTCCGTGGGGCTGACCTCGGGCTCGACGTTCCACGCGAGGTCGAACTGACGCAGGACGACGCGCGGGTCCGAGGCGGAAGCGTTCGACGGCAGCGTGGGGCGGCCGTTGATGTCGCTGGCCGGGAGCACGGTGTGCGTGGTGGGCACGTAGAACTGGTAGCCCGCGTCGTTGTACTTCGAGAAGGGCTTGAACGTGGGCCTGGGCTGCGGCGTGGTCGCGTTGCTCTCGCCGATGATCAGGTCGTTCGCCCGGATCGAGTTCGGGCGATGCGAGTTGAGCATGAACCTGCGAACCTCAATGTTGGGCTTCGTGATGTAGTAGTTGTTCAGGTTGCCCGGCACGAGGTCCGAGGGGCGGAAGATGTTCATCGGCGCGTGCAGCGAGCGGTTGCGCTCGCCGAGCATCGTGCCGTCGAGGTCGTACAGCACGCCCTGGAACGACCACGCCCAGGGGCCGTGCAGGCTCGTGCGCGTGCCCGACGTCGCGCCCGGGAGCAGCGCCGGCGGGACCGTCGTCACGTTGGACATGTAGGTGTGGAAGCCGCCCTGCTGCGACTTGCACTTCCCGCACGTCTCGAACGCGTGGTACTGCCCGCCGGTCCACCCAATCATCGTCACGTTGTTGATCCACATCAGCGAGCGGAAGTCAGGCGACTCGGCCGAGTTCGTGATGATGCCGCGGATCCCGCGGCCCGACACCCAGCCGTTCGAGGCCGTGCCGGCCTGCCCCGCGGCGGTGCGGGTGATGACAAAGGCGTTCTCGACGCCCGACATCTTGTCGAACTCCCCCCTGAGGCGCATGTCCCAGTGGTTGCGGTAGTCGACAATCCACGTGAACTCGATGCCGCCGCCGTGGTCCTTGCCGTTGACGACGTGCGCGAACGGCCCCGCGCCGTTGTCGAAGATGGTCAGGTTCTTCATCTGCACCAACCCGACCTGCGTCAGGACCGCGCCCTTCATGCCGTTCTTGTACGAGCGCAGCTCGCGGAACACCGCGGGCACCGAGTTCGACGAGCTCGAGCTGGAGCTGCAGCCCTGCCCGAAGCAGTTCACGCGCGCCTGGCGGTTCTGCGGCGTGGCCGAGGGGTAGAACTCCGGGTGCACGCGGAACCCGTAAATCAGGTTGGAGTGCGCCACGTTGTCCACGAACTCCCCGAGCTCCATGAACTTCGGGAACACCTGGCTCGTCGTCGACGGGCCCTCGGGGTTGGTCAGCATGCGGTACCAGAACCCGTACGCCAGCGACCCCGCGGCGACGTTGCCGAAGTAGTCGTTGCGGGGGTTGGTGATCCAGAACGTGGCGGGCGTCGTGTCCGTGTTGAGCAGGCTGTGCGAGCGGCGCGTGAGCATGCCCAGGTTGTTGCGGAACACGTTGTCCACCTCGATGCCGTCCTCGAGGAAGAACGCGTGCCCCATGTTGTTGAACGCCACGTTGTTCTCCACGATCGCGCCGTGCGAGCCGTGCACCGTCAGCGCGCGGTTGAACGTGTGGTGGATCGAGTTGCCGCGGATGGTGGAGTTGGTCGAGCCCTGGAGGTGGAAGTGGATCGGGTACCGGCCCAGCCGGAAGGCCTGCCCCGCGTTGCGCACCTCGACGTTGAGGATGTTGAGCGGCGAGCGCCCGCCGAGGTTGCCGAGCGGACCGTACTCGTTCAGGTATGCCGCCTTGTTCACCGCGCGCGGGATGGTGCTCACGCCCTTGGCGCCGTGCGTGTGCGCCAGGATCTGGGCGCCGAACTGGAAGCGCGCGCTCGACTCGTCGCCCTCGAACACGACGTTCCGCGTCAGGATGCCCACCTCCGCGCGGTGGTCCAGGAGCTTGCGCCCGTAGTCAATGTACCCGCGCGGCGTCGGCGTGATGACGTTGCCGTCCATGTCGGTCACGACGCCCAGGTGCGTGTACTGCAGCGCGGGCGACACCGTCAGCGTCGACGTCCCGTCCGCGTTGTTCGTGATCGCCGTGATGTTGACCTCGTCCACCTCGTGCGCGTGGATGGAGCTCGGCGCCACCACGATCTTGTCCCCGACCTGCCAGTTGGTGGTGTTCTCGAGCTTGAGCGTGTTGCTCCCGGGCGTCGCCGTCTCGACCAGCCGCAGCCACGTCGGGCGCTTCTCCATGCCGTGCATGAGCAGCTCGCCGTGTCGCACCCCGATCACCTTGCTGCCGTACACGGGCAGCTCCTGCGTGTCCTCGGGGTGCCCGTGCATCGTGACCGTCGCCTGGCCCTTGTACGGCTCGTTGTGCGTGCCGATGCGGAACGCGCCGCCGAGGATGAGGATGTAGTCCGCCTGCAGTTGGAGCGGCTGGTTGCGCAGAACAGCCTCCTCGTCGAACTCCAAGTCGCCCTCGAGCAGGATCAGGCGCAGCCTGGGCGGGGAGATGTCCATGACCAGGGTCTGGCCCTCCGGCACGATGATCGAGTCGCCCTCGACCGGGACGCCCGCCTGCGTGCCGCCCCACGTCGTCAGGCGCGACCACAGGTCGACGTACTGGAACGTGGTGAACGCGGTGGCGTTCGCCGGGACGGCGCGGCTGAAGCCCAGGCCGGACACGTGCGCGCGGACCTCGAGGCGGCCCGCGACGCGGCGCGGGGGCTTCGGGACGCGGCACGCCACGTGCGTGTCGCTGTACACAATGAGCGAAGTGCAGCGCAGGCGGCCGTCGACGTTCTCGCCCGGCTTGACCCACGAGCCGTCGCCGATCTCGACGTAGTCGGTGTACTGCAGCTGCGTGCCGTACACGTTGATCAGCTCGTTGCCCTGCGACGTGCCGCGGTGCGGGTCCACGTGCGTGACGTTGGGGGTGAGTCGGTCCAGCGCGCTGAACTCCCCCACGACGACGGGGCGCGCCCCGCGGATCGTCGTCAGCGAGACGTTGTACGTCCCGTTCGGCAGCGCGGGCGTCGTGAAGTTCAGGCACGTCAGGTTGAGGTCCGAAATAGGTGCCGACACATTGCCGATCATGACCACGACCTCATCCTTGTTGAGCGACCAGCCCTTGCCCTTGATCGAGATGTCCAGGCCGCCGCGCGTCGACCCGACGAGGTCCGCGGCGGACGAGCCCCACACGCGCTGGCCGGCCGCCAGCTGCACCCCCGAGATGTCGAGCGGCACAGTGAACTGCAGGGGCTGCGCGTGCCCGACCGTGTAGTTGAACGCCTTCGTGCCGACCGTCAACGTCTCGTTCTTCGCGGACAGCGTGTAGCGCGGGGTCTGGATCGCGGTGTCGTTCACCGCGTACACCAGCGCGTCCCACGTGGCGGCGGGCAGCGCGGGGCCGTTGCACGACACCTGCGGGGTCCCCGTCGCGTTGCTGTACGACACCGACGCGCACTCGTACACGCCGTGCGCCTGCCCGAGGTCGTCCGGCGTGCCCGGCGCGCGCTGGAGCCGCAGCCACAACCGCCACACGGGGCCTGGCATCAGCGCAGGCGCGGTCACGTTGAAGCGGATCGTGGTGTTCGTCTGCGCGGGCACGGTGAGCGAGCCGGCGGTGTGGCTCGCCCCCGGCGTCCAGTCGCTGCTCAGCAGGAAGTCGGCGTCGCTCGAGGGGTTCTTGAGGTCGGTGAAGGACGACGAGGGCCGCCGGCGGCGGACCTCCGCGCGGACGCGGACGGAGCCCGACACGCCCGCGACGTCCCGCAGATTGCACGCCAGGACCGTGGTGCTGGTGAGCTCCAGGTCGATGTCGCACTTGACGTCGGGCCCCGAGACGCTCACGAAGGCCTCGAACTGGGTCATGTGGCCGTCGAGCCACGGCAGGGGCTGCGCCGGGACGGCCGCGGCGTTCGACACGCTGACGGGCTGCTCCACCTCCCGGCGGATCGCGGGCGGCAGGTTGTGCGTCTTGTGCGGCGGCGTTGCGTAGAAGGACGCCGGCAGGGCCTGGATGGTCGCGTCGGAGAGCGCGATGCGGCCGGGGATGCCGAAGCCGCTGACGAGGACGGTGCTCGCGCCGCCGTGGATCGATCCCTTGGAGGTGAGCGGGTTGACGGCGTACAGGCGCGTGTCGTACTTGACGTACTGCACGCGGTCGTCGCGGTCGCTGTTGGTGTTGAACCAGGAGTCCTCGAAGAACGCGTATCCGGCGGTGTTGTAGTAGACGTCGATCTTGTAGTTGAGGTTCGCGCCGGGCTCGGCGAGCGGGTCGGGCTTGCAGACGATTGCGCTCTGCGACGCGCGGAGGACCTGGCAGCCGAAGGTGCCGTTGATGGCCACGGTGGGCGCCGTGATGTTCAGACGGCTGCCGAACAGCACGATGACGTCGTCCGCGGTCTGCAGCTCGGGATCCCCGTTGTCCGTGATCCGCCGCGGCGAGTTCAGCAGCGCCAGCTCCACCGTCGACCACGAAGCCGCGTTGGCCACCATGTCGATCTCCGTCTGGTTGAATGCGCCGAGGAACTTGCCCTTGACGATCGGCGTCGTGCGCCCCGTGTACTCGAAGTAGCACGGCCCGCCCGTGGGCACCGCCGCGAGCAGCCTGCGTGATGCCGACCACGCAGACGCCTCCGACGACAGGTCCGCCGAGAAGTCCCAGCGCTGCGCCGTGCAGTTCTGGATCGCGGGGACGCCGCCGAGCTTCACCGACACCGGCGCCGGGACGCCCGGGCGCACGGCGGAGAGCACTTCGCCCGGGACCGAGCGCGGGGAGGAGTCCGTGGGGGTGCGCACGTACAGGCGGGAGCGCGCCCAGCCCGTCCACTCCTGGTACTCCATGCGGAAGTCGTGCCAGCCGACCGTGAGCGTCCTCGTCACGGTGGCGAAGCGCTCCGCCTCGCTGAAGACGGCGGTGCCGTCAATATACACCTGGCAAAGGTCGTCGCAGTTGACCTGGAAGGTGTAGTTGCCCGCGGTCGTCGCACGGTACGCGCCCTTCCACACGACGCCGAAGTAGTCGGTCTGGACCGTCGGCACGGGGCTTCCGCTGCCCCACGTGACGTCCACCGAGTCGGACAGATCGGACGACGTGGGCAGCAGGTTCGCGAAGTTCGGGAAGTTCCTGCTGCTCGACAGGCCGTAGAACTCCTCCGTGACGAAGCCGATCGGGCGGTCGGTCACGCAGTCCAGCGCGTACCGCGTGAGGTTGACGATGCGGCACGGGAGGTTGCCGACGGCGATCTGGAACTCGTTGTTCATCTTGGCCCACCGCGCGCCCGCCTCGGGCTCCCAGAGGCCGCGTCCGGCGGCGAGGAGCGTGTTCAGGCGGTCCGCGTCCCCCGACGCGAAGCCCGCGCCCGCTCCCTCGATGCGCAGGGTCGTGCCGCCGGCCACGGAGCCGAGCGGGCCGACCTGGGACGGCGCAAACTTGTTGGTCACGCTCGTCACGATCGTGGCGTACGCGATCGACAGGCCGCGGCCACCGGGGCCCATCAGCGCGTTGCCGACCGAGGGGGAGTTGACCAGGACGCCGTACTGCCCCGCGCCGAGGTCCGGCGCCGTGAACGTGATGCTCGTCGTGGAGACGACGTTGATCGTGGAGGGCTGCACGCGCGTGCCGTCCGCGAGGATGAGGTACACGACGCAGTCCGACCGGAAGCCGCGGCCGGACAGCGACACCGTCAGGCCCCCGTACGTCACCGCCGCGGAGCCGTAGCGCCCGGTGTAGGGCGCGGGGAGGTCCGCGATGACGCGCGTGACGACCATCGTGTCCGACTCCGAGTACGCGTACAGGCAGCTCGTCGGCGACGTGCAGTTCGCGCGCGCCGTCTCGTCCCAGCCCCAGCACTGGAACCGCCGCTGCACGCTGAGGTTGTCCCCGCACGACACGACGTCGATGGGGGCCGGGTTCGTGGCGAGGTGCTGGCAGTTGACGATCGCCATGGGGTCGTTACGGTCTGCGTTCTTGGCGCAGTGAGCCTGCGTGTCGCAGTACAGCTCCACGTCGTTCGTCTTCGCGTGGTCGACGAGGCACTCGATCTTGCCCGACGGGAACGTCGTCGAGACCGGCACGGTGACCATCGTGACCGCCTCGAGCGTCCCGTTGGAGTTGTCGCGCGTGGCAAAGCCCCAGCCGCTGACCTTGATCTTCTGCCCGCCGCCCGTCGAGCCCGACGCCGGGACCACCGACGACACCGAGATCGAGGGCGTGAAGATCTCGGGCGCGGCGAGGATCGTGCCGTTCGCGAGGTGCGCCGTCAACAGCCACTCCCCCGTCTCCAGCAGCGGGATCTGCACCAGCGGGCCCGAGCCCCTGATGACGGTCGCCGACGTGCTGTTGGCCGTGCTGTTCGCGCCGGCCGTGCTGTTCGCCGTGCTGTTGGTACCGTTGACGGTGGTGAACAGCGACGGGCTCCACAGGACGTAGGAGTAGTCCCCCGACATCTTGTGGAGGTGCACGCGCAGCCGCGCGCGCTCCCACGCCTTGCCCTGGAACGCCCCGTACGGCCGCGTGAGCGACCCGCCGAGCACCGGCGCCGCGGGCATCATGTACAGCTCCGTCCCGTTCTCCACCCCGACCGTCGAGTTCGTCAGGTTGAACGCCAGCGTCTGAAGCGAAATCGTCGAGTTGGTGCCGGGGAGCGACCCGGACCGCGGCGCGCCCGGGGGCAGCGTCGTCAGCACGCCCGCGCGGTAGTACTGGGCCGCGTACGAGAAGGGCTTCGACTGCGTGATCGCGGGGGCGCCGACGAGGACGGTCGAGATGCCGTAGAACACCACGGACTCGCTCCACGCCGTCGCGGACAGCCGGCGGCGGAAGAACTGGTCCATCGGGTGCACCTCCTCGGTCTCCCCGCGCAGCGACACCTCCACCGAGCGGTTCGAGGCAGCGCCGAGGGTGCTGGCGTCGAGGAGGCACGACACCGACGTGGCCGTGCAGCCGACGACGTGGCACGGCGCGGACCCGGACACGCGGACGGTGTGCTTGCTGCAGTCCTCAAAGTCGAAGCCCGAGCCGTTGATCCGCAGCATCGTGAACTTGGTGTTGGCGGCGACGGTGGTCGGCGACACGCCGTTCACCTTCATGATCGACAGGTTGAACAGCGTGTTCGCGCGGTCCGCGTCCGACACCCGCGCGAGCCCGACGGCGCGGAAGCCCACGCGCACCGGGTGGCGCCCCGCGATGCCGCCCTCGCGGAGCGTGCACGTGATGCTCGTGGCGCTGGCGGCGGTGACTTCGCACCGCGCGCCGCCGATCTCCACGGAGACGTTCGCGGTCGCCGAGGAGAACCCGGTGCCGGTCAGCGTGAGCACCGTCCCGGCCCCGCCCGTCTGGGGCGACACCTGCGTGAGCTGCGGCGTGAGCACCGACGAGTAGGTGAAGTCGAGCATCTTCTGGTGCGTGCGGTTGCCGAAGGACGCGAGCGCCTGGTTGATGTACACGCGGACGTCCGATCCGCGCGCCGCCGAGGGCTCCGGCATGGGGACGCGCAGCATGTTGCCTGGGATGGGCAACAGCAGCCGCAGCGACTCGAAGGTCGAGAGCACCGAGGTCGTCACGCGGGGCTTGATCGCGGTGACGTTCCCGGCGATCGACGCGTTCGCCTGCTCGATCGCGTACGGGTACGTCAGGGGGTCGAACGTGATGGTGACGGTGGTGACCTCGTCGACGAAGTAGCGCGTGCTGGCGAACTCGATGTTCTCCAAGCGGAACGTGCCCCAGTCCGGCTCGCGCTCGACCTCGACGTCGACGCCCGTGGCGACGCCGATGCGCGCCAGCGCGTCCAGGACGTCCCGGCGCGTCGCCAGCGGCGAAATTTGCGTCTCGTTGCTGTCGCCGAGGGAGATGTTCTTCCACGACAGGTTGACGAAGTCGGCCGCAGGGTCCCAGAACGGCAGCCCCGGGTAGAACGTCACGTTGACGTTGGCGCTCGACAGCCCGGGGGCGCCCAGCGTGCACGACGGGTCGGCAACGAACGCCTCCGTCGCGACGTCGTCGTAGTCCCAGTTGATCGCGAGCGTCACGTAGTCCTTGCCGGTCGCCGGGTCGAAGCCGCGGTCGCGCTTGACGTAGTTCGAGGCCGGGCGGCCGTTGGTGGTGTTGGACTGGGCCCAGGAAAAGATCTCGTTCTCGATGGGCGAGAACGACGTGGCGTTGATGTCCGCCAGGATCAGCCCGGGCGTCCGCGGGGTGCCGCCGACCGACTTGAACAGGCACAGCGGCACCTGCGAGGCCCCGGCCGGCGCGGTGTCCACGCGCACCGTCAGGAGCGCGCCGCTGCGCTCGGCCGAGATCTTGATGCGCTGCCTGTTGGGCTTCGAGTCGGCGGTGGCGCCGGAGGACGGGATCTCCACGCCGAGGCGGCCGTGTCCGGGCCCGTTGCCGTTCTGGTAGGCCATGGTGAGCAGCACGGGCACGTCTTGCGAGAGCTGCACGGGCTGCGAGCGGCCGTTGCTGTCCCAGTCCTCGTAGCGCCGCCACTGCGTGACGTCGAACAGCGTGGTCGCGTTCGTGCCGCCCGTCTCGTTCCGGACGCGCAGCGTGACCTTGGCCTGGTCGTCCGACACCATGCGGAAGAAGTAGGTGCCCGTCACCGGCGGCTGGAAGAACGCCTCCATGACGTGCATGTAGTTGCGGCGCTCGTCGTTCGTGCTCGTGGGCTCCCAGATGAAGTGCGAGAGCGGCGAGAACACGATCTCCGAGATGTTGGCCAGTGCCGCGGGCGCGCCCAGCGTCTTGCTGATCCCCGCGGCCCACGTCGCGTCCGAGTACCGCCCCGACACCGCGTCCATGTTCTGGTACCGGTGCTGCCGCAGGCCGCGCCCGCCGGGCACCTTGCCGTCCACCGCGCCGGCCGCGGCCGGCGCCGCGGTCTGGTTTGCGGTCAGGCACACCATCTCGGCGAAGGACGACTTCTGCACCACGCACTCCCGGCCACCGACGAAGATCCGCGCGGGGTCGCGCCACGTCACCGTCGTCGTCTCGGGGTCCCGGACCCTCCGGGGGATGTCGGGGAAGCCCGTGCCGGTGATCACCAGCGGGGTCGACCCGCCGAGCGAGCCCGCGCGCGGGTAGATGTCCTCGACCGTCGGCACGACCTCGGTGCGGTACGGGCGGCCCAGGAAGTCGCGCAGCAGGTCCGTCGCGCGGACCTGGGCGTCGCCGACGAACACGTTGTTGTCGTCGCCGATGAACCGCGCCGTGACGTTCTTCACGCCGCCCACCGCGGCGTCGTTGTCGCCGGGGCCGGGCATGTCGCACCGCACGAAGTAGAACCCGGAGGGGTCCTGCCCGACGGGCAGCCCCACGGCGGCGGTCGCGGTTGCCGCGTCCTCCGGCGAGAGGCCCGAGGTTGCGGAGAAGTCGGCGACCTCGTCGACGCGGCAGATGGAGTCGCCGATCCGCATGAACTCGACCTCGTTCAGGCCGTTGTCCTCGTCCAGGTCGAACGCGCCGCGGTCGTTGCCGCGCAGCGTCACCTGCTCCCCCGCCAGGATGCCGTCGGGCTCGAGGCGCATCAGCGTGGGCGTGTAGAAGTCCTTGTACTCGAAGCAGCAGAACTCGTCGCTCGAGGTCGCGGCGCCCTCGACGCCCGTGAGCGGGTTCTTCGTCGACGAGTCCACGCGCACCGAAAAGCGGCCCTCCCGCGTGGAAGGCGCCGTGTCGCACGCGATCTGCGGGGGGCGCGGGGAGGCACGGGGGGTCGCGCGGACGGCCTGGGGGGCGCGTGCGGTGCGGTGCGGGGGGCCGCGGGGCGCGCTCGGACCTGTTCGGACGAGGTGTAGTATGGGATGACCGTGCACTCGAGTCCGCCGATGAAGACGCGGTTGACGCCGGTGTACATGTCGGGCGAGAAGTTCTCGCCGCGGACGTAGATCCTGCGCGCGGCGGGGGCGCGGGGGACGGTCGGGCGGGCGCGGGCAGGCGTGGGCGCGTGCCGTGCCCTCGCGACGCGGATTCGGGGCCGCACGGGCGATGGCGTGGGCTCCGCGCGGCTCCCGCGGGGAGGACGTCGTGTCATGAGGGCGCGGGGCAGGCGAGGGGTGTGCGCGGCGGTGCGTGGGGCCGCGGCGGCGGGATGTGCCATGCCATCTGGCGCTCAGACAGGGGGCGGGCTCTGCGGCGCCCTGGTCGGGGATCCCGGGGTCTGGCCGTCGCGGGATGCGGCGGGCAAGGTGGCCTTGAGCGGCGGGCGCTGTGTCGCGGAAATGAGCGTAAGGGGACGCAGCGGGAAGCACGGTTATGAGCGGCGGGAGCGGGGACAGGAGGGCCGCGGCAGGACGTCCACGGGCGCCTTGGAGGTGGTTGTGCGAAGCCCCGAGGTGGGGCATGGACAGCGGGCAGCCGTGGCGACGGAAGGGGTGAGAGAGGGTCCCGCGCGGTGCGCGGGTGGGCGCCCAAGTGGCACGGTGCGGGCGCACGAAAAGGGCAGGGCCGTGGGGCTCGTGCAGGGGCGACGCGCGAGATCGAGGGACATGAATGGGAGCGGGAGATGTGAAAGTTGTGGCCCGGGGAAAGCATGGGCGAGTGCGAGTCGCCAGGAGGCGAGCAACGGGGGTTCCGTTGCCGATGGCGAGCGAGCCGTGAGTCACGGCTGCGCCTCAATCGCCGGCGGTCGAGCAGCTCGTGCGAGCATATCGTCTCACCTCGTTCCGCCCGCGAGACTCCCGGCCACGGACGAGAGGCTAGTGATCCGGGGCTGGGCTTGCGCAATGGCCAGCATCGCTACGAACGCCACGAGGGCGCATAGCCCCGACGTTCGATGATACCGCTGCATTTATTAATTCGACATGAGCTCGAGGCGACAGCCCTGGCGCGTCAGCCGTTCTCCTCGGCGGTGGGCTGGGCTCTGACAAGCACTCAGCCAGTCTCCGCTTCGCGGGCGCGTCGCAAGCAGTGCGAACAGCGTGCGGCCTTGATCGTAGCGTGCCTCAGACTCTCTTCTGCCCACACACACCGCGCCGCGGCGCCCTAGAAGCCTGGAGGGCGGCCGGGGGGGACCTCCAACAAAACACCAGCGGTTACACGTGGCATGCTTTCGCCGCCTCCCACGATCGCACGCAGCGGCAAAATCCCCGACAACTGCACCCAACTGCATGTACATATACTTGGCATGGCCCTGAACATGCTATGCGGTCCGCCGAAGCCTCATCCCCGCACCGATTCGCCACTGAGGAGGGCAACGGCAGCGCTGCGGGTCCAACGCGGCGCCCGGGGCGTCTCTGCGGACGCTCATGCGCCCCAGCGCGGCTGTCGAGCCATGTCGGATGCACTGAGCGAGCTTTTGCCGGCAACCCACCTGCGCAGCGCACGAGCGCGCCACACACCTGGCAGACCGTGCGCCGTCGGAGATGCTGGCAGCATTCTGGCGTGCAACGTGGCACCGCGAAACGTCGTCTGCGGGCGGCCGACGGGCGCGCCTGACGACCTCGCCGGCGCTGACTGTCGAGGCGCGCACGGGGAATCGACGCGGTGCTCGTCGCGGGTCCGGCGAGGGGCTCCGAAGTGGGGCCGCGTCGCGGTGTTGCCACGCGTCGTCCCGGCAGCGAGGGACGGCCGGGACGCACGCGGGCGGCGGCCGTGGTCGCGGTCGTGGGAGAGGAGCTCTCGGGAGTGCTCGGGCGGTCCTCCGACGGCGCTGCGTGGCGCGGGAGGGGAGGTGTTGGGTGTGATGGTGGGAAACACGGCGCACGAGGGGTGGCGCCGCGAGCACGCCCCGTAATATCGCGCAGGCCCTGTTGTGATGATCGGTGAATAGATGGAGGGAAGCGTGGAGCCGAACTGTGGCGGCCACGGCGATGGGCGTGTTGTATGGCCCGGCCATGCGCTGCCACCGCCCACCGGCACCGACGGGCGCTCGGCGCGGCCCAGCGCCGGCAGCACGGTCGCCGAATCTCCGCCACGCTGGCCGACACGGGGCTTTCGCGCCCGGATTGCCGACGTGACAGAGAGAGTGGTGCAGGTCCTCGCTGCTCCGGCCACGTCGACCCCCGTCGTACGGCGCAAGAGGCCCCGACGCGCTGCCGAACCCCCCCGGGGTCGATGCAAGCTTTGGCTCCGCGAATGCCCATCTTCATTCCAGTTTTCTGCGTCCATGCTGTTTGCGGGCTTTTTCAGAGCGTGTAAAATGGCGCGCGATGTCAACGACCCCGCCGAGAGCGACGCTATCGTCCGTGAATTCGCACCCTTCCTGGAGGATGCGCTCAAGGCCGGCCGCGGCTTGAAAGGCCGCAGGGAGGAGGCGATGGTGAACATCGCGTTGGTCGGCCACCGGGGAGCAGGCAAGTCGAGCCTCGTCAACACGCTGGATTCGCTGCTGAAGGGACGAGTGTCTCGCCGCGCGCCAGTGGGCGACCTGGGGGGCGGGCCCGTCACGCGGCACGTGCGCCACTATTGCTTCGCCGCGCAGCAGGGTGTTCCACGCTTGGCCGACAGGCGGCCCGTCCCGCTGAGGTGAGCCCCAGTCGTGCGGATGCACGCACTCTTTGCTGCACCTTCCTGTGGTGCGTGCGTTGCCAAGGACGCGGGCTTCAACACTGGATTTTCGCAGGCTGTACGACACGTCGGGGGACCTTTTCGCGGCAACGGACGAGCACGGACCGCACGACCTGTTCAACAGGCTCATGGACGGCCACCTGGGCCATTGCTTCCCATGTGACACGGAGGGCGATGAAGCCGAGTGGATCAACAACCGGAGCTGGAACAGCTCCCCGATGCACTCAAATCAGGTGCGCTGTCTAGCCCGCATCGCTCGGCTCAGCTGAAAACGCAGCGAGCGGGTCGCAGTGGCTGCCCCAGCGCAGATGCGGCTGCCGTCATGCACAGCATGCGCGCCTGCTGCTGCGACATGCCCACGCCACATGTGTGCCGCGTCGCCTATGTGTGCAGGGACACGCATGTTTGCTCGTAGTGTCGAGGGATGCGATTCACGACTACAACACGATGCAAAAGTACAGGTGGATTCACCAGCACAGCGTGCGCAGTGGGAAAGCGACCTACATCCTGATCACGAAAGTCGCCGAGATGCGTACGCCCGGCGGCCGCGCCCCAGCAGTGTTCAGCCAGGGGACGGCGCAGGAACTCAGAAGCAAGGTGGCTGCGAGCACCGGCTGCAACGCATCGCGAATCTTCTGCACGGACCTCATCGGGTCATCGGTTGCGCCGCCTACGGATTCTCAGCGGAACCAGCTGCTCTACATCATCAAGCACATATTGAGGGCGGTCGAGGACCACCACGCTATGGAGACGGGCGCGTAAACTGCCGTCTCCTTCGACGCGCCTTCGACCTGCCCCTAGCGGACATCGCTGCTTATTCATTCCTCGCTGTGAGACCACCACGTACGTCACAGCGTGCACAGGCCTGCGACGCAACTGCCGAGCCGCGTCCGTTCCATCGCCGCCGATCACGACCCCGTGCCCGCGTCCTGCCACGCCCGGACCATCCCCCCCACGTGCGCGGTGCCCACCACCGCCACCACCGTCCGCACGTCGCCCGGCACCGTGTAGCACCCCTCCCCGAACCCACCAGGACACGTCTCTTTATCCGACGCCCCCTCCGGCATCATGTACCGCATCAACGCCCCCGCCGAACCGTCCCCGCGCCCCACAACGAACGCCGGCGCCGCTCCCTTGCCCGCCACAACGCCCCGCAACACCTCCGTCATGTGCCTGCGAGACACAAACAAACCGCGGGAAAAACAATCACTCAGTGGAAACCTCGCTCAGTGGCGTCCCAGCACGCCGGAGCCGTCCAGGCGCGCAGCAGATGCGCTCTGTCCATGCCACGCCGCCGCACCTGTCGCGCGCGTCGATGATCGGCCCCTGCGCGCCCGGCCAGTCAATGAGCGCGTCCTCGCCCCACAGCTTCGTCATCTCCCGCTTCCCCGCCAGCCCAGGCGACCCCACCGCCACCGCCTTCTCGATCTCCGGGCCCGACATCCGCGAGAACTCCCCGACCTGCACGCGCAAGGAGCCGCCAACGATCGTCACCCTCCGCCGCAGGGCGCCCCGACGCGCGAAGCGCTCCACGACGGCTCTGCGGCTCGCACCTCGTTGAGCGGCCCGAGCAGCGGCGCTGCCACCAGGGCTCCGCCCGCCGCCACCGCCGCCGCAACCGTCGCGACCTGCCCCGCGACACCCCCCCCAGGCAGCGCGCTCGCCGCAGCCGCGCCCGCAGCGACGATCGCCCCCGCGGCCACGACCTTCGACGTCATCGCGCTGGACAGCGCCGTGGTCAGCTCCCGCTTGGTCACCGACGTGGGCAAGTCCCCCAGCAGCACAAGCCGCGCTCCGTTCTGCGCCGCGGCGGCAGCAGCCACGCGCCACGCCGCGCCCGGCTGGATGCCGACCACGCGGCCCGCCTCGGCCTGCTTCTCCGCGAACGCGCGCGTGAGCTTCCCGGCCAGCGCCTCGGACCAGGCGGGCGGCGTGTCCTCGGGGCGCACACCCCCGCCGCGCTCGTCCAGCCTCCACGGCCGCGTGCCCTCCGGCGCCACGGGGTACCGCGGGGGCTTCGGGCTCGGCGCTGCGATCAACGAGAGCGGCGCTGAAGCGGTCGACGGCGCACGCGACATCGCAAGTGCACGGAAGACGGAAAATTCCATCTTGCGACGAACAAACGTTCCCGAATACGAAGGAGGCCTGCGGGCTCGCACCGGTGAAGTCCTCGGGCGGGCTGGCGACGGCCTGCGCGACGAACTCGACGGCTCCCATCGGCAGCACGGGCGCGGGGTCCTTGGCGGCGCCGGTGCAGAGCAGCTGGGGAGCGCTGCCGGGCGGGGGAGGTCCCGCGCGGACGCGGACGTCGTGGAAGAGGCCCGTGGCCCTCAGGGCGGCGGCGTCGGCGTCCATCGTCGCGCGGGTGACCGGCGCGAAGGGCTTGGTGGACAGCGCGGCCAGCAGCTCCTGCTCGGTGGGCCACCCAGCTGCACAGCGACAACATGTGATGTGATTGCTGGTTGCCTGATCTTCCGCGTGGTCGAAGGTTGCGGGCTTGCGAGCCCGTTGAGGGCGGAACAAGCAGGTTGGAAGGAGGGTTCACGCGCGAAATAGGCACGTAGAGGGCACGGGCGCACCTCCGGTGGGGAGGCCGGAGATTGAGACCGCGGGGGCGTGCCAGAGCTGGTCCGGGGCTGCTCCTGTGACGTCGGGCTCGACCATGAGCGTCGTGCGATTCTTGCACAGCTCGAGCATGACGGCGTCGGGCCGCACGGCGCGAATCAGCGCCTCGATGTGATCGCACGACACCTGCGTTCGCTCCGCGCCAACACGCGAACGTACACGTCAGTCCCGAGATGTTCCGAGTGCAAGCGATCCAGCCGCCGGACGCCCGTCCGGCCGGAGGACGCGTGCAGCGGCTGGTGCGGCAGATTTACCAGAGCGCAAACGCGCTGCGGCAAGGACCTCGTTCCCGCTCGCGCGACGCACCTTCGATACGTGGCTGATGCCGAGGACGTACACCTTCCTGCCGTCTCCGTCCTCGAGCACAGCAACGTTGTTCGCGACCTCTGCAGGGACCGCCGCGGCGCCCGAGACTTCAGCGGATGCAGAGGCGCAGGTCCGCACTCCTAGCCGCGACGATCGCCGCGCACGTCGCTGTCCGCTGCCATGCTGCGGTCTGAACGAGACGCTCGAGGACCTCGACGCTGGCCGCCTCCCCGCCAGCCGTGAGGCCGGAGGGGCTGCTAGCTGCCCACAGGAGCACCTGACTTGCATCCCCGCCACGGTCGCAGCGCGACTTGCGGCCATCGCGACAGACACCGCATGCTCCGCGGCGGTGCGGGGCATCGAGCCGAGGGCTGCTCGGCCCCTGACGCGACTTGACCTGGCCAGTCAGCCAGAGACGATGTCACACCCCCCCGCGGCCTGGTGCTGGTGCTGCTGGACCCGGGACACAGCCACCTCGAAGCCATGGCAACCAGTCTTGACCCGCTGCTTCGATTGATGAATCACGGAAGCAACCAGTATTCAAATCACAACTTGGAACTTGTTCCACTTGTGAAATCATCGCTCCTGAGCGACCCCCTCCCAGCCGCTCCCCGCGCCCGCGCTCAGCACACGTCGAGCAGTCCGGTCACGTCCTTGACCACCGGGACGCCGCGCGGCAGCTTCGCCGGCAGCGGCTTGTTGCCGGGGCGGTCCACGAGCACCGCGCGCCACCCAGCGGCCGTCGCCGCCTCGGCCTCCGCGGCGCTGTCCGTCGCGAAGAGGATCTCGTCGGAGGCGTCCACGCCGAGCGAGAGCGCGATGTTGCGGTACGACGCCGCCTCGACCTTGGCACCGCTGGTGGTGTCAAAGTACCCGGAGATGTATTGCCGGACGTCCCCCGCGTTGCTGTGCGCGAACAGCAGCCGCTGCGCCTCGCGCGAGCCAGACGAGTAGATGTACGTCTTCACGCCCGCCGCAGCCCACGCCTGCGAGAGACACAACAACGGATGAAACACCATCAAACAGTGCAAGTCGCACAGCAGCAACACGCATCAGCACACGAATCAATGCACTCTTCCCGCGCGCTGTCCGTGCTGCCCGTCACGTGCACGCAGCGGATCCGGCGCAGAAACGTCAGCGCGAGGCGCGGGGCGCGCACCGCCAGCGCGGGACCCGTGTCCGACGTCAGGTCGCCCTTGAGCTCCCCCGCGGCGTAGCCCGTCCGCCACACGTGCCCCTGCAGCGCCTTGAGCGCCGTCGTCTTCCTGTCCCCGTCCATCATCCGCTCCGCCGCCGCCGCCACCGCCGCGACCACCTTCGCCTTGGGCGCGCGCTTCCCCGGCAGCTCCTCGCACCCCGGGAGCCCCGCCGCGACGTCCTTCGCGCACTGCAGCGTCGCAGACGCGCACGAAGCGACCGGTCAGGCTGAGAAACATCCGATCGCAAGGATACATATCCCTAATTGAGTGTTTTTCGATTGAGAGTTCAGGGATGTGGGTGTTTGCGGGCGAAACTCGCCTGTTCCCGCATTAGCTCGATGTCCTCCTTGGTCTCCGCCATGTCGAACGTCTCCTCGAGGTGCCGGCGCAGGTTCGCCCTCGCGTACGGGAACAGCACGTCCGACACGAACGTCAGCGGCGCAATAGTCCCCTCGATGTCCAGCACGACGCACTTCGGGCGCACGGCCGACCGCGGGCGCTTGCGCGAGCCGTTCGCCTTCGCGTGCCCGTTCGCGCCCTCCTGCTCCTTGGCACGCGCAATCACGCCGTCGGGATCGACAAGCTGCTTCGGAGCCACGCTCGCGTCCACGCCGAGCTTGCGCATCTCAAGCGCCGCCTGGAACAGGTAGTCGTAGCACTCGGCCTGCGAACCACCGCACGCGCGCGCGCGAGCAAGCAGTGAGAGAAGCGCAACAACCCCTGGTGCCTCGGTCTCGCGCGGCGGCCGCAGCAGCGCGCACCTGCGTCTTGGCCTTGACCCAGTCCGGCCCCCACACGTACACGCCGTGCCGGCGCACCAGCACCGCGTTGGCTTCAGGGTACAACTTGATTGCCGCCTGCAGACGCTCGGTGAGCTCGCACTCTCGCGCGGTGTTCTCGATGATGGGGACGGAGCACCCGCCGAAGTACGTGTGCCCGATGATGCCCTTGATCATCTCGAGCTCGGTCACGCGGAACTCCTCCGCGGAGGGGTCGAGCATGGTTGCCATTACGGCGTTGAGGGAGTGGCTGTGCATGACCGCGCCGGCGCCGCGGAGCTTGTACGCGGACATGAAGAGCGGCGAGCACTCCGAGAGCTTCGGGGGCTTGCCGTGCCTGCAGGGCGCGCGCGGCGGGCGGGAGGTTGGCTACGCCGGTGGACGTGCTCGTGCGGGGAGCAGCGGGGCGGTTTCCGCGGGAATGCGCTCGCGTGCGATGGGGAATCCTCTGCGGAAAAGATACGTGGTGGCGGTGGGGGGAACGATGGGCAGGAGAGTGGGTGGCGGGCGGGGTGGTGAGCGCACTTGGGCGCGGGCTCCTCGATGACGTTGCCGTCCGAGTCCAGGACGAACATGTCCTCCGGCTGCATGCGCTCCTTCATGACGCCGGAGGGCGCCATGACGATGCGTCCGTCCGCCGCCTTCACGGAGATGCCTCCGCCGGTGCCTGCACAGCGCAGGCAGGGAGCGGCCGAGTGGGCGCCGAGAACGTCCCGTTCGACGGTGACGCGGAGCTCCCGCGTACTTTGAAAGTTGTGCTACGGAATAGCATACGAAGCCGCCAAAGATCGGCGTTGGCAGGTGCGTGTGTGGCCAAGAAACCCCAGCAAGGGGAAACCGCCGCGTAGCTGCGCGGTCACGACGGCTTGGATCAAGCCTGCCCCCCTCAGCTGGAGACACTGGCTGTGAACGAGACAGGGAAGCGTAGGGCATCCCAGCATCGTCGCGTTCGCGGCCGCGGCCGCACCTGATGCCCACCCCCACTTGTAGAAGTCGGCGCACAGCTCGCTGATCAGCAGCCTGGCCTCCTCGACAGAGGGGCTGGGCCCCACATTGATCGTCTGGGGCGGCATTGCCGCCAGAACCCCGGTGCTGCGGTGCCGCGAGGCCTTCCCAGTTGTGCGCCAACCACACAAGCGAGCGCCCCGAGCAAGAGCTGCTTGCATAGACCCGTCAGGTGTATCCAAACGAGCCACTGGATCGCGACGGCTGCGGCGCCACCTATCCTGGCCCTCGGAAACTCCCCCGCGGCTCGACCCGGCTGCTGTCAGGCCAGTACACACAGGGCGGCACGAGACGTCGGACGGGCCGTGCAGACGCGGCGCGGCGGCACCACAGCCCGCGCGTCGCTCGAAACCAAGCCGTGATACAGGGGAAGGAGCAACCCCTTCGAAGCACTTCTGTCATCAGGGCCACTTGCCAAGCAAGCAAAAGCACGCCAGAAAACACGTCAGCACAACCCCACCCAGCCCGACTGCATTCCAGACCTCTCCGCACGTCTCGTCTCGTACAGCTCACACCGTCCATCCGCCGCGCCGCCGACGGAGCAGGGAAAAACCGCCCAGCAGCGCAACCCCTCACCCGTCACCCGTGCATGCCATGCGCGTGGGCCTGCGCCTCCCGCTTGGCCGCCTCCTTCGCCTTCTCCTGCGCGCGCTCCGCGATCTCCTTCCGCCGCACGTCCGCGTACATCCCCACCTCCTGCAACCGCTGCATGTCCACGGGCTGCAGCGCGCCCATCAGCGCCGCGAGCCGCTGCGGGTGCTGCGCCTCCATCGCGCGCAGGAGCTCGCTGGCCATGATGAACGGGTCCACGTCGTCGAGCGGGCCCTCGACCTCGTCCTCGAGATCATCGATGTCCTGGAAGATGGCGAGCAGGTCGTCGTCCGAGGCCTCCTCCACCAAGTGCTCCGCCTCCTCGCGGCGGTGCTCGCGCTCGAGCGCGCGGGTGTTGTCCAGGTCGCGCAGCTCGCCCTCGCCGCTCGGGTCGAAGTCCTCGTCCTCCGTCGTGTAGTCGTCCTGCGAGTCCCCGTCGTCCTCCTCCAGCAGCTTCGCGTTCTCCATGCCGTCCTTGAGCCACGAGAGCGAGTTGACGAGGCCCTGCGGGGCGCGGGGGAGGCGCGGGGCGCGTGGCGTTCGCGCGGGCGCGGCGGGAAGGGGTGGCGTTGGGTGGGTGTGGGTGGTGTGCGCTCGGGTGAAGAGATTAGGTCGTCAACGGCGCGAGGCCTTGGAAACTCTAGTCCGATGTCAAAGAGTTTTCGTCATTGCGCACGGGCGGGGCGGGGCGGGACGGGCGGCGGGTGCGGTTCGTTCGCGGAGGAGGCTCATAAAGTGAAGAGATTATAGGTACTCAGCACAGCCGCATTGGGCCTCAGTACCCAGTGCTATTTCGTGTCATCCTGGCCAGACCTCCGCGAAACACTGCCGCGGCCAGGAGCCGGCCGCACGCACACGCTCGCCGCGCCGAAACAACAACAACAGCGGCCCAAGTGAAACCGCCGCAAACGGACGGAACCAAACGCAAACGGTGGCCGCAAGCGGCCGCGGCTCCGCGCAGGCGTGCCCGCACCTGGAACACGATCCCCAGACTCGACGCCACCTCCGCGGGCAGCTCCTGGTCGCCCAGCCCCAGGATGCCCAACAGCGCCAGCGCCAGCACCTTCTTGTCGCGGTTCCTGGCGAAGTGCGCGGGCGCGCCGCCCTTCTTCTTGGCGTTCATGAGCACGAAGAGCGTCTGGAGCGTGGCCTGCAGCATGCCGTGCTGCGAGAGGTACCCCAGCGCCAGCGTCGGCGAGTAGTACACGCAGTTGTTCACGGTGCGCATGCACGCGTCCTTGAGCAGGCGGAACGCCGGCGCCGCTTGCGTGGCCATCGTGAGCGCGAGCTGCAGGCTCGGGCCGACGATGTGGTCCACGCGGCCCCTGCACAGGTCAGCGACCGAGGCACGTGCGACGCGGTGAGGAGAACACGTCGTCGGAAGCCGTCCAGGGCGGTATCGGTCGGCGAACGAAGCGTGGGAACGGGGGGGAATGGAGGGCGGGAGGCGTCGCAGTGGTCGCTGCGTGCGTGTAGGGAGGCCCCCGTGACGCGAGGTGCCTGACGGCGCCCCGCTGAGTCAGGGAGCCTCCCGAGTCCGTCTGCGCAACACGCGGCTCGCGGGAAGCCACTGCGGCGGCCCCCGGAGTTTGACAAAAAGTTGCGGCCTGTGGGGGCGGCGAGGCGGGCGGGGACGAGGCCTGGCAGCAGGGATGGGGGGGGGTTTCGAAACACCCACCTGCAGTTTTGGAGAACGACGTTGAGGAGCTCGCAGGCGGGGATCATGGCGTCCTCGCTGAGGCCCTTGCCGGTGTCGAGCGCCCACTGCGCCAGGTCCCAGCACGACTGCAGGTAGTCTGGCTCCTTGCACGACAGAAAGTGCTGCAACCAACAGACACAAATACCAAGTCGCTCACGACGTGTGCCGCGAGGAACGCACAGCCCAGGCGGCTGCGAACCAGCCAACCGTCCACCGAAGGCGTCCGGTCGCGCGTCGCCGGCGGAAGCGCGGTCGATTCAGCGAGGACGGGCTGCGCGTTGCGCACGCGCGCAGGGGCGGCGCACCTCTGTGTCGCGGCTGATGAGGTTGTCCATGGGCGCGAGGATCGACTCGAAGTGCTCCGCGTCGACCTCCTGCACGATGCGCACCAGGTGCGGCCACATGGCCCAGCACGCCTGGGACGGCTTCGCCCCGTGGTACGTCAGCAGCGTGAGCAGCTCGACGCCCTCGTCGATCGTGTCGCTGCCGTCGCGCTGCGACACGATGCCCTCGACGACCGGCAGGATCACGGCCTCGAGGTTCGGGTAGAGCCACGGCAGCGACCCGCACGAGTCCAGCACCGTCGTCATGGCACGGAGGCACCCGTACGCCGACAGCACGCCGTCCTCGCCGTCCTCGTCGGCCTCCTGCGTGATGAACCGCCGGTACGACGTCACCAGGTGCTGCGACAGCTCCACCGCGAACGGGCCAATGTCCTCCCCGAGCCGGTCGACGAGGGCCTCGATCGTGACGACGAGGTCCTCGTGCTCGACTTGCGACATGAGCTGCGGGGGCGGGGAGTGGGGGGCGGGGCGGTTGCGGAGGCTCCGCGGCGACTGCGGCAACAGGAACGGGGGTGCGGGGAGGAGGGTGGCGTCGGGCGAGGCGACGGGGGGCCGCGCGCCCGCGTCCGCCCTCCCGCCGTGGCGGGAGCAGAGCCGCCGCGGCGCCGTGCGGTGCGGTGCGGTGTCCGGTGTCCGGTGGCTCAGAACAGCGGGACAAAAGTTGTCGTCTCGGGGCCGGAGCCCCGCTCAGATCTGTTGAGCTTGATTATTTATGTCGTTCATCAGTGCCGACCGCGGCCCGCTGCCGCGCGAACGCCCGCACCCGCACGGCGGCGCCTCGGAACACACCCCCCACACCATGGCAGGCACAACAGCAGTCACCAGGCAGTCCGCACCTGGAGGATGCTCTGCAGGAGCTGCGGCACCGCGGGCTTGAGCACGCTGACGTCCTCAACCTCCTCGAGGAAGCACCGCGCCGACATGCACGCCTCCACGCGCACGGGCATCTCCGGGTCGGACATGGCGTTGACCGTTGCCGACATCATCGCGCCGAACGTGCGGCCCACGCCCACGCCCTCGGGGAACTTGAGGTCCGCGAAGCTCCCGGCGACCCAGCACGCCTTGGCGCGGAGGTGCCCGTACTGCGACTGGAAGCACGGCAGCACGTACTGCTGCAACATGGGTTCCAGAGAGTCCTTGTACTGCTTCTTCTTTCTCAGATAGCTCTGCGGAGGGAGGGGGGCCGGCGCCGCGCTTGCGTCGTGGGCGTGGCGCGCCGTGCCAGGGCAATCGATGTGCGGTTTGGCGGGGTGTTATTGAGATGTGTTGAGTGGGGTCGTTGCTGGTGTGGGTGTTTGTGTGTGTGTGTCGCGGGGCGGTTGCGGGCTGCGGAGGTCAGTGGTTTCTGGCTTGGTCGGGTGCCAGCGAAGCACCCTTACAGCTTGCTTTGGAATCAGCGTCGATCATACGGGGCAAGAAAGTTGTCGTCATTCCTGCCGCGACGTTGCCCGCACGCCCCACGACACACACACACTCCACAGCAACGCACGCACTCAAAGACAGAGAAGAGAAGAGCAGCGGAGCAGGCAGCACTGGAAAGAAACAGTGCGCGCGTGGAAGCAGTAGCGTGTGAAACAGTGCAGGGCACTGAAGAAGGGCACGGAAGCGCGGGGCGGTGTCCCGCAGCGCTCGCGCTAGGCGCGAGGAGTGCGTCCTGATATGGGTCCTCGTGGTGGGCTCGGCTACCGTCGTAGATAGTCTCGTCACGGCTTTTCAGAAATTGCCGATTGATTAGATACTGAGTTTTTGTCGTCACCGCCCACCACGGGCCGCGCAGGCGCCCGGAACGCCCCGGCAAGGGACGGACGGCCTCAGCGTAGAAAGTTCGTCCGTCAGTGCCCGGCGAGGCCGCGGCCCCGCAACGAGGCGTCGGATATATGCTTGTCAATTTGTTTGTGCATCTTCGGCCGCACGCATCAACCAAAAGCAGTCGGACGCAAACCAACCACGCAGCACGCGCCGCTGCACCCCCGCGGACGCGCGCACGCGCGCAACGCGCCGCCTCGGGCCACAGCAGCCGCGGGGGGCGCAAAAGAGCGCACTCGCACATTCGCGGTCGGGTCAGCGCACCGAGAGCGACCCGACGGCCAGCAGCGCGCCGTCCATGGCCCGCGCGACCTGCACGGGCACGTTGCCCACGGCCGTCGCGGACTCGTGCGCCTTGAAGATCTCCACGATCTGCCGCATCAGCGCCGGCATCGCTGCCTTGCCGCGCTTCTCTGCCACGTCCTGGAGGAACGACGCCGCGGCGTTGCGGTCCGAGTAGAACTCCTCGATGACGTCGTTGCCCTTCCGGATGTACTCCTGCGGGTCCTCCTCCCACAGCACCGCGTCCGAGTCGTTGAACGCCAGCAGCGGGAAGGCCACCTGCGTCAGAAGGGGGGTGCTGGTTTGTGTGCGCGGGGCGTGCGTGGAGGTCGGGGCGGGCGTGGCGACGGGCGGGTGCGGCCGGGGAGCTCAGATTAGCCTTTCGGAAATTGCTGTGCTCAGCGGGGGACTGTTGACAGACCCCCTCAAACAAGAGGTGTCAGAATCCGAGAATCTCTTCACTGCTCCCGCGGCCGCGCGGCGACACGGGGCGCCGCACCTGGAGCACGAGCGCCTCGATGTGGGGCTTCATCACGGCAAAGGCGTTGCCGCGCGACAGGCACTTGGTCAGGAAGACGAGCGTGAGGTTGGTGCAGCGCGGGGATATGTAGGCGCCCTGGCTGAGCGCCGCCGCCTGCTCCATGAACGCCTCGAGGAACGGGACCATGCACTGCTCGTTCCACAGCTCAGCTTCTGCCTTCTCCTCCTGCGAAAGGGGGGGGGTATTGGGGGGTGTGATGGAAGGAAGCGCGGGTGTGGATGGGAGGGCGCGGGGTTGAAGCGGGATGCTGCGCGAAGTGTCTGTGCGGCGGCCGGGCGCTGGGGCGCCGGGGGCGGAGGGTGAGTGCGTGTGCGTGTGTCGGGTGTGGCGTCGGTGGGAGCCTGAAAAAATACTCATTCAGCGAAGGTTCGTCAGACACTAGTCCGGAGAAGGATTTTCAGGAATTTCGTCATCCGCCACACCACGACACCTACCAACGCAACACTGGCGCACAACATCAACAACAAGCACCACTGCGGCAACATAGCAGGGTGACGCCACCCGTCTGGCAGCGCCGAGGACGCGCGCCGGCAGCCGGCTCGTCCTCCCGCGGCCCGGTCTGCGTCGCACCTGCGTGCGCGGCTGGCCCACGCTCTCGGACGAGTGCCGCGAGTAGAACCGCACCGCGACCTGCATCGCCCACTTCTTCAGCTTCCACCAGCACCACTTCGCGCGCTCGTCCGGGTCCTCCGGCTGCCCCTCCGTGGGGACCGGCAGCTTGAGCGCCGCCAGCGCCAGCTGCAGCCACTGCACGAGCGACCCGTCCCGGACGAGCGTCTGCGGCGACGACGAGTAGCACAGCGACACGAAGCTCTTCAGGATGATCCGCAGCATGTCGATGTGCTTCGTGGAGCTCGCAGACTGCATCAGGTGCTTCGCCAGCTCCAACATTCGCGGCATCAGAGCCCCGGTGACCTGCTCCGCCTCCATCCTCTCGTTCTCGTCGCTCTGCAGGTGGCAGAGAGCGCGCGCACGTCACGGACGGCGGTCGAGGCGAGCCACGCGCGGCACGACCGCGGGGCGCAAGCGCGGCACGAGAGCGCGCCGCGCGGCCGCGGCGGGGAGCGCGGGGGCCCGGGAACGCACCCGGAACTCGTACTTGCGCGCGACTGTCCGGAACACGAGCAGCGCGCCGTGTATCCGCGTCTCGTCGCCGCTCTCGAGAGCCTGGAGCAGCTGCGGCACGAGCTGCGGCCACTGGCTTGGGAAGTCGCAGTAGACGATCAGGCGGGCCGTCTCGACGAGCTGCGACTGCACCTGCGCGGGCGACGCGACGATGCCGCCCATGAGCGCCTCTCGGATGACGTCCTTGTCCCCGTCCGAGGCCTGCTGAACGTCCTTGGCGACAGGGTCCCAGTGCCGCGTGACGGTGTTCTTGAAGGTGATGGCGGCCATCTGGCGCGTCACGAGGTCGACGGACTCCTCGCACGCCACGCGGAGCAGCACGGGCGTGAATCCGTTCATGTTCCCGCCCTGCGAGCGCGCGGGAGGGCGTGTGGCGGAGTGGGGGCGGTGGCGACCGGCGGGTGGGCCGCGGCATCGGTGGCGGCGTCCCGAGCGACGGGTGTTCGACTGGGGGACGCTGCGGGCGCGGCGCCGCATCGAGATCGCGCGCGTGGCGGCGTGGGGCGGCCCCGGAGAGGCGGGCTGGGCCGTGGGGGCTGGGCGAGGGCTGGAGCGGGCGCAGGGAGCGTGACGGATGATTTCGGCTGCCCAGCTCGAGTCAGGTGGTCGAGAAGGGGCGTGGGGCGCCTTGTGTGGGGGGTTGTGTCGTCCGGGGGCGCTGCGCACCTCCATTAGTGCAGCCTCCGCCTGCTTGCGGGTGCCTGCATCGGCGCTGGTGGCCGCCTGCAGGCACTCGCAGAGCCTCTGGATGTCCATGTGTGCTACAGAGTGCCGCAGCCCCTTTCAGGGCCGCGGGCGCCTCCACTGCCGGCGCGCCTGGCCGCCAGTGCAGCGAGCTAGGCGAATTCGCTACGGCGTGCTGCGCCTCGCACCGCCGGTCCGGCTATGTACTCTCAGAGATTATTTGCGTTAACTTTGACGGGATCGTGTGGTCGCAGGGCGCGCAGCCGCCCCGTGGGACCGTCAGCGCCCGGCTGCTCACGGAGAGAAAGCCGCAGGGCCTCCGAAACCACGCCGGCGTGCCCGCAATGCCAACGAGAAAGCGCTCGCTGCTATCACTCAAATACATTCCGCACGCGCCCTCCGCGCGCATCGAGCCCGCGGCGTTCACGGACACACCGGACTGACCAGGTCATCCACGACCCCCCCAGGGCCAAACACCTCGCCCGCCGCACCCCGCGCCCCCGCAGCGCCGCAGCACCACCCGCGCCGCCCGGCCCCAGCGCCACCGTCCCGCCCACACTCCCCCCCCACCATCAACACCGGCAACACACATCCGCCGCACCACACCTCGACCACCGCCGCCAAACAACAGCGCAGCCGCGCGCTCTGCTGCCCGCGCGTCCCCACCCGCCACGCACGCCGCTGCATCCCGCGAACGCGCCCCAGCGCCCACCACCGCGCCCACAGGCAAGCGACGACGCGCACGTCACGTCGCGTCCGGCCGTCACACGCGCTCCGCACGGCAGCCCTCCGCGCCGCGTCAGTGCCGCGGCCGCTTCTCCCGCCCGCCCGCGTTCCCGAGCCCCAGCAGTGGCCGCCGCGACCGCTCCTTGTACGCATGCATGCGGCGCTCGTCAAACTCCCAGTGCTTGATCATGCGCTGCGATATCTGCGCCAGGTCGTGCAGCCGCCGCTCCTCGTTCGTCATCCGCAGCACCCGCGGATCACACCCCCCCAAACTGTCCCCCCTGCACACACAACACACCACACCCCCTCCGCGTGTCAGCCCGCGTCGGAGGCAGCTGCGCCTCTGCGCGGGCCGCGGCGGCCGCCGGGGCGCGTGCAGCACCGCAGCGGCGCGCCGCACGGCGCCGCAGCAACAGGGGCAACGCGCACAGCAACGGCGCGTGTCCTCTCACCTGAACGACTGCGCGACGAGGCCCCGAAAGCGCGCCTCGAACGTCAGGAGCGCGAACTCGTGCAGCGGCTTCTCGTCCGGGTCGTTCGCGTCCGCGCGCAGCCCCGGCGCGGCCGCCCCGAGCTTGGTTGCCGCAGTGTAAAAGTGCGGGCATCGCGACCGCAGCGCCACGGCCGCCGACTCCGCCTCCAGGTCCCTCCGCACCGCCTTCCCGAACGTCTGCGTCGCGCGCGAACCACAAACACGCGCTCACGCGAGCCGCCGCCCCGCGCGCGCGCAACGCGCTGCTGATGCGTCACGCTCAAGGAGACCCGCCCGTTGTGGCCGTTTCCGGGCGCGCGGACGGCTCTCCGCGCCCGTGGTGACGCATAGTGGTGAGGAGTGCGCGGCGCGGCCGCGGGCGTGGGGCGGGAGCGCGCACCTTGGGCATCGCGGGCACCGTTACGAAGTGTCGCGCCGCCAGCTCCGGGACGAGCCACAGGGGCAGGTTCACGCGCGTGCCCTGCGAGGCGGAGCGGGTGTTGAGGGAGTGAGCGAGGGCGGGGGGCCGCGCGGGCTGCGGGGGCGCGAGCGCTGCCGGCCAGCGCGCGCGCGTGCGCGGCGCAAACGTGTGCAGTCCAGCGGCTGAAATTCGAATGTGAAGAGGGCGGTTCCGGGCTTCGCTGTCGCGCGGCGGCGGAGCGGTGGAGGCGTGGCGTCGGCGCGCGTGCCTGCGGGAGGTCGTGGTCGCCCAGGTCGCCATCTAGCGCGTGCCCAAGGCCTGGCGCAGGAACCGAGAACCTCGCCGGGACAGCGTGCGTCTCCGCGAAGATTGCTTCCACGTCCCAGTAGCCCGCCATGTTCCCGTTGCCCTCACGTGTGATCCGCGGCGCTCAGGCCCCCGCTGCGGCCGCGCACGGCCGTCCGCGCCTGTGCCCGGGCTCGTGTCTCGTGCACACGGCGCGCCCGTCGCGAGGAACGAGACTGACGGCGCGGCGTACGCAGGGCCGGGTACGTCTCTGCTGGAAACGCCCGAAAGAGCGGAGACGGGGTCAGTCGGACTGGCGCACGACGCCGGAAGTTCGATTTTGGGCTGCAATTCAGCTCGACTAAAAAGGACGCGCTAGACCGCCACCGCCGACGGACCCGACTACCGCCACTGCGGGACGCAACTAGATGTATCTGCGAAGCAATGTGGCCGCAGCGCGGCACGTAGCGACGCCGATGTGCGCCACCGCAGGCCTGGAGCTGACGTGAGTCCTCAAAGCCAGTCTTACCGTCCCGCGCCACGATATGGGGGGGTCCCGACGCCCGCACGGGGCCACCACCGCGAGCTCTTGCCAGAAAGTCCCGTGCCACAACGTCAAAGCGATGATTGACCGCCGCGCGTAGCGGTGCGTGGCGGCACTGGGAGGCGGGAAGTGCAAACGCTGCGCGCGCGCCGCTGCCACGCAGTGCCTCGAGCCCGCGACGGAACCTAGCCATCTGGCCATCCACAAGCTGCCAGGTCCCGCGAAACCCACCCACGAAAGCCACACCTGGGCCCTCGGGGACCGAACGCGCTGCTGGTGCGCGTGGTGAGCTCCGGCGCGCTCGGCAGGGCACCAGGGCCGCCCGACAATGGCGGACGGCGCAGATATGTTCGCTCCGGAGAAGCTCCTGCGGGAGCTCGAGGAGGCGGTGTCGTGCCCTATGTGCAAGGGGCCCTTCTGTACGCCACTAGTGCTGCGCTGCGGCCACAGCTTCTGCTCCGGCTGCATCCGGCGCTTCATTCAGGTCCGCGCACGCCCCACTGCTCCAGCAACGCCGCGCACACGGCGGCACCGCGGCGCGTGCCGTCCGCGCGATGCGACGCGGCCCGCAACAGCAGCACCTCCGCACCACCTCTTTGAGCCTCCGCGCCCGGTCCGCCGCGGCCGCAATCCTCCGCCGCCACCGCCACACACGCCAGCGCAAGCCGCCTGTCGCCGCGGCCAGAGTATGACTGTGCCCTGTGTCTGACTGAGTCAAGAATGGTGTTGCGTTCATGTGTGTCTCGCAGCACGAGCAGAGCCGCGCGTGCTGCCCGCAGTGCCGGCAGGAGACCGACGAGGAGTCCTTCGTCGTCAACACGTGCCTCGCCGCCGTCGTGCGCGCCCTCGGCGCCGCACGCACCAACATCGCAGCTGCCTGCGCCGCAGCCGCGACCACCCCCGCGCGCTCGCGCAAGCGCAAGCAGCGCCCCAGCAGCGGCGGCACCGGGTCCAGGCAGCCCGCGGACGCGCCGGAGCGCGCGCGCAAGCAACCCACGCGCGCTGCAGCACGAAACGCAGCGGACAAGGTTTACCTCGAGGTCTCTTCCGGCGACGAGGAGGCCGCGCCGTCGGGCGAGAGCGCCGGGGCCGGCCGTGGGCGCGCGTCGGAGCGCGAGAGCGGCGGCAACAGCGGCGAGGAGGAGGAGGACGATGAAGACAGCGCGGTGATCGTAGGTGGCGGTGGGAGCAACGCGCCTCCGCCGCCGAAGGGGTTCGTTGCGTGTCCGATGTGCGGGATGTCGGTGCGCGTGGGGCTGATCAACACGCACGTCGATACGTGCCTCGAGAAGCAGGGCGGCGGCGGCGGCGCGGGTGCGGCGCACGTCGAGCACGCGGTGGCGGCGAAGCCGCGGGCGGCGCACCGCGGGACGGCGCTGGCGAAGGTGCCGAAGCGGAACTTCGCGCTGGACAAGGAGGCGAGCTTGCGGGCGGCGCTCGGGCGGTACGGGCTGTCGACGGACGGAAAGAAGCCAGTGTTGGTGGCCAGATACAACGAGTACCGGGTGCGGGTGCAGACGGCGATGGACGCCGGCGCGGACAAGACGATGGAGGAGGTGGCGGCGGAGGTGAACCGCGCGGACAAGAGCAGGGGCCGCGCCGGGCCGGGGCGCGGTTTGTTTGGCGCGGGGGGTGTTGCGGGGCCTGACGTTGCGGCGCGAAGCGCGGAGGCCGGCGCGAAGCATGGCGGGAAGAGCAGTGGATCCGGGAGCAAGGTGACGGCGTTCGGAGGTGCGATGCGGCCTGTGTCGCGGAATGACGCAAATACGAAAATGCGTTGTTGCATTGCTCTGTGCGGGCGGGTCGGGGGCCTCACGGGAGCGGTGTTCGCGGTGTCTTGCAGCGCTGGTGGCCCGGACGATCGCCCGCGACAACCTGGTGTCAATGCGAGCTCGCGTCGAGGAGGTGTGCACTGCGCAGCGTGCCGCTGGCGACGTGGCTGCGGCGGCGAAGCGCGCGTACATGATGGGGCGCCCCGGCGACGTCGACGGCGAGGAGTGGCTCGACCACTATCTCACGGGGGCGCGCGAGAGTCCGGGCGAGCCCCCCGCGGCGTGGAGAGGCCGACAGAGAAGCACGGGGTCTGACTCAGGGGGGGGAGTCGTCAAGTTCGGGCCCGTCGAGGACGAGGAGGAGCTGTTCGAGGAGGGGGTCGTGCTGAGCCAGGTGACCGCGATGGAGCGAGGGCTCTCGCAGGGAGCGAGCTGACGTCGTCGGCGCGTTGTAACATGCGAGTAGATCTGCGCCGGTCGGTGCTGCACGGAGTGTCCTGTGCATGCGCTGTGTGCTAGCTGCTTGGGGCTTGCGTGGCGCGAGGGCCGCGCGCACCTCCGAGCGGCCCTGAGTCGGGTGTGCCAGAAAGTACAACACAGCCGAGACTGACGCATCTATCGTGCCGCCGGGCTCTCCGAGAGCCTCGATCGGCTCCTGGCAGTGTGCTGCGCGGGTACTTGGATTCGCAGCAGCAGCCAAGCAGCATGCGCGTCCTCTGTCGCAGCGAGCTGCGCTGCGCCACCCACAGCGCGCGCGCTGGCGCGCCGCGAGGGCTCCACCGCCCATCTCTGCCGATGCCAGCGCCCTTCAGTTTCCATGTACCCCGCAAAGCCACAGCGATCGCCTCGCGGCGCCCCGGCGCCGCTCTGCGCGGCATAGGTATCTCCAACGTACGCAATACCGTCGTGTCCGCCGCGAACGTGGACGCGACCTCGGCGCCTCCCGTCGAGCCCGGATCCCTCGTGCTCGTCGCGGGCGCCACGGGCGGAGTCGGGCAGATCACGTGCGCCAAGCTCGTCGAAAGGCACGAAACCTTCCCACGCTGCGCCCGTACACACAGCACGCGCCAGGGCGCCGCTCTCTCGACGCCAACCTCGCCCATCTCGCGCAAGAAGGCTCAAATCACCGCAAACAGCGCATCGCGGCCTGTGACGCTGACCCTCGTGCCGCTACCACGCCCCGCGAGCCCGCTGGTCATGCGTGTGCTCCGCCCCCGCTCGCGCAGGGGCTACCGCGTGCGTGCGATCGCCCGGAGCGCCGCCAAGGTCCAGGAGCGCCTCGGCGACCTCGCGGACCAGATGGAGATCGCCGAGGGCGATCTGCGCGACGCCGCGTTTCTGTCAAAGTGCATGGAGGGCGTCAGCGCCGTGATTTGCTCCATTGGGACGACGGCGTTTCCGTCGGCGCGCTGGGGCGACAACAAGGAGGACGGCCCCGAGCAGACGGACCTCGTCGCGGCCTCCGCGGTCATCAACGCGACCCCGCCCGGCACCCGCTTTGTCTTCGTGACGTCGGCGGGCGTCGAACGCTACAAGCAGCTCGGGCCCTTCATGATCCTGAATGCGTTCGGCGTCCTCAAGTACAAGGCGATGTCCGAGGAGAAGCTCGTCGGCTCCGGCCTCCCCTACACCATCTTCCGGCCCTCGCGGCTCACAGGTAATCGCACGCCCCCCACGCCATGGCAAAACACCCCCCTTCGTGCGCACGGACGCGAAAACCGCGTCGGCGCGTCGCTCGTGCGGCCGCCGGCGACGCGAGCGCCTCCGATCCCCCGCTCCGGCCCGAGGCGCGCGTCTGTGCGGCGCGCCAACTGTCGGCGCTGCGGTGTGGCGATCTGCGTGCAGACGGGCCGTACACGAGCTACGACCTGAACACGCTCATCAAGGGCAAGTCCGGGAGCCGCAAGGCCGTCGTGCTGTCCGGGCAGGACGACCTCCGCGGCGAGACGTCGCGCGTGGTCGTCGCCGAGGCCTGCGTGCGTGCGCTGACGCTGCCAGCGTCCACCGTCGGGCGCAAGTTCGCGATCGAGTCGGTCGAGGGGGAGTCGCCGGCGACGGACGAGGCCTGGGAGAAGAAGTTCAGCGACGTGTGAGGGCGGCCCCTGACGCCACGTGCGAATTAACCCCCGGGGGGGGTGTTGCGTGGACTGGCGGCTGGCGCGGCGACGTGGGGCTGCCGGGGCGCGCGCGGGCGGCAGAGCTGTTGCGGGGTTGCTGCGCAAGCGACTGGCGTCGGCGAGTGTGCGTTGGCGGCCGTTTGCGCGTCGATCCGTACATGGGTGACGCGCCGTGAGCGACAGCGAGCTTCCTCCGAGCAGGAGGCGCCGTGCGCGTTTTGCCGAGTCCCGGCGGCCGTTTCCGTTCTCGGGAGTCGCTGAGGGGGCGGGATGTCGGTCCAGCCGATCAGCGTGAAGCACATTTTCGGCCTGAAGGGCGACGTGGCGAGCAACGTGCATCATGTCGACGAGACGACGGTCATCTACCCTTCCGGGCACAACATTGTGCTGTACTGCACCGACACTAGGACGCAGAAGATCCTCCCGGGCAACCCGGAGTCCGGGGGCATCACCTCGCTCGCGCTCAGCAAGAGCCGGAAATACCTGGCCGTCGCGGAGTGGGCTGAGAAGGCCTTCGTGACCATCTACGATCTCCAGACGCTGAAAAAGCGTAAAATCCTGGTCTCCTCGGTCGCGGGCTCGCAAGAGTACGTTTCCGTGGCGTTCAGCCCCGATGAAAAGTACCTCATCACGCAGGTGCGCAAACTCGCCCGGAACGCCGCTGGCCCGCCCCGCCGCCCGCCCACGCGCGCCTCGAGAGCTCGCGAACCACCCCGCGGCTGCGCTCCCCGCGAAGCCCCCTCTCCACCCCGGCCTGCCCCCGCCCCCTCCTCCGCCGCTGCATTTCGTTCGCCGCACGCGCTCACCGGCCGCCCACGTGCCCGCTTCGCCATTCCAGGGCGGAGCCCCGGACTGGGACTTGGTCCTGTGGCTGTGGGAGAAGGGCAAGCTGCTCTTCTCGTCACGCACGACCAACCAGCAGGGCAACCCGGTCCACCAGTGCGTTTTCCACCCGTCCCCGGAGATGGACCTCATCTCCGTGGTCGGCAACGGCATCTTCAAGACCTTCCGCGTCGTCGACCAGGCCCTCAAGTCCCAGCCCGCCTCCCTCGCCAAACGCGAGCCCCACAACTACACTGCTCATGCATGGATCGCCGAGGGCGAGCGCGACCGCCTCCTCGTCGGCTCCGAGCAGGGCGAGCTCATGATCATGGAGGCCGGCGAGCTCAAGCAGCTCTTCACCATGCCGGACAACCACGGCATCTTCTCTGTCGTCGTCTACTCGAAGGGCTTCATCGTGGGTGGATCGGCAGGCCAGGTGCGCCCCGGAGCCGCTCCGCGCCCTGCGCGCCCCGCTGCCGCTCGCCGCGCACGCCACGGCCGCGCCCTTCGCTCCCGCGGGCGCCGTGCGGCGCCGGAGCGCGCAGGCGCGGCGCGCGGGGCGTGGTGCACGCGCGCAGCATGCCGCGCGGTCCGCCGCGGCTGGCGGGGCCGTTCGCGGCGCTTGCGGCGCCGCTGCGTGTTCTCCGCTCGCTAAGCGCGCGTCCGGCGCGGAGGCGCGAGGGTCTGCCCCGGTTTCGGCGTCGTTTCGCCGCTGCAGGTGTGGCTGTACGAGCGGCAGGACTCGGACAAGGAGCCGTACCGGCTGACGCGGACGTTCGCGATCCCGAACGAGCCCGGCAACGTCAAGGACATGAGCGTGTCCCCCGGCGAGGAGTACCTCGCGGTCACCACCAGCACGCACCAAGCCTACTCCATGGCGCTGGCCAACACAGAACTCATGAAGGCCGACGACCTCGGGTTCGAGCTCCTCGCCTCCTCCTTCCACCACGGCGCCATCACAGGTACTCCCCGCCGCCTCCCCACCGCCGCCGCTCACGCCGCCGGCCACCCCGTGGCCCGCGTCGCGGGCCTGCGCCCGCCGCTCGCGCGCCGCGCCCCGCGTCCGCCCACGCCCCGCCGTCCCCGCCTCGACCGCGCGCGACCGTCCCGCGCCCCCCCCGCGCCGCGCAGGCCTCGACACATGCATCCGAAAGCCGCTCGTTGCGTCGTGCTCCGCGGACCGCACGGTGCGCATCTGGAACCACGTGGACCGCACGTGCGAGCTCTCGCGGCAGTTCGTTGAGGAGCCCTTCTCCGTCGCCATCCACCCCTCGGGCTACCTCCTCCTCGTGGGCTTCGCGGACAAGCTGCGCCTCATGACGGTCCTCATGGACGACCTGCGCGTGATCAAGGAGATCGCGATCAAGTCCTGCCGGGAGTGCCAGTTCTCGAGCGGCGGGCAGTACTTCGCGGCGGTGAACGGCTCGACGGTGCACATCTACTCGACGTACACCGGCGAGAACCTCGGCAACCTGCGCGGGCACAACGGGAAGGTCGCGAGCGTGCAGTGGACGGCGGAGGACTCGCGGCTGGTCTCGACGGGCTCGGACGGCGCGGTGTACGAGTGGACGCTCAAGGACTTCCGGCGTCTGACGGAGAACGTGCAAAAGGGGGTGCACTACCACTGCGTGCTGGCGACGCCGGATAGCAAGCACTTCTGGGCGGTGGGGTCGGACAAGAAGCTCAAGGAGTTCGTGGGCGAGGAGGGGACGGGGTCGGCGACGATCGCGAAGGACTTCGACAGCGACGAGAACCTGACGCAGCTGGCACTCCCCCAGGGGACTCGCACGCTCTTCTCCGCGACGGACTCGGGCATCGTGCGGTCGTACCGGTACCCGCTCTCCGGCGAGTACGTCGACACGAAGGTCCACGCCGGCCCGATCACGCGCATCCGCCTGACCTCGGACAGCTCGGTGCTGTTCTGCGCGTCGGCGGACGGCACGCTCTCCGTGCTCGAGATCAAGGACAAGGACCCCGAGCGCGCGGCGGCGGAGCGCAAGGACGCGCTGCCGTGGGCCGAGGAGGTCCTCGTCACCAAGTCGGAGCTGGAGGAGCGGCGGCACATGATGCTGGAGCTCGAGAACAAGGTCAACGAGAACTACATGCAGTACGAGTACCAGATCCGCATGAAGGACATGGCGATGCAGGAGGAGATCAAGAAGCTCACGGCCAAGTTCAGCGACGAGGTCGAGCGCGACCGCGAGAACTTCGAGAAACTCCTTCAGGAGAAGAACGAGATGGAAATGGAGTACGAGGACAAGCTGAAGCAGGCGGAGGAGCTGCGGCAGCAGCAGCTGCAGGCGCTCGACGCGCAGTTCCAGCAGAAGATCATGGTCGAGGTCGAGCGGTACCAGCAGCTGAGTCAGGAGAAGGACCTGCTGAACGAGCGGTGGGAGGAGCAGAACGCGGCGCTGGTGGAGAGCCACGAGCGCGTGGTGCAGGAGCTGACGGAGGAGTACGAGGCGAAGCTGCAGGAGGAGCAGATGAACTCGGACCGGCTGCAGCAGGAGAAGGAGGACATGGCGCGCGAGTTTGAGGAGATTCGGCGGCAGATGGAGGAGGACACGGACCGCGAGATCGAGGGGCTCAAGGAGAAGTACGAGCAGAAGCTCGGCATGGAGCGCGAGATCTCGCTGCGCCTCAAGGGCGAGAACGGCATCATGAAGAAGAAGTTCCACGCCCTGCAAAAGGTGGGGGGTGTTTTGTTTTGGGGGGGTGTTGCGTGCGGGGCGCGGTGGGCGTGCTGGGGGCTGTGTGCGCGTGCGGGGTGCGCGGGGGTGCAGTTGTTGCGTGGGCTGACGCGGTGTGGTGTGTTTGTTGTGCGCAGGACATTGAGGACAAGAAGGAGGAGATCCGGCAGCTGTTTGAGAAGGAGAAGGACCTGTACGCGACGATCACGTCGCTGGAGAAGGACATCGTGGGTCTGAAGAAGGAGATCCGCGAGCGCGACGAGACGATCGGCGACAAGGAGAAGCGCATTTACGACCTGAAGAAGAAGAACCAGGAGCTCGAGAAGTTCAAGTTCGTGCTGGACTACAAGATCAAGGAGCTGAAGAAGCAGATCGAGCCGCGCGAGGCCGAGATCGCGCGCATGCGCGACCAGACCCGGGAGATGGACCACGAGCTCGAGCGCTACCACAAGCAGAACGGCTCGCTGGAGCTGGCGATCAGCGAGCTCAAGCTGCGCGTGCAGGCGCTGCAGGGCGAGGTGCTGCAGCAGCGCACGAAGCTCGGGGATGCGCGGGTCTACGTGAAGCGCTTCCGGCACGACCTGCACGACTGCGTGCAGCACGTGCAAGAGCCCAAGGTGCTCAAGGAGAAGGTCAAGGCGCTGTACCACATCCACGTGGGGTCGGAGGAGATCGAGGAGGTCGAGGTCGACATGCAGGTCGAGGGCGAGCACGAGCGGCAGCGGTCGTACTTGGAGAACACCGTCGAGAGTCTCAAGCGCAAGCTGCAGAAGGAGAGCGACAAGGCGCGGCAGGACAGCATGCGGATCATGCAGGAGAACGTCGCGCTGATCAAGGAGATCAACGAGCTGCGCCGCGAGATCAAGGGCCTGCGGATGGGGCAGTCGGCACAGAGCACGGCGCCGGGCGGCGGGCGCGCGTCGGGGCTCGACTCGGCGTACCGCTCGGGGCGGATCTCGAAGGAGAACTCGCGCGGGAGCAGGAACGGCCTGCACGCGCCGTCGCCCTCGGCCGCCACGCGCGAGATAGAGATGCAGCGGGAGGTGATCTCGCAGCTGCGGCAGGAGCTGGCACAGCACCAGCGCGCGCTCGCGGAGGCGCAGGCGGGCCCGCGGCCCGGGTCGCGGCAGGCGCCGCTGCCGCCGCTCGAGGGCGAGGCGTCGGGTGCGCCGCCCGAGGAGGGGCCGGAGGGGCCGGTGGCGGAAGAGAGCGGGGGCGGCGCGGAGGATGTGGGCGGGGACGGCGGCGAGGAGGGCGGCGCGGTCGCGGAGGAGTCGAGCATGCCCGAGGCGGAGGAGCTCGAGGCCGGCGGCGAGTGACGGGGCGCGGGGGTGCGCGTGGGGTTGTGAGAAGAATGCAGCAATGTGCTTTAGGGGGGTCGCGTTGACTCAGGACAAGGTGGACGAGGGCAACGACCGCGGTGCAGGTGTCTGCGAGGGCGGGGGATGCGTTTGGAGTGTGCGCGTCGATGGTCGAGAGTCGGAACGCGTGAGGGGGCGCTGTGTCGGTGTGCTGTGTTGTACCTGACGTCAGTGACTGGCACGGCGGGCGGGTGCAGCAGCGGCGCGCGTGCCGCGTGGGGGCGGCAGGACGGCTGTGCCGCGGCGCCAACGGCGCCCACATTGCGTGCGGGGGTGCCGTGCATCGCCACCCCACACCGCAACAACCATCGCGCGCTGCGCCCTCGCGGCAGCGAACGCTCGTCTCAGGCGACACACGCAACAACGCCAGCCCGCGCAGCCCCAACCCCCTCGTGTCGACAGCGACGCATCAACAACGCGGCGCTCACAGCCTGGCCCGCCCGCAACGCAGTCACTTCTTCTTCTTCCCCTTGCCCTTGCCCTTCTTCTTCTTCTTCGACTTCGCGGCCTCGCGCGCCTTGTGTCCGCGCCACAGCGACTGGATCATCGTCGCGCACCGCGTCATGCGCTCCTTGACCGCCTCGTCCTGGAACAGCTCGGCGTACTCCCGCGAGAGCTTCTCGCCCTCGCGCGCGTTCTTCGCCTGCAGCTCGAACTCGTACGTCTTGTTCACCTCCTGCAGCCGCTGCAGGTCCTTCTGCAGCGTCGCCTTGAGCGTGTCCGTGTCCTTGTCCTTCGCCGCCACGTCGCTCTCGAACTTCTGGCTCCACCGCAGCGCCTCGTTCTGCAAAAACGTGCTCCGCTTCTTCTGGAACGCCATGATCGTCGCGTTCACGTCCTCCTCGATCCGTATCGCCTGCTGCAGCTCCTGCACCTGCTTCTGCAGCTGCCCTATCTCGCGCCCCTCCAGGCGCCGCTGCGCGCCGTTCTGCGCCGCGAGCGACCGCGCCGTGTACGCCGCGTCCAGCTCCGACCGCGCCTTGGCCTTCCGGAGGTCCTCCTTGAGCGTCGCGAGCGCCTCCTGGTGGCTGCGCATCTCTTCTTTGAACCGGTTGCGCTCTTGCTTCAGGGCCTGCTTGAGCTGCCGCACCTCCGCCGTCGTCTGCCGCTCCCGCTCGATCGTCTGGTGGATGCTCGCCTGCTGCTCCTCCTCCTCGACGACCAGGTCCCGCACGCTGCGCAAGTCGCCGAGGGTCTGCAGCTCGTCGAGGGTGCGCGAGAGGAGCGCCTGGAGGCTCTGGCGCTCGGACGCCACCTTCGCGATGTTCTCCGCGACGTTCGGGTTCTCCTTGAGGTTCCTGCGCGGCGCCGCGGCGGGGAAAGGTAACGTCATGTCTCGCGTCGCGCGTACGCAGGCAGCGCGCGCTGGTGGGGCGCTGGGCGGGATGTTTCGGCGGTATGCGCTCGCGCGGGCGCGTGGCTGGGTCTAGCGGGCCGGGTTCGGGGAGCGCGGGACCGGCGCGGGCGCGGCGGGGCGCTGCGGGCGTCGCGTCGCGGCAGACGCAGGCGCTGGGCGGGCGCGCGGCTCACCTGCAGAGCTGCATCGTGGAGTTTCGCAGCTGTTCTGCAACCCGCGTCACCTCGGCCTGGTTCTCCTTGAGCTTGGCCTTGTTGACCATCCCCCGGAGCGAGTGCTGTTCCTCAATCAGCTGCTGGAAGCGCTGTTCGAGCGCCTTCTGCTCCGCGATCATCTTCGAGATCTCCTCGCCCACGTTCTGCGTCATCTGCTGCGCCTGGACCTGCGGGTCCACCATGATCACGCCCACCAGGCCCAGCCGAGACATGGTCCCTCGAATCACCGAGTAGACATGCACCGTCTCCAGGTGCGTCAGAGGCCTCCGCTCGTCCTCCCCGGACTCCTCCGACGACACAATCGACGACTCGCGCTCCACCTGCATCGTGCCTAGCCCCCCGTGCCCCGACCGCGCCCCCTCGTTGCCTCAACCAGCGCCCTCAGCACCCAGACGTATATAGAACGCCCGCGAACGGACCGGAGCGCCTCGCTCGCTGCCTCCTGTGCGTGAGCAGAAGTATCACCTACTCGCGGGCTGCGCGACTCCGCAGCTGGGACCGCGTGGGGGGCCCTAGAGCGCGGCCACTGTCCCGCGTGCGCCGTTCAGTGCCCAAGCGACGTCGCGTGCGTTGTTGCGGACGGCACGTCGACGCGTAGGGGTTTCCGGTGACGAGCAAGTGCCCGGCGAGGCTCGAGCGCGGGCCGTTGGGCCCGCCCCGCGACGCGCGCGTCCGCAAGACCCGTGCGCAGCCCAGTCAAGAGCAACTCAGAGTATAACTGCGCGTCCTGGCGCGCACAGGCGACTTGAGGCGGCGCCGTCGCGCGGGCCTGCACGGACCCGCTCGGCGCTCCATCTCGCCCCGCTCGTCGGACGCTTAGCCCCGCTGCGCGGTGCCTACGGGGCGGTTGCACAGCGCTGCGGTGACTCCCGGCCACAGAGCGCAGCTTCGCGGCCCTGCGGGGTTCCGCGGCCCGTGCCGGCACGTTAGCGGCATCTGAACAGGATGGCGAAGACCGTGCACATGAAAGGCCTCAAGGTGAGCGTCCTCGCCACTCTGTGCAGTGCCGGGAAGGCCCGCGCGCGAGATCCACGGCCACGCCGCGGTTCCTGCGGCCGGAATCAGGCTCTCGTGCGGTTGGGCGAGTCAGCGCTCGCGTTGCGGGCGGCGTTGCGCGCCGAGGGCCGCGGGGCGGGCGCTGGGGCCGGCAGTGATGGTGAGCTCGCCTAGAGCTCCACGTATGGTGCGCAGGCCTTCATCGAGGACATACGGAACTGCCAGAACAAGGACCAGGAGATGGAGCGGATCGAGAAGGAGCTCGCGAACATCCGCGTCAAGTTCAAGAAGGCGCGCGCCCTCGCGCCCGGACGCTGTTTGCCGCGCGACCCTCCCGGGCCCGCCGCCGCGCCCTGGCGCCCGCTCGGGCGCGCGGCGGCCCCGGCGCGTCCCTCACGACACGTGCATCGTCCCCACGGCGCGTACTGGGAGTATGCGTGCCGCCGGTGTCCACGCGCGAGGAGAAAGCCACTCACGGTGTCCGTTCGCGCCCGTCGCGCTGCAGGGCGCCCAGGACGGCAAGACGATGTCCGCGTACGACAAGAAGAAGTACGTGTGGAAGCTCCTGTACATCCGCATGCTCGGCTACCCCGTGGAATTCGGCCACATGCAGGCCCTGGAGCTCATCTCGGCGCCTCGCTTCGCGGAGAAACAAGTGGGGTACATGGCGCTCGAGACGCTGCTCCACGAGAGCCACGACTTCCTGAGAATCGCGATCAACTCCATCAAGTCGGACCTCAACTCGATGTCCGAGGCCTTTCAGTGCCTGGCGCTCTCGGCTGCGGCCAACCTGGGCAACCGGGAGTTCGCCGAGAGCCTCACGCGTGACGTCGAGCGCATCCTGCAGTCCCCGGGCTCCCGGCCAGGTCCGCCCGCCCGCCGCGACCCACCCCGTTCCGCCGCGCCCGCACTCGAGAATCCGTATTTCACCGCGCCGCGCTCGCGCTCGACTGCCCGCGCAGTCGTGAAGAAGAAGGCCGCGCTGTGCCTCGTCAAGATGCTCCGGAAGGCTCCCGAGATCCCCGACCGCCAGATCTGGGCCCGCAACCTCCCGTCCATGCTCACGGAACGCGACATCGGGCTGTTGCTATGCTACGTTGAGCTGTTGCAGCAGTTCGTGGTCACGGACACCGCGGGCTTCGAGCCGTGCGTGTCGCGGCTGGCGCAGATCATGCAGCGCCTCGCGCCGGACCGCGCGGCCGCGCAGGCGCGCGACGACCGCGCCGGCACGCTTGACGTCATGGGGGGAGTCCCGCGCGAGTACACCTACTACGGCATCCCGTCGCCGTGGCTCCAGTGCGCCGTCCTGCGCGTCCTGCAGTACTTCGACCTCGCGACGCTCGGCGGCTCCGCGGTGTCGAACCTCAACGCGCTCCTCGAGAAGATCATCACGATTGGACAGAACGTGCGCGGGCCCGTCGGGAAACAGAACGGCTTCAACGCGGTGCTGTTCGAGGCGATGGCGCTCGCGACGTCGCTCGAGACGGACGGCGACGGCCCGATGGTCCAGCTCGTCGTGTCCCTGCTCGGAAAGTTCGTTAGCGGCGCCGACCCGAACACGAAATATCTGGCGCTCGACTACATGGGCAAGCTATCTATGATTCCAGCGATGCAAGACGCCCTGGCGCGCAACCAGGAGGCGGTGCTCGCGCTCCTGGCCGAGCCGGACGCGTCGATCCGCCGCCGCGTCGTCGACCTCGCCGTCATCCTCTGCGACGCCCGCACCGTGCGCGTGATCGTGCACCAGCTGCTGGCCTTCATGGACGAGGCGGAGCACAGCCTGCGGGACGAACTGGCGCTGAAAATCGCCATCCTCGCGGAGCGGTACGCGCCGGACCTGCACTGGTACGTCGACACGCTCCTCGAGCTGCTCCAGAGGGGGGGGGAGTTCGTGGGGGAGGACATTTGGTTCCGCGTGGTGCAAATCGCGACGAACAACCCCGACCTGCAGCCGTACGCCGCACGCGCGGCGCTCGAGGCCACGCGCGCCGGCTCGCAGCACCCGGACCTCGTCAAGCTCGCGGCGTACCTCCTCGGGGAGTTCTCCGGCGCGCTGAACCCCCCCGTGTCCCCCGGGGGCGTCTTCTCCGCGCTGCACGAGCACTTCCACGCCGCGGACAACGCGACGCGCGCCATCCTGCTCACCGCCTACGCGAAACTCGTCGCGAAACGCGGCGCCTCGGACCCCGCGCTGCAACGCCAGGTCGTCGACGTCCTGAAAGGCCTGCGCGTCCACGAGGACGTCGAGCTGCAACAGCGCGCCACCGAGTACCTGGCGCTCCTCGAGCGCGGCCCCGCGACCGGGCCGGTCGCGGAGGCGATGCCGGCGTTCCCGGACCGCGTCAGCGGCCTCCTGAAGCGCCTCGCGAAGGTGCAGGGCACGTCGGGCGACGGCGGGGGGGGGTTCGACGACGCGTACGGCGTCGAGGAGGCGACGAGCGCAATGAAGGCGCTCCCGGCGCCGTCCGGCGCGCCGACGCAGCCCCTGCCGGCGCTCGAGTCGGACGTCGGCGGCGCAGCGAACGGCGCCAGCGCCGGCGGCGGGGGCGACGATTTGTTGGGGCTTGACGACGACGGCGGGGCAGTGGGCGCGGCGGGAGGCGCGGCGGGGGGGCCGAGCGCGGCGCAGGTCGCGGCGTGGCGGCGGAAGATGTTCGGGGCGGACAGCGGCGTGGTGTTCGAGGACGGCGTCATTCAGGTGGGCCTCAAGTCGCTGTACAGCGGCGCGAAGGGCAAGCTGGCGCTGTTCGTGGGCAACAAGACGCCGCAGCCGCTGTCCGGCGCGACGTGCGAGGTCGAGACGCCGCCGGGCTGGCGCGGCGCGACGTTGCAGCCGCTGCCCGCGGTCGTCCCGGCGAGCGCGCAGGTGCAGACGCACATCGGGCTCGCGCTCGTCGACGCGACGGCGAACTTCCCCGCGGTCACGCTCGCGTTCGACGGGCCCGCGGGCCGCGTCGTGCGGCGCGTGGAGCTGCCGGTGCCGGTCACGAAGTTCATCACGCCGGACAGCGTCAGTGTGGACCAGGGCACGTTCTTCCAGCAGTGGGGCGGCGCGGCGAAGGCGCAGGCGATGGGCGCGAACCCCGGCGGGCTCGACCGCGCCAAGGCCGTGGACGTGCTCGCTCGGGCGAGGCTGAGGGACACGGACGGCATTGAACACAACCCTGCCAACGTGGTCGGGTGCGGGACGCTGGTGACGGAGTCGGCGCCGCAGGGCGTGCGCGTGCTCGTGCGCATCGAGATCGATCCGGCGACCGGGCAGCGGTTCCGGCTCACCGTGGGTGCGGCCACGGAGACGGCGGCAAGTGCGGTGCAGGGGACGCTGGAGGAGCTCCTGGCGAACTGCTGACCCGGCCGGGTCGCGATGTGACCTTGCTGCGATGCGCGGGGCTGCCGGGCGCGGTGTCTGACTGAAGTGCTGCGTGCGCCTGCCGCACTGGCACAAGCTCGTTTGCTTTGCTGAGAGTTGACGTTTCAGGCACAATCGACTCACGGCGGCGCGGAGGGCGGCCGCCGCGAGCGCCAGGTGCTCGCGCAGGGCCGCTCTTGCCCGGACAGGCTCCGCTCGCGTCGCTGGGCGCCCTGACAACCAGTAGAAGCAAGGCAGGGGCTCTCTGAGAGTACCCCCCAGCCGGGGTCTCAAACGTGGCCTGGCCGGGTGGCACCTCGTCAAAATCTGGATCTGCAGTGCGTCGTGATGGCTAGCTGTGCGTCGTGGTCGGTGAGCGCGCCCGCCGCGGGCGCCCTGTCCAGGCGAGCGCAGGCCAGGCGCTGCGTTGCTGCGCGCGCCGGCTGCTCGATGCGGATCTGCGTCCGCGGCGACACGTGCCGCAAGAGGGGTTCGAAGGAGCTGCTGACGTGAGGGCCCGCGCCGAGCCCCCCACGCGCCGCACAGCGCCTTGGTGCGCTGTCAGCCTAGCAACGCTGTCTTGCGCTCCAGCGTGCGATAGAGGGCCCGACCATGGATCACTGCTCGCCTAGAGTCGGATGCTAGATGGAGTATGATGAAAATGCAAGAAAGTTTGCGATCAAATGATTGCACGAGTATCACGACCGCGAAGGAGCTTGTGCGGTGCACTCACTGCTGCGGCGCCGCGTGTGCTGCGCGCGAACGCAGGTGGGCGCGGGAGATGGAGATCGAGGGCGTCTCGTTCGAGGAGACCGGCTGCACGGGCAGGTCTGAGCCAGCCTCACGCGCCCGCTCCCACCCACCGACCCCCGCCCTGCCTGCATCCTCACCATCCCCGCGCCCCCGCGCCCTGATTCGCGAACCGACCTGCGGAAACGCAGCGTCCCACCGAGCGCTTCCCAATGCGGCGCGTTGCAGGTGTGCCGACGGTCCGAATGCGACGATTGAGTCGGAGGGGGGGAGTTACGATTTGATGGGTCTGCGGTCGTGCCGCGACGTCGCGGAGGCGCTCTCGACCAAGTGCGGCATCGAGGTCGACGCCACCCTCGTCAGCGCGACCGACTGCCGCATGGCCGGCGTCACCGCAGGTCCGCCACACCCCCCCCCTCTGATGTGGCCTCTCTGCACGCCGCCGTCACGCAAACATGCCAACGTCCACATCCCCGGCCTGCGCGCACGACGATCTAATCGTCTGTGTCCTGCGCACCTCGCTTTTGCCTCCAGCCATGGACGGCGACTTTGAGACCGCGATCAAGTATTTTACCAAGGGCATCGAACTCAACCCTCCCAACGTACACACCTTCTACGCCAACCGCGCCGTGGCGCGCCTCAAGGTACGGCCCACGCGCACGCCCGGCCCAGACCGGAACCGCAGCCTCGCCGGTCCGCCAGCGCGGTGCATTGCACGTCGCTGCGTCCTCGCCGCACCGCGCCGTGCAGCGGTGGGTTGACGCGAAGTGCGCGTGGTGGACCGCCGTCGCTGTGGCTGCGTGTGCGTGTGCGTGGGCGCTGACCTGGGCGCTGTGTGGGGCCGCTGTTGCTGTTTTGCAGAACAAGGACAAGTCGGCGATGGAGGACGGGCAGACGGCGCTGGAGCTGGCGCCGGAGGGGTGGGCGGAGGACTGGCCGTGGAACACGGACATTTCGGGGCTGATCACCGAGTTCTAGGCGCGCTCGCCCACCCGGGGTGTAATCCGCCCCAGTCATGTGCATCTGGGCGGCCTCAGACGCCCCGTGAGGGGCTTCTCGGCCGCGCGGGGCGCCGGGCGTCGATCACTTACTGGGATTCTGCCATTTTTTGCGTATATTGACGAAATTCATTGGGCGCATTCTCCCGCAAGGCCTGTTGCGAGTTGTGTGCAGCAGTGCCGTGTCGCCCAGGGCGCGCAGCGGGATCAGGCGGCGTGGTAGGGTGTAGCGGCGGTGTAGCATGTTCAAGCGGCGGGACTGGCTGCACCTGCACGGCCCTGACGGGGGCGGCTCGAGCTCCGAAGACGACGAGAGTACGCAGCCTTCCTTCCACCCGCGCGCTTCCATACTGCAACCTGACATGGCATTTTCAATCAAGGAATGTGCACATATGCATGGAGTTGCCACTCATGCGCCGTTTGTGAAAGTGCGTGCCAGCTGCCGTGCGGGCCGGCCACTGCTAGCTTCAGTATGGCTGCTGCGCTCCCGCCCGTCCCTGTCGCCCGTCCCTCATCCTCGATACACCACGCGACGCTCAGAGCCTCATCTTCTGCCCGCTCCAGGCTCGGACGACGCTGCCGAGGAGTCCTCATCAGACGAGGGCGACAGCAGTGAGCAGGACAGCGGCAGCAGCGGCGACGACAGCGACGGCGACAGCGAGGATGTCGCAGTTCCAGACGGACCCGTGTCGAAGTTCCGCAGCCTGGACGACATATCGGAGGACGAATTCGAGGCGGGGGCCTCGAGCGAAGACGAAGACGCCGATGACAGCCCGGCAGCGAGCGACCACGACGTGCCACACACCGACCTGGCCTCCCTCCTGCGTCAGGTAGGTTCACGCGCCCCCCGCGCACCGTCTTCGCGCAGTTGCCGCAGCGCCTATTTGGCATGAGTGGGTCGTTACGCCGTGCACTGTGCTGGTCGCAGTGCGACAAGCTGAAGCAGCAGTGGATGAAGGAGAACAGCAAGGAGCCGTCGAGCAAGGGCACGCGGCTCGTGTGCCGCATCTGCAACGGTGAGAGAGCGACCCTGTCCGCGCCGCTGCGCTAGCAGCCGCAAGTACGCCCTCCGCGCCGGCCGGGTGCTTCGATGCGCCGAGGCACACGCGCACATCCGTCTCCTCTGTGGCCGCGTGCAGGCGCGGTGATCCTGAACGCGACGTCCATGCAGCAACACATCGGGAGCAAGAAACACAAGCGGCGCCTCCCGCTGTTCCCGTACTACACTGACACGCTGGAGCCCATCGTCTTTGCGCACATGGTGCGCGGCGACCGCGACCTGGACCACCTGCCGCAGGACGCGCAGGCGCCTGCGGAGCGGGGGCAGCGGCGCGAGCTGCGGGCGGAAGCTGACGAGGGCGGCGGGGAGGGGGCGAAGGGCGCGAAGGCGAGCGCGGCGGCGGCGGAGAAGAAGAGGAAGATGAAGCCGGAGGAGAAGGCGGCGGCGGCGGCGCGGAAGGCGGAGAAGAAGGCTGCAAAGAAGCGACAGTTTCAGGAGCGGTCCAAGGCGAAGGAGGAGGCGGCGAGGGTGCGGGCGGCGGTCGAGGTCGGGGACAGCGACGAGGAGGCGTGGCCGACGTCGCGGACGGACCGCAAGCGGGCGGCGGCGAAGCGCGCAGGGGCGGAGAAGGCACCGGGGGGGAGTGGGAAGAAAAAGAGGGCGGAGCGAGGGGCGGGCGACGGGGGCGCGCGGGAGGCGAAGGCGGCGAAGAAGAAGAAGGTCGGGCGCAGCTGAGGCGCCGGCGCGGCGGGCCGCGAGTCGTCATCAAGACGTGCTGTTGTGACGGCCGCTGTCGCGCCCGGCTTGCGGCCCCGTGGGCAGTCGTCGCGCATGTTGCGCGGTGCGGGGGTGCTGTGGGGTGCGCTGGTGGGGTGTGCTGGTCTCGGGCCGTGGTTGCAGGCCGGACATTGCGGCGCGAGACTGTACCTTGTGAGAGGTCACCAAAACCATGGTTGGACGACGGCGCGGCGTGTCGTCCAGTCAGGGATCCTTGGCTCCGAGCTGGCGCCCCCCGCGCGCGCGAAATTGGGCCCGCACGTGCGTCCCGACGCACGCTTTCGCATTCTCGCATCCAGTAAATGTCGAGAATGCACAGTGTGCAGGCTGCTGCGCGCTGCGGGGGCCGCGCCGGGCACCTCTGGCTGCGAACCAGCAGAGATTCGCCCGCGACGGTGCCGTTCGCGGAGCGCACGTCGGGCTCGCTCCGCGCGCGCAGTCTACACTTCCGCCCCAGCTCTCTCCCGTCGAACGTCGGAGCTGCACGTCACGCGCGTCCTCTGGCAGCTGCGCAGGCAAGCGTCGTCGTCCGCAAGCCACCCAGCCTCTTGCGCCGCTCGCGCCGCAGCTGCCCGGCGGTCCGAAGCCCCGAGCCGGGCCCCGGGCTGCTGCTCACGCCTCGCTCTCAGAGAGCAACGCAAGGGACGCGCGTCCAAGGACGCAGGGACCCCGAATTACCGAATCGCCCGACGCCAGTTGTCTGGCCACCCCACCGCGAGCGCGCTTCGTCGATGGCGCCCGAACTGCCGCATTCCCCGCTCGAACACCCCTCGCATCACACTGAGAGCTCGCACGCGGTGCCGCGAACCCCGCAGATTCGATGGAACGCCGGGAGCCGCGAGGGCGTGCACGCGGCACTGCGTGGCGCAGGGGGGCCGCACGGCCGCGGCCACGCGTCGCCGCTAGGCGACGCGGCCTCCTCGGCCCAGGCCCGGGGCCCGTCGCGCGTCCTCAAGGTGCACGCCTCGAGCGCCGCCATGTCGGGTCCGGGCGCGGAGGACGAAGCGACGCCGCTCCTCTCTGAACGGCTCCTGTCCTTCGTCAAGGCCCAGCACCTGCCGATCGGGCTCGTCGCGGTGCGTGCCTTGCCCTCACAGTGCCGCTGGGGCGCGCTCCGCCGGCTCCGCCTCGCGTGGGTCGCGTGCCGGGGCGCGACATGACGCGATGCGAGATGGCGCGATGCGGCCGCGTGCGTGCGCGCGCAGGCGATCCTTCTCGGCGCGAGCTTCCCGGCGGCGGGCCAGGTGGCGGCGGACGCCGGGCTGACGAAGCTGAGCACGACGGGGATCTTTTTGATCTCGGGTCTGACGCTGCGGGGGTCCGAGGCCAAAACGGCCCTCACGGACGTCAAGTCGATCGCGTTCGGGCTCATGTCCGCGCTGGTCGTCACGCCGCTGATCGGGTCGCTCGTGCTCTCGCTCCCGGTGTCGCCCGTCGAGATGAAGTACGGCGTCGCGACGTTTGCGTGCATGCCTACCAGCCTCTCGTCCTGCGTCACAATGACCGCGGTAAGCCCCCTCGTAGCCGACATCCCGCGTGAATAAAAAGTATCTACACGTACGCCGAACATTTTGCGAGCTTCGTGCGTGTCGAGGCGTACGTCACGTGCGCCTATGCCGGTGAACGCGCCCGGCTTCCGTCGCGAGCGCAGGCGTGCGGCGGAAACAGCGCGCTGGCAATGCTCCTCGTCGTCCTCACGAACACCCTCGGCATCTTCTCGATGCCCTACATCATCAGCAACATCATGGGCTCCGCCACCGGCGTCGCGGTACGCACCCGCCCCCAGCCGGCCCCGCACTGCGCGCGCTGCGCCGAAACGACGCATCACAGCGACGACGCGACCTCTGGGCCTCGGCTCCGTCTTCCTTGTGTGTCTGCAGCTTGACCCGAGCCCGCTGCTCGAGTCGCTGGTGCGCAACATCCTCGTGCCGTTCGGCATCGGCGCTGCGATCCGGCAGACGGTCGCGCCTGCGCGCGAGTGGGTCACGAAGAACAAGCCGATGGTCGCGTACATCAGCGCAGCGCTGCTCTGCCTGGTGCCATGGATGCAGGTGCGCCGCCATGCAACCCCCCCCCCGGCCCGCGAGTGCCCCGCTCGGCCGAGCCGGTCGCGGTGTCGAACGTGCTCGTGCGAGGCGCTTCCGTCGCAGGTCTCGAAGGCGGCGGCGACGCAGCCGGACATCTCGGCGAGTGCGTTGTTTGCCACGGCGTGTGCCGGGACGCTGATGCACGCGGCGTTCCTGGCGTTCAACACCGCGTCGGCGAAGGCGCTGAATCTGGGCGGCAGCGGGCCGGAGGCGGACAAGATCAAGCGCGCGATCATCCTGACGTGTTCGCAGAAGACCCTGCCTGTTGCCGTCACGACCATCACGCAGCTGGGCGCGCAGATGGGCTTCGTGGCGGGCCTCGCCGTCATCCCCTGCGTGTTCTCGCACTTCGCGCAGATCTTGATAGACAGGTGAGACGGCGCCCGGGCGGCGCTGCGGGGCGACGCAATCGCACACATGCGCAATCAATCACGCACGCCTCTTGGCGCTGCGTCCGTCCATCACGTCGCACGCTCCGCTTCCCCGCCCCGCAGCTTCGTCGTCAGCAAGTGGAACAACGACGACAAGACCAAGGACTCCTAGCTGCACCGGGCAGGTCACATTTGACGCTTGCACACTTTGTCCCACTGCGGGCCTGTCGACAGGATCCAGCGACACGCCCGGCGTCCAGCCTATTGTAAATCCAGGGCTCGTCGTCGAACCGCGCCGTCGCTCGCATCGCGGGTGCCGTGTCCGCCCGGCGCCCTGCACAAGGTGCCGGGCACTGATACGATGGTCAAGGCGACAGGGGCTGACACGCCCACGCCGACGCCGCGCATTCGTGCACGCTAGCACGCACACATTCCGTAGCATAGCGCAGGCACTCTAGCGCTCCGTCCGCACGGGCGGCACGCCCGTCGTCGCAGTGTCTGCAGGCGCACGCAAGTCAGGTGTTTTTACCTTGGGCCGCGCAAGGCGCGCATCGGTGCCATTCAACGCCCCCCGGCCCACTCCGGCAGCACGGTGCCCTCACTTGGTCTTCTTCGCCTCCCCCGCCGGGGCCTTCTTCTTGCCCGCCGCGGCATGATCAGCTAGCTTGATAAAGCAACCAACCTGCACGAATACGCGGCTTGCGACGTTGAAGGGGGCGCGATTCCGCATTGCCGCCATGAGAGCGTGGTGGCCGCGCGCGGGGCTTCGTTGCCGGAATGCGTGGACGGTGGCGGGGGTGGAGTGCGCACCAGGCCAAAGAAGCTGGCAGCGAAGGTGGCTGGCTGCAGGATCCACAGCTGCTTCTCCGTGATCAGCTCTATCCATGCCTTGACGTACGGGTGGTTGCTGAGCCAGGTGTCCTGCGAGGCGAGGGATGCGAGCGGTAGGTTGGCAGAGGGACTGTGGCGGAGAAAAGCACACGTTTATTCGACGCTGCGCTCCCGCGGTCCGACCGGCACTCGTTGCGCGCGGCCACGAGCTGCCAGCTCGATCGTCGAGCTTCCGTGAGGCCCGAGCCGGCAATGCGCGGCCATTCAGGGCGCGCGGGGGGCAGCACGTTGCTGGCCTGGAGGCCTATGCAGCGGCGCAGCCTGTCAGCGCAGGCGAACCCGCCGTCGGTCCGCGCCAGCGCACGGAGACCCTAGACGGCGTAGAGCTGGCGGACAATGCCCCAGAGTCGCCGCGGCAGGTCGCGCCAGGCGCGCGGTGAGTGCTCTTGCCTGTTTCAAGTCGGCCAGCACGGATAGGAGAGCGAGGTTCAAGCCGACTCCAGCGACGCAGACGAGGGATATCAACACGAGGATGACGACTTGGTACGCTGGCAGGCGCTTCGGGACCCGTGGGACTGGCGTGGGCATGGTGCTAGCGGCGCGGGCAGGATTGCACGTAGCGAGCGACTCTCAACGCGGTCTGCCTTCGAAACCCTCCGTGACGCGCACACGCAATGCGACGCCGCCGGCGTCCTGCTGCCAGACATCGCCCGTCCGAGCCGGACCCGTCAGGCTGTTACCACCCTGACACAGGCAATAGTGCCCCCGGGGTCGGAGGCGCGCGGGTTCGAACGGGCGTCGGCCGCCCCCCGGCGCTCCCCCAGGCAGTGCCCGTGCTGCGCCACTCCCCGCCTCTGTCAGCGCCGCTGTCTGACCAGGACAACAACGACTAAGTCCGTGATGTGCTGTTCCAACACGTAACTCGCAGCACGCCTCCAGCGCCACCGCACATGTCCGCCCCGACGCTCCCTCCCATCGACACCCTCAGCACCCATCGACTCACACGTCCGACTGCTACCTCCAACCCCCTCCACGCAGCCCCCCCCTCAGAAGCCGAGGTTGAGCTTCCGCCGCTGCAGCCCCTCGTTCGGGTCCGTCTTGAACGGCGGATTTCCCGGCGGCACCAAATTCCGACTCCCCCCGTACCCGGTCACCAGACGCCCCCGCACCTGCGACCGGTACGGGTCCACCGGGAGCACGCCGCGCCGCCGCTCCTCGCGCGCCACCTGCGAGTCCTCCGGCCCGAGCACGTGCAGGGAGTCCTCCGGGTGCGGAATGTGCTCCGCGAACGCACGCCGCCGCGCCGCCGCCACCAGCAGCGGGCTCGGGTGCACCTCGTTGGACCGAATCGTGTCCGCGACGCGGTCCGCGTGCGCCATGGCCTCGAGCGACGCGCGCGTCGCGTCCTCGCGCGCCCCGCGCGCGCCGGCGTACTCCCCCCCAAGGCTCGGGGGAGTGTTGCTCCCTGACGCCCCCTCCGCAGCCGCGGCGCCCGCCGCCGACGCCGAACCCGTCGCCGGCGGCTTCGGCAGCCGGTGCCCGTCCTCCCAGTAATCCGGCGTCGCGCCGCGCGCCGCCTGCTCGTCCCGCGCCGCACGCTGCGCCTCTATCGCCGCCACGTCGTGCCGGGCGGGCGCGCGCGGGCGCCCCGGGTCCCGCGGGGTCGCGCCGGCCCCGTACAGCTCCGGCGTGTGCCCCCGCGGCGTCCGCCCGCTCGTGGGGTACCCCAGCGGCGCCGCTTTCTTCGGGAAGTGAAGACCAAGGTCGGGCTCCCCAGTCGAGAAGGCCGGCATCGCGGTGCGCGGGCGGTGGCTGCCGTGCCAGCACTGCGGCTCCGTCGGCGCCGCGGAGAACCGCCCGGAGCGCAGGCCCTGGTAGCCCGGGATGCCGCGGGTGCGCGGGCGCTCGCGCTCCTCGTTGACGCTGATGACGTCGTCGTCGTGGGCCGCGAAGTCCGAGCGCGGGCCCTCCGTGCCGAGCTTGAGCGCGCTGTACCGGCTCCCGTCCTTGATGGCCCTGCACGGGACGGGCAGACGGAGGCGCGCGCCTTTGAGCAGAGGTGGGCGGGGGCGCGTGTCGCGCGGCGGTGCGGCGCTTCTGGACCGCTTCGGCGTGGGAATGGAGGAGTGTGTGGAGTGAGGCGTGGGTTCCGCGGGTTTGCGGAGCTCGGCGCGCGGGCAGGGCGCGGTGGCGGGCGTGTTGGAGCTGGAATGTCAGCAGGAGCGCACGAGCGCGCGTTGGCCGTGCGGGGCGCGGAGCTTGCCTGGCGCGGTCGGCCTCGTCGCCGGGGAGCTGGTCTGGCTCTACGCCCGGAACGTAGGCTTCCCCCGTGCGCGCCTGCGAGCTCCAGTAGCGCAGGACACCTGCGTTCCCGCGCTGGTACGTGGTGGCAACGCGCGGCCGCTCCTCGACGGGGTTGCTCCGAACCGCGTCGATCGGCTTCTTCCGCGACGAACCTGCACGCGCGTGGCCCGCGGGCGCGCTGTGAGGCTCCGGGGTGCGCGGAAAGCGCACGGGTGCCTTCGTGGTGCGAAAGGGGGGCGCTCGGGGCGCCACGTGGAGAGAGGCGTGCGTAAATCGCGTCGCAATGATGTCGCGACCGCCAGCGGTTGGGTCGAGGGCGCGTGCGTCGCGAGGAGCTGCGAGGGACGCGCCACGGGCATGGCTGGTGGAGGGTCGGGCCGCGCTTACCCTGTGGGGGCTCTGTGGACATCGAAGCCGGCTTCCAAGGTATCCCAGTCCCTTCGAAGAGGGACTGGTTGATCATCATCACGCTGTTGTCCCCGCCGCCCATCGCGTCGAGCGTCCAGGCGACGCGCTCGAATCGAACAGCTTTCGCGCGCCTGCCCCGTCCCGTGCGCAGACCCTCCTGTCGAGCGCAAATTTCGAGCGGATCACGCGTTCTCTCGCTACACGACTCGCGTGCGCGTCCGCGAGCGGCAATGTGCGCCCCCTGAAGCGACAATGCACTGCAGCTGACTGGAGGCCCCTCAGCGGCGCAGTATGCGGCAAAATCACGTGTTCGGCGCGCTTGACGGGCGGACAGTACTTCGCGACTCTGCACGTTGCTTGATTCCCCCGTGACGACTCTTCCGCGGCCCGTCCGCCGGCTCACACTGCTCGCTAGGTGAAATCGCTCGTCCCCGTGCTTGCAAGGGATCGAGCATTCGGTGCGACGCGATTTTTTCACATTATATCTCTATCCATCTCATGTAGAGCCCGTTCAGTCACATTTCATCCCCGTTGATCGCTCTCCGTGCGCGCTTGATGTTGGCGCCCATCTGCGCAAAGGCACGCCCCGTTCCTCGTGACCCTGCGCGTTCCTAGCCATTCGACTGCCGCACCCTGCTGTCACAGAGCGTCTATGGGCGAGGCACAACAGGAGCTCCGTATCAGATGCCCTCACGCACGCCCGACAGCGCCCATCTGTCAGCGGGGGGAAGCGCCGCGGAGCGCTCCCTCAAAACACCCCCCCATCCATGGCCGGCCGCAACGGCTCGCCCTCTCAGTCCAGCGTCACGTTTCCGTCGCAGCGAATCGTGACACTTCCCGGCTCGGCCTCACCAGCAGCCCACAAGACGCGCTCGGCTCTTGGCACGGCCTGCGCTCCTCGCGGCCCGCAGCGACGGTGTCAGAGATCGCGCCCAGTCCAGCAGTGGCGGGTGTTCTTTGAGGTGGTGCAGCCCGCGCGCTGCACCGGGCCGGCGGGAGATGGTGTTCTACTTCACGCCGCGCGGCGCCACCAAGGAGAATGGAATGCTGATCTACATGGGCAAGGACAAGTACGAGAACGAGGAGCTGATCAGATATGCCTTCGACGAGGACGTCTGGTGAGGAGCCGTCGCGCCCCACGCACGCGCCGCCGAGGTGGACGGGGCGAGTGCGGGCGTGTTCCCAGGCCGATCAGCGCGTCGTCCGAGCTTGCCTGCAGGTTCCACGTGGACAACCTGTCGTCTGCCCACGTGTACCTGCGGCTGCCGCGCGGCATGTCCATCGACGACATCCCGGAGGACACGCTGGAGGACTGCTGCCAACTGGTCAAGGAGAACAGCATCCAGGGGTGCAAGCAGGACAACGTTCCGATCATCTACACCCCGTGGAAGAACCTGCGGAAACAGAAGAGCATGGAAGTCGGCCAGGTTCGCGCCGAGACGCCCCGCCTCGGCCCCCCACCGCCTGTCCAGACCCGTCTGGCGCACATCGGCTGCGCCCACTCCGCGCCCGGCGGCTCGGCCGCGCTCCCGCCCGCAGGTCGGGTACCACTCGCAGAAGGAGGTGCGCAAGACGACCGTCGCGAAGAAGGACAAGATCATCCTGAAGCGTCTGGAGAAGACACGCGAAGAGCGGCACAATGACGCGCGGGAGCTGGCGGAGGAGCGCGAGCGCTACGACAAGCTCCTCAAGGGGGAGCGCAAGGCGCTCGCGAAGAAGCTCGAGGTGCGCGTCCCCTTTCGCCCGCGGCTGGCGCAGGAGAGCAGCACGCCGGTGGTGGCGCGGGGGTGCGAGCGTCATCGCCGTGCGTGGCCGTGCAGGACGAGCGCAAGGTGGCGGCGGCGGAGAGCCGCGCGCAGAAGGAGCTGCGGGAGTACAAGACGATCCTCGCGGAGGACGCGCTCGAGGAACATAAGGCCGAGATGGAAAAGTACAAGGGAAACTTCAATGCCTACGAGGACGACTTCATGTGACTGACGGAATGACTGGCAGCGGGCAAACGAGCGCTCGAGGGCCGCAGGAAGCGGCCGAGATAGGGCGGCCGGGAGTGACTCGGTCGTTGCCGGCCCCGCGCTGCCTGGGTTTTCGCGGGAGGGGCCGAGGCGGCGCGCAAGGCGAGGCTGGCGCGGCAGGGGCGTTGAGCGAGCCGTGGATGATGCGCTGAGTGAGGCGGGGCGCGGGTGGTGTCGCGGGGGCTCACAGTCACGGCGTGGCACGGCCGGCGGGCCTCAGTGTGGCAGGGCTACTCCGAGAGCGCTCGGGGGCCGACACAGGGCGGTGCGGATCAGCAAAGCTCCGAAAACCTTGCGCTTGCACCTGTTTGGTTCTCGCGGCGCTCGGAGGGGAGGGGCAGGCAGGAGAGGGCGGAGTTCGGAACACCTCCGGGGGCGTGTCCCCAGGCGGGTCCTACTTCGTCTCAGTGTGTTTCACGCAGCGATGAACAATGATGCAGTCGATTGTTGGGTGCGCCGAGGGCGCGCCGGGGCTCCTCCACGCCCCCCTCACGAGCTCTTGCCCCTCGACTTCTTCTTTTTCCTCTTCCCCTTGGTTGCCGTCTCGGCGGCCGCGCTCGGCGCCCAGCGCGAGTTCGCCAGGAGCGACAGCGAGGACTCCTCGGCGATCTCGTCCTCCTTCGCGCGGATGACGTCCTCGAGCTCGTCGTAGAGCGCCCTGCCCAGCGCGATGCGTGCCGCGCCGTGACGCACGCTCTTCGCGAATCGAACCATCCAGGGCGTGCTCACGCCCGCTGTTTCCTCGATGTCGGCCGCGACCTTGAGCGTCTCGATGACGTCCATCTCCTCGGGGAGCTGCGAGAGCAGCTCCGAGACGTAGTGGCCCTCCTCGGTGGCCGACTTGGTATAGGGCTTGAGGATGCGGAAGTAGCATGCGATGAAGATGATGCCAAGCCCGAACAGCGCGCCCTCGATGGCCTCGACTTCCACGATGTGCGCCTCGGCCTGCTTGTTGAACTTCTTCGAGATCGTCGACAGGCCGTCACGCGCGTCAATCAGCCCCGCCACCCACAGGAGCTGGAAGTGCGGGTCGTCCAGCCGCGCCTGGACGTCGGGGTCCGCGAGCGCGGAGTTTCCGAGGAGGTTCGCGGCGTTGACCACGGCGCGGATGGCCTGGTCCAGGCCGTTGTTGAGCTCCTCGTAAAAGGGGTGGTCCGTGGCGAGGCACGACGAGGCGTTGGCGCGCAGGCACTGGTCGGCGTCGAACAGGAGGCTCTGGAACTCGGACGCCGCGATGACGTCGCCGTCCAGGCCCTTGGACGCGTCCCCGAAGATGATTCCGTCCCACGTGCCCTCAAACGTGCTCGTGGTCTCGTTCAGGTTCCTGCGCTTCGTCCAGCGCTCCCCGCCGGGCGCGTCGGTGTCGGCGACCGTAGGGTCCGCGAGCACGAGCTCCTGCGCGTTCTCGACCATCCTCGCGACCTGCTGGAGCATGTCCTCGGCGGCAATCATCGCGTTCGTCTTCCCGTCGATCTCGTCCAGCACGGCGCGCGCCCCGAGGTGCATGCCCAGGCACGCCCCCATCAGGAACAACATCGGCAGCGTCAGGACGCACACGAGGCGCCAGTTGTTGTTCGACAGCTCCTGCGTGTTGGCCATGAAGTTGATCGCCGGGCCCGCGGACGCCGCGCCGCCGCCCGTCACCGACGCGGTGTCGCTGACCCCGCGCTTGCGGCGCTTGCGGCGCTTCTTCGCCTCCAGCGCCTCCTTCTCCATCATCTCCTTCTCCTCCTCGGTCAGCGCCGCGCGCCGCCACGCGCCCTCGACGTCCTCGTCGTCCTCCTCGACGCCGATGTCCTGCGTCGCCAGCGCGATCAGCACCGGCCGGGGCACCTGGAGGAACACGCGCAGCAGCTTCAGCCGCGCCGTCACCAGCCTGAGCGTCGTCGACAGGAGCGCAAAGGTCACGATGGGAATCAGGCCGATGCTCGAGATCAGCGCGGCCGCCAGGAGGAAGTTCTGCACCACCTTCTTCTGGTTGCTCAGGTCCTGGCCCTGCGCGACCTCGTACTCGCGGAAGCCGTCGAGCATCCCGCCATGCACGTTGGCCTGAACAATCTGAAAGTGGCGGAAGTCCCGCATCTGGAGGGAGCCCGCGGCGGCGCCCTGGAAGCGCGCCGGCGGCGTGCGCATCTCGCGCGCCGCCAGGGTGTAGAACTGCGCGAGCTTCAAGAAGCCGACGATGCGGGTCTGGTTGACGAGCAGCGGGCGGGTCTCGTCAAAGCGGGCGCCGGTGGCGGGGTCCAGGTTGGTGTCGTCGAACCACTCGAGCGGGAAGTGCGGCTCCTCGAACACGTCGATCACGTCCTGCGAGACCCTGTTCCGCTGCCTGGGCTCGATGTACGAGTCCCGCAGGTGGCCCCAGAACCGCTCCGCGGTGGTGTCGAGCCTGGTCTTGAAGCTGGTCTCGAGGCTCGCGGCCCAGCCCGTGCCGTCCCGCACGGACTGCAGTGAGCGGGAGAACACCGCGACCTGCTCGATCTCCTCCCCGATCTGCACCGCCTCGAGCGCGAGCGTGAAGGTGCGCTTGTACTCCTCCGAGAGCCCGATCACGGTCCCGGAGATGGCCGCGTAGATGACCGCGAGCGTCAGGAGCAGGAGCTTGCTCTTCAGCTGCAGCGACGAGATCAGCCGCGTCACGCGCGAGTTCGACAGCGCCCGGTGGATGCGCTTGTAGCGCTTCGCGCGCCGGAAGTCCGCGGCCTGGACCTGCGCCACCGTCGTGGCCTCGCTCATCGCCGCAGACGCCATGCTCCCGCCGCTGCTGGCTTCGCTCTCGTTCTCATCGCCCGGCTTGGAACGCGGCTTCGCGTCGTCGTCGTCATCGTCGTCGTCGTCGTCCGTCACCTCGTCCGTCTCCTCGTCCGACTCCCCGGCGTCCCTCAACTCCTGGTTCGACCTCCCGACCCTCCTCCCCTTCCCTCGTCCTTCGATCATGAAGCGCTCCTCCAGCTCGGCCGCAAAGCGCACCCCGCCAACCTGGCGCTTCATCGGCTCGCCCTGCCGCACGAGACCCTCCTTCGCGAAAAGCCCCTCGATGCGGCGCAGCGTGTTGGGCGGGGCGAGCGTCTCGGGCGCCACGGAGCACGTGTCGCGGAACAGCACGACGAACTTGTCGCTACTGTGCTTCTTCGGCGCGCCCGCCATCGACGCCTTGATCGCGCCGGTGTCGGCGTGCGCAAGCTCCATCGCGGGCGCGCGCCCGCCCGTCGCCGCGGCGCGCAGCTGCGCCGTGGCGCTCGAGCCCTGCGGGAGCAACATCGACAGCGGTTTCCCAAACACCGACGCCGAGCTGTACCCGAACATGAGCTGCGCGTGGAGGTTCGCGCTCCGGATGATGAAGTTCTTGTCCGTTTCGAGGCTCGCTTCGAGGAGGTCGTAGCGCCACAGGTCAATGACGTACCCACGCCCCCCCGACAGCTCCTGGCGGTACCGCGTCTCGAGCTCTAGGGCGTTGACGTTCACCGCGGAGCGGTCGATCGACTGCACGGTGAGCGCGATGGTGACGCAGGTGTCCTCCTTGCCGGGGTCCGGCATGAAGCCCACGCGCCAAGACAAGAGGTCGAGCTCGCGAGACTTGCTGAGAAGGTTCTTGATGAACGGCCCGACCACCGTCTTGGGGTCGACCTTGCCGTACAGCTGCGCGTTGCGCACCGCGGCGTGGATGACGTCGACGTGCTCCGACAGGAGCCGCCCCGTCAGCTCGGCGCAGTTGACGCCCAGCACCGCCCCGGGGATGTCGTATTTGTACCCCATCCCGCCGTACCCGGCCACGATCTCGCCCTCGTCCGTCACGAGTATCCGCGTCCTCATGGGCAGGTGCAGCGCCTCCTCGGGGCCGCCCTGGGCCCAGTCGTTGCTGGGGGGCACAGGCAGGCCCGACAAGACAGCAACCAGCACCAGAGACTCCCCGTCCTTGACGGGCCGCCACGACATCTTGACGGGGTACTGCTTGTGGTGCCGCCCGAGGAGCATCGTGGGGCGCCCCGCGAAGCACGGCGCGGACGTCGTCGACATGTTGCCCAGGTTGCGCATGCATCGCATGTGGACCTGACCGTAGGGGGAGGGCAGGATGCTCGAAATCTTGGCCTCCGACTCCAGGAGGAAGCCCGGCTTGTAGTCCATGATCTTCTCCGCGACCGCGTTCGCGTACACGATCTCCCCCGCCGTGTTGACCACCAGGATACCGTCTTTCGAGGTCTTGGGGTACATGTGGCAGACGAGGATGCGCTGCGCCCTCGTGCCGGCGAGCGTGATGATCACGTTGATCTGCGAAGGCCGCGCGTGCGGTGGCGTCGTGAGTGCACGTGGCGACGCGAGCGCAGCGGGGGCGGGGGGGGGGGAAGAGGGGGGCTTCGTGCGTGTCGCGCCTCACCGCCACGTCGATGTTGGCGTACTTGTGCCTGATCGCGGCCTCAAACTTGTACTTGTAGCTCTGGAGCTCCTCCTCCGCGTCGTCGCTGATGTTCGAGGCCTCCTCCGCGCACCGCGCAATCTCCATGTCCCACGACGAGTCCGACGGGGCGATCATGAAGATCGACTTGTCGACGACGTCCTTCGACGAGTACCCGAAGTTGTCCGCGAAGCCCCGGTTCGCCGCGAGGAAGACCGCGCCCGCCGTCAGCCACGCCGTCCCGCAGCTCAGGTCGTCGTTGACGGACCGGATGACGCCCATGAAGGCGTCCTGGCCGTCCGACGGCACCTTGGTCACGGCCAGCTGCACCGGCATCACGCTGCCGCTCTTGTGCAGCGCGATCACTTCGCGCACCTTGCCCAGCACCTTGGACTTGCCCGTGAGCTTGTAGTTGCGCAGGTAGCCGTTGTGCTGCCCGGAGAAGGGCTGCGGCATGAGGCACGACACGTTCATGCCCTCGAGCTCCCCGACCTTGTACCCGAACAGCTTGTTCAGGATCCGATTGGCCATCTGAATGATGCCTGTGTCGCTGATGACCACCACGGCGTCCTTGGTGTCGTCCACGACCGCCGCGCTCGCGTCGCCCTCCGCGGACATGTCGCCGAAGATGGCGTCGCGCTGCGCCTCGGCCTGCATGTCCTCGATCTTGTCCGCTTCGCCGTAGTAGCGCGCCGCCTTCCACGGGTCGTTCTTCAGGTCGTCCAGGAACTTCCCGTACGCGCGCAGCAGCTTCACGTTCCGCGGGTACCGCTCCAGCATGCTCGCGTACACCTTCTCCGCGCGCTCCGAGGACATGGCCAGCGTGCTGAAGGAGTGCGACAGCGACCGGAACGTCAGATCCGGGCGCAGGAGCGTCCTCCAGAAGCCCCGGACGGACTTCATCGCGCCGGAGTGCCAGTGCAGGAGCTGCGCGTAGCTGTTCTGGAACTCCACGTACGACACCAGGTCCATCGCGGAGTCGGTTCCGCTGCCCTTGTTGCGCTGCTTCATTTCGCGGTCCCGGCAGAAGAGCTGGAACTGCTCGCCCATGGGCATGCCGCCCGTGAGCTGCCGGACCTGGTTGATCTGCGCGGAGGCCGCCTGCGAGGCCTTCTTCGCGCTGAGCAGGAAGTTGGCGTTGAGCTGCATGAGATAGGACGACACCGGGAACTGGAAGAGCCCGGCGCGGACGATGCGCTCGGCGGCCTCGATCCAGTCCTCCTGGACGTTGCCGTACTGGTCGCGGCGGCGCATGCACCGGCTGGCCAGTTCGACACTCCACTCGTCGATGAACTCGTAATTGAAGAGGGAAGTCTCCGCGTGGAACCGGTCCGCTATCTTCTCCGAGGACCGGAGGCGCCAGAGCATCAGCGCGCCGAAGAGGAAGAAGGACGGGCCGAAGCCCGCGTACATCGCCTGCGGCGGAAAGAGCGAGGGGCCGCCAACGCGTCAATCTCTGAGTTCCAAACAGGCGGTGCAATGTCGTGGGGCGGATCGGCTGGTTGCGCGGATCGCAGCGGGCGCGAGCTCGAGACGGAGGCGCAGCGCCGGAGACTCGCAGGCGCGCTGCGGACGACCCGCGCGGCGCGCTGGCGCTCTCCGGTGTGGGGGCGGCGCAAGCATCGCGCTGCGGGCCTTCGGAGGCGTCCGGGGGGCTCGCGACGCACCACTGTGATGAGCGACCTCTCCTCGGGGAGGAACACCAGGACCGCGAGGCAGAGCGAGGTCCAGAAGATCGTCCCGTACAGGCCTGTTTGGAGCGCGTTGACCCACTTGTAGTAGTAGGGCGCCTTCCGCAGCATGAGATACACGAACCCGGTCGATGCTGCACGGCGCAAGAGAGGCGACGGGCGCGCAGATCACGCGCGCGAGCTCGGAGAGGGCCCCAACGCTCCTCGCGGCAGCAGCAGGCGCAAGCATCGCTTCGGGCGCGGCGAGCGAGCCGAGCGCTGCGCTAGGTAGGGGGTCTGGTCCACTGCCCAGGCTCGTGGTTCGTGCGCACCGATGAGCATGATGATGGCAAACGCCTTGATGTTGTGGTCCAGGAAGACGGAGAGCACGGTGACGACGGTGATGAGGCTGAAGAACCTCACGTCCGTCACCGAGTCGGGCGAGCCGAGGACCTCCTCCGTCATGGGGTCCAGCGAGGACTCTGCGACGGCCATCAGGAAGGAGATGGCGCCGCCGACGCTGCCCGCCAGGATCGCGAGGAGCGCGGTGATGCCGTGCGGGAGCCCGAAGCACTTCTTGTCCGGGAAGATGTCGGCCACGAGGTCGCCCCCGACGTTGCGGCAGTCGGGCCCGATGGCGAACACGTTGAGCACGGTGATGTAAAAGGTGCGGAAGAAAATGGAGACCACGAAGCGCAGGACCTTGATGGGCCAGACGAACGGGAACCTGTTGGTCACGAAGTTGTGCGCGACCCAGCCGCAGAGCGCGACCGACACGACGGTGACCGCGAACAGCACGTAGAAGGTGGCGTTGAACACGGCATACCCGCCGTCCTTCATGAGCTCCGGCACGCCGAGGTTGTTCGCGACCTCGCCGAACTCGCCCATGTCCCAGGGGAACACGCCTGCGTGGCGGGCGCGCGGGCGGGGAGGTGCGTTGGCGTGTCGGTGGAGGTGGGGCGAGGTGGGGCTCGCAGGGCGTCGCGAAGGAGCGCTGTCGGGATCTGGCGGGGTTTTCTGCGTGTCGTAGGTGCGGTTGGTCTCGGGGTGGGGAGAGAGCGCCGCGCGGGGGCCTCACCGGAGAGCACGAGGAGCAGCAACTGCACCCAGTTGAGGATGATGTCCAGTAGAGCGAATTTCCACGACGTGTTGTACTTTTCCTTCGACAGCGTGAAGAGCACTCCGAACACCGCTTCCTGCGACGGCGGCGGCGCGGCGTCCCGGGAATGAGCCGAGTTACGGAGCGAGGCGGAGCGTGCTAGTTGCAACCGCGCAGCCTTGTCGCCGGGCCCCGAAACGCGGCCGTTCACACCGCCGCGGGCGCCTCAGCAACTGAACTGTGCGGCATTGTGCGAGAGATCTCACGGCACAGCGCGTGCGAGTCCAGCCGGGGGCTCACCCGGATAGTGCCTGAGCTCTTTTGACCGAGCGGCCCCTTGTGGCCATCGTCCTCTCTCGCGGGCGCAATGCTCCCTATGGACGACGCATCGCCCACACTGCTCGCGTGGTCACTCATGGCAGGCCACGGGCGACCGCGCGGCGCCGCACGCCGAGTACGCGCGTCTCAGCAGCCCGCAGCGGCCCGACGCGCGCCACGCAGCGAGCCCTGTGCGCGCGCCGGTGACGCTTGAGATCTCCGCCTTCGCCTGGTGGGCGGAATACTCGGTGTTTCCACGCTCTGTAGGCAGCTGTCGGAACTTGCAAATAGCCAGGTGAGCGGCAACGGGGCCTGTCCCACCTTTTCCAGTCAACCCAGGTGCTCGCCTGCTGCGCGTGGTCAGAGGCATCTGCCCCACCTGGCGCAAAGGCATCGCATTGCAGGCAGCACAGACGGCGCAAACGCCTCCATCAGACACTGGGTAGAACCAAACTGCACCTGCCCCATTAGAACTCGCCACGCCCCCCGACGACGGACCAGACGTCCTTCCGTGACCCACCGGCGATCGCGCCTCTCGGATGTCGCTTTCACGCACCCCTGATGCCGCCGAGCGCGCCTCCAGCTCTCAAGGTGCTGGTCCGGTACGACGTCAGCCACGCACGAAGGCGACTCTCCAACCCAGAGCCATCATCGCAGCTATCATGCCACAAACGCCCGGCTCGCTCGGCCCGACCGCCGCGCCCCCGCCGCGCCCACAACCGCCCGAACGCTGCGCCTGCAACTCGCTCGCTCGCCCGGGCGCACGGTCCTCAGGCGTCGCTCACACGGCAGTCGCGAGCGACGCCAGGCGTCCGCCCGTGCCGACAGGACCCGGCGCCTCAAGACGCGCCTGCGAGGAGCTGCTGCAGGTATAACAAGTTGATGCCCTCCATGCCGCCCACGAGCTGTGCGTCGCGCAGCACGAGCATCGAGGGGACGGCGGAGATCCCCAGCGCGTCTGCGACCACGGCAGGGGCGTCGCTGCCGGCGTTTGCGGCGAGCGGCACACGCGTGACAGGGAGGTGCTGTTCAGGGGCCGGGGGGCGCGCGGGCGGAGCGGGCGGGGACTCGCCGACGATCTCGGGCGTCCTTTCGGCGTCGATGCGCAGGCACGTGGCCCCGCGTGCCGCCGGGGACATCGAAAACGCTGCGAGTTCTGGTGCTGCTTGTTGGCACGGCGCCGACGCGGCCTGCGCGCGCCGGAGGGGGCCTCGGACACCCGTGAGGGAGGCAGTCGCACCGGGCCGCCTGCCGACGCGGCGCGGGCCGCAGGCGGCGGCGTGCGGCGGCGCGGGCGCGGTGCAAGCCTGCGTGGTGACGCTGCAGGTGTTTTGCGGGCGGGGGCGACGGGGGCGCGGGCGCACCGCCGTGATCCACGCGACGACGGGCCGGCGCTCCTGGGCCGCGCGCAGGAGCTCTCCGTTCCAGTGGTCCGCGTCCGCAACTGCCACGAAGGCCCCGAGGTTTGGTGCGTCACTGTCCTGTTCGTTCTTGCCCCTGAACTTCGCGCGCACCTGGAGAGGCGACCGAGGCAGGACGGACGCCGTCAGTGTCTGTCAGGAGAAGCGCCTTGCGTCCCGCGGGGCCGCACGCGTCGAGGACGCACGGCGCTGTGACTGAGCTCAGAGGCCGGGCGCAGCTGCGGGCGACGTACCGCGTTGAACGCTCTGATGAGCAGGCTCCCTCCTATGTATCCGAACATGATCCTCTGGAAGAACAGCGCGACGTTTGCGCCCCCGGACAGCTCGCCCTCGGGGTCCGCGCTGGAGACCGCCGCCGCAGACCGCTTGACGCCCGGCATCACCGCGCGCCCTGACGGAACGGGGTTGCCGGCGCTGGCATGATACTCACGGTCTCCCATGGTCCTGTTCGTCGGCGTATCTAGTCCTGAGCGCGCCACGCGAGCGTTCCGAACAGCAACCGCTGCTCCGCTCGTCTCCCGATGGCTTGTCGACGCAATCCGCGCCTCTTCTGAAGTCGCTCGGGGCCGCCCCGACGCTATCGATCGCGAGCCATGCCGTCAAGCCGTCCTCTCACCGCATCGAAGCCGGCATGTCTCCACAGGCCGCTGTCAGAGCCTATTTTCCAACCTACACACAACGGGTATTCCCTGGGTAATACGCGGCGGTGCGGGTGCCGTCACCGAGCGCTCCTGCGCCCCAGCATCCAGCGTCGCCCTCCAAAGGGCCCGCGCCGGCGTCTTCCGCCCTGGCCCGACTGACACGACATCGTCTGAGGGGGAAAAACCCTGCGAAGCCGCGCGGTCGTTTTTGGGGCGCACGGCCGCCGCAGGCCCCGATTCTCGCCCCTCCAGCTTAGATTGCACCCAGACGCACCTCGTTGCGACGGCCAAGGGCCTCCTACGTCTCCGATCCGTGCGGCAGCGGGCCACGCAGCAAGCAGCGCACTCGCGGTGTTGCCAGCAACGTCCCGTGCAGCGGCTCTCGCGGCCTAGCTCGCGCCAGCGACCCGGCCGCATCACGGCGCGCTTCCCCAGTTGTCCGTGGGAGATAGGAGGGAGCCGTCGATATCACGCAGCGGGCGCAGCATGCTGCCGTAGAGGAGATGGCTGCATTCGGTCAGCAGCCTGGCGCCATGATTAGCGAGGCGGGCGCACACCATCGCCGAGGGCCGCTCGCGATAGCCAGGTACTGCACGCGCCGCCTGAGCAGCGCCGTGCCGGCCGCGATGCCGCGCACCGCTCGCCCTCAGGGCCACCGTGGGGCTTCCCTGCCCTGCGCGGCCCCGTGCGCGCGCGACGGGCTCGACGGTCCACGTCCGCACCATGCAATCCCCACAGAGACCCCGCCGCCGGCGGTCCACGCACCGGGAACGGCGCGTTCGCACGACTTGCAGCGTTCGTCAAAGCCTGAGCCTGATACCTCGAAACGTCGCCGAAAGCGTCTTGCAAGGTGCTCCGCAGGCCTCTCATCGATGTCGTGACGTCAGCGGCGCCGAAGGCCCTCAACGGCAAGGTCCCGGTGCCCACGCCGGAGTGGCTGAAGGGAACAATACCTGCGCTGCTGTATGGCGCCATCGCCGTCGCCATGGGCTTCATCAACAAGGCCACGCTGCAGGAGTTCCCCCTCCCTCTCACGGTCCTCGTCCTCCAGGTGCGCCGCGCCCCGCCGCCCGCCGCAACCGCACGCCGCACCCCGCCTCGCCCCATCGGAGTGCGTACCAGCGCCCCTCACCTCCGACGCGGACCGCCGACGCCGCGCAGATGGCGGCGACGATCGTCGCACTGTGGGCCCTCCAGCTGGCTGGGTACGTCGACCGCTTCGAGGTCACGTTCGAGCGCTGCAGGCAGCTGCTGGTGGTGACGCTCCTCTACACCGCCAACACAGGTGCGGGACGCGCCCGCTCGATCACAGCACGCGGCGTGCCTCGTCAGCCGCACGGCCCTGCATCGCCCCGGCGCCCCGCGTGCGTCAGCGCTGACGGTTCGACGTGTTGTTCCGCCGCGACGGCGACGACGCTTGCGCAGGCTTCGCGTTGATGGGCCTGCGGACGCTGAACATTCCGATGTACAACGCGCTGAAGCGCATGACGCCGATCCTCGTGCTCGGGTTCCACTCGTACTACGGCCGCAAAAGACCCCCCCTGGAGATCGTGTCCTCCGTGGCGCTCATCGTGAGCGGCTGCGTGGTCGCCGGCCTCGGCGACCTCACCTTCGACCTCCTCGGATACATCTACGCGCTGTCGTCGTGCGTCCTCCAGGTCCGCCCGGCCGCCACACAAGCGAAGCCCAACTCCCCCCCCCATGGCCACAGACACCCCCTGCGCGTCCGATCTGTCGCCCCGCCCGACCCAACGCGGCCCCGTCGACCCTGCGCAGGCGTCGTACCTGCTCGTGGTCGAGAAGTCCGGGGTGGAGCGCGGCGCCACGACGTCGGAGCTCCTCTATTTCAACGCCATCCTATCACTCCCGATTCTCCTAGTTCTGGTGCGCCCCTCGCCGCCCGACTGCGCCCGCAGCCCCGCAGCGGCCGTCCCCTGCCGCGCCACGACGCCCACCGAGCGAGTCGCCGCGGCGCACGGCCGCTGTGCAGATGGTGCTGACGGGCGAGGCGTGGACGGTGTGGGGGCAGTACGCGGAGGCGCACGCGCGGCATGTCGGCCTGCCGTGGCTGCTGATCGGATGCAGCTTCATGGGCATGGCGTTGAACTACTCGCTGTTCCTCTGCGCCATGTACACGTCCGCGCTGACGACGACGGTGGTGGGCGTGCTCAAGGGGGTGGTGACGACGGTGGGGGGGTTCTTCCTCCTCGGGGGGGTCCACCCGACCCCGCTGATCCTCATCGGGATCTGCATGAACTCAGGCGGAGGCGTCTGGTACTCGTGGGCCAAGTACAAGGCAAGACACCCCCCTCTCATGCTGCCGAAGTGGGCAATGATTGTTTCTGCACTTTCTCGCCCGTGCCGCCGTCTCCTGTCTCCCAACTGCTGCTGCCCGGCGGCGCAGGCCACGCCTCTGCGCGCGCCGTCCCTCACCGCGCGATCCTCGGTTCGCGTCGCGCTGCGCGCAGTCGAAGCAGCGGAGCAAAATGTCGAACCGCAACCTCATCCCGCTGACGACGGCGGACCAGAACGGCAATTCCGGGCGGACGAGCAAGTCCGGGGAGTCGATGCGATGGGGCCAGGATGGACGGCCAGTGAGCAAAGTGTAGAGGTGCGGGGGCGTGGCCGTGTGATCACAGCGGGCGACGTAAGCGACCCCACGGCCCAGAGGACCGCGCCACGACGGGCACGCGCCACGCGACCTCGGCGCTGACGTCCAGGGGGCGGGTCTGGCGGCATGACAGACTGACTCAGTGCATGTAGGGCGGCCCTGCCTGCGGACGACGAAGCGGCGGCGCGCGGCAGCTCGCCGGCAGTCTGCACAGCACACGAGGAGTCCTGCGGGGCTCACCGCGGCACTTGACCCGGCGATTCGTGCGTTGCCGCAGCCACGCGCACCAACGGACTTGTAGCCAGTCCTGGTCGCGACGTTCTGTGGCGCTCCGGCGCAGGGAGTGATTGTTCGCAAGGAGTAGACGCGTCGCGCACGGCGGAAGATGGAGTTCCACTGCCGGGTCCCCGGGCTTGGGGTGCGGTCCCTGCCTGGCCTCTGTGTCGCCGTGCCGTTCCGCTCCGCGTCGCGTTTTTCGCGACAGTCTTGCGGCGCACTCGACCCCGAACGTTCTCTAGAGCGATGAGAGCGGGTATCGTATTGCTTTTAGTCGCCGATGCGCACGGAATCCCGGTAAATGCCGCATGGTAACACCACGCCAGAGACAGCTCGCTCGGGGCCAGCGAGGCCGCGCGCGTCGCCCGAGACGACCGCGTGCCGGTGCAGACAGCTATGATCGAGCGCCTTTCGCGCCGAAGCGCGCCACCGTGCGTCGCTGGAGCAGCACGAGGCGGAAGGCTTCCCTACGTGCGCTGCCCAAGCACGGCGTCCGTGCTGACCGGTGTCCGCGCCTGATCGATCGACCGTGCCCGCAGGACGAGCTGGTATCATGCTGGGACGCAGCGCGCCTGAGGAAGCTCTCGCGCGACGACCTCGCGTCCATGCGGACCGTGATTGATGTTGCGGGCAAGGCCTCGGGCCGAGCGCAGGGGCTCCCGCACCCGGTCACGGACCTGACGGTGCTCATGAACACGAGCCAGCGGCTGTACGTCTGCGCGAGCCGGTCCTCCGCAAACAAAACGACGGTGCGCGCACTCGTCGTCGCCTGCCCCTCCGCAACTCACTTCGCGTACCTTCCGCTGCCGCGCCGGCGCCGCCGGCCGGCCCGGCACCCGCCGCCCAGCCTCCGCTGCCCGCAGATGCCAGAAACGCAGCCTGCGTGGCAAACACCCCGCCGTTGCGGGCCGAACGGCCACGCGGCCTAGCTTGCCGGGCAGCTCGCAGCCTTTTCCGCGCCACATGAGCAGCGAATCTCTCTCCTTCGCAAACTATAACTCTCTTTGTCCGATGGTGGATCTCAGGGGTCGCTTCGAATGCAAGAGCGCAGCCTCCGGCCCCGCCCCGGCGCCTCTGTTGCTCACTTCAGGCATCGTTCCCCCCCCACCCTGCGCAGGTCACGGGCATCCTCAAAGTCGGCGAGAAGCACCTCTTCTACCGCTCGCTCAGCGGCGCCATCCGCGAGCTCAACCCCACGTGCGTCCTCGACATCTACGTCCACGAGTCGTGCCAGCGCCAGGGGGTTGGGCGCATCCTATTCGACGCGTTCCTGGCCGCGGAGAACCAGGACCCGGCGTGCCTCGCCTACGACCGCCCCTCCCCGAAGCTCCGCCCCTTCCTCGCCCGCCACTTCGGCCTGGCGTCCTACGTGCCCCAGAGCAACAACTTCGTGATCTTTGATGCCTTCTTCAACCGAGGACAGCGCCAGCGGGCCCCCGCGCCGCCGCCCCAGCGCTCCCAGAGCTCGTCCGCGTGGCAGTCCGTGTCGTCGCGGCCCCTCACGGCGCAGCGGCGGCCTGGATCGCGCACGCGGTCGATCCCGCACGGCGGCGCCGACGCGGGGCTGGGGTCGCTGGGAACGGCGCTCCTCGCGGACCCGCAGCGCCGGTCGAGCGGCGTGGACGCGGCCGAGGCGTCGGAGGGGGCGAGGAGCTCGCGGGAGCGGTCGGACGGGGCCGGACCGGCGTGGCTGGGGGGGGAGTCCGGGGAGGGTGTCCGGGCGCCGGGGGGCGGCGAGCAGACGTGGGGAGGAGTCGGGGTGAGGGGCCGGCGGTGTATACGCGGGAACGACGCCAGGGCGCCGGCGCCGCCGCCTTGGGCGGTGTGGAACGATGCACCTGACGTCGCCCCGAGGCCGCCGGCGGCGCGGTACGGGCGCCGGGCTATGCCGCTGTGCTGAGAGCTGCTTGGCGGCGACGCAGAGGGACCCTAGCTATGTGACTTGCAGTTGAGGCGGTCTGGCTCACAGACAGACGGTAGAGCCTGTTTGGTGCATAAGGCCTGAAAAGGCAAACAACTATATGATGTGGCTGGTGTCAGTAGGGCGTGTACGTGCTGAACGTGTCCGGACCATAGCTGTGGTAGTTGCCCTGCGTCGCCGGTTGACTCGCACCGCCGTACCCTGCGTCGCCCTGACCGCCGTATCCCTGATAGCCCCCCCCATACCCAGCGTCATACCCCCCCGTGCCGTAGCCGCCGTAGCCGTCCTGAGCCCCCTGCGCCGACGGCACACCTCCGTACGCACCCGCCGCGTACCCGCCGCCGGCGCCATACCCCCCGCTCCCCAACACAAGATCATAACCTCCCCCCTGACCACCACCGGCATGACCATAGTACCCCCCTCCTGCGTTCGACACCGCCGTGCTGGCGCCGTACCCACCGCCGCCGTACGCCTGCGCCATCGGATCGTACTCCTCGTACGCGCCGCGCTGCTGCTGCTGCGATGCTGCGTACGCGCCGCCTTGCGGCATGCCATACCCGCCCGCTTGCACCACTGGGCCCGTAGCCGCCCCGTATCCGTACCCGCTCGCGGACATCGCCACGTTGCGTCCGTAGCCGGGGTCCTGAGCGGCCGGTGGTCCCCCCCGGGCGTAGTGCGGGTCCTGACTCATGTTCCCGTAAGCGTCATACCTGGCGCCGTGCGCCGCGGCATGCATCGGCTCTTGCGGCGGGCCCGCGCTGCGATAGTCGTGGTGGATCGAGCGCGGAGCCCCGAAATGCGCATCCGCCGCCGGCGGCTCCCGGCGGCCTCCGAATTGTGCGTCGTAGCCGCGCAGGTCTCCCCGCCCCGGCGATAGCCCGCGGTCGTACCTCCCGCCCGCTTCGCGGCCGCGCGGCGGCTGTTCGTACACCGCACGCTCCGCGTACGCGTCCGCGCGCGTCGGCCTGCTCTGGAGGTGTCCCGGGGGGGCTCGTGACAAGTCCCCCAAGTCGCGTGTGCGCGACGCGCCGTACGCCGCGCGGGGGTACTCCTCCGCGTACGCGAGCTGGCGCGCCATCGGCCCGGGAGGCGCCCGGCGCATCGCGCCAGGCGGCTCACTGTACCCGTACGCATCCTGCGCGTGCAGCGCACCCATCTGTTGCGGCTCCGGCCCGTCAAACCACACGCGCCGCGGCGACTCGTCCAGCGGCGGCGGCCGCTGGTCCATCTCCTGGCGCCGCGGCGGGCCTCGGGGCGCCGCCCGCCCCGCACCTCCCCGCCCAGCGCTGCCCATCGACGTGCGGTCACTCCCAAGCTTTCGCAACGCCGACTTCTCCGGCCTGGCGAGGTGCACACCGACGACGGTGCCGCGAATTGTGCAGGGGACGCCGTCCTGCGCGAAGTGCTCGATCGCCGCCAGCGCCGATGCGCGCTCTGCGAAACTCACGAAGCCAAAGTTGTGCGCCCCGCTCACGGAGGCCCGCGTCGACGCGCCGAGCCGGACCTCCTCGATGTCGCCGAACGGCCGGAACGCCTCCGTGAGGTCCTCCGCCGTCGTGCCGCCGGGCAGACCAGCCACGTGGACGCACTTGACCTTCTCTTGCGCCGCCTCGTACCCCGGCTCCGGCGTCTTCGCGAACTCTACGTCCAGCTGGGCGGCGCCGCCGGGCCCGCGCGGGTCGGGGAGGGTGGCTTCGCGCCGCATGATGCGCCGCATGCCTTCCCTGGCGCAGATATGGTTCAGGAAAGTAATGAAAGCCCTGCCTTTGTGAGTGACGCCGCCCTTCTCCAGCTGCAACCCCACCTTCGTGATGCCCTCGACGCCGCCGGCCTCGAGCGCCGCGATCAGCTGCAAGAACGGCGCACAACGCGCGCCAGTCGGCTCCCCCGCGTTCCAGCAAAGCGATCGTCGCGACGCAGCGCAACGTCGCGGAAGGAGCCCGGAACGCACGCATCTCGAAGCGGCGGACCGCTGGGACCGCGGGCGGCGCACCTCGTCTTCACCGACTCGCTGGGGGACTCCCCGGAGGTACAAACGGTTGCTGACGTTGGTGAACTCCACTCCGATCGCACGGCCCTTGATCTTCCGGCCCTGGAGCTCCCGCACGGCGGCGTCGGCGCTCGCGCGCGCCTCGTACATCACGAACCCGCTGCCGGAGTTGCTGCCCCGCGGGGTGTCGATCATGCGGATCGCAAACACCCTGCCTATCCGCGCGAACACGGGCAGGAGGTCGTCGGGGGTGACGCTGGGCGCGAGGCCGCGCACGTACACCTCGGTGCCGTGCGGGGGGTAGTCGATCGGGCGGATGCCCTTTCTGTTGGCCGGGAGGTCCTTTGCTGACAGCGGGAAATCGGGATTCGCCGGAGACGGCACCGAGGACGTGCCCGCGAGGTCGGAGTCGGGGCTCGGGCGGCGCGACGGCTTGGAGGCGGCGTTGGCATCGCGCGCGCCGCCGTTAGGGCGCGCGGCTCTGGTGACGGCCTGAGGTTGCAGGGAGGGGCGCGCAGGCGGCGGAGCGTGTGTGAGGGGCGCGGTGCGCGTGGCGGTGAGCGGAGGAATGCGAGGCGCGGCGTGCGGCATCGCGGATGCGCCGCCGCGGCGTGCGGCGAGCGCGGGGCAGGTGCGCGGCGGGGCCAGCGATGGTGCCGCGTGGGCCGCCGGGGGAGGGTGGTGGAGCGGTTGCTGCGGAGAGGCGGATAGGCTGCGAGGTCCTGGTGCGGGGGCGGTATCGGCGGCTGTCCGTGCTCGGCGCATCGCCCAGTGGACGAGTGGTCGGGCGCAAACACTGTCCTGGCGTATAGGGGCCGGGTCTGCGCGGGCCGACGTACGCATCGCCGTACCTGATTGATCTCGATGTTGTTGAGGCCAGGAGGGGGCCCGGACTCGGGCTCGTAGTCGCCCATGGGCCTCGCGGGCACTGCCTGCCCTCCAAGTGCACCGCAGAGGGCGGGTTCGGGTCCCGCGCAGAGTGACAGGGGACGGACGGGGTCACGGCAACTGTGGCTGTCCGTGACCGCGCGAAAGAAGCGTGGAGACGAAGTGCACGAGGCACCGGGGGGCAGCCCTGATGACCTAGGCACTCACTAATCCGCTGTGCCTCTGATGGTCCGCGACAGGTCCCCGGGTTCGGAAGGTGAGTTCACCGTCAAGTGACGCAGCTCTGGCAATGTCACTTTCGTCGCGACAACATGCAACGTTCTCTCAGCTGCGGCTTATGTGCTCCAGGGAGCAGTGACGAGGCCACGACGCGGCGGTTACGGACCCAAACGACGATCCGTGACGTCCCGACAATCAACACGAACTCCTCCGACCGCCAGCGGCGCCGCGCAATCGTCGGCGGCCCCTTAGGCCTCGAACTCGGCCGTCCGCCACACCACACGGGGGCCTGCCACTGAGGTCCAGTCAGCGACACGTCGGGCTGATCGGGCGCCCCCGCGCGCCTCGCAGGGCATGTTCGCGACGCGAGGTGGCCGTGGGGACGCTCGCATCTGCACGTCGCGGCCGGAACCGCCCGCATTGTTGTCGAGTGAGAGCAAGGAGCAGCGCAGCGAGGGGGTGCCGCCGGCCGGCCGCGGGGGGGCAGGATGAGGAAGAAGATCGACTCGAGGGTGCGGACCCTCATCGAGAACTGCGTGAAGACGCGGGAGCGGTCGTTTTTCGTCGTCGTTGGGGACAAGGGGAGAGACCAGGTGGTGAACCTGCACTACATTCTCACGAGGGCCCAAGTGAAGGCGCGGCCGAGCGTACTATGGTGCTACAAGAAGGAGCTGTACCTCAGCAGGTGCGAGGCCGCCCCCGCTGCCGCACCACGCGCGCGGGCGCACCCACAGTGCCGCCCTGTGCCCCCGCCTGCGCCGTGACGCCTCGTCGCGGGCTATTCCCGCCGGTACTTTCCTCCGCCGGCTGGTCGGTTGATCTGTCCGGGCGCTGGCGCTGATATGAGCTCGCGAATTCGGCCACAAGGGTGCTGGGAGCGCGAGACGAGCTCAGCAAGCCGCCGCCGCGTCTGGCCTCGGCCGCGCACAGCAGCGTGCAGGGAACGGTCTCACGCGCGGTCCAGCGCCAGAGAGTGACGTGCGCATGGTTTTGCGCGGCACATTCGTTGCCGCTGGCGCCGACGTGTCCCGCACGGGCGCGTTGCTCAGCTCCGCCTCTGATGTGCGCACTCCGCTCGCCGACCCGCAGTCACAAGAAGAAGCGCATGAACCAGATCAAGAAGATGGCCCAGCGGGGCCTCCTGGACCCCGAGAAGGAGGATCCGTTCGCGCTGTTCGTCGCGGCGACCAACATTCGCTACGCCTATTACAACGAGACCCAGAAAATCCTCGGAAACACCTTCGGAATGTGCGTCCTGCAGGACTTCGAGGCCCTCACCCCCAACCTCCTCGTACGTCGCCCCCCCACCTCGCCGCCAAGCCTCCACCACCCCGCCCCGCACGCACACTGCGCGAGTCCGCGCCCAGACGCGACGGCGCCGGCCCGACCGTCCGCTCCCGCGCCGCACACCCGCAGGCGCGCACGATCGAGACCGTCGAAGGCGGGGGCGCCGTTGTCCTCCTCCTGTCGAACCTCGAATCGCTCACGCAGCTCTATTCCCTGACAATGGACGTGCACGCGCGGCTGCGCACCGAGGCGCACGGCGACGTCGTCGGCCGCTTCAACGAGCGCCTCGTCCTCTCGCTCGCCAGCAATCCCAACTGCCTCCTCGTCGACGACGAGCTCAACGTCCTCCCGACGTCGACGCTGGCGCGGCACATCGCGGCGCTGCCGCCGGACCACGTCCCGGCGTGGCAGCAGCACTCGGCGGAGCTGCGGGAGCTCACGGACTCGCTCGCGGACGCGAAGCCCGCGGGCCCGCTCGTCGCGGGCGCCAGGACGATGGATCAGGCGCGCGCGGTGGTGACGTTCCTGGACGCGGCCGCGGAGAAGACGCTGCGGTCGACGGTGGCGCTGACGGCGGCGCGGGGGCGCGGGAAGTCCGCGGCGCTCGGGCTCGCGATCGCCGGCGCGCTCGCGCTCGGCTACAGCAACATCTTCGTGACGGCGCCGTCGCCGGAGAACCTGAAAACGCTGTTTGAGTTCGTCTTCAAGGGCCTCGACTCGCTCGAGTACAAGGAGCACCTCGACTACGACCTCGTGGAGTCGACCAACCCGGAGTGGGGCCGCTGCGTCGTCCGCGTCAACGTGTACAAGAATCACCGACAGACGGTCCAGTACATTCAGCCGCAGCACCACGCCAAGCTGGCACAGGCGGAGCTGCTGGTCATCGACGAGGCGGCCGCGATCCCGCTCCCGATCGTCAAGGCGCTCCTGGGGCCGTACCTGGTGTTCCTGTGTTCGACTGTCAACGGGTACGAGGGCACAGGACGGTCCCTGTCTTTGAAGCTCATTCAGCAGTTGAGGGAACAGGGCGCCAAGGTGCCGGCGGTCGGAGCCGACGGCGGGTCGTCAGGTGAGGCGCCGCTCACGGTCGTGTCGCGGACATTATACGATTGTGTTGCTCGGCTATCTGTTTTGCATAGTTGTGGGTTTGTTGTTTGTTGTTTGTTTGTTGTTCGTTGTTGTTTGTTGTTGTTTGTTGTTTGTTGTTTCGGGGCCAGGGACAGCACCGATGAGATAACCGAGGCTCGCACGCTGCCCACGCGGCGCCTCGGACTGACTCGGTGCGAGAGCGACCGCCCCGGCCGCCGCGGCCCGTGCCCCGGCGCGCCCGCGCCGCTTGAGGCTGGGACTGCGGCACCGCCGGGGGCGAGGGCCGGCCTGGCGATCAACCGCGCGCTCGAAGCACGCGCAGCGCGGCTATTACACCAGGCCACATGCACCCCGCCGCCACGCCATCCAGTCCTGGAATCCATGAATCAATCACGCAACCCCAATCCTGAACCCCCAACTTCCATCGGCTCTGCGACTGCAGGCCAGGGCGGCCGCACGCTGCGCGAGGTCTCGCTCACCGAGCCGATCCGGTACGCGCCGGGCGACCAGGTCGAGAAGTGGCTCCACGAGCTCCTGTGCCTCAACGCCGCGGAGCACGTGCCACCCGCACCCCTCAAGCTGCCGCACCCGAACGAGTGCGAGCTCTTCTACGTCGAACGCGACACCCTCTTCTCCTACCACCGCGCGTCCGAGGCGCTCCTGCAGCGCATGATGGCGCTGTACGTGTCCTCGCACTACCGGAACACCCCCAACGACCTCGTCCTCATGTCTGACGCGCCCGCGCACCGCCTGTTCGTGCTCCTGGGGCCCGTGGACCAGACCGACAACGCGCTCCCGGACGTCCTCTGCGTGATTCAAGTCGCGCTCGAGGGCGCCATCTCGCGGGACGCCGCCCGGGCCTCGCTCGCGCGCGGAACACTCCCCCAGGGGGATCTGATTCCGTGGACCATTGGCCAGCAGTTCCAGGACCCGGAGTTCCCGGGACTGTCCGGGGCGCGGATCGTGCGCATCGCGGTGCACCCGGAGCTCAGCGGCGCGGGGTACGGCTCCCGCGCGATGCAGCTCCTCGAGAAGTACTACCAGGGCGAGCTGGTCGGGCTCGGCGAGGACGACGCCCCCGGGGGGGTGTCCGCGAACGGCGCCGCCGCCGCGGAGCGCGGCAAGGCGGCGGGCGGCGGCGACCTGCACACCGAGAAGCTGAAGCCGCGGTCGGGCCTCCCGCCGCTGCTCACCGCGCTCCAGGACCGCGCCCCGGAGTCCCTCCAGTACCTGGGGGTGTCTTTCGGCCTGACGCAGCAGCTGTACAGCTTCTGGTCGCGCCGGGGGTTCCAGCCGGTGTACCTGCGGCAGACCGCGTCCGAGACGACGGGCGAGCACACCGTCGTGCTGATCAAGCCGCTGAGGTCCGAGGAGGTGCTGGGCACGGAATGGATCGTGCCGTTCGCGTCGGATTTCCGCGTGAGACTGACGTCGCTCCTCGCGGGCCCGTTCAGGCACCTGGCGCCCGCGCTCGCGCTGACGATGCTCAGCCCGAAGACGACGTTCTCGGAGAGCGAGGTGGACGCGGTGAGGAAGGGCGCGGACGACAGCGCGCTGGTGGTGCGCGCGGACGCGGGGCCGCTGACGCCGCACGACCTGCGGCGGCTCGAGGCGTACACGAACAATCTGGTGGACTACCACATGGTGCTGGACCTCGTCCCGCCGCTCGCGCGGTCGTATTTCGCGGGCAAGGTGCCCGCGACGCTGTCGTACGCGCAGGCCGCGATTCTGCTGTCGATGGGGCTGCAGATGGGGACGGTGGACGACGCGCAGGCTGCGCTCGGGCTGCCTGACGGGCAGGTGCTCGCGCTGTTCAACAAGGCGCTTCGGAGGATGTTCTCCCTTCTCAAGTCCACGAAAGAAGCCGCCGTGGAGAGGTGCGACGTGCAGCGACCCCCGCGGCGCAGCGTACGCGCAGGACGTAGTATTTCTCGCGACGGACCGCGGAGAGGTGTCGGTCGCTGCACTGTTTGCGGCGCGTGCGGATGTTGCGTTGCGTCGTTTGTGTTGCAGGACGTTGCCGAAGCCGAAGAGGGCGGCGGAGGGCCGCGACGCGATCGAGGAGGACCTGGACGACGAGCTGAACGACCACGCCGCGGCGCTGGCGAAGGAGGCGGCGGAGAAGCTCAAGGCGGAGGATCTGATGCAGTTTGCGATTCGCGGGACGGACGCGGAGCTGGACGCGGCGGTCGGGGGCGCGCGGGGCGGCCTGAAGAGCGGGAAGCTCGTGTCGGTGGCGGGCGCGGCGCGGAAGGGCGAGGACGGCGACGCTGCGGCGGGGGCGGCGGTTGCCATGTACAAGAAGAACAAGGACAAGAAGGACAAGGGACGGAGGAAGAGCGGGGAGGGGAGGACGCCGAGCAAGAAGCACAAGCGATGACGCGCGCGGGACCGCGTGGCGTGACCGAGTGTTACATCGCACGGCGCCCAGCAAATCCCTATATGAAAATAGATATGTTTCTTGCTTCGTTCTTTCTTTAGCGCTTGATAGTGTGTTGTGCGCTGGGTGCCTGGAGGCCTGGGAGGTCACCCGGGCGTGGACCGTTCCTGCCGCCGACGTGCGGGGTCACCTGCGGCCTCGGCAGGCTCTTTCGCTGAGAGTCGTTCACCGGGCCACGTGCGCTGCGAGGGTCTTGTCCAGGGCCCGGCACGTCAGCGCGAAGCACGCGCTCGCGACCCGCCGGCCCGTCGCGTCGTACATCGGACAGATCGACACGTCCGCTGCGAGGCTCGTCCCCGCGCTGTCGCGTTCGATGCACAGAGGGACCGTCACGGTGGCCAGGAGCTCGACGGGGGCCGCTCCCGCGCCCTCACGGCCGCCAGCTCGCGCGTCGACGCGCTCCCGGAGCAGGTGGACCTCGGCGCGGCCGCGCCACCCCACGCTCTCGGCCGGAATCTCCACCAGAAGGCTCTTGCCGCGGAGAAAGGGAAACTCTCGAATGTAATTGACAGGTAGCTTCTCTGCTGCGCCAGCGTCCGAACCTGCGCGTTCATGACTTGTGCGGGCCAAGAAAGTGAGGACACATGCGAATGCGCGCTACGTTCGGGGCCGGAATGCCGAGACCGACGCCACGTACGATGTACGCGGCGCGCATTGCGCCGGGAAGCACAGTTCGCGCCCCCGTGCGACACTGACCTTCACGCCCCTCCCGAACGTCCGCCGCCGATGCCTCAGTTGCCTGGGGATCCAGCAGCGCGGCGGCGTCGGTGTCGTCCGCTCGGACGACGACCGTAGGCAAGCCCGCGGGCCCTCGGACAGCCAGGAGGAGCTTTGAAGCGCCAGCCGCCTCCTTGCCCCGGAACGCCACGCTGTGCACCACGAGCTGCAGGTTCACGACCGCTGTGTCGCTGTCCATGTCTCCGCGCACGTCACGGGCAGTGTCCGCGCTGAGACGAGCTGCAGAAGGCGCGAGTGTTCAAGAGATATAGAGACGGCCCCTGGCTGGTATATCGTCTTAGAGGGACGTGTGCGGGAGACTGGCTCCCGACACGAGCACGGAGGTGCCTCCAGGGCCGGAGCGCTCGCTCTTCCGGGTTGTACCGCGCCGTTTCGGTATGAAACCTGCTGCGAGGGTGGGCAGTCGTCAGCGCGGCTCACGGCGGGGGCGAGCAGCGGCGAGATCTGGCCGGACGATCCGCGCGTGCCAGCAGTTGGGTATCACGGCGTCGCAACGGGCAGAAAGGTCTGCTCTCGCTGCGCCACGGCTGCACTCGTTGCTCTCCGCAGCACCACACGCCCCCTCGCTGATGCGACCTGCGCCGAAGGCCAGCCAGCGGGACTTCTACACCTACCTCCGGTACGGCGGTTTCGCGCTCCTCGCGTTCGGACTCGGCGTCCCCGTCTGGCAGGCAAGCGCCCGCCTACCACGTCCAGCACTTGCCCTGAGGCGCGGCACCCGCCGCAATCCACAGCGTCTCACCTTCCGAATCACAGCCCGCGCACTCCTCGTCACGTGACCCACCGAAGAGCGCCGGAAGATGCGCCCAGCAACCATGAACCAGGTTTTCCCGTGCGATCCTCCCTCCCAATGATGGCGTGCGTCGATTCTGCTCGCACACGCAGGGCTACGTGGGCCGCAAGGTCGACTACTACAGCGGAGCGATCCCGAAGTCGAACCTGAGCCGCGGGTCGTACCTCAACTCGGGCTCAACGGACATCGGGCCTGACCACTCCACCAAGCCAGGCGGGCCCACCAGCCCCTACATCCGCTCGAAGGACTGATCTCGATCCGTCCCCACCTCCTATCTCCGTCTTCTACCCATCGCGCCGCCGCCATGCAGCTCTCCGCGTCCGTTCCGCCCGCAATCGCCACGCAAGGCTCTCCACGCACCAGAGCCGGCCCGCCGCGGCGCTCCCGCGCCCCAGGCCGCGTCCACGCGGCCAGGCGCGACGCCGATCGCGCCGTCCGCGTCGAGGACGCCGCGCGCACCGCAGCAGGCCGCGTCATGGCCGCGGTCCTCGCAGCAACCATCACCGCTGGCAGCGTCGCGCCCGCGGCCGAGGCCGTGCTCAACTCCCCGAACGCCCGCATCGCCCGGCGCGTTGACGTGGCGCTCCGGAGGTCCACGCCCGCGTTCAACGAGCGCGTCAAGGAGGCCCAGGACATCTTGGAGGAGCTCGCCTTCCTGCTCCGCATCCCACAGCGCAAGCCCTGGTCCGACATGTACAAGAACATCCTCGCCGCGGCCAAGGCGCGCTCCCCGCACCCGCGCCGCGCCGCCCCGCGGCTCGCGCACCGTGTGTATGCTGCTGCACCTCCTGACGCTGTTCCGCCACGCTGTTCCCCCCGCAGCTGGCCGCGGACACCCCGGCGATGCTGTACGGCGTGCCGACGGACAACAAGTCGGTCGAGCTCGCCAACAAGTACCTCGCCGACGCCGTGGACTGCATCGACCGCGCCGCGAGCGCCATCCAGGCCAAGAGCCCCGACCAGACGTCGCGGTACGTCCAGGCCGCGCTCAGCAACATCGCGCAGCTCGAGCTCCTCCAGGCGCCGGGACTCCCCTTCCAGGTCCCCGTCAAGTACCGCCAGTACCCCATCCTGACTGGACGCGCTGTTGTGGAGATGACGCTCAAGCGGAGCCCGCGCAACGCGGACCTGCCGTTCACGAACTACGCCACGGGCGCCAGGTCGGACACCGCGTCGGTCGAGATCACCGTCGACGGGTACTCGGCGCCGGTCTCGGGCGGCGCGTTTGTGTCCGCGGTCCTGGACAAGAAGTGGGAGGTGCGCCGCGACCCTGCCGCGCAGTCGTTTGCGTAGCGTTAAATCAGGAGAGGACGCGCTCGCGCGGCGCGGCGATGGCGCCCCTGACTGCGCGCGTGGCGTCGATGCGTGTGCAGGGGCAAACGCTCGAGATCCCGCCGGGGCCGTCGGTGTTCGTCGGAAAGGACATGGGGAACCGGATTCCGCTCGAGATTCTTCCGATCGGCGGGTTCGAGCCCGAGTACGGCAGCCCGCTGGAGGTGGCGGACGGCGAGCTGCCCGTGTTGCCTCTCTCGAACTTCGGTGCGGTCGCCATGTCCCGTCCGTTCAACGCGGAGCAGTCCGAGGTCTCCTCGGACCAGTTCTTCATTTATTTGTTCGACCAGGGGCAGGCGGGGCTCTCTGGCCTGTCGTTCGACGAGGGCCAGTTCGGCGTGCTCGGGTACGTGACGGGCGGGGACGGGGACCCGGAGAGCCTGATGAAGCAGGTGCAGCCGGGCGACGAGATCATCTCGATGAAGATCATCAGCGGCCGCGACCGCCTGTTCCGGCCGCAGAAGGCGGAGGACCAGGTCGGCTGACGGGCGCGCAGGGGGGGTGTCGCTCACACGTGTGCACATGTGGTGGATGGTTGGAGCAAATCTGTGACGACAAGCATGGTCGAACGAGGGCGCATTCGTGTTCTGCACAGCTGCGGCCGCTGTCTGTGTCGCACGGCCATGATCGGGCGCCCACACGCACCCCTTACTCCACAAGAGGCATGTTTTCTACCCCGCAGCGTCCTGCGCCGCGCACCCAGGCGCGCCTACTCGTGGCCGTCGGCTCGGCTGTACACCCAGCGCGGCGCCGCGGGTGTGTGCTCGCGGACCGTTGCAGCAGCAGGCGAGCGACGCCACGGCGACGACAACATTCGAGACCGGAAAGATTCTCACACTCAACCCCGCGCTGCGAGCACGGCCGCACCAGCGGCGCCGCGCTCGCCGCGGATCCAAGCAGCGTCATCTTCTGCCGCGTCAGTCTTGTCAAGACACACCCAATCATATTCTTCATTCTTCATTCTCATCCACACAAGGCCTCCCTCCCAAGGCCCGCGCCGCAGCAGCTCCAGTCCGAGCCCACCCATCGGCGCGTCGTCCGCCCGCGAGAGCGCGGCGGCCGGGCCGCCAGCGCCGTCGAGCGGCCGCCCCCTCGGGCACTTACCACGAGTACCAGGCCGAGTCCTTCTTGTCCGAGCCAGAGGAGCTCGAGGAGCCCGAGGAGCCGGCCGCGGCGGGCACCGACGAGCCCGACGAGCCCGAGGACGCCGGGGTCGAGGCCGGCGCCGACTGCTTGGGCGCGGGCGGCGGCGTGTAGGACGACGCCGGGGTCGACGCGGGCGTCGAGGCCGGGGTCGACGACTTCTGGTACGACGGGGCGACGCCGCTGGAGCGCGCGGCCTCCGGGAGCGAGGAGCCCGAGGAGCCGGCGAGCGCGGCGCCCTTGAGGTACGAGTCGGCGAGCTGCACGCGCGAGATGTTGTCCTGCTCCTGCTGGATCTCGTTGCCGTAGGCGAGGAGGACGTTCTTGTTCACGAGCGGCTTCTCGAGCGTGATCTTCTTGCCGTCGCGGCGGTTCACGAGCTCCTTGCCGAGGTCCGAGAGGCCGGTCGACGAGAGGAAGTCGCGGACCTTGTCGTCATAGATACGGGCGCGCAGGGCGCCGAAGAAGTCGATCGACTGGTTCGGGAACGCGTCGACGAGCTGCTCGATGTCGCTCTGCGAGCAGTTGTCCTCGCTGAAGATGCCCATGCAGATCCCGATGCGGTCCTCGCGCGTAGGGTTCCAGTAGTACTTCTCCATGCGCCCGTCGCGGATGAGCGGGGCGTACAGCGTCGAGAAGTCGTTGCCCGTGCACACGATGGGCACGCGCGGGATCTCCTCCTTGTTGTACACGCCCGGGAGCTGCACGTTCGTCGGGTTGTCGGCGATGTTCATCAGCGTGGCGTTCACCATCTGGTTGTTGACCGTGTACTGCGTCGTGTCGCCCATGCGGCCCGCGCCGGCGTCGAGGTCGTTGATGAACAGCGAGCACAGCTTGCCCTTCTTGATGATGTCCGACGCCTCGCGGTACCGCTGGCGGACCAGCTTGGCCGGCTCGCCGGCGTTGCCCGACTCGAGCTCACCGGCCGACATGACGATCGGCGCGATGCCGAGCTTCTTGTACGCCAGCTCCGTCTGGAAGGTCTTCCCGTTGCCCTTGCCGCCCCAGATGCCCAGGATGAGCGGCACCTTGATCTTCGGGAGGTCCATGAAGTTCTTGGCAATGTGCACCGTCAGCTTGTCCAGGAAGGCGGGCGAAATGTAAAACGTGTCCATGACGTTGTCGTAGTTGCGCTGCGCCTGGCTGACGTAGTCCGAGGACGACAGGATCGCGTTGTGCGTCCCGCTCTGCCCGTACTGGCCCTGGTAGAGGGACGGCGTCATGTCGCGGCCGCGCGCAATGTCCTGCTGGTCGTCCGACATGTCCTGGTCGGCGTCCATGCCGCGCCAGCGGCCGGCCTGGGACTTGGACGCGCGCGAAACCACGGCGCGGCGCGAGCCCGCGACCTTGGCGGCGGGGGCCGGGGCCCTGCAGGGGACGGTGGCCGAGGGCATTGTCATGCGGGTCGGCCGGCGCGCGAGGGGGGGTCCCGCCGGGGCGGGGGCGGCGATGGCGAGGGCGGGCAGGGAACAGGGCGGGCGCGCGGAGGCGAGGGCGGGTGGGCGCGGTGCGGCGATGCTTCGCGAGAGGTCTTTGCTGGTTGGAGAGCGGGGTCAATGGGGGGCGATGCGCCGCGTCGTGGGTGCGATGTTCGACGATTGGGCGCCTGGAGGGCCGCCGACTATGCGGAGTTGTGGGAAATAGGGGGCGCGAGGGGCGGCGGCGCGGACAGCGGCGGCACCGCGCGGCCAAAGTTGCCTAGCTCTTGTTGCGCATTGGAGGGGCGCGCACGGCGCGCCGCTGCCGTTCGGGAGCAATTTCCGGCGCTTCCTCGCGCGAGCTGGGTTTGTTGTAGCCGGCTGTGCGCGGAAGGAAGCATATTTCGCGGCGGCGGGGCCGGACCGCCGAAGGCGAGGAACGTGGATGAGGTGCGCCGCGCGACGCGTCCTCCGCGGGACCGACGCGAAATGGCGCGTAATAGAGCCAAACAGAGAACGTTGGGCCGCAGGAATGGGCGTCTAGGCGCCGAGCGCCGGCCGGAGCGAGCGGAGCGGGGCGAGTAAGCAATTGGCCCGCAAGTTGGGCCGGCGCGGGCCGTACCTGACGTTTGCGACGGTAGCCGAGATCATCTTGACAAAACTTGACACGGTCGGGTGCGAGAGTGTGCCGCGGCAGCCTCGGGACGGCCCCAATGGCGCGAAACGGGGCCGATCGGGATTGCACCCTACACATCCCCTGCCGCGTCAGCACGCGCGTGGCGCTCCGCCGGCCGAGATTCGTATCCCACCTTCACTGCTCGCGGAGGAGACCGCCCTCGTCACACGGAGCACCACGCGCGCCCGCCGAGCAGCCCGTGCGAGGCAGGTCGGCCGACCCTAGCCATCGAAACTTCGGCGACTCCGCCAGCCTGGGGCCGATCACGGGCTCCCTGTCGCGGCCACGTGTCGCTGAGAATAGCATTACCACTATTGGCGTGCGCGATTCCGCACACCGCGAGCACCAGCGCCGCGCGACGGTGTTTTCATGAGCACAGCGGCCGGCCCGCCACGTCCGTGCATTTATACCTCGAATCGGCACCACCACGCAGCACATGTATCTCGAGCTGCCCATCTCCGGTGCCGCAGCGCCGCCGACGCGCGCGACGGGACCGCCAGGCCGGCGTTGAACCTCAACAGAAGCATGGGTCCGCCGTTCGTGCTGGGATTGACGGGTTCGATAGGCATGGGGAAGTCCACGGTGGGCGAAATGATGGCGAAGCTCGAGGTTCCCGTTCACAGCGCGGATGCCGCTGTCCACGAGCTCTACGCGGTGCGCACTTTGCCGATTTCACCGGGCCCGCAGAGGCGCTCTCCGGGGCGCAAGACGCCATCAACGTCCCGTTCCCGAGGCGCCGCGGAGCGCACTCAGCTCGGAGCGCCTCGAAACGTGCGCGCATTGTTCGCATGCGCGGCGTTTCGGGCCTCATAGGCTGCTGTGTACGCCCTCCGAGCTCGCGTGGCCCGTGAGTGGGTGCAGGCCGGTGGGGCGGCGGTGGGTCCCGTGGCGGAGCTCTTTCCGGGGGTCCTGGGCGCAGACGGCGCCATCGACCGCGCCGCGCTGGGACAGAAGGTGCTGGGACAGCCGGAGGCAATGGCACGGCTCGAGGCGGTCGTGCATCCCCTGGTGACGCAACACAAGGTGCGCAAACGACACGCTCGTCCGATAGAACACCCCAGAGCGTACAGCGCGTCTCTCCGCGGCATGCGCGGGGCAGGGGAAGCAGTCCAGGCCTGTACTTGGACGCTTCTGCGCGCGAGGCATGCAGGTCACTTGGCTCCAGGCGCGGGAACAGGAGCCGCTCGTCGTCCTCGACGTCCCGCTGATGTACGAGACGGGCGCAGAGGTGCGATTCCACCCTCTCTGGCCGGCAAACCTTCCCGCCGCGCGCATCCCCACGTCTGACGCGGCCGCGCTCCCACGGAACCGCGAGCAGGCCATGTGCGACGCGGTGGCGGTCGTGAGCGCCAGCGCCGAGCAGCAGCGCGAGCGCGTCCTGGCCCGGCCAGGTGCCTCGGAACACAAGCTCGACGCGGTGCTCGCGCGCCAGGTGCCTGACGCGGAGAAACGGCGGCGCGCGGACGTCGTGATCGACACGGTGAGATCCCCGTGGCGCTGGGCCGGCCGGGCGCGCCGTCGCAGTCGAGCCAGGCAGCGAGCGCACGACAGATATGCAACGGTATTTGGTGTTGCGTGCGTTCAGGGGTGTTCGCTGGCGGAGACGGAGGCGCACGTGGCCGCGCTGGTCGAGGAGCTGCGGGGGCGGACGGACGGGACGGCGTGGGCGCGCGCGACGCAGGGCGCGTGATTCGTGCTGGCTCGAAGACGAAGATGCGCTGAAGATATATGTGTGAGTGGCTGGACGATTAGGTTTCCGGCTCTGTCGCGAGACGCGCGAGGCAAGGCCGCCAAGACGTGCGCTGCCAGCGACGTACCAGTCGACGAGGAGCGTGTACGGCGGGGTCTCGCGTCAGCGTCGAGGGACCACGGGCCGCTTGAGCGGAGTGAGGGGACTGGCGTGCTCAGCAGGGGGTGGACAGGAGGGCCAGAGGGGCCCACGCACGCCGGCTTGCCGCCGTCCTGAGGGCGCGAGCGTCGCATCCGCTGCCAGGTTGTCCCCGTAGCAAGCTAAGTTCGACTGCGCAGGGCCAGAGCCGGCACATCGAGAGCGACTGTTTGGGCGCACACAATGGGCGTGCGGAAAAGGAGGAGGAGCCCGCCTCTCCGCGACTTCTTCGCCGTCGACACCGAGCGCGTCCTCGTGAGCACGCGCAACGAAGCCGACGGCCTCGCGCACGTCTGCATCGTCGACAGCGACGGCAACACCGTCTACAACGCCTACTGCCGCCCCGAATGGCCAGTCGTGGACTACCGCACGCAGGTCTCTCCGTAACTTTGAGCATGGTTCAATGACATCGTGTTCGCGTGTTTTCCCCCGCGCTCGACGCGCCCCGTGAACAAGGAGAGCGCTGGTCCTCACCAGGCTCGTCGGCCGGTTTCCGCGCCCTGCAGTTCTCCGGAATCACTTGGCGCCACATTGACGGCGCGCCAGGGATCCACGAGGTCCGCCGCGAGGTCAGACGGATCCTGGACCGCGACGACGTGTACGTGGTTGGCCACGACCTCAAGACCGACCTCCCCGCCATGGGCCTGGGCCACGTCCCGGCGTGGCGCCAGCGAGACACGGCGCTGTACCCGCCGCTGATGCAAGTGGACGACGCAGGACGCGTGTACCCGCGCAAGCTGCGCGACCTCGCGCTTTCGGAGCTGAACTGGGACATCCAGTGCGGCGCGCACGACGCGGAGGAGGACGCACAGGCCGCGATGGACATCTACGTGCGCCACCGCGGCGGGTGGGAATCGCGCATGCAGAGCGGTGCGACCTCGCGTGTTCGGCGCGTGACGCGTGGGGCGCTGGCGTTGCATGTTTCGCGCGTATCGTGATTTGCGTCGATTGCGCTTCTGCGTGCAGGAGGTGACGTGCGCGTCAAGCGCGGAACGCAGCTATACAGCCCTTCGTGGTGATGCGGCAGGTCGCACGTCCACAGCCGCGGGACGCGCACGGCGACACATCTTGAAGCACCTCCTTTGCTGCTGCACCTTTTACATACGATCCGCGACCTCCGAAACCTTGCGACTGGCACCGATTCGTTGGTGCGGAGGCGCAGCATCTGCACCGTCGTGGTCACATCGACTACCATCCTCCGCACGCGACAAACACGTCGCCCCTGTGAAAGACGTTGATGCCTGTCTCGCCCTGTGGTCACTGCCGCGCGTCGCAGACCGTCAGCGACGGTGTTTGGTGTCCACCCGGCCGTCGACTGGGGCCACGCGTGAGCGCTTGGACCCCCCGCACACTGCGAGAGCCGACGTTGTTGTCTTGCGCGGCATCTCGCGGCTTGTTGCTGTGCGCTGGCGCCTTCCGGGCAGCGCGGTAGCACGCACCGGCGGCCCGCTACAGCTCCGATCGGCGCGGGCTGCGCTGCGCCGCGCCGGAGGGGGGAGTCCGGTACAACGTCGCGGTGTTATACCTGTTGCCTCAAGTGCACACGCCGTGGCCTGAGCACTGTGCCTTGCGTGGCCGCTGTGCCTCGCAGAAGCAGCGTGCTCGTAGTGACTCGCGGCACGAAAGCGCGCGCGACCCACGACAACACTGAGACCGCACGTGCAACCAAAGACGGTGCCGGCAAGTGTTTTGCTCGAACCGGTGCTTGTAGGGAGCGTTTCGTGAATCATGCGCCGGTGCCGCCACGTCTTCACACGTCTCTTGGCCTCAGCGGAGTCAGCTTGCTGCGAGTCCGCGCCGTTCGCGGCCGCAGCCAGGCGCCTCGATCCTCCGCTGCCTTCCGCTGGTCCCGGCCTGCGTGCGCAGGGACTTCTCGGGCTGACGGGCCCCAGCTCGCGGTCCGTGCGGAACGTGTGTGATGCGAGGAACGTCGCGACCTCGGTTGCGCATCGTTCCGGAGAAGGGCAGGCTACGGAGGGGCGGAAACCTGGGGAGGGAAGGGACCTTGCGATGATCTTCACTTGCGCGGTTTGCGAGATGCGTTCGATCAAGACGATGTCGTCGCACGCGTACGAGAAGGGCGTGGTCATCGCGAAGTGCCCTGGGTGCCAGAACTTGCACGTCATCGCAGGTGAGAGCCCGCCAGAGCGCCTGGGCCCGAACCGAGGCCCTGACGAGCGTGTCGTTCGCTTTTATCATCAATTCAGAATCTATGATAGTCAAACAATGTTTTGCGCAAAAGAATGTCAAGGGACTGTACCCACATGTCGAGAAATTTATCACAGCTCCCTCTGCGCCATGCTGTTCCACCACCTCGTGCTGCTCGCTGACGTTGCAGATCGGCTGGGATGGTTCGGAGAGCCCGGTAGCATCGAGGACTACCTGAAGGAGCGCGGCGAAAGCGTCTACAGGCAAGCGCACCCCTAAAGTGCTGCCTGTGTTGGCAAGCGCCGCAACAGTCTGCGTCGTCTTGCGCGCTCCTCGCGAACTCTGCCGTTCCGCCCCCGAATCATGGCTACGCAGGGGAGCCGCGGGAGACATCGAGATCACTCCCGAAGCCCTGGCAGGATGGAAAATGCCCAAAGCACGCAACAGCGCCGCAAAGCCCAGCAGCTGACGAACTCGCCGCCGCTGCTCCCATCACTTGCCACACACAAGGCCGCAGTGTGACCTCGCGGCACCGCACGACGCACGCAGCCTCAACCAGAAACAGCTCTTACATCGCGCGTCATCGCTCCATCCGGTACCCGCCCAGGTCGCCCTGCCCGCTCCCGCCCTGCAGCAGGTCCTCGTCCAGCTCCGCCTCGTCCTCCGAGTCGTCCTCGCTGTCGTACGAGTCCGCGAACCCTCCCGCGTCGACCCCGAGCCCGTTGCCGAGCGGGTCCACGTCACTGTCGAGGCCGCCGCCAACGAGGTTCAGGCACAGCTCGAAGAAGTAGTTCGGGAAGATCACCGGCTCCTCGACCATGCCCTGCCGCAGCGCGATCGACCCCGGGCCCAGGTCCGGCAGAGGGTCGACGCGCATCACGACGAGCTCCCCGGTGTCGACCTGCATGAAGCAGTCCACCACCGCGACGCCGCGCAGGGACATCGCGAGCGCGACCGCCGCGGCGCGCTGCTGCGCGCCCTCGATCGCGGCCGGCGAGATGACGTCCTCCGGGGGGGGAGTCAGGTAAACAACCCTGCCCTGCGGCCCGCCCGGGCGCGTCGCCTCGTCCTCCGAGTCCACCTCGACCGCGCGCATCGACGGCGTCATCGCCCGCATGTTCTGCCAGTGCCCAAGCAGCCCGATCGAGACCCGGGCCCACGACCCCGCGCCCGGCCAAACCATGCGGTGCGAGCGCCCGTCGTCGCTCCGGACGAGCAGGACGGGGTCGGACTGGATGTACGGCTGCACGACGAGCTCGCCGCAGCCCGGCCGCGGGAGCCCCGCCGGCTCGGGGTGTTGCGACAACACCCCCCCCTCCAGCTGATGCTTGCCGTCGATTATACCCTTGGCGTACGCGTGGAGGTCCTCGGGGGTCTCGAGGCGCACGGGCGGCACGAGGTGCTCGTTCGCGGACCACAGCGGGGCCACCGTGAACGCCCCCTGAGTCATCAAACTCCCCCTCAGCTCCTCGAAGTGCGCCGCCGCCGTCTCCAGCGAGTACGCCTGCGCGAGGATCGCGTGCGGCGTCAGCGCGAACATCGGCGGCGTCGAGATCCCGCTCGGCTCCAGCTGGCTCAGCTGCTCCGCCGTCGAGATGCGGTCCGCGGGCAGCTGGCAGCCCAGGGGCAGCGGGCCCGTGAAGGGCACCCCGCGCGTCTCGAGGTACTCCTGCACCGCGCCGTACTCGCAGTCGTCGGGGCTGAGCGCGAGGAAGATCTCCGCGCCGCACGCCCACGCCTCGGCCGTCAGCGTGTCCAGGTCGAAGAACCGCGGCGGCGGCGGGGGCGCGAACGGGTCGTTGCCCCACAGCCGCGCGGTCGCCGGGACCTCCGCCGCGACCAGATCGCTCTGCAGCTCGCGCTGCGCCTCGACCTCATCCCGCAGCTCCGCCGACCGCGACGCCGGCGCCACCGACGCCCGCCGCAGCGCTGCCTCGCATGCCTCCTGCATGTGCGCGCCAGACCGCAGCAAGGCCATCCCGTACGGGAGGACCCACACGCCGCGGTCCTCCATCGGGAGCGGCATCGCGACCGGGTTCACGATCTCGTCCAGCTGGAGCTCCCCGGGGAGCTCCGCCTCGTCCATGCCGATGTCAAGCAGCGTCGTGCGCTTGGAGAGAAGGTTGGCTTGTCGTTGCGCCTCCGTGTCGCGGCCGCGGTTGCCCGTGGTGTCCGCGAGCATCATGATCTCCGCGCGCACGCCCGGGATCGACCGCAGCTTGAGCCAGATGTTGACGCCGGTCGCGTGGTGGCTGCTCGAGGCACCGCCGATCAGCACCCACACGCGACGGTGCTGCGGGAGCTCGTGCGGGCTCTGCGCGCCGTGCCCCTCCGGCGCAGGCCCCGCGACGCCCGCGATCGTCATGTTCCCGCCCCCGTCGCTCGCGGGGCCGAGCCCGTACTGGGCGCCGAACGTCGCGCCCGCCGGAGGGCCCGTCGGCATTCCGCCCGCGAAGGACCCCTGCCACTCGTTCGCGCCGTCGCCCTGGGTCTCCTGGTCGAGCGAGAGCGGCGTCGGCTCCAGCGCGCTGTTCGCGACGGCTTCGGGGTGCAGCACCGCGGGCGGCTCGAGACCCCCCCGGGTGCACGCCAGCGTAAGGACGTGCCGCAGGAGCGCCGAGTGGCACATCCCCGCCGCGGCGGCTCCGAGAAAGACCACCGAGTCCTCCGCCAGGTGCGGGCTCGCGTCCACGCGCGCCACCGTCACCACGCCCCCCGCGCCGTCCGCTAGCGCCGCCACGCCCCCCTCTGGCCGCAGATCCGGCACGCTCGCCGCGGCCGCCCCCTCCCCGTCCTCCTCCTCGCGCTTGTTCCCGAGCGCGTCCAGCCCGAGCGACTCGTTCACGCTCCCAGCCCACGCCCGCGCCGCAGCGAGCCTTTCCTCCTTCGTCTCCGCCGCCCACGTGTCGTTACGCAGCATGCGCGCAGCCGGCCCCTGACCGAGCGGGCCGAGCGAGCGCGGATCGTACACCGCGACGTCCCCCGCGTCCTCCGCGTCCGCAACGAAGTACCCCTCGACGACCGCGATGTCGCGCAGGCTGAGGTCCGCAAACGCGCGCGCCGCTGTCCGCCGCACCGCGCGCAGCGCCGCGGCCGGCAGCCGCGCTGGCGTGTGCGTCCGCACCTCGGTCGGCACGCCCCCCTGCTGCGCGTACATCTCCTCCAGCGCCGCGACCGCCTCGTCCGCGCCGCGGACGCCCCCGAGTCTGCCGCGCAGGTCCTCGACAGGGTTCCACTCCTCGAGCTCGGTCGGCGCGAGCGCGACGGGGCCGTGCACGCTGTCGATCACGGTGCACGCGAACCGCACCGCGCCCTCCGGGACGTCCGCGCCCTCCTCCGCGACAACGAACCCATCGAGCGACAGCTTCCGCAGGGCCACGTCCGGCTCTGGCACGTGCTGCGTGCCGGTGCCCGCGAGCCCGCTGGCCTCGAGCTTGTCCACGAGCTCACCGAGCGCGGAGTCCCCCGGCGCCAGCCCGACCGGCAGCACGACGTCGCACAGCTCCCTGACCTCCGCGACAGCCTCGGGGCTGCCAGTGTCGCCAATCGGGACCGCGCGCGACGTGTCGCCCGCGCGGGCGGCCTCGAGCGCGAGCTCGACGTCCAGCGGCGTCGGGAGGCACAGCAGCTGGTGCGCGACCCGGAAGACCGTGCCGTCGGCGTCGACGACGAACGGCCACACGCGCACCCCGGTCGTATCGTCCTCGAACCGCGGCCGCTCCGATCCTTCCGCCGCGCCCTCGTCGACGCCGCCCTGCGCGACGCCGTGCTCGTCCGCCGCGGGGCCCTGCGCGGTGTGCAGCTGCTCCAGCACCGTGCGCGCCGCCGCCAGCTGGCTGGGCTGCGAGAGGTCGCACACCAGCGCGATGTTGAGCGCGGGGTCGCGCGTGATGCCCTCGAGGTCGTCGATCGACCACATGCCGTAGTCCGGGGAGAGCGCGTCGTACGGAAAGCCCCACTCCCGCGTGTTCACGATGTTTGCCAGGATGAGGTGCTTCAGGCGGAACGCAGCCTCGGGGCGGGTGCCGCCGTGCGGGACCTTGCGCGACGCGAGCAGCGACTTGATCTGCATGACCGGGAGGCTCTCGACGACCGCGTCCACGCGCTCCATCTCGTCCTGCGAGCCGGGGACGCACTGCGCGGCGCTGGTCAGCTTCGCAGCGGTGGAGCGGCGAAATCACGGGAATCGGTGCTGGTCCGGGCCGGCAGGGATGGCGCGAGGCGTGTTCGGGCCGTCGCGGTCGCGGGCGGAGCGGGGGCCGCGCGGGTGCGTGCCTGGAGCTGGCTGGTGCCGGAGCCTTGTTCGGCGAGCGCCTCGACGAATTCCATCTCGACCGCGGTGCAGAGGCGGTCGAACTGGTTCGCCTCGGTGCCGTCCGCGGGGAGTTCGCGCTGCTCGAGCGCCTGGTCGAGCAGGCCGTCCAGAAACAGACCCTCAACGTCTATCATCTGCGAGTCCGCTGGGAGCAGCCCGCTGCTCGCCGCGGGGCCCTCGATGCTGAGAGCCGCGGAGAGTGTGTCGATGAGCTCCTGTTTGTTGCCCATGGGCGAGAACCCGCGCGCCTTGAGCTCGTCGCGCAACCGCTTCACTGTAAAGTGCTCGAGGTTCTCCGCTGCGAGGCCCGTGGGCTGCAGCGCGGACTGCGCCGTGGATGTCGCTTCGGCGTTCTGCGCAGCGGGGCCGTCGCGGGGGGCGGCGCGCGTCAGGGCGCGGCGCGCGAGCGCAGCACCTCCTGCGAGACAACGAGCGCGCGCCGCGGCGCTGCGGGGCGCGATCCCTGGACGAAAAACGGCGCGCCGCGCGGCGTGGACGTGGAGGAAGGCAGAGCGCGCCCCGGGGAGCCGCGCGTGCGTCGCAGGTGGCGCTGCGCGCACCTGTTGCGCCCAGAAGGACCGCAGGTGGGCCTTGAGGCGCTCCTTGAGGTCGCCCTTGCGGCCCGTGACCGCGAGATCGGCGTTCCTAAGATAGTGCTTCAGCTCCGACACCTTCATGTCCTCCACGTCCTGCACACACACGCCGTGCGCGCAGGCTCAGATGGACGATATCGTTGCCGAGCGGCGCGTGTGGCGTCCCGGCCGCAAATCACACGCGCATTTCCACGCGGGCCGCTCCTCTGAGACCGGTTCTGCCCCTGAGGTGGCCACAGAGTCGACGGGAAGGCTGGAACGCGCGGAAATAGCGGAACGACCACACAGCCGGCCGCCGCTGTCGAGCGCGCAGCGCACGGGGCGGAGCCAGCCAGCGACGCCGGCGTCCGGCCTTGCGGGCACACCGGAGACGCGTCGGCGGCACGGCGCGCGCAATGCGGGACTACGCGCCCCGCTGAGAGGCGGGCCCGGCTGTGACGGCCTGCGATGGTGCGCACCTCCTCGCGAGGCATGCTCGCTCCCCCCCTGGTCTGGCTCATCCGCACGACGCTCTTGCGCAGGGATACGCCGCTGCCATGGCGGCAAGCGGTCCGGACCAGCGGCCTCAGGCGCCCCGGGGCGGTCCTCGTCACGAGGCGGGCAGAGGGCCGCAGGCAGGGCCGTACCAGGGCCTGACACGGGGTTGCGTGCCTCATCTGGATGAGGCTAGCGGCTGGGCCCCGCCGCGGCGAGTCGCTGCGTGCCCAGTGCCCCGTCTCGCGGGCGAGTTGCTGCTCGAGGGGTGAAAACCACGCAGCTGCACGCCTTCGGAGCTCTTCGCGACGATGTCGGGGAATGTCCGCGCGCCGCGGGAGCGAACGATGAGTGCTCCGCGTAACTGCCGCCGCAGGCCGCGGCGACGCCGCATCGACCGCGACGCCGAGCAGGAGTCATCGGTAGGTGCGGGTCATACGCCCCCCCTGCCCCGGAAACGGGCCCGGCGCGATGATGCGGCGCCCCGCGCGCATGGAAACACTTCTGTTCATCGAAGGAACCGACCAGGCCCGCGAATTCACGCGCCACCTGGGCGTGCGCGTCGCATTCGAAGCTCTCTCTCGTTGTAGGTGGGGCCTGGGCCTGTGAGCGACCTGTTCGGGTCGCCGGCAGGATGGGGATCGACGAGGAGTGGTTCAAGGGACTGCGCGTCAAGGACCTGCGCGATGTGCGGCCCCGCAGTCCCTGTATTCCATGCACTGCCAAACAGCAGCCTCCTGCGGCCGCAACCGGCCCAGCTCGACGGCCCGCACTCCCCCGGATACAGCAAACACCCGACCTGCGAGGCCGCGTGCATGTAGCGCCGCGAGCGCCGCTGTGCGGCTCCGCCCGCGGCCAACTCTCCTTGGCGTCACCCTTCCGCCGCGCCCGCCGCAGGAGCTGAAGAAGCTCTCCCTGCCGACCACGGGCCGGAAACAGGAGCTCCAGGACCGGCTCCGCGAGGCCCTGGAGCAGCCGGACGAGGGGGGGAGTCCCAAGGAGGCGCCGGCGCAGGAAGAAGCCTCCCCAAGCGAGCCGGAAAAGGACGACGAGCCCGGGGCGAAGCGCAAAGCCGAAGGCACGCCCGCGATCCCACTGACGCCCTCCATCTCGTGCGGCGGCTCCGCGCCGCTCGGCGCCCCGGCAGTCGCGGAAATGCGATGCCCGCCGTTTCTGCGAAGACCCCGCAGCCGTCTAGCCGCCCCTCAAGCCTTCCACACGGCTCCCCGAGCACCCGCGCCGCCTCTCAGACATCTGACCACGCGTGCCCGCCGGGCTTTCGAAGCGGTGGACGTCTGCAACGCCGCGAACCCTCACCATTGCACCGCACTGCGCTCCTGGCCCGCCTTTTCGCGCAGAGCCGCCCGAGGACGAGCCGAAGCGCGAAACGAAACGCCCCGCCGTCAAGCGCGTCGAGGCGTCGTCGTCGCCGTCCGAGCCGCGCCCCGCGTCCCAACGCAGCGGCTCCCCCGACCAGCAGTCTGCCCCGCCAGCCTCCGACGCGGCCGCCGAGGCGCCTGCGGCCAAGCCGAGCCCCGCCGCGGAGCCCAAGAAGGCCCGCTCGCCTTCGCCGCCGCCCAAGCCGGCCGCCAAGGAGCCCACGCCCGCCCGCAAGCCCGGGAGACCATCGCGTACGCCGCCGGCCGCCAAGGCGCCGGAGCCCGCGGACGACCGTGCGGAGCGCGGCAGCCCCGCTGGCAAAGCCCAGGCCGGCTCTCCGGAGCCGGCGCGCGACGCGTCGCCGAGCGCGGACGCGGACGCGGACGTCCCGCCGGGGGCGACGGTCGCGGTGCGCATCGACCGCTTCGTCCGGCCGCTCACGGAGCCGGCGGTGCGCGCAGAGGTCGAGCAGTGCGGCAAGCTCGTCGGCTTCTGGATGCCGCGCGTCAAGACGCACTGCTACGCGGTCATGGCGACGGCGCGCCAGGCCGCGGCGGTGGTGCGCCTGATGGACGGCCGGCGCTTTCCGGACACGCGCACGGACAAGCGCGTCCTCGCCGCGGCGTTCGTGGACCCGAAGGTCGCCGAGCTCGCCATCAGCGCGCAGCGCGACCCGGAACCAAAGGAGCTGGCCGAGCTCGGGATCGAGGCGCGGAAGGGCGCGCGGGCCGCGGAGGACGAGGACGGGAAGGAGGCGCTGCACCCGCGCGGCGGGCTGCTGAAGGGCGCGATGGCGGACGCGATGGCGTCGGCGAAGCGCGCTGCGGAGCGGAAGCGGGCGGAGGAGGCGCAGGCGGCGGCGGAGGAGGCGCGGGGCACGGAGCGGAAGGTGACGATGGAGGGCGGGGAGGGGAACGGCGGCGGCGGCGACGGCGAGGCGGTGCTGAGCGTGGACGACTTGTTCAAGTTCACGAAAGAGGCGCTGCCGAAGATCTACTGGGTGCCCGTGAGCGCGGAGGCGGAGGAGGTGAACCGGAGCCACCGGCTGAAGGTCGAGGCGCGCAACGCAGAGGTCCGCGCGCGGCGGGAGCGCGCCCACGAGGAGCACCAGAAGGCGATACAGGTGCGCCGTGCGCCGCACAGACGGCGCGAGCGAGCGCCTTACGGTTCGTTTGCGCGTCCTGTGTTCGGCGTGACTGTGTGGACGTCGACGGCGCTTCGCTGCGGCCTGCGATGGCGGCGGAGGCTGCTTGCTGTAGCCTCGCGCACCCACGCGCGCCACGAGTGTCTTTTGCGGCTGCAGGATGCGCGCGCGCGTGCGATCCGCGAGAACGAGTCGCGGATCAAGGTTGTTTCGCGGGACGCCCCCCGGGACGTGTCGCGGGCGTACGGCCGCCGGGGGGGGTCTCCGCGCGGCCGCAGCCCGCGCGGCCGGCGCAGCCGCTCCCGCACGCCGAGCCCGCGCCCGCGTCCGCGCACCAGCCGGTCGCCCGACAGCCGTTCGCGCAGCCGCAGCTACACATCCGACTCGCGCGGACGCAGCTATAGCAGCCGCAGCTACAGCAGCCGGAGCCGGAGCCGGAGCCGCGGGCGCAGCTACAGCAGCCGAAGCCGCAGCCGGAGCCGGAGCCGCAGCCGGAGCCGGGGCAGGTAGACTGCGGGCGGTTTGTGGGCAGTGTGGGGACGGAGAGGGGGAGCTGTGAGGCCTGTCCGCGCGAGGTGGTGACGTGCTGCCGTGCGTGTGTCCAGGAGGTGTCGGTGCCGTTGCGGAGCGTGCTGCTGCGGTGGTTCGTGTCAGTGAGACGTCGCGGTGGGTGCAGTGCAAGTCAGTGAAGCTGCGGGGCTAGTCATGCGCGTCGCTGTGCGCGCGGCCCCGCAGAATCGAGCTGAGATGTCGGCGTGGTGGGAGCTGACTCGGCTCCGACGTGCGTGGTCCCGGCCGGGTTGTCGGACCTGGCCACGGAGGTGTTGTGTGCATAGAAACATAGACCCCCCGCGGCGCCGCGGCGCGCTCGCCCGGCACAAGAAGGGCAGGTAGGGCTCAGCGTTGGACAGTTACGCACGGGCGGGCATTGATAGGCGCAGTTCTACCGTTGTTCTGCGCTCCTGAGGCGACTAGGTGTCAGTTCAGGCCATTTGCAGCGCAACAGCGCCGCTTCGTCCGATCTTACGTGGTATTCGATTACCTCCAGGCCTCGCTTGGTCTTCAGAGACTCCGTGTAGCGCATTTAGTGCGCGCGGTAGCCCCCGGTGAGCGCCGGCGGCCGGTTTGGGGTCATAGCAGACGCAAGGGGCGGTGCTTTGCCGGCATGGGAGCGGCTGAGGCGGCTCTGCCGTAGCGGCGCGACGCGTTGAGATAGAGGCGTCGGCCACGGCGAGAGGGCATGGCGCGCGTGAACCTCGGCGTCAGTGAGGAGCCGCTGCCTGACGCGCCAAACAGCAAGGTCTGGGTGGTGCGCGGGGAGGGCTTCGAGAGCAGACACCTATCCGCCGGGTCGGACATGAAGGATGTCTACAGGTGGGGGCCCGTTCAGACCCTGCCGCGGCGCTGCGTCGTCGAGAGACGCGCCAACGAAGCAACCAATCTTGGTGCTCTCGGGCCGCCCCACTGCCGCTGCGCGACCCTCCTGGCCGCTGTTCCACGCCGTACGATCTGTGAATCCGGCGCGGTTGCAGGAAAGCGCTCGCGGACGACTCGCCAGCTCTGCAGCAGTGGCGGGAGGGGACGTGCGCACTCAAGAGCGCCCTAGCGGGTGCGGACGCCGCCAAGCTCAAGGAGAGCCTGCCTCCGCGATTACAGCACAGCTGGATCTCTGAGGCGTCGCCTGGGCCGAACAAGAAACGCAAGGCCGACCCGGACGCGCACGACGGACCACCAGAGCCGGCGCACGACAGCAACCGACCATCCGAGGGGCCGCGGCGGGACGGTGACGGCGCGCAGGACGCCGCTGACGGACAGCCAAACGGTGCTGGGAACGCCGCGGCCGGCGACGGGCCCGCGGCGAACGGCCACGACCCCGGGACCTGCTTCCAAGGTGCACGCGACGTCAATGAGCCTCGCGTGGAGCAGCCTGCGCCCCGTGACGGCGGGCAGGGCGCGGCGCAGGACGCCCCGAGGACGATCGGGGTCGTCACGGCCGCGATACTCAGGGCGCGGCGCACCCGCGCGGCGGCTCGGATCGCGACACAGGGCGCGACTGTCGCGGCGCCGCTGGCTGCGCTGACGCCCGTCGCGTCCCCGGCCACGACGGCGGCGCCGGCAGCGGCGGCCCGGGACGAGCTGGTGTCGTCCGCTGCGGCAGGCAGCGACGAGGCCGCGGCAGCCAAGCGCGTGCAAGGCACACACGCACCGCGCAACGAGAGCGACGACGCTTGCGATGACGACGACTGTCTGCCAATCGCGGTAGCGGCGGCTGCGAAGCGCAGGCGGATCGAGACGGAGGGGGGCACGTCGGAGAAGGCGGCGGGCGCGCGAGCGGCCGCGGGAGGTGTTGCGGTGGCGAAGGGGGGGGGTGTTTCTGCGGAGGGGAAGAGCGGCAAGGGGGGCGGCGAGGCCGACGTGGCGCGTCGGCGGAGCGACGGCGACGAGCGGGAGCGGCGGCGAGATGCGACGGTGACGACGCAATCGCCCTCGCAGCGACAGGCGGGGAGGTCTGCGGGCACGCGGAACGGCGGCGACGAGGGCGCCGCGGTCGACTTGAACAGCGGTACGTATTTGCATGACAGTGCGCTTCCTTGCCAGCCAGACAACCGACGCTAGGCACCCGTTACGAGACACACACCATGACTGGGTGATCGACTCAAAACAGGCGCCGTGTCCTTCGCGATCGCTCTCAGCGTCCGCTGCGCATGTCCTTACCTTGTGTCTGCTGTGTGGCGCGCGCAGGCGACGTGCTGTGCGCGCTGTGCGACGACGGCGGCGACCTGGTGACGTGCGACGGGTGCAATCTCTCGTTCCACGTGACCGACGAGCAGGGGCGCTGCGAGCTCCTCATCGACGACCCCGCGACCGCGCAGTTCGCGTTCTTAAGCGAGGACATCAACTGGTGAGCGCGACGGTCGCGGACGCCCCGTGATGCGTGTTGCGCGCATTGCGTAGACTGCCGCGGCTGTTGACGGTCCTCCAGGCGTCGCCATCGGGGCTGCGAGCGAGCCAGGCGCACGGCCTTGCGTGCGTGGAGCGGGGCCCACATGACGCCGTGGGCGATCGGGCCTCCCTCGATTGTTTCCGCTGCTCACAAGATATGGTTTCTTGGTTCGCAGGGGCATGCGGTGTCCAAACTGCCGCGCCGGGAAGTACATGTGCTACGCGTGTGGCGAGATCGGCGAGCGCCGCGACGGTCCGGACGGCGTCATCCGCTGCACCGTCGACACCTGCGGCCGCTGGTACCACCGCCGGTGCGTCAGCACGTGGGTGCGCGGCAACGCGCGAGACCCCAGCGCGGCGGCGTTCTGGGAGTGCCCGCAGCACTGGTGCACCGCGTGCGGGAAGAAGGCGCCGGAGTACGGTTGGCGCGGCGGCGGCGGCCGGGAGGGCCCCCGTTTCTTCGCGTGTCTCCGGTGCCCCAACAGCTACTGCGAGGGCTGCGTGCCGGACGGCGTGCGCGACCGCGAGTGGCTCTACGCCGACCTCGCGTCCGAGATGGGTGCGCCCGATCCGGCCGGACCCGCAGTCGAGAATTCCGCATTGGCATTTCGCACAACAATTTATGGATCCCTGCGCCGACGTTGCCCGCCTGACGCCCGCGGTCGCAACGCCCGCATCAACGCCAACGACCGTCATCGCGTGCCCCACTGTTCCCGCGTTCGCAGGCGCAGAGTCGGAGTACCCCCCCGCACAGATGTTATACTGCGAAAGGCACGCCGGAGACGCGCTGGAGGGGTCGCAAGGCGCGGCCGCAGTCCCGGTCCCTCGGAAGCCCTGGTCGGTCGCGATGCTCGACGCCTGGCGCGACGACTACGCCCGCAGGATCCAGGACTGCGGCCTCGCCAGCGACGAGGTCCTGCGCTGGTGCCGCGCCCGGCTGCGCGAGACGGACGAGGCCGCCGCGGCGGGCCGCGAGGCCCCGAGCTTGCCGTCGACGCCGCGGTCCACGCGCGAACGGATGCGCGAGCTCGTCGCGCGGGCGGAGAGGGATGTGCCGCTGGCGGTGATTGCGACCTACCACGCCCGCGCACGGACGGGGGCGTTCACGTCGGACCGCAACGCAGAGCTGCCCGTCGAGAACATCGAGAGCACGTACCGCGTGATGCGCGTGGCCGAGGCCATGCACGCGCAGCACCCGCGCGAAGCCACTTCGTTGATTCTGCGCTGCATGAGTCAGCGCCAACGGAGCCTCCTGCCTCTCCAGCGCGCGGTCCGGGGCCTGACCGGACGCCTCATGCCGTACCTGTGCACCGCGGGGCGGTACACGTCGCACGGGCGGTACTTTACGTCCCCGAAGGCGCTCGAGCGCATCACGGAGCGCGTCGTTCCGTTGTTCCTGCGCTCGAACGACGTGATCGTGGACACGTGCTGCGGCGCCAACCACTGGATGCCGCTGATGAAGCGCATGGCGCAGCTGGTGGGGTGCACCGGCGTCGCGGGCTGCGCAGTCGACATTTCGCAGTGTCCGTCGACAGAAGGGTTTTTGCGAAAGGACTTCTTCCAGCTCACCGTGACCGACGTCGAGCGCGTGGTCCGCCGGCGCGTGGCGGGCGAGTCGCTCGTGATGGGCCTCAATCCGCCGTACGGCCGCGACTCGAACAAGGCGTCGCAGTGGGCCGAAAAGATGTTGCAGTTCCAACCACGAATCATTGTGCTGCTGGTTCCCAAGGACACATGGCCCGACCACGCCGCGGCAGGTGCGCGAGCCACCCGACCACGCCACCGTCCGGGCCCTCGAGCGTTTCATTTGGCGCCACATGCACCAGCGTTGCTTGTTGTGGTGTTATTTCTTTCTTTCTTCAAGACGGTGTTTGTGCGTGTTGCCGCGTGGCGCGGTGCAGGGTACGTGCTGATACACGAGGAGAAGAACCAGGAGTTCAACGAGTTCGCGATCCCGGGCGCCACGCAGCAGAACGCCAGGCAGAAGAACTACTTTGCGCCTGTGCTGCGGATATACCATCGCGGCGACCTCCTGAGCGGGGACTGGCCCGACGCAGCCACCATACCGGGCGTCATGGACATGAGCTAGCTGCCCGGGCAGGACTGAGCGGCCGCGCGTAGCTGTGAGGGTTGTGAGTGTTGCGACTACAGCGTCGAGCCTTCACTAGGAGAAGTGCGGTTGTGGCCGCAGCGAGGCGCGGCAGGGCGACACGGCGAGGGCGAGCGCGGCGATGTATCTCCGTGCGTGCGCCGCGAGGGCCGCGCGGCTTCGTTTCAGTTGCAAGGGCGCGCAGGTCTCTGCTGCATGTTGGGGCCCGACGAGACGTCCCTGAACGCAACCAGCGCCAGGCTTTAGGAGCGAGCTACGCGCGGTCGGTCAGCACCCTCGCAGCGCCAACACGGCTGCAGCGTTTCATGGGAGCTCCTGCGTGGCGCTTGCCAGCGTTGCTGCACCACCGACAGACCACGTGTTCACAACGTTCATCCCCGCGATCACGCAAGCACGGCGCTCTTTTGCTCCACGATCTTTCGCAGCGCCTGCTCGCGCTTGGCTTCAATCTTCGTATTGGCGCGGTACGCAAGCAGCGCGATCTCGGTGCAGTAGTCCCTGGCGACGGACGTGTCGAGCGCCTCGACGTCCATGTCGAAGTCGTCGTACTTGTGCTGGAAGAACCCAGCCTTGCTGAACCGCTCCCCCGTCCACCAGCAGTGGATCGTGAACACCTCGTGCACCGGCACAGCGTCGTGACTGTTCGCGTCCATTCCCCCCGTCTTCTCGAACTCGTCGAGCAGGTGGTTCGCCGCGAGCTCGCCGGCGTACAGCAGCGTCACGCCGGCGTACCACCGCGGCCACCCGATCGTGTCCAGGAGGTGCAGCGGGCCCTCCCCGAGACTGGGGTCCTTTTGTTCGAAGTGGTACTTCAGGAGGTGCGGCATGAGCGCATACGTCATGCGGCCGAGGACCAGGACCTCCTCCGTGCGGCCGAACCACGTGGAGCCGACGTTGTGGATCCCCGCGTGTCGCATCCCAAAGTGCTTGGCCAGCGCCGCGAGCCGCTGCGCCGTGTTCGGGTCGTCGTCGTTGCCCATCGAGAAGTCCGTGTACCCGCCGACCCCTGCAGGCTCGCGCACGGAGGGCGGCCGGATTCAGAATGCAGGCGCGAATGGTCCGCGCGTTTCCAGTCGAGAAAGCACGACTTATGAAACGGTTTTGGGGCATAATCTCATCAAGGACGCGGGCGGCGCACCCGTCATGTAGGTGTCCGGGCACAGCTGCACGAGCGGCGGCGCGTAGAAGACGTCCCAGTCCGACCGCAGGATCCACCCGTACCGTTCCTTGAAGAACGGCTCCACCCTGTCGTCAAACAGGAAGTGGAACGAGTTGCCGTACGGGTAGTCGAACCGCATCCGGACGACCTCGTCCTGCGGATACGGAATGAAGAGGCACGCGTGCAGGTCCGGGATCGCCTTGCGCTGCTCGCGGAGGTCCTTGTTGACGTCGAGGACTGCGCACACGCCGTCGACCCACGCGGTGGCCTCGGAGCGCCCGAACACGACGAGGTCGATGCTCGACGTCGCGTCGGGCTCGCGCGTGATGTGCTTCCACGACGCGTGCGCGAAGTACAGGAACTCGTCCTTGCCGTTTGCCGACAGGTCCAAGTAGCCCGTGATGGCCCGCGGCTTCCTGTGCGGGGCGGAGCGGACGACGCGGACGCGGCGGTACGTGAGCGCGCGAGCGTGGGCCGCCGAGCGGGGCGGGGGGGGAGTTCCGGGGCGTGCGCGTGGGGTGTGTTGTGTAACGCACTTGCAGTCGTCGCTGCCGCGCTTGGCGATGGCTTTCTTCATGTCGTCTCGCGAGGTTCGCGCGAGCTTGACGATCGCCTCCCACTCCGCGTGCTCCGTCGGGTCCGTCGGCGGGTCCCCGGGCGGGGGGAACCCTGGCTCGACTGACTCATGGAAGTCCTCCTCCCCGGCCGACTGGAGCGCGCCCTCGCCGGCCGACCCTCCCCCGCCCGCGAGGATCTCCTCCCCGGCCACGACCTCGCTCCCCCACCCGCCGTCGCGTCCGCCCCAGTCCTCTGCGGTCATGACAACAGCAGAACAACCACCGCGCGTCAACGTCTCAAACCTGACTGGACACCCTCCGCGCGCAGCGCCCGGAAGCGTCTCACGACAGCAAGCGCCTGGGCGAAAGATGCGGCGCAGTGGCGACGCCCGGGAGCGCGAAACGGCGGCAAGAGCGCTGTTGGCGCTTGCGTGTGCATTCGGGCGCGTACCCGACGTGCCGCCGCTGGCGTCTCCGGTCCCGTCCTTGTCGGACGCGGCGTGATGTCCGAGGGCGGGCGGGAGGTGCATGGCGGTGCCGTGCGCGCGGTGGAACACGATCCACACCACGACGGCGACGCCGACAGCAATGACGGTCAAGCGGAAGGTTCTCCGCTTCTGCTTGGCCGGAATGCGAGGCTGCTGCTTCGCCACCGCGTGCCTGAAGGCCATCGCGGAGCCTGTCTGTCGGTGCGGCCCTCTTCAGGCTCCGCGCTGGCCTGCGCTGCCGTGGCGTGCTGCGCCCTCGCGCTGTTCTCGAGAATAGGGAGGACACAGCTCAGAGGAGAACGGCGCGCGCGATTGGTTGACGATGGCTTGAAGTATCTGTCGTGAGATGCCTGCACGGAGGTGGTGGGGAGGCGTGGCATGAGGCGTTCGCTGAGAGGCAATGTTGATGCCACAGCGCTCAGCGCGGCCGCAATCGAGCGCTCTCGCCCTGTAGATGCGCAACGCTGGACCAAGTCTCGCATCCGCATTCATCGATGTTGCCATGAGGCGGACGGAACGCGAAGCCGCGGGGGCATCTTCAGGGTGGCGGAAAAGCCCCGCGTACAACGAGCGTGCTCCGCGTCGGATCGTTCGAGCGCCGCCGACTTGAAGAGTGAATCCGACTCGATCGCACGCGGTGCTCAATCATGCATGATTATCGCCGCTGCCCCGAAAGCAGGCAGAATAAAGTGCAGTGTTCTCCCGCGCGCTGTGAGCGTGATTCTGGGCTTCGTGCTCGAACTATAACCCGAATCGGCGCACCTGCTACTTTTCTTTCAAGACGACTAGTCACGACGTGCGCTGCCTTCCCGGACGGCAAGCGACGCCTCGACGCCTAGCACGCAGCACCTCCCGCGCGCCGCGGCGATGATCACCGCCTTCACTAAGCCCTGTGCCGGTGCTGCGCGGCCTCACGTATCATCAACCTATCCACAGCGCCAGGAATTGTGCGCGCCCGGCGAACGCCCAGGCCATATGCGCCCCCCGCACCTACAGCGTCAGCACACACCCCGTGCCGTTGGACGCGCACACCCACAGCGCAACCCGCCTCCGCCCCCGGGACGCCCAGGCACCCTCCCACGTCCATCATGGCGCGACCTACCATGCTGAACGAACGCGCACGGAGGCACCGCTGGCGCCATAGAGTCAATCTGGCATCAAGCTGGCCGCGGGGGGACCGCTCCCGCGTCGCGACGGGCGCGGCGCGCTGCGCAGCAGCTGCAAGACTTCGCCTCACAGTCGGACGGGCGGGTGAGCCTCGGCCGTCTAGGGTGCATGCAATAGTGTGCGCTGCCTGGGCAACCGGGCGCCTCCGCGCCGGGGGCGGCCTTGGAATGCCAGTACCGGGCGAGCTGTCGTCTTAGAGTATCGGGTGTCGTCGCATCACGGCTCGGGAGCAGTCGCGCGCGGGGTGGCCTCGCAGCGTCGCGCAGCCATCGCAGCACGCGCTGCAGGAGCTGCGCGAGGGCTCAGACGCCCCCGCCGAACGGCTGCGACGCCTGCGCGTTCCTCAGGACTTGGAGAAGAGCTGCAGGGGCGTCGAGGGCGGCCGTCGCGACGACAGAGTGAGCACGGCTTCGATCTGGCGAGGGCGCCGCACCGCAGGCTGGAGCGCGTCAGGGGGGTCTCCGGCCGCAATGACTCACCGGAACCAACGACGACGAAGAGCAGGAAGCCCATGAGCACGGGTCCGACCGGGAACTTCACCTTCTGCGCAGCACACAGCGCACGCGAGCCCAGCGAGTGAAACAACGCTGCCCACACGCCCGCGCGGCCCTCCAGGCCGCACACAGCGCGATTTCCTGGCCGCGCTGTGTAGAACCAAGCTAGACAAAGCCACGGGAGCGCCGCATCGGCCGTCGGGCGCCCGGCACGTCCGTGCGCGCCTAGGGAGCTGCCTGGCAGCGCGGGGCCGCGGTGGTGCGAGAGCGCCTCACCTCCTCCTTGACCTTCTTCTTCACGCCGCCCTTCTCCGCCTTCTTGGCCTTCGCCGCGATCACGCGGTTCACGGGTGCCTGCGAGGACCCCACGCCGCGCGCGGTGAGGGCACCACGCAACGCGACACTGCTAGCGCCCGCGCGGTGCCAGGGCGCGTCAGCGATAGGATCGGGGGGCGCGGCCGATCACGCGGGGACGGGGCCGCCGCGCGCAGGCGGCGCGGAGCGCGACGGGCCCGCGGCGCGCTGCGCAGGAGTGCGCTGCATTTGATGTCGCGTACCATGCTGTCGAACGGTGACCTGCCCTGGCGCGCTGAGGCGTCTCCTTGCTCGCTGCCGGTTCCGCTGCACGGGGCTCGTTCTGTGGCGGGCGCGGCGCGGGCCGGCCCGTCGAGGGCGCGGGGAGGCGACGCGGTGCTGAGCTCAGCAGGGGCGGTGAGGGGCGTTCGCCCGACAGCGCTGGGTTGGGTTGCTGGGCGCACGGTGGGCGGCGTGGGCATGCGCGCGTCGCAATTCGACGAGGCAAACACGGGAACCTGCTTGTCGCCAGCGCAACGTCGCGGACGTGCGCGCGAAGTTCGGGACGTCGTTGGCGAGAGCCCTCGCGCCGGCTCGACGCGGACGAGGTCGACGAGCGAGCGCCGCGCTCGAATTTTCGCGCACCCTCCGCCGCGTAGCCGCGCGACATCGCCATGCGCGCCCTACCCGCCCCTCACGGGGTGGGCCCCGCTGCAGCCCAACGACCCTCGCCGCGGCCCCAGCCATGCGCGGCCCGCTGCCCCGGCAGCGCCCCCATGCTGCGACAGGCCTCCCTAGTCCGCCCGCCCCTGCGCGCGGCGCGTCCGCAGCGGCGCGTGGCAGCGGGAGCCCGCCTCTCCCGCAGCAGCACCAAGGACGTCCTCTCGACGCCGCCGTACGTAGAGCTGATGCCGCACGAGGTCACGGCGGTGTTCGGTCTTCCCAGGGACTTCGAGGAGAACTACATAGTGGGAAAGAAGATCGGCGCGGGCAGCTTCGGGGTGGTCTCCCTCGTCATTCACAAGCGGACAGGTGCGCGCCACGCACCGCCAGCGCCGGTCCCGCGCGCCGCGCGGACGCGACGCGACCCTGCCGCTCCCTCGCGCGCGCCCGAGCCCGCGTCGCGCCGTCTGCAGCGCCCACCGGGCCCCCCTCGGTGTCCAGCGCTGACCGGGGATCGCAAACGATCGTCCCGCGGGGCCACGGGCGCGCGGTTCGCGCCCGGGCCGCCCCGGGCTCGTTGCCCTGGTTGCGTGCGTCATCCGGGCACCGGGCCCGCCGGGGCCCGCCGCGCAGGGCCCCCGCAGTCAACGTCGCACGTTGCCGCCCTGGACCTCCCTGCGACGGGCGCGCGCGTGGCCGCAGGGCGGAGCTACGCCTCGAAGGCGATCCCGAAGGTGCCCAGGAACAAGAAGTGCACGTCCAAGTATCTTAAGAAGCTCCAGAACGAAGTAGACTCCATGCGCCAGCTCGGCTCCTCGCTCTCTGCTGTCTTCCTCCAGGTGCGCGTTTCCACCCGCTGCCGCCGACCTCGCGCCCTCGCGACCCCCTGACCGCCTGCACCACGTCCCAAACGACGCCCTCCGCGCACCTCCTTCCACGGTTCGCCCCGCCGCGCGCCGTGCCAGCCGCCGTAGCGTCCCCGCGCTGGCGCCACGCCACGCCGCGACTCACGCGCCCCCCGCACCGCCGAACGACCCCGCGCCCCTCCTCCCGACCCCACCGCTCCTCACGCGCCCCGCGCGCCCGCGCGTTCCGCGCCGGACCCCGCCCTGGCTCCACCAACAGGCTGCCCCGCCCCGCCAACACCACGGCCCGCCTCCCGGCCCCGCGCGCGCAGGACGCGTTCGAGGACGACCACAGCATATACCTGGTGATGGAGCTGTGCGAGGGCGGCGGGCTGCTCGACCGCCTCAAGTCCGGGGCGCTCCGGGAAAAGGACGTGTCGCGCATCATGAAGACGGTGCTGCAGTTCCTCGCGCAGTGCCACTCGCGGCACGTCGTGTACCGCGACGTGAAGCCCGACAACTTCCTCTTCCTCACCAAGGAGCACGACTCCCCGCTCAAGGCCACCGACTTCGGCCTGGCCATCCGCTGGCGCCCGGGCGACGACCCGATGACGACGCGCTCCGGCACGCCCGTGTACATGGCGCCGGAGGTCGTCATGCAGCAGTACAACGAGAAGTGCGACACGTGGAGCGCCGGGATGCTCATGTTCCAGCTCCTGACGGGCCGCTGGCCCTTTTGGGAGGACCTGAGCAACATGACGCTGCAGGACGTGTTCCGGTCCATCCTGCAGGACGACATCGACCTCGACAACCCGGACTACCGCGACAAGTGCGGCCCCGGCGCGTGCACCGCCTCGCACGGCATTGCGTGCAACCCCGTGGCCGCGCTCGCTCGTCGCGCTCGCGGCGCCGTGTTCTTCCCCCTCGCGCCACCTGGCCTGCAGCGCCGGTCGCAGCTCAAATAACCCCCCTGACGAGCGAACCCTCCCCCTCCTTTGCAGGATCTCGCCGCCGGCGCGCGACCTGCTGTCGAAGCTGCTGGAGCGCGACTCTGAGGTCCGGCTGTCCGCGGTGGAGGCGCTCAGTCACCCGTGGGTGTCCGAGGTGGACGTCGCGTCCAACATGCCCCTCGCGGGCTCGGTGGTGCAGCGCCTGCAGCGGTTCGCTACGTACGGCCACCTGAAGCAGCTCATCCTGGGGCTGATCGCGGAGAAGATGCAGGGCGACGGGAAGCTCGCGTCGATGGACCACCCCGCGCACCAGGAGATGCTCGAGGCCATCCAGGGGCTGTACGACGAGATGAACGTCGGCGGCGGCGGCGCACTCACGCTGCTCGAGATGACCGAGGTGCGCGCACGCGCGGACCGCTGCGGCTCGGGCGGGACCGGACGGCGGCCGCGCCCGGTTCGCCCGCGCGAGGACCGTCGTCGGTCGGCGTGCTTTGTTTTTGTTGCTTTTTGGTCTTGGTTTCATATTTGCTGGGTCATGGTTGCGATCGTTGCGATTGTTCGTGTGTGCGTGCGTGTGAGTGCAGGGGCTGGCGCGGCAGGGGTACAACATCACGGAGGAGGAGGTGCGGCAGCTGGTGGAGCGCATCGACATTGACGAGGACGGGTCGCTGCAGTACGGGGAGTGGCTGGCGGGGCTGATCGACTGGGACGGCATCATGGAGGACGACCAGTGGGTGCAGTACGTCGGCGAGGCGTTCCGGCACCTCGACCGCGACGGGGACGGCCGCATCTCGGCGGACGAGCTGCTGGACCTGATCCCGGCGCGGTCGCGGACCACGCAGTCGCAGGACGAGACGATGCAGGAGCTGAGCGCGCTGATGCGCGAGGCCGACACGAACAGCGACGGGGAGATCTCCGAGGGGGAGTTCTTCCGGCTGATGACGCGCGGACCGCTGCCGGACGCGCTGGTGCAGTACGACGCACGCATCGCGCGCACGCAGAGCGTGATGGAGAGCATCGACCAGCGGGACGTGCCCGCGGACGTGAGGATGCGCGCCGGGTGAGCGGGGGGTGGAGCGCCGGGGCTAAGGCTCGCGGCAGCGGCTTGTGGGTGAGGGTGCCCCGCCGGTGCCATAGGTACGCGGACGCTCGCGAGGGCTGTGGGCCGGAGCCACGCCTGCTCGCGCCGCGGTGTGTGATATGGAAGGCGTGAGCCGGTCGTGCATCGCGCGAGGCGGGTGGGGCGCGCAGCGGCGCAGGCGCAGCTTGAGCAGTGCAGCCTCTGTGCCCTTGGTCCGAAGAGGACGGTGACGCGCGCCTGCAACGATGGCGGCGTCGGCGAGTCGCTGTTTGCGATGGGGGTTGCCGCACGGCAACCAGCGCCAGACTTCGGGCTCGCGCTGAAGCTGCAAAGGCGAATGTGCAAGTACAGGAGTGCTGCGCGTGTCGGTGACACATACGTGGCGCGGGTCGGCAGCGGTCGACTGTACATCGACCCAGGGACTGCCTCGTAGCATTTTCGGCGAGTTCCCATCGGTGAGATGCAGGGGCGTTTCGCTCGATCCGCAAAAAGCAGTGGACTCTGCGCGGCAGCCCACGCGTTCCGGGACTGTTGCCGCAGCCATTAGACGATAATAATATCGTAAGACCGAGCAGGTTGCGTGTCGAGCGAGAATCCCGCGAACGGAGGAACGCACACGTGCTCACAGATAACAGTCCAAACATTACAAAAACATTACAAAAAACCATAGCAGCTTTCAGCGGCGCGCAATGCTCGCTTTGCGATGTCGTTGTAGTGGCCCAGCACCAGCGTCTGCAGCGCGGTGTTGGACGCCAGCGCCTGGCCGATCACCTCCGCGCCGGCGTCGCTGACGCCGCCGCATACCACCCGCAGCGTCTGCAGCGCGGTGTTGGACGCCAGCGCCTTGCCGATCGCCTCCGTGCCGGCGGCGCCGATGCTGTTGCTGCTCAGGTCCAGCGTCTGCAGCGCGGTGTTGGACGCCAGCGCCTTGCCGATCGCCTGCGCGCCGGCGGCGCCGATGTTGCTGCCGCCCAGCTCCAGCGTCTGCAGCGCGGTGTTGGACGCCAGCGCCTTGCCGATCGCCTGCGCGCCGGCGTCGCCGATCCAGTTGCAGCTCAGGTCCAGCGTCTGCAGCGCGGTGTTGGACGCCAGCGCCTTGCCGATCGCCTCCGCGCCGGCGGCGCCGATGTCGCTGATTACCAGCTCCAGCGTCTGCAGCGCGGTGTTGGACGCCAGCGCCTTGCCGATCGCCTGCGCGCCGGCGTCGCCGATCTTGTTCCTGCCCAGCTCCAGCGTCTGCAGCGCGGTGTTGGACGCCAGCGCCTTGCCGATCGCCTCCGCGCCGGCGTCGCCGATCTTGTTGCTGCCCAGCCCCAGCGTGTGCAGCGCGGTGTTGGACGCCAGCGCCTTGCCGATCGCCTGCGCGCCGGCGTCGCCGATGCTGTTGTCGTCCAGCTGCAGCGTCTGCAGCGCGGTGTTGGACGCCAGCGCCTGGCCGATCGCCTGCGCGCCGGCGTCGCCGATCTTGTTGCGGTACAGCCGCAGCGTCTGCAGCGCGGTGTTGGACGCCAGCGCCTTGCCGATCGCCTCCGCGCCGGCGGCGCCGATGCTGTTGCCGTCCAGCTCCAGCGTGTGCAGCGCGGTGTTGGACGCCAGCGCCTTGCCGATCGCCTGCGCGCCGGCGTCGCCGATGCTGTTCCAGTCCAGCAGCAGCGTGTGCAGCGCGGTGTTGGACGCCAGCGCCTTGCCGATCGCCTCCGCGCCGGCGGCGCCGATGCTGTTGCCGCCCAGATGCAGCGTCTGCAGCGCGGTGTTGGACGCCAGCGCCTTGCCGATCGCCTGCGCGCCGGCGTCGCCGATGCCGTTGCCGCCCAGCCGCAGCGTCTGCAGCGCGGTGTTGGACGCCAGCGCCTTGCCGATCGCCTGCGCGCCGGCGGCGCCGATGCCGTTGCCGTTTAGCTGCAGCGTATGCAGCGCGGTGTTGGACGCCAGCGCCTTGCCGATCGCCTGCGCGCCGGCGGCGCCGATGTTGTTGCCCCACGACGTAAACGAATCTTGTTTGCCCAGCCCCAGCGTCTGCAGCGCGGTGTTGGACGCCAGCGCCTTGCCGATCGCCTTCGCGCCGGCGGCGCCGATGTTGCTGCCGCCCAGCTGCAGCGTCTGCAGCGCGGTGTTGGACGCCAGCGCCTTGCCGATCGCCTGCGCGCCGGCGTCGCCGATCTTGTTGCTGCCCAGCCCCAGCGTGTGCAGCGCGGTGTTGGACGCCAGCGCCTTGCCGATCGCCTGCGCGCCGGCGTCGCCGATCTTGTTGCGGTCCAGCCGCAGCGTGTGCAGCGCGGTGTTGGACGCCAGCGCCTTGCCGATCGCCTGCGCGCCGGCGTCGCCGATCGCCTCCGTGCCGGCGGCGCCGATGTTGTTCCAGTCCAGCAGCAGCGTGTGCAGCGCGGTGTTGGACGCCAGCGCCTTGCCGATCGCCTGCGCGCCGGCGTCGCCGATCTTGTTGCGGTACAGCCGCAGCGTCTGCAGCGCGGTGTTGGACGCCAGCGCCTTGCCGATCGCCTCCGCGCCGGCGGCGCCGATGCTGTTGTCGTCCAGCTCCAGCGTCTGCAGCGCGGTGTTGGACGCCAGCGCCTTGCCGATCGCCTGCGCGCCGGCGTCGCCGATGTTGTTGCCGCCCAGCTGCAGCGTCTGCAGCGCGGTGTTGGACGCCAGCGCCTTGCCGATCGCCTGCGCGCCGGCGTCGCCGATGCTGTTCCAGCCCAGCTGCAGCGTCTGCAGCGCGGTGTTGGACGCCAGCGCCTGGCCGATCGCCTGCGCGCCGGCGGCGCCGATGTCGTCGAAGCCGCGCAGGTCCAGCGTCTGCAGCGACTTGTCGTTCCTCAGCAGCCGCAGACATGCCTCCCACACTTTGTATGACAGGCCCTTTCCCGTCCACTGGCTCCGCCAAAGCGCCTCCATCTGCAGACATCGCGGTGAACATAGCGCTCACTGAGACGATCAGAGCAGCTTGTTGAGGCCCGTACGTCGAGTTGCCATCTGCTGCGGCCCCAGCGTAGGGCGAGCTCAACCAGACCCACTCACCTGCTCGGACTTGGCCCCGGCAGAGGTCGAACGTGTCGCCGCATCATGCCCGCGCACTGTCGTCTCATCAACCTCCCCCGTCATCGTCTCCTTGCCACCTGCCCCCGCATGCCTCCGCACCACGTCCATCGCCACACGTGCATGCTTCTCCGGCAGACCCATCGCGCGCCAGTTCTTCACCGTCAGCCGCGCCGCTGCCTCCCACCCGTCAAGCCCAAACTTCCGGGCCGCCAGCTGCGCCGCCTCCACCCCGCCAATGACACCGGCCGCATTCAGAGCGTCGATCAGCTGCGCTGCAAAGTCCTCGTCTGCGTCCGCGTCCTCCTCTTCGTCGTCGCACGTGCCCAGCGCCTGCAGCTGCGCCTCCACGGCGCCCCGAACGCTCGCCGCGACGGGCCGCTCGCCGACCGCCTTGGAAAAGCATGCGCGCAAGCACGACTCCAGCTCCGTGCAAAACACCCCGGGGGGGATCGCTGGCTTCTCCCCGTCAAGGACCATTTCCTTGATGTCCTCGTGCGTCTCGTTGGCGAACGGCGGCCGCCCCGTCGCCATGTGTATCGCCGTCGCCGCGAAAGACCAGATGTCGGACGGCGGCCCCCGCGCGGCTTTCAGGCGGTAGGACTGCTGCTCCGGCGCGGCGTAGTACGGCGTGCGGGCGTTTGCCAGCACCGTCGGCAGCGACGGCAGCGACGACTGCACGAGCCTCGCGAGCCCGAAGTCCGCCAGCACGGCGCGGCCCGTCACCTCGACGAGGACGTTCGCGGGCTTGATGTCCATGTGCGCCATCCCAGCCGCGTGCAGGTCGACGAGCGCCTGCGTGACGTCCGCCAGGATCCGCGCCCACTCGTGCGGGGCCAGCGGTCCGTTCGCTCGCGCGATCATCGACTGAGCCGACCCCGTGTACTTGCGCATCACCAGCATCACGCGACCGCCGGCGACGTCGTCGACGTACCCAAACAGGCGGCACACGCGGTCGCTGTACGACAGCGCGCGGAACAGCACCTCCGCCTCGCGCAGGCACGCCTGCTTCTCTCTGTCCGCAATGTCGCGTGTCTCCAGCACCTTGACCGCGACGGGGATGGCCACGCAGTCCGCGGGCGTCCACTCGCCGTGGTACACGTCAGCGAAGCCGCCCGTCCTCGACAGGATCGGGCCGAGCTTCACCTCGGACGGAGGGATCACCATGGCGCCCGCGCGCACCTCGAGGCGCCGCTTTTGGTTGCGCACTGCACCTTGGGTCGCCGCAGCAACCTCCTCGATCTGCATACATAGATGTGAGCGAGCCCTCGTCGGCTGCCAGTGACGGCGATATCATCCGCAAACGGTCGATAAGCGACTTCCAACGAACATCAACAAAGCTGTCGGCAGCAAAGGCGCACACCTGCTTCTTACTCCCCGCGCTGCCCTTCGCCCGCAGCTTCGCCATCTGCTTGTCCACGTCCTCCTGCACGCGCCCGACAACCTTCATCGCTGCCTCCATCGCCGAGTCCCTCATGTCGGCAGTGTTCTGCTGCAACAGCCTCTGCAGCATCGGCTCGAGCTTCCCGGCCACAATCCTCTCGATCGCGCCCTCGAGCTCCTCCGGCCGCACACGACCGGCCCCGACGCCCTCGCACAGCTCCGCGATCTTGTCGTGGAGCCTGTCTATCTGCCTCGCGTGCTGGCCGTCGCGCACCGCCACCGCCTGGCGCACGTGGCGCTCAAACAGCGCCTCCACGTCCTGGGTCCGCATGCCCTTGCAGGCGCGCAGCTCGGCGGTCAGCGCTGCGACCTGCTCGCTGCTGACGCCGCCCGCAGTCGACTCGATCACCGCCAGCTTCTGCAGGATCAGCTCCTGCACTTGCTTGTTCTCCTCGGCGGCACTGAGCAGCTCGTCGACCCCGTCCACGACGCACAGCACGTCCCGCCGCACGTGGACGATCTCGGCGAGCGCGTCCTGAGTCAGGGCCACGCCGCACGCCGCGATCTGCTGCAGCGATAGGGAGATGTCGCCGGTGGCGGTCGCGAGCTTCATCGACCACTTCTTGACTTGCAGCCCCTTCATGAGCTTGCCCTTGCGCTGCCACTTCTCCACGCGGCTGAAGCAAAGGCTCAATGCGCGATTCAGAGCCTCGAGGGCTGCGGCCAGCGCCTCGTTGGTCGCAACGCTCTCCCCTCGCCGCGCGAGGTCATCAAGGATAGCCGCGACGCCCGGGAGGGCCACACGCAGCCTTGCAACTGCGTCGTTGTGCTCTTGAACGGCTGCGCAGGTGTCGATGATGCTCTTGACGAGTCTCAGGCCGCACGTGAGCGGCGCTGCGAGGGCGCCGAGCGAGTCCGCCGCCTGTGCGGCGGCATCCAGCGCGCCGGTCACTACATCGACCGCGTCAGGCATGTTGGCGCGCCGCTGCTTCTGCGCAGCAGCTGAGTTCCCCATCAGGAGGAGCCGATGGCCCTTCCCGTCCCCGGGAGCCAGCCCAGGCTGCACGTGCAGCGGGCGTGCGGGCTGCGTCCAACCGGGCGCGACAATCCGTCGTGCAGGCCTGCGGGGCACCGAACCGACACAAGCGCATGTTGAGAGGCGAGCTCGACGGCGCGGGTCGCTCAGCGCTCGTAGGAGATGCACAGCCCCCGTGGAGGCATATCACGGTCACGGGGACGCCTACGGCCAGAAGTTCATACGACCTACGCGTCGTGTTCCGTCGCAGGGGGCGGATGGGGGCGGGCGCTCGCTGAGGGACACCGCGGGATAAAGCAGCGCACATAAGCGTCCGCTGCGCCGTCCGAGGACGCATCCACCGTCATTGCTCTACTGACACCCGTGGAGAACGTAGGAAGCGTCGTCCACTGGGCACATAGGCGCTCGCAGCGGGCCAAAGCTACCACGCAGGCTCTCAGTGTGGCTGCAGCGGAATGCCCGCACGAACAGACCGGCAAACACCCAACAGCGTCACGCCCGTCACGATCCCAGACGGCGGGGCGAGGCACTTGCACATCGTAGCGCGCGATGCACGGCAGCCGTCGAGATGACCACCCAGGCATTGACTCACCGCGGTGCAGAGTGCTCCCCGGCGCACTCCCCCCAGTCGCGCCCTCAGCAGGCGGGCACGCCCCGAGAAACTGCACTTGGCTCGCACGGAGCCGCCGCAACGTCCCCTTCGCCGGCACCGAGAGGCTCGGCCGTGCGTGGGGGGCTGTGGGCCCTCTCGTCAGGGCTCCAGGACGCCGCCCCGCCAGAGCGCAGTGCTCGCCCGCAGCGTGAGACACAGACGGCACGAGCACGCAGGCGCGAGCACGACGAATCACGCGCGGCGACACGACATTCACGCAGCATAATACACACAACATGATCATGGGCAGCAGGGCGCCATATCGCGCCACATCGACACCGCGCGACCCACCCCACGCCTCCGCGCCCCAGCACGCGCCACGGCACCCACCGCACCACCGCACCACCACCACCAACCCCACGCCACGCAGCACCGCCAAGCCCGCACAGCGACACCACGCGCACCAGCTACGCCCAGACACTCTCTCAGCCACGACCCTCACAACCCGCCGTCAGTCGCTGTCAGACCCCGCCTGCACCAGCGGCTGCTCCAGGTCCCGCTTCACCGCCCGCGCCGCGCGCGCCGCCGCCAGGCTCCCGCTCAGCGCGCCCACGGGGAGCCCCGTCGGCGAGTCCGCCCGGCTCGGTCCGATCCCGAAGTCGTGGATCGCCCCGACGTCGTAGTCCCAGTCCTCGACGGGGTCGGCCTGACTCATGGCGCGCGGACTCCCCCCGAGGGGGTCCCGCGCGTAGTGGAACCCGCCGCGCTGGCCGTGCAGCGTGGGCTTCGGGACGCTCCCCATGACGCCGAACGCGGCGAGCATGTTGGCGAGCAGCACGAGCGCGATCGAAAAGGACGCTTGCAGGACGGTGGACAGGTGGTCCTCCACCTCGAGCTTGAGGGCGGGGAGGTCGTCCTGGCACGAGGGGAACTGCTTCGCGTGGCTCTCGCAGAAGTGGCGGATCTGCGACGCGACGTTGGGCAGGTCGACCCACACGGCGACGGCGGTGCAGATGGTGAGCGTGTACAGGAGGACGTTGAAGGTGAAGTAGAGGAAGAGGAGGACGTAGTTGTGCGTGACCACGGACTGGTACCTGCGCGGGCGGGGACGCGGCGCGCGGCGTGTCCCGTCGGGGGCGGGAAGGCAGTTGGGCGGCCGGGGGTCTGGGTGTTTTCTGGTCGCCTGCTGGCGACGAACGCCACGGTCAGTGCGAGTTCATGCGGGGGGCGATGCCGCCGGTGCGAGAAAACGCGCAGCGAGGCGTTCCGGGGGAGGTTTCGCTGCAGGGGAGATCTCTCGTGATGCTGTGCGCGGGTGTTCCGCAGGGTGGCGCGTCGTGCGCGCGGACAGGTGGAGGGTAGCGCAGGGGTGGCGGGGCGCGGGGTTTCGTGGTTCGCACCCGGCGCAGCTGGTGATGAGGAGGAAGAAGGACACGACCAGGAGCACGGACGCGCCCAGGCGCTCCATGGGGACGGCGCCGCGGATGGCGTCGTTCGCGGAGAGCAGCGAGAAGAAGCCCGCGCCGAAGCCTAGGGTCGCAAGGAACTGCAGGGGCGAGAACTCGTGGGGAAACGCAATCGTTAGCAATCAACCACTGGCTCTAGGCACGTTGAGGGGGGCAGCGGGACGTTGCAGCGCTGCCACGAGGCGGAACGAGTCGCGGTCCACGCAGAATGAGCGTTCATCTCGGTACGGGAATCGGTGAACCCGCCGTTGCGGGTCCCAGCGGCCGGTGCGGGGCGGTTTCAGAGGCGGGAGGCAGCGGAGCGCTTTGGTGCGGTGTGACGGGCAGCGGGGGCCCGTTGGGGGCCGGTGCGCACCATGACTAGAAGATTCGTGATCTTGAGAAACGTGGGCGTGGAGTGTTTGAGCCCCTTGGCCACCTGCTTGACCGTGGGCAGGTGCATATCATGCAAGTTGATATGTACCGCCACCGTCATGGTCCCCGCCCCTCACGACCTCCAGCCGCGACAGCGGCGACGCGAATACCAGCGGCTCTCCCACCACGCCGCCCTCGCCGACCGCGGGCGCTGCTATCTCCGCAAACAGACCGAGCAACAACTTCTCCGCAAAACACACCGCGGAAATACAGCCGGTACGACTCTGGGAAGCAGCGACGAGGGCGCTCCCTTCACAACTGTACACGTCTGCCCTCCGCCGGCCATTCCGCGGGCCAAAAGCGCCCACAGCGGGGGCACACGGCGGGATCTCTCCCAGGCTGCCGACGCGGCGCACACCTCCAGCGCCCCGCCCGCAGCGAAACGGCCACGCCGCGCGCGCTCCGCGCCACTCCAGCACAGCGGTACCGCGAGGAGCCACCTGCGCTGCGTGGGACCGGCGCAGCTCGTCACCCCTCGCCGCACTCCGTCTCCAGGGCACGGGTCGGTAGCTCGCGTCCGTGGGCGCGATGGGCGGCCCGCCACGGATCGACGGCGCCGCGGTGAGGGACTTCCTGCACGAGGGGCTCCTGAACGCCCAGCGGACGATCCGCAGGCTCACGGAGAAGGTCGAGGATGCCGTGATGTCGTTGGACGAGGCCCGCCGGGGCGCTCAGGCGATGCGCGCGCGGCGGTCCTGGGCGCCCGCGGCCCCAGGCTTCGCGGTGAGACACACACAGATAGCTGCTACGCGCCCGGATTGCAACTGGCGGCGACGCCGCCGTGACGGCGCCCGCGGAGGCCGGGGCGTTCGGCGGACCAACGCAGCGGACGAGTCGTGCGTGCGGGGCCGACTGGCGCGCGGAAACTCGCCTGGATCGCTGCCGTTCCGTTCCTTTGCGTTGAATGCGCTGCCTCGGGGACCGGATCGTTGCTCGGGCCGCGGGTTGCGTTCAGGGGGCCCCGCTGAAACACCGAGACGAGTTGGTTTCACCCGCCACGCGGCCGCCCTGCTTTGAAACCGACGATCGGGCCCTTGCCAGGACCGACATTGTACTGGGTCTGCTCTGTGCGGCCACAGCATCTTGTGGGCGAAAAAGCCTCGGCCGCACGGCGCACTCAACCTGCCGTGTGTGCGCGAGACCCTGTGCAGAGTCTCACGATGGGCCGGACGCGGGTGTCGCAGCCGGTGTGCGACGTCGCGCTGGCGCAGGAGGAGATCGAGGACCGGCTGTCCACGCTGTCCGTGTACACCGTCGTCAACGACAACAACGAGTTCGTGCTCGTGTCGGGCCCCAGCGCGGGCGACGCCGACGCGCCGGGGGGCAAGCAGCTCGGGCTGTTCTTCATGCGACGCGAGGGCGCGCAGGGCCTCCTCGCGGAAATCAGCCGCCAGGAGCCCGGACTCGCCAAGAGCTGCAGGCACGACCCGTTCTACGCATGCGTCTGTCGCGGGCATGTTCTATTTCGAGGTGACGTGGGCGCTGCTGCGGGCCCCGCGCGCGGCTCAGACGTGCGCTCGGTCTGGCTGGCTGCAGGGTGCTGGAGGTGGCGATGGACAAGGTGTACGCGCTGCTAAAGTCCCCCCAGGCGAAACAGCCCGAGTCGGGCGTGGCGTTTCGGCTCGTGCCGGCGGCGGAGGAGGTGTCGCACGCGCTCAAGCTGTACAAGACGCACGGCGTGAACTCGAAGGACTTCTGGGGCGTCCCGGTCTTCCAGGCCGAGGGTCTGACAGTCACGAAGGACCGCGCCAAGTGCATCCCTCTTTTCCTATCTAAGAGCGACCTGGACGCGGCCGTCTCCAGCGCGTTCACGCGCGCCGAGCTCACGAAGCTGCGCGAGGCCGGCGAGGGCGTCCGCGAGTGCGAGCAGGAGGTGGAGCGCGTCAAGCGCGAGGTGGACACCGCCGCCACCGACAAGGCGAAACGTCGGCAAACGACCAAGCTGGAGCGCGCGGAGAGCAAGCTCGCGCGCGCGCAGAAGCGGTACGAGGACCTCCGGCGCCTGCACACGCCGCCGAAGGTCGAGGTCGGGTCGCTGGAGGACGTCGTGGCGCAGATGGAGGGCGACCAGGAGGGGGACTGGCAGGGGGCTGTGTTCGTGTCCCCGGGGAGCATTGCGGGGTCGCAGCCGGCGGAGCAGCCCGCGAAGGAGTCCGGGAAGGGGAAGCGGTCGAAGGAGAAGGCGAAGAAGTGATGCGGGGGAGGTGCAAGTGTGAGACGATTGTGTTGGTTGCCGGGGCGGTGCTGGGCGCCGTGCTGGCGCGGAGGCGTGGCCCGGATGGGTGCGGCTGCGGGCGGGCGTGGCGGGCCGTGCGTGGGCGCGAAAGCTGCGACGTTCATGTGTGGTGACGCAGGCGAGCAATTTAGGTGCGCAGCGAACGGGATGCGGTCTGTTTGGATCGCAGGCGCGCTGGGAAGTCGTCCGAGCCCGCCTCCGTCGCGGTGTGGGATCCTGACCAGCTGCAACTCATTGTTTGTTAGAGAAAAGCGCGTCAGACAGGTGTCAGGTGCAACAAAGTGCGTTCCTGCACCGCGGGCCGTCCTGGGGGCGACCCTGGGCCGGTCGGAGGTACTCTTGTAAGCGCTTCGGCGTCCGGCGCTGCCGCAGGGGTCAGAAGGAGCCTCGGCCAGGCGGGTGCAGAGCAACTGATATCATGCGGCTCCTCGCACGCGGGACGTGGGGCTCGCTAGCTCGCGCTGCGGGCGAGGGCCGCGCGCTTGCTCCGTTTTGCATCGTCGGGGCGGATGCAGGTGCGTCGCGCGCGCCCACGCGGGCAGCGTACCCGTCGTTGCAACCCGCTCCCCGACGACACGGGTCGTGAGTGGCCCTGGGCGTCCGTCACTGCGACGAACAGATGATTCGTAGTTGCGACATACGCGCGCTGCCAGCAAGGGGCCCGGTCACGACCGTGGCAGCGAGTTCTCGGCGCACCTTGCTTCTCGCGAATTCACTGGCATTTTGTCGCTGTACGGTCGCCCGTGGCTTCGTTGTTTGTGCTCAATAGGCCCAGCAGACCTTCAGCCATGTACACGCGGCGCTTTCGGGCTGGTAAAACGCACGCCGGCTCCGCGGCGGTCCTCTGAAGCACCCAGCTCGGTGTTTCTGCCCCCGCAGGTCAGCGGATGAGCACGGCCGTCACCACGACGGGCGGGAGCCTAGCCATTCCTAGCCAGGTGACGGACGAGGTTGGCGCGGGGGGCCGCTCCTCCGTCTCGGGCATCACCGCCACGGTCTTTGGCGCGACTGGGTTCCTGGGCCGCTACATCGTCAACCAGCTGGGCCGCATGGGCTCCCGCGTCATCATCCCGTACCGCTGCCAAGACACCAAGTTCGCCCACCTCCAGGCACGACCCCGCGGCCCTCACCCACCACAAACGCCCTCAACGCCCACAACCTCCGCGCGACCCAGCGCGCTCCGCACCCCTGCGCCGCCGTCCGAGCCACGCCTCACACCCTGATGCCCCAGCATCGACCCTGACGCCGCGAAACTCCCCCCCCTGACGCAGGTGATGGGAGACTTGGGGCAAATAGTGCGCTTGCCGCAGTTCGACATCCGTAGCGACGCCGCCGTGGCCCACGCGATCCGGAAGTCCAACGTCGTGATCAACCTGATCGGCGCGGACGTCGACACGTGGAAGTGGAAGCTCGAGGAGGTCCACACCGACATTCCCGCCCGCATCGCGCGTGCGTGCGCCGAGGCCGGCCACGTCGACCGCCTGCTCCACTTCTCCGCCGCGGGCGCCGCCCCGACCGCCACGTCCCGCCGGCTGCGCACCAAGTTCGCCGGCGAGGTCGCCGTCCGCGAAATCGTCCCGGAGGCGACAATCCTGCGCCCGGGCCCTGTCATCGGCTCCGAGGACCGCTTCTCGCGCCGCATCGCGAAGATGGTCCGGCAGTGGGGGCCCCTGTTCCCGCTCGTCGACGACGGCCAGCGCCTCGTCCAGCCGACCTTCGTGAAGGACGTGGGCGAGGTGACCATCAAGGCCATGCGCGACCCCGCCGCCATCGGCCGGACGTACGACCTGGTCGGGCCGGAGACGCTCTCGATGCTCCAGATGCTCGACATCATCTGCGACGCGCTCAAGGAGCCGCGCGCGCACACCCCCGTGCCCCGGGAGCTGCTGTCGCCGACGATTGGCAAGTTCCACAGCGTCCTGGGGTCCGCGGCGCCCGTGCCGTACTTCAACTCGTGGTTCGCGGCGGACATGCTCGCGGAGAACGACACGGACCTGGTGGCGGACCCCGCGCACGGGACGTACGAGGACCTGAAACACACCCCCCGGTCTGCCACGTCAGGGCTCCCGCTGGACCACGTGAAGCACTACCGGCTCGGCGGGTACGCCAAGGGGCGCCTGCACAAGCAGTCGGACACGGAGCAGATGTCGGAGTCGGCGTTCGGACCCATGGGGAGCAAGCTGCTCAAGTACCCGGGGCTCGACACGTGGTGACGGCACCGGACGCGCGCCGGGGCCGGACACCGCCCGTGTGAGACTCGCTGACTGTCGCCCGCGCCCCAGCCGCGCAGCCAGGTCGCCCCGGAGGACCGTCACTGACACTACGCTTGTTGCATGAGACTTTGCGGCCCACGAATTACCGCCGAGCGCGACGGCGTTCGAGGCCCGCACGGCGAACAAGAGCGCACGAAGTGGATTGGTCACGCGCAACAACGTAGCAAGCGAACGACGTCTCTCGTCGCACACTCACGTCGCACTGCCTCGACACATACATGACGAATTCCGTCACATCCAGGGGCGCACCAGCCCCGCGCTCACCGCCTCATCCCGCGCCCGCGCCCGCGGCCCCGCCCGCCCCGGCCGCCCCCGCGCCCGCCCATCCCCGGCATCCCGCCGCCCGCCATCTGCGCCTGCTCCGACTGCGGGTTCCGCACGGTCTCGTCGACCGACAGCACGAGGCACGCGGCCTCCGTGGCCGCCTGGATCGCGTTCAGCTTCACCAGCGCCGGCTCCCACACGAAGCTCGCGTACGTGTCGCACACCCCCCCCGTAGAAACATCCATGCCGAAATTCCGCCCCTCGCCGTCCGGCATGTGGTGCTTCTGCCGCAGCCGGTTCAGCACGTTCGTCGCGTCGAAGCCCGCGTTGTCGCACAGCTGCCGCGGGATCACCTCCATCGCGCGCGAGAACGCCCGCACAAACATCTGCGCCTTGCCCTCAATGGTCCGCGCGGCCTCGCGCAGGTGCTTCGAGACCTCCATGTCGATCGCGCCGCCGCCGGGCACGACGTGCGGGTGCTTCACCGCGCGCCGCACGATCATGATCGCGTCGTGCAGCGAGCGCTCCGCCTCGTCGATGAACTGCTCGCTGCCGCCGCGCAGCACCATGGTCGCCGTGCGCGCCTCGGGGCACCCCATGAACAGGTTGTACCGCTCGTTGCCGACCTGCCGCTCCTCGAACTTCGCGCACTGCCCCAGCACGGACGGCTCGAGCCCGTTGACCGTGGTCTGCACCTTGGCACCCGTGGCCTTGGCGACGCGCCGCATGTCCTCGTCGGCGACGCGGCCGGCGCAGAACACGCCGCGGTCCGCGAAGTACTGCGTCGCGAGGTCCCCGATCGCCAGCCGCGACAGCACGATCTGCGCCCCGGAGTCGACGCACAGCTTGAGCTTCTCGTAAATGATGTTCCACTCCGCGTCGACGATGCTCTGGTACTTCGCGGGGTCGTCCAGGCGGATCTCCGCGTTCTCGCGCTCGGCCTTGAGCTCGAGCTCGATGTTCAGGAGCAGGATCTTCGGGTCCGTGAACGCCTTGGGCTGCTGCTCAAAGCCGGCGTAGCTGAACGTCTTCTTGAAGGCGACGCCGTCGACGAGGAAGGAGTCGCGCAGGCCGCCGCCGGTGACCTTCTTGACGCCGATCATGCGCAGGTCGAGGTCCTGGCGGTCGAGCTTGAGCACCGCGTCGACCACCATCTGGGAGAAGAACTCGCGCTCGCCCGAGACGAGCTTGGAGTTCATCGACGTCATCGCGCACTTCTCCAGGAGCGAGCGCTGCTCCTCGGGGGACCCGGCCTCGATGCTGATCGAGAGCTCGCGCACCTTCTGCGGGGCGCGGTGCGCACGCGGGAGACAGCAGGGTGGGATGCCGCCGCGGGGCCCGGCGGTGGCGCAACACGTGGGGGAACACGCCTGCTGGCGTGGCGGCGGCGGGTCGGCGAAGCGGGCCGCGGCAGGGGTGCGTGGCGGGCGCGGTGGGCTGAGAGAGCGCGCGACATGGTGGCGGAACCGCGCTTGGGGCAACACGACTGCCGGCGCAGTGGGCGGCGGTGCGGGTGCGCGGCGCGCGTGGTCCGGCGGGGCGGCGCACCTCGATGGCCATCTGGCAGGCCGTGCGGTAGGCGCGCATGATGCTGCGCGGGTGCACGCCCTCCTCGACGAACGGCTTGGCCTCCTTCAGGAACTCGCCCGCGAGCAGGACGACCGTCGTCGTGCCGTCGCCGACCTCGGAGTCCTGCGGGGCGCGCGTGGAGCGGCGGGTGCGGCGTCGGCGAGCGTACGGGGAGGTTTTTGCGCGCCAGGGCGCGAGGGGCGGGCCGGACGGGCGAGCGGGCGGAGGCGGAGGTGGGCGTGGGCGCGCGGGGGGTGCGCGGGCGGTTCGGGCGGCGGGGCGGCGGGGGCGTGGGCGGCGGTGCGGTGGCGCACCTGCGAGAGAGAAATGTCCGTGAGCGTCTTGGCGGCGGGGTGGACGATCTCGAGGAGGCGCATGATGGTGGCTCCGTCGTTGGAGATGGTGGTCGTGCCGCGCTCGTCGTGGATGAGCTTGTCCATGCCGCGCGGGCCGAGGGTGGTCCGGACGGTGTCCACGACCGCCATGCAGGCGTTGATGTTGGAGATGAGCTGCGCCTTGCCCTGGCTGGTGTCCGTGCCCTCGCGGAGCAGGATGATTTGGGGTTGCTGCGGGGGCGGGCGCGGGCGGGGGGAGCGCGGGCGGTCGGCGCGGGGGCGAGGAGGCAACTGCTGCAGGCTGCTGTCCGCGCTGGCGCGGTGAGGATTCCGCGGGGCGGTGTTTTGGGGAAATTGGAAAGAGACGGATTCGTGCAGGTGGAGGCGGGGCGCGGTGTCGCGTCGGAATGTTTGTGCGGGGCCAGGCGCCGGGGCCGCGCGCCGGGCTCGTTTTTCCTCCAAGCTCGCATGCGGCCGCGGCGAAACGCGAGGCCGCGGGACCAATCGCCCCGGGTTCGACGAATAACGTGCTCCGCAACGCGGGGGCGTGATCTCGCGCAATCGCAGGCAGCGACGATAATTGCGCCTGGGCAGGCGGGCAGCGGGCTCCAGGCCGCGAAGCCGTCCCGAACAGGCCACCTCCGGCACCGGACAATGGCGTCCCGGAGTGTCCATGCAGTAGAGGCGACGGGCGCGCGCTCGCGAACGCCAGGGGCGAGCCCGTGACGACAAACGACGCGGCGACTCGCTGTGCGCGCTTAGAATGCACGCAGAGCGCCTTTGCGGCGGAAATAGAGGCAAACGACGCGCGCGGACCACCGCAAGCGCACGCATGCGAGCAGGAGCACGAGCTAGGAGCTTCGGCGCCCGCGTTCGTCCGCGCGCCGGCCGCGGGGGCGCACCATGCCCATGGGCATGCCTGCAGGCATCGCCATCTTGTTCCGCTCCTGCTTCGCTTCCCCCGGAGTGGAACGTCCCTCGTTAGTGTGGGACGGGGGCGGCCGCGCGGGCCCGAAGACGCGGCACCGGGCCCCCCGGGCGCTTGACCTCGCGGGCACTCCCCCCTGGGGCGTTCCGGGCCCGCGAGGGGCTCCGTAGGCGGGGGCGGGCGTCCGACGGAGGCACATCGCACGCGGGACGGGAACGACAGCGCGACAGAGCGGAACAGAGCGCTGGAGCTGCGCGTTCGGCTGCCTTTGCTGTGCTGGGACTCGCGCCTGTGCGGCGCACGTAGAGCGGAAGATGGGATGTGCGGGCAGCAAGGATCAGGGCGTTGGCGCGAAGGCCATCAAGGATAACTTCTCGACCTTCAAGGGCGTGCAGGCAAGCGGACCCGGGCCAACAAACAGCCTCCCGCACACGCACGCTCCCCGCTGCGTGCACGTCGGCCAGCATCCGGAACCCCCGTCGGACACGCGTCCCAGAGGTCTCGGGCTCTGGTCTGGCCGCGTGACACATCGCGAACGCCCCCCGCGCGCTCCGCTCGGCCCCCGACGCCTGCAACAACCAGACGCGTGCTCTCGCGGGGCGTCACCCCCGCCGATCAGCCCCTGCTAAACCGCCCGCCGCCTCGCGAAGCACGTAGACATGCCATCTGCTTGCCGGAGCCCTCGGAATCCCCGTCGCGCGAGCACCTGAGAGCCTCAGTCGTGCTCACAGCCCCTCGTGGCCCCTCCGCTCCGCGCAGGAAGCCCTCCGCAGCGCCGGCCTCGAAGGCTCGAACCTCCTCCTCGCCATCGACTTCACCGCTTCCAACCAGCTCGCCGGAAAGAAGACGTTCGGTGCGCAACCGCCCCCGCACCCTCCCAGCGCCTTCCCGGCCGCGCGCGGCCCCCCACGCCCGCCCCCACCCCCGCCCCGCCCCCTCATCCACCCCCTCTGCAGACGACCGCAGCCTCCACGACCCCGGCAACCCGCCCAACCCCTACAAGGAGTCGATCATGGCCATCGCCAACACCCTCTCGTCATTCGACGAGGACGGCAAGGTCCACGTGTACGGCTTCGGGGACGCGCGCACGCACGCGTCGGACTGCTTCTCGTTCAACGCCAACGACGCGCCCTGCCACAGCCTGGAGGAGGTCCTGACTCGATACACCCAAGTCCTCCCCCGCCTCGACCTGTCCGGGCCGACGTCCTTCGCGCCCGTGATCTACGAGGCGTGCAAGGTCGTGGAGCGGTCCGGCCACGGGTACCACATCCTCGTCATCATCGCGGACGGCGGCATCACCGGGAGCGGGATCGCCAGCGGGGGCCCGCTGTCGCCGAACGAGCGCGACACGATCGACGCGATCATCGCCGCGAGCAACCTCCCGCTGTCGATCGTCATGATCGGCGTCGGCGACGGCCCCTGGGACACCATGAACAAGCTCGACGACAAGGTCAAGGGCCGGAAATTCGACAACTTCCAATTCGTGGACTTCTCCAAGTCCAAGCAGAAGTACCCGAACGACGAGACGCGCTCGCTCGCCAACTTCGCGAAGAAGGCGCTGCAGGAGATCCCGCACCAGTACAAGATCGTGACCAGCCTGGGGTACGTGGGCGCGACAAACAAGCCCTCCGTGGTGCCGCCGCAGTGGCGCGAGAAGCGCCCGCTGAACCCGCCGGACTACGACGGACCCGACGTGCCGCCGCCGGCGCCCGGGGGCGCGCCGGGGTATCCGCCGGCGACCGGCGCGAGCGCGTACCCTGCTGTCGGGGGCGCGGCGAATCCCTACCCCGCCGTCAACCCTCCCGCGGCGAACCCGTACCCCACGGTGCAGAACTAGGGCGCCGCGACGCGCAGCGCGGCGCGTGCGCCGCGGCAGCGACTGCAGATCGGTCTGTCGTGTAATGCATAACGCGCATATGTCGTATGTGCGCTTTGGTGGTCTGTCGCGGTGGGACGTGGGGCGGCGCGGCAGAATCTCGTTCACTCAACTCGCTTCTCGTCAGCTGTGCGAAGCGTCGTCGCGCTGCGCGCCCCGAGCAGGCTCCTGCGGCCTGGCGGGGCCCCGCAGCAAATCAGGGCGTGACACCTCATGTCACCCCGCGCCGTCATCTCTCAGCTCCTGCGACGCCGCTCGTGCGGCTCCGTGCAAGCGCCCTCGCTCTCCGATGCACCACCCTCACTCCACCCTGACTCGTATTCTACCCCCCATCGCCGCGGCGCGTGCCCAGCCCCAGGGCTGAAGAACTCCCCCGCGCGCAGCCCGCTCAGCAGCCGCTGTGCGAAGTCGCTCGCCAGCGGGGGCTGCCCGCCGCCCCCCGCGCCGCCACCCTGCTGCCCGCGCACCGCTGTGTTCTCCCTCCCTCCGCCCGGAGGGTCAAACCCGAACGGGCGCGCCGTGCGCTCCCCGCTCGGGCTCGGGACGTGCAGCTTCGGCGGCGTCGGCACGCGCGCCGGCAGCTTCGCGCCGAGCGCCCCGGTGGGCGACGGAGCGGCGCTGCGCGACGTCGGCGACACTGCGTTCGTCGCGTCGGCCAGCGCGGACGGCCCGAAGTTCAGGCTGCTTCGCGCCGAGTTCGAGCGCAGCAGCGACGGCCCCGCCAGCGACCGCCGCGGCACGCGGTGCCCCCGCGAGCTCCGCTTTTCCCCCACCATCGGCCCGACGAAGCCCGCGTCGTCCGCGATCGGCGCGCCGCCGGGCCGCGCTCCCGCGGCCGTGAACACGAAGGGCGCCGCGGGCGGCAGGCCGCCGAGCGTCGGCGTGCCGGACGTGGGCTGCCAAGACGCGCGCAGCAGCGCGCTGCCGGTGTCGTCCTCGCGCAGCCCGAGGTCGGGCCCGTCCGACGTGCGCGCGGGGGAGTCCGCGGACCGCGTGGTCGTCCGGGCGCGCGGGCCGACGGGGCTGAGCAGCACCACCCGCGGCCAGGACTGCCGCAGCTCCGCTGTCGTGCGGCACCCGCCGCCGCGCACCTCCGCGGACGACCGCAGCTTCTTCACCGCCTTCCCGAACCCGCTCAGACTCGGCGTCTCCGGGCCGGGCGCCGCGCGGCTCGGCACCGCCGCGCCCCCCCTAGAGCCCGCGCCAACACCCCCCCCCCAGGAGCCCACGTGGGTCGCACCGCGGTGCGGCGCGTCCCCGACGGAGCGCGCGAGCGTGGGGCGGTCCGCCGGCGGGTGCTCGACGGCGGCGCGGTCGTGCATCGCGGCGTCCGTGGCGTGCGCGGACGGCACGGGGACGGCGGCGGCCGCCGCTCCGACGCGGGACAGCGTGCGGCCGTGCGCGCCGGACTGCGGCAGCGTCGGGGAGGTCGAGGGTCGGGGCGCCTCGACGTCGCCGGCCGAGCCCAGCCGCCACGGATCCCGCGTCTGGAGCGCCTCGACCTGCGTCGCGCAACACAGGGTGCGACGCGCGGGGTTTACGCGCACGTTCGAGCCGACGGCGCTCAGCGCGGTGCTCGAGACCCTCAGCGCGTGTTTCGCGGGACGCTCTGAGGGCGCAGACGGGTCAACCGCTGTGCGACGTCAACTTGAACACGTCATGTCGCCACGTGCTTACCTGCGCGCTGGACGCGTGGTCCTCGCCGGCCGGGGAGGGCCGTCGCCCGCCGAGGCGCAGGTGCTCGAGGAGCATCCCGACGGGGTTCAGGAGCTCTGCGTCGGGCGCGTCCCGCGCGCCCGCGTCGTCTTCGTCGTCGCTCATGTTCTCGTCGGGGCTCCCCGGGTACAGAATGGACTCCTCCTCGTCGTCCTCGTCGGAATCGCTGTCCACGTCGTTGAAGGAGAGCCTGCGGGCGTCGCGCGGGAGCGGCCGGTCGGTTCGCTGCGCGCCGCGCGCACGAAGTGTGAGCGCCGTTGCTGGGCGGGGAGCAGCGGCCCGCTGTACACGTGGCAGCCGCGGGGGGACGAATGCGGGCGCACGACGACGAAGTGGACGCCGCGGGGGATGCAGCGCGGCAGCTCGAGCGGCAGGAAAGGGCGCGAGGTGCGCGCACGGACCGTGCCGGGCGTTGTTGAGCCTGGGCAGTGTGGCGCCTGCTCTAGGTCGGGCGCGGCCTGCCCACGCCGGCGCTCCATCGGAGCTCGCGCGCGAACGGAAGGACATCGGGTAGGCGTGCGAGAAAGCGACGGAGGCGGGCGAGGGGCGCTGTGTGCGGGGCGAGACAGGTGCAGGGTGGTTGTCACCTCCGGGGCCCGCTCACGGGCGGTCCCTGCGGCGAGACGGTTCCTGCGCCGAAGACCCTGCTCTGGTGGAGGTTCTGCTCGAAGGATATCGACTCCACCTGGAGGCCGCCCATCGCCCGCGCGTGTGCTCCGAGGGAGATACCTGCGCTTGACATCGGGCCAGCCCGAGCTTGGTGAATGACTCAACGCAGTCATTTTGCCTCTGAACAGCACTACTGTACGTTGAAGAGGGCGGAATGAGCGAGAACGGGCATGGAGAGGGGCGTGTGGACGCACTGCTGCGGGCCGAGCCAGCTGCGCCATCACCCTGCTCCTGTCCCGCGCCGGACGGTCCGCCCTGGCTGCTTCCTTCGCGACGTATGGGTAATTCAGCTTGATACCGCATGATGCGCCCGTCGGTTCCGGTATCCGGTGCGTATCGCGACGCGTGGACCGGCCTTCCCTGTCGGGGCGCGACGCGCGACCGCCGCTCTTCGCACCGCCGCACACGCGCGACGCTCCCGCCCCTGCCCTAAGCGCTTTCTTCCGCCACGTTCACGCCGCCCAGATCGTCGCGCAGGTCAGCCCCGAACCGAAACAGCCGTTGTGCTGGTGGACCTGGCCAGGCAGCTTCGACGCCGTCTCTCCGCCCTCCAGCGATCAAATGTCCCAAAAAACACGCCCTCGAACTTCCGCAGATCCGAACGCGCAACCATACAAACGCGTGTATGTCGCGCTGCAGCCGAAATCTCCCACGGGCTGCTTCTGAGCTGTCCCTCGGAGAATCGGTCCGTGCGGTTCGCTCCGTCCCTGATATCCCACGCGAACCAGCCGACAAGTGCCGCTGGTACCGAACGTAGCCGGCCGGCTCCGGCCGCGGCGCAATGTCGCCCTCCAGCGGCGCGTTCCGCCCGACGGGCGCACCCTCGCCGAGTGCGACCGCCCGTCCTGACCTCGACCGCGGCACTCACGACGCTTGAGTGGTTCCCAAGGATGATCAGCGACCAAGGAAAGCAGGGACGTGCAAAGCCGCACTTTTCCAAGAGCAGTCTCGCTGTTTCCGGATCGAGGTGCCTCAATTTCGTTGACCTCGGGTCGCGGGGCCCAGACTGCGGTCGCAGGGCCCGGCGTACTCGTTTTTCAGACGTTACTTCCCACCGCTGGTCCCTGAAGCGCCAATCGCGGCGGCTTGTGCCCGTCGCGAGCTGCTTGGACCCACCTCGGAGTTTGCAAACTGTGTGAGACAGGCCCGCCTGACGTGTACGGCGGTCTGGCACGGGTCTCTTCCTCGACGCCAGGGGACGCCAGGTCAGAGACGCGCGTTGGGCGGGTTTCGGCGGGATCGGCCCGGCGCGCTGACGTCCGGAATGCTGCCCGTTTCTGTCCGGAATGTTGATTGCACCGAAAAGGCTCGCGTGTTCCGCGCGGTGCGACGCCAAGCGTGCGCAGCGACCCTTGGCAGGCTGAAGGGGGTCCGTGCGTGCGTGGCAGTGTGTGCGCTCGCGGTGGCGGCCCTGTACGCGCGTGCAGCGATCGCCGCGCCAAAGTTGACGTTCCACCCGCTGTTTCCGGACACCGTCCCACCGGATCGACAGCTCGGCTCATCCGGATGGCACAGATCGACTCCAGGGCGCGAACGGAGGACGGAGGGGGCTGCTCTGTTGTCTGTGGGGGTGTTTACAAGCGGCGCCAATCAGGGGCCGTCGGGGGGGAAGCACGACTCGCGAGCCCGGCGCGCGGCGCTCGCATCGTGGATCGAGGTGAGCTCGCCAGATCGCCAGAGCGGATCGCGTCGAATGCGCGTTCCGTTGCGTGCGGGAACCACGGGAAAAAATGACGTGGAATGATTGTGACGGAATTGCAGGGCTGGGCGAGGAGCCTGTCCGAGGAGGGCATCTCCATTCGGTGGGTCGTTGGGCCCGGAGGCACGGACGTGCTGGCGCAGGAAGGAATTCCTCCCGACCTCGTCACGGAAGTCGACGTAACAGATGCGTACGCGGCGCTGCCACTTAAGACGCTGTCCTGGCTCGAGGTCGCCAGCAGGTCCGCCCGAACCGCAACTCGAATGAGCATGTGTTCCTTGCGATCGCTGAGGCCTCATCTTGCGCCTCGTGTCGCGCGCGCACAGGGAACACCCCGCGCAATACTTCCTGAAGGTCGACGACGACGTGTTCGTCCGGTTCGACCGACTCCCGGCCGCGGCGCGGCAGTGGACGATCAACAGCTCGGACTACGTCGGGTGCATGAAGCAGGCAGGCCCCTCTCCGCCGCGCATCCGCTTCAGAGACAACGCGCTCAACCTCGACCACGAAATCTCGAGCACGGAACGCAACGCTCACGACGGCCGGTGTGCCGGGCATCGTGCGCGTGCATCCATCAATCCGTTTGCCGCCCCTGCATTGCTGACGCATCGTTTCGCGCTTCATTGCTCCCAGGGGCCCGTCGTGACGGACCCACTCCTACGGTGGCGGGAGCCCCAGGCCGCGCTCCTCGGGCCGACGTACTTCACGCACGCGTGGGGACCCGCATACGCGCTTTCGGCGAAGACAGTTTCGACGCTCACCAGCCTGCCAAAGGTAATTACACACCGCCCACATCCACCCCTCAAACTCGACCACGCTGTAGCTGATGTCGCGACGTGAGGGTCAAGGGCGGCGTGCAGGTTGCTTTGCGGTATCTGGCGAACGAGGACACGAGCGTGGGCCTGTGGGTGCTCGCGACGGGCGGGGGCGCGGTGTACGACGACGACCGCAGGCTGTGCGAGACGGCGTGCTCGCCGACCGCGCTGGCGGTGTACGACTACCCCAAGTGCGCAGGTGACACCCTGCGTTCCTCGCGCACTCACAGCCGGGCTGCAGAGCTCGTCCTGGGTCGGCGTTCCCTGTCGAGATTCCGAGTCTGTCGATTGAGCCTCCGCTGGCGATCTGCAGGTCTCTGTCGGCCCGCAGAGGCCCTTGCGCATCTGCTAGCGTCGCCGGAGTGCTCGCCGGACACGGGCATCGAGCCGCACCGTCTGCCACCGCTGTTTCACTTGCCGCACGCAGCAGGTCTGGTCGGCACTGGCTGGGGACCCGGATGACCCGCACGTGGGGAACGACCACGCTCGCTGCTGGAACATCCACGCACCACACGTTGTGCAGCTGCAAGTCGTTCCCAAGGAAGCAGCCACCACGTACACCTCATCATCTCATATGTCATCATTTGGAGCGGTGTAATTGCCAAATCGAATAGGACAGAGCCGTCACACCGAGCCCATCCACGCCGCAACGAGCCGCGGGGCACGCGGAGCTCCGCCCATCAACGTCGTCTCGCACCAGTTCACGCCAGCTCAGCGTCGCATGGAGCCTCAGGACTTGACGAGCAGGTCGTAGCAGAACTTCACGCCGAGCCCGAGCATGCCGAGGTTCGCGATGACCCCCACGACGGCGCCGGCCTCGCGTCCCTTGGGCCCCGTCTTGGAGTATCCCTGGAAGTAGAGCAACCGCCCGAGGAGGTACGTGCCGCCGAGGACCGCGGACGCCATCGGATACTGGAACGACGACGCGACCTGCGGAGCGTGAGCCGCGGCGCGCGGGTGTGCATGCGCGACGTGGGGCGCGGCGGCGTAGCGACGCGAGGTGCGAGGCGCGGCCGGGGACGCGACCGCCCTGGCGGACCGACCGTCGCTGCTGCGCTCGTGACCGCGCTCTATCGTGCCGTCTGGTCATGTCGTGCCGGCGAGGTGTGGTGCGCGCAGGACGGCGGCGGCGGGGGTGTGTGCGGGCGGAGTGTGCGCGGGTCCGGGAGGCTGGTGTGAGGGGTGGGGGGGCGCGGACCTGCAGGATGATGTACTGCGGGAGGTTCTCGACGTAGTTCATGTGCCCGCGCTGCACCGAGTTGAACGCCTGCATATCATCGGCCGCGGGGACCCCTGGGTAAACATTGTCGTTGGAGGCGGCACACCGGCCGTGACAGCCACACACACATCCCCACGACACGGTTCAGAGGACGCGCGATCATCGCGCGGCGATTGCGGGGGACGTGTCGGTCAAGGCGACCGACTGGGAGGCTGTGAAATGATCAGTTGTTGAAGAGCGCACCTTGGCTTCCGCGGAGTCGCCCTCGGCGTACATCTTGGGGTACGTGACCTTGTACTGCTTGCGGGCCTGCGGGGACGTTGACGCGACAGCGGTTGGGTCTCGCGTGCCCAGCAGGGACGACCAGCGTGCTGATGCTAGGTCGGCAGTGCGGCGCGGTCCGAGGACCGGACCGCTGGTCGACGGAAGCCGCTGCTCGTCCTTGAGATGTAACGTCGAGCGCGGGTGCTGGCGGGCAGCGACGTCGATGTGGCGCAAGAGCCTGGAGCCTCACTGGCACAAGAGGCAGCTAATAGCGCAAATTGAGGACAATTACGCGGGTTCAGGGCTATATTCTGCGTCGCTCACCTTCATCACACAGGCACCGAAGTAGTTGTGCAGGATCACGGCCCCGAGCGCGGCCAAGCCCACGGCGCCGTGTCCTTTTGTAAGCTCCACAGCAACCATCTTCTGGAATATGGACTCAGGAGGCTTATTCCTGCACGACATAGCCAGAAAGGTAACGAACGGTGCTGTCACGCGTGCGTACAGAGCGGCGGGCAACTTCAGTGGCGCAGAAACGACGGCACGACGCGAAATCAGAGGCTATGAGTGCAGTCAAGGCTGCCTACCGTACCTGCAGCTGAGGAGTTGCGTGAGGCGAACCGCGGGCCCAGCGTCCTAGTTCGAGGTGCTACTGGCACGGGCGGGGCAGCGCTCGGCGAATCATCGCCACAGCGAGCGGTGGTGGGTCGGACTGACTAGGCGAGCGCCAATGTGCCACATTGTGGGGACACCGCGCGTCGCCGCTATTGCGCGTGACGTGCGCCGCCCTGCGCACAAAACCGGTCACACAGGCTCCTTCTTCTCGTTTCATAGCCCAGCGACCGTCTCCGCGCACACCGCGAGTTGGCGCAGCTGCCCTCGGGGCATGATTTGCAGGCTGCGCGCCGCCCCCGCCGGGGCCCAAGCGCGGTCCGCGCGCGGCTCTTCGCGCGCCCATGCTCGCATGGGCGTAGCCGCGCGGACGCACGCGCTCGCATCGCGCGCCCCGGGCCCTGCCCGCCGCCCGTCCTGCCGGCGCGGCCAGGTGCACGTCGCCCGGGCGGCGTCGGCGCCGGCCGCGGACGTCGCGGACGTCGAGCTGATCAAGAGGGAGTCGTTCGAGTCCGGCGTCACCATCCAGGTCACGAAGGCGGGCGACACGTTCAACGTCGAGCTCACCCTCGACCCTCCTAGGCCCGGAGCAGGTGTGTGCCCTCACCACCTGCCTAGGGCCGTAGATCGTGCATCGTTCCGGCTTTGCGCCGCCGTGAGGGGTCGTCATGGATCTAGAGCGTCTTGTTCTGCGTCGAATCTCCGTATTACATGATTTATGAGCCCGTCATGGCCCTAACAGTGAACATTGAGGGCATCTGGCGCGTCTGGGGCGTTTTGGGCGGTGCTGTCGCGGCTAAGCACGCGATCGGATACGCAGGCCGCGCCGCCGAAGTCTTGAGCTCCTCGCTTCGCGTCGAACGGCCGGCCTGGACCGAATTCGGGACTCGTCGCGGCACCAACATCCATGATGGCGTTTTATCAATCGTTGGCGTTGCGCCGCGCGCCGAGGACGCCCAGACAGCCCACCCCCTGGACCGGTGTTCATGCTCGCAGTCGTGCACTGGGGCGTGGAGAACTGGAACGCGCCCCCCGAGGCCATGTGGCCCGATGGAACTGTGCCGTGCGGGGGGGACTCCGCCGACACCCCGGTGGGCGACAACGGCTCCAGGCTGACGTGGTCCGTCAAGGACACCAAGGACTGCCCGAGCATGATGGTGCGCCCCTGCCGTGCTCCCACAAACCCACGTGGGCAACAAAACAACAGAATTGCAAGTCGTATCGATCGCCCGCAAGCGCCGGCCGCGGCCCAGCGCCTGAACGCCACGCGCGGACGCGAAACGCGTGCAGGTCGCGGTGCTGCGCATGGCGGACGACACGTGGGACAACAACGGCGGCGCGTGCTACTCTGCGGTGTTGCGTCCGCCGGACGTCAGCACCGTGCAGGGCGAGGTGCTCGACAAGGAGGGCAACCCGGGCAACTGGGGCCTGTACCCGCGGCTCGCGCTGGTGAACGAGAAGATGGAGGCGCTGGCCGCGGCGGGCGAGGACGGCATGACGTTTCTCCTTGCGTGGCTGCGTCTGTCGCACATGAAGCAGCTCGAGTGGTACCGCGGGTGGAACTACCAGTCTAAGGACATGGACCACATGCAGAAGACCGTCGCGGAGCGCCTGACGTACATGGCGCGCTCCGCGAAGGACCCCACCGTGCGGCGCCTGGCGCGCAGCTGCGTGGGGCTGCTCTCCCGCGGCGGTGGCGACGCCGAGGCCATCCGGATGGGCATCCTGCACATCATGCGCGACTTCGGCATCAAGGAGGTGCGCGCACCGAGGCACCACGCCCCGCGAAACCCACCAGCGCCCATCCTTGGCGAGGAAAACATCCTCGAGAGTGCTTGTATGATGTTCGTCCTCTTCCGCACGACTCACGCGCCGCGCTCCCTTGCTCGACCGCGCAGGGCCACCGTCCGGGCATCGACGAGAAATTCCTGGAGCAGTGGCACCAGAAGCTGCACCAGAACTCGAACATCGACGACATCGCCATCGGCGAGGCGTACCTGGCGTTCCTCAGCTCCGGCGGCGACTGGGACACCTTCACGCGCGTGCTCTGGGACGTCGGACGCCTGAGGTGGGAGGACCTCGCCAAGTTCTCGCAGCCCATCACCAACGGCCCGATGTACCTGCCGCACCTCTACGACGCCTTCGCCGGGTACCTCTGGGTGCTGAAGCGGTGCCACGCCGGCGCGGACCTCATGGTCACCGTCGATGCGGCTCAGGGGATCATCGGGGAGGACCTCGCGTGGCACTGCCGGGACCTCAACGACAACCGCAGCGCGTGGTGGGCGCCCGGGAAGGCCGTCGAGATCCGCGAGTGGCTCGCGCCGGTCTGCAAGGGCGACGGATGCAGCCGCGACGTGCTCCTGCTCGACCACGCGTTGGAGAACACGTACCGTGCGGGCGTGGAGGGGACGGACATGAGGCAGCTGGGGCGCGACGATCTGGTGGAGACGCTGGCGATCGCGCTGCGGAACGCGGCGCTGAGCCTGGAGAGCGCGGAGGTCGAGGACGCGCGCGACGCGTGGCTGCGGCTCAAGGACGAGGAGCGCTGGGGGCCGGACTGGTCGCTGCGCGCCGCCGCCGTTGCCGAGCGCGCTTCTCTCATCATCGCGGACATCGCGGACTCGTACGCGTCGAACACGCAGCGGCACTGCGAGGCCTTCGCGAAGGCGTGCTCGTCCGTGCAGGCCGAGTACGTCCCGACGTTCGGCGAGGAGGTGGCGCGTGCGCAGGCGGGGGTGTTTGCCACCGCGGCGAACCTCACCGCGCTCGAGCCCATGCTGCGCGAGGCCGCGGGGCTCGGCCCGTGGGACGTCGTTGCGCACACGGGGCGCCCCGTGACGGGCAAGCTCCTGAAGGTCGCGGCTCTGGACTCGGAGGAGGCGGTGAAGGCGTGCGCGGAAGCCAACGCGGCCGGGTCGTCGCTGATCCTCGTCGTGGACGCCGTCAAGGGCTCGGACGACATTCCGCCGGGCGTGGCCGCGGTGCTCACGCCGTCGAGCCTCGACCTGCTGTCTCACGTCGCGATCCGGTCGCGCGGCCTCGGTGTGCTCCTCGCGTCGTGCGCGGACGCCGGGGCGCTCGACGCCGCCGTCGCGGCGGTGACCGGCGACAGCGCGGACGCGTGGGTCAACGAGTCCGGCGAGGTCAGCATCGGCAGCGCCGGGTCGGCTGCGTCGGGCGGCCACGGCGTCGCCACTGGTGCCATGGCTTCCAAGTGCGACGGCGTGGAGCCGCTGCGGCTCCCGCAGCCCCCGCAGTGCAACGAGTGGTGCGTGGCGTCCTCCGAGTTCGGCTCGGGCGTCGTCGGCGCCAAGGCCGCCAACGTGGCCAAGCTCCAAGCGACCATGTCTGGCACCGTCGCCTCGACGCCGTCCGGCTGCGCCCTGCCGTTCGGCGCCTTCGAGCGCTGCCTCGCGGACCCGATCAACTCCGGTGCGGCCGCGGCGCTCGAGAAGGCCACCGTCGAGGCTGCGGGGTGGGGGGACGCCCCTGGCGCGCCTGCCGACGCGCTCGCGCGGTGCCGCGAGGCCGTTGCGTCGATGCAGGCCCCGGCGGAGCTGCGCGCGGCCGTGGCCGGCGCGGCCGCGGCGTGCGGCGCCGCGGAGAACCTCGCCAGCGACGATGCGGCGTGGGACGCCGCGTGGTCAGGCATCAAGGAGGTGTGGGGGAGTAAATGGGGGGAGTTGGCGTGGCTGGCGCGCCGGCAGTGCGGCACGCCCGAGGATGATCTCCGCATGAGCGTCCTCATCCAGCCCATCGCCCCCGTCGCGTACGCGTTCGTGGCGCACACCGCCGACCCTGTGTCGGGCGAGAGGGGGGTTGTCACGGCCGAGGTGGTGCCCGGGATGGGCGAGTCGCTCGTCGCAGCGTTCCCGGGGCGCGCTCTGCGGTTCACGACGGCCGGGGACGGCGCGGAGATCAAGTCGCTGCCCGCGAAGAGGACCAAGGTGGTGCCGCCCGCGGCGGGCGCCTTCATGGTGCGGAGCGACTCGAACGGCGAGGACCTCGAGGGCTTCGCTGGCGCCGGGCTGTACGCGTCCGTGGTGAGTACCGGACGCCACAACTCTCGATGCTGTCTCATGCCTTTCTCAGGTCTGTTTTCTGCATGTTCCTTCTGCCGCACTGCGCGACGCAGCGCCCTGATGCGCCTGAGAACGCGTGTCCTGCGTGTGCAGATGGTCGGCGGCGGGGACTCGAGGGGCGAGACGCCATGGCGCATCACGGACGAGCCTTTGGTGTGGGACGGGGGGCTGCGCTCCAGCATCACCGCCGAGATCGTCAAGGTCGCGCGCGCGGTCGAGGAGGCGTTCGGCGGGGTCCCGCAGGACGTCGAGGGCTGTGTGGCGCCCGACGGCAGCGTCACCGTCGTCCAGGCGCGCCCGCAGGTGCTCTAGGGTGGCACAAGTGGCGGAAAGCGAGGTGGCGGCGCACGTCGGGGCGCCGCTGGAGGATGCATGCACTTGATGGACCTTTGCTGACGCTGACGCTCGCGCAAGGCCTCATTGCCGGCCAAGGCTCGACCGCTCTTGCAACAACAGCCCTGCGCGTCGCGTGGCGTCGTGGATTGCAACACGACCCCCGCGCACTCGCGGACAGGGCGTGTAAGACGACTTGCACCACGATGCGTCACCCTGCTCAATCACAGCACAGCACCGCGCGCAAGAAACCGCAGCGCCGCACCGCGACCGTCCACAACTCAGCTGCAGGGCGCGTCCGTGCGGTGGCCCATGAGGCTGTAGGCGCGGCACTCGTCGATGTGCACGTTCACCAGCTGCCCGCGGAGCTCCATGTCCCCGTCGAAGAACACCATCTTGTTGTGCCGCGACCTCCCCATCATCTGTTCCGGATTCTTCGGGTTCCGCCCCTCGACGAGAACCTCCAGCACGCGGTCCTGGAACCGCTGCGCGCGCTCCGTGGCCACCTCGAGCACGACCTGGTTCAGCCGGTTGAGCCGGTCCGACTTGACCAGGTCGGCGACCTGGTCCGGGCGGTCCGCCGCGGGGGTGTTGGGCCGGGGGGAGTACGCCGCGGTGTTGACGCGGTCGAACCCGACCTCGCGGATGAGCGCCTCGGTGCGGAGGTACTGCTCCTCGGTCTCGCCCGGGAATCCGACGATGATATCCGTCGAAATCGACGCGTCAGGCATGTAGCGGCGGATGTTGTCGCAAATGCGGCGGTAGCGCTCGTGGGTGTACCCGCGGAGCATCTCCCGGAGGATGTCGTTGTCGCCGGCCTGTACGGGGACGTGGAAGAACTCGCACAGCTTCGGGAGCTCCGCACAAGCCGCAATAAGGCGCTCGGTGAAGTACCGTGGGTGCGACGTGGCAAATCGGATCCGCTCGATGCCCTCCACGTCCGACACGTAGCGCAGCAGGTCCGTGAAGGTCCACGCGCGCCGCCCCGAGCCGTCCTCGGCCATGCCCGGCAGGTCCCGGCCGTACGCGTCCACATTTTGTCCCAGCAATGTCACCTCCTTATACCCTGCCTGACCCAGGCCCTCCATCTCCGCGCGGATGTCCTCGGCGCGGCGGGACTGCTCCTGCCCGCGCGTGTACGGCACCACGCAGTACGAGCAGTGCTCGTTGCACCCGTAGATCACGTTGACCCACGCCGTCAAATCCGAGTCGCGGCGCGGCGCCGTGATGTCCTCCTCGACCAGCACCTCCTCCGTCGCGACCACCTGCACGCCGCGGAGACAGCCCGCGGGTCAGCGTCGGCCGCGGAACGCGCGTCCGGGAGCTGTCTCGGTTGCGAAAGCGCCAACGGTGCGAAAGTCGCGTCGTTCGCGTCGTTCCGTCACCTGGGAGGTCTCGGCGCGCAGCAGCATGTCGCCGATCTTGTTGGCGAACTGCGGGCCCATGACCACGTCCACCTCCGGCACGCGCCGCGCCAGCGCCTCGCCCTCCTGCTGCGCGACGCACCCCGCCACCACCACCTTGAGGTCCGTGCCCCTCTCGCGCTTCCGCTTGGCCTGGGGCCCGAGCGCGGAGTACACCTTCTGCTCGGCCTTGTCGCGGATCGAGCAGGTGTTGTAGACCAGCACGTCGGCCTCCTCCGCGGTGGTCGTGCAGGAGTAGCCCAGAGCCTCCAGCACGCCAGCCATGCGCTCGCTGTCCGCGAGGTTCATCTGGCACCCGAATGTGTGGATGTGGTACCTGCGTGGGTGCGTCTCGAGGCAATGCGCGCCGTGAGGGGGGTGTCGCGCGCGATGACGGGCCGGGCGCGAGCGCGCAAGACCTCCGACTGGATGATGGAGCGCCCCTGGCGCGGGTGGTGGACCGATGTCTGGCTCACGACGCGAAACAGGCGCTATGGTGCAGGAACTATGCCGGAAATCCGCGGAGAGGCGGAGAAAGGTCGTCGACGGCGCGGAATGCAGCGCTGAAAAGCTGCGGTGGGACCCTGCTGCGTCTGGGGCGGCTGGTGCGCGCACCTCTTGCCCGTTCCGTCGATTGGCGTGCGGTCCATGACAGTTCCTTGCATACCGCAGAAGTCCGGGTCGTCGCCGCCGGCGTTCGGGACCTCGTCGATCTCCGGCACGGCAATCTTGTCGACTGCCGCCGACGCACGCACCCGGCGGGCCTGCGCGCAGACGGCGCGCGAGGGGCGGGCCGGGATGCCCGCCGGGCTCCGCACGCGCGCCAGGGCCGCGCCCTGGACGGCCTGCCCGGGCGCTGTGGTACACGGCATGACCGCGCAGCAGTGCAGCCTCGAGACGCGCTCTAGCACACCGGGTGTGGAAGGATGCACGTGGCCTGAAGGCACAGCACCTGCACGAGCCTGATCGGCACGCTCTCGTCTTCCGCGGCGCCTGGCTCGGGCCATGAGGCGCTGGGGGCTGTGCCGAGTGTCGATCATCAAGGGGGGCGTTGATGAAGACCCCCTTTTCTGTTCACGCAAGCCGCGCGGGACGACGCCCCGCGACGGGCCGCGCCCAGAGCACTCCCTGCGTTCCCCGCGATCGCTGTCGCGCGGCGAAACGCACCGTCGGCGGCGCATTCGCGGCCCAGCAGCCCCTAGGAGTTCTGCTGTGCGCTGGGCGCGTGCGCAGTTCCTAGAGCAGTCCCTCCGCCTCCCGGGCCCTCAAGAGATCAGGGGAAGCGAGCGGTAGGCCGCGGCCCGGGAGCGCCGCATGCCAGGCGCCGGGCAGGGCACGATGGATGCGCCCCGGCGACGCACCTTCTTTTCCTGGGGCGCTGGGTCGAGCCTGCACATCCTCGAGACCTCCCCGCAGCACCAGGAGCCCGTCGCCACTATATACCAATGGCCAGGGCAGGATCCGCTCCAGAGGAAGCTCGGGAACGACGCGCTGGTGCTGTACGAGCAGGGGGCAGCGCAGGCGCCCGGAGGCGGCCCCAGCGGGCTATCCGACCCCCAGCAGGCCGCGCAGGCGATGGAGTACGCCGCGGGGATCGAGGCGTGCATGGACGTCGGGCATCTGCCCGCCACGGACGCCGAGCTCGACGTGCTTCGGCTGCGTGCCGCTTGGAGCCTCGTGTCGATTTTCTTCGTGGGTAGTTGGCGGCACCAGGGGCGGGTCGTGGAGCCGGTCGTGGAGTGGCTGCGGAAACACTTCGCCGCGGTCTGCAGGTGCGACGCCCGCCGCAGCAGACGGAACCGCGGCCAAGGTGCCCAGCAACCAACGCTCGCCGCGGCGCGTGGCGTGCGTCCCGACGGCCCTCGACGGCACGGCTGGCATGCGTTGGCCAACGAAATCCGGCGGGTCTGCTCCGATCACACTGAATCCCGTCCTCGCGGACGCCGCGCGTGTTCCCGCTCTTGCCTGCACTCCATAATGGGCCCGCCTCCCGTCGCGCTGCGGAGATGCGCTGCCCGGATTCCTGCACGCCTGCATCGCATATCGCAGCGTGTTCCTCGAGCCACGCTGAACCCCTTGTTCGAGGACCGCTGGCGCGTTTCTGAGGCCACTTCGTTGCTCCGTGTTTGTCTGTGCAGCCCGCAAAGCGCGTCCTTGGAGCTGGAGGTGGAGTTCCCTCTGATCATCGAGGCGGTGCAGAGCGGAGCCATCCCCGAGGAGCGCCCCGAGTACTGGAAGTCCGTGCGCACCGCGGTGGCCCTCGGGTGGCAGGCAATGGCCGACGAGCTTCTGGCGTCGCACTCTGCGTTCCTGAAGAGCCGACACGGCGACGAGGGCGCCACCTCCGACGCCCAGGCCCTCGACGCCGTCCGAACAGCCATCCTCCGGATGCCGCGGCTCTCCGTGGGGCCCGAGGGCAGCGCCTCTGGCCGTGCCACCTCCGCTGAGGAGCTCCAGGGGCAGCTCACTGGCTGGACGACCGTCCTCCAGGACCTCCACGGCGCGCGCGACCTCTGGGAGCAGTGCTCGGGCGACGTCGTCGTCCACCTGCGCGCCATCATCGGCATGCTTCTCGGCTCGCAAGACATCGAGGGTGCAGTCTCCGACCCGCTGGAGGTCCTCGCCGCAACGCTGCTCCACCGCAACCCGCTCGCGATGTCGCACGAGATCGCCGGGTGGCTCCGCCGCTGCGGCGGCGACGACGGCGACGAATGCGCGTGGGCGCGGCACCTGCTCGACGCGTGCGCGTCAGGGGAGCGCGAGCAGGTCCTGCGGCTCTGCAGCGAACGCCCGGGGAGCGAGTGGCTCATGGTGCACGTGTTCCCGCTCCTGCGCGGCTCCGGAGCGAGCAAGGCGCTCTCCCGGGAGATTGCCGGCCCGTCGCGGTGCACGCAAGAAGAGCTGTTTGTGTTGCGGCTCGTGCGCGCACAGGCGGCCGCGGGGCAGTGGGCGGCCGCGGCGCGGTACCTGCTGCGGTGCCCCGTGCACGGACGGGACGCCACGCTCGCGGTGATGCGCCTCGTCCCGGCGCGGGCGGTGCAGCGGAGCGCCGTGCTCGCACGGACGTTGGCAGCGCACTGCCGCGCGCACGGCCTCCCGGAGGCCGCGCAGGTCCTCGGGCGGACGCTCGCGGTCGCAGGGGTGCTGCGCGGCGCCGCCGGGGACGCCGTGGAGGCCATGGTGGACAGCCAGGACGCCGAGCTGTTCTTATGCGTTGTTCTGCGTCCGCTGCTGTCGAGGGCGGCGGGCGGGGCGCAGGACCGGGCGCTGCTGGCGTCGATCAGGGAGATCGACTGGGCGTTGCGGAGCGCGCTGGCGTGGCGCGGGGTCGCAGAGGGGGGGGAGTTTGGGCCCGCGGCGGCGGAGGCGGCGGCGGCGCTGAGGGGGTTCAGGGAGCTCGTGGAGAGCGCGGAGCAGCTCGGCGCGGGCGCCGGGGCGGCGCAGAAGGAGGCGGCGGCGCGGGCGCTGGTGGCTGCGCTGCAGGCGGGGTCGGGGAGGGGGGTCGGGCTGACAGGGGCGGTGGCGGGGGTGTTGCCGCGGCTGAAGGGGGTGTTTGGAGCGGAGGGCGGGGCGGGGGCGCTGGGGATGCGGCAGTTGCGGGAAGTGATGCGGGCGGTGGAGGAGGAGGCGGTGCGGGAGGGCGGCGCGGCGGTGGACGTCGGGACGCGTATGGCGCTCGCGGAAGGGCTTGTGCGGTCGCATATGAAGGCGGAGCGCGAGGCGCACGCGAGCTAGCGCTGGGGCAACGGCGCCGATCTGTGACAGAGACGTTCGTGGCGAATGCCGGCTCAGGGGGCGTGACAGGGGGTGTGGATGTCCACCGGACTCGATTTCTACCTGACGCGGCCACGGGACGATCGTGCAGCGCGGCGCACGTCGTGCATGCGTCTTGCGCGCTACGCTGCCGCTTCGTTCGTGCAAGCCGAGGTGCGACTCGCTCCGCTGGGCCGACCCGCACTGCGCAGCTCCACGCATGAGCCCGGGCGCCGCAGAGCAGCGCCAACGTTCCCTCGCGGCATCACAGCGCGCCCATCTTACGGTGCACCCACACCCTTACGCAGTGGCGGCCTCCGAGCGGAACTCGGTGCGCGCCTGGCCGGCGCCGACGCCGACGTTGTCCGACACGAAAATGTCAACGGTGGGCCGCAGCTCGGCGCACGTCTGCATCGCGGCGTGCACGGGGTGCGACTTGAACTTCGCGATGAGCTCCTGGTCCACCGGCGCGCCCTGGTCCACCGCGGTGTACGCCTGCTGGCACAGGTGGTAGTCCACGCGCGGCGCCCACTTGCGCGAGCCCAGGCGGGCCGTGTACGAGCAGTTGTCCACCATGAACGCCACGCCCTTCGCGTGCATGTACGGGTTCAGCGAGTCCACCGCCTGCGCACGCATCCACACACACGCACACACCCGATGAAAACACGACGCAACGCGTTGCGGTGTCGAACACGCACGAGCCGTCGCGCGCAGAGCCTCGCAGGTCGTCTCCGGGCGGGCCAGGCGCGCACCTCGATGATAGACTCGTTGCAGATCTCGGACCAGGCGTGGCCCTTGTCCTGGAGGCACTGGACGGTGGCCATCATGGCGGCGCAGTACACGCCCGCGGTGAAGGGGTTCAGCGGGATGTCCTCCTCGACGCGCTTGGCGCGCACGCTCTCGCCGACGACCCACATGCGCGTGCCGTCGATCTTGCCCATCGGGAAGCGGTCGAAGCGGTTGCCCGCGTTGATGACGGAGCGGATCTCGTTGCCGCACGCCACGTCCTCGTAGCACTCGTAGCAGATGTCCAGGGCCGGCTTGAACGACGCGCTGCACGGGCGGGGGCGCGAGCGCGGGGCGGTGGGTACAGGTGCACGCGCGCGGGCGACAAGGGGTGCCTGGTGTGGGGACGAGAGGGGGGGGCGCGGCGGAGGGTTGTGTGGGGCGGGTGCGAGGCGTGCCTGTAGGCCTGCTCGAAGACCTTCTTGCCGGCGTCGTCGAGGGCGTTGTAGACGCCGATGATGCCGCCGTCGGTGGAGATGATGCGCGTGATGGGCCCGGTGATGCACTCCACGGTCTGCTTGAAGGCCTCCTCCTCGGACATGCCCGAGGCGGTGTACCTGCGGGGTCGTGCGTGGCGGGGCGCGGGCGCGGGGGGAGGGACGAGGGCGGCGCGGCGCGCGGCGGCGGGCGAAACAGGTCGTTGGAGGTGCACCAGGGGAGCAGGCGGCGGCTTCGCGCGGAGAGGAGCGGGGTCCGGGCGTTTCGTGGCGCATTCGGCTCCGTGCGTGCGCGGCGCGCGGCGTCCGCGGCGGAAACGCCGTCACGCGGCGGGAATGCGCGCGGGAAGGAGGCGACGTGGGCTGGGTGCGGCGGGCGCGGCGTGTGGGCTCGCCTGCGGAAGAGCGACTCGACGATCCCGTGCACGGCGCCGAGGAGGATCATGCGCTCGCCGTAGATGTCCGACTTGTACTCGGACTCGAGCGTGGTCCCGAAGGTGAAGGGCGCGCCGACAGCGACGGCCCAGCCGAGCGCGATGTCCGTGGCGGCGCCCGTCGAGTCCTGGTGGACGGCCATCGAGCAGTTGATGCCGGCGCCGTTGACCTCCTTGCCCTGCTCGTACAGGCGGCGCACGGACGGCCCCATCCCCTTGGGCGCCACGAGCACAACATTGATGTCCTTGCGGAAGTCCGCGCCCTCCGTCTGCATGTGGCCGAGCAGGAAGCCGTGCGAGAGGCCGAGCGTGGCGCCGGGCTTCATGGCCGCGAGGACGCGCTCGTACAGGTTGGCCTGGGCGGCGTCGGAGATGAGGAGGATGCAGAGGTCCGAGCGGCCGATAATGTCGAAGACCTCGCCGAGCGTGCCGTCCGCCTCGTTGAAGCCGCACTGCTCGGCCTCGGCCCAGGAGGGCGACGTCTTGCGGAGGCCGATGGCGACGCGGACGTCGCCCGAGAGGCCGGCCTCGGCGAGCGAGTCGCGGATGTTCTGGGCCTGCGCCGGGGCCTGCGAGCCCCAGCCAATCACGCCAACCTCCTTGATTCCATTGGCCTTCCACGCGTCGACGAGCTTGGGCATCTTGTCGCGCCCACCGCGGAGGATGTTCTCCTTGCCCCCAGCGAACTCAACGTCCTCGACGTCGAAGATCTTCGACGAGAACGGGGCCGCGCCCACGCCGTGCGCCACCACGGACTGGCGCTGCGCCTGGCGGGCGAACGCACCGCGGGCCACGCGGGACCGGACGGCCGGCGCCTGGGCTGCCGCCGGCTTGGCCGGAGCGGTGATGCGAGACGCCGAGATCATCTTGGGTGTGCTTGCGGAGGTTCCCGACGGACCGAAGGACCGGTCGCGCGCGCGGACCGCCGCCGTTGTCGCCCGTGGAGCGCATATGGAGCCTGACGCAGTCCGACCAGTCAGCCACGCGGCCGGCCTCGCCGGGCCGCCTCGCAGCACTTCGGGCCCGCGCCCGGGCGTCGCAGCGCAACAGCGAGCGGCCGCGCATCGGCGATCCCCGGCACACTCTCCCCTGGGGCCGGCGCACGTGCAGTTTTGCCACGAGAGCATTGCCTCGCGCCTACGTCGCAGGGACGGTTTGGCGTCGTCTCGCGCAGCATGTCGGGCGGCCAGAACACCATCATGGCCGCGTTCGCCCAGCCGGCCCGCAAGGACGCCCCTGCGAACCAGGGCGACGAGGGCTTCGAACGGCCTGCCAAACCAGCCCTCGGGGTCCCCGCTGGGGGCGACCAGGACTCCAGGTGCGCGACGCAGACGTTGCCTGTCCGCAGACCTCCACGCGGCGCCCGCGCGGGGCGGCTTCTGCGCCGCGGCGCCCCGCGCGGACGCCCCTTTCGCCCAGCTTTGAGGTTGAAAGGACTCTGCTTGGGTCCGCGCGGGAACGCACGGCCGGCGCCTAAACGCCTCGCACGCGCCGCCCCTGGCTCCGCAGGCCGCTGTCCTCCGCGGGGGCGGCCGAGAACCCCTCGGCGGGGCCCACGCCCGCGCCGGCGAAGCGCCTCGGAGGCGGGCACGCTGCCGGTGCGACGCCCGCGGGCGCCACGCCCGCCGTAGAAGCGCTCCCCGCGAGCGAGACGCCGGCCCCGACGGTCGAGAACGGCAGCAAGAAGCGCAAGTCCGGCGCCGTCTTCACCGAGGGGCAGCGCGCGCAGCTCGAGGAGCTTTTCCAGAGTGCGTGGCCCCCTCTCCGCCGCTCCCACGCCGCGCCAGCCGCTCGCGCGGTCCCGCAACGCGCCGTCGTGGACCGGTTTCGACCAACCGCTTGCAGTCGCGCGCTGAACCCGCCCTGTCGGTCACATTCTGCGCAGAGAACAACACCATTAAAAAGGCTGAGCGCGAGAAGCTGGCTAGCGAGTTCGGATGCGAGCCCAAGTCGATCGCGAACTGGCTGCAAAGCCGCCGGGTGCGCGCGAAGAAGCATGCGGAGAAGGAGGGCGCGCCCGCGGACCCGCAGCCGGCCGCGTCGCCCGAGGAGAGTCCCGAGGAGGTCGTCCCGGACACGGAGAAGGATTCCATGTCCCCGGCGGGCGGCCCGGAGGACGGCGCGGCCGCGGACGGCAAGCGCAAGCGCCGGAAGACCAGCAAGGCCGCCGACGCCGCCGCCGCGATCGCGGAGGAGGCTGCCGCGGCCGCGCAGGACCCGCCGGCTTCGACGCAGCCTCCCGCGGCGGACGGCGGGCTGTTCGACACCGAGGCGCTGCTGCAGCAGTGCGTGGACGAGGAGGCGGCGCTGCGCGCCGCGATCCTCGCCCGCGCGCCGCCGCACGCGCTCGGGGGCGACGCGATGCCGTGCCCCGTCAACGAGACCGGCGGGCTCGTGGTGTCCGCGGTGGCGTGCGCGGTCGAGGGCGCGACGTGCTCGCGGGACGACATCGTGCAGGGCATCCTCGCCGCGGCGCGCGCCGCGAAGCGCGAGCTGTCCGTGAGCGCCAGCGAGGTGGCAACGACCGTGGCGGCGGCGTCCGAGGAAAGGGCGTGCGGGCCGATCACGCGGCTCGAGGCGGTCGACAAGACGACGCTCCCGGCGGGCCTCGTGCGCGCGCGCGCGGTGGCGGCGCGGCAGCTGTGCCGGGCCGCGGGGCGGCGGCTGGACGCGGTGGTGAAGCTGCGAGGGGTGCTGGAGGCGGGCGCGTCAGGGCGGGGGTACGAGGGGCGCGTGAAGCGGGCGGTGCTGGCGCGCGACAAGCTGCCGGCGCTGGCGGAGGACGAGAAGGTCGAGGCGGAGAAGGTGGCGGCGGAGGCGGCGGCTGTGGCTGCGAAGGAGGCGGCGGCGGCGGCGAAGCGCCGGGAGGCGGAGGAGCGGAAGAGGGAGGTGGAGGCGAAGAGGCGGCAGCGGGAGGAGGAGAAGAAGGCGAAGGAGGCGGAGAAGGAGGCGGAGAAGAAGACGAAGCAGGTGCGGGCCGGGAACACTCGAGAAAACGAGACTGCCGTTTTCTCCGCGGTTGAGTCTCTGATGGATTGTTTGGTGGTGCGCTGTCCGGCGGGCTGACGGGTGCGCGGCGTGCGCGCGGTGGGCGTGCAGGAGCAGCGCGAGGCGGAGAAGGCGCAGCGCGAGGCGGAGCGCAAGCAGCAGATGGAGGAGAAGAAGGCGCAGCGCAAGGCCGACAAACTAGGATTCGGGTCTGCCAAGACGCTGAAGAAGTCGCAGGCGTTCTTCAGCCGATTCACGGCCGCGCCCGCCGCCGCGTCCCCCACGGCCGCGCCGGCCACCCCGGGCGCCCCCGACGCGGCGCGCAGGGCCTCGCTGCCGTCCGCCACCGCCACCGCCCACGCCACCCCGCACCTCACCAACGACCCGCCCGCGCCCAGGGACGACGCGATCGACGCGGGCTTGAAGGCCGAGGGCGTCGACGTGGACGCGGCCTTCCGCGCCGCCCTCGCCGGGTGGCGCCAGGCCGCGGAGCGGCGTCGCACGCGCGCGCGGACGGTGGGGCTGCCGCCGTCGTGGCAGCGGCGCCCCGGCGCGCCGCCGCTCGCGGAGATCCACGACGCGCGCTTCGGCGCCGCGAGCGAAGTCGCTCTCGCCGGCGTCCTCACGTGGCGCCGGAAGCTCCTCTGGTTCCCTGCCGACTCGGAGCGCCCCGCGTTCTTCGGGTCCGTGGCGGCGCGCCCGACGGCGTGCGCGGCGCGGCGGCCGCTGGCGAAGGAGCCCGAGCTGGACTACGACTACATGTCGGACCAGGACTGGGAGCCGGAGCCCGAGGGCGAGGCCCTCGACGGCGACATCAACAACGACGGCGACGACATGGAGGAGGACGAGGCTGACTCGTTCGTGGTGCAGGACGACGCGATGTCCGACGGAGACGCCGCGGAGTCGGTCGGGCACGACGGCGGCGCGGACGTCGACGTGGCCTGCGTGGAGGAGGCGGCGGCGGTGCTCGCCGCGAACCCGGAGACAACGCAGGCGCGGCGGGCGCGCCTGACGCTGCTGACGCAGCTGGGGATCGCGCTCGACCAGGCGCCGCGGACGAACCGCGCGCTCGTGCTCACGCGCGACGCCGCCGCGCCGGCGCCGACGAGCGTGCTCGGCGGCCGCAGCGGCAACAACAACTCCCTGCTGCTCGGCGCTATTCCCGTTGGGCTCCTCATGGCGCCCGGCGCGATCAATCTGGACGCGAGCAAGGCCTTCCTCGACCCGTCCGCGGCGAAGGCGAAGGACGGCGCCGGCGACGCGGCCTCCGCGGGGGCGAAGGGTGCGGAGGGCAGCCGCGGCGCCGCCAACGCCCCAGGCCGTAAGAAGAAGCCGTTCCCCGACGCGCTGTGCGCGGCGCTGATCACGACGATGGCGACGAACCCGACGCTACAAGTGAACAAGCTCACGGACGCGTTCGTCGCCGCGCACCCCGACCAGGGTCTCACAAAGGCCGGGACGAAATCGAAGATCAAGGATGTGGGAGAGCACATGCAGGGGCGGTGGTTCGTGCGCCGGGAGCACGTGGAGGCCGCGGGGCTGACCGAGGCCGGGCTGATGGGGCTGGACAACGCGGCGTTGACGGTGCAGGCCGCGGCGGAGCTCGATGCGACTGTGGAGCTGCGGGCAAAGGCGTTGAAGGACAAGAAGACGCAGAAGGCGCGAGAGGCGGCCAAGGCGATGCCGGACGCGATGCAGCATCTTCTCGGCACGGGAGCGCCGGCCGCCGCGGGCGCCGCGGACGCGGGTCCGGCGCAGGGCGCGGGCGCTGCGGCGGCGGGCGCTCCCGGGGAGGAGGCGCTGGAGGTGGGGAAGGCTGTTGAGGTGAGCAGCGACAGCGGGGACGTGGAGGTGATCGAGCGCCCGATGAATGCGTGAGGGGGGAGCTGGGTGGGGACTCGAGAGTCTGAAGGAGGAAGCGAGGGAACAAGGATTGGTATCTGTCCTTGCACCGGTGTGGCTGGTCTCCTGCCGCCGCGGAAGACGCTCCTCGCGCTGCAGGACTCTGACTGTGAGACGGGGGCATCGTCCGCTGCTCAACCACCAGATATACAACCAACCAAGGCCTATATTTCCATATCTCATTCGTGTGCAATCTGCTATGTCGTTGTGTGCAGCCGCATCATCGCCCGCTTGCTCTCGCGCGTCGTCCGCAGCGCCCCCACCGCCCCGTACTCGCCGTGTCTCCGGAACCGCAGCACCCCGCACGCCGGCGGCAGCTCCTGCTGCTCCGACCTCACTCCCCCCGCCTTGTGCACCCGACAGTGCACCTCCGCGTCCACCACGTCGCGGTGCAGCGGCCCCAGCACGCCATCCACGCCCCGCGGCCGCGCCTTCTCCGCCTCCCCGGCCTTCCGTTCCCGCGCCGGCTTCGCCAGCGCCACCGCCGTCGATTTCTCCCCCGCGGGCTTCATACCCGACACCGCGGCCGCCCGCTCCGCGCGCATGCGCTCCGCGCGGGCCAGCCGCGTCGCCGTCGACACCGTCCGCTGCAGCGAGTGCGTGTGCGAGCTCGTCGGCCGCCCTTCTGCCTTGCGCTGAAACACCTTCTCCATCTCGCCCCGCCAGTCCCACCGGCTCTTGCTGATCTGCGACGCGCGCGAGCTCCCGAGGTCCACGCGCTGCCCGAGCGTGCGGCGCTCCTTCTCGATGTCCCGCGCCTCGGCGGCCGTCGCTTGCCGCAACGCCGTCACCTCGCGCACGAGCTCGGCCCGGCGCTGCCGATACGCCTTCTCCGCGGCCTCCGCGCCGCCGTCAGTGACCGCGGCGTCCACGCGCTCGCGGTACGTCATCGCGGCGCGGTCGCGGTCCTTCCCGGACTGCGGGTCGGTGAACGCGATGTCGCCCGGGGCCGCGGCTTTGACGAGGACGGGCGGCTTGCGCCAGCGGTTCGGCTGGCCGATCTCGGTGCGCAGGAGGCCTGCGCCGACGAAGCGCTGCGTGTCGATGCCCTGCTGCTGGAGGTGCACCGCGACGGCGGGGGATATGCCGTTGAGCGGAAATCCTTCAGGACGCGCCATGATGCGCTTGCGGTGGGCATCCCAGGGCATGTCGACCACCGGGACAACGTTTGACGGCTCCTCCTCCGCCTGGGAGTCCAGGCCGGACTGCACCGAGTGGCGCAGCGCCTGCGGGCACGCAAGACAGCAACACGAGGGTGTTTGCGAGCGATTCGGGGCCTTTGTTCCTCGATCGAGGCTCCAGCGCTGGGACACAGAACTCGAACAGCATGCCAGAGCCGCACACCACGTCAACACACACGTTCGAGCTCGCACGGACCGCAGAGCGCGCAAATCATGTGGCGCATACGCAGGCCGCCAGGCAGCGGAGCCGCCGTCCCGGGCGCGGGTTCTCACCGCCATGAAGCGATTCGCGATCGCGTTTGCGCGCTCCCGCCTCAGCTGCGCCGCCTCCTCCTCCCTCGCGCCCTCCCTGTCCTCCAAGCGCACGAGGTCACTCAACGCGCTGATTCGCCGGGCCTTGTCGCCCTCCTCCTTCTCCTCCGCGTCCATCATCGCCTCCCGCGCGTCCTGCGCCTTCTTCTCCCGCACCGCGCCCAGCAGCGCCCCGGCAAGACCGCCCCCTACCCCCTTCTTACCCACAGCCCACTTCTTCCGCGCCCACCCACCGCCGCCCGCGCCCTCGGCGAAGAACCCGCGCTTCAGATTGTCGTGCGAGCTCTCCGCCGCCAGCACGCTCTGGTCGGTCTCCTCGTCCTGCGAGCGCCACACACAACTCAAACATTCCAACACGAAAAACGATATTCCGGTCCATGTTGCCTCGCGTCATACACCGCGCGCTATCATTCCAACTGCACGCCGCACAACAGCTCCTCGCTGGACGCACCATGTCCGGCAACGACCGCTGCGTCCCCTCCGGCGCCTGGACCTCAACCCCCGACTTGCGCAGCCTCTGCTGCATCTCCCTGTAGGCCTTCTTGTGCGCCGCCTGCTTCTCCCGAAACTCCACCATCCGCGTCAGCGTCTGCAACCCCGGGTGCCCCTCCGGAAGCGTGCCCAGTCCGTCGCCGCCGACCTTCGCCGCCTGCCCCCCGGGGGACTTGGAATACTCCGCCCGCCGCACCGCCTGCACCGTCTCGGCCGCGTGCATGAGCCCCTGCGCGAATTCCTGCGACGCCGACGCGCCGCGCCGCGGACTCAAGTTCGACGGCTGCCCCAGGAGCGTGTGCACGTGGACGTCGCGGCGCGTTTGTTGCGCGCCCACGTGCGTGGCCTCGGCGACCGCGCGGCAGCGGCTCCACGGGTAGGGCCCGCGCTGCACTGGCAGCGTCGGCTCGGGGCTGGCCCGCATGGCCGCCGGCGCCGTCGCGGATGGTTTGAAGCCGTGGTTGCGGCCCGAGGTGCCGCGGGACTTCGTCGGCTGCTGCGGGGAGCCGTCGGGGGTGCCGAGCTTCGCGGCGTCGATGACGGCGCGCGTGGCGCCCGGCGGGACAGGTCCGCCGCGGACAGGCTCCTCGTCGTCGCTCCTGCGCAACACGCGGCACTGCGACAACCACGATGAGTGGAACGCCTCCCTTTCGATACACAGGCATTTCTGCGCCTGTGAATGGATCATCAGGTGCAAACAGACGTCGCGTCAGCCGACACACGCGCCCGAAGGGCGCAGCCCCTGCGTCCCAAGCATGCACAGGCGGGGGAGGTTGAATGATCGCGCGCGGGGCCCGCACCCCTCGACGATGGTGGGGTGCGTGAGGCTCGGGAGGTGTCCCGCAACCCACGCCTTGAGGACGTCCTCCAGCCGCTGCCTGAAGGACGGGTTGTCGAACTTGTGCGCGGAGAGCGGGAAGGCGGTGCGGAACACCTCCAGGGCGGCCGCGGCGGTGACGTGCGGGAGCAGCGAGCAGTAGCGCTCCTCGCGCGGGCCCCAGTGGTGCTCGAGCTTGTTGCGCACGACCTCGTAGCGCGGGTTGATGACGCGGGCCGCGTAGTGGTGCCCAAATGCGCGAAAGCAGTGATCGAGAGCCGCCTCGCGGTCGGGGCTGCTCTGCTTGAACGACTCCGCGAAGACGACCCAGAAGAGAGCCAGGACCATCTGCGGCGCGCGGGGGTCGGGAGGGCCCTGGCGTCGCGGGAGGCGAGCAAAGAACAATTGTGGCAGTCTGGTGGTGCGTGGTTTGCGAGGGGGCGTGAACGGCGGCGAAATGGTTGCTTGCGCGTGGCCGCACCTGGCAGATGTCGTGGTTGATGACCCAGCGGCAGAACACGGACCGCGACGCCTCGGACTTGGGCCAGGTGCCGTCAGCAACGAGGTGCGCCGCCCTGGACACCTCGCGCATCACGTCCGCGTTCGCGGGATTCGGCAGAGGCTTGTCGGGGCGCCAGGAGCTCGCCTGAGGCAATGCGAGGTCCTCCACGCGCCTGCACTCGAGGTTGAAAGACACCTGTTCACTCTGCCGTCCATGCGTGCTTGCAAGTCCGGAAGTCGCCGCACCGCACGCCACGCTGCGTGCCAGGAGAGCCCGCGGTCCGCAGACAGCGCAGGGCGGGCAGGGCTCGCCGGGGCGGCAGGCACGGCGCGCGTTGTCACCTGATAAGTTTGAGCTCCTCCCTGACGACGTGGAGGCGCTCCGGCGGGGGGTCGTGCAGCGGGAGGGGATCGTCCGGCCGCTGCCAGCGTGGGTCCTCGACGACCGGCGCGGCCCGCATGGCGATGCTGTCGAGCTTGGCCTGAATGTCCCACACCTGCAGCTCACCGGCGGCCTCCGCCGCCCCCTCGCCCTTGTAATCCGTTTTCTGCAGCCAAACGGAACTAAACCAAGACGAAGCGTCAGTGCATTGCGATTCAGCTGCCGTTCCATCCCGCAAACGGGGGACGTCGCGCAGAGAAGACATCGCTGCGAAGACAGGTTGCAGCGCTTCGCCGCCGGTCGCCCACGACCCAAGGGCCGCCTGGCAGACGCACCTTGAGGTGTTCTATCAGGTCGGGTGTGTTGAGCCGGGAGAGCTCCTCGCTCCCGAGCCGGGCCAGCTCGTCTCCTTCGTCCTTGTCGTCTCCGTGAAACGCGCGGTGGATTTCGTGAGCCGCGACCGTGTGGGCGTGGTGGATCTGCCGTACCGCTGGAGAGCTCGTCGCCGGGGACTCGTCGCCGCCCGTCAGCACCTTGAGCCGCAGCCGGCCCGTGCCGCTGCTCTCAGCTCGCATGGCGCCCGCTGCACGCACCACGTCGGCGGGCCCGGACTTGGTGCGCGCCGCCGCCGCCGACACCTTGAGGGCTACATCGGCCGCCGCCTCGCCCTCGGCCCGCTCCTGGCTCCGCTCCTGAGCAGGAGAGGCGGTCTTGTTGCTTCCGCTGCCCTGTGCGCTCGCAGCGCCCTCCTCCGCGCCGTTCTGCGGCAGCGTGGGGCGAAACTGCGCATCCTGGCCCCTCCTGTTCATGGCTCAGCCGCTTCAGCTGAATGAGCCCATATTCCTCAGCCCCGGGCGTACATGAAGCACGTGCGCGTCGCTGTGCAAAAAGGCCCGAACGACGGCGCGCTCTGCCCCAACGGTCCGTCTGGGAGCTGCGCAGCACCTGCGTCGTGCCAGCGGCTGCGGCGAGCTGCGTGCAATCAGCCGCAAGCGCGCACGGGCCCGGTCAGACGGCTCTGGGCCGTGTACGGTACCGACACCACGACGCGGCAGGAGCCCCTAGCCCTCCGTTGCCGTCCGCACCCGCCGGACGCCGCACATCCGGCCGGGACGCTCAGCGCCACGCACGTGGACGGCGTCGCGTCCGGGAACGTGGTGTCGGGCGCTCATTTGTTTGCAGCGTGACGAAGAGGCAACGGAGGCTGCTCGCCGGGCGAGAACTACCGGCGAAGCGCGGCTGTGGGTCGCAGCGTGTGTCAGGATGGCGCCGAAGGGGAAGGGCGATGCGGGGAAGGTGACGCAGAAGGTGCGCGGGGCGGCCCGCCAAGAGCGTGCAAGGACAGTTGGCACGTCGCGCGCAATGCGGGGCGCAGGGCGGCGTTTCCGATGCGCTCCGCGTTTCCGTGGGCTCGCAGTCACCGGCGGAGTTCTTCGCGGAGAACAGGAACATCGCGGGGTTCGACAATCCGGGCAAGTCGCTCTACACCTCGGTGCGGGAGCTCGTGGAGAACAGCCTGGACGCCGCGGAGTCGATCTCCACGCTCCCGGACATCCAGGTCACGATCGAGGAGATATCGCAGAAGACCCTGAACACGATGCGAGGCACGTCGCGCGCGCTCCCCGCCGCCCGAGTCCGCTTGACACAAACCGCGGGCGCGGCGTTTTCTCTCGCTCGGTTCGCCGTGCTCACGCCGCGAGCTCACCCGCGCGCCTGTGCACGCGCTGCTGCTGCCGTCACGCAGGTATTTCGAACGCGAACAGGAAGGACGAGGAGCTGTACCACGACTTTGAGACGGAAGCAGACAGGAAGAAGCGAGCGGCCAAGGAGGCGAGGGAGGAGGCGAAGATCAAGAAGGTCGAGGAGGAGAAGGGGCAGCAGGCGGCGGACAAGATGCGGAAGACGCTCGAGCGGCAGCGCGAGCGCGCTGGGGCCCGGGGCGCGAAGATATTCTACCGGGTGACTGTCCGAGACAACGGAATGGGAATGCCTCACAAGGACATTCCGGACATGCTGGGGCGCGTGCTGTCCGGCACCAAGTACGGCGTGCGGCAGACGCGCGGGAAGTTCGGCCTCGGCGCGAAGATGGCGCTCATCTGGGCGAAAATGAGCACCGGACTGCCAATCAAGGTGCGCCGGTGCACGCAAAGACGAGGGTCCTCGACTGCCGTGCAACTCTCGGGACCACCGGTCGCCGCGGCGCGGTGCAGCGGCCGCGCACCTCCCCCGCAGCGCCTCGCTCCGCCGCCGCCTGCGCAGCCCATCGCGTTTTCCATGACCATTGTTTTCCCAATTGTTGTTCACGTCTGTTGTCCTGGTCTCGCACGCTTTCCGACGCGCCCCCCGCGCTCCCCGCCCGCCGCAGATCGCGTCGGCCACGTCCCGGTCGGGCCGCGTGAGCCACTACGAGCTGGGCATCGACATCCATGCCAACCTGCCCGACGTCTTCAAAGAGGCCACGCTCCCCAACGACGAGGGCTGGCGCGGCAGCGAGCTCTCCGTCGTCATCGAAGGCAACTGGCCGTACTACCGCGCCAAGCTCCTCAGCTACTTCCGTCAAATCGCAGTCATTACCCCCTACGCCCAGTTCTCCCTCAGGGTACGACACACACACCCCCCCCCGTCCTGACGCAGCCCGGCGCTCCGCACAGGTCGCAGCCCGCGCGCTCTCCCCCTACGCGGCACTTCCCCCACCCCGTTCGTGCGCGCAGTACGTCGCGGAGGAGAACGAGAAGGCGTCGTTCCACGCAGTCTTTGAGCGGCGCGCTGACAAGATGCCGCGGTCGCCGAAGGAGGTGCGGTACCACCCCGCGGCGGTCGACCTCGAGCTCCTCAAGCACAGCGTCGCCACGACGCGCGAGCCCACGCTCCTGCGCTTCCTCACGCGGGAGTTCGATTGCGTGAAGAAGGACCTGGCGGAACGCCTGGCGTGCGAGGTGGGCATGGGCGTGGAGCCCGAGTCGGACCCGACGGAGCTGTCGACGAAGCAGGTGATGCGGCTGCACCAGCTCCTGCACCAGGCGCGCTTCCCCGACCCGAAGGGGGCGCACCTGAGTCCCGCGGGGGAGTACAACTTGCGGCTGGGGATCATGAAGGAGCTGCGGCCGGAGATGGTCGCGACGCACGAGGGCCCTGCGCGCGCGTACGAGGGCCACGCGTTCATCGTCGAGGCCGGGGTCTCGATCGGGGGGCGCGACGTGAAGCCCGGAATCAACGTGTACCGGTTCGCGAACCGCATTCCGCTGCTGTTCGAGGCCGGGAGCGACGTGGTGACGCAGACGGCGACGAAGCGGATCAACTGGGGCGCGTACAAGATCAACCACCACACCGACCGCGTGGGGGTGTTCGTGTCTATCGTGTCGAGCCGGATCCCGTTCAAGGGCGCGGGGAAGGAGTACATGGCCGACGACATCGACGTCATCCGGCAGGCCGTCAAGGCCGCGATACAGCAGTGCTGCCAGCAGGTACGCAACCAAATTACCCCCCCCTTCACTGTTTCGCATCCGCCCGGCGTTGCGTCGCGATGCGGCGCCTGAATATTCGCGCGCGCTCGCGTCCGCGGCGCAGCTCAAGGCGAAGATCTCGCGGCAGCAGGCGGCGCGGGAGCAGAAGCAGCGCAAGCGCAACTTGTCCAAGTACATCCCCGACGCGGCCCGCGCGATCGCCGGCGTGCTCGAGACGATGGCGTACGAGGAGCGCGCGCCCGGTCCCAAGCGCCGGCGGCTCCAGGACGAGCAGGACCTGCTGCCGCTGGTCGAGTCCGGGCAGGTGGGGGAGGATGCGCTGGTGCGGGCGCTGCGGGAGCACGTGGAGCGGATCGACATGCAGGGGCAGCTCGAGTTCCAGGTGCAGCAGGGGCTGAGCCAGGGGCTCGTGCGGGACCTGTATCTCGTGCCGCTCGGGGCGCGGCACCAGCACGGAGAGGAGCTCCATGCCAACAGCTGCGTGTTCAAGCCGCTGGCGTGAGCGTGCGGGGAGGGAGCGAGCGGTGGGGCCCGGGAGGCGGTGTGAGGGATGCGCGTGGAGGTGAAGAGCTGCCGCTGTGGTCGTGGTGCGCGCATTGGGCGAGGCCGCGGCGTGGTTCGTGCGTGTTCTGCAGGCAGGGGCTGGTGCGGTCCATCAACGTCGCCCTTGCGGCCTTCAGCAAGCTCCGAGGTTCGCTTCGCTGAGAGTGATTCGGCACCCGTGGGGGCGCGATGACGTCACGGGGCAGGAAACTGCTCGAGGACGGACGGCGCGCGACCGGTCGCCGCAGCACGCACCGCGTCCCCTGCAACGAGGTCCTCGGCCGAGGAGGAAGCCTATTCACACGACGTCGCTGCGAGACGACGCCGTTCCATCAAAACAGCCGGGCGCGTTTGTGCATCGATGGGATGCGTCCCTCGCGCTGCATGCGGTTGAACACCGCGATGACGTCGTCCGGCGCCAGGGGCCCGTCCTCGCCGCGCGCCCGCCTCGCGAGCTGCGAGCGCGCACGAACGCAGAGCACATGTTGCGCGACACGACACCGGTTGCGGCGAGGTGTGCGCGGACGGGCGTGGGGCCGCGGGCGCGCACCACGGCCTGCTCGATGATTTCGCCCACGAAGATCTTCGTCACGCGCGCGAGGATCGTGGTCGCGTCCTCCAGAACCTTGTCCTTGAGGGCCGCCTCGGTGCCGGCTTGGTCGGCGAAGACCTCCGCGATGATGGCCTGGACGGAGAGCGGGCCGAACCCGCCGTGCTGGTAGTCGCCGTATCGGTCCTTCTGTGCCTCCGTCAGGCTCTTGTAGAAATTCGAGGCATCGAAGGACACATAGTCCTGTTCCTCCTCTTCTTCTTCCTCCTCCGGCCCCTGGAGGCCACGCAGAGCGACACCAAGTGGCGTGTGATGTCGGCTGTGACAGGACTGTCGCGTCGTGGGGCAATCGTTGCAGGACATGCGCTGGCGGACACGCACGAGGGGCATTCGTTGCACATTGAGAACCTGAGGGCTCGGAGGAGCGCCCAGCGCGACGCGCGGGACCTGGCAAGTTGATCCGCGGCTGAGCCACTCACCTTGGCGTCGGTTTTGGGGGGAGTCGCCTGGGCTTCATCCGCGTCCCGGCCCTGGGACGGCTGCTGAGCGTCCCCACTGTCACTCATGCCGTCGTATTCCCTCACCTCACGCCCAACACGCGCTCACACCCTTGTATCAGTGACTCGTCTCGACGACTGATCAGAATCGCACCCCGAACTATTGAGCGGGTCCTCCCAGCGCAGCCAAACGCGCTCTAGCTATCACACCTCTGTGGGCGCGCAGCGTGCTTCTCCGGCACCAAGGCGATCGCTGTAGCGTCGCGGCTCGTAGCGGAGTGCCGTTGCGCTCGTCCGGACGCGCCGAAACGCCCCGAGCGCGCTCGCCCGCCGTCAGCGAGGCGAAGGTATGAGGGGTGCGGTCACAGGGGGCGTCGAGCCGTGTCCCGGCCGGCTTGTTGGCTGCGGGCGCCGCGCGGGCCGGCCTGCACGCGGATTGGAAACCATGCAGTCGGTTGTGGCCCCCAAGTCGTTCGTGAAGCCGTCGCTGGCCCCCCGGGCCGGCTCGGCGCGCTTGGCTCCGTGCATGGCGCAAAAGCTGCAGGGGACCGTGACGAGCAACAAGGTGCCGAAGACGGTCACGGTGACGGTGGAGCGCCTGGTCACGCACCCGAAGTACGGCAAGTTCTACAAGTCGTCGAAGAACTACATCGTCGACGACCAGGAGGGCCAGGCCAAGACGGGCGACTTCATCGAGATCGCGCCCATCCCGCCGAAGAGCAAGGCCAAGCGCTTCAAGGTCTCGCAGATTATCCGCAAGTCTGACGCCGTCATCGAGGAGCTGAACTGAACTGGGCGAGCGGGGAAGGTGCGGGCTTTATCGGCCCCGAACGGGCCCGCCAGGGCGCCGCATCGCCGCGCGGGACCCGCATTCCGGAAACCAGACTATACCAGGCCGCTTGCGTCCGGCGCGGGCCGCCCCAGCCGCCCTGCGGGGGCGCCAGGACGCGCGATGGGCCTCTGTGGCCCGAGCAGCCGCGCTCGCCGCGCCCGTGCGCGCTCCCCGTTGCGGGCCTGACGCGCGCCCCGGGTCCCTCCTGCTTCTGCAGGCACGAACGTGGGGAACGATGGCCCAGCCGGGTCCATCCGACGGTGTGCCGGCCAGTGGAGTGCTTGCGTAGCTTGCTGGACGGTGGCGGGGCGGCCGGGGGCTCTGGAGCCCAGGCGGCCGGGTTTCGCGCCGATGGTGGGGCGTGTGGTTGCGGGCGGGGGGCTGCGTGCGGGCGCAGCGCCCCCCCCGTTAGCAGCTGGCTTCTCTGGTGGCTGGGCCAGAGGAGCGCTGGGGGCGCGGATGCGCGGTCATAATTCGCAGCGGATCCGCGCGCGAGGTGGTTTCTGATATCGCGTGTGATGGCACGACAGGTCCTCGCAAACGAGTCTCGCGCTGCTCCCCGACGGTGCTCTTGAGACTGGTGAGGCTCACCGCCGAATGGACACCGCCGGTGACGAAGACGCCGCATCGGATCCGGCCGGCGCCGCCACGCGAACGTCGCCGGTGCCCAGCACTGCGGCGCGTGCAGCACCGCGTCCACCGCGCGCGCCTACCCCGTGGAACGAGCGCAGCAACACAACACCGCGGCCGGCCCTCGCAACGCGCGACCGGTGCAGCGCGCCGCCTCCGACATCGCGCTCCGCACTGGCAGCAACGTCCCACCACACGTCGCGCACCGCGCCACGCGGCCCTCCCGCCGGCAGCCGCGATCGTTGTCACATGGCGCACTCCTGCCCCGCTGCGGCGCGGGTGGGGCCGCCCGGGCCCGGCGACCGGCGCGCTAGCTGCACTGTCCGTCGTAGCCCGCCGCGTGCAGCACGGCCTTGCGCAGGCTCTCCGCGTACCGCGTTTCTTTGCACAGTTTGCGCGGGTGGAAGGCGGCCTGGCTGGCCTTGGCGCCGAGGGGCACGGGCGCGGGCTCGCCGCCCAGCGCCGCGGAGATGCGCTCCGTGCCCCACGTGGAGGTCTGCGCGAAGCCGCCGTACGCGCAGGCGCTGGTCATCGGCCGCCGGTGGACGTCCGTGGCAGAGACCGGGGCGTACCAGCCGCGCGCGCGGTCCGCCATCATCTTCGCGTGGGACACGTAGCGGAACTGCGCGCGGTCCGGCGCGGTGCTGCGGCGCGAGGGGGGGGTTCCAGTGAGTCAGACTCAGGCCACTTGTGTCTCATCGACGTCGCCGCCAGCGTGTGGAGCGCGCGTGGTCGGCGCCCGAGATCGACGCGCGCAGGCAGAGCGCAGCTCAGCCGAGGTGCGTGCTGCCGGGCGGCAGCGGCGCCGGCACCCCCCTGCCCACGCTCAGCATGCGCAGCACCCGCAGGGGGGGGGTGTCGAGAACTTACGTGTGTCCCGAGGACAGCGCGTTGACCTTGAAGGCCTCCTTCACGTCGCGGAACTGCGGCGACATCGCGCGGAGGTCCCCGGGCGTCCGCGCCGTAGGGATCCGGTGCGCTGTGTCTGACAGGTACTTGATGCTGCGGCGCCGCTCCTCGGGCAGCGCGTGGATGGGAATGCGCTTCCCGAAACGGTCGTGCGGAGCCTCCGCGAGCGCCCCCTGCGCGCGGGCGTGGCGCGTCGTCCGTTTGGCGCGCGGGGGCGGGCTGACACAACGAATGGGTGGTGGGCGTTGACTGCGACGTGGGACGCCGCGACGGGTCCCGGGGGGCGTTGCGAGACGCATCGGGTGGCTGAAGTCGTGGTGATGCGGGCGCGAGATCGCCGCGACGCGCGTGCGGGGCCGGAGGGGCGGTGAGGGGATGCGGGCTGGCCAAGTGGACCGAGGCGGTCGCTGCGCGCGTGAGTGCGACGAATATGGCGGGAAGTGTAATCAAGCTTGATGGCTGATAGATGTCTTACGGTTCAGCGAGTTTCAGGGTAAATGATCGATGCGTCGCGACGCGCGAGGGCAACGACTGCAGGCCATATGACCGCGCCACCGGGCGGCCCTCCGCGGCGACGCAGGGTTTTCGGCGCGCCGGGAAGGTTCTGAGGAAGCATGTCGTCGCATCGGGAGGGGGCTCGCCTCGAGGCGCTCCGCCGTGATGACGTCGAAAGGCTGAGCGTGGGTGCCGTAGCCCGTGCTCTTGCCCGCAGGCGGGAAGTACGTCCGGCTTCGCCCCGCCGATTGCTTCAGCGGACTCGTCGTGTGCGGTGGTGCCGGAATGCTGCCTGCAAGCGACGTTCGAGGCACGTGGCACGTCGGCACCCGCCGTCGCGCTTACCCGCAGGTGGCCAGAGGGACAGGGCCGCGCAGGGCGCTTGAAACGGCCCGGTTTCAGCGTTCGAGGCACCGACACGCTATCTCTAACACAGTGTTACTCAGGGCCATCGCTTCGACAGCTTTTCGCTGGCTCTCAAGGATGTGCGCGAGGAGGTCACCCCAGGGCCATGCGCCCGCGCTCACCGTTCGAGGGCCGCGGCGCGCCCGCGGCGGAGCGGCCACAGTTCAGAACGAACACGTTCGTCGCCGAGAACTGTTTCACGCGCTGGTCGCGATCGAACGAGCTGAACTTCCGCCCCCTCAATGTCTCGCCTCTGAAGGACTCATACTCGAACCCAGACGTGCCCAGGAACGACTGCGACCCGGCCGTCGCGCGTGGCGTGCCGGTGACGTAGCTCATCGCGGGCGCCTCCACGAATCCCGCGCCCGGTCCCGCCCTCGCAGGCCACGAGTCACTCCAAGCCGCTGGTCGCGCACGTGGCCTCGGGCACGACGCGCAGGGCCACGCCCTCGTCGAGAAGTGGCCGCGCGCGCTCCGCCGCAGCCGTCATCGCGCCCCACGCCCCTCGCGAGCCCCCGGAGACCGGCAAAACGACACTCCCCCCCCCTATGTCAGTGGGGCCGCGCGGTCCCGCGGCGCGGACGACGTCGGCTCATCACAGCGCCGCGACGCACGGCTCACTCCTCGATCTCCTTCCCCGCCTTGGCCCAGGCCGCGAAGCCGCCTTCGAGCACGGAGACCTGTTTCAACTTGCCCAGCAACGAGATCTCGTACGCCGCCATCAACGACCGCGTCTGCTTGCCGTCCACGCTCGCGGCCGTCTCCTGCAGCGTCCCGCCCTGGCTGCACACCAGCACCGCCGCGCCCTGCACGCAGCGTCGCAGCAGCGCACAAAGAGCGTCGTGGATGCGTTGCAGGCGGGGTCCGAGGGACAGAGGCGGGCCGGAGAGCACGCTGGCGCTGCGCGGCGTATCAAGCGTCCCTCGCGGCGCCCGTGGGTCGCCTCGACGTCGCAGCACAAAGGAGAGACAGTCAGGCGGCCAGTGCTGGAGCGCACGTGGCAGGTTGCACGGACAGGCGGTGCGCGGGCGACGCCGCCCGTTCGCGCAGCTCCCAGGCGCGGCGCTCGACACGGGGGCACGCTGCGGCCCGCACCTTGCTGTTCGAGAGCACCTCCTGGACGTCCTTGACGAAGTTGGGGTTGGGCTCGGTGCCGTTGAAGACACCGAAGAACGCGAAGCCCGCGCGGCGCCAGATCTGCCGCACGCTCCAGCCGGAGATCGGCTGGTACAGCGGGACCGAGACCGAGCCGGGGATGTGGCCCGCCTGCATCGCATCGGCCGAACCATGCGCGCTGCGTCACCGGTTGCACTCGTTGCGTCGCCCGGGGCCCTGGCGGCCGCGCGACGTCGGGGGCTGTGGTGTGTAGGGACGGCCGCGCACCTCGTAGTCCGCGGGGGGGCGGACGTCGATGATGGTGCCGCCGCCCTTGCTCATGCTCGCCACTTTGTCGACGGAGACAAACTGCAGGTTCGCGGCCTTGAGCGTGCGGCTCATGATGCGCCAGGCCCGGGGGGACGTCGGACGGTTGCCCTCGACGTCCATGCCCGACGCGCCGCGGTCCATCTGCGCGGCCGCCGCACGCACCGCCCTGCAGCGCGCGGGGGACGCAGCGGCGCTGGGGATTCAGATGGAGCTTCGTCGAGCGCTTGGAACGTGAATCTTGCGACTGTTGACGACTGTGAGGGCTTCTTGAGGATGTGAGTATGAAATCAGCATGAGACACAGCTCGCCATCGCCCATGTCTACGCCGCTGGGGCCGTGTCTGATGGTTCGATGCAGGGAATCCGACGCTGGGGCCCGCGACGCTCCATGCACCGTGTAGCAATGCAACTCGCCGCCACTTCCTGATATGTGCCTAAGGATTGACGCGAGCGAACGTCGACGCGGAGGGCGGATTCGGCCACCCGGGGGCGAGATACATAGGCCGCTTGCGTACCTGCGCGCCACCGGCCTCGCGCGCGAAGCTGGCGCTGCGGACACGCGGCACCTCGCCAGGCTGCCGCACGTAGGCGGAACTGCAACCTTTGCAGCCATGTTGTGGCCTTTAATCAGGATTGTGTTGAGAAGACCTACGAGGGCCGATCGAGCAGTCACCCACGCAGCAACGCTCCAGAATCAATTCCTTGCGGCACGAGGTTGCAGTGAACAGTCGCTCGCGCCGGCTGTCGTGCCCTGTGAGCGCGGAGGGATGCCGCAGGGGGGGTCGGGGGCCTGGCGCTGGTGTCCAGGGGTTCGGCGCGTGACGCAGCACCAGGCGCATGATACGTCGGACAGGTGCAGTTTTCGGCCGTCTCTTGATCTGATACACCCTGTGGCACAAATGAGTGCGCGTGCGATGCGCAGCACGCGGTCACGACATCATCATGATGTATCGACTAGAATTGCACTCTCTCGTGGCGCGACGACCGTCCCCGGCGCCAGCACCCGTCGCACCGACAGATCCCGATCGCTCCAGCGCAGGGCCAGGCCAGCACGCGCCACCCGTCGTCGCGCTGGCTCGGCCCATACACGTCAAACGAACATGTCGAACATCACACAGAGACCGCCGCGAAATGCTCCTTGCGGGTCGCGGTATGAGTATGGAGAGGGTTAATTCGTCGCGGGTCGGAACGCACGTGCGCACGGGATCCCGCGCCGCGATAAAGTGCTAGGGATGTGCGCTGGAGGGTGCAAGCAAGGGCGGCGCCGCATCGTCCCCGAGCTGGCAGCACGCACGCAGCTGACGGGCGCCGCCGGCCTTCACCTCGACCTGCGCGGCAGCGCGAGCGGGTGCAGCTGTCCTGCGGGCCGCGTGCGAGGCGAGCGAGGCCCTGGCATACCACGGGACCTCGCCCTCACCTTGGTTTCCCAGCGGCGCCTGGCGGTGCACCGTCGGCTGGTCATCCTCCCGCGCCACGTTCCCAGTCATCCGAGGGCTGATGCTTCCGGCCAGCCCCGCGCGCGTCCTGCCAGGGCCGCGGGCGCCGGCGTCACTCCAGGACGACGTCGTCCTTGCACGGAGCCCACGGCGGGCAGGCTTCCGGCCCCAAGCGCACGTTGTTCTGCTGGGCGTACTTCTCGTACGGCTTGGCGTTGGGGGGGTACCGCTTCACGGACGGGTGTTCGAGGCGCGTCGTTTCCAGGAGGTTGTCCTTGGTGAGGAGGAGCTGTGGCGGCAGGTCGGTGCCCGGCACGGTGACACCGCTGACCTTGCTCCAGTCCGCCGGGTCCGGCAGCTGACGCGCGCGCTGGAGGTAGCGCATGAGGCGCACGCTGAACATCTCTTCCCAGATCCTGCGCACGCGGAACACCGACACACCGGTCCGCGACGTCCGCCTCGTGATTGCGCAGCCACCGCTGCGTCGCATGGTCGTCGCCGCCGGGCGCGGAGCGCCAACGGCAGCTCCGGCGAGGCCGCTTCTGGCGCTCCACCACGTGGCGCACGAGCGCGGAGGGGCAGGCATCGAAACGCGGCGGCGGGGCGCACCTTTGGTCGACGCCGACATCCTGGTAGTGCGCGTAGACGTCCCAGCCCTTCTGGTTGATGAACCGCTGGTCGAGGTGCATGTTCAGGCGGTAGACGTCGTACCCGTGCACCTGCTGGAGCCGGTAGAGCGCGCGATCCGCGGCGGCGGCGTCCTCTGCCTGCATGGGGTTGAGCTCGACGAGAATCGAGCGGACCTCGATTCGCCCGGCCGAGAGCATCTCCTCGAGCCGCACGAGAATGGCGCCCTCGAACGAGTCGATGTCCATCTGCACGGCACCGGAATGAGCGGCGGTCGCGACGGCGCCCCTCGCGCCCGCCGAGCTCGCAGCGCACACCAGCGACGCGCGGCCGCACGGGGACCCGGCCGCCGCGGGGGGACCCGGCCGCCGCGGCGTGCGCACGCCCAGGGCTTCCGAGCGGCCCTCGTCCGCACCTTGATCAGGTCCCAGGACTTCCCGTCGACGATGTTGTCCAACAGGATGAACGGAACGTGCCATGAGTCGGGCCTGTGGCCGCCGTACGGCCGCCAGCCCCACTTGGAGTCGACCTCTTGCATCTGGCCGTCCATCGCGGGGTCGAGCGCGACGAGGCCGTTGAGCACGGTGAACCGGTCCTGCCAGCAGTTCATCCGCGCCGTCTCCTGCAGGAGGTTCGCCAGGTCGCTCTGCATCTCCAGCGCGACGACCTCGGTGCTCAGGGACGCCATGAACGCGCTCATGTAACCGATGTTCGCGCCAATGTCGAGCGCCCTGCAGTGGCGCTCGGGGTCCTGACACTGCAACAGCAGACTCGCTAGCGCCTCCCGCACCTGCGACGTCACGCGCGGGGCGGTGCATGTCAGCAGCGCAGCAGCATGATGGCGGCGTGATCTGCACAAACCGGCAACGGGTGTCGCTTCGCCCGGCGTTCCACGCTCTCCGCGCGGTGACGACGGCACACGTCACGGGCCGATTGGGATGGCGCGGGGGCCTCGGCCGCCCCTGCCTCCGCCGGCCGCACGGGGCAACCCGGTTCTGTGAGTCTGTGTGTCAGCGCGGCAGGTGATGGACGCAGCATGCTCACGCACGTGCCACTCCGGCTCGAAGTCTCGCCCGTGAGCCATCCGCTCGCAGACCCCGCGCCCCGTCGAACTGTACTTGTCGCACGTCCCGGGCTTGGTCTCCATGGCGAGCCAGAAGGGCGGGAAGGGCCAAAAGCTGTCGAAACGATAACCTGTGCTCGTGTCCGCCGTACAGCGCCGCCCGTCATCGCGCGCGACCGCCCCGGACGCGTGCGCGAAGGTGTCGAGCGCCAGCGTCGCACATGCCAGCTGGGCGGCACCCTGCCGCTCCGCCAGGAAGAGGGTAGCGTATACCAGGGCACCCCCCAACAGGAAGGGCGTCCACCACGCCCTCGCCCTGCCATACGCGCTGCCCGTGCCCATCTCCACATTCTGAACTGCGTGCCCGCGACGGGGCGACGGCCTGTAGAGGCCTGAGATGGCTGTCAGGCCGGTCACCGCACGGTGCGGGATGGCAGGGGGGCTGTCCCGTTCTCCCCCGCTCGGGAGCGCTCCGAACTGTTCCGTGCAGGAGATGCGCAACGCAACAGTGCTGGTTCGATTCCGTGGGCGAGAGCGCCACAGAGGTGTGGCTGGACGCAGAAGCCTCGCCTCCTACACCGGTAGAGCTGTGCTCCGCCGAGAGCGTAACCGTTGTCGATGTGAACTCACGCCAGGAGCGGACATCGCAGGTCGGATGTCTCGCCGGGCAGCCCGGGCAGTCACTCCGCATCCGCGCCGCTGCAGCAGGCATATTTACTGCAGCAAACACGACCAAACAGCGCGTCCAGATCCCAAACTGATCACAAGCAAGCCCGCGCAGCCGCGACCGTCATACGCGTCCTCGCGGCGGTCTTGTTCGTCCGCGCACCTGCCGAAACAGAGCGCGGCGGAGGCTGCAGCGGCGTGACGGGTGCGCTGTAACGAACCCAGGTGGGGCGGCCCAATGTGGCGCGAACGCTGCCGGCAGATACCATCGCCCGCATGTCTATGTGTGACGGAAGCGCAAGGCGCGTGAGTTCCTCGCGAAGGACGCCTCCGGTGCTGCGCGTGGCGGCACAGGGCTTGCTGCCCACGTGCCCGCGAACGCACCCACGTGGCCCATGCACGCGCGGGAAAGACGCACCAGATAGATGATGGGCCAGACCGTATCGAGTTGCCCGCGTCCTTCGAACGTACGAGTCCTGCACGTGGCGGGTTGACCAGATGAGCTCCGCGCTCCATGACAGCCTGGCGGTGGTGCCGCACGTGGACCCCAGCAGTGCTGAGCGACCGCAGGCCTCCGCCGAGACAGTGCGGCGCGCCAGCGGCGCGCTGCTTCATTTCCAGTGGCATTTACTCCTCGGTGACTCTGCATTTGCGCCTGAACTGGGCATTGGCCTTCAGCTTCCTCCACGCGGCTTGCAAGGGACGGTTGACGAGCCCACGCGCCGCGCCAGGGCCGCACGTGGTTGGTGTAATCTAGGGGCGCTCGTTTCCCGCCGTGCGGGGGCTTGCTGTCTCAGCAGCAGGGATGCACTGAGGCAAGAGGCCTGGAGTCGGAGGGGAGCTCGCGCAGGGGGCGAAACGCCCCGCAGGCCGCCCGCCCTGCAGCTCCGCGACCATGTCGATCGAAAACATTAGTCCGCTGGAGCTCGTGGCCATGCGCCGGCTGATGGAGGTGCGCTCTGCGACCAGGGGGGAAAAGAGCCTGCGGACGGCCGCAGACTGCGCGCCGCTGCTCCAAATCCGCACGATTTTGTTTGTTCACTTGCCCTCGATGCACGTCGACCCGCGGCCTCACGGCCCGTGACTTCGGCGGCCTGTCTTCGCGGCGTTGCAGTGCCGCACCTCGCTTTCGCCCGCTCGCCCGCCACACGGCCGCCTGCGGCCTCCTTGCGCGCCACACAGCACGCCACTGACAGTAATTTCGCCATTGAGGGCCCGGAGGGTCGCGAGCGCCGCCGTGCGGGCGCATTCAGCGCCCCGAGGGCTGCACTTCAACGCATGTGCCCTCCTGCCGCCCGTCCCGCGCTCCGTGCTCCAGACGCGGTGCAGTCTCGCACTTGTGTGTCTCCGTGCAATCCGTCCGTGGCTTCCCGCGACCTCGCACCGCTTGATTTGGGCGCTAGTGCAGCTGGCAGCCCTAGATGGATGTTGCCGCCCTCCCGCACGCCCTCCGAGCGCAACCCGTTTTTCGCCGCTGCCTGATCCATCACACGGCTGCAAGGCTCCGCGAACCCGGACGGGACGGCGTTCCGGGGCCGCAGCGGCCGCGCTCGCGCCGAGCGACAGCCTAGCCCAACCACGAGGCCACCCCCCCGCGCGCGTCTGCAGCGCCACGAGCAGCAGACGGGTCGGGGCTTGAAGGTGGACGAGTTCATCGAGTCCGTCGGGCCCATGCTGTCGGAAACGACGGTCGAGGCGCGCGTCGACGTCCTGGGCAAGCTGTTCGAGCTCGCAGACTCCGACCAGAGCGGCACCATCACCTGGGAAGACGTCTCCGACTACATATACCACCTCAAGGTACGGCTCGAGCGGCTCCCCCCGCCAACCACGTCAAAACGCCACTCCCCCCCCCGCACACAATATGCCGTGTTGGCGCCCACGGAACCGTCCTGCCGGGTCCCGTTCGGCGCCGCAGGAGGCCACGCAGGCGTCGCAGGCCCGCGAGGACTGGCGCATGCTCGATCCGGAGCAGAAGCGGCCGCACATGGCCGGGAACGCGTCCCACACGGAGCCGGTGGAGCGCATTCGCTACTTTCCTGAACTGGACCGCTTCGCCACCGCCAGCCGGGACGGCACCGTGCGGCTGTGGCACGGCCAGACGCTGGCGCCGCAGGGCGTCCTCAGCGCGGGCTCCGCGCACGTCACCGACGTGGTCTACCTGCACGAGCGGTGCGTGCTTGTGGCCTGCTCCCAGGACGGAATCCTGACGCTGTGGCGCATCCGCAAGGGCCACATCTTCCTGCTCGGCCGCCTGCGCGGGCCGAACGTCTCCGTCGGGATCCCGTACAGCCTCTGCGCGGTCGAGATGCCGCGGATCCGCTCGACGTTCGCCTTTGGCGACACGTGCGGCGAGGTCCGGCTGTACAAGGGGGGGTTCTCGGAGCTCCAGGAGCAGATGCATCTGTCGCAGCAGGGCTCGCACTCGCGGGACAACGCCCCGATCGACTGCATGAAGTTCACCGTGCTGGACAAGTCCCACCGCGACTGGGTGACGTGCCTCATAAGCGTCCCGGACTATCGCTTTCTGGTCACGTCGTCGCTGGACGGGACGATCCGCGTGCTGCACCTCGAGCAGGGCGTGTGCATCCGGCAGCTCAACATCCACAGCAAGGGCGTCCACGGGATGCTGCACATGCCGGAGCGGTCGGCGATCGCCTCGTGGGGCGTGGAGTGGGACGTGCTGGTGTGGCACGTGGACCCGGTGGACCCGGGGCAGATCAACGCGACGGTGCCGGGGCACATGCCCGTGCAGGACGTGACGTACGTGCCGCGCTCGCGGCAGATGGCGGTGCTGTACCCCGACTTCCAGATCAAGCTGTTCTCGCTGGGCAGCGGGGAGCCCAAGGTGGAGCAGATCGTGGCGGACCCGAAGGTGTTCCCGACGTTCGCGGACCGGAAGCCCGTCGCGATGGCGCTGGACCCGGTTCGGAACCGCGTCCTCACGGCGGCGAACCGGCCCGTGCCGTTTCCCATCCGCCTGGTGGCCAAGGTGTCCGAGGGGCACAACAGCCCCGTGGCGGCGCTGGCGTACTCGCACACGTTCAACGCGGCGATCACGGGCGACAACGACGCGAACGTCATCGTCTGGGACCTCGACACGGGCGCCGTCCAGTACCGCCTGAACCAGGTCCACCGCGGGCAGCGCATCACGGCCGTGGCGCTGGACCCGACGCACCGGCGGCTGCTGACGGGGACGAACTGCGGGCAGCTGCGGATGTGGTCGTTCACGAGCGGGCAGCTGCTGACGGAGTACATTCACCCGCACGCGGACTCGGAGGTCATGGTGTGCCAAATGTGTTCTCAGGACGCCAAGGGGCAGGGCGGGTGGGTGGTGTACGGCGGGTGGCGCGGCGCGCTGCTCGCGTGGCCGGAGGTGCCCGGGCTCGAGCAGAACACGCAGTTCCGGAGCCTCCCTGGGCACAAGAGCGATGTGCTTTGCATGGATTACGACCCGGGCCAGAACCTGCTGTACACGGGGGACCAGTCCGGGAAGATCATCGTCTGGACGCTGTCGGTGCGCGCCCGCGCGGACCCTGCGTGCGCCCTTCACGCGTGTGCAGTGTCGCGCCACATGCCAAAACGCCAAAGTTGCGCTGCTGATCGCCGTGCGACGCGTTCGCTGCCCCCCGCAGAACTTCTCGAAGAAGCTGACATTCTTGCACACGGAGGTCCTCGGCGCGGCGATGGCCAGCGACATGTCGTGCGAGCACATGGTCCTCATGTCCCCCGGAGGTCGCCCGCGGCAACGCGACTTTTTTGGGTCCTCGGGCCGCGCGCTGCTCAAGGCGGCGTCGCGCCTCGCCGAGGACAATGCGCAGCGCTCGTTCCGCCAGTTCGCGATGGGCGACATCAACGCGCTCAACCGCGAGGCTTCGTTTTGCGGCGACATCGCGGAAGATGATTTGGAGGGCGAGAGCAGCGTGGAGTCGCCCGAGAGGTCCCCGAGGGTGAAGAAGATGTTCAGGCAGCGGAGCTCGCTGGAGATGCAGAAGTCGATCCCCGAACGGAAGCCCACGCAGAAGCTCTTGTCGCACCCGTCCTTCATTGCCGCCGCTGTGCGAGAGAACGCGGGCGGGCCGGGCCTGCTGACCCTCGTGACGGCGACCGCGGACGGCCGCGTGCTCCTGTGGCGGCTCATCGGGCTCGTGCCGTGCCTGATCTCGGTCGTGAAAGGGTCGGTCTCGCGGCACCACGCCGTCAGCGCGATGGCCGCGGACAGCTCGCGGGCGCACCTGCTGGCGGTCGGAGACTCGACGGGCGCGATCCGCATCTGGGAGGTGATCTGGCCGATGGGCCGCGGCGCGCACAGCGCGACCACGCCGCCGTACCTGGACCAGGTGGCGTTCTTCCAAGCAGCTGTGGTCAGGAAGACAGAGGACCCCCCCCGATCGCGTCGCTGGAGTTCGTCGACGCGCGGCCGTCCGCGGAGGTCACGGGGCCGCCGTCGTTCCTCCTCGTGGGCATCGGCGGGTCGAAGGACCCCCTGTTGTTCTCCGTGGACGGAAGACTTGTGGGCAAGTTCTGCGCGGACCGCAAGTGGGACATCCACGACGAGTCGACGTGGATGATGCCCGACGTGGAGAGCGTCATCCCCGCCGTCGACGACGAGGAGATCGACGCTTACGACGACCTCGGCGCCGAGGCGTCGCGCCTGTCGGACGTGGGGCCGTCCGCCGCCGACCTGGGCATGGAGCTCCCCTTCATCGGGCCGGTCAAGTCCGAGCCAGCAGGTGCGCGGGTCGCCTGCGTGCACGTAACCCTGCGAGCGAGCGAGTTTCTGCGCGGTTTGCCGGCCGTTAACCGCCACTGTCTGTTGCATTCGGTGTTTGGTGGGTTTGCCGCTCACGCGCGTCGCGCCCGTGCCCCCCGCGGTCGCAGTGGCGTCGGAGAGGGAGCTGTCGAGGATCCCGTCGTGGGTGCAGACGCGCGGGTTCGGGTCGGACCTCATGCGGCTCCCACAAATACCAGGAACAGGCCAGCCCTCCCTTTCCTTGGAGAAGTCCTGGGGCGGCGGCATCGGCAAGGAGAAGTCGTCCGTCTCGTTCATGCTGCCCGAGGAGCGGACCCGGCCGGGGCTGCAGAAGTCAACGAGCCACCTGTCGACCATCAGCCGCACGTCCGCCATCCGCGGGCTGCGGCGGAGACGCAAGGACGAGTTGGACGCGGTCGACAAGGCGATTGCGCGAGCGACGATGGTGCGGTCGGAGCTCGAGGTGCGGCTGCGCACGGAGCGCGAGGCCGAGCGGGAGCGCATGGAGGAGTCCGCCAACTCGCGGCTCGCGGACGGCGCGGTGGACGGCCTTGACACGGACGGCATGGACACGCAGAGCATGCCGGTGCTGCCGAACCTGACGGGCGACGGGCTGGACGAGGAGACGAGCACGCTGTCGACGGGCACGGCGACGGCGGCGGAGATCGCCGCGCACCGATCTCGAATGACGCTGCTGTACGGGAAGAACCGGGCGGCCGCGGCGGTGGCGACAGGGCCGTCGCGGTCCGGGCCGGCGCAGATGACGGGCGCGGCGGCGAGCTCGCTGTACACGGTTCCGGGGAGGCGCCGGCCGGGCAAGATGATCGGCACGTTCCAACAGATGCCGCTGCCGAAGCTGACGGTGGTGCCGAGCATGAGCGAGTTCCTCGCGAGCACGCGCGGGAAGAAGCGCGATGTGCCGAAGCGGAAACCAGGTGTGGCACAGCGGCGCCGTCGCGATCCCGGAAGCGCCAGTGCCGGCACGCACACGTGCGTCGATCGCGCGTGTCCTGGATCGCTGTCGCGTCGACGAACCCCCGCCCTCCCCCCGCGCCGCTTCGCAGTCGGGAAGAAGGGCGATCGCAGGATGCAGATGCAGGACGTGGAGGTGGACGACTCCTGGCTCGAGGAGGTGGAGCAGCGGCGCGCGGAGACGCCGACCATGGAGACGATGATCGGGCTCGACGCGGACTGGCGCGCGAAGATCAAGCAGCGCGTCGCGGCCGAGCAGCAGCGCAAGCAGCAGCGCATGGGCAAGACGCGCTCCAAGCGGTTCGGTTCCATCGTCCACGCCGCCACGGCCGTCAGACACGGCTTTGGGGGGTCCCACGACGGCCCGTCGCTCCCGCGTGTGTCCGAGAAACACGAGGAAGGCGACCCGGGGCACTCGATGCGGTCCAGCCGGCAGTCGCTGTCGCGGACGCCGTCGGAATTGCATGGCTCGCCGTCGCTGGCGCAGCAGCCCTCCACGGCGCTGGCGCGGAACCACAGCCTGGCGCGCACGACGACCGTGGACTCAGTGGCGGGGCCGAGCGCGTTCATGCGCGTGTCGACGGTGCAGGAGGAGCCCGCCTCGCCCCACGGCACGGAGCGCCAGAGCCGCGCTGAGAAGCTGGCTGCGGCGCGGGCGGTGGCGGGGGGGCGCGACTCGCTGCCGGGCGGCAAGAAGAAGAAGAAGGGCCTGCACGAGATGCCCGAGCCATCGAGCTACTTCAAACAGTACCAGCAGCTGCTGAAACAGTCAGCGGACAAGTTCAAGCACAAAGAGCGCGTGCGACGGAGGACAGAGCAGAAGCTCGCGCTCGACCGGGCGAAGCTGGAGCGGCCGCTGAACCCCGGCGAGATTGCGCCGCAGCTGTCCATCCACGAGAGCCTCCTGTTGGACGCAGGTGAGGGTCGAGAGCACGGGACATGCCCTGCCGTGCCCGCCCGCGCCCGCCGGCGTGCGGAGGAGGGAGCGGACGTGCGAGCGTTGCGTGGGGTCGCGGTGTGCGGCTGCTTTCATTTGCGTTGCTTCAGGGTGTCGTGCGAGCGCCTGATCCCCTCAGTCTCGCGTGTGTCGATGCAGTTGACTCGGCGGCGACAGGAACCGAGGAGGAGGCCGGGGAGGAGACGCGCAAGTCCCCGCACCCGCACGAAGACGACGGCATGTCGATGCACAACCCAGAGAGCCGGCGACCCACGCAGCACGGCATTTTAGACCTGGAAGAGCTCAACGCCAAGAACGAGAGGATGGCGGTGGCCAACGCCGCGGTCGGGGCGTTCATGTCCTCGAGCAACGACGTTGACCTCGCGGCCAACATGCGAAAGCTCATCACGCAGGTGGAGGCCGGGGTCGGCGACCCTGCGCTGCTGCCGGAGTGGTATCGCGACGACCACTCAAAGGAGAAGCGCGACTGGGTGTCGCGGAACGGGCCGCGGAAGATCTCGAGGGAGGAGATCGAGGAGCGCGTGCAGCGCAAGGCCGTGATGCGGGCCAGCTCGCGCACGCAGGGGCTCGGCGGCCCGTCGTTCACCTACAAAGGCCTGTAGACGGTGTCTGTCGCGACACTGCCTCAGTCGCACACTCCAGGGGTGTAACGAAGAATCTCTGACAGCGTTGCGTCAAATGAGTGTGCGAGCGAAGCACTTACAAGCCACGGCGTGCCGCTCCAGCACCCGGAGCACCCGCCCCTGGCTGCACGCGCGGTATTCTCGCACCGCGTCTACGCGGTTGCCTTGGAGGTCGTGGGAATGAGCTCCTCCCTGCCGTTGAGGTCCCAGATGCTCCAGATCAGGCACGCCGCGATCGCGAGCCACACGAGCGACGGCGCGAGCACGTACGCGGCCTTGGGGAGCGTCTGCGCGTACATGTGCGTGGCGAACGCCGCCGAGGCCCACACGAAGAGGACGCCGAGCGCTGCGCCGCCCTTGCGCAGCTCCACGTTGTTGATGTGGTTCCACGTGTCGCCGATGGCGAGGTGCAGCATGAACGCCATGATGGGCACGCACTGCAGACAGCGAGCACGCGCCACGAGTCAGCTCGCCGACCAACGGCAGTTGGTTAACCAAGGCAGGGTGTCTCGTGACGGTCTGCCGGCCGGACATGGTGCCGATCAGACGTGACATAGAGGGTTCGGGTGGGCGGCGCACCAGGAGGGCGTCGTTGGCCTGCCAGATCATCGTTGCCGACGCTGCACGGAGGACGGCGATGGTACTCCAAACGATGGGGAACACCACCGGGGGGGGCTGCCACGACGGCCGCTTGACCTCCCACACGGCGCCCGTACCATCTGCGAGGAGGCCGTGGCCGCGGTGTCATCATCAAGCCTCAGCGTGTCGCGATGCGAGCAGCAGTGCGGTGTGTGCAGGTGCAGGTGCGCTGGTTGCCCTGGCCGGCTCGGGCCACGCTCCGCCTCCCGTAGGTTCGGTGATGGGGCGCTGCGTACCTGCTGAGGGGCGGCGGGCGTCGAGGGGCGAGAACACGCGCGACTTGATCGACATTGTGAAGAAGAACACAAATACGAACGCGGTGCCCCACGGCTGGGCCGTCAGCGGGCTCGAGGGGTGCGAAACAGCAAACTGCACCGCCGCGAGGGCTGCAGTCATCACGCCGACCTGCAGCGGGGCCGTGCGGGAGCCGCTTCCTGGTGTGTGAGAGGTGTCGAGCGGTCGAGCTGCTGTCTGTGCCACGTTGATGGGAATCGAGGTTGCGTACTAGTCATTGTGGATACCGTGTATCTCAACACACCAGAAAATGCGCCAAGATCGCGTCGGCTGCCGCCAGTCGCGCGGGCGATTGGCTGGCTGGGCAAGGTATCCAGGCGCGACGGCCTCACCTCGACGGTCGTCGCGCCAACGTACTTCGCGATGCGACCGACATCGATGGAGCGGTCGGTGCCCGCGACCTCGGACTTGGTGGAGTCAGCAGCGGCGGCAGGCGCAGGGCCCCGGCAGGACCACTCTACGCGGCCGAAGCGCACGGCGGGCCGCGGCTGCGTCGCGAGCGGCCGCACAGAAGCCCCCGACGCCTTGTTGCTACTACATGCGCGCAGGACGCACGGCCTGCTGGCCACGAGACCCGCGGTCTGCATCGTCCGCGGCTCAATCCCTACTCGCGTCTGGAAGCACAAGTCGTCCCGAACCGACGGTTTCTCGGCAGGAACGAGCCCTGCTGGCGATATGCAGAGGAAGACACTTGCTGTGTGTATTTACTGCCGCCAGATGTCGCTCCGGAACGCCAACTACGCCGCGGCGCGGTCGATGTACTCCCCCACCATGTCACGTCAGGCCCCGACTCCCCTACGCAAAAGTAGCGTTCGCTGCACCCGCGCACGCTACGAAACGCGCGCCCCGAACACCTGCGCCGCCCCACGCAGCCCGCTCACACGGCGGCGCTCTCCACGCCCTGCTCTACCTCCGTCGCCACCTCCGTGACGTCCTTGCTGACCCCCCTCCCCGGCATCAGCGCCTGCTCCCACAGCGGCACGAACCGCGGGTGCCCGTACCACTGCCGGTCGGGCCCCTCGCCCAGCGGACTGTGGTACACCGCGTCGATGTTAATTTGCGCCGCGCCCGGGAGGTGCGCCGTCTCCACAGGCGTGATGCCGTCGCCCCACGCACGCGCGTCGCCGCACACCTGCTGGTACCCCGCCCCGACGACAATGCGCTGCAGCGACGCCCCGCGGTCCCCGAGCGCGGCGCCCTTCAGGAAGCGCCCCGCCACCGTCGTGTACGCAACGTACTCGTCCGCGCAGCCCCCGCAGGCCTCGGAGAGGTACGTGAGGATGCCGCGGGTCTGGTCGATGACGCCCTCGGGGGGCGGGAGGTGCGGGGAGCCGAGCGACACGAACGCGTCGACCCCGTGGCGCAGCGACGCGTGGTACTCCATCATGTAGAGGCGGCCCATCCAGCCGCCCGCCGAGTGCGCGAGGAGGGTGACGGGGCCGCCGTCCGTGGCCTCGCGCGCGCGCTTCACGGCCGCCTCGGTGCGCTTGAGGTACCAGTTCACGGTGGGCCGCGGCTTGAGGGTGCCTGCGAGGCCACGTTGCACGGCGGCGCGAAAACGCGGTTTCGCAGCGCCCGTGGTCGCGCAGGGTCTCGGTCCGCGGTGGAGAGCTGTCGGCGGCTGTGGAGGTCTGCGTTGCGAGGACGCCGGCGCGGGTGCGCGGTACGCATGAGTGCGAAAGGGGGGGGGTTGGTACCTTTCCAGTAGTTGGGGTCGACGAGGCCGGCGGCGTTGCGTGCCCAGTCGAGGCGCGCGACCTGCGCGACGTCGACGTGGACGTCGAGGCGGTCGCGCAGGAGGTCGGCGAGGCCGTCGTAATCCTTGGCGTTGTTCCCTAGGCCAGGCAGCACAACCACCGCGCGCTTGCTCGCCCGGGCGGCCTGCACGACCGACGAGGGGCGGAGAGTGCGTGTGGGTGGGGCGGTGTTATGAAACGGTGCGTGTGCGTCGAATTGCCCTGTCGCGGTGCTCTAGGCGCAAAAACGCGCACGCGCGGCGGGAGCTCCCGGGCGGTGGACGTGCAAGGATGGCGGGCGTTCTCCGTTCTCGATGTGACTGACACGTGAATGGACCGAGAATGAGCCGCATGGATGGGGTTTCTGGCCGTGAATGCGGCGAGGGTGGATGAGGGGCCCACGCACCACTGCACGCGACCTGCGGTGCGAAGCAGCGCGAGAAGCGCTTCGCGGGGCCCGCGTGGAGCCAAGGGACTGGACTGTCATGATGGGTGCGGACTTTGGCTCAGAATGAGCGCTTCACGCCACGGGACCTTGCTCAGCAAAAGATTGCGCGGTCCGCACTCCTTGAGCCGCGAAATGCACGAGAGCTCCGTCCAGGGCCCGGATACAACGACAAGATCGACGTTTCGAGCGCTGCGTTGCCCAAAATATCATGTCCGCGTCAGTTCCGCCCGACTCGCAGCCACACATCCCGCAGGGCCAGTCGGACCCGGCCAGCGCCTCTGTCGCGCGTCATGGCGGCCGGGGCGCATCCGCTGCCAGCACAGGCAAGCACGTTGCAGGTCCAGGGCGCGTTGCTACGTCCGACGCGGCGCTGAGCGTTGCAGCGCCTCGCACAGCGTTTGACGCGTTGCAGGCCGCGCCCTCTAGCGCCAGGGCGTCTCCCGGGGCGCGCGGGCGGTCGCGGCTCGGCGTAGGTTCTTGTGGAGGTAGCCTGGAGTCTCTCGGGGCACTGGCCGCCCCGGGGGGTGGATGCTGCGAGCTTTCCAGGCCCTGCGAACGCACGCTGAGGCGTGGGGAGATCGGCGCCGGAGCGCGCTGAGTCAGGCGCTGAGGGCCGCCGGCCGGGTTCGCAGGGAGGGGACGAGATGGTGAAGGGGAAGGAGAGCCCGTCGAACATCGAGATTTACCTCAGGCTGAGGCCAGTGCCCCGGCCCAGCCCCAACTTGACATGGGACCCCATCGAGAGCACTGTGCTGTTCCAGGCCCCGAAGGACGCCGGCATGGGGTACGTGAACAATCAGAGAGAGGCCCAGGAGTACAAGTTCAATGGCATCCTCGGGCCGGACTCCAAACAAGACGAGGTGAGCTGCCAACCCACGCGAGCCCAGGGCGGCCCCGTGCGCGCCGGTGCACCTCCCTGCGCCCCCCCGGCAACGCACACGACGCTAGCAGGCGCGTTCAGGGCGCAGTCAGGTCGACTCGCGGGCCGAGCTGCTCTGTTTCGCGGCAGGAGCCCTGAGCGGCAGCAACCAACGCACGTCAGCCCTGCGCCGCCAACAGGCCCGCGCTGCTCCCGGTCCGCCCAAGTCGCGCTCAGAGGTCCGTTGTCCGCCCCGTCCGGCCGCCCGCAGGTGTTCACTCGCGTTGCGCAGCCCGTGGTGGCCAGCGCGCTCGACGGGTTCAACGGGACAGTGTTCGCGTACGGCCAGACGGGCTCCGGGAAGACGTTCACCATCACGGGAGGCGCGGAGCGCTACGTGGACCGCGGCGTCATCCCGCGGGCCATCTCCCACGTCTTCTCTGAGATCAACAAGCGCTCCGACTGGCAGGTACGACATGGCGCAATACCCCCCCCCCGCCCCCCCGCGCACCACGCGCACCGCAGCCCCGCATCCGTGCTGCGCACCGCGGCCCCGCGCGCAGCCCGCTCCCTGCGACACCAGGCTGCGGTCCTCTTTCCGCCGTGTCGCGCCCGACAGCCCCGCGTCGCCCCCCGCCGCAGTTCACGGTGCACATCTCGTACCTCGAGATCTACAACAACACGGGGTACGACCTCCTGGACCCGCACAAGGACATCCAGATGCTCGAGGACCTCCCGAAAGTCAACTTGCTGGAGGACGACGACGGCAACATGCACTTCAAGAACCTGAGCGCGCACCGCGCGACGTCGGAGGAGGAGGCGCTCAACCTGCTCTTCCTCGGCGACACGAACCGCACGATCGCGTCCACGCCCATGAACATGGCGTCGTCGCGCTCGCACTGCGTGTTCACCGTCGCGCTCGAGGCGCGGCGGCCCGGGTCGGACACCGTGCGGCGCTCGAAGCTCAACCTGGTCGACCTCGCCGGGTCCGAGCGCGTTTCGAAGACCGGTGCGGACGGCGCGCTGCTGCAGGAGGCGCGGTACATCAACGTGTCGCTGCACTTCCTGGAGCAGGTGATCGTGGCGCTGCAGGAGCGGAGCATGGGGCAGGCGCGACGGCACGTGCCGTACCGCAACAGCATGATGACGATGGTCCTGCGGGACTCGCTGGGCGGCAACTGCAAGACCACGATGGTGGCAACCATCAACCCCGAGACCGCGCAGCTGGACGAGAGCTCGTCGACGTGCCGGTTCGCGCAGCGCGTCGCGCTCGTCAGCAACGAGGTCCGCCGCGCCCCCACGCGCCCACCGCAGCGCGCACCGCGCCGTCCGCGCCATCTGCGCCGCGCAGCCCCGCCGCTCACCCCGTGTCGCACCCCCGCGCGCGTCGTTGGCCGCAGGCGTCGATCAACGAGGAGATGGACCCGTCGCTGCTGATCCGGCGCCTCAAGCAGGAGGTGCGCGACCTCAAAGACCAGGTCCGACTGCTCAAGGGCGACGACCAAGGGCGCGGGGAGCTGACTCAGGAGGAGTTCGGACACCTGCGGAAGCTGGTCGGCGAGTACGTCGGCAGCGCGGAGCCGGACGCCGCGCTCAACCTGGGGGGGGACATGGCGTTCATCAAGGGGGCGTTTCAGGTGTTCAAGGAGATGCTGCGGTCAGGGGGGGGGAGTGTTGCGGGCGGGGGCGCGATGGTGCCGCGCGCGAGCGCGAAGCAGGTGGAGGAGGAGGAGGTGCCGGAGGGCGGGGGTTCAGGGGGGGGAGTGCCGGGGGGGGTCCCGCAGGAGGAGGTGCAGGCTTTGGTGGACCAGGCGCGGAAGCTCAAGCTGCAGCTGCAGCAGCGCGACAACGAGATCTCGATCCTCGTCAACATGCTCAGCAAGCGCGACGGGTCCGCGGCCGCCGCCGCGGCCGCTGGGGGCGTGTCGGCGGCCGCCGCTGCGCAGGCCGCGGGAATGCCGCCGCTGCAGCGCCCGTCCACCGCGCAGCTCAACGCGTCCGCCGTGTACGCCACGCCCGCCGCGGACGCGCCGGCCGCGCAGGGCGACGCCCAGCGGGGGGAGTCCCAGGCCGCAATTGACATGCTAATGGACCCCGCCATCCTGCAAGACCGGAACCGCGCGTTCGAGCTCTTCCGGAAGAGCTACCGCAAGTCCCAGGCGATCGAGGACAACAAGATGCTGCTCAAGGAGAAGTACGACGCCGCGAAGGCCCTCGGGCACCGCGTCAACGCCGCGAAGGGCCGCATCAACGAGCTGAAGGGCGCCATCGAGAGAGAACGGATGCGACAGTCGGCGGCGGCGCTCTCGGACCCCGACGCGCCCGCGCCGGAGGAGTCCGAGGCCGAGGCGAGGCTGCGGCACGAGATCGAGACCGAGAAGGCGGCGTACAGGGAGGCGTTCGAGGGGTTGAAGGCGTACAAGCACGAGATCGAACACATCCAGATGCTGCTCGAGAAATCCCGCCGGAACCTGCAGAAGGACTTCGAGCAGTGGCTCGCGGTCATGGTGCGCCAGACCGGCGGCGCCGGCGCCGCTCCGCCGGCCAACGGCAGCGCGGGGGCGCCCAGCGGGAGCAGCACGGTGCGCGTGGTCAATGGCGGCGGTGCGCCGCCGCAGCCCGCGGCGTCCTCGCTGCAGGACGCGCTGCGCGCGAATGCGGGCGCGGCGCCTGCGCCTGCGCCTCAGCCCGCTGCTGCGGCCGGGGCCGCGGGGGGTGCGGTTCAGGACCCTGAGGTGATGCGACTAGTGCAGCCCATGTTGACGGGCGACGAGGCCGCGGACCGCGACATCATCAAGTTCTTCCAGGCGCGGCAGTCGCTGCTGAAGCAGCGGAGCGGGCCGCTTCAGCCGTAGCGCGGTGAGGGAGGAACGCGAAGATGGGCAGTTTGAGTTGTGTTGGAACGTATCTTTGGATATTCCACGCCGCTGATGCCGTTTCGCGTCGTAGCAGACGGGGCGGCGCACGCAGTGTGAGCGGTCTGGCTCGCGCGAGCTCACACGGGTCGCGGCGCGCGCGCAACCGCGCCTCCGTAGTTGTGCAACCAACATTCGAGAAAGCAGGTCTCAAAACGACGGCTACACCCTGGCCGTCGGCGCCGCGGGCGCGCGCACGGGCGCGCGGACATTCGAGAGCTCGAGCGCGGTCAGCACGAGCGCGAGCGCGTCCACGTCCACATCCATCGCGCACGTCGACACCGCCAGCAGCGCGTACGCCTGCGTGGCCGTGGTCCGACTCACGCTCGGCAGCCACCGCAGGATAATCCGCACGGCCTGGTCCCGGCTGATGCGCCCCACGTCCTCCCCGACCAGCTTATCCAGCCACTTGTTATACCTTATCTCCCCGCGCTGCAGCAACTGTTCTGCAAAGTACCGCTGGATCTCCACGGGCGAGTAGTCCCCCGCGTGCTGGTCGTCGTACTCGTCCAGCAGCTCCAGCCGGTCCACGGGCTTCACGTCCGGGTACAGCAGCCGCAGCAGGCTCTCGAACGCCTCGTGGCCCTGCGTGCGCGTCTCGTCGACGATCCGCGCCAGCTCGACCACGCACCACCACAGCGGGTCCGGCACCTCGCCCCCCAGCGCGCGGACCATCAAGTCCAGCAGCGGGTCCTCCTGGTGCGCGTTCTCCAGCGCCGTGAAGATGCCGTGCATCATCAGCAGCGAGGCCTGCTTGTTGCGGTAGACGAGCTCCAGGCACCGCAGGCAGTGGTCCCCGAGGGACTCGCGCGTCTGCGCGAGCTGCCGGATCTGCGCCATGATCTCCACGCTGTCCACCTCCGCGAGCGGCAGCGGCGTGATCTTGGCGTCCATGTCGCGCATGTACTTGGCGCGCATGACCGACATCATCTGCGTCCGCGCGTCGTCGGGCGACACGTTCCGCGGCACGCGCGGGTCCACGTCCGTGTCCGTCGCCTCGCAGCGGTGCACGTAGCTGTTCCACATGGGGTTGCCGGCGCCGGGGCCCTTGAGCCGCAGACCGGCCTCGTTGAGCGGTTTCCGGAGCGCCTTGCCGCGCCGCGCGACCGGGTGGTCGCCGGGGAGGTGTCCGCGGCGCGTCTTGGACTCCACGGCGGACTCGAGCTCGTCGGGGTGGACCATGAGGGACACGGCGGACTTTTGTATGTGGTGTTTGCGCGCCGCCTGAGTCAGGTGCTTCTCGAGGACGCCGACCTCGGACTGGATGGCCGCGAGGTCGGAGTTGAGCTCGGCCTGCGCGCGCTGGAAGCGCTGGTCGCGGGCGGCCATCGAGAGGCCGGACGCCAGCTCTCCGCACGGCGGGAGGAGGCCCTCGGCGCGCATGCCCGTCTCGAACTTGTCGATGCGGATGTTCTGCAGCGCCATCAGCTGGTCCACCAGCTTCGCCGCGTCCGCCCAGAACCGCGCCGCGCGATTCCGCCGGTTCTGCAAGCACGTCCACCGCAGCACATGAGCTCAGCTCTCACTGCGCTCGCGCCATCAGCGCAGCGCTGCGCTGCGACGCACACGTCGGAGAGATGCGAGCGAGGCGCGGTGCGCACCTGGCGGCCGTCCTTCTCCGCCTCCGGCGGGAGCTGCTGCGCCGCGGGAGCCACGATGGAGAAGGCGCTCTTGGCCAGCTCGTCGACCCGCGTGGAGCCCTTGTGCTTCCGGACCTCCTCCTCGGCCTTCTGGAGCTGCGCCTTCACGCGCTGCAGCTCCTGCGCGATCGACTGCGACTCCATCCTGCCCTGCTCCATGAGCTGCCGCTTCTCGGCGCGCATCGCCCGCAGCTCGCGCTCGCGCTCCTCGAGCCGCTGCTCGGCCGCCTGGATCTGGATCTGCAGGTCCTCGACCTCCCGCTGCACCTGGCGGTTCCCCACGCCGCTGGAGTTGGCGCCGAGCGCTGTCAACCGCTCGCGCATGCGCGTCAGGTCGGCCTGGGCGGCGTTCAGCGACTGCTGCGTCTCCTCGAGCTCCTGGAACATCGGCGGGTGCGCGTCCCTGCGCGGAACGGCCGCGACGGAGGAGAAATGACGCAACATGGCAACAAAAGTGCGCCGTGCGGCGTCGCGGCGCACCGTCCTGGCTCGACGCGCGAGCTGGAAGGTCGTTAGGGGGCTGGGTGGCTCGCCGCGGCGGGCGCGCACCTGAGCGTCGTGCCCGGCAGTGGGGGCTGGAGGAGGTCGTCAGGCGAGACGTTGGCCGACACGTAGAGGGAGTTGTAGAACTCGGCCATCGTCTTCGCCATGATGCCTGAGAGCCCGCCGAACGCGCCCGAGGAGAGCAGCTCGCGCATGAGCGCCACGTAGCAGGAGAGGCGTTTGCGGGATGGGCGCTGGGCCTGCGTGCCGCTGTCGATGTCCGACTCCCCCGCGGCCGCGAGCAGCTCCCGCAACATGATCTCATACTGCGGGCCGGACGGGGGAGCGCGTGGTGGGGGGCGCCGTAGCCGCGGGAGGCAAGCGCGCTGCCTTTGAGCTTCCGTGGCCCGTGCAGGGGTGTTCGGCGCGACTCGCGAGACTTCGCACAGGGCGGCAGATCCGTATCGATACATTGGGTCGGTTCAGCGGCATCGAGGCGCGCGAGATGCCCTCGCGAGGACGCGGGCGCCGTGCGTCCCGCCTCAGGCATGCTGCGCACGAACCTCGCCGGTTTCCCGACGTACTGGTGCGCGGGACCCAAGGAAAACGGGCGGGAAGGACGGAACGTACCTGCAGGGACCGCGAGCGCGGCTGCCCCTGCATCTTGGAGGCGACCGCGCTCCGCGGTGCAGTTGACATGATGGCGCTCCCTTCGCTTCCAAAAGCCTAGTCCCGAGCGGCTTCCGCGCCGTGCTGCGCGATGCCTCCCCTCTCTCCGACCAGAAGAAGTGGCGGAGTTGCGGCGACGCGCTCTCGCGCTGCGGGCTGCGTCAGAAAGCCAGGAACGCCTGGAACTCACGCCCGTACGCGCCGCCCAGGGGAATCCCTGCCCTGTCTCGGCGTCACTGTATGCTCACCAGCACTCTGCCTGCCAGCCGGCGTGGCCGCGACCCGACGAAACCCACGGGAGCGGCCGAACACCGTGTTAGAAGCGGCGTCAACACCCCCCCCGCCACTGGCCGCATCAACACGGAGCGCGCGCACCCTCAGAAACGCATCACACTGCCCCTACCTCTACACGGGAGCTCGCCCCGACACCCTGCCATCGTCACCACCCCGTCACCACCCCGTCGTGGCGCACGTTGACGACAGGCGCCGGCTCGCTGGGTCCGGCGAGGACGTGCTCTATGCACGCCTCCGCGGCGTCGCGCGGGTGCTGCCAGCCGTCCACGCCCGCGGTGCACCCGGTGAACGACGACAGCCCCGTTGCCACCTTCCCAGGGTCCACGAGGGACACCGCAACGCCCTCCGGGGCCAGCTCCCGCGCCAGAAGCACCGCGGCCATGTTCAGCGCGCACTTGGACATCCTGCGCGGGATCCGCAGCGCCTGTGGGGTCGGCCGCGGGGCGTGCACGTGCGCACCACGCCGGAAGAAGCACGTGGTGTTTCACGCCGGCGGCCGGCGGTTCCGTGCACGTGGACCGGAGCCGCGGGTGCACGACGGCGAGGGCTGCGTCCGGGCGTGCGTTCGGAGTTTGACTATGCGGGCGGACTGCTCACCGGTATCCGTAGCACCCGTCCGGTCTCCCGCCCGACGCCGTGTCCTGGAGGCTGCCCATGCGCCCGGACAGGAACACCAGCTTCGAGCCTCTCTGAAAGGCTCCTCGGGAGACGAGCACCTGCGCCATCAGCAGCGGGCCTGCCGCGTTCACCCGCCACTGCAGTTCCAGGTCTTCTGCTGTCGCGCTCGCCAGGGTATCTGGCTGGAGAGATCCCGCGTTTGAGACGAACAGGGCTATCTTCCTTTCTCCTATAGCCTGAAATACCGGCTCCAAGCTCGCAGCAGCCTCCCCCGCGCTCGCACGCGCCACGTCGACTGGCGCCGCCACCGTCACCCCTGGCAGCGCACTAAGCTCCTCACTCGGCGCCCTGCACGCCGCTACGACGTCGTAGCCGCGCCGCTGCAGTCCCTCGCTAAGATACAGACCCGTTCCGCGGTTCGCCCCCGTCACCACCGCGACGGGACGGGAGGCGTCCATCATTGTGTTGACACGATGACCTCAGACGGCGCGTGGTCCCGCAGCAGCAGCGGACGCTCGCGCGCAGGGGCGCCGGAACACACGGCCGCACCGCCGCGCGCGCAGGACGCCCATGATGCCGCGGAGCCGCGGCGCGCCACCTGACGTCATGTCTCGTGGGTCGGACCGAGCGCGCCCGACAGCAGCATCACATCATGGCGCGCCCCGAGGTCGCGGCGCGGGCACAAGCACCCCAGACGCGCCCCGGGTACGCCACTCACCGCGATGTGAACGGCGAGCGAACTGCGCGCCCGTCGGCGACGTGCGTGCCTGCGAGGCACGCTCACGCACGCACCATGGACTCGACCGCAACGACGGATTCCTCTCAGCCTGAAACCCAGGGTGAGACGTTGAGACCGGAGAGATGGACACGGACTAGGCTAGACCACCGGCTGACGGGTGCGTTGCGGGCCGAACGACGCAGAGACGCGGAGGTGCCCCCTCTCTGTTGGCGTGTATGGGCTGCGCGGGCGCGGTCCCCCGTGCGCGTGTCGCGCGTGAGTTACGGTGTACGCGCCAATATTGACGTGGACCGCCGCTGCGCGCAGGGACTACGCCCGTCCCGTCCTCTTTCTGGGAGTCGGCCACGGTGGCCTCCCGCTATGACCACACACCCAGCACCGCCTAGTACGACGAAGGATCGATGAGGTTCGTCTAACGGCGCAACGCCCGTGCTTGTCTGCTCATGCACGATGCTGGGGCCGCGTGGCGAGCTGTGCGGCGCGTGTCACGCGGACCCCCGCGGCGCTGCTAACTGTCTGTCGAGAGCTGGGGGCACGCTCACGTAATGGACCGTAATTCGCGCACATATCCCAGTCGCGACGCGCGAATCGCACTCATGCGCCCATGGAAAGTCGAGAAATGTGCTCAGACATGAGCGTTCGAGCCGCTCTGCGCGTCGCGCCGCCCCATATTACTCTTACCCAACTGGTTTACCCACTGTGGCCGCAGCGACCGCTCCTCAAATGTGACGTGGATTGAGTTGATTCGCCCGCAACGATGTCGCCTGCCATTCCCGCAGCCCTCGCGCGCAAAATGCGCGGCGGACGGCCCGAAATCCCATCTTCGCGTGTCAGCTTGTCCTGCGCTGAGTTGCCTGGCTGCACGCGAAGATGAGATTTCGGGCCGTCCGCCGCGCATTTTGCGCGCGAGGGCTGCGGGAACGGCAGGCAACATCGTTGCGGGCGAATGAACTCAATCCACGTCACATTTGAGGAGCGGTCGCTGCGGCCATAGTGCCCCTGAGTGGGTAAACCAGTTGGGTAAGAGTAATACCTGGGCTGTGTAGCGACCCCACACCATTGCACGAGCGCCCGCGGCCAGGCGCACTGAACCCACACGTGTCCGCGAGCCCCGTGTCCCTGCAGCGCACGCACATCGCGCCGCCAAGCGCGACAGCGGCAGCAGCCTGACCCGTGCATTACCAACCCCACTACCACACTGCTACTACTCCCAGCCCCATCTCGAGATCAAGATGACATCTAAAGATCCCACGAGCCCATCCCGAGCCCTCCGGCCGCTCCGGCTCCCAGTGACCTGCTCCGGGGGCGCCGAGCGATCGGCGCTCGCCGGAAGCAAGCAGGCCGCAGTCTAGGGAGAGAAAACTGCTAGGATGCTTGGCACTCACCAACCAATCCCCATCTCTGGTCATCTTTTTGGTTCTCGACGTCACGATGGATGGATCCACCGCGCACTTCCACCCTTCCAGGCCCGAAGTCATCGTCCTCGACCTCGTCTTCGCCGCCGTCGGAACTGTCTGGCGGCCGCGAGGACCCCGCGAACATCCTCCGTCGCACGCCTGACGCCGCACCCCTGGTCGGCGGCACAGTTGTGAGAAAGTCACCTCAGGGCCGTTCCTCGACTCGCAGCGACGCAGGACCGTCCTCGCCGGGGGACCGCCGTGTGCGGCGCGGCCTGACGCGTCGGCCGTCGCCACGCCAGCCGGCGCGCGTGTTTGTGCACAGGTGTGCGATTGGCGCCTTCGCGCGAGTCGCGCGTTGGACGCGACGAGACTGCGGCGGTGGCGCCAAGGACGAGGCGGCCTTGGCCTGGGCTGCGGAGCTTCTGGCGGCACGGCAGCTCGTCCCACGTGGCATGATTTCGCTCTGGTTGCGTCGACGGGCTCCTCCAGACGCTGAATTCGCGGCATGTACACTCCGTGTCCGAGAAGCGGTGGGCCACGATCAGTTCCGGCGCAAGAGTCGGTCGACCGCGAGAGTGCCTCGGTCAGACCTCGACCGACACAAACCGCGGCAAGCTGCGGCCCTCAACCGCTCGCCCGCGAACGTGAGCGCCGCACGTCGTGTCGCGCGACACGTCTCGAGGTTTTGCTGCGCATATACTGGCCAAACATGCGGCTCGCTGCGAGCACGCTGCAGCGTCGTGGCGCCCTGCCTTCGGGGCCGCCGTCGTCGTCCAGGCCCGGAGGCAGCCGCGGTGCGACCCCCTGCGCGCACTTCGCAATCATGAAGCGAGACGCGCCGCGCTCGAACGTCGCTCGACCCGCGGGCGCGCTCAACGGCTGCGGTAGTTGGACCAAATTTCGTGCAGGGTTTCCCGCGCGGAATCCGGCCCGGCGCGGCGACTCGCTCCGGTTCCGGCCAAGCAAGAAGCCCTCGGACGGGGGCGGGGGCGCGTCGCAGAGCTCCGGGGACGCCCTGCTGCCCGCGAAGGCCCCAGTTGTCGAGCCTGCAGTTGGAAACGTCTTGGAGCCAGCCTCCGTTGCGCTCCCAGGAATCTCTCCAGACGCTCCCGCGGTGCGCGCCTGCTCGCTCTCGGTGGCAGTGCCCAAGGAGCACATCCCGGATGTCCAGCCGCCCAGGGCCGTCGAGAACACGCCTTTCCTAGGCACCATCTTTCCGACGCGGACGTCTCGCTTCGGACGGTGGGTGAGGCGCAACGTTCCGGGGCCGCTGAGCGTGCTCATGGGCTGGGGAGCGGTCACCGGCAGCTGCCTGCTCTCGCTGACCGCGCACCACTTCGTTCCCCCGGGCACCGTCCAACACTGGGCGCTCTCCTTGAGCGGGCTCCTGTTCGTGGCCGTCGTCCTTCCGCTCCTCGACGTCGCCACCGGCGCAGAGGCCACTTCACAGCCAGTCTTCCCGAGGTACGCACGCCGGAAATATCACGCCCAGCGACCCCAGGGCAGACCGACCCACCCTGGGCTGCATCTCGCGCCATGTAGCCTCCAAGGCGCCTCGTACGACGTTCTCCCACGCTCCGCGCCACCATACATCCACGTGTTTGCCTCCAACTCAACCAACCAGCCCGCCAAGCCCCAGAATCGCCCGTGCGCGCGCCGACACACCAACTTGCCCGCGTCTCTCCGCAGCCGCCCGGGCGAGGCCGCGCTGTTCCAGGCCGTGCAGCTGCTCGTCCTCCCCGCGCACCTCGCGGTCGTCGCAGCCTGGGTGCACGCGGCGGCCACCGTCCCGTTCAACCCCCTCCTGTGGGCCGCGTGGTTTGCCTCGACGGCGGCGCACGGCGGCGTCGCGTTCACCGCCGCGCACGAGGGCGTCCACCGCGGCGGCTGGCAGGGCATCGCGGCGCGGATCCTGCTCGCGTCGTGCTGTTACGGCCACTGGGAACAGGGGCACCTGGCGCACCACGCGGCTGCGGGGACTGAGCGGGACGCGGCCACGGCGCGGCTGAACGAGCCGCTGCTGCCGGACTTCCTGGTGAGGAACGTCAAGGGCGCGTGGGCGGACGGCGTGGCCGCGGGTGGGAGGGCTGGCATGGCGCGATGGGCGGGCGCCAGCGTGGCGTTCGGGTGGGCGGCCGCGCTCGCGGCCGGCCCGATGGGCCTCGCGGGCTTCCTGGCGTGCGCGGCCTCGTGCATCACGATGCTCAACTTCGCAGGTATGAACCCTGAAGAGATCAACGCCCCCCCCCCTCCCAAAACCTTTTTCGTCGTTCCGCGCAGCATGCTCAGGCTTCCGGCCCGTGCTCTCGCGCGCGCGCAGACTACATCGAGCACTACGGTCTGCAGTTCCCGGAGCACGCCAGGCGGCGCGACCCCGTGTCAGTCACGTGGGACGCTGACTGGATTGCAAGCAACTGCGCCACCTTCTTCCTGCAGCGGCACTCGCACCACCACCGCCAGCCGTCGCGCGCGTACTACGCCCTCCGCTCCTTCCGCGACCGCGCCGACGCCCCCAAGATGCCAATGTCGTACCCTGCGATGTTCCTCCTGGCCGCGGTGCCGCCGTTGTGGTTCCGGGTAATGAACCCGCGCGTGCGGCAGCACCAGGAGCGGGTCGTGAAGGAGATGATCGACGACATCAACCAGGCGATCGACGACAACGGGCTGGAAGCAGCGGCGGCGCTGCGCAGCAATTGAGCTGGCGTGGCGGCGCGGTGAGCGGCCCAGAGGCCTGCGCGGACGGCGCGACGGTCGCGAGTGTCTGTGCGGGGAGAAGGAGGCGGCTCTTTGGCGAGGCGGCAGTGCCTGATACAAGACATTGCGACATTGCGCATCATCGACAATGAAGCACATATTAAGCGGACTGCCCTTATTTTCATCTACAATCCTTTCATACGTGCACCTGTCTATATACATCACTACTACGAAGTTCAAGGCTCGGGACTGGCGCCCTGGCGCCCGTGTAACACGCCTGTGAAACTCCCGCCCACATCAAGCCAAGAGCTAGGCCCGAACGCCTCGCTCCAGTACGACATTCACTCATTACATCGTCGTCTCGAAAGTGTACAAACTTGGGTGCTCGTCACCCACCTACTTCATGCCACTGCCTCCCAGCCGCCGAGCGACCCCACCCCACCGAGCAGCTCAGGCGCGCCGGGCCCGGCCCATGTCCCCACGGCGTCTGCCCGCGGTCGCGAAATGCATCAGTTGCGGCGGCAGCCCGCCTCAGTCCGTCACGATGCCGGTGTCCTCGTACTCCTCCTGCAGCCACGGGTGCTGGAGCGCCTCCCGCGCGTTGGGCCGCTTGGCCGGGTCCACTTCCAGCAGCGCGGACAGGAACGACAAAAAGCCTTCGTCGGCCTCCGGGACGCGATGCCGGAGACTCGACCGCTTGCTCCGCAGCACGATGAACTGCTCCTGCACACACGCGGGGAGGCAGAGGTCCACGCCGACGCGTCAGACACGGGACCAAGCGACGGGCAGGCATGCAGGGGGGCGGGATGGACTCGGGTGCGCACCGCTTCCTCGTCGCGGTCGTAGAGCTGTCCGGAGCGCGTGTAGAAGCGGTGCGTGAAGCGCCCCTTGTCGAGCATGTGCTGCGGCAGGGGCCCGAGAATGCCCTCGATGCGCGCGAGCATCGTGGCGAGCGAGTCGTTCGAGAAGAGCACGTGGCCCGTGGAGAGCTCCGCGAGAATGCACCCGAGCGACCACACGTCGATCTTGTAGTCGTACGGCAGCCCGAGCACCACCTCGGGGGCGCGGTACGACCGCGACTGCACGTAGGACGACAGGTGGTCCGTGATGAAGCACGACGACCCCAGGTCGATCACCTTGACCTCGCACCGCGAGTACGACTTGACCAGGATGTTCTCCGGCTTCAGGTCGCAGTGAACGAGGTTGAGAGAGTGCAGAAACGCCAGCGAGCGCAGGACCTGCCGCGCGATGGCCTGGAGGCGCGGCACGGTGAAGTACGGCTCGTCCCCGCTCTCGGTGTTGTACTTCTGGAACTCGTACAGGTTCGCCTTGAGCAGCTCGCACGCGATGAAGAGGTGTTCCTTGTAGTAGAAGAAGTCGTGCAGGCGCAGCAGGCCGTGCTCGTCCGACGGGTCCTTCCCGTTGACGTACCGCAGCAGCTTCACCTCGTCCAGGCTCTGGTCGAAGTAGTCCTTGTTGTTCTTCACGATCTTCAAACACACCATGCGGTTGCTGTGCAGGTCCAGCGCGTGCACCGCGCGCGAGAACGCGCCCGACCCCAGCAGGTCCACCACCTGGTACCGCCCCGCGATGACGTCGTCGATCGCCACGCTGATGTCCTTGCTCTCCTCGAAGCCCGTCCGCATGCTCCGGTGAATCACCTTGAGGTCCAGCACCTCGTACCCGTACTCGTGGTACCAGTCCTCCTCCTCGAACCGCGAGAACCCCGTCTGCGTGGTCTCGTCCAGCGCGGACGCGTCCCCGCCCTCCGCGTCGCCCTCGCCGCCACCGTCGTTGTCCCCGTCCGCGTCGTCGTCGCCAGCCATCGCGGCGTCCTCCGAGGCCGGGCGCGGCTCCTCGGCGTCATTCTCCTCCTCGGCGGCGGCGACGTCGACCTCATCGATGTTGTCGCCGTCGTCGTCGTCGTCGTCGTCGTCGTCTTCCTGTTGCTCGACCGCGCCGCTGATGCTGGTCATGGACGCGTTGGGGTTGGGTGGTACGGCCGCCGGCGGTTCGCCGTCCGCGCTCGCGTCGTCCTCGCCGGGCGCGGGCTCCGTCGGCTCCGTGGTGCCACCGCCCTTGTCGTCCGCGCCGCGCCCGCTCGTCGACGACAGGCTCTGCGACAGACGCTGCTTCACCCCCCCCTTGACATCCCCCCCCGTGCTCGGCCGGCCGCCCGTCCCGCCCGTGATCGACCCGTCCGCGTCCCCGCCATCCGACGAGGCGCCCTCGACGTGGCTCGGCGACAGCCCCGACGCCGTGCGACTCCAGAAGCACCCTTTCGAGAACACGGTCTCGGCATCCGCGGTGCCGGCGGGGAGGCCGTTCGAGGTGACCAGCGGCGACGGCGGCGCGAGCGGGGACCCTGCGGCCTCGGGCGTGCGCGCGGCCGCGGGCGGCGTCACCGAGATGGGGGGGGTGAAGGAGAATCCGTCCTGGTTGGAACTCCCATGGGGGGAGTGCGGCTGGTTGGCGAGGTCGGCGCCCGTGTGGTCGACCGCGAGCCCCGCGAGCTCGTCGTCGCCCGGGAGCACCATGCGCAGGTGGTTGTGCTCGGACGGCGCGCCGTCCTGCGTGCTGGTCGACGGGCGCTGCTGGTCGCCACCGCCGCTGCCTTCCCCGGCCGCCCCCGCCTTCCTCGCGCGCACGGCCGCCGCGATCGCGTCCGCGGCGCGCCCCTCGAAGACCGAGCTGTCCGCCTCCGAGCCGTCGTTCGACGCCGCGTCGCCGTCGCGCGGCTGCTGCCCCCCGCGGACCGCGGCTCGCTGCGACGCCGCGAGCTGCCCCTTCAGGACGTCCGCGAGGCCGCTGATGACCGAGAGCGGGTCGAACTCGGACAGAATGCCGCCGAACGAGCTGCCGTGCGCGCCCGGCGCGGCCGGGGCCGAGTTCGGCCCCACTCCCGTCGGCATCTGCGTGCGCAGCGGGGGGGTGTTCGTGGGCACCGCCTGCGCCGAGGTGTTGCCCGTGCTGCGGGCTTCCGGGACGCCGGCCTGTCCGGACAGCAGGGACTCCGGATCCGAGACCTCAGAGTCGTCGCCGTCCTCGTCGCCGTTGCTGGCGGTGGGCGTCCGCCACGCCGCCTCCTGCGCCCGCCGCCGCTCGTCGCCGCTGACGATCTCGTGCGCCAGGAACGCCTGCACCGTGCAGAGAGCGCGTAGGAGCGGCGCCGGTCATCGCGGCCCGCCGCGGCACGAAACAAACCACCTGAACGGCAAGTGCGGCGCGGCGCCCGGGGTATGCGTGGGGGCGCGTGCGCGGGCAGGGCTCACGTCGGGGTCCATGACGATGCCGCGGAGGTAGCCGGGGTCGTCGTCTGCGTCGTATTCGTCCTCGTCAGTGCCGGAACCCCACGAGCGACGGCGGTCGGGCCACCGGTGCGCGCGGTGCCGGTCCGAGCGCTTCGGGAGCCCGCGGAGGTCCGTCTTGATCGCCGGCGCGTGCTCGGAGGCCGGGAGGAACCCGCTATCCTGCGCAGCGCACCGGAGGGAGCAGGAGGGAGTGGGGCAGCGGCGGGTGCGGGCTGGCAGCGGCGCGACCGAAGCCGTTTCCGGCTCGGGCGGCCGGTTCTGTAGACGAGGGCCGCTGGTGGGGAGTTCGAGGGGCGCGAGGGCAGCGCGGGCGGCCGGGGGGCGCGTGTGTAGCCGCTTCGGGGCCGCTGCTAGAAACGGGGGCTCGCGGGGGCGCGCGGGGGCGCACGTCGTCGCTGTCGCCCTCCGAGGTGTCGCCGCTCGAGGACGAGATGAGGTTCACGCCGCCGTCGTTGCTGGAGACGGCCTTGCTGCTTCCGCGCGTGCCAGGATCTTCAGCCGAGTCCTCCTCCTCGTTGTCCTCGTCCTGCTCGTCCGCCTCGCCGTCGTCCTGCTCGTCCTCCTCGTCCCGATCCGTCTGCTCCCCGCCACGTCCCCTGCAAGACCCCGGATCCCGCAGAAGTGCGCTGGTTCGGTGCATCGTGGGCGGCACTGCAAGGGGCGCACGGAGCCGCAGCGGCTGCGTCGACGCGCCCCTGCCAAGGCCGTCGCGCGCTTCCGGGCGCGTTCGAGGCGGAGGGGCGCGCCGGCGCCGCGCGGGACCGCCGCGTGGAGCCTGGGGCGCGGAACGCGGGCAGTGTCGTTCGCAGCAACTGCACCGCGTCGTCTGCAGCGCTGTCGTCAAGGAACGGATCTAGACCGCGCCTGGGGGCACGTGCAGGGAGGGGACTGGGCGGAGAGCCCGATGCGCGGGCGTGCATTTCAACACACGACGCGTGCTGCGGGCATTCGTGCTGGCGGAGCTGGAGGGCTTCCGGGGGCGAGAAGCGGCCGGTGGGGCCTCGCCGGCTCGCGTGAGGCGGCCCGGGACGCGGCGCAGGCATGTCTGGGGGCGGGCGCGCGGGTGCGGCCGCGTTTTGCGCTGCGGGCTCGTCGAGGGGGCCGTGCGTGCTGGGGGCCAGCTCACTCACCATTCGTCAGAGGCGGAGGCGTCCCTGGACGCGTTGTCGCCCTCATCGCCGCTGCGGTCCATGGTGGACATCTTGAGGTCTCCGAAGCGCAGCTCCAGCTCGGCCATGAGAGCCTGCTCGGCGGCCTTGAAATCATTTTGGGACAGGAAACCCAAAACGGCCTCCAAGCTCCCGATTTCCGGGCTCGCGGAGCTCATTCTCGCCTATCGTCGATCGCTCTCAATACAAGTCGACCCACTCGCGGGCACAGAAGCCCCCTACCGCTGCCACATCGCCGGTCCCGGCAGGGCGCTTCGACCTACGATCTTTCGATGACCGTCTACGTGCGCTCTCGGCGCACCGACGCCTACTTCTCGACCCGCAATCAAAACGCCGTATTGCCTCCCGCCGCCCGCGCAGCCGCGCCGCATTGTCCCCCGCCACCGGCGGCCGCGCGAGGGCCCCAACACAACCCCATGTTCCACCCGTCCCGGCCCCCGCCGCGATCACCGCGCTCCCCCGCCGCCCCGCGCCACTTCGCGCACCGCCCGAACGCGTGGACGCGCGCATTCTCGCACTTCGACCGCCTCACCGCGACGCGCAGCCCCGAACTGCCGCTCTAGCTCGCTCTAGCGCGCGGGCGCGGCGCGGCCATGGCCCGCTGGTCGCCCTACGACGACAATGGCGGGACGGTGCTCGCGGTGGCCGGGGAGGACTTCTGCATCGTGGCGGCGAGCACGCGGATGTCGACCGGCTTCAGCATCCTCACGCGGGAGCGCACCATGGTCAAGCAGCTCTCCGACAACGTCGCGATCGCCTCTGCGGGCATGCAGGCCGACGCGGACACCCTGCAGAAGCTGCTGCACGTACGGCCCCGCGCAGTCGCCGCCCGCGGCGCCCCGTGGACGGGGGCGTACGCGGGAGTGGCTGCGGCACGAAGGGAGCCGTTGCAGAGGCCGCGCTTGCGTACATGCGCGGGCGCTTCGCCGCCGCCGCATCTCCAGATCAGTCTGCCTGCTCTCCGCCTGCGCGCTGGGCTGAGGGTTGCCCGCAGCGGCCGGCGTCGCCTGAAGTCGCTGCAAGAGGCAAACCGGCCTCCGTGCGCGCCGTGGGCCGCTGCAACGCAGCGCTCCTGACCCGTTCCGTGTGCTGACCTGTGCTGGCACCTCACACGGAGGCTCGATCTCGCGCTCCGGGCCGCAGGCACGCAACGTGATGTTCATGCACGACCACAAGAAAGCAATGAGCGTGACGGCGGCCGCGCAGCTCCTGTCGAACACCCTCTATTACAGGTAGATCCCGCTTCTTAGGAGCCGTTGCGTGCGCTGGCCGGCGCAGCGCTGCACCAGGCGGAGAGCACCGCGACGCTTGCTGTTGCATGCCCAGCCCGGGCGCCCCGCCGTCCCACGGCGGTGAATCGTTTTTTTTTTAAGGCGTGCGCCTCAGCGGTGCTTCGATCTCGGTGCTCGCGTTCTCAGTCTTCCGCGTTCGCCACGTCAGGCCTCGGAACCGACCGCTGCTTCCCCCCGCGCCCTGTTCCGCCGCTCCCAACGCGTCGTCCCGCGGCGTTGCGTCGCCCGCAGGCGCTTCTTCCCCTACTACACCTTCAATCTCCTCGCCGGGCTCGACGAGAACGGCCAGGGCGCCGTGTTCACGTACGACGCCATCGGGTCGTACGAGCGCACTGGCTACGGCTGCCAGGGCTCCGGCAAGGACCTCATCCAGCCCGTCCTCGACAACCAGCTCAAAGCCGCGAGCCCTCTCGTCCTCCCGCCGAAACCCTCGGTCCGCCCACACACCCCCCCGGAACGCACACACGTCAACACGACACACCCACACACAACGCTCGCCGCGGCCCGCACGCCTGGCCGAACGCCCGCGCGCGCTCTGCGTGGACGCAGGTTACTACGATGCCGCTGGAGGACGCGCTGGACCTCGTGAAGGACGCGTTCGCGGCCGCTACGGAGCGCGACATTTACACGGGCGATGCGGTGGAGATCGTAGTGATGCGCAAGGGGCAGGCGGCGACGCGCGAAGTGATGCCGCTGCGGCTGGACTGACGCGGGCGGCGTGTGACGGACGTTCAGGACGACGTATGTGGCATCGGAGCCCGCTCTGGTGCATGCGCAGGATGTGCGGCAACGATTGCGGTGGAGTGGGCGGACACGTGGGAGGAGGCAGGAGGGCGACTTGTGCGGGCAGGGTGGCGGGGAAGGGCGGGGTCTCGGTCTGGGTGCGCGTCGGACGACAGCTGGCGAGGGGTGCGTGCCTCGGTGTATGTGCAGCAGTGGGGCCTTTGATGCGCAGTGCAGCTCCGCAGAGCGACGGTTCTGTTGGCCTGCGTGGCGGGCAGGAGGAGGAGCGGCCCTTGGAGATCGACTCACAGCTTCCACGGCGCGAAGGCGTGGTTGAACAGGTTTCGGCATGTCGCTCGTTGCAAGGCCTCGGCGACGGCTGTCGCGAAACTATCGGGCAGGGAGGGGGGGGTTCGGGGGGCGTGCGCGAAGATAGCGTTGGCTGGGACTGCGGACGGTGGGGGGTGGAACGGTGTCTCCCTCGTAGGAGATGTCAAAACTGTACTTGCAGGTGGACTTGTGTGCGCGGGTGTCCTAGTTCGAAAAGCGTGCTCCGTGCACAGCGGAAGGAAGCACCCGCACGATGCTAAGTGATGCGCGTGTCGAGGCGCAGGAGTTCGACGCGCGGCGAGCGTCCTGGACGCCCCGCAGGTACAGTGCAAATCGAGCCTGGCCAAGAGCCTGCGGCGCTCGCCCGCCTTCGCCGGCGCCGTCAGACGCCCGGTGCGTGGGCTGCGGGGCGTTGCAGGTCGGGTGGAGCTCGGTGCGCGCCCACGTCGCGAGAGGTCGGCTTTCCGTCTGCGGCCCTTGCGTGGGCAACAAACATGAGTCCTCGCGGCTCGGCGTCGCGCAGGGGGGGCCTCCGGCGCATGAGGGGCGACGGAGGAGGAGGAGGGGGAGGCGGGGAGAAAGTCGCGTGAGCTCAGGAGGGACGGGGTTGGTTGGAAAGAAGTCGAAATGTGCTCGTCTGGTCGCGGAAGATGCTTGCTGTGAAATGCCACTACTCAAAAAGCGTGTCGAGTTCCTCGAGGAACCGGAGGCGGTGCCCGACGCTCTGCACGCCGAAGTCGGACTGCAGCATCTCCATCAGGAGACGCACGTCGCGCTGCCCGACGCGCTGCAGCCCCGCCACGGCCTTGCCGTTCATGTGCGCGCCGCGGAACGCCTCTTCGTACTGCCCGAGCTCGTTCCGCGTCAGCCACTCCGACACCTCGGCGTCCGTCCACTGCTCCGCGCGGTCGACGTTGTACTTGTTCGCAGCGCGCGCGCTCTGGAACACCTCGACGTCCTTCTCGCGCGCCACGTCGCCGATCTCCTTGATCAGCCCCACCGCCCGCTGCTGCACCTCCTTGCCCTTCCCGCCAAAGTTGAAGTAGAGCTTCGTCCCAAGCAGCGCGCCGAGCCAGCCCGACGGGCGGTACGACGGGTCCATCAGCAGCGGAATGATGCGCTTCTTCTGCTGGAAGGCGTACTCCGCCTCCGTCCGGCACGCCTGGCTCTCCTTGTACCGCTTGCTCACGCACACCAGCACCACCTCGCTGTTCTCCACCGCGTGCGCCATCGCCTCGAGCGTGGACCCGCTCATCTGGTCCACGTCCATCCAGCACTTGTACCCCGCCTTCTCGAGCTCGTTCTTGATCAGCAGCACCTTCTGCTGCGACCCCCACTCGTACGACAGCATGATGTGCCGTCCCGTCGCCGCGTCGCCGCCCGTGAACCGCCCGGCCTCGTGCAGGGCCTGCACGTCCTCCTCGATCCCGAGCGTCCAGAGGCAGCCCTTCGCGGCCTCGATCGTCCGCGACGACTCCGAGGTCTTCACGAGCTCGCGGAGAGCGTCGACGAGCCCCGGCGTGGCGATGATGTCCTTCCGGCACTGCTCGTCGAAGGCGAGGTTCCACAGCGCCGTGACCGTCCAGCGCTGCGTGGTGTTGTTGTCGTGGTGGCGCCCGAAGAGCACGTTCGCCAGGACCTCCACGCCGCCGGCGTCCTTGATCAGGGTCTTGTTCTTGTCCGGCACACACAGCGAGGCCAGGCCCATCGCGAGCTTCCAGACGGTCCAGAACGAGCCGTACTTCATGCGCCCCTCGGCGGCCGCGGACAGCACGTCCAGCATCTGCGCCACGAGCACCTGCGGCTGCACGCGGCACCAGCGACCGCAGAGTTTCGCTCCCACCGCGCTACGTCTCTCAACTCCCTCCGCTGTGTGCGACGGAACGCGGAGTCAGCCCCTCCGGACCGCCGGATAGATAGCCCGGACATGGAGCAGGTACACGTGGCCGCCACGGCGAGCTGGCCGCGCCGTGGGACTCCCCGCGGGGCCTCACCTGTTCCAACGACAGGGCCATGGTGACGTCCTCCTCCTCCTTGCCGACGAGGCACGCGAGCGCCACGGCGGCGTTGATGCGCGACGCCGGGTCCGGGTCCTCTTTGAGCAGCTTCGACATGCCCTCCACGGCGCCTGCCTGCTTCAGCGGCGCATGGAAGCGCTCGCGGTGCGCGAGGTTGCGGATCACGGTCGCGGCGCGGCGGTGGATGGTGCCCTCGCGGGCGCCCAGCTCTTTCACGAACTTCTCGTCCTTGGAGTTGAGAATCAGCGCGAGCCGCGCGACGACGCCGGACTCCACGACTGCATCTTGCACCTCGGGGTTGAAGGCCACAATCCCCGACAGCATGAAGACGCAGGCGTTGATGACGCGCGGGTCGCCGCCGTCGAGGTCCGAGAGGACGTCCTTCGCGGCCTCGAGCGCGCCCTGCTTCACGAGCTCCTCGCACGTCGACGAGTTGCGATAGCTCAGGATTTGCAGACACTCGAAGAAGACTGGGTGCGAGCTGGTGCGCGCGAGCTCGAGGAGGCGCGGGATGCACTCCGCGGAGACCACGATGGACTGGATGCGGCGCACGAACTTCGCGCGCGCGTTCACGGCCGTGCTGATGATGTCGTGCGCGTCCGTCGCGCCCTGGAAGGCCTCTTCCGGGTCGTCGGAGTGGAGGAGCTCCACCGCGTCGGCGATGAGCTCGTCTGCAGGTGGGGCAAGCGCGTGCGGGGACAGTTCCAGCGGAGCGGAAACGAAGCTTGCCGACGCACGCAGTCAAGAGCCGCGCAACGCTGCGCGCAGTTGCGCGGGCAGGGCTCGTCCGCTGGTGCACAGGGGAGGAACCCCGATGGCACAGCAAGTGGCGCTGTGAACGGGGGTCGCAGGGGTCGGACGCGGGCCCGCAGGCCGTGCTGACCCTGCACACTTGTATCAGGGAGCTGCGCGCTGTCCCGCGCCTCGCCGCGGGCATTGCCGCGTACGGCACGCGTGAGCGCACGATGGAGGTACTGGAAAGGGACGGCCGAGCTCCACGGGAGGGAAGGCGCAGGAACGCAGGGAGTGCTAGGGGCTACCAGGCCGGTTGCGCCGCGCGGGGGGCGGGGTCGCGAGACGGTTCCGCGCGTTGGTCGAGACGAAGGACTTCGCACCTGGGTCCTTGGAGAACTCGTCGATCGACTTGCTCGCTTCCCGCGCGACGTCGCTGTCTCGATCGTGGTCGGACGCTGGGCCGGCGACTGCGTTGCTCGAAACGGGGCGAACAAGATCAGACAACGGTACGTCGAAGCAGCCACAGAATTCAGGCCGCGCTGGCCGCGGCAGCCTGCGACGACGCGCCCGCAATTGCCGCGCTCGAGCGACCCAAGGCTCACCAGCTCGCAGTCGCCGTCCTCTCAGGGGACACGCTCTCTGGACACCTCTCCGCAGCACGGGCCTCTCACTGGTCCGCAGAATGCGCCCGAGGGCCGGCGGGCCCAGCGACGCCGCAGGCATCGCACCACCTGCCACTCCCCGGGCCTGCTAGCACGCCCCTCGAATGTGGAAGCCCTGGATGCGCCCAGCGCGGCGTTCGCGTCGGCCTGTCCCTACGAGTCCACGTGGGAGTGCACGGAGCCGCCGCGGGCCCCCCTCACGTGCAACCAGCCGCGCGGAGAGCGGGGGTGCCTTGGCCCAAACACCTGGTCAGACGGTCTCCGTGCCGCGGCTCGCGGCGGTCAACGCGCGGGAATTCGCCCGTGCCTCCTCACTGTCGGGGACAGCTTTCAAGGTGACGCAGATTCCGGGCCAGTAGTCCCCGGGAAACCCCGCATTGCGGCGAAACGAACAGGCGCAACGTATCTTAGATGGCGTCCGCGCCGCCCAAGGCGGGGTCCGGCGACACCGCGGGCCCCTCCGCCCCAGCGAACCCCCCATCCAACGACGACGGGCTCTCAGAGGCCCCCTCGGCCCCGGCGCCGCCCATGACCGGTCGTTTGGACTTCAACAGTGAACAGACGACCTTGTGGTCCTACCTGACGGGCACGCCCGGGTCCTCGGGGTTCGGATCGAGCACGGTCGTCGACGAGGTCCTCGAGGGCGTCGACCTCGCGGGTCGCGTGGCGCTCGTGACGGGGTGCTGCGGCGGGATAGGCTCGGAAGTGGCGCGGGGCTTGGCGCGCAGGGGCTGCCACATCGTCGCGGTGTCCCGCACGCTCGAAAAGGCCGAGACCTCCGCGAAGCGGATCAGAGTGCTCGTCCCTGACGCCAAGGCACGCCCCGCGCCCCCCCCTTGTGCAAGCCACCTCAGATCGCGCGTCCGTCCGCGCTGGTGCGGGGTGCCTGCCGGCGCTCGGACGCCGTTCCTCGCACGCGTCCACGCAACGCAGCCGGCGGGCGGAGGAACGCGCGGGTTGATTCCGCGGACGTGCGCGCGGTGCCGCGTCCTGGGGCTGCTCTATGCCGCTCGCGCGGCGCAAAGCTGCGCCCTGCAGACCTCGCCGCGATTTGACCTGAGGCCTACACTTGTGAACTACTGCGTCCATGGCCGAAACGCCCCGAGCGCGCCTTCCCCAGGCCGCATTCGTGCCCCACGCGGCACTGAGCAACCACCTCCGCGCTGCCTGCACCGCAGGTCACGCCGCTCGGGTGCGACATGTCGTCCTTCGCGTCCGTGCGGCAGCTCGTCGACCGGTTCTTCGCGACGGGCCTCCACCTCCACATTCTCATCAACAACGCAGCGGTGATGGCCAGTCCCTTTTCCTTGACTCCGGACGGCTTCGAAGAACAGTGGCAGGTCAACTACCTCTCGCACTTCCTCCTCACGCACCTCCTCCTCCCCCACATGCGCGCGTCGGCCGCCGCGCTCGCCGCGGAGCCCAGCTCGGCCTCCTCGCCAGCGGGCCCCTCGTCGCTAGTCCGCGTCGTCAACGTCACGTGCAGCAACCACTACGCCTCGTACCAGGTCGGGCGCACCTCCGGCATCCGGTTCGATCAGCTCGCCGGGGACGCCGCGGCCTTGGCGTACAGTTCTTGGTTCAGTTTCGGACAGTCAAAGCTGGCGATGATCTTGCACGCGCGCGCACTGACCAAGGTGCTGCACGACCAGGGCGCGCGGGACGTCCTCGTGCTCTCCGCGAACCCCGGCATCGCCCGCACGGGCATCCAAAGGTGAACAACCCCTCCCCCCCTCCCCCCGGCCACGTCTGACGCGGCTCGAGGACCCGTCCACCGCGCCGTGCCGCCTGTGGGTTTGAAGCGCGGAGATCCGGGGTGCCGTGCAGGTTCATGGGGTTCGGGGCTGGCTCCGTCGGGACGCGCATGATGGCGTACATGGCGGATCTAGGGGCGCGTGCGCGGCTGATGAAGACGCCGTCGCAGGCGGCGGCGACTGTGGCGTTCGCGGCGGCGCACCCGGCCGTGGAGGAGCTGCCCGGGGCGTATCTGAACGACTGCAACCTCGGGAAGTGCTCGCGCGCCGCGAACGACCCGCAGCTCGCCTCGGCGCTGTGGACGGAGAGCCTGCGCATGATTGGCGTGCTTCCGCCCGCGTCAGGTGCGCACGGACCAGTACATGGGTGAAGCGCGCAGCCTCGGTGCTCGAGGGCTGCGTGGCGCGCCGGCGGCGCGGTGCTGCACCGCGGAGTCGGCGTTTTCAACCTTGAATTATGAATATTACTCTTGAAATGAGTCCTTGAATGCGACGCGACCTCCCCCACGTCGTGCAGACCCGGTGAATCCGCTCAACAACCCTCCGGACCCGCCAGCTGTTTCTGAGACGCCGGCGACGGCGGGAGACAACGCGGAGGGCGTGGAGCTGCCCGAGCGAGCGGGACCGTTGCCGCCAGCGGTAGGCGGCCAGAAACAGCCCGCTGGTGGTGGCGGGGGGACGCAGAGGGGCTCCGGAACCGTGACGGCGGCCCCCCCCGGCGGGCCGGACTCGGACTTCCGCCGCCCAGCCCCGCAGTGACACACACCAAGGCGTCGACAGACAGGCATGCCATTCAGGATATCAAACGAGGAAGCGCGACATTCAGTCGCATCAGCCGGCCGTCCCGGATCACATGCGAGCCCGGCGTGAGGTGCACGGCTGGAGCCGACACGCTCCGCTTGTCCGGCGTCGCTCGCGGCACAACTCGTTCACCTCACAACCTCTGCTGCGCTTGTCTCACCTGCCGTGCTCCTCGATGTCGAGCGCTCAGCCGGGAGGCACGCTTGCGTGGTCAGCACTTGACCCATCGAATACACGCATTCGACCGGGGACGTGGCAACGGGTTCTGTGAGCTGACGTTCCCCCGACGACTTCTGGCGCCCGGTCCGCCCGCTGTGCGCCCAGTGCTGCGCGCACTTGTACATCCAGACGCCTCGCAGCACGCACCCGAACTCCCTCACCGCCGCCGCTGTCGGCAGACGCAGCACGCAGTCCCGTGCATCGACGACGTCGCAGCGGCACAGCGCGACGGTCTCGAGCGCAGGCGCATCACCCCGAATCAAAGGCGAGTAGTGACAGTCATGCGGCTCGGGGGATTCACATCCTGCAGTGGTAGAAATGCGTGGTAGAAATCAGCGACTCCACCGACGTCCGGTTCGACCACCTCCGTCGCCGTGCCGCGGAGCGTTCGGGCGCTGGTGCGGCGTCGGGCGCGGACGGGACGAAGCGAAAGGCCGCGGCGGAGCACGGGATTGACGCAGGGCCGCACAATGATGCAAAGGGCCGCGCGAGGCGGTTCCTTCCGGCTCAGCGCCGGACACCTACTGCGAAGACGGGTCTCGCAAACGAGCGGGCCCGCGACACGCACGGGAGGAGATGCTGACAGTCGTTCGACGTGTGTCACAGAACGTTTCTGGGGAATTCTGCAACTAACCAAAGTTGAGTAGAGAAGAATAATCCGCACCTAGGTGAGGTTCCACGAGTTCCAGAGGTTCAAGGACATGCGGCTGACACTGCCAGTGGTCCTCTGTTCGGTCGCAAGAGCGCCAGACTCGCGGGGGCCGCTCGGCGTCCTCGCGCGCCCCACAGACAACACACGTGCGCTGGAAGAAGCCGTGCCGTAATCGGACGCGGGCGGGGTGGGCACCACGGCGCTGCGCGCCGCAGCCACGTTGCTGCGGACCTTCAGCAGCACGAAGAACGCCACCACGGCGACGACAGCGACCGCCGCTGCTGACACCCCAACAATGGGCCCAGCAAGGGAAAGCGCGGATCTGCCGCCGGCGCCGCCGTCGCCATCGACCCCGGTCTCGCCGCTGGGCTCCCCCGCACTTGCAAAGCGCCCCGCGACCTCCAGGGTTGCCGACGCGACCGCGATCTCCTTCCCGCGGAGCTCACCAACGAGCTGCGACACGAACTCCTGCGACGCCAGCGCCTGCGCGACGACGTCGAGGTTCACGGAGGGCGCGAACTGGAGCTGCACCGTGAAGGACACGGAAGCGTCGACCTCGCGGAGCGCGTCCGCGGGCGTGCCGGAGCACCCGCCGGGCCAGACAGACAGGGCGGGCTGCGCACGCCGGCCCAGCACCGTCCGCACGGCGAAGCCGACCTGGGCCTGCACGTTGGCGTCGCACTCGGCGATACCGAGGAGACGGAGGGTGAACTGGAGCTCGAGCGGGGCGAGGGGAGCTTCCGTCGTCTCCGCGGGCGCCGACGTCGCCGAGGCCCCCGGAGGCGCGGCAGGCGCGGGCGTATCCGCCGCCACCGTCGTCGGCGCCGCGGTGGGCACAACGGGGGTCGTATCCGGCGCCACCGTCGTCGGGGCCGCGGTGGGCGCCGCTGGTGCACTGGTGGGTGCCACCGGAGCTGGCGTGGGCGCAGGCGTCGTGGCCGGGACTCCGGTCGTGGAGGACACGACGGTGCCGCCCAGCGTCGTGATCGCGGGGCTCGACAACACGGTGAACGACGCGCCGCCCGCATGCAGTGCAGCCGCCCCTGTCGCGACAGACGCCTGCGTAGCGGTGCTCGACAGGTGGGTGTGCGCGGCCAGCGCCATGCTGCTCGCGTTGCGCCCGCCGAGGTGGACCGAAACGCGGACGATGGGGCCCGCCTGTTGATTACGTCTCGCGTTGAGCGGCCAGGACTCGGGCTGCGACAGGTCTGCGGCTAGCAAGCTCCGTTGGCCCAGAGCAGTCGTGGTGTTGGTGGGGGTCGTCTCCTCGGCATAGGTGAAGACGCTGTTCGTCGGGTGCTCGCCCGAGACGCCGGACAGAGCAGCAGTGACGCTCGCGTGCACGCTGGCCTCGAGGGCCGCCACCAGGGCGGTGGTGTTGGTCCCACCGCCCGCCGCACCAAACTCGATGCTCACGACGCGCGTCGGCAGCGACTCTGCGCGCCCCGCGGTTAAGTCGATGGTCAGCACTGGAAGGCCACCGTGCACGGCGCGCAGGCTGCCGCCCCGGCCGTCGTCGAACACCACGTCCGCGGCCGCCAGTGCGTCGACGAACGCCGCCCCGACCCCGCCAGTCGAAAGCAGCGCCTCCACCTGCTGCAGCTCCAGCGACTCCACCGTGCCCTCCGTGCCGTCACCCGTCACGATCCGCTCAGGGAGCGACGACAGCTGCAGGCGCATGTACGCCGGATCCCCAAGTGACCCCTTGCCCCCCTCCTCGCCAGGCGCCCGCCACAGAGCTCCGCCAGGGAAGCCCGGGTGCCGGAGCGCCGGCCGGTCGAGCAGCGCGCGGTACGCGCTGAACGCGTCGTCGGAGCAGGAGAGCGTCTCAGTGAGTTCGCCCGGCTCCTCGAGGGTGCCGTTGGCGTTCACCGTCGCCTGCGGGACGGGCCCCACGACGATGTCGCCGCCAGCCGTGGGGGCGACGTCGTGGCCCTCGGTGCGCGTGACTTCGATCCGCACGCCGCACGGGTCGCGGATCGCGTCGGACAGGGCCGCGGGCTGGGGCTCGTTCACCTCGAACGACCAAGCAGAGAAGAGGTCTTGCTTCACCATGTCGGTGCCGAGCTGGTAGCGGGCAAACGCCGCAAATTCCGACAGAAGGTCGTCCTTGGCGATCCGGCAACCCGATGTGACAGCGCCGTCGGGCAGCGGCCACGTGTCGATCCCGGTCACCAGCGACTGCTGCACGGCTACCGTCCACCACGGCTCGTTGGCGGCGTACACCCTGCCCGTGGGCGCGTACACCCGTGCGGGGCGGGGGGCTTCGGCCATGCGCGCCTCGAGACCCGTTCGCGCCCACAGAGCGCCCGGCGAGCACACGGAACGCGAGGCGCCGGCGCCTTCGCCCGGCGCTGGAACGAGCGCCACGTACACCGTTTGGTTTGCCTTCTCCTCGACGTCGGCGTCCTGTAGCTGACGCGCTTGGAAGGGCACGTCGGCCGTCAGGAGCCCCTTGGGCACGTACGCGGTGCTGTCGTTGGCCAGGATCACTAGCGAGTCCTCAAAGAACGCGTCGACTGCGACGGCTGATTCCGCATACTTGCGCAGGCGTCCCTGCATCTGGTCGATCGGCGCGGGGGGGCCGCCGTCGATGGCGGTGAGGCCCGCTGCCTGGACGGCGGCCGGATCATAGCTCCTGATGAACGCGTCGACCTCTGCCTGCTCTTCCGGAGGGAGCAGCTCGTCCGTGGTGGTGAGATTGAACAAGGCCGCGTACTCGAAGAACGTCGAGGCAGTTCCGTTCTCCTGCAGGGCCCGTCTGACCGCGGAATGCGGTGCCAAAACCTCGTTGGCAAGGGATGCTACCTCCGATGGCTGCTCACGGGCCCGACGGCGCGCAGCCCGACGGGCATCTCCATGCACCCGTTCCTCTTCGGTCTCGTGGACGCGGCGGATGGCCTCGTGGATGTGGTCCAGGCGCTGGTAGGCGGTCGCCACGGCTGCCACGGCCTCCAGGGCCGGCACGCGCCACGAGGACGTGGGGACAGTGATGTTCCCGGCGCCCGGCAGGAGAGGAAGGACGAAGTTGCTGTCGGTCGCGAGCGACAGCAAGCTGCGCCTGCGGAAGGGCCAGAAATCCGCCGGGCTGGGCAGTATTGACCGGAGCCACTCCCAGATGTACTTCGTGGCCGCGGAGATCATCTCCCCCAGGATTTGCACCAGGTTGAACGTGCAGTGGAGCGTGATATCGACCCAGCCAAGCGAAAAGAAGTTCACCTCGAGGTCAAGGAGCATCGAGGACGTGCCTCCCGTGGTGATCTCCATGTCGACTGCGATCTTTCGCACGTTCATGATCATTTCGATGAACTCGACCACGTTCTCGAACGCGCTGAGGAACCCTGAGATGACGGTGTCGAAGATGCTCGTGATCGCCTCGAGGAAGAGCGCCGTGCCTTCGAGGACCAGCATCACCAGCTCCTCGGCCTGCGACAGTGCCCACTTTGCCGCTTCTAGGACGGACAGCGCAAGCTGTTCGGCGGCAGTCTTGACGCCTCGGGCGATATTGTAGAGTCCCGAGTAGAAGCCCTGCATGCCCCGGTGGTAGGCCTTGGCGACGCACTCCCAAGGGCGAGTCCACTTGCACCGCTTGCTGTCCGCCTTCCTGCGGTGGTGGTCCCTGGATCGCGCTGCGCTGTTGATGGGAGGATCGAGGTACGCGAATCCTCTCCGGATCGTGTCCTCGGCTTTCGCCAGCTCCCGCTTCGCCGCCTCAAACCCAGCGCGTGCAATGCGGATGGCAGTCTCCACGATGTCCTTCGCCTCGGCGACGAGGGAGTCGATGATGGACCGCAGCTTGTCGACGAACACGTCGCGGAACCCGAGGTAGATCTCCGTCAGGACGCCGTTGTTGCTGCCGGAGTTGAGCGCGTACCGCAGGCGGAGGGACACGATGCCCTGGGTGATGCGCCGCATATCGAGTTCCTTGAGCATTTCGATCCGCGCACGGCCGAAGATGGTTCCGCTGGCCTCGACCGAGTAGAACACGGGGGTGATGTACACATCGAACTCGAATTCGATCCCCATGAAGTTCAGGTAGCCCTCGCAGTCAATCACGAACACCTCCTCTGGATCCGGGACGCGGAGGGTCTTGCGGCGCGTCGGTGCCACATCCTCTACGTTCGCGACCTGGGAGCGGGCGCGGCGCTGCTGCAGCCCCCTGCGCACAGCCGCGGCGGTGTCCATGTTGCTGTAGCGCCCCAGCTGGTGCTTGCGCTCCAGCTTGTCTCGCATGTAGGCGGCGTGCAGCAGCCCGTCCTCCTTGGTCTGCGGGTGCTCGTGCGCCCGCTGGAGGAGCTCGTCGGGAGAGGCGTCCTCCTGGCCGCGCCTGCGGAAGGGGAGCGGGATGCCCGAGTGGAAGCGGCAGTAAGGGCCATCGTTGCGCTGCGTGCTGGACCTGTACATGTCCAAGATGTTGTAGAACGAGGTCGGAGCCACGACGAGCTCCGCGTCGATCTGCGGGAGCGGGATGACGGTCCACTCGAAGTTGGCCCGCAGGACGGTGAACATCAAGAACTTGTAGTTCACGATCTCGACCTGGTATCCCTGCTTGATCTCGAGGCTGCCCAGCGTAAAGGCGATCGGGAGCGGGTTGAAGCGCAGCTGTACGCTCCCAACGGACCCCTTGAGGTCCAGGCCAGTGCGCGCGAGCTCCGGCAGCTGCAGGGACGGCCGGTCCGGGAAGAAAATCCACGAGAAATCCGCCAGGAACGCGTCGACGACGGTCGAGATGCCGACCTGACGGCCGTACAGCCCAAACACGCGGACGCTGAAGCCGAACTCGACCTTGACTGGGTTGGTAAAATCGACCAAAATGCCGCCCTGGAGTCGCATTGCACCGTAGGAGCCATCCACCGCAAGTCCGATCTGGAGCGGCAGCAGTGAAGGGATCTGCAGCCCAACGGACGCGTAGATCTGATACATGGTCAGCGACCGCGTCATCCTCACGCCCTGTTCGGACTCGAGGTTGAGCTCGGCGGAAATGGCGTTCGTCAACGGCTGGTACGTGAACGTTGTTTCGAACATCAGGTCCGTGGGGCCCTCGACGGCGTCCACGCGGAACCAGAACTCCATCGAGAACGAGAGCTCAGGCACGGGATTGAAGGGAATGATGGTGAACGCGATCTTGGCTTCGATGTTCTTCATCCAGGTCCGGCCGGGGTCAATCTCCAGATCCTGGATGGAGAAGATCCGGACCGCGATGATTTCCACCCCCTCGAGGGCGATCTCGACGTCTACGTTGTCCCCAAAGACGGCGCTCAGGAGGTCTCCGACCAAGTCCAGGATCTTGCCAACGGCCGTCTCCCTGACCCAGTCGGGGTCTATCCAGACGCCCGCGCGAATCGTGTTGTAGCGCTGGTACTGCTGCCGTGGCGGCGCCGGCACGTTGTCCCCCCCAAAGGAAGGAGACCCCGCCCTCAGCGCCGTCGATCGCTCGTTCGGCCGGACGCTGCGCTCTCCTGCCAATGAAGGCACCGGAGAGGTCGCGGATGCGCTGCCGAAGAGCCTCCGACGCGCCTTCCGCGCCGCCGCCTCCTGGAACTCGTTGCCCGTGGCCAGCGTGTGCAAACCAGGGCCCGTAGCCACGATGCTGCCGATGTCGATCTTGTCGAACCTGCCCTCGTCACCGAAGTGAAGAATGAAGTCGATCTGCGACGGCTCCGACGCGTCCGAGGGCAGCTCCAGGAAATTGAACAGCGTGTTTAGGAAGCCCATGCCCGGCTGATCCTTCAGGATCGCGAAGACGTCGACGAGGCTGATGCCCACGACTCCACTTGTCTTCCTGAGGCGGCTCCCGGGCAACGGCTTGTACAGAGAGAAAGAGAACCGGATCGTTCTGCCCCCCGCCACGAAGCCGCCGTTGAAGAGGAACTTGCGGACGTTCTGGCGCTGGTCGACCTCGTACACGAAGACCGATCCCTTCGACAGCCCAACGTCGAGGAAACCCTCGAGGAACTGCACCGCCGGGTGCGCGGTCTCCCCCGTCGGGGCGAGGCCGAAGAAATCAGCAACGTCATTGAAGGTGATGGTGCGGACGAGCTCCATGTACCACGAGAAGCGGGCGTCGCGGGTCTTGTCGAACTCCGTGCGCAGCTTGAACGCCCCGCCGAAGGTGATGTCGAACTTGAGACCCGCGGTGGCGGAGTTGTAGTGGAACCCAAGCTCGGACGGCGACAGGGCCTTGCCGAGCTGCTCGAAGCCGATCGTGCTCATGTCGAGAACCCACTCCGTCTCGTAGCGAGCGATGACCTCGTACGACAGCACCTTGCCCATCTTGTCCTCCGGGTCGCTCGGGTCAGGGCGCGAGCACTGGAACTTGAGGGTGACCTCGAACTGGATCGGCGTGGAGATGCCCCACTCGGCGAGAGTGAGGACGAGGATGGCGTCGATGGGCGGCGGGGCGTCGAGCTGCGACCCGGGCGCGTTGTACTCGGCGCACGGGTGCGAACCGCCACCAAACGCGAAGATCGCGCAGGTCTCCGGGGAGACCTCGTCTCCCTGCGAGAAGTCGCAGAATATGCCAAACAGCATCTGGAGGGGGTAGTCCGGAGCGCGGCGGAAGGCCTGGCTGACCTCCTTCGGCTCCTCCTCCACATCGCAGGGGTCTGCGATGCCGTCGACAAGATCCGACGACGCGCACACGCACTCGCCCAGCTCGTCGAGCTCGCAGCCCTCCCCGGGACACGCGTCGGCCGCCTCGTCTTCGGGCGCCGAGTCAGCGAAGCTGCCCACGGTACAGTTGTTCTCAAAGCCTGCGCCGGTCTCCGTGACGCACTCCCCGGCGTCCAGCTCCTCGTCAAACAGGTACGGGTTGGGCTTGACCTCGCCCGTGCCCGCAGACAGCGCGACGCTGCTGTCGTCCTCCTCGTCCTCCTCGACCGGAGACGTCGTGTTCGTGGTCGCGTTTGCAGCGGCCCGCAGACCCAGGAGGCCGCCCACGACGTCCTCGTCTGCCTCCGGGTCGGGCGTGTCGTCGTCTCCGCGCGGCTGCTGCAGCGTGGTTGCGCACTGCAGGCGGAGGCGGTCGATCCCGGGGTCGGTCTCTTGGAACACCTCCTCAGCAGTGTAGTCCAGCCAGCGCTTGTCGACTGCCTCGTAGTCGCCGTACACGGGCGTCGAGCCGCGCTCGCAGCTCAGACAGTGCATGTACGCGCGCTTGTCCGGGAGGACGCAGGCGCGACCGTACGCGTCCCCGTTTCCACAGCGCCACACGCACTCCTTGCAATTCGGCGTCGACTTGGCGCACGGCTCGCACTCCGACACCGGACAGTGCGCATCGGTGCCCCGTCGGGCGAGCGACGAGTCCAGGAACGGCGCGTAGATGTAGGGCTTGAGGCCGTACCCAGTCTCGCACTCCTCGCAGACCAGCGAGAACTCTTCCCCGCAGGCCCGCGCGACCTCCCGCGTGTTCGGCAGGAAGCGGCACTTGCTGCAGCCGCGCGGACACGGCACGCAGGTGGGATACTCGGAGAGGACGGTCCTGTAGGTCTGCGACGACCCCGCGCAGATGCCCGGGAAGGAAGAGCAGAAGGAGGTGACCGAGGGGTCGAAAAGGTACGCGTACCAGACCGCCGGCTCCGTGACCTTGGTGACCACGTTCGAGGCGTAGCCCGCGGGGCACTCCTCGACGCCCTCGAAGATGTCCTCGTCCGGCACGGGGACGGGGAGCGCGCAGTACCGCAGCGGGTACACCGGCCCGAAGAGGAAGTCGATGCCGTCGATCGTCCGGGTTCGGAGCGCGGGAATCGTGTAGAACTCGTCTTCGTTCGCTGGGATGCGGACTTGCAAGGGACTGAACAGAGAGCCCAAGTTCAGCTCGCCATAGGCGTAGAGCTGGGGGGTCTGGAAGTAATAGATGACGTCAACCTGGAGCGCGGGCCGGGTGCTGGGCATCGGGTCATCGTCGTCGCGACACTCGCCGACGACGGCGGCGGGTCCGGTCACGGGCTCCGGCTCGATAGTCGGGTTGGACTGCACGCCGGCGGGGTCGACCTGGATCCAGGCCGCGATGTCCGCGGGGAAGATCGACGAGGCGTACGCAACACCCGCATCGTTCAGGAACCAGAGACCGACGCGCAGCTCCGGGCGCAGCGCGAGGGATGGCATGATCGTCAGCGATGCGGAGAATTGCCACTCGTACTCCCTGCGCGTGGGCGTGAGCGATCCGACGCTCGTGTCAGAGATCGTGGTCCCCGTTCCGATGTTGTAGCCTCCCTGGATCGAGAACGGCAGCGCGAAGTCGTATCCGTACCCGCCCTCAATCTGCACGCCCAAGCGGACGTCCCACTCGCCCTCCCACGGCCTGGCCTTGACGCCGGCGAAGAAGCCAGGGAGCACGAAGCCCGCGCCGACGTCATAGCCGACCTGGAACGTTTCGGGCACGCCTGTCGGGAGGAAGTCCTTGATGTCGCCTCCCACAAGCGCATCGCCGTCCACCTTCCACGCAAACCCGCCCCCGGTGGTCAGGGAGCCAGAGACGTCAACGACGAGCATCGTAAGATCCGCGTAGTACTTCAGAGTGACGCCCTGAACGCCCACGTTGAGGTCGTCGAGCGCCACGTACGCGCCCACCTCGTCGCTTCCGAGCAGGTAAATGGTCTCCGACAGCCCCGCGCCGCCGACGTCGACGGTCTCCGTCCACGCGACGTCGCTCACGGACTGCTGCAGCAAGCGGCCCGCAGACGCGCTGCGCCCTTCGCGGGACAGCCTCTGGCACGCCGGGCAAAAGAGCGTCACCTCGGCGACCTGGACATCGTCGCCCGAGCTCCGCACCGTCGCCGTGACGCGGCCCTGCGCGTCGAAGTCGCCGAAGGAAACGATCGCGACGCCGGCGCGGAACGCGAACCAACCGAAGTCGGGTACGTCGTAGCCCACCTCGAACCACAGCGTATCGAAGGGGTCTACGAAGTCCCCCACGGGGAGCTGGTGGTACGCGTGGATGTGGCCGCGGGCCTGGGGCCGGGCGCAGCCAGCAACCGACCAGCGAGACTCCGCGGAGTGCATCGTGTGCACCTCGACGACGGCCGCGTCCGACTGTGCCGCAGGCGGCCGCTTCCGCGCAAACGCCTCCTTGTCGATGTCGACCGAGACCAAAAAGACGCGCGCGACGCCGGCCTGCTCGAACGCGACGTGGGCGTCGGCGGACATGTCGCTCTCCCCGAATGCCTCGTGCGGGTCGCAAGCCAGGGCATCCAGGCCGTCCGACCCGAGTGCGCGCGCCCTCGATGCCCGCGAGTCGACGCGCTCGTCGATGGTGGTGGTTCCGAATACGGCCTCGTTCAGGATCGCCTTTGAGGCGTCCAATGAGCGCGTCGCGACCGTCAGCGAGAAGTCGCCCGACCACGTCAGTGCCACGACCTCCTCGACGAAGGAGAAGGGCATGCCGTTGTCGTACGTACAGCCGTGTCCGGACTCGGAGACGAGAATGGTGCCGACCTTCCACTCGCGGGCCGCAGAGACAGCGGCCGGTGTGGCAAGGGAAAACGCCAGCTCGTTTACTCGCTCGTCGTCGCCCTCGCCGTCGCTCGCGCGCCGCACGTCGCACCGTACCACCTCAAGACTGTCGTCAGGGAACTGGTCCAACACGACCGCATCGTCCGCGAGCACCACGTGCTTCTGGAACGTGACCCTCCGGCCCCTCGCCGTGACGTACGTGAACTCGTACGACAGGGACCCTCCCGGAAGCTCTGCGGCGGTGCCGATTGCTTGTGCCTCGCTCAGGAGCGGGTGCATGCCCGCGGCCACCTGCTCGCTCTCCTCGTCCGTCATGCCCAGGCCATGGACGGCCGCCGCTCCGGGAGAGCCCGCGGACCCTTGGAGCCGACGCTGCGCAAGGACGCGACGCGCCCTGGCTGCTGAGAGCTGTGCCGAAGTCGCGTGTCCAGGGGCCGTCCAGCGGGACGTCGCTGCTTGCGGCAAGGCAGCGCGTGGCGCACCCTCCTCCAGGGTGCCGGCCGCGCGGGCCGCCCCCGTGAGCCGCCGCGGCGTGGACGGGCAATTCTGCTCGACAGGATCGCGCAGGTACGCGACGATCCAGCCGCCGCACGACGGCTTGACGAACTGAAGGTCGATCTTCGTGTAGAAGGAGTTGCCTGACACGCGCACGGCGCCGCTGACCCACATGTACCCGTCGAAGTACTCTCCCGTCTCCTCGTCGAAGAAGTCGAGCGTCACGTGGAGGTTGGCGATCGCCACCGAGTCGAGCGCCTGGGCCAGGTCATTGTACCAGGCGTTGCCGCCCAGGGCCTCACTCCGCAGCGCGTCGACGTGCGGGCCGGTGAACATCAGCGGGAGGTCCAGCAGCGTCAGCGACTTCTTCTGCTTCAGCTCCATGCCGCGGAGGCCGATGCCGCTGCGTCCGCTCTCCGCCTGGGCCTCCCTCGCGTCCTCACTCAGGGCTGGGAGCTCCAGTACGAAACTGCCCTCGAAGCCGACGGCGTCGATCATGCCGGTGAGGGTGTTCGTGGCCCCGTCCACCATGATGACCACCGTGTTGATGTCGAAGACCTCCAGCCCGGCCACCTCGATGTTGGTCAAATCCTCCAGCATGACGACGATCTTCATCTGCATCACCTTCCTCGCCAGAGCCTTCGCAAAGCACGGGTCCGTGACGGTGTTTGCGATGTCGATCGCGTTCTGAATATCCTCGCCGAGGATCTCGTCCGCCGCGTTGCCGATGGCGGCGTCGACCCCCGTCGCGAGGTCCTCCCCGCCTTCCCCGAGCGCGGCGTCGAGGAACTGCCTGTTCTCGTCCGTTGCGTTCGCGTAAACGCGTGCCGCGGCGGCGCTGGCGGCCACCGATGGCTCCTCCGCGTACTCCTCGAACGCCTCGGGCACCGGGGCCCCAAGCCCAATAGCGGTAGCCACCAGGCTGTCGACCGTGTCGAACACCTCGGTGCGCCTCTCCTCCTTCGTCTGCTGCTGAGGGGCCGCGCCTTGGACCCGCAGGGCGTACACGGTCATCATGCGCAGCTCGTCGAAGTAGATCGACGCCCCACCGATGTTGCCCGACTCGGGGATGAAGGCCAGGATGCTCGAAAGGTCGACGCCGCCGCCCGCGCCTCCGGCTCCGCCCTCCTGAGCCTGCCGCCGGGCCGTCGAGCCCGCGAAGTCCAGGTCGGTCACGACGCGGAAGCTGAGCAGCAGCCCGAACGGCGCGTCGCCCGAGGGCCCGGAGCAGTTGAAGGAGACGCTGCTGGTGGTCGCCATGTCCGGCAGGGCGAACAGGGACTGGCGCAGGAGGCCAGGGACGTCCGTCCAGGTCGGGGGCTCGGCCAGGCCGCGCACGGTGCGCTCCCAGCACGGGTCCACGCCCTCCAGGTAGAACACATTCTTGCACTTGTCGGCGACCACGTAGCCCGAAGGTCCCGGCGTCGGACAGAGCTTGCCAACCGCTGCCTTCATGCTGTCCTGGTACCACCAGAACACCGACTCGTGGCCGTCAGCCTGCCGAGAGGAGAACTCAAAGGCGACGTGGTTGCCGTAGTCGTCCAGCAGATACTGCGCCTCTCCCGCGAACGTCAGGCGACGCGGATACAGGTTGATCACGGAGCCCGCGGAGATCCTGGTGTCGGACAGGCGCAGCGGCGTCACGCCGGGGAGGCCAGCGCGCTGGAAATGCTGGCCAGCGAAGAAGCCGACGTCCCGCACGAACTGCGGGAAGTCCGTGTCGCCAGTGAACTCCACGCGAAGACGCGTCTCGTTCGTGAGCTGCCGGTCGAACTGAAGGGGCACCGTGAGCGTCGCGCGAAGCGTGGGAACGAACTCCCGCACCACGGGAGTTGCGGCCTCCTGCTTCAGCGTTCGCCGCAGCATGCGCGCCTCCTCCGACGCAGCGCGGCTCGGCCGCTGCTGCGTCGCGGTGCGGAGCCTCGCGGCGAGCGAGCTGCTCCCGGCAGGCAACATCTCCTGTGCGCCCAGCCAACTCTCCGTCGCCGCGGCCTGCTGCACGACGGCGGAGCTCAGCGCCAGCTTGCGCCTCGAAGCCGTCGACGACTGCGTGGCGCTCGCGGTTCCGTTCACCGCGGGCGGCAAGGGGTTCTTCGGGATCACCGCTTCGGCTGTCAGCGTGTTGGTCTCCAGCCTGTAAAACAGCGACACGTCCTCCAGCGGGATGAGCGGCAGACCGACGCCCGTCGTCCACGTAGGCATGATGGCGACCGCGGACCAGTCGACGATGTTGCGCGTGTCCCGGTCGCAGACGAGGTACACCCGCGCATCGATGCCGTTGATGCCGCTGACGGCGTCGAAGCTGCTGACGCCGTAGGGGGCGTTGTTGAACGTCACCAGGCCCCACTCTGAGTGGCGGAGGGGCGGGGTCTCGTCCTCCATGCAGGGCCAGTAGTCGGTCACGAGCTCCATCGTCATGAGGCTGACGTCTGCCTTGCCCGGGGACTGGAACTCCACAAGGGAGATGTACGCGAAGAAGACCATCTGACGCGTGGGGAGGACCGCCTTGACGAAGTCCATCTCCAGGGTGGAGGAGAACAGGACGCCCTCGTGGGGGTAGGACAGTGTGCACGCAACCGTCATGTTGCCATCCGGGATGTAGGCCTCTGTGTCCTCGTCGTAGAGGTCGATGTATATGCTCAAGCCGGAGGCTCGCACGTCGACTTCGATCTGCGGGGACGAGAGCTTCCCGCGCGCGCCCGGCAGCAGCAGCTGCCGCGCCCAGCCAACGACAGTGTTGCCCACCATGCTCTCGAGGGTCGCGAGGGTCACCCGCTCGCCCTTCTGGAAGAACTGCAGCCCACGGAACCGCTTCTCTACGTCGTGGTAGTTGAAGACCGCCTCCGCGAGCTCCGTCGAGAACATGCCAAACATGTTGCGGTTCTGCTCGTCGAATTGGACAAACACGTCATCCGCGTCGAGCGGCACGAACGACAGCTCGTCAGAGACGAGCGCCATCTTCTGTCCCGCGTAAGCCCACTTGTACAGGTCGGGGTCCAGCGTGGTGCCCCCGAGCTCGTCGCCGCCCAGAAACCGGCTCCACAGCAGCCACTCGTTGATCTGCGCCCAGCCGTCCGGCCGCAGCGTGACCTCGGTCGCGTTGGCGTAGAACTGCAGGGCCACCGTGCGACGCCCCTCGTCGTAGTACGCCCCGAAATGCCGCCCCTTGAAGCCAGGGAGGAAGTCGATGGTGATGTCGTACTCCTGGGGCTGGATCGAGAACCCGGCCGTGAACCACTGGTTCATGGTACCGTACGGCGTCAGCGTCGTCGGCGTGAGGCAGTAGAACTGCACGGTCGCGTCGCGCTCGACGGCGTCGGGGGCGCCGTACACCATGTTGCGCCACGAGGCTTTGGCGCCCGTCCACACGGGGGTGCGCGACAGCGGCTCGACGCCGACCTCGATGGAGCGGTACAGCTCGTAGCACGGGTTGCTGCCCCGCGCGCCCGTGAGCGTGACCACGCACGACTCGCGGTTCACGTACTTGCCGCCCGCGTCAGGGGCGCAGTTCTGCCCCGACGAAAACTCCGCGTCCCGGACCAGGTAGTAGTCGATGCCGCGGGACCGGACGCGGTTGATCGTATACTGCGTGTCCACCCACGACAGCGCGACGACTGCCCCCTCCGAGTCCCGGACGGTGGTCTCCGAGGGCAGCGTCACCTTGAAGGTCGACTCGCCGAGGAGGGTCCGGGCGAAGATCTCGAGCCCCGGGCGCGAGATCCACAGATCGTTGCGCTTGGGCATGATTCCTGGGAAGCCGCTGCGCTCCAGCACCGGCGCGAGCTCGCCCACCGAGGCCTTGATGCCCGCGAGATTGGCGTCGCCGTAGTCGTTCCAGAGCCGCAGGCCACCGATCTGCTTGAGCCGCTCGCGGTCGAGGGAGACCGTCAAAAGAGCCTTCGTCCGCAGCGTGAGCCCCGGCACCGTGAGGTCCTCCGTCGACCGCTGGTACGTGATTAGTGCCGAATCCACGGGCACCAGGAAGTTGACGTCGACGACCACGCGATCGGGAACTGGGGTCGCAACGAGGTCGAAGTCGTCGATACGGGATCCGAGGCACCGGAAGGTCAGGTCTGTGGGCATCGTGCGCCACCCGAGGCCGTACGGCATGTTGGTGAGCTCAAGCGTACCGTCCACAGTGGTGTTGGCCGCGCCCGTCGCTCCGCTGCCCGGTAGCGGGCACGGCGAGGTACCGGAGACGGTCGTGCGCAAGCGGCTGAACTGCGCCGCGCCCTCCACCAGGAAGATGTTGGAGAAGGTCCACGTGAAGGTCGTCATGTTGAGCGTGGGCGGGTCAAGGGCGTTCTCGAACGCCGTCACCAGGTCCGTCGACACGACGGTGAGCGTGTCCGTGTTCTCCCAGCGCACAGTGCCCTCCATGTCGAGCGTCCCGAGCGTCGGTGTCCTGCGCACGCGGTCGTATACGTCGAGGTACACGTACACGTCGCGCACGTCCACGAACTCCAGCTTGTCATCAAACTTGGTCGTGCCGAGGTCCGTGAGGTACGCGTACAGGTACCCCTCGAGGACGGACTCGAGCTCCAGCACGGGGATCGGTATGATCGAGTCGAGCGTCAACGACCAAAGCTCCGAAGACGTCATGTTGTGCACGAAGCTCCCGTCGATGAACCGCGACGAGATGAACCCTCCGAGCAGACCTGTGGTCCAGCTGTACTCCGCGATGCACGCATCCACCTTTGCGCGGACGACGGGCAGCTGTGACACGTTGAAGTTGCGCACCAACATGAACGTGCGGTAATTTGCGACGACGCGCTCAAAGATGTCGAACACCTCGTCCTCGGACGTAACGGTCAGGTCACGCTGCAGCAGGAGGGCCTGAATGGAGTCGAAGCCTCCCGCGGGCACGGCCGTGACATTGCCGTCAGCAACAGTGAACATCTGCGTCGCGATGATCCGAGATGCCTCGTCGTAGTACAGGGCGTACTGGTCGGGAACGAGGTTCTCAACGAACGTCAGGCCCAGGTTCAGAGGCCGCACAGGAGTGACCCCCTCGAACCGCCAGGTGTTCATGGTGCCCAGTGGAGCATCGAAGGTCGGCGCCAGACACGTGTGGACGAGCCTGCCGGACATGATGGAGTCGGGGATGTCGAACGACATCTCGCGCTGGGCGGCGGTCGCGTTCCAGCTCGGGATGCCCCCCTCGGGCGGAGAGCCCGTCGCATCCAGCTCCGTGAAGTAAGCCACGCAGGGGTCGGGGCCGGCGCCCTCGACCACCAGGGTACAGGCCGTCTCGTTCGCGTGGACGCCATCGGCGCTCCGCGCGCACCGCACGTACGCGGTGAACCCGACCTCGTACGAGTCCCACACCCCTGGCGCTGCGCCGCGCGTCATGGTGTAGTGCGAGTCGAAGGCGTTCATGTCGGGGCCGACCTCGCCATCGAGGACATACCGCGCCGTGAAGTTGTCCGGCCGCAGCAGGACGCGCAGGCCCGCGCGAACGGTCATGTCCCCGTCGGCCAGCCGAGTGGGCTGCACTCCGGGCGCGCCCTGGATCTCGAGGCGGTCCCCGAGACTGAGTCCGGCGCTGCCATACACCTCGGGCCAGGCGAGATCGATCGCGGACGTCAGGGTCGCCGTCGCGGACTCGGATATGCGGCCGCGCCCGCCGAGCGGGACAGCAAGCTTGGCATCGAGCTTGCCGGCGGTGCCCACCGCGGCGAGCTCGCCCGTCGACATGCGCAGCGAGACGGTGACGTTCTCGAGCGGCACGACGAAGCCCACCTCGGAGTTCATCCTGTCGAGGAACGCCTCGGCTGCGATGTCTACCATGCGTGACCCGTTGCACGTCAAGTCGATGGACGCGTCGAAATTCGGGCTCCCGAGGCCGAACGGCATGTTGATCAGAACGAGACTGCCATTGACACCGGTCGCCGTCGTTCCGTCCGGCTGGCACGGCGCGAAGTCGGAGGCACGCACCACGACCTCCGGGTACAGGGACACAACTTCGCCCTCCAGGAACACGGTGCGGTAGTCCAGGCTCATGTCATCGAGGACGGCCTTGGCCGGATCCGTGACGTCGAAGACTGTGAAACGAACGTCCAGGGTCGTGATCGTCGCGTCGTCGGTGAGCCGCAGGTCGGCCTCGAGGGTGAGGTTGCCAGCGGTGAACGCCGCCGCCACGTCGTCGTAAAGATCGAGCGAGAGGAACACGTACGGCACGTCGACGACGTCGACCGCCTCTGCCATCTGAGGGGTGCTGATCTCCAGCAAGAAGTCCTGCACGGCGCTGCCAAACGCAGTGCCAACTTGTGGCAGCGTTAGCCTGCGGCGCGACGCCGCGACGAGGGACTGCAGCCGCGCGCCGATGGGCGTGAAAACCAGCAGACTCTCTGTGATATTGGTCACGGACAGCGCCGAAAGTCCGTCGCTGAGCGAGTCGTACTGCATGGTCGCGTCCGCGACCGCCAGCGCCACGGGCTCCGTGTTCAGGGCGATCGGGGGGACGACCCCCCGAACGCGATACCCGGATACCTTCTGCCGGTCGCAGTAAGGCCGGAAGACCGCGCTGAACGCGCGCTCGTTGAATGCCACGTTGGGGATGACGAATGTTACGTTGGCGGGATATGCCGAGCCCGACCAGAAGGGAGTGCCCATCGAGACCGGTGAGACCTCCCCTGATGCGCCACGGACGACGCACGGCGTGCTGCCGGAGACCGAGACCGGCACATTGCCGCCCAGGCCCGCAAACGCGACATCGAAGGACTCAATGTGCACAATGGGTATGCCCGCCCCGTAGCAGCCCTGGCAGACCTCGAGCTTGCGTACGAGCACAGAACCGTCACCGGGCGTGCTGAAGTTGCCCGAGATCACGATGCACCGCGACACCGGGTCGGCGGCGAGAGTGAAGTCGGTGGCAAAGACTGTGCCCGCCTGCGTGTCCCAACGCAGGGTGCCGCCCACGCCCGGCACGCCGGTGGTGTTCAGGATGGTTGCGATAGATGTTCCGAGCGCGCCGTCGATCGCGGAGAGCGCTTGCGCGGTGCCCGCGCTCTTGAGTGCGGTCGAAACGCGGCGGACATTGCACAAGCCTGGAAACCCTCTGTCCGGGCAGCTCATCGACGACGTCATCGCCCCGGGCCCTGCATTCTGGTTTCCGCAAACAGAGAATCCCCACGAAGCAGAGGCGGCGCCAGACGCATCCGCGAGGGATACGTCGATGGTGCGCCCCGAGCTGTTGTAGGTCGCCGCCACTGGTCCCGGCGCGATGCTGCCAAGCTGGCCGATCGCCAGCGCCGAAGTGTGGTTCGTAAACGAGGCAGTGAAGTTCTGCAGCCCCCTCTCGTTGCAGCCCATGGAAGCCGTGCCCAGTGCCAGCAGATTGCCACCCCAGAAGGCGTCCACACCGCCGATGGTCAAGCGGGACGGCAGACCGCCCTCCGCGCAAGGGTTCCCGCTATCTACAGACAATATGACAGTTGTGGAGCTCTGCGCCATCGACATGGCGTAGGAGAAGCTTGCGACGTCAAACACGTACCCGCCAGAAGCCCACGAGCCGCTGCCCAACGGGGACGAGGCGTTGTTGTCGCCTGAGCTCCCGACCGACACGGCGCTTATGATCGTCATGGCGTGCAACACGCCCGCGGTGTCCTCCATCGTAACCGCGAGCGAAAGGTGCGTGCTGTTCAAGGAAGTGTTCACGTATCGCACAACCGTCCCGTCGAGAGACGTCGCGACGTCGAACCCTGGCATACCAGCTGCAGCAAATAAGGCTGAAACGCCCGGGGCCGCCAGGTCCGCAAGGACCGTCGACATGGCGAGCGATGTGTTGCTGGGATTGGCCAGCGCGGACACGACCGACAGCCTGCCCGACAGCACCGAAGTCCCGGCGACCGACGTCGCGTTCGCGACACCAGCGAGGGGCAGGGCGATGTCGACCGCGCTCCCCGAGGTCGTGGCGGACTGGATCGCCACGGCCTTGTCCGCCGACTTGTACAGGACTGCAGCCTCCGCAAGGGTGACGTTGAGGGCGCCGTCCGACAGCACGAGTCCACTGGCATTGACGGCGACTGTGGTCCCGACGATTGACCCGCCGCTGCCGCAAGACAGCGCGTATGTGCCGGGCACGGCGCCCACGAGGCCGATGGTCACGATGTTGCCGTTTACCGTCGTTCCTACGCCCGTGTCCGACTTTGCAGACGTCACGATCGCGCCGGAGCCGTTGACGTAACGGCATGGACTCGCGCCCGAGGCCGTGAACTCGATCAGCCCACCGTGCAGCGAGACTTCAACGAAGCTGTCAGTCTGGTAGACCATGGCGGGCGAAGCCTGCGCGAGGGACCTGGCGCTGCGGCGCCCTGCTGCACAGTGAGCACAGTAGTTAATGTGGGCGTTCCTGAGCTGCGTGCCGTCTCCGAGGTCGAAGAGGCCAAAGGTGACGTTGACGCACTGCTCTAGCGGAGTCATGGCAAACACCAGGCTCGAGATTTCGGCGCTCGGGATGAGAGCGAGCTGTGACGCGTCGAGCCCCGGGACGCCGACCTCCTGGAACACTGCAGCGAGCTGCAGACCCATCTGCGAGGAAACCTGCGACAAGGTTTGCCCATGCGCCCCGCGCATGCTGGCCGTCACGTTGCACACCCCCGCCGCGCCCGCCGTCGCGCACGGCACGCCCCGAGCGGTCTCGTTTCCGTTGCAGAACGTCATAGACATTTCCAGGTCTCGGCTGCCGTCGCTGCTCCGCGACGTGGCATCGAGCACCTTGCTGCTGCTCGAGTAGTTTGCCGCGAGGTTCGACAGCGTCACGTTGCCGAGAGCGCCTGTCTCCAGCGACGCATGCGCGCCACCGTCGGACGTCAGCGACGCCTCGTAGCCGTCGACAACCCCCGACGAAAGGCACAGCAGGGCAGCGTCACCGCTCAGGTGCAGGTCTGACAGGTGCGGGACGCCCGCGACGACCAAGCTGGCGCTGCGGCGCGCCGAGCACGGGTGCCCCGCTCCCTGCGCCTTGAAGGTCACTCGAGCGCTGTTGTTGTTCGACGACTCAATCGAGTACTCCGCGTGCGTCACGTTCAAGTGCATGGCGCCGACGGACCAGCCCTCGAAGGTCTGCTCAGGGAGCACCGCTGCGCGCAGCGCGACGGCGTGAGTGAATCCGTCGTCCCTCGCGGACGTGTTGAGCGCCAGCTGGTTGTCACCGCGAGCCGAGAGCGCGAAGCTGCAGAGCGGGGCCGCCGAAACAACGCCGCGGTCAATGCCCGGAACGCCAATCGCAACCGTCAGACCCCGCAGGTTGTCTCCTGACGGCAACAGAGTCGCAAGGCTGTCCAGCGTTGACACGACGCCCGCGTCAGACACCACGTCCAGCGCGTCCGCCGACACGGAGGCATGCAGCACATGCGCGATCCCCTGTGCATGGAATCCGCCGCCGGCCGCCGTCCAGTCCAACCATCTGGCCCCGCTCTCCAGCGTGAATGTTGGGCCGGAAACAGCGATGCCGGAGAGATGTCCGACCGTGATGTTGGCGTTGGCAGGAGCGGCCTCCAACGTGAAGTTGTCAGGGGTAGGCTTCTGCAAGGGGCCGAGGAGAGCGCAGTGGACCGCCGCTGCAGCCGCGGGCGCCGACAGCTCGATACTGTACAAGGATGCCTCCAGGGAGGCGAGCGATGCCGACTGCTGCGAGCCACCCGACAAGCACGCAGGAGAGAGGAAGCGGGCATCCAGGGACGAGGAAGCACCGTCGTGGTACACCCGAACAGAGAGCTCCTCGGCCTGAAGCACGTCCCAGCGCTCTAGACGCGGAGCGTTCGACGCGAGGAGCTGCACGGCCTGATCAGACGACAGCAGGTCCGACGCGGCTCTGTCGGCGACAAAGCCACTCCCGCCCGCCTGCAGCGCCGTGCACGTCCCGTTCACTGCTTCCGCCTGCCTCTGAATAGCATAGATAGCCGAAAGCGTGGCGTTGCTGCATGCGCTGATGTTCAGCGCGAACGTCAGCGCCCCGGTGTGCGCAAACGTTCCGTTGAGCACCATACACCCCTCGGCGGCCTGCGACTCCACCATGAGACCATCGCCGTCGATACGACGCGCAAGGACATCTGCGGGAGACACGCCAGCAAGCCCTGGAACGCCAAGACTCTCCAAGCTGCCCGGGAACGCTGGCCCAAGGGTGTCAGCGACATCCCCCACGGTTCCCGCGGTGACGCGAACCGCCGTGCGAGCGACCTCGAAGTAGTTCGACTCGCCACAGGTGAGGTTTCCCGCGGTCTTGCACGCGTCCAGGGAGCGTGCGACTGCGGATCCATCGTTGCAGCCCGTCCGACACACACACGACCCCGACACGGCCTGGCGGAACGGAGTGCTTACCGCAGGTGCATCCGAAGCATCCGCGACGATAAAATGCGACTCCGCAGGCAGCGTGCAGTATGCTGCGAACGACAAAACTGCCTGGGGGGCGATCGTCGCGCTCGACACCGCACAGGCCAGGAGGCTTTGTGCGGGGATCGAGATGGTGTCGTTCGCGAAACCAGTGCCATTCGTAGAGTTCGTGGTGGCGTTGGCGTGCGAGAACCACGGGTACCAGTCGAGCGGCTCGAAAGAGCCCCGGATGGTGCCGTTGATGTCCCGGCATGGCTGCGAGGACGCCGGCGCGTGGAGAGCCGCGGGCTGCGGCGCTCCGACGGCGAGGTTCTTGGCGCCGAGCGACGGATCGACCGTCGTCAGGTCGGGGGCAAACTTCCCGCACCACTGCGAGCGCTTCTGGTACTCGAACAGGTGTGGGAGCACCGCGTAGGCGGCGCGCGTCGGGGTCAACGGCGACGTCGAGGCGATGTCTGTCCTGAACGTGGCATTCTCAGTCGCCCGTCCCTCGATGAAAGCCATGCCATGCCGCTGACGGTACAGCAGGGTGGCGTTCGTCGAAGCCACGTCGCCAAAGGCCCCCCCGCTCACCCGCGCCGTCGCACCGTGCGCCTGCAGGACGAGGTCCGCCGGGCGCAGGTCCGCGGTCGACGAGCAGTTGAACGTGACTGCCCCTTGCGCCTCGATCTTGCCCAGCGCTGACGAGTTGAAGGAGGCACCGGGAACAACCAGCGTCACGCGGCCCGTGTAACCCGTGCCCGAGGCACACGGCCGGTCGGGACCGACGGCAAGGACGTGCGTCCCACCGGCCGTCGTGATCGAGAAGGACGTGCTTGTCAGGCGCGGCAACACCGAGAAGCGCTCAACGCTTTCGGGCCGGGTCCAGGTGCTAATGTCGGCAAGCAGCGTGTGCTCGACCACGACCGTCGATGATGGGCGGTGCTCGAGCGAGATGCGCATGTCGGCACCGACGGCAGTGACGCGGAAGGCTTCGACGACCGTGTCGTTGGCGTTGAGCGGCGCGGCAGCACCCTCGTCGAGCGCGTGTGCCAAGCTCGAGCCCGGCAGGCCCGAAGACGACAGCACGGACGACACGGAGAACACGCTCAGCGCCTGGAGGATGCCTCCGAGTGTGGCAGTCGCGTTCTCCGGCAACCGAACATCCAACTGCGGGCCTGCAGACGAGTCGACCATGTTGGTGGTGACGGCGGCCTCCAGCTGGACGCCATTGACGGCCGGAAGCGGCCCAGTGACCACAAGCGTACCCCCCGAGACGTTGAGGGCGCCACGTGGGGACAGCAGGGGACCGATCGAGCCGATGCCGGGGACGTTGGGCGACCAGGTGGTGTGTGCCCGCAGCCCCGGAGGCCCGTTCTTGGGCGCCGTGGTGTTGAAGTCGAACGACAGCTCCGCGTCGATGGGGCTGCCGTTCATGCACACGAACGACGCCGTGCCGACACTGCAGTCGTCGTCACCAGTGAGCATGTCGCCGCACAGCGACGAGACCTGGTAGTCCTGGAGCGTCAGGTCCGGGATCGCCTGGTCATTCCGCGGCCGTCCCACGGCTGGCGGCCCGTCGAGAATCTGGACCGCCTGTACGGGGAAGTTGCCCTGCCGGTACTGCACGCCCGGGAGGGGCACGGCGGTGGAGCAGGGCAGGCTTCCCTTCACGGCCAGTTTGAGCGTGTACGCCGGGTCCGCGAGCCCCAGCACGCGCACACCGCCGGCCTGCAGCTCGAGCTGCCCGGAGCCAGCTTTGACCGTTATGGCAAAGGGCATGTCGTATGAGACGTCTGCTACGCTGGCCACGCCGACGCCGGCCAGGCGCATCGTCCGCGCAACGGGGTCGATCGTCGTGTCAACGCTCGCCATCTGCGTGCGCGCGATGGCCGCGAGGTCCTGCGCTGCTGCGACTCCTGGGATGCCGAACGCTAGCACTGCCTCGTACAAAGCCGGGGAGTGGAACAGGTCCACGAGCTGCAGCACAGACAGTCCCGGGGGAGCGCTTCCTTGCGACGCGAGTGCGATCGATGGCACCGCAGGGTTCGTCAGCGGGTAGGAGAGCGCGACGATGACGGCGCCAGCAGCCGCGCCGCCGCTGTAGACTGCAGTGCCGTTGATCGACAACAAGTCTACACCCCCGCTGCCGCACTCCAGCGTGAGCGTCGGATCGGTAGCGTAGAGAGTGCCCGACGTGTTCGTGTCGATCCGGACGGGAGAACCGGAAGCGAACGTCGCCCGCACGTCCACGACCCGCAGAGATGAGATTGCACTGCCGGTGCACCCGACCTCGACGGTCGATGTCCCGGCCGTGATCGATCCGGAGTCCGCAAGCGGAGATACAAAAGCCCCGCCAGTGACGTTCAGGGCGCCGTCGCAGGGCCTGGATCCCTCGAAAGCAATCGTGAAGACATCGCCTGAGGACAGCTGCAGGGTCAGGTGCTCGATCGACGCCAGGCCGTTGTGCGGGGCAACTTCCACTTCCATGACGATGGTGCTGGTAGTGGCGCATGTCGAGCTTTGCGTCTCAACTTGCTGCAGCGAAATGTTGAAGACCTGTCCTGCAATGTCGATGTCTGGGGAGGAGACCGTCGCGGCCCCGATGCACGCCTGAGAGGTGCAGTACGGAGCGCCGGGGATCCCGACATTTTGCACAGCCGTCAAAAGGGCGCTGCCGAACCCGCCGGTGCCCACCGTGAGCGCGTCGCCGAGCTCGCCCAGGGTGAGCGCCGCAGGGCGCGTCGCAGTCAGCCGCAACGTCCGTGTCCATCCGGCGAGCTCCGTGACGTCAAACGCGGTCGAGGCCTCCATCAGTCCAGCCCGCGCCGACACCGTCAGGCTGCGGTCCGCATACACAAAGACGCCCGCCAGATTCGTCACCTCAACGACGCCGAGGTCACCTGCAACAAGCGCAGCGTTTTCCGCAGACGACTCGATCGTGAAGTCCTCGAGGCTGCCATTGCGGCAAGAAACGACGCCCGCGCCAGCCGACTGCAGGCGGGGACCAGCAGGTGCATCTTCCGCCACCAGGTAAGCAACCAGCACGCCGCCGACCGCGCTCGTCGCGTTGCAAGGGTCCGAACCGCGCAGTTGGACGCTCGCGAGCTCGCTACCGGTCACGGGGTGCCGCACCGCGGCGCTCAGGTCAACCCACGCAAGCGTCGTGACCAGGCTCAGCGTTGCAGCGTCGAAGCTCGCGCCGTATTCAACCTCGACGTCCAGCGTGGTGTTGGGAGCGGCCAAGAAGGTCATCGTCGCGTCTCTCGTCGAGTTGATGGTGCAGATGCCGCGCAGCGTCAACGCTCCGAATTGCGACACCTCAACGGAGATCCTCCGCACGAGGACATCGTCTCGGGACACGGATTGCGGGATGCCCGGGACACCGACCGCTGCGATCGCTGCCCCGAGCTCTTGGAACCCGCTGCTGGCGCCGATCTCGGAGAGCGTCTGCGTCACGTTCGGAGGCAGTGCAAACTCGAGGCCGATGGGCAGGAGGCCGCGGTCGACGTCGGCGCGCATCTTCATCACTCCCGGGTCCTCGTTCTGGAACGAAAGCGTCGCGACCTTGTCGCGAATGGTCAGGTCGACTTCGGGGTTGAGGCGCGGCAATGTCCCGCTTCCCTGTGGGACGTCAACGGACACGAGGCGGAACGGCGCCTGCGAAGTCGCGTTCCTCAGTCCAGAGAAGCCCACGACGCGACCCCCCGGACTGCACTGCACGCCGATGGAGGCGGGAGTCAGGGCGTGGAAGCGATCCTGCAGCCCCGGCACCCCCACCAGCGTGACCGACCCGAGCGCGACCCCGGTCGCGCACGGGCGAGACGCAGACAGCTGGAACCCGACGACGGTGCCGTTGCGAGCCTCCACCGAGACCTCCAGACTGTCGATCTGCGAGCCGAACTGAACCGACTGCCCTCGAGTCGCGAGGTCCGTCGCAACCTTGGCTGCGAACGTCGTCGCGCCCAGCACCGGGACGTCGAAGGTGCCCGCGATGTCGAACGTCATGTTCGCGCCGGATGCGACGTCGGTGCCCAGCGTCAGGTTCGTGACGCCGTCAGCAAAGAGCGCAGACGTGCCCACAGGGCTCAGGACGACGTCCAGGACGCTGCGAGAGAAGGCCGTGCCCGCGGTGCCGGACACCACCGAGGAGAAGGACGTGGACACGTCCGGCGAGGATGCGATCGTCACGCGGGTCGCCGGGCCGTCGAGGAGGGCCGCCACCGTCGCGTTGAGCTGCCCAACATTGGCCAGCGTCCCGCCGATCACCACGCTGTCGAGGAACGGAGAAACCTCCAGCATCGCGTCAGCGATGCTCTGGTCTCCGAAAGCTCCAAGATACGTCGAAATGTTGCCGACGTGCGGCTGGATAGACGGCATGTGGTCGCCAGCAAACGAGCAGTCCAAGTCCCAGGCGCCGTCCGTCTCGAGCCCGCTGATGATAGGCGGCAGATCCACGGAGATTGTCGAGTTCACCGTCTCATCCGCGCTACACACGTACCGCCCGCTCCTCGTCATCCGGACCGCGCGCCCCGCTGCGTCCCTGCGCTCGAGCGCGACGGACGATGCATCGACGTTGAAGCGCGCGATGGCCGCGGCCAGGCCGGAAGAGGTCAGAAGATCGCTGATCGCGGGCGCTGGTATCTCGGGCCCGACGAAGCCACCGCACGACGCGTCTGCTGCCGATCGCGGTGGGAGCGCAATGTGCATTGAGGAGGAGAGGCGGGCCGTGACGGACGATGTGTTCGTGGCGTTCTGGCCCTGGAGCACGGACGACATCCGCAAGGCGTGGGAACGGAGGTCCACGTCGAGAGTCGTGTTGCCGAAGACAAAGGTCTCGGCTCCCGGTGGGGACCCTCCAACAGCACTGTTGGGGAACACTTTGAACAGCGCGCCCGTGGGGGCCACGGACAGAATGAGCGGCGCGAGCGCCAGGCCCGCGTCCGTCGTGAGCGCGCCGTCGGACAGCGCGAGGTGGAGCCTCTCCTCGGACAGCGCAGGCTGGTATGACAGACTCAGGACGCCGCTGAACGGCGTCCCTGGGGCCGACACGAGCATTTCGGCACTCGAAACCTCTTCAGAACCTTCCGATGGCGTCCCCAGAACGGCGGTGAACGAGCCGTCGACGACGGAGACGTGGACCGTGCCCAACACTGCATGCGACAGCACGGCAGCGGTGGTGTCCGAAACGTTGGCGAAGAGCGACAGGATTGACCCCGCCGGTGCGCACACAAGTCCACCCGACACGGGAGCGGTGATTGTCCCCGCGCTGGTGCGAGACAGCCAGCTCCCCGTCGCCGCCCCAGCACACGCGGCGCTGATGTTGCTGCTGCTCAGCCGTGCGACGTACTCCACGTGACCTACGACGCCCGCCGAGACACCAGCGGTCCACGGGCCGCCAGCGAGCGGCGCGCCGCTGTCCCGCGCGCCGTCACCCGTGCGAAGCCACGCCCTGTACTGTGACATGCGCGCAGTCACGTTGCCCGCCGCGCACGTCTCGTTCACGCGGTCGACGAGCCCCGCCGAGGCCGCAAACGCAATCGTCGCCGTCGATCGCACGAGTGCGACCTCGAACTCGGTCACCGCGCCCCCCGCGGCGACGAGGATGAGGTCCAAGCCGCTGCCGGACGGGTGGCCCAGTGAGACCTCGAGCATCGACTGCCCACTTGCCACAGAGATGTTGCCGTAAATGCGGGTGGCCGCCCCCGCTGCGGCGCCACCGGTCAGGGCCGTCGACTGCAGAGCGGCAGCCAGCTCCGGGACGAAGGAGGCCGGGAGCGCTGTCGCGACGTCGAAGCCGAGCGGCCGGGCGCCGTCCACGGGGGCGAACAGCTCGAGGTCGGGCTGTGTGGTCTGTGCGATCGTTACCGTGGCGCGCGCTCCTGTCAGGCCGCCACTCCCAGCGATGGTGTCGAGCAACGTCAGCGAAGACGCTGGGTGTTGGAAGCGCGCGGTCGGTGTCGGCAGCGTGACGTTGGCCGTCGAACCAGGAACTGGCCACACAACCGCCGGGAGCTGATCGTCGGCGAAGAAGGACGACATCCTGCCATCAGCGCAGACCGCGGACAGCGATGCGTTGGTCAGACTGGCGTTGTACAGCGGCGCGGGCAGCCCCGACAATGAGCCGCGCGCCAAGATGTCTGCCGGCTCCGGAGAGTACCAGCACGTTGCGTTCGGCAGGCCCCACGCGATCGTGAAGTCAACGTCAGGCTGGGAGAGGAACTCGGTCATGTGCCACTCGCCCGCGTCCACCCGGCAGCCCGAGCCCACGGCGATGCTGCTGCCGGCGAGAGATGCGCCTCCGCTTCGTTCGAAGGCCACATGCAGGTCCTCGAGCTGGGTGCCGGACGAGCTCTGCGCCGGAACGCGGAGGTCGATGGTGCCCGACGCAACCGTCGAAACCATCGTCATGCGGACGGCGGCCGCTCGCCCGCTGGCCGACGCGACCCCCGCGCCCAACCTGCCGGCCGAGACATACCCCTGTCCGTCGGCCGGGGCCAGCGCTCCCGGGACGCCGTGCGCGTAAAGTGCCCCACCCAGGCTAGGGAAGGAACACAACACATCGCCCACCAGGCCAGCTCCGACGTCGACGGTGTGCTTCGCGCCGCCAGGCGTCGCCATGTTGAACGTCGTGTTGCCCGCGAGCGTGATTCCGGAGGCGCCGAGCGCGCGGAATGCCCCGCGCATGAGCACATCCCCGTCAACCCAGCCAGCCTCGAACGCCGCAGAGAAGACCTCTAGGTCCTCGGGGCCGGATCGGAGAGCAAGCTGTGCGGCAGATGCCGCGAAATTCACGGAGCTGGGCCTGCCGCCCGCGCAGAGCAGCGTGGAGGCCGCGCCCGCCGCGGTGACGTCTCCGATGTGCTCCGGGACAAGCGCAGGGCCCCCGATCACGAGTTTCGAGTGGATCGTGCTGGCACTGTCGCAGGGCAGGTCTGCCGACACGGCCGTCAGGACGTACGACACGTTCGCTGGCACTCCGGCGGGAACATCAAACTCGCCGATGCCCCTGCCGGCAGCAGTGGGCACGTCGGATGGCAAGTCCGCTCCACGCCACAGCCCAACGTACAGGCGAGTGATCGTCGCAGGTCCGCTCGAGAGTGCGACGTTCATGTACGCCTGGGAGGTGAGGTTGCTGCGGGCCGCGACGGTGAGGTCCACGTGCGCGACGGCCGTCTCGAGCACGACGTTCCCGAGCCACCTTGCACTGAGCTCCGTGTTCGACAGGATCAGGCTGAAGTGGCTGAGGGGGGTCGTGTCGTTGGCTGCGTGCATGAGATCCGGGATGCCAGCGGCCAGCACGGCGCTCCTCAGCGCCCCGCCGTCGACCGAGGCGAAGAGCTGGGTGGCTTCCTCGAGGGTCGTTCTGTTCGCCCGGAGGCGCAAAACCGGGGCGTTGAGACTCCCGGACGCGTACGTGAGTGTCCCGGAGTAGGCAGTGCCGCTGAGGCCGCCCCCGAGCTGCACCTGGCTGTCCGAGGTGCTCGCCACGGCGCGCAGCGACGGCGACACGAGCGTGATGTTCAGGTCGTGCACTGGCAAGCGCCACTTGAGCTCCCCGAGCAGCGAAGGGACCGAGACGTTGAAGCCGACGACGGTCAGGTTGTTGCACGTGACTGTGGCGCGCGCGGTCAACGGGTCAAGCGTGATGTTGGCCCTGCCCAAAACGGACATCGATGCGGGGTACCCCGTCACCACGGTCGATCCGTTCGTCGACGCGACCGGCCCGATGACGCTTCCCGCCACAGGTTGGTGCCCGCCCAGCACGCAGGCATCGCCCGAGGTCGTGAAGATGAGGTCGACGCCCGGGCGCTGCAGGTAGCGCGTCGACGACACCGTGACGAACGTGACGACGCTGACAGAGGTCGCGGCCGGGGGGGGCTCAACGGACGCGCGCACCAGTGCAAGACGCCAGTAAGACGACCAGTGGAGCTGAAACAGAGTTGATGGGGGGAACTCCGAAATCGCAGCTCCCAGGCTCGACCGCCATCGCCACATTTCCACGGCGAAGTCGTACTCAAGCCACGCCTCGGGCGCAGCGGACGACTCGGCCCAGGTGGTTCCGTCGAACGACCACCTCGTCCCGTTGAACACCACCGTGTCGTGTCCGGTCCATGTTGGGACGGTCTCGTTTGATGGCGGCATGCTGATCGGGGCCCCATCGCGGGCGGCCAGGGTCGCCTGCACGGCCTGGACCGACTGGCCAGCAAACTCTGCTCCCAACGCGGTCATCGACGCGACGTCGACGTCGAACTTGGCGTGGAAGCTTCCGCCGCCACCGCCGCGGGTCCAACCGTACAGAGACCCGTCGTCTGTGTTGCCGAACGCCGCGGCCGACCCCACGCCTCGGGCCTCAGTGACGCTCGTGTCCGCGCCCAGGCCCACCTTCAGCTCCCACACCGTGACGTTGTTTGCGGCAGACATACCCTGGCCCGCCGGGACGAGGCCGGGGATGCCCGCCGAAGCGACGAGCCGCCTGAACTCGGGCACGCTGGCATCAATGAGCTCCCCGAGGTTGATGGGGCTCTCAGACTCCCGGCGCGTGAGCTGAATGCTCGTCGAGTTGCTTGTCTTGACGAGAGGAAGCTCGATGACGGCGTCGAAGCCACCGACCGTCCCCTGGATCCTCAGGCTGGCGCCCGCAACATATGCTGTGGCCCTCGTGATGCGGACACGCCCCAGGGCGACGGTTTCAAACGCGATGGTGCCGAGCTCTGCGACAATCGACGCGTCGTTTTCGGTACCGCCGGCCTCGCAGGAAACCACGACGTTCGTTGCCTTGACGTTCATCGCGGCCCACGGCCGGGGCAGGAGCGGGTCGCGAGGGCTGCCCTCCACGGTCGTCGGGTAGTGCACCGCACTATCCGGTGACACCACGTGGATGCCGAGCGGCAGGTTCCACAGCGACAGCTTGCCCGTGTTGACAGCGCGACCGCATGTGAAGCCCTCCGCGAGGAATGCCATGCCCACGTAGTCGCCAGAGGACGCGGCAGCGGCCATGTCCGCATTCGGAGCTGCAGACAAACTCGTCACGTTCTGCACCTGCATCACCGCGGACGCGCCGGTCCAGTTGATCCCTGGGGGAAGATCAGTGTGGCTGCTGTTGGCATTGTTGTCTGTGCCAGTGTCGTTGCATGCGTCAGACTCGAGTCCCAGAACCTCGAACACAGCTCGTTCCAAAGCAATGTAGCGACCGCGTTGTGCAAACGTCGCCGTTGCCCGGATGTTCTCCACAGCGACTGGGCAGGACAGCGCGCAGCTCGCGTTGGCCGGCGGACCGGAGAGCGACACCGACGCGTTGGCGCAGATGGACTCCAGAGAAGCGGCTGTGGCGTTGACGACTGTCCCATTGCTGCTAGCATTCGGACCGCTGACGCCGGGGCCGCTGGTGTTCAGGGCCACGTACACCGGCGCAAGGGGCTCTCCAGCTTCGGGCAGAGTGAGCACCATCTCCAGTACGTCGATCCTGTCGCCCGCCGTCTCCGCCGCCGTGAAGTTGACGCCGGGAACTGGGAGTTTGCCAAGCACGGTGCGGACGGACCTTGGCAGGCTCGACACGTCCACGGCAGCGGCGGAGCGTGAGCTGCCGACCAGGTGGGAGTGCGAGATGTGCGGCAGGCTGATCGACAGCTTGCTCTTGCTCGGCGGCGGCCCGCGCACGTACGTGCCGTCGGCGACGTCGATCGTACCAAAGGCCTCCAAGACGTCGGTCGTTCCGGCGTCCCCCAGGACGTGACCGCGAAGTTCGACCCCGTTGCCGGCGCCGTCCACGACGATGCTGTCCCAGACGAGCCCAGAGACGTTGTTGCGTCCGACCAGTCCCGTCCATTCCACTGCACCCGGGGCGACGGAGACGTCGAGCTCGACGGCCAGGTCGACGATCCGGAAGTTCGTGCAACGAAGCGCGGCGAAGCCGGTGGCGTCCATGGACGGCGGCGAGGCTGGGTGTTCCAGCATGCTTGACAGAGGGAGAGCGGCCGCCACGGAAATGTCACCGGCCGTGCAAATGTCGTGCTCCAGCAGTGAAGCTGGATACTGGCAGGAAGGCTTCGGGGCGTCGTTCGCGTCCAGGCAGCTCGTGGCTCCAAGCACCGCGAGCCCCAAAGACGACATGCGTGTGCTTCCGGTGATGCTTGCTTGCGCCCAGAAGTCACTGAGCGGCTGGATGGCGAACGTGGACACGTCGAACGGCCTGAAGTCGTACCGCTGGATGGTTCCTGATCCCGTCGTCTGGAAAGACCTGTAGCGCCCCACGTGCTCCATGCGGGCGTCGATAGCCACGGTCCCAGTCATGTAAGCCAGCGCGCGAGCACGCCGCGCAGAAGAGGCGACGGCATGGCCGCTAATGCGCACACGCGCGAAGCTGTTCGCGACCGACCGAAGAATCTCAACTCGGGGATTGTAGAGCAGCACCGACCGCGCCTCAGCGCACAGCTCGTCTACCGTTGACTGGTAAATCGTGGAGGACGTGTCCAGGGGCGCGATGCCGAGCTCGGGCACGCCGTGCATGCACAGGGCCTCGGTGAGCCCGCCGCCCAAGCCCTCGTCGAGCTGTGCAACAGTGTGCATCGGAGAGCCGATCCGAGGAGTGTCCTCGGAAGGCCGGTCGAACACCGACCCCTGCGTTTCCAGTGCGCGCTTCGTCGGCGCCCCCGGCTCGAGCACAAAGTTGGCCTCTGAGATCCGCCCCAGGGAGACCCTGTACTCCACCTCGAGGCCAGGGAGGACGGCGGAGGCGACGGGACCAGAGATGCGGAACAGCTGCTGCGCCTGCGAATAGTCCAGCTGGGCGTTCGCCGCCTCGAGGACGCCCTGCACCAGCGGAGCCGGCGCCCCCGCGGGGCCTGTCACGACCCGCACAGCGGCGATGGTCGCCTCCAGCCGAATGTCTTCGACGCTGCGGCCGTCGCACTGCAGCACGGCGCGCCCGGGAACCAGGATGCCCGTGTTCGAAGATGGCTGCTGGCAGGCCCCGCCTAGGGTGACCCGTAGACACTCCGCCCAGGGGAGGTTGCGGATGTCGAGGTCGACCGCGGTGCTGTTGTGCTGCACGCAGGGGCTCTCGATCGACGCCGTAGCCCGCAGGAAGGTGGGAGAGCTGAAGGATGCACTCAGCTGCGTAAAGCCCAGGTAGCTGTCAAAGGTGCCGTGGATGCGCGCCGTCTCGACGCTGGCCGTGAGCATCATGTCTCCCCGCGACGCGGGCAGCGTGTAGTCCACGAGCGCCGATCCCGGCCTGGCCCCGAACTGCGTTGCGTTGAAGAAGGCGACGTCCACGGCCGTGGAAGCACCCTTCGGAATCCCGGGCAGCGCGATCTCCGTGAAGATCTCGTAGAGCTGCGGCGCGTCGCGGACGAGGCTGAACAGCAGTGCGCCGTCAACAACGGTCCCGATCAACTCCGGGGGCGTGAAGATGTACACGGTCGACAGCGCCAGCGCGGTCATGGGGCCCGAGGTCCCGAACTCCAGGCGCACGTTGCAGCCCGTCGCGGTGGTGTAGTCCGTGCAAAGGATGCCGACCGTCTCGAAAAGCACGTCCGACGTGCGGATGTTTACCTCCACCAGGCCGTCTGTCTCCAGCACGGGCAGCCTCATCGTGATTCCCACGACCGTCGGGTAAGATGCTTGCACCTCGATGTCGCGGATCCAGGGCTCGCCGACCCAGCCGGTCTGGACTTCCGTGCAGCGCGTGAGGGCGGTGCCGACCATGCGGCCTCCCTGCGGGAAGGTCTGGTTCGCCGCGAAGTCGATGGAGCTGGACAGCTGCACCGCCAGATCGCACGGCTTGCCCGTGGCGTTGAACGAGGCCACGCCTTCCACGGTGGTGCCGATGTGGATGTGTGCGATGCGGACAATGCTGCCGTCGTTCTTGTTCACGAAGAACGCGGCGTGCGAGCGCCTCTCGATCGGCAGCGCCAGGGACTCGTGGGCGCCGACGGGCCGGGTGAAGTTTGCCGTCAGGTTGAACGGAGCCAGCAGCTCGGTCGCGCCGTGGATCAGCCTGACGGCGTACATCTCATAGTTGTACATGTCCGTGTTGCCGTCCGGGACTCCTGGCACGCCGGACTGGTGCACAACCTTGGCGAAGGGCGAGTCGGGCATTGCGGCCACGACCTCGCCCACGGTGACGCGGTAGTCGTCGATGCTGAAGATCTCGACGCGCGTGTACTCCCCTGTGTGGATGTAGAAGTCGATCTCCACGCGGAAGCCCAGGATCGACCCGACGATGGTCGCCGGACGCTCCGCGAGGAACGCTGCCAGGCTGAGCACGATCCGGGCGTCCGCCACGACGAGCTTCCCAAACTGCGAGCCAAGGTCGACCCGGATGCCGTCCGGGAAGCCGACCTCGGCGCCCACGGCGGTCAAACCCTGGCAGCGGAACTTGACGGTCTTCACGGCGTCCTCCCACAGCGTCGGGATTATGGTGTATGAGTTCAGCGGGAAAAAGACCCCGAGCAGCGCGGGCTTGCCCTGCTCCCGCGGGTAGAAGTAAACCCCGCGCGTCGGCGACAGCAGCGACCCGCAGATGCCCTGCTCCTTCGCGGCGAGCCCGAACTTGTGGCGCAGGTCCACCTCCGCCCACCAGTACGGACTCGGCTCGTACTTGAGCTTGTAGTCCACCTCCTGCATGAATCCCGGCTTGTCGATGACGACCGGGACGGTCCCGCTGGGGCTCGGGAGGTCGATGGTGTCCGAGTTCTGCGACGTGGTCGCGCCCGCCTCCGGGACAAGGTACTGGAAGATTGAATTCATCGAGCGGCGGATGCGGTCGTGGAGCTCCGGGCTGGCGCGCAGGTCGGCGTCAGCGAGCTGGAGCAGGTCGGCCTGGATGGTGAACTGGCGCATGGCGATGCGCGTGCTGATCCCGAGCGCCGTGGTGCCGCCGGCCTCCAGCCCCGACGTCAGGTAGTAGTCCTCGACAACATCCGAGTGGAAGCCCTCTCCGCTGAACGTGCCGTCCTGGAGCGGGAAGTACGAGCTCCACCCCGGGGTGCTGCGGACGACCGTGATCTCCGCGATGTCGGCGAACACTGTGCCCGTCGTGACGGGCAGCAGGTTTGGGGAGGGGTTCGAGACCACGTAGTGACGGTTGGTGGGCGGCCCGGGCTCGAGGGCTGCGTTCGAGTCCTGGACGAAGTGCACCTCGGACCATGGCCCGACGACGAAGGCCGTCGCCGAGCTCGGCACGAGGTTATTGACCGCGCCCACGCCCGTCAAGTCGCCCAGCTCGAACGCGAAGTCGTCGGTGTAGAGCTTGACGTACGGGTCCGGCTCGCTCGACGTGAAAAAGTCGCGCACGTGCGTCTGCGGAACCCCGTAGACCCGCATCGACGCGGCGCGGCCCGACCCGTCTGTCCAGCCCTCCACGCACGCGTCCCCAGGCTCGCATGTGTACCGCTCGGCCCTCTCCGGGTCGTTGTTCTGGAGCTTCACGGACGCGCCCCGGAACCCGGGCCTGTCGAAAAGCTCAACAATCGTCCCGGGGTGCAAGAGGAAGAAGTTGCGCGCCCCGGCGGGCAGGCTCGCCAGCTCCGAGAAGGTACGGTCAGCGGACACCAGCGGCTGCTCCTCCGTCGTCAGGGGCCCCCAGACGTGCACGTTCGGCATCGCAGCAGCGCAGGCGAGCAGGTCGTTGACGCCGTCGGTCAGCGGGGGGCCAATGGTGGGGAACCAGTCGTCGTACTTACGGAAGTAGGACCGATACCCGTTGAACGACGGATCGAAGCACGTCGTCGTGAACGCGAGTGGGAGGCCGATCTGATTGGAGAAGATGCGCTTGCTGAGGCCCGGCGCGTCCACGAGCCGATAGAGAGAGTTGCCGCGGTGGATGCACCCGGTGCCGGCGGAGCCTCCGACGGGGCACGATTTGCACTCGACCATCCCGGTGAACTCATCGACGGTGTCGTCGGCCGGGCAGCCGCAGGTGCCCGCGTGCTGCTTGCCCGGGTTGGTCGGGCACGCATCGACGCGGTAGCTGAACACCTCCCCCCGTGCCGCAACGGCAATCATGACCTCGTCGCGGTCGACAGCCATGGCGCTTGCAAACCTGTCCGACGGCAGCACCTGCTCCTCGAAGGAGTATTCCTGCGACCACGCGCCCGCGAGGGACCTCGAGAACACCTGCACGTCGCCCGCCCCGCCGCTCGGGTCGCCCCGCGCCGCCACGTAGAGACCGTGGCCCGACTCCGTGAGCGCGACGGCCGACCCGAACATGTACCCTGCGGACTGCGTCTTCGGCGACAGGACGGCTTCCTGGGCCAGGGAGCCATCCGGCAGTGGCGCAAACACGTACGCCCGGCGGTTGACCCCGCAGCACGCGCCAACGGCGAGGATGCCGCCGGACAGTGACAGGGCGGTCCCGAAGTGCTGGTTTGCGTCCGTGGTCATCGGCGTGAGGATCTGCGTCTCGACAAAGGCGTTGCCAGAAGCCAAGAAGATGTACACGGCCCCTGCGCCCGACGCCCGAGCCGGTGCAGACACCGCGAGGAGCCCGTCCCGCAGCGCGATCTGCGAGCCGAACGCATCGCCCGCGGCGAGGGCGGCGGGCGCGAGCCGCGCCTCGGCGCTGAAGCCCGCGCCGGGGGTCTGCCGGAACCACGACACAGCACCGGCCCCCGACGCCGCCCCGGGGGAGCCGACGGCAACGACGAAATTGTCCACAGCCACCGCCGCTCCGAACTGGTCGCCGGGGGCCGGCGCCTGGGCGGCGAGCTGGGCCTGCTGCAGGAAGGTGCCGTTGCTGATGCGGCTGTAGACGTACGCCGCGCCGCTGGCCGCGGCATACTTCGCGCCCACTGCCATGAACCCGTCCCGGATGGATAGCGCGCTTCCGAACGCGTCCACCGCGGGCGACGCCCCGACGCTGATGCGCTGCGCCGCATGCCATGACGCGCCCGACCGCCGGAACATGTCGACCGTGCCGTTCGCGAGAGACACAACCGCGGCATCGCCCCCGTCGAGTGCGATGGCACCGGAAGCGAACCCTCCGGCGATGCCGGCGGCGGCGTCGGGGTACGAGATCACCGCGGTCGTCGGGCTCAGACAATCGGGCGTGCCGTCCTTGTCGGCGTCGTCGTCGCAGCCGCATGGCCCCGGGACCGTGAGACGCGGATTCGAAGGACAGAGATCGATCTGGAGTTCCGACACCTGCCCAGCCGCCCCCGACCTCGTGGTCGCAGCGAGCATGCTATCCCCGCTGCTCGAGAGCCGCACGGCCGTCGCGTCGGCCCCGACTCCCTCGATGGCTGGCTGCAAGGCTCCAGCCTTGGAGACGTCGCCGTCGGCGGTGAGCTCGAAGCTGAGGACGTCGACGGCTTGCGCCGCAGCAGGAGCTTCTGCGTGGGTCTCCGTGACGGCCAGCGAGATCACCGAGGACTTGATGAAGGCCAGGTCTCCCCCGAAAAGAACGGAGCCTCGTGGGCGCGACGTCGTCAGGACGGTGGTGTTCTGGAAACCCGACACAGTCCTGCGGAAGACGTGCACCGATCCCGGCCCCGACCACGGCGCCGTCGCCCGCGTCCCAGGGGCCGACACGGCCACCAGGTTGTCCACAGCTGCCACCGCCGCGCCGAACTGCGCGCCTGCGAGCGGTACTGCCGCCTGGATCGTGGCGGACTCGACGAACGTGCCGTCACTCTGCGCCTCAAACAGGTACACCTTGCCCACGCCAGAGCCCCACCCGGGCGCGCCGATAAGCAGCCTGCCCACACTTATGACCACAGTGTGCCCGAATCGGTCGCCCGAAGCCCCGTCGGAAGCGGTGACCGTCTGGGCCTGTGTCTGGGCGCCGAGCTCCCCCGTGAACACGAGCACGGTCCCCGTCCCCGCCGACGGCGCGCCGACGTAGACGACAGTCTCGGCGACCGCCACTGCGGACCCCATCTGGGACCCGGCGACGGGCGACGACTCGGACAGCTTCTGGATCTCGAGCCAGGAGCCGTCAGTCTGACGCTGGCAGACGTACACCGCGCCGGCCGTCGACGCCGCATTCTTGGCACCCACGACCAAGACCCCCGACTCGATCGCGAGTGCACTTCCATACGCGTCCCCCGGGGCTCCGTCAGAGGCCATCAGACGCTGCACGGCGGCCCAGTCCCCCGAGCCAGAGGTGGGGTCGCGCGCATACATGAACACGGCACCCGTGTCGTCTGCGTTGGCGGTGTCGTAGCCGCTCGCCCCCACCGCAGCGTCCAAGATGTCGACGGCGACCGATGAGCCGAAGTTCGTCGCCGCGCCCGCGTCGCCGGCCCCGATGGACCGGCCCGTTGCGGCCAGGCAGTCCAGCATGCCGTCGTTGTCGCGGTCGCCGTCGCACCCACAGGGGCCCGGGACAACCAGAGCTGGGTTGTTCGGACACGAGTCGACTGCCATCTCCACGACGGCGCCGGTCGAGAGCCCGTCGCCGGATGCACCGAAGACCACGAAGTTCCCCCCAAGGGCGACTGAGCTGCCGAGGCTCGTCGGGACAGGAGCGCCCGGCGGCACATCGGCGAGCCCAACGGTGCGCGTGATGGTCCAGGACGGTCCTGTGCGCGCAAAGAGCGTCAGTGAGCCCTCACCCCGGCGCCCGGGGACGTTTCCGACCGCCAGGGTGGCGACCCTGCGGCCGACATTGAACGCAAGCGCGCTCCCGAAGCCATCCAGTGCCGTTGTTGCCGAGTTCAGCCGCTGCTGAAATGCAAACGTCGCCGAGCCGGGAGCGCGCCAGAAGACGTACACCAGGGGAGGCTGGCCGTCCACGGTGCCGGCGTCACTCGAGGCCAGGAAGTCGTGAGCGAGCGCAACCGTCGCGCCGAAGCGGGGGCGGTAGTTACTCGACGAGATGTTCTGGTTGAGGCTCCACGGCCCGGCCGGACCCGCCCAGTAGAGCTGGACGGTTCCGCTGGCCAGCATCGTCGGGCTCTTGCGCGGCGCCCCGACGGCGAGCACGCCGTCGCTCAGGGCCACGGACGCACCGAAGTCATCGAGCTCGTTCGTAGATAGCACCTCGACGACGCTCCACGCCGAGGCCGCGTCGTACGCGGTCGAGTACACCGTCACCTTGCCCGTGTCGCTCGCGGCGCCGGGAGCGCCGACGGCAGCAACGCCGCTCTTCATGGCCATGCTGGAACCGAACCGGGACATCCCAGCAGCGGGCGAAAGCTTCCGGGACTGGATCCACGTTCCGTCGGCCTGCGCGTCGAAAACGTAGGCGGCACCGAGTCCAGCTGCATGCTGCGGGGCGCCAACGACGACGGTGCCACCCTCGGCTGCCAAGGCAGAGCCGAAACGGTCCCCGGCGAAGCCATCTGCAGCACGCAACCGCTGCAGTTCGGTCCAGTTCCCGTGCGCGACGCCTTGCGCCCTCCGGTACAAGTACACAGCACCTGTGTCCGACCCGCGTTCGTCGTCGGCCTCGCGGGCGCCCACGGCAGCGAAGCTGTCGCCCGCAATCGCAACTGTGGACCCGAACGAGTTGCTGGCGGTGCCGTCGCTGGCGGCCACCGCGCCGCCGACGAAATCCAGGCAGTCCAACACCCCGTCGCGGTCCACGTCGCCGCCGCAGCCGCACGGTCCCGGTGCATCCAGATACGGGTTACTGGGGCACAGGTCCACAGTGAACTCGAAGACCCCGCCCTTGCCCCCGCCGCGCGTCGCGGCGCCCACCAGGAACCCAGCGCCCGCCGTGGCGATGGCCGACCCGAGGCGGTCTTCCGCCCCGAGCCCTGCGACGTTGACCTCGGACTTGCGAACCCAGGAGCGAGCATCGTCCTCGTCCTCCCCGTACACGGCCAGCGACCCGAGTCGGCCCTTGGACGCCGGCGCACCCACGAGGAGGTCGCCCGCGGTGCCAGGGACAAACAGGAGCGCACCGCCAGCCTTGACGCCTGGGGCGCCAGCGTCGGCGAGCAGTACACCCGCCTCCGTCCACGCCGCGGTGTGATCACGCCTGAAGACGTAGACGACGGCGTCGCCCGTGGCGTGCGCCGACGCCTGCGCCGCGAGCAAATCGCCGGAGAGCGCGAGCGCGGTGCCCAGACGCATTCCACGGCGCGTGTTCGAGGGCCGCAGGCGTTGCACCTCCGCCCACTCGATGGTACCGAGAGCGAACACGTACAGGGCTCCCGAGTCTTGGCGCAGATCGAAGTAGCCCTGCCTGCCGTCCAGGTCCTCCGTCGGGGCGGCCGCGATCAGTGTCCCGTCCTCCGCAGCGATCTTCGCGCCGAACGAGTCGCCCCGCGTGGCCTCCACGCAGGTGCAGCAGCCGAGCGATCCGTCGGCACTGCCTGAGCAGTCGCAGTTCTCGCCCCCGTCGTACGCGAGGTCCGACTCGGGGAAGCCGCCGCACCTCTGGTACGTGCGGACACGGGGACGCAGCACCTGCGTTTCCGCCCAGCCCGACGGCACCGACGTGTTTCCGGAAAACACGTGCACGTGCCCCGAGGTTCCCACCCCGGGGGCGCCCGCAAGCACCTGCCCGTGGGCCGCGGCAACTGACACGCCCAGCTTGGCGCCCGCGACGGGCACCGCCGCCGCAAGCTTCGCCTGCTGCGCCCACGTGCCGTTCTCTGCGAACAAATAGACGGCTCCAGCGTGCGCCTCGCCCCCCACCGCCGCGGTGTGAGCGCCGACGGCGAGCAGACCCGCATCGAGGATGACGCTGTGTCCAAAGTGGTCGCCGGGGGCGCCGTCCAGCGCTGTGAGCCGTCGAGTCTCCGTCCAACCGTGCGTGTCGTTCCGCTGAAAGAGATAGACGTGGCCGCGTCCGTCATCGGCCCACGCGGCCGCGAGCGCCGCCACGTCCCCGTCGGCGTCGATGGCGTGACCGAAGAAGGCGCCCTCTGCACCGTCACTGGCCGTCAGGGGCGCGAGCGACACGGGCCGAATGCAGTCCGTGGTCCCGTCGCGATCGACGTCGCCTTCGCAGCCGCATGGACCAGGCTCGGTGGCGTTCGGGCTGCTGGGGCACAGATCAATATTGAACTCATATACACCGCCGAGCTGCGAGTCGCGTCCGCGCGCTCCCGCGAGCAGCGTGCCGCCCAGCATGTTGACCGCGGATCCGAACATGTCGTCAGGCAGGCTGTCCAGGGCCGTGACCTTCTTGTGCAGGACCCAGGAGCCGGCGCCCTGCTGCACGTACTCGTACACAGCGCCCGCAGCGAAGCCGTCGCCCGGGGCGCCAATCAGCAGCCGCGTGCCGCCGTCCCCGAAGGTCATCGACGCCCCAAAGAACAAGTTCTTCGTCGGACGCTCCACGAAGACCGTGCCCGTGAGAGCAAACTTGCGTCCCGGGGCGCGGCTGTACGTGAACACGGCCCCAGCCTGCGCCACGCCCTCGTCCAGCACGTGGCTTGCGTCGAAGCCCGGGGCACTGATCGCGAGCGAGTCTCCGTGCAGGGCCACCACCTGGCCGAAGCGGAGACGGGCGGTGTTGAACGGTGCACGCAGCTTCTGCAGCTGCGTCCAGTTGCCATCGGCCTGCCGCAGGAACACGTACGCCGAGCCGACGTCGAACTGCATGTTCTCGGGCAGGTACGCCTCCGGGCCGTCCATGTCATCGCCGGGGGCCGCGACGACCAAGGTGTCCCCAAACACCTCCATGGTCGCTCCGAACGAGTCGCCCTCGGACGCCTGCGCGCAGCTGCACGGCGCCCCGGTGCTGGCCGCCGGGCACTCGCAGTTGTCCCTCTCCTTGATCCGGCGGAGCTTTCCGGGATGCCCGGGCACGGGTTCGATGCTCCTTGGGCGGCTGGTGTTGTACCGCTCGTCCGTCGCGGTGATCACCGCCGTCTCGCGCCACGTTTCGTTTCGAAGCCGAAACACGTGCACGGCGCCTGCGCCCGTGGCTCCTCCGGGGGCCCCGACCGCGATCGTGAACTCGTCGGCCATGGCAAGCGACGTCCCGAAGAGGGAGCCCGGGTGCAGCGCCGTCTCAGGGGCGAGGCGAGCGACCTGCTCCGACGTAAACGCCCCCGGAGTAACCCGAAAGACGTACACGGCCCCGACGTCCACCTCCCCTGCGCCCTGGCCGTCAGCGAGGTGCGCGCCCACCGTCAGTGTCCTGCCTGCGATGGCGAGCGACTTGCCGAACATGGTGTTGTTCTGACCGGCGATGTCGGCCGGTGGGGAGATCAGCAGCATTTGCTGCCAGAGCACTGCCCCGGAGTTTGCCTCGAGCAGCCTGTTGAACACGGCAACACCTCCCATAAGGACGCGGCTACCGTCGTCGCGCCGCGCGACCGCGACCGCGACAGTGTCCTCCGTGCGCACGATGGTCTGTCCCACGTGGTCTCCGCGCTGCGAGCCGCCGACCCGCAGGAGCCGGAACCGCATCTCGTAGCAGTTGGTCAGGCCGTCCGCGTCGTCGTCGTTGCACTCCGGCGGGGCCGCGGGGTTGCACCCGCAGGCCTCGGGCTCCTTGGCGCGCGACGGCCACGTGACGCCATGAAACACTGACGTCTTGTAGTACGCGTCCTGAAGGCTGTCGACCCTGGCCACCGCCTGGTCGGCGCTGTAGAGCTGCGTGGCGAAGAACTTGACCTCGTGCCGCATGTCGCCGGCGGGCGCCGGGGTGCGCCTGGCCACGTCGAGGGTGGCGCTGCCGAGGGTGCGGCTCTCGGACGCCGCCGCGACAATCCGCCCCGTGACGCCCACGTAGCGCGTGTCGTGCGAGTACGTGAACGTCTCCGCGGCGAACGACATCCCGGGCGAGTTCGCGTCCGTTGCGTCCCAGTTGACGGTGGTGCGGATGGTGTACGGCGACTGGTACACGGACACAAGGACCTCGAAGGCGTCCATGCGCGTGCCGCTGCACAGGGGGCGGACGCGGGCCGACGCGAAGTCCGGGGACGAGAGGCTGATGTTCACGTTCGCGCCCCGACCCTGCCCCCCGAACTCGACGCCGTCCTTGGCCCAGACGCCGGGGAGCCAGAACAGATCGAAGGCGTCGACGCGTGAGACCGAGGCCGGCGCGCCGCTCCCCACGGCGGGACACGGGTCCGTGGTGGCGAAGCGCACGCGCACGACCTGGCCGCCCGCAACCTTGTGGCGCGGGTCCGAGTCCTGTGCGACGCCGACGGTCGCCTCAACCGACTTGATCTCTGTCTCAGTGAAGCAATACTCATGCAGGAACAGGGAGATGCCGTCCGAATCCACGAACAGCGGCTGCTCCTTGTTGCCGCGCAGCTCCATGTCGCGAACGCACACCGTGTCCGGCCCGACCGCCGCGACCGAGCCGCCCACGGCGGTCACGCTGCCGACGAGGTGCTCGGAGTCGAGGTGCGGGGCGCCGGGGACGCCCAGGGCGGCCAGCTCGCGGGCCGCCAGGGCCTCCCACGCCCAGGCGGGGAGGGGGGGGGTCGCATATCGGAACGCGTCCCGCAGGGTGCGCGCCCCGCAGATGCCGAAGTGCGCGCCCGTGGACGTTGCATCCGCGTCGCACAGGTCAGTGCGGAACACGCGCAGGGCTCCGCTCCCGCCGAGGGCACCCGGGGCGCCGACAAAGACCTCGTCGCCCGACACGGCCACCGCGTGCCCGAAGCCCTCGTTGATGTGGCGTCCGGCGGAGAACGACGACAGGTCGGCCCGGAGCGTCCAGGGCCCCGTGGGGCTGCCGGGCCGCTCAAACAGCTGCACGATGCCGACACCGTTCTGGAAGGCCGTGGCTGCGGGCGGATCGTTCACGTCGTTGCGCGGGGGGACGTCCCGCAGCGAGGACACGGCGAGGAAGCGCCCGTCGTCCGACGTGCGCAGCCCGTTTGCAAAGACGTCGGCGAAGCCGTCGAGGGGCGACTGCATCGAACGCTGGAGCTCGAAAACGAACGTGGCGCGGTTGAGCTGGTAGAAGGACAGGCTGCCGCGGCCCTGCAGGAAGTGCGGCGAGGCATGGGCCGCCACCACGAGCACGTCACCCGACAGGGCCAGCGCCGATCCGAACCGCGCACCCCGCTGCGGGGAGGCGTGACGCACGCGCTGGCGGCGCACCCAGCTGCCCCTCGGATCGCCCTGCTCGGTTTGCAGCAAGAACAGGCTCACTGACCCCGTGTTCAAGTTGATGTCCCTGTAGCCCTGGGGGCCGTCCGCGTCGTCGTCCGGGGCAGCCACGGCGATCCACGCCCCGCTAATGGCCACGTGAAGGCCAAAGTGGTCGGCGAAGGACGGCTGGCGGCACAGGCAGCCCGAGGGGAAGGCCGCGGTGTAGCAGTCGCAGTTTGACGCCTCCGTCTCGGGGAGCTGCGGGTGGGAGTCCGCCCCGGACGGCGAGAGCGACTGATAGGTCTCGTCGTCGCCGCGAAGCAGCGGCATTTCCGTCCAGGTCTCGTCCAGGCCCCAGTGCCACAATGCAGCGGCGCCTCGGCCTCTCCAGCCCGGCATTCCCGCGACCAAGAAGCGCCCGTCCATGGCGAGGTCTGCGCCCAGCAGAGCGCCGGCAGCCGGCACCGTCAGCTCGCGGCTGTAGCTCCAGCGGCTCTGGCCGCCACGCCGACGGAACACGTGCAGCACCCCGCTGTCGGCGAGCCCGTCGGTGTCGGCCTTGTACGCGCTCACGACGAGCACGTCGCCCTGCATCGCAACGCGGTGCCCGAAGCGGTCGCCGGGCTGCCCGCCCGGGGCCGAGAGACGCTGCGTCTCGGCCCACGTGCCGTTCGCGCCACCGCGGGACAGCACCACGACCTCGCCACGCGCGTCGCTCGCGCCGCTCGCAGAGACGACAGCGGTGGTGCCCTGCACGGAGACGTCGTCGCCGAGGTGCGCGTTCCCGCCCACTTCGCCCACGATCTCCCCGCCAAGGGCGGCGTAGCAGGCGCCCGCCACGCCGTCCGCGTCCGCGTCGGCCTCCTCGGGACACCCGCACGGGCCCGGCGCTGATGCCGCGCTTCCAGGGCACAAGTCCACCGACAAAGAGTAGACCGCGCCGGCTCCCACGCCACGGCCCATGGCGCCCACCAGCAGCTCACCGTCGCCCCGCAGAGCCACCGCCGAGCCGAACGCGTCCCCGATGGCCGCGTCCGCGACGGACACCCGGTGCCGCGCGGTCCACTCGCCCTCCACGGGCTGCGCCGCGGTGTACGCGTGCGTGTACAGCGTGACTGTGCCAGGCCGGTCCGGGGTGCCCGCCTCGCCGACGGCCAGCGCCCGCCCGCCCCGGGCGAGGTGCACCGATCGCCCGAACGACCCGCTGCCTGTGATGGAGGCGGGCAGCTCGAGCACCGCCGTCTCGCGGAACGCGCCGGCGATGCGGCGGAACACAAACACGCCGCCGACAGCCATGGCCCCGCCGTGCGCGCCGACGTGGCCCAGGGCACCGGCGACGAGCGTGTCGCCCGACAGCGCCAGGGAGCCGCCCAGGCGCAGGTGCCGCTGCGCGACGCTCGCGCGCAGCTTCTGCGTGCCGGCCCACGCCCCGCTGGCAGAGTCCCAGAGGAAGATGTGGATCGCGCCCCAGTCGTACGCCGTGTCGTCGTGCCCCGCGGCGCCGGCGAGGTCGTCCCCGACGGCCGACACGGCGAGGGTTCCGCCGTCCAGGGCGATCTTCGCGCCGAACGAGTCCCCCGCCGTCCACTCGTCGCAGCGGCAGCAACCAGGGCCGGCGTCGGGCCCACCGCAGCGGCACTGCGGCAGGGGCCGGGCCTCGCGGCCGGCCCTGGGCCCCCCCGGCGCGCAGGTGAAGTAGTCCGGATCGTACGCGCGCAGCGTCTGGGTCTGCGTCCAGTTCCCGTCGGGCCCGCGGGTGAACACGGCCACGGCGCCCGCGCCCGCGAGGCCCCGCGGGGCGCCCGCGAGGATCTGGGTCTCCGACGCGACCGCGACGGAGGTGCCGAGGAGCGCGCCCGGCTCGGCCGCGCCGGAGAGGCGGGCGGCGGGCACGAAGGCGCCCGTGGCGTTGCGGGCAAACACGTAGACGGCGCCCGCGTGGCGGGCCCCGGGTCCAGGGCCGTCCGCGAGGTGGGCCCCGACGGCGAGGGTGTCGCCGTGGAGGGACAGCGAGTGGCCGAAGTAGTCGTGCGGGGCGGCGTCCGGCGCATGGAGGCGCCCTTGCTGGGCCCAGGTGCCATCAGGCCGGCGCTGGAGCAGGAGGACGGCTCCGGCGCTAGGCGCGCCCGCGGAGGAGTTCGTCCAGGGGGCTGCCACCGCCGCGAGATCGCCGTCCGTCGCAATGGCGCTCCCTAGGTGGTCCCCGCTGGAGCTGGCGCCGCCGGGCAGGGGAGCCACGGGCAAAGTGGCACAGGCTGCCGGAGGGGCGCAGTCCGCCTGCAGGGCGACGTGGATCAAGCTCTACATTGCGCATACGGCAGCGACGTGCCGAGGAAATGGCAGGAAGGAAAACCGTGGCGCAAGGAGCACATGGAACATCAAAAGCAGCAACTCCTCAGGCGGCCCCTCGCTTGATTCGAGCGAATGAGCGCGCCCACAGGTGTGCACGTATGGTGCGGCTGGCTTGGGCGATTCGTTTCGCGATGGCACGGTATGCATGCCCCGGAGGCGAGGCTGATCGCTCAGTGCAGGCAGGCAGACGCGCTCGCTCGCTCGCTCCTTGCCCCGCACCTGCTTGAGACGCCTCGTCGATCGACGCGCGTTGTGCACGTCTGGAGCATGCGATCCCGAACGCCGAACACGGCGCAGGAACCGCCTTTCCGCCCACGAGACCGGCTCATTGAGCTCGGGAACGCCGGCGATGACGCGCCCGCACCAACAAGCCAGCACAAGTATCAATACCAGGACAATGTGTCGCATGATGGCGGGCCCAAACGGGCCGGCGTTCGTGCGCGCAATGTGTGGCGCACGTCTCGATGCTCGCGCCGGTCGAGCGAGCGCGGCGATGTGGCCGCGACGCTTGCGAACGGCGCCACTAACAATGCCGATCCGTGCCGCCGCGCAAATGGCGGCGGCCGGCGGGGCCGAGCGGCCGTGACGGAAGGGTGGGGGTACCACACAGCCAGTCGCTGACTTCGTCGCCTGGCGGGCCTTCAAGGCCGGCCGGATCTGCACGAGGCGGTCGTCGATACATAGGCACTGAGGTTGCTGCTGTGTCACATCGAAGGGTCTGCCTCGGCTGAGGCGGCTCATACGGCGTGCTCGCGCGCCAGTGGCTCAGAGCGGCCTGTGGTGCCGTGCATTCGCCGTGGTCCAGCTGGGTCGCGGCACGAGTCCATCATAGGCCTCAAGTTGGCGCCATGAAGTCTACGCGAACGTTCCTCCTCGCGGCATTGCTGGCCATGATGGGGGGCTTCTGGTTCGCGCGCGCCGAGCCCGGGTCCGCTGTATCTGCGCACGCGGCAGCCGCAGGGGCTGCGGGTACATCTCATCGACGACAGCTGCAGGTTCGGTTCGTTCTCGCAGCCAGCGAGGTGTATGCGCCGGTCGGCGGATGCGTGGGGCTTTCTGTGCCTCGTCTGCGCGACGACGACGACGCATTGCCGCCGCGATGCGATATCGTATGCGGAATCAACACCTGCGCTGTTTATATCGCCGGTGCGACGCAGGACGGGCCCTCTGCTTCCGCACCATTCACGAACTCGTCCCTGCAGTGCGCGCCAGGGGCCTGCCCGCATCATTTGGGCTGCGTTTCGGGCCCCGGCGGATCACTGTGCACGAACTTCCAAGGTGCGCCCACCGACGGATCGCGGCGTCCTCCCGCGAGCCTGCTTACGGCACACAACGTGAGTCGTGTCCGCAATGCGCCCGGTCCCGCCCTCCACCCCCCCTTGCAGCCTGCTCGGACTATCATGAGGTCACGACGGTCGCCGACATGGGCAGCGGCTCGATCGGCGCCGTCGCCGTCGCGCCCGGCACCGGGGACGTGTACTTTTCACACCAGCGCGCCATTTACCGGCTGCCCGCGGGCGCCGGGCCCGCCGCGCTCTACGCCGGCGCGGTCGGCGCCTCCCTCGCCCGCGCTGAGGGCGCCTTGGCCGCCGCCAGGTTCGGCCACATCACTGCGCTCGCGGTCGCGCCGGACGGGAGCGGCACCGGCCACGACCTCTACCTCGCGGACGCGGAGAACCACGTGCTCTGGAGGGCGTCCGGCGGCCAGATGACGGTCGTCATGGGCGGTGGGAGCGTCCTGCCGCCGGACGGCGCCGCGAGCGCGCCGGTCCAGGACCCCCTCACGCTGGACTTGGGCACGGTGCGCGGCGCAGCCTTCCACGCGGAGACCGGGCGGGTGTACGTGCCGGTGGCCTTCGTGGGCGGCACCAGGACCGCGGCGGTGGTGTGGTACGAGCCGTCGTCGGGCGCTGCCGGCGTCGCGGCGCGCGTCGCCGGCGCGGAGATGTTTGCCGTGGGCGGCGAACCGTCCGGCGGCGCGGCGCTGCCCGGCGGGAGGCTTCTGTTCCACGCCGTCGACGGCGCGTATCGGCCGGGCTTCGTCGTGCTGGATCTCGACACGGCCGTGTTCGGCGCGGTCGCCGACCGGGGCCTGCTGGCCGCCGACGCGGCCGGGGACGGCCACGACCACCACGAGCCGTCGCAGTTCGTCGAGGGCCCGTACACGACCGTTGGCGCCACCCCCGTGGGCCTCACGGCCGCCGCGGACGCGGACGGCAACGTCTACTTCGGCTCCCACCGCCTCGTCAAGCTCTATGCTGCGGACAACTTCGCGGCGCTCCTCGCGGGCACCGGCGCCGCGCACTCGCACGTCGACGGCCCCGGCACGACCGCGACGTTCGACGCCATCGCGGGCATCGCGGTGGCGCCGAGCGGCGACGTGTTTGTCGGCGAGTGGCGGGGCGGGAGGGTGCGCGCTGTGCGCAAGGTCTGGGGCGGCGGCCCGGAGCCGTGCCTGCACCGCCGGGCGCCCGAGACCGTGGCGTGCAGCGACGGAGCCATCCACTTCAACGGCCTGGCCGCGCCGATCGGCTTCGTCCCCGGGACCGACGCGGACGCCACCGACAGCGTCATGCTGGGCACGACGGCCTTCCTGGGCCAGCCCGCATACGGGGGCGCCGCGGGCCAGGTCGCGGTCTTCGAGGCGGCGCGGAACGGCTCGTTCGTGCGGCTGCAGCCGCTGCGGCCCTCGGCGCCCGCGGCGGGGCACCGCTTTGGCGCATCGCTGGCGGGCGCCGGCGACGTGCTGGCCGTCGGCGCGCCCGGCATGGGAATCCAGGGCTCCGTGGTTATGTTTCGGAAGGTCCCGGGCGTCGGGTGGGGGCAGCAGCAGGTCATCGACGGCGCGAGCGCGGGGCTCGAGACCATCGGGCGCGCGGTGAGCGTGCAGCTCCTGCCGCCGCGGCGCGACGTGGCGTCCCGCACTGGCGGGCCTGGCTCGGCGCGGATGATGACGAGCAGCGTCGCCAAGCAGGAGGCGTACATCTTCGAGGACGCGGGCGCCGGCTGGACCCGCGTCGACACCCTAGCCCCGGGCGTGCAGGACATCGCCGCGTTCGGCTCGGAGCACGTGGGCACCAAGACGGCGAGCATGGCCGCGGACCCGGACACGGGCCTGGTCGTGCTCGGCGCCCCCGGGCACGACGCAGGCGTCGCCAACCACGACGGCGGTGCCGTTTACATGTGGCACAACGGCGGCACGTCGTTCTTCGCCGTGACCTGGCACGAGCCCGCGCACGCGCAGTTTGCCTGCGGATCGTCCGTGCACGTCCAGGGCGACCAGCTCGTGGTGGGCTGCCCTGGCCTCGGGCACGTGGAGGGCCGCGTGTACGTGTGGACGCTTCAGCCGGTGCGTGGCAAGCTCTCCTGGCTGACTCAGGGCAACGGGACGTTCCCGCCCGAGGCCCCGACGCTGGCTTCCGCGACAGTGCTGATGTCGCGCACGCTCACCGCGCCGCTGAACGCGATCCAGTTCGCGCCCCAGGTCGGCAAGCACGTGAAGCTCGCCAACGCCGGGCGGACGCTGCTCGTGGCCTCGGGGGGCGCGGTCGTCGCAAGCGGCGTCGCGGACACGTCGGCGGGGATTGCCAAGAGCACTGTGGGGGTCCTCGTCGTGTACAGCCGTCAGAGCACGGCCGAGGGCGGGGTGCACTGGACCCGCATGGCCGCGTTCAGCTACTCGACGACGTCGGGTGCGCCCGCGCCCGGCGACATCGGGATGGGGCCCGACGGCCTGCTTGCGGTGCCGACGGTCAAGGGCCTGGTGGCCCTGCTGGCGACCTGCCACCGGGAGGGCGGGCGCTGCAACGCCATCAGTAACAAGTGTCCGTCGGGCACGCAGTGCGTCAGCACCGGCACCGGGAACCGATGCGTGAGACCCGACGGTGAGGCACACACAACGGATGCACGCCATGACCGACCGGGTTGTCGCCCCCGCGCTCCCACACCTGTGCGTTGCCACACCTGTGCGCCGCTCCACACCTGACCCTGTGCTGTCTCCTTCCTCTCACAGAGTGCGCGGACCACTGGGAGGTTGGCCCCCGCGTCCTCGGGAGCAGCCCCGCCGCCGGACGCGCCGCCCTCCCCGCCGAGCATTACGGGCCGGGCACGCACTTTGTTCCCCCCGTCGGCCTGAGCGTCTCGCGGGGCGCTGGGCCGTACCACTCGGGACTGTACTCGTTCGACGCCACGAAGAGGAGGGTGTCGATCACGACGCTCGACGTCTCCGTGGACATCCCCGTGTTCGCGACGGGCAACTTGGAGCAGCCCGACGACATCACCGCTCTGTTCACGTCGGGGAACGGGTTGGTGTCGGTCGGGGCGCCATCTCCAGGCGCCCCCGCCGTGGTCGACATCACGCTGCCCAGCGACATCACCGCGTCCGCCGTCAGGTTCACGACGTTCACTGGTATCGCCACCGGGACGGACGGGTTCCCGCTCGCCGCGTTCTCGAGCCTGCGGGTCGCCGGGTCGAGCTCCTCCAACCCAACCTTGGAGCTGCTGCCCAGCCAGGCGGTGGACTGGACCTCCGCTGCGGTGGACGGCACCTTCAGCGTACTCACCGTCGCCCTGTCCGGAGCGCCGGCCTCGAAGCAATACAGGCTGGAGATGACCCCCAACGGCGCGGGAGCTGACGCGCAGCGGGTGGTCCTCGACCAGATCGAGGTCCTCGACGGACAGGGCAACAACGTGCTTGCGGGCAAGATCGCGCCGTACGACAACATCAACGGCATGTCGGAGACCGAGGACCTGCGGACGGGCCTCAACGTCCTGGTGTGGCACCGCAGGAGCGAGGGCCCGGACGCCGCGGACGACATCCGCAACGTCGTCGACGGCGACCCCGCGACCTACATCGGCATGGATCTGCGCCACTTCGAGAGCGTGCCGGCCTTCGTGCCCCGCGTGTCTGTCCTGTGGTACGGGCGTGAAAATCCGATCCAGTGGCGCGGGTTCGAGCTCGCGATGCAGGGGCCCGGCTTCGCGACGTCGTGGCGCGTGGTCGCAAAGCGCGTCGGGGCCGCCACGGGCGGCAGCTACCCCCTGGATGCCGCCGGGGGCGCGTACGAGGAGGTCGTCTTGCATGAGGAGCTGTCTTCCGGCCCGTTCCACGTCGTGCGCCCGCTCAAGCCGCCGAAGTTCGCGGCTAACCTGCTGGAGGTGCAGTTCGCGTCCGTCGCCCAGGCGAACGGCGTGGCGTGCACCTCGGGCAACGGGTGCGAGTTGCGCGTCCACGAGTTCCGTCCTATCTTCTCCGAGGTCCCCGACTCGAAGCCCAAGGTGCAGCACGTCTGGTCATCGACCTTCGCCCCCGATGGTAGTCTCTACCTCGCGGCCGGCGCCGAGGAGGGCCCCCAGGGACTGGTGATGAAGTACGCCCCGGCGACGGGGGCGCTCACGACCGTGGCCGGCGTGCGGCCGTCCCTGCGTCCTGCCGTGCCGCTCCGGCGCCGCGACATCAACGCCGTCGGGTCCGCGGCCGTGGGTGTGCCGCACGGCGTCGCCGTGGACGCCAGCGGGAATGTCTACGTGGCCAGCTACACGTCGCACGTCGTGTACAAGGTCGACGCGGCACAGTCGACCGTCGCTGTGGTCGCGGGAACCCTCGACAGCCCTGGCACGTCTGTTGGGCCGGCGGGGTCGAACCAGCTGAGCGGGCCGCGGGGCCTGGAGCTCGAAGCAACCGGCGACCTGCTCATCTCCGACGCGAACAACTACCGCGTGGTGCGCCTCAAGGTCGCTACGGGCGATACGGAGGTCGTAGCGATCGCCTCGACCACCGCGAAGTCGCAGGGCATCAGCGATGCCCGTGTCGTGGAGCGTGGGTGGTTTGGAGCCGGCATCGCCAGCGACGCCGCCACGGGCGCCATCTACGCCGCCAGCGCGCCCGGCGGCGTCATCTACAAGCTAGCACCAGGACAAAGGGCGTCGATCGTGGCCGGTGCCTACTCTCCGCGGTTCATCGAGGGCTCGCCCGACCCGGCCGCGTGGCCGCCGGTGTCCGCGGACGGGCTCGGCTCGGGCGCGAGCGTGCTCCTGCCCGCGGACGTCGACACCGACGCTGCTGGCAACGTCTACGTGGCGGAGGCCCCCGGGGCCGTGCGGAGGATCGACCAGCACGGCAACGTGGTTACGCTCGCCGGCCTTGGTCCGGGCGCGTCCCTCGCGAGCTTGGCCGTGGCGGCGGACGGACAGACCATCTGGGCAGCGTCCGAGTCAGGTGGTGGCCTAGTGCGGCTCATGGCCCGGCAGGGAGCCAGCGCCGCGTGCGCGCGCCCTGCCCCCGCTGCCCTGGAGACCGCGGCGGCCGTCAGCCAAGGCGACGAGGCCTGCGCCGCCGCCCCGGGTGGCGCGTGCAGCGACCCGTCGAGCACCTGCGTCTCGAGCGGCACTTCTTTCTTCTGCCGCCGCAACGAGACGTGCGCCGACCACTGGACGCTCGCCCCGCTGTCGTGGTCCCTTGGCGGTCTGAGCCGTGCGGTGCGCGCCGCCGCGAGCGGCGACCTCGTCGTGCTGACGAAGCTCGATCCCCGCCGTCCGGAGGAGTCGTCCCTGCTCGGCGTTCGCTCCGACGGCTCGCAGTACGTCATCGCCCCTTCTCTGCCCAGCAGCCCGGCCCCTGGCGGGCTTGCCATCGACGGCGTCGGCCGCATCTACCTCCTCGACAACCGCTTTGCCTCCCCCTCGGGCCTTCGCCGCGTCGTCCTGAATGACGCTGCCAGCCCCGAGGCCGGCGTCGCCGGCACGGAGCTCCTGCTGGCCTCCTCCGACCCAAAGCAGGCCGGTGTGGATGGACCGCAGGGCGGCGTCGCGCTCGACGGGCCCGTGGACCTCGTGTCGGACAGCAGCGGCAACGTGCTGGTGCTCGAGGGCAAGGGGCGGAAGCTCCGGCTCTTCTCCACGGCCAGCGACATGGTGCTGACGCTGGCCGGCACGGGCCTGCGTGGGCACGTGGATGGCCCCGCCCTGCGCGCCTCGTTCGTGGAGCCCCGCTCCCTGGCCATCGACCGTACTTCGGGCGTCGCGTACATCGGCGACGGCGGCACCCTGCGGTCCCTGTCGGCCGACCGCGCGGTGGTGCGGACAGTGGCGGGCAGCCAGGGCGCGCCGCCGGGCACCGACGGCTACGGCTCCTGCGCGGGGCTAGGCGACGTCATCACCTCGGTCGCGGTGGACGACCGCGGCGCCGTGTTCGTCGCAGGCAGCACGGCCGCGCTCGCGGGGGTCCCCCTGGGCGCCGTGATGAGGGTCGACCCGGCGACGGGGGCCGCGGTGCGCGTCGCGGGAAGGCACCCGGACGAGGGGCGCGCGGCCGTGCGCACCCCCGTCTTCGGCGTCGCTTCGCGGGTGCGTGCGGCCTCGACGGAGGAGTTTGCTGTCGCATATGACTCGGAGCGCGACGCCGTGCTGGTCCTGGATCAGCGCGAGGGGGGCCTCTTCTCGCTTCTGTGGGATGGCGTCGGCTGCACGGCGCCTGAGGAGCTCCCAGGCGATTGCGGGGCGGCGAGGCGCGCGGCCACAGAGCGAGGCGACGTGCTCTGCCCCGGGCACGAGGCGGCGTGCCCGGCCGGCTCCGTGTGCGTCGCCGACCCGGGCGGTGGATGGCGGTGCAGGCTGTCGCCAGCGGCACACGGGGGCAACGCGACGTGCGTGGACGCGGGCTGCCCTGGGCTGGCCTGGAGCGTCTCCTCCCGAGCCGGCCAGGACATGATCGTGGAGGACCCTTTCACGGGCGCCGTCAGCTCCCGTGCGAGCCGAGGTCACGCTGCCGGGGTCGCCGCGTTCCCGTGGGACCTCCCCGCCGGCCACGACATGTACTGCCCCAGGTCGTTCTTCGTCAACCACGCAACGGGGCACGTCGGGTGCGATAGCTGGTCGAGCCCGAGCGCGCTCAGACAGTGTACGTCGCAGATCGGACAGGCGGAGATCCCGGTGCTGTCCAGCGGGCCGGGCGCCACCGGCACGCTGCAAAACCTCACCATGTCGAAGCTCGTGGCGGCGGGCGGGTCGAGCGCCGCGCCGGGCACGCACGTCGCCGCGACCGAGTTCTCGCTAGAGGCGAGCCAGGTCCCGACGGGGCCCGGCGAGGTGCTCCTGCACGTCGTGGCGCGCGAGGTGGCTCAGGTGCGCGTGAACGGAAAGGTGGCGCTGATGAAGCCCACGCAGGACCTGGACGCGGCGGCGACGCTCCAGCGCGTCGGCATCGACCTCGGCCTGGAGGTCGATGCGCAGACGAGCAGTCTTTCTGAGCAGGACGCCGCGGAATTCGCGAGGGCGCTCACCAGCAACACTGGTGCGGCGGGCTGGGCGCGCGAGGCCAAGCTGCTCGCCAGCGACGGCGCGGCGGGCGACGCCATGGGCGCCGCAGTCGCGATCTCGGGCGACGTCATGGTCGTCTGCTCCCCCTTGGACGACGACAAGGGGGCCGATTCCGGGTCGGTCTACGTCTTCACGCGCAGCAGCAGCGGGAGCGCGTGGACGGAAGCACAGAAGCTGACGGCCAGTGACGGGACGGTCGGGGCCCGCTTCGGCGATGCAGTGGCATTCGACGGTGACACGCTGGTGGTCGGCGCGTATTGGGATAACGACAATGGCGCTGAGTCGGGGTCTGCGTACGTGTTCACCCGCAGCGGCAGCGACGGCACGTGGACGGAGACGCAGAAGCTGACGGCGAGCGACGGCACGAGCTATGACTGGTTCAGCTATGCTGACGGGGTGGCAGTTTCTGGCGACACGATCGTCGTTGGGTCTCACGGCACCGCGTCGCGAACGGGGGCGGCGTACGTCTTCACGCGTGGCAGCGACGGCACGTGGACGGAGACGCAGAAGCTGACGGCGAGCGACGGCGAGGCGAATGATGTATTTGGCTTGGCAGTGGACATGTGGGGGGACACCATTGTCATCAGCGCGCCAGAAGACGACGACAAGGGGACAAACGCGGGGGCGGCGTACGTCTTCGTGCGCGGCGGCGACGGCGTGTGGACGGAGGTGCAGAAGCTGACGGCGAGCGACGGGGCAGCACACGACGTGTTTGGTTTCCCCTCGGTGATTCACGAGAACACCATCTTCGTCGGCGCGAGTGGAGACGACGACAGAGGGACCGACTCCGGGGCGGTGTACGTCTTCACGCGCGGCAGCAGCGGGGGCGCGTGGACGGAAGCACAGAAGCTGACAGCGAGCGACGGAGCCCAGGCCAACTTGGACGGCTCCAGGATGGCGCTGCAGGGCGACAGGCTGGTGGTCAGCGCTCGTCGCGACGACGACCTGGGGACCGACGCAGGCGCGGCGTACGTGTTCGTGCGTGCCGGCGACGGCACGTGGACCGAAGTGCGGAAGCTAACGGCGAGCGATGGCGCTGCGGGTGACCAGTTCGGAGTCGGTCTGGCCATGTCGGGCGACACCATCGTCGTCGGAGCGCGGCTCGACGACGACAACGGGTCGAACTCGGGGTCGGTGTACGTGTTCGACCGCATCAGGGACGTTGTTGTGTCCCCCAACCCGCTGCACTTTGCGCGTCCGAACAAGCTGCTCGCCAGCGACGGCGCGGCGGGCGACGCCATGGGCGCCGCAGTCGCGATCTCGGGCGACGTCATGGTCGTCTGCTCCCCCTCGGACGGCGACAAGGGGGCCGATTCCGGGTCGGTCTACGTCTTCACGCGCAGCAGCAGCGGGAGCGCGTGGACGGAAACACAGAAGCTGACGGCCAGCGACGGCGCGGCTGGTGACCGATTCGGGCACTCAGTGGTGGTGGACGGCGATGTCATAGTCGTTGGCGCGTACCATGAAGACGACAGGAGCGGGGACGCCGGCGCGGCCTACGTGTTCACGCGCGGCAGCGACGGGACGTGGACCGAGACGCAGAAGCTGACGGCCAGCGACGGCGTGCAGGACGACTGGTTCGGCTGGCGGGTGGACCTTGACGGCGACACCATGGTCGTCTCGTCGGTGTTCGAGGACGACAAGGGCACCAACGCAGGCGCGGTTTACGTGTTCGTGCGCGGCGGCGACGGGACGTGGACGGAGGTGCAGAAGCTGACGGCGAGCGACGGGGCAGCAGACGACCTGTTTGGAGAGGCAGTGGCCCTGGACGGCGACACCATGGTCGTTGGGGCGTACGGGGTGAACGACAAGGGCACCACCGCAGGCGCGGCGTACGTGTTCGTACGCGGCGGCGACGGCGTGTGGACGGAGGTGCAGAAGCTGACGGCGAGCGACGGGGCAGCACACGACCTGTTTGGCGAGGAGGTGGCCCTGGACGGCGACAGAATTGTCATCACTTCCTACGCTGACGACGGCGTGGCGTGGTATGCGGGCGCGGCGTACATGTTCGTGCGGGGCGACGACGGCATGTGGAGGGAGGTGCAGAAGCTTGTGGCGAGCGACGGCGCGCAGGGCGACTTCTTCGGCAGGACCGTGGCGATCAAGGGGGATGCCATCGTCATCGGCGCTACCGAAGATGACGACAGGGGGCAGAGCAGTGGATCCGCATACATCTTCGAGGTCGGCAGCGACGGCACGTGGACCGAAGTGCGGAAGCTAACGGCGAGCGATGGCGCTGCGGGTGACCAGTTCGGAGTCGGTCTGGCCATGTCGGGCGACACCATCGTCGTCGGAGCGCGGCTCGACGACGACAACGGGTCGAACTCGGGGTCGGTGTACGTGTTCGACCGCGTCAGGCTCGGGCTGGAGAAGGGGGTCAACGGCGATGCTTTTGTCCCAGCTGTGGTCCTAGGCAGCGGTGTTCAAGGCAAGCTGGTCGCCAGCGACGGCGCGATGGCCGACGAGTTCGGATCCGCCGTCGCGGTCTCGGGCGATGTCATGGTCGTCGGGGCGCGCGACGACGACGACGTGGCACCGGACGCCGGGTCCGCCTACGTCTTCACGCGCAGCGGCGCCGACGGCGCGTGGACCGAGACGCAGAAGCTCACCGCCGCCGACGGCGGCCAGAACGACTTCTTCGGCCAGGCCGTGGCGGCGTCGGGCGACACGATCGCAGTAGGCGCCCCCGACAACGACGGCAAGTCGGACCAGGCGGGCGCAGTTTATGTTTACACACGTGGCAGCGGTGGGGCGTTCGGGCAGGTACAGAAGCTGACGTCGAGCGGCCCTGGTCAGGGCGAGCTGTTCGGAACCGCGCTGGCGGTGGCGGGCGACACGATGGCGGTCGGGGCACCGCTTTACGACGGCGCTGCGGGCGCGGACCAGGGGGCGGTGTACGTGATTGTGCGCGGCAGCGGGGGCACGTGGATGGAGGTGCAGAGGCTGACGGCGAGCGACGCGGCGGCGGCCGACATCTTCGGCTGGTCGTTGGCACTGGACAGCGACGCGCTGGTGGTCGGCGCGCGCCAGCACGACGCGGGCGGGCTGGGCGTCGACAGCGGGGCGGCGTACGTGTTTATGCGCAGCAGCGACCGGACGTGGGCGGAGCGGCAGAAGCTCACGGCGAGCGACGGCTACGTGGGCGCCCAGTTCGGCTTTGAGATGGCAGTGTCTGGCGACACGATGATGGTCAGCGCCGTGGGCATATACGCTAGCCCAGCGACGACTTCAAAGCACGTGTACGTCTTCGTGCGCGACAGCGACGGCGGGTGGAGGGAGATGCAGAAGCTGGAGGCGAGCGACGCGGGGCAGCAGTTTGACGTGTTTGGGTTCTCGCTGGCGCTGCAGGGCGACCTCGCGGTGGTGGGCAATTACCTGAACGGAGACGGCGGGGTCGGCGGGCGAGGGTCAGTGTACGTGCTGGCCCGTGGCAACGACGGGCTGTGGGCGGAGACGCAGAAGCTGATGGCAGGGGACGCGTCCACGGGCGATTGGCTTGGCTGGAGCGTCTCGCTGTCGGGCGAGACCGTCGTGGCCGGGGCACGCTTCGACGATGCGCCCGGGACCTTCCAGGAGGACAACCGCGGGTCGGTGTACGTGTGGCGGCTCGCGTCCCACAGAAGCTCCTGGACCAACGAGCGCTTCGACCGGATCGTGCCGGCTCCGCTCCCGATTTTGCGCTACAGCAGGCTCTCGCCAGCCAGCCCTGGCGATCAATTCGGGTTCCAGGAAGCCGTCGCCGTCTCGGGCGACTTTGCCGTCGTCGGCGCGCCATATACCGACTGCGAGGGTGCCACGAATTGCGGAAGGATGTATGTGTTCGCCCGCGCCAGCGACGGTGCTTGGGTAGTGGATTGGTCGTTGACTGGCAGCGACAGCCAGGTGCACAACTTCCTCTTCGGTTATTCGGTCGCCATACACGGCGACACAATCGTGGTCGGGGCACTCCGGCCGGACCGTAGAGGGGCGGCCTACGTGTTCGCACGTGCCCAAGAAGGGAGCGGCGTACGTACCTCGTGGTCCGAACGTCAGATTCTCGTACCACAGAATCCAGACGCCAACGGCAATCTGGTCCTAGACAGCTCTGGCGGATACTTCGGCGAGTCCGTGGCGATCAGCGAGGGCCTCATCGTCGTCGGCGCTCATTACGCAGACAACTTCGGGGTTGACTCGGGGTCGATATACGCATTTAAGCAAGCCAGTGACGGCACCTGGGGCTGGTTCGGGAGGTACCAACCGACCACTGCAGGGGAGTCACAGAGGTACGGTTACAGAGTGTCCTCCGCCCCCGACGACAATGCCGTCGTGGTCGGGAGTGTCGCCGGCGGGGCGTTCGTGGTGCAGAGCAACGGCGCCCAGCTCGTCGAGGTGGCCAAACTCGGCTGCAGCGACAAGCTTGTCCCGGGCTCCGGTCAGACCACGTGCTTAGAGGGCTTCGGTGTCGCGGTGGCCGCATCGTCTGACACGATCGTCGTCGGGGCGCCGCACACAGACAATGGCGCCGGGTCCGTGTATGTGTACATGCGCGGAAGCCACGGCAAGTGGGGGCGGTTCGTCTCCACGACAGGAAACACTCACCTGTACGTCGAGTCGCTCAAGCTGACCGCGGTCGACGGGTCCGCGGGCTATGGCTTCGGCGCTGCCGTGGCGGTGACGCGGGACATCATGGTGCTCGGCGCGCCCAACCACATCATCGCCGGAATGGGGGGCAACGTTGGGGCAGCGTACGTGTACAAGCGCGGTGTGCAGGACACCTGGCGGTTTGCTCACAAGGTCCTCGCAACAGACGGTGCGCCCAACGATGCCTTTGGCACGGCCGTGGCGGCGTCGGGCAACACCTTCGCAGTGGGAGCTCGATTCGACGACAACGACAAAGGGTCGGCGCACATTTACACCGTCTCGGATAAGCCGGGGCTGCGCCCGCTTGTCGAGGTAGTCTGCGACGTGATCCCGTCTGCAGTGCTGGTCGGCGCCCATGCCAAGCTGCTTGCCAGCGACGCGGCAGCGGGCGACCGTTTTGGTCACGATTCCGTGGCGATAGATGGCGATATTGCTATCGTCAGCGCAGCTTATGACGACGACAACGGGCAGGAGTCAGGGTCGGTGTATGTGTTCATGCGCTCAGGCGACAACGACTGGGCTGAGGTGCAGAAGCTGACCGCCAGCGACGGCGCGCAAGCGGACTTTTTCGGCGTGGGCGTCGCGATCGACGGTGACACCGTAGTCATCGGTGCCCCGCATGACGATGACGTGATCAGGGGCAGCGATTCGGGCTCAGCCTACGTGTTTGTCCGAGTTGGCGACGGGACATGGACCGAGACGCAGAAGCTGACGGCCAGCGACGGCGCGGCTGGTGACCGATTCGGGCACTCAGTGGTGGTGGACGGCGATGTCATAGTCGTTGGCGCGTACCATGAAGACGACAGGAGCAGGGACACCGGCGCGGCCTACGTGTTCACGCGTGGCAGCGACGGGACGTGGACCGAGATGCAGAAGCTGACGGCCAGCGACGGAGTGCAGGACGACTGGTTCGGCTGGCGGGTGGACCTTGACGGCGACACCATGGTCGTGTCGTCGTTGCTCGAGGACGACAAGGGCACCAACGCAGGCGCGGCGTACGTGTTCGTGCGCGGCGGCGACGGGACGTGGACGGAGGTGCAGAAGCTGACGGCGAGCGACGGGGCAGCACACGACCTGTTTGCAGAGGCAGTGGCCCTGGACGGCGACACCATGGTCGTTGGGGCGCTCGGGGTGGACGACAAGGGCACCAACGCAGGCGCGGCGTACGTGTTCGTGCGCGGCGGCGACGGGACGTGGACGGAGGTGCAGAAGCTGACGGCGAGCGACTGGGCACCACACGACCTGTTTGGCGAGGAGGTGGCCCTGGACGGCGACAGACTTGTCATCGCTTCCTACGCTGACGACGGCGTGGCGTTGGATGCGGCCGCGGCGTACGTGTTCGTGCGGGGCGACGACGGCATGTGGAGGGAGGTGCAGAAGCTTGTGGCGAGCGACGGCGCGCAGGGCGACGGCCGCAGGCTCGCGCTGGCCGGCGACATCGTGATTGCGACCGCAATGAGCGACAGCGCGGGTTTCGAGGCGGGATCTGCGTACGTATTTGTCATCCAAGACGCGCAACGTGCTGCTGCCTCTCAGGGACCTCTCTGCGTGCAGCAGCTTCGCACAGTTGACGCATTGCCGGACGACGCGTTCGGCGGGTCTGTGTCGGTGGATGGCGACACGGTTGTCGTCGGTGCAACCTTGGACGACGATGCGGGCTGGGCCTCGGGATCGGCGTATGTGTACGTGCGCGATGACGCCGGCGCGGTGGTGCAGGTGCAAAAGCTGACGGCCAGCGACGGCGCGGCTGGTGACCGATTCGGGCACTCAGTGGTGGTGGACGGCGATGTCATAGTCGTTGGCGCGTACCATGAAGACGACAGGAGCAGGGACGCCGGCGCGGCCTACGTGTTCACGCGTGGCAGCGACGGGACGTGGACCGAGATGCAGAAGCTGACGGCCAGCGACGGAGTGCAGGACGACTGGTTCGGCTGGCGGGTGGACCTTGACGGCGACACCATGGTCGTCTCGTCGGTGCTCGAGGACGACAAGGGCACCAACGCAGGCGCGGTTTACGTGTTCGTGCGCGGCGGCGACGGGACGTGGACGGAGGTGCAGAAGCTGACGGCGAGCGACGGGGCAGCACACGACCTGTTTGGAGAGGCAGTGGCCCTGGACGGCGACACCATGGTCGTTGGGGCGTACGGGGTGAACGACAAGGGCACCACCGCAGGCGCGGCGTACGTGTTCGTACGCGGCGGCGACGGGACGTGGACGGAGGTGCAGAAGCTGACGGCGAGCGACGGGGCAGCACACGACCGGTTTGGCGAGGAGGTGGCCCTGGACGGCGACAGACTTGTCATCACTTCCTACGCTGACGACGACGTGGATTGGGATGCGGGCGCGGCGTACGTGCTCGTGCGGGGCGACGACGGCATGTGGAGGGAGGTGCAGAAGCTTGTGGCGAGCGACGGCGCGCAGGGCGACTTCTTCGGCAGGACCGTGGCGATCAAGGGGGATGCCATCGTCATCGGCGCTCCCGAAGATGACGACAGGGGGCAGAGCAGTGGATCCGCATACATCTTCGAGGTCGGCAGCGACGGCAAGTGGACGCAATCGGAGAAGCTGCTTGCTCTTCCCGGGGCGAGGGGCGAGGGCTTCGGCGGCAGTGTCGCGATGACACGCGATGGGTTCATCGCTGTCGGGGCGCCCGGGAGTCAGCAAGTACCAGAGATCTACATGTCGTCAGCCTACGTCTTCACGAGGTCCGTCGGCCGGAAGGACCCCGCACCTCGCTCGTGGATAAAGCAGAACGCAGCGCTGCAGGCCGGGAAGAACACCATCGAGATCGTCGTGCACAACTCGGGGGCTTCGAGCCACGCGTTCCTCGCCGTGGGTTTCGCCGGATCTCGCGCCGCGGAGTTCCAGCGCAACGCCGTCCCCTGCGCTGCAACGGACCTGTCCAGCACGCCGCAGTACCTCGCAGCGACGGGTGTCCCGGCGTGCATCGCGGGCCCCGTTTCGCAGACGACGACCTGCGGGTACCCCTGGGACGCCGCAAGGTGCGGCGCAGCGACGTGCGCGACTGGTGAGGTCTGCGTCAACGTGCTGACCGGGTACGCGTGCCGCAACGCAACGGACGGCGGTGGCTGCGGCCAGGACCGCTGGTCCACGCATCAGGTTGGGATGTCGGTCGTCGCACAGCAGGACCCGGGCGTGCCGTTCTACTCCCTGGGGGCGATGACGAACATGTTCGTCGAGAGCGCCGTGTTCGGCCCTGACGGCTTGCTGTACGCCACCGCGCAGGTGCGCGCGCAGACAAGCAACGTAGCGTACGCGAATGTGGTCGTGAGGGTCCTCGCCGACGGCACGTCGGAGCTGGTCGCAGGAACGCCCTCCTCTGGGGGCGCGCGATCGCAGTACCGCGACGGGCCGTGTTTGTCCGCAAAGTTCGTGGGCTTGTCCGGCCTCGACTTTGACGGCAACGGCAACCTCTACGTAGCGGACCGGGAGGCACACGTCCTCGCGTACATCGACCTCGGCAGCCCCGGTGGGTGCTCAGTGACGACAGTTGCGGGCGTCCCGGGCGTTCCTTGGCTGTATGGGACGCCCGTGTCGGGACAGGCAACGCGACGCATCCAGCCCATGGGCCTCGTCGTGGAGCCGAGCGGCGCGGTGCTGTTCTACTCTGGTTCTGGCGTGGCCGGCCTCATGCGCTACGACCCCGCGAGCAAGACGGTCGAGCTTGTCGGAAGGCCCGGTTCCTTCGATGGATCCGAGGCACGCAACTCGCCGCAGGGGGGCGCGCTGGCGGCCACGCACTTTGGAGAGGTGCAGCACCTGAAGCTGGATGCGGCGACCACGGACGTCCTGGTGCCCGACCCGCACCGGGGCATGGTGCGCAGGGTGTCGTCGCAGGGCCTGGTCAGCGTGCTGTTCGGCGACGGGCGCGAAGAGCAGTTTGGGCAGAGCGCGTCCGGGTACGGCAGGGACGCGGGCCCGATGTCGTATCACGAAAACGACACGGACGGCATCTTCGTGGGCGACGTGGCCGCCCTTCCCACCGCACAGTTTGGCGTGGCCCATCTCGTCTCCACGACGGGGTCCCGGCACGGCGTCCACATTCTCAAGGACGGTCAGTCTCGGACGGTGTTTGACCCGCTCGCCCTGGGGGTCCCCACGGCCGGCATGTCGGGACACATTCGCGTCGCCACGGGCGCCAACGGCAAAATCTATGCCATCACGAAGTACCAGAGCCCGCTTCGGTCGCAAATCTTCGAGCTGTCGCTCGCCGGTGGTGCGTGCGAGGCCGACCCCGTGCCATACTCGCCGCCAGCTGGCGGCAGCGCTTGCGACCTATGCACGACGGCGGGCGCTTGCTTCAGCGAGCCGTCGGGTCGGAGTTTCTGCTCGACCTACAAGCGATGCGCCGAGCAGTGGCATCACACTAGCGAGCCCATTGCCATCGGACACCCGGGAGCCTCGGGCATGGCGGTGGCGGCCAACGGTGACGTCTACGTCTCGATCGAAAGCGTGCACACCGTCTACCGCATGAACTTGACGTCGAACAGCGTCGCCGTCGCGGCCGGAGATGGCAATGCAGGCATGGGCACTACTGCCCTCAGCGCCTCGCTGTCGTCGCCCCGCGGGCTCGCAGTCTCGCGCGACGGGACCCTCTTCGTTGCCTGCGTGGGCTCCAGCTCCGTCCGTGCCGTTAAGGACGGCGTCGTGACCACGGTGCTCTCCGGCAGCGCGGCCCCGTCGGGCTCCCAACCGGTCCCAGGCGCGGTCTTCCGCGACCTAACCCGCGTCCCCGTCGCCCAGCCGAGCGGCTTGTTCCTGGACGACGACGAGGGTCTCCTGTACGTCACCGACGCGGGGTCGGGCGTCCTGTTTGTCGTTGATGTCGGAGCGGCAACTGCCCGTGTGGTTGCCTCCGGCTTGGGCGACGCCCGCGGCGTGGTCGCCCCGCACTCTGGGGGCATCCAGGCGATCGTCGCCGACACCGCTGGCGGCAAGCTGTGGCGCGTGGATGCGGGCCGCGGATGGGACGCCCCGCCCGCCAGGCTCCTCGTGGGCGCTGCGGGCGCTGGCCACCGCGACGGCCCTCTGTCGGTGGCGATGCTGTCGGCCCCGGCAAGCCTGGCGATGGACGGCGACGACGCCATCCTGGTCGCGACGGCCGGTGGGGTCCGGCGCCTAGCGCTCAAGCACGGCACAGATGGAACGCTGGCGACCCTGGCCCGCGACGTCGCGGCGAGCGCGGTCGCGCGGGGCGCGGGGGCGCGCGTGGGGCAGGTGCTGGCCACGGTGGGTCCCGCCACGCCGACTGGCAACGCCACGCTACTCGCGCTGGCGGTCAAGCCCGGCGCGGAGGCGATGGCAACGGCCCTGTGCAACGGTCCGCGCTTTGTGGGGCTTGAGCCGGCCGAGGCCGCGGACGCCTGTTCGGTTGGACGGCACGACTGTGGAACCGGTGAGACGTGTGTCCCCAGCGCCTCGAGGAACGACTTCACGTGCGTGCCCGACCAGACATGTGGCAGCGCCTGGAGTGTGCGGGAGGTGGCAAAGGACGTCTATGGACACGACGGCGAGGGCAAGTACGTGCGCGGCAGGGACGTCGGAGCGGTAGGTCGCGTCCCGTCCGATCTGCACGCGGACACTCTCTGGAACTCAACCTGGGCGACGTCCAAGTCGAGGGCGCCATGGAAGCTCTCATACGATCCGGTCGACTCCGGAGACGGCATCGCGGCCACGAGCCTGGCCGCGGCGTTCGACGGCGACGCCTCGACGCAGTTCGTGACGTCTCCGTTCGCGGGCACCCCGACAAAGGGCGACGCGATCAAGTTCAAGCTGCTGGAGCACGTTGTGGTTCCGAAATCCCTCCGCGTTGAGTGCAACGCCGCCGGCGGCGTCGGCTGCCTGCGCGACTTTGAGCTCGTGGGTATCAACTCGGTGGGGCCGCGGCGCCAGAGCGAGGCTGCCCACGTGCTGCACGCGTACACCGGGGCGGCGCTGACAGGGGTCAGCACCATCGACCTTGCGGCGGCCGCCGGCGCACGCGGCCTGCACACGCACTACGATTCGTTCGAGCTGCGTATCAGGGACTGGGAGGGCAGGTCGGACTCGCAGGGCGCCGTCGTCGAGGTCGTCTTCGAGTACGAGGACGTTGACCCACGTACCATCGTGTCGGCGCCCGCCGCCGTCGCGGGCGTGCCGGGCGGCAACGTCGTCTACGCCGAGGCCTCCGGCACCGTGCGCGAGATCGCTCTCGACCCCACCGGCAACGGCGATTTCACGCTGGCGGGGCAGGTTGGGCATGCCGCCCACGGTGCCGTAGACGGCAACGCGTTCCTGGCGCGCTTCGGCCAGCACCTGCAGCTCGCTGTGCCGCCGGGCGCCACCAGTGGGACCGGTCCCCAGGGTCGCATGGTCTACGTCTCGGACTTCGACAACCACTGCGTGCGGCTCATCAACTCTGGCGCGGTGTCGACGGTCGTGGGCCAGCTCGGCGTGGCACGCGCCCCCGCTGACACCGGAACCACGCACCTGTCAGGCCCCCGCGGCATTGTCGTGTCGCCCGACGGCCTCAGCCTGTACGTCGCGGACGAGACGGACCACCGCATTCTGGTGGTGACGCTCAGCACGGGCGTCGCCGCCGTGTTTGCCGGCGAGACGGGCGTGCCGGGCTCCACGGACGGACCTCTCAGCGGTGCACGTCTGCGGGGTCCCGCTGCGGTCGCCGTCGATTCCACGGACCGCGTGTTCATCGCCGATCGGGGCAACAACATGCTGCGGATGGTGGTCTCGGGCGAGATGCGCAACGTGGCGGGGTCCCCCGGGCAGGCGCCTCCCGTTGCCGGCACGCAGTGGCCAGCGTTCCGCGCGTGCGCACTCATCGACCCGACAGCGGTCGTTGTGGACCAGAGCGACAACGTGCTGCTCTTTGACGCGGCCTCCCGCCACGTGCTCTGGGCGCGCCCCAACGGCACCCTGGTGTCCGCCGTCTCGCCACGCATGTATGGCGGGTCCCAGGCCTCGGACGTCTCCGTCCACATGGCGCTCGACCCGGACGGCTCCGCCGTGTACCTGGCGAGCAACGAGGCGGCGGGCCAGGAGGGCCTCAACGGGATCGTCCGCGTCGTCCTCGACGTGAACGCCGCATCCAAGTGCGATGTCCACGAGCCGAAGGTGCTCTGCAACTACGGCTGGGAGGACGAGTGCACGGAGGGCTCGGACGGCTGCGCGCGTTCGGAGTACTGCGTGGACAACCCGACTGGCTACTCTTGCAACTGCTTGTCGGGCTTCACCGCCGACGGAACGGCGCAGGGGTCTACGGAAGACGTCGGCATCTTCCGGGAGTGCCTGGACGTGAACGAGTGTTTGTCCAGCACGGCGTGTCCCGCGCAGTACCTCTGCACCAACACGCCGGGGAGCTACTACTGCACCTACTTCTGCGACTCCATCGACGGCGTCGCGTCGTCGGCGTGCGTCGCCGATATCTAGTTCTGCTCGCCGAGCAGGAGGGGAGGGAGGAATCGCCACATGACGCGTCGCAAATGATTGACTCGGTGCAACAACGCCAACGAAACAATCGAGAAAATGGCTTTGAATGCGGTGAGGCGACGCGAGGCGAGGCGAGGTGAGGCGTCACATCCTTCGCGTCCTCGGTCAAAAGGCTTCGGGACATGATGATGTAAACCATTCAAACGAGGGAGCGCGGCGACATTCAGTCGACCGTCCCAGCTCACGTGCAAGGCCGGTGTGCGATGCACGTGTAGAGGCGACACGCTCCGGTTGGCGAAGGCGTCGCTCGCGGCACAACTCCGGGCGAGGCCCATTGCCTCACAACCTCTGCTGCGCGTGTCTCATCTGCCGTGCTTCTCGATCTCGAGCGCCCAGCCGGGAGGCACGCTTGCGGGTTCAGCACTTGACCCATTGAATGCGCGCGGTCGACCGGGGGTGTGGCAGGGGGGGTTCTGTAAGCTCACGTTCCCCCGACGACTCCTGGCGCCCGGTCCGCCCGCTGTGCGCCCAGTGCTGCGCGCACTTGTACATCCAAACGCCTCGCAGCACGCACCCGAACTCCCTCACCGCCGCCGCTGTCGGCAGACGCAGCACGCAGTCCCCTGCATCGACGACGTCGCAGCGGCACAGCGCGGCAGCCTCGAGCGCGCGCACGTTGCCCTGGCTCACCAGCGAGAAGAGACAGTCGTGCGGCACGGGGCACACGTGCCGCAACACCAGCCTGCGCAGCCGTGGCGCCGATTCAATGATGGGGCAAATATGCGCCCAGGAAACGCCCGGGAGGCCCAGCGGGTTGCTGCCGGTGTCGAGGGCTGCGAGATGGCGCACGAGGTGTGCGTTCGCGAGCTGTGCTGGATAGCGCCCGAGATTTGTGAGGGCAAGTTGTTCGAGATTTGAGCACGTCTGTAACGCCGTGATTGCAACGACGCCGCAGCCCCGCAGACCGTCGAGGCTGAGGTCCACGAGGCGCTCGCTACACGCTCGTAGAGCTTGCGCGAGGTGCTGATCTGCAGAGGGCGTCGCCAGGGGGAGCGCACTCCATGATTGATGTGAACAAACGTCGATATCGCGAGATATTGATGCACGCAAACAACGACTCGGAGGGTCTTCGGCACACCTTCCATCTGTATTGCTTCCCCGGCCAGCTGCAACGACGTCAAGGGGAGTCTAGCTATCGCTGACGCCGTTTGCTGACTCAGCCCCCCCCCAACAACGCCGTCAATGACCAGCTCCCTGAGTCCGCAGCACGCCGCGAGGAGCGCCGCTACCTCGCCGTCTTCGCCCACGTTGCACCGCACCAGCTTCAGCGACGTCAGCTGCGCGCACCCGGCAACACCCCCGCATCGACCCCGCACCAGACCCAAATACTCCCCCCCGCACACCTCGGCGCCCACACCGACCGACAGCTGCGTCAGGGGCGCCACTGCGTCCTGGTCGAGCTGCCCAGCGTACCGCCGCAGCCCCCAGCCACATGACAGGCGCTGGAGCTTCGGAAAGAGAGAGAAGAAGTCTCGTGACGCGCAAACGCCGTCTTCATCGCTTGTCTCGGCCTCCGTACCCTCGCCCTGCCAGTACAGCGCGATGCAGCCCGCAACCGACAGCGCAGTCACGTGTGGACAGACCCTCGCGGCGCTCTGCAGGACCCGCCACTGCACACCGGCCCCATCCCCCAGCCCGAGAGATTGCAGAGGAAGGGCCCCGCAGGTGCCGTCGACGGATACCTGGCGCCAGGCGCTCGCGAGTGCCTCGCCGAGGGCTCGACCGACCGTTCCGCCGCCGAGATCGAGCACCCGAGCGACGTGAAGCATGTGACGCAAGCCAAGATATGCGCCGGGCGAAATGTGATGCGCGAAGCAGTCCTCGAGGCCGCGGCACCCGGCGAACCGCACCGATATGAGGTAAGGTAGCGCGGTGACGACGCTGAGCACGTGTGTGCCTGCCTGCGTGAACGAGAGGTCCAGATGTTGCAGAGCGTGGCAGGCATGGACGGCGCAGCACAGGTCGTGGTCGCTGTCGGGGCAGCCCCGCAGCGACAGCCAGCGGAGACGAATCCACGGCGACGCCTGCATGATCCAGGAACGCGGAAGTCGTCGTCAAATCTCGCATGGGCGACCGTGGCCGCACACAGCAATGGTTTGCAGCGATCGTCACTCGCAGCGATACGCTTCAAAGCGTCGTACCTGTCCGCTCGGCGTCGTCGGCCGCCCCATCCCGCGCACGCGCATCGTGCGTGACGCAGTGCAGCTGCATAGCTCCAGCGCCTCCAGCGTCGGGCGAAGGTCCTCGCGGGCGAGCACAGACGACAGTGTGCTGCCGGGCTCCGGCGGTGCGGGCGCCGGCGGCGCGTCCGAAGCCATGGCATCGACGCTGCGTGCCCGCCAGTCCCAGATGTCATCAACGAACGGCCGAGGACCCCACGGCCCCAAACCCCCGCGCTCAAGCAGCGGAGCGTGCTTGCTGGGCCAGGACGGCTCCCAGGCGCCGTCGCAGTGCTCCCATGCTGGCGGCCCTGCGTCGGGTGTGCCGAGTGCGGGCCGCGCCGCCGACGCCCGGCCACAGCGGAAGCGCCCGTCCGGGAGGATGCTGAGGCCCCGGAGAGGGAACCTCGCGGCGATGAGCGCCGAAACGGCGGTCTGCGCCGTGATTGCGGGCCCGAGAGCCTCCCACATGTCAGTCGTTGAGTTGGGGTTGGGAATCAATCGAAGAATCGGCATTCCCCACTGGTCGACGAGCAGCGCGCAGGCCGTCGCTGCGTCGACATAGAGCCTGCAGCTCCTTGGACGGGGCACTCTCTGTAGTGCGACGCCCCAAGCGGGCACAGTAGGGTCTGCAGATGGCACGCGGGCGTGCAGGGGCGCAACGGGGGGCGGTCCGCGCCATCCGAGATCGAGGCTCCCGGGGACGGTAGCTGCAAGCCACCGGCCGGCGTGGAGGGCCCTATTCCGTGCGGCGGCGCCGGAGTAGTGGAGAAATGCGGTGGTGTCGAACCAGCGAGACTTGCACGCGAGCGCGAGGACGCGGCACGTGCACGCTAGCTTTACGGATGATTCGGGGTCCAAGAGGTCGAGTATCGCTGTGAGGACGTCCGTGGGGAGCTGGAGAAGGTGGGAGTCGTCGTGCGACTCCTTCTCTGTCATGGCTTTGCGGCCCCCGCGCGCCTCGCGGGCAGGATCATACGCATCTAGCTAGCGCCTGGCGAATGTGCTCTCGGAAGGTGTTGGTCGGGGTGGCGGGGATGCGGCCGCAGAGCGCCCTGGAGACGCAGAGGCGTCCGTTCTGAACACGCAGGTCTCAGAGCACGTGTAGGAGTTGCGCTGCACAACCTGTAGTACTTGCGCGGACGTTCTCTCGAAGGTCACAGGAGCAGCGAGCCTTCGTGCCGCCTGACTGCGCGGGGCCCAGTGTGTCTGACAGATGTCCTGGGGGGGAATTCATGTCAGGTCGGTCCAGAACGCCCTGCGGGTCGCGGCGACGACGTTACGTGGGTGCGTGGCGGGCACGCACAGATCGCCGATCTGAGATCGGAGCGAATCAGTTGCACGGCCAATCAGCGTGTTGCGGACGAACACAACTGGTTCTATTGGTGTCATCTTCAACGACCTGCGACAACGTCCTCGGGGCTTTGCGGAGCGTCATGCCCGGAGTTCGGACAGTTCATTGAGAGAACTACGCCCAGGATGTGTCGAACACGGAGCTAGATCACTGGGAGGGCGAGGGAGGCGCGCTTGCTAGAGGCCTCATGCTGGCGGAGCAGGCGTCACGGCGAGCCTCAAAAGCCCCGGACTGCACCTGCATGGACCGACATAGTAGAGCTGATGCAACGGGCCCGGGCGTTTGGGCATCACGATTCGGACCCAGCAACCAGGCACGACAACCCACCTGGCCTGCAGTAGTGCGCTCTCTCGGCGCGGTGCAGGCCGCGGTGACGCCGGCAGACTGCTCTTGTTGTAGGCACGCTGAACGCACCTGATGCCGCTGCTGGTTTGATCCTCAAGGGCCGCTCGGCGCCTGTGCTGCGCTTGGTAGAGCACGCCCACCAGCCCAACGTCGCCGACCGCCCGCGCGAATGCAGGAATCTTGACGCCTCGTGTGCGAGGAATGTCGTTGGATGCAAGGCCGCCCATGGCAAGCTGAGACGGCGTGCAGCTGACCGCCCATTAGCGCAACGCTTCGCAGGCGCTACGCGCCGCAACGCGGGCGTTCAGCGCCTTCCCGGCCTGTCGAGGAACCCTCCAGGCTGTTCACTCTTCTCTCCGAAGCGCGCACTCCCGCACGCCCCTCCGTTGCGCCGCAAGGTTCCTCGGTCGACCCCAGCCCAGAGAGGGCTCCCACACAGCTGTCCGGACAGACCGGTGCACACGCGCGCCATGTCAGCGAGCGAGTCTGCATACACCAGCGGGGAGTACGAGGATGGCGACGACGGCGCGCCGTCTCCCTCGCCGGACGCCTCCTCACAGGAGGCGTTGGGAAGCCGACCGTCGGGAGGACCTCCCGCTCCGTCGGGCAACTGGGATGCATCGTCGAACGGTGGCAGCTACCACGCTTCCGGCGGATCTCGACCTCGCGGCAGTCCCGCCGGCGGGGGCCGCACACGGTGCACCGACGTTGACGGCGAAACGCCGCACTCCCCCGGGGGTCAAGACAACAGCCCAGGGGGGTCTTTCCGCGGCGACGCCGCTGTCGGGGGCGAGGACGACATGTTCGATTCCGCGGACCTTGAGAGCATGGACGGCAGCAGCGACGGCGACGTGAGTGCTGAGCGCAGCGGCGACGACGCGGATGAGCTCCGGGGCGGCAGCAGGGGCGACCCGCCAGGCAACGATGGGACTCGCAGCGGCGGCAGCGGCGGCGATGATGGGGGAGGGGGGGTCAGCGACGGTTCACGCCCCCCAAGTCCTATAGTGATAGAAATCAGCGACGACTCCACCGACGTCCGGGTCGACCACCTTCGGCGCCGCGCCGCGAAGCGTGCGGGCGCTGGTGCGGCGTCGGGCGCGGGCGGGACGAAACGAAAGGCCGCGGCGGTGCAAGGGAGTGACCATGAGGCCGCACCGCGATGCAAGGCCCCGCGCGGGGCGGTTCGTTCCGGCTCAGCGCCGCGGACTTCCTGCGAAGACGACAGCACGCGCAGCGAAGCGTCAGCTTCCGCCCACTCGGACGAAGGCGCCGGCGTCGCCGAGCCTGTGGCGCGCGAGTCATCAGGGCACGTGTGCGGGTCGCAGGAGCGCGGTACGGAGCATCAGGCGGCGCCAGCGCAGCAGCAACAGCGTCGACCACACCACTTACCCCCGTTCGTAGTGTGCGTGACGTCGTCAGAGGAGGGGGAGTCAGAACCCGACCAGTCTGACCGACAGGAGCCTGGCAGCGGGGACTCGGAGGAGCCGGTGGCGGCGGAGCAGAGCGCTGGACGGCGCGACGACGGGCGTGACGATCACCGGCGACGGCAGCACGCGCAGCAGCCGCGCTCGCACCACCAGCCTGGCCCTGCAAACGAGGGGTGTGCCACGCGGAACCACGCGCCAGGATGCTTCACGAGCGCTGCGGACAGCTTCTGGTGCGGCCGCGAAGGCGCGAGCGGCTGCAAGCCGGAGCCGGCGGCAGGAGGCGGCGCGCGACCCCCCACACACGACCCAAGGGAGCCTTGGAACGTCATGGGGCGATTGTGGCAGCAGAGGGTGTACGAACAACTCAAGCGCGCGAAGCCCGAGACGGCGGCGCCGCGCGCGAAACCGCAGGCCGCGCACGGGCGGCCTTCCGGCGGGCTGCCGGCGTGGATCGCCGCCGCATCCGGGAACGGCGCCGCGCGCCCAGCGTCGCAGAAGGGCAGCTCGCGGTACCCCGCGGCGGATGCAAAGCTGCCGGACAACATTTCTGAGCAGTCTGTGGCGGCGTTGCGGAAGATGGTGGAACAGAGCGGCAGCGAGGTGGGCCGGGGTTTGGAGCGGGGGGAGTTGGTGCAGCTGGCGGAGCAGCGGCGGAGGGCGTGGGAGGCGGTGCGGGTGCTGATGTGCGCGCGGCAGCGGGAGTGGCCGCGCAACCAGCAGCAGCAGGCTGCGCTGCGCGTCGGGCGCAGTGCGTCGCGCCGCGACGTGCAGCTGGCGTACCGGCGCATGGCGCTGCTGCTGCACACGGACAAGGTCCCGGCGGACTACCCGGCGCGCGACCGGAAGCGGTGCGAGGAGGCGTTCCGGTTCGTGGTGCAGGCGAAGGACGACTTGCTGCGCGTTGCGCGGTGATGAAAACAGGTGTCTTGTGCACAGGCGTATCATGTCCGAAGGAGCGCCTGACTGAGTCAATCAACCGCGTGTAGGCACGTGTAAGGAGCGCAGTACGCGCGTCACACGCTGCGTGCTGCCCTGCGGACGTACCGTTTCGGTCGCTCAAGCCTCCTCGCGGCGAGGGTGCCCGTAGAGTCGGCGAATTACTAACACATCACCAGGGGGAGAGATCCTGGCTGAAAGCCTAGGCACCGACGGCAGCAGATGGCCCCACATACCGCGGGCGGAAGTGTCCCGTGGCCAGCAGCGGGACGTACGCCGGCTGAGCGAAGATCACGTCAGTTGTGGGGTTCGCGTGGTCCAGCGCCTTGCCCGTCTCCCACGCCTTGGCGAACTCCATCGCCATGTTCTCCGTGAGCTTCTCGAACCCGTTCCCGTCGTCTTTCTCGCGCACGTACACCTCGTACCCGTGCTCAATCATCAGACGAATGTACTTGGATGTTGTTCCAGAGAGTTTCCATATCTCAGAGAAGACGACCTTCGGGCGGCGGTTGGACGCAAGCCAGTCGTGCGCGCCCTCCATCACGAACATCTCGTGCCCCGACACGTCCATCTTGACCACGCTCAGCCGACTCGGGTTGAACAGTTCGTCCTTGATCAGATTGTCGATGGTGTTCATGCCCATCCGCGGCATCGCCTGGTACCCGTCGGCCGGCTTCCAGTTCTCGTCGCACTCGAGGATGCCGTCGCCGACGTTCGAGCTGTGCGACACCAGCTTGCAGTCTGCAAACGTCGCGTTGTGTGGCATACGTCAACGAAGCGTGCGACCGGGCCGGTGGTCATGCGCAGCTGGCCGCGTTGCCGCTCGTTGCGTGCACCAGCCGGCAATGCGACGCGGGCACTCGCTTGCGCGCGCACCTTTCTTGCCGTTGCTGGCGGCCACGGCGTAGACCGCGTGGGTGTGTCGGTGCAGCCTGGCGGGCCCGTTGAGGCAGTGCGTTTCCAGCAGCGCCGCGAGGTTGGTCGGCATGGCCTCGAACGAGAACACGCGGTACCCGGCCTTGATTGCGCGGAACGAGAACCAGCCGATGTGGGCGCCGATGTCCACAAACGTGGGCCTCTCGCCCTCCTGCCGCTCGACCTCCTCCATCGCGGACTGCAGGATCTCCCACGTGTTCGCCTCCCAGTCGCCGCTCTCGCGGATCGCGTCTGCGCCGAGGGCCGCAGTTGGTGCAGGGGGGAGTCGGAGGGGCGACGGGAGGGTCATCGTGTAGCAGCCGCGGGGTGTGTGGGCGACGCAGTTGCAGGACGGGCTGGCGAGCGGTGGGACGTGTGCGAGGGAGGCGTGGGTTCGGGCGGGCGCGCGTGGGAGCGTTGGGAGCCGAGGAGCAGCGGGCGTTTTCAGACCTGAAACAATGTCTGTGTGTTTTCCGTAGATCGCCATCTTGATGCCGTCCATCTTGGCGACGGCCACTTCGCCGAGCTTTGGCATGCGTTCGTGCGCGTGCTTGAACGCGTGCTTCACCACGCGCTTGCAGACGGTCGGCGCGAAGGGCAGAGTGTTCGCCGGCGAGACCAGCGTCTTAGTCAGGTCCAGCTCGAGCAGCTCGCCCTCGTATCCGTAGATCATCGCGGTCAGGAGGAGCGGTGGACTGAATTCGAGGTATATGAACAGCAGCACGAGCGACAGAAGCACCATTGTTGTTCGCGGCCCCAACCCCCGCGTCAGCAGCTTCTCCGCCGCGGTGCCCGCGGGAGGTGGTCTGCAGTCGAGGAGAACAGTGATCAGCGAGGACGGACCGTTTCTTCGATCCTACATGCGCAGCTGGTCGCGGTGGGCTGGTCACCGAGTGACTGTGCCTACTTCGCGCGCAATACTGGGACGACCCTGGAGCTGGTCAGGGCATTCGAGATGGATGTCTGTCGTGTGTGCGAGCTCGGGCGCCCGGTGGGATGGCGCGGGCGGCCAGGCTGGAGGAGCGAGCGCGTCCGGCGCACCCAGGGAGAGGGCAACGCACCGTCTGACCGGTAGCATGGTGCGAAAGCGCAGCTGCTCCGGCGCGAAGACGACAATGACTCCGGCACCCTCAAGCTATGCGCCCTGCCGACCCCTGTGTCGCAGGTCGCGCAGCGGCTAGTGCGCACCCACGGAGCGGGCAGAGATGCGTGCCCACGCACAGCCCCGGAGGGCTTGACGGGCTTCCGTGATGGGCCGCGAAGTAATGAATGAGCAGGAGGAGGGCGACGCGGGCGAGGACGGCGAGGCGGGCGCGGGCGATGGCCCGGGGAGCGAAAGACTGCTGCTGCTTCCTGGGATACCACGTGGCGCGGCCTACGGACGATGATCCCTGTCTCGCACTAGCGAGCGCAAAAAACACAGTACTGCTGCGCGACGCACGCCGAGAACCCCGAATAGCAATGTCCGATCCGATCGCCGCTGGCGGCCTCAGTCAGCCTGCGCCCGCACAACAATCCTGACGCAGGCGTGCCCCGCGGGTGCGCGCCGCTGCGCGCCCCAGCGCCGTCGTCTGCACTTTCCCATCCACGCAGGGGGGCGCAAAAGCGCCAGCCCGCGCACACTCCGCCAGCACGTGCAAATCCGCGCAAGCATCCCTGCGACGTCCACGACGCTCTCACACGTCCTCGTTCACGATCGCCCGCTGGATCCACAGCGAGCCCTCCACGAGCGCGTGCGCTGCGCGCCGCAGCTCCTCCTCCGCATCCCGCCCCGCCCCGCCGACCACCACCGCAGCCCACCCTCGCGTTTCGAGGTCCATCGCCAGCACCGTAGCCTGCCCGCCGAGCTGCTCCGACCCACCGCGTGCCTGTGCCTCTTCGCCCGCCGCAGCGCCCCACAGCCGCGTCTCCGGCGCCCACACAACGGCGAGTCGCTTCCGTTCCAAGGGCGTGCCCTCACGCCCCACTGCAGCCGCGATGATGTTCCGGTCCGGCCGCCCAGGCATCGAATCGACGAATTCACGCCACAGCTCGACCGGCAAGAGCGTTCCCCCGCCCGCCGACTCCCCGTCCGCGTCAGCATCGTCGTCAGGGGGGGTGTCATCCACTGACGTGGCGGTGGCCTCCTCGACGGCCGCGCGGAGCGTGTCCACCGCCCACTGCGACATCTCCGCGCGCGTTTGCCCGACCGACCGCGCCTCGGACGCCACGGACACGCGCCAGGCGCGCCTCGCCGCCCCCAACAGGTCCACACTCAAGTAGTGCCGCATCTCACGCGAGGCCCCCGCGGCGTCCGCCAGGAGGCAGAGCGGGTTGACGTGGTCCATGTGCTCCTCGAGCTCCGCCGAGCCCGTCGGGGAGAAGCTCCCTGAGTCAGCCACGGCGTGTTCTACCGCCTCGTCGATCGACGCGACCACCGAGGGGTCCCGCGCGACGGCGATCGTGCCCGTTTGCAGCGCGACGCGGTTCGTCGCGCGGCACATGGCCCACCAGAAGGAGTCGTCGTGCCCGCCCAGGACCACCGCGCCCCACATCACCGACGCCAGGTCCCCGAGGGACCATTGCCGGAGGTGGTCGGGGCTCGCGACGAGGTCGCGCGCGGCGCCCATGAGCGACAGCGTCACGGAGCGCCCTGCAGCCACGCACAGCACGGCGCCGCGCGGGTCTCGCGCCAGGACGCAGCGAGCACTGTGAGGTGCTGAACGCTGCACCCGTCGCCGCACCCACTGTGGCCCAGCTCAGGCGGTTCGACAGGCCGCCGCCGATCGAGCTGTGCAAGGCGGTCGAGGGGTGTTCCGGGCAGCAGGGGGGCGTGTTCCGCGTCATACCTGGATTGTACCCCAGCGCCGCCCAGCAGTAGGAAATGGTGGCTATTTCCCGCGCGTTCATCTGCGAGAACATCTCCGACGCGATCTCGGCCATGCGCGACATGGCCGCGTTCCCGGGCCACCAGCGCAGCTTCGCGGCGACCCAGGCCACGGAGCAGATGTCGTAGGTAGAGCACGCAGGCGCCCGCTTCGGAGACAGCACTGCGTCGACGAGCGCGCGCAGGTCCTCCTCCGGGAGGACGACGCCCATCGTGGCCGTGGCCCAGAGCGTGTTGCAGATAGCCTGCGGCGCGGCGTCCGCGAGCGTCGCCTCGCTTCGAGCCATGGACGTTGCGAGATGCACTACGACTTCCCTATCTGCGAAGGAGAGCGGAACGGTGTCTGGAGGGTCGCCCCTGGCACATCAGGGCGCGCTCGAGACTCCCGGCGAGCCGCTGGCGCGTCCTGAGCGGGCCGCGGGGCGAGGCCCCGCGCGGAACCGCGCCATGGCGAGGTGGAGGGCTGCGACGGAACATCATTCGGCGTTTCAGGACTCGGACCTGATTGGTAGCCCAGGGTCGCCAGGGCCCAGAGCGTGTTGCTCAGCTCCTGCGGCTTGAACTTCGCAGCGGACCTCCCTGCCGCCTCGACGATCCGCTGCAGCGCGAGGGGCCGCGGCGGCACCCCCATCGTCGCCAGCGCCCACAACAGGTTGCTCAGGTCCTGCGTCACGGCGCGGTCCAGCTTCCCCCCGCGCAGCACCTCCTCCCCGAGCGCCCTGACGACGCCCACGTCGATGCACAGCCACGGCCCGCCCGACGACAGCGTCGCGAGCCCCCACGCCACGTTCGACACGTCGCGGCACGTGAACGAGGGGAGTTTTTCCAAACACACCCCCAGCACGCACCCGACGGCGTGCTCCGCGAGCGGACCCTGCAGCTCGAGCTTCGCCGCCGCCCACACGATGTTTGCGAGCTCCTGCGGGTTGCCTGAGTCAAGCAGCTCCTGCTTGGGGGTGTTTCCTATTGCCTCTAGAATCCGCATCGCCGACAGCTGCACGTCCGACATGTTCCCGTACGCCGCGAGCAGCGCGATGTCCTCGCTGTCCGATTCCGAGTCATACGCATCAGCGTCGCGCCCGCCGCGAGCCGCCAGCCGTCGTCGCCGCCGCCGCGCCAGTCCAAGCACGTGGTTGCCTACCAGCGCGTGTCCGTACAACATGTTGGCCATCTCGCGGACGCCGAGGCGGAGCTCGCCCTGTTGCCGGCGGGCGAGCGCCTCGGCGGTGATGCGGAGCGCCGTGCGCACCGCGGCGGCCCGTTGAGGGGGCAGCGTGCGCGAGCGTACTGTGAGCTTGCACAGGTGGCACACGGCGGTCGCGCGGTTGACCTGTGGGAGGGGGGTGAGGACAGACGGGAAGGAGGTGGTGGGGCTGGGCGGTGCTGGTCGGGCGGCGTGAGGGCGTGTAAGATGGAACGGTAGAAGGGGTTTTGTGGTTGAGTTTCAACCAACCTGGTTGAACTCGGCCTCGTGCCGCTCGCAGACGTGGAGGAGGTCGCGCAGGGTCTCGGACTTGACGATGCTGGTGTTGATCTCCATGGCCGCCTTGAGACCTCGGTTGCGGAAACGCCGGAACTTCCTGCAGTGCCAACAAGTGTTTCCGCACGAGCCTCTCGGAGAGCTTCTCGCGAGACAGCGATGGCGCATCACTGGGGTGCGAGCGGGGTACGAAAATGGTGCACTGCACGCACCGGAAGCGGCCGCGGCGCATAGTTTGTGCGCCGCGGCGGGGCGCAGACGACTCCGAGCGCTGACCGGCGGACGAACGATCCGGACGCGCCGCCGCCGACGACTCCTGACTGCTATCTGCGTCCTGATTTGGTCCCGCGCGCGGTGCAGCCGCCGCAGAGGTCGTCCTGGCCGTCGAACCGTTGGTTAGATAGCTTCGGGGCCGTGGCGCGAGGAGTCCGTTTCCAACGTGGCGAGAAAGCGGACCATGTCTTGACAGTCTGGAATCAATGCGATCCGTCGCACGCTCGGCCTGTGCGGCTTGAGCCGGGACCCGACGGGCCGCCCCAAGTGAGGGCGCCAGGAAGCGCCCGCACGGCGCCATCCTGGATAGTCAGAGCGCTCAAAACCTGGCGTCTCCCCCCAACAGACACGTATTTAGTCTGACAGGGTGATTCAGAGCGCGATTGAGCCGCCTCTTGTGCCCCGAGAGGGCCTGTCTGTGGTGTTGCCAAGGCGATGCTTGGCACGCTGAAACAAGGCCTTTCCGCGTCCACTGCCGCAGCCCCGGCGTTTTGGTGCCACTGTTCGTGCTCACTGGCGGGGCAGCGCAGCCTGACGATCTCTCTGCGCGCGGCCTGCCCCCGATGAAGGCCGCGCGGTGTCAGGGGGGATGCTTGCGGCCTCAGGGCGCGGCGGAGTTCAGTGCGCGGGCGATGCGTGTGCGCGACAACTTCCTCGGCACGATGGTAACGCACTAGGGATACGGGCCGATCCGCGGACCACAAGCACGCGCCGAGATCGCTGTGTGTAAGCCTTAGGCGCCCCCTGCACGTCGCGATGACGGGGAGCATGCGCACGTCCGACGGGCTACGCGAGCCGACAGGAGCGATGAAGCTCGATGCAGAGCGGCTCGCGCTGTACATGGTCCAGCAAGGCCTCATCCGGCCTGGAGCCACCGTAGAGGTCAAGCAGGTTTCGCACGGCCAGAGCAATCCGACGTACCTGGTCACGGTCGAACAAGGTGTGTCCTGGGGATGGACTATCATCCTGCCTCACTTTCGGATGTTGCTTGTGCCAGCGTCGACGTCGCTCACGCCGCGCGGCACCACTCACCGCAGGCCGCGTTCGGCTCGTGTTGCGGAAGAAGCCGCCAGGCAAGCTCCTTCCGAGCGCGCACCAGATCGAGCGGGAGTACGCAGTCATCCACGCCCTGGGCGCCACCGGCGTCCCGGTGCCACGAGCCCGGTGTCTCTGCGAGGATTCCCAGGTCATTGGAACGCCCTTCATGATCATGGAATTCGTCGACGGACGCATCGAAGTCGACCCCGCCCTGCCGACGCGAAGGTGCGTCGCGCAGGACCACCTCTCGCGACCTGCGCCTCCCACGGCCGTCGAAAGCAGCCAGGGCCTCTCAGAGTGCTTGTACTTCCAGTCTGACCGCCAGTTCGCGGGCCTGGCAGGGTCCGTTGCCGGCGCGTCTGATGTCATGGCCCAGCCGCGGTGTCGTGCAGCCCTGCGGAACGCTCCCGGATTTACGCGTCGATGGCAGATGCGCTGGCAGCCCTGCACTCTGTGGACCCTGCACGCGTGGGCCTGTCGTCGTTCGGCAAGGCCGAGGGGTACTGCGCGAGACAGGTTGCGCGGTGGTCCAAGCAGTACGCTGCTTCCATGCGCGCAGTCGGCAAAGAGGTGCGACGCTCTCAATTTGACCCCCCTTGTTTTTTTGTGCTTGGATGCTCATACATTCCCGCCTCATGTCAGCCTGAGACCCAGCGCTGCAAACAGGCAGAGAGGCGTGCAAACACCGTTCAGATCGGCGTCTCTCTTCGCCCGCAGGTCCCGCCAGACGTCCTGCGCTTGGCTAAGTGGCTCTCCTCACACACCCCCCCTGACTCCGCACGCCCCTGCGTGTCGCACGGCGACTTCCGCCTCGACAACCTCGTCCTCGACGCCACCGGATCCGTCATGGCGATCCTCGACTGGGAGCTTTCTACCCTGGGAGACCCCCTGGCTGACCTGGCGTACGCCTGCCTGCCGTACCATCTCCCAGAGGGACTCCCCCACTTCTACGTTCTACCAGGGGGGGGTTCCCGGCCCGCCCGCGGAGCAGCACTGCCGCAGGGCATCCCCGAGGAGCACGGGTTCGTCGCTCAGTACTTCCGCAGCCGTGCGCAACGCAGCGGCGGGAATGTGGCGGCGGAGCCGCCCGCGAAGCAGACGTGGGCATTCTACGTCGCGCTGGCGCTGTTCCGCGTCGCGGCGATCCTCGCGGGCGTGCACGCGCGGGCGGCGGCGGGGTCGGCTTCCTCGGCGTACGCAAGGGAGTTTGCAAGTCTGACATCGATCGAAAAGATCACAGCACGGGCGCTGGAGGTCGTTGCGGCGAGCGGCGCTGGGGCGGCAGAGGCGGAGGTGACTGGGGGCGTCGCGATGGGGCTCGGTCCGCCGGAGGGCGTGAGGGAGCTGCTGGGGAGGGTCAGGGCATTCATTGACGGGGAGCTGCTGCCCCGGGAGGCGGAGCTGATTCAGCACTCCAAGTCGGACCAGGTGCGGCGCGTGTGCATCCGATGTTCGCGCAGGACGGACCAGAGGGGCGGAGAGCCGCTGCTGTTCGCGTTCTTTCCACCGCGTGCATGTTGCGTTTGGGATGTTTGTGCGACGGGCATGTTGAGTGGTTGATGGTGCAGAGGTGGGAAGTTCCGGGGGTGCTTGAGGACTTGAAAGCCCGCGCGAGGGAGCAGGGGCTGTGGAACCTGTGGATCTCTGCTCCGTTGGCGAGAGAGATGGCAGCGGGAGTCCCTGAGCTGGCAGGGAGTAACCCAGACAGCAGGCTCCTCCTCGGACCCGGACTGACCAACTACGAGGTGAACACCGCCCTCTCCCTTTGACGTTGATCTGTTTCGGCTGGCCTGGCTAGCTCGGCGAGATATGCATGAACAGCTCTTATTCGATGTTCCTTTTCATTCTCCTTTTCATTTGTTCGTCGCTGAACCGCGCAGTATGCGTACATCGCGGCGGAGACAGGCCGCGTGCACCACTACGGCGCGGAGATCTTCAACTGCAGCGCGCCCGACACTGGCAACATGGAGGTTTTGGGCCGCTACGGCACCCCCCAACAAAAGCAGCAGTGGCTCCTCCCACTGCTGCGGGGCGACATTCGGTCCTGCTTCGCCATGACCGAGCCAGCCGTCGCCAGCAGCGACGCAACCAACATCCGCGCGACCGTCACCGCTGACCCGCTCGACCCTTCCTCAGTCGTGCTCAATGGTCGCAAGTGGTGGACGTCTGGGGCAGCGGACCCGCGGACGAAGATCTGCATCTTCATGGGCCGCGGCGGGCCGGATGCGGACTCTGCGCCCCCCCACAAGCGCCACTCGATGTGCCTTGTAGAGATGGCAACGCCCGGCGTGCGCGTGGTGCGGCACCTGAGCGTGTTCGGGTTCGACGACGCCCCGCACGGGCACGCGGAGGTCGAGTTCGACAACGTGCGGGTGCCTGCGAGCAATCTGGTGCTCGGGCATGGCCGCGGATTCGAGATCGCGCAAGGACGGCTCGGGCCTGGCCGGTTGCATCACTGCATGCGGCTCGTCGGGCTCGCGGACCGTGCCCTGGAGCTGTGCGTGCGGCGTGCCAAGGAGCGGTCGACCTTCGGGAAGAAGCTTGTCGAGCATGGCTCGCTGCGGGTGAGCCCCGCACGCTGCACACCTGATGCAATGCGTACGGTGTTGCACATGCCGCCCTTGGCCAGTCACCTTGTTCATCGCAGAGGATTCAAGCGCTGTCGCGCTCTTGTGCCTTCTCGCGTCGTGCAGCACAGCCTTGCGAACGCGAGGGTCGATCTGGAGGGCGCAAGGCTGTTGGTGCTGCGCGCTGCTGCGGCGATCGACGCCGTGGGAGCCAAGAGGGCGCGCGGCGTCGTTGCGGAAGCCAAGGTGGCTGCGCCACGCGCAGCTCTGGCCGCGATCGACGTGGCCATCCAGGTACACGGCGGAATGGGGGTGAGCTCAGATACGCCACTTGCGCACGCGTGGGCGGCGGCGCGGACACTGAGGCTCGCGGACGGGCCGGACGAGGTGCACCTGGACTCGCTGGCGCGTAGGGAGATCGCGGGACGCGCCTCGAGGCTGTAGCTGGGAAGCTTGACGTGAAGGGACTGACGACTTGGATGCTGTGATGCTCGGTTGACCGACGTGGTGCCCGGAGCGAGCGGTGTCGTCGGCGAGCAGTACTATCACGCACGAGAGCCAGCTGTAGCCGGAAGCGCTTTTCGCTCTTGCACTGGGCAGCGCAAGGAACACAAAGTGCGTGCGCATCACGTGCTCTCGGTGGCTGCCTGGACTGAGATTCGCGACAGCACCGCGCACCTTTGCGCGAGATGAGGAGCTCCGCAGGCGTGCGCGCGAGTGTTGACACAGCGCCACACCGCACACGACCTGTCCTTGCAACACGAGACAGAGGGCGTCACAGGCCGGAGAGGGCGTCACGGAGCGTCGCGTGCGTCTAGCACGCGTGCGCACGAACAGTAGCTTCGCCAGACAGTCGCGCGCGAAGCAACGCACTGCTGCCACGTCACCCGCCCCTCCGCCCTCAGCTGTCGTCCTCCTCGACGACCTCCGCAGCCGCGAGAGCAGCAGCGGCCGCCGCCTCCGCCTCCGCGTCCTCGACGGACCCGTACCCCAGCTGGTCCGGCGCGCCCGGGTACGCCTCGTGCATGCTCCTCCCCATGGGCAGCCAGCCGCCCATCGGCATCTGCTGTGGCTGTCGAACCATGTCATCGTACGTACTCGTGTACCCCGAGCTCATCGCGGCCGACAGCGCCAGCGCCTCGCGCGCCCGCGCCGCCTCGGCGTTCGCCTGACTTTGCGCTAGCGCCTCTTGCAGGAGGCGTTGGTACGAGACCGCCTCGTCGGTGTGGCCCGCCTCCCACGAGACGGAGCCCTCGGCGTTGAACTGCCGCATCTGCTGCGCGTACGCCTCGTACGCCTGCTGCTGCTCAAGCTGGGGGTTGTGTTGCAGGTAGAAATCGTCAGGCCCCGAGGGGGGTGCGGCGGCGAACCCGGCCTCCTGCTGCGCAACGGCGAGCATGTATGGCAGGTCCGTCGTCGCCCACGACGCGGAGAGGTCCATCATTTCGGAGTGATCCGCGAAGCCGCCACCGCCACCCGCCGTTGCTGCGTTCGCGCCGGACGACGTCTGCTCGAGGAACCGCAAGTCCGACTGGATGTTCTCGAATGCCGAGTCGAAAGGGAACTGCTCGTCCGGCGCCTGCTCAGCCTGCAGGACGCCGCCGCTGGCCTGCCACGCATCCGTAGCAAGCCTTGCTCCCGTGAAAGCCCCCTCCTGGGTGTCCTCCCGCGGCAGGTCGTACACCGCGGCCAGCTGGGACTCCAGCGGCTCGGCGCCGCTCGCGACGCGCGCGTCGTCCGTGCGCGGGCTGCCGCCCACGGGCCCCGTCGCACGCGTCACTGGCCGCGGAGTCAACCGTCCAGGCTCGTGCGCACCGTCGCTGCCGCCCGATCGCCGCGCGGACGGAGGCACCGGCGGCGGAGGGGACCGCGACTCCAGCCCGCGCGAGTCCAGCCCGCGCGAGATCGAGCCGGGACGCAGCGCATCGATCGAAGAATATGTTGGTTGGAACCGACGCGCTTTCGCGCCCTTTCCGGCGGCACGCGGGCGGTCTGGGTCGCCCTGGTCGGTCCCCGTGTTCTCGGACATCGCGGTCCCCGTGCGCGGCGACGCCGGGACACTCCCGAGACTCCCCCAACCCGTGGAACGGTCGGTCGGCGGAGGAGCCGGCGGCGGCGCGGGCGGCGGCGTCGGAGGGGCCTTCGGCTCCTTGCGGCGCTCCCCGGACGACGCCCCCGCAACCTGCGACCCGCTCCCCGTCGCGGCGGAGCCCTTGTCGCCCGTGCCGGCCTTGTTGTGCGCGAGTGTCGTTGGAACGATTGCCTGTACACGTTTCACGCGGCGACGGGCGGAGGACGTGGCGCTGCGCGCCAAAGAGGACACGCCGCTCGCGGCATCGTCGACACCCGCCCCGCGCGGCGAATGGACCTTGTGTAGGAGCTCGGACGCCACGTCGTGGTCGACAGCAGCGTGGTGTTGCGTTGCACGTACCGACGAGGGCTGCGCGCCGCCCGCGGAGCTGTGCTTGCCGGACGACGCGCCCGACGGGTTCCCAAGGATCTCGACCTGCGACGGCGCCTTGCCCGGCCGGCCCGCCACGCGCCCGCCCGCAGGACTCGCAACCTCCGTTGCCGACACGGCAACAGGCTCCGTCGTCGCAGCGGCCGCCGCCGCCGCCTCGCCCGCGAGGTTCGCCCCGACCGACTGGTTCCGCGCGATGCCGACCGGCGTCGCAGCGCCGTCGGAGGCCGCAGGCTGCCCCGACTGCGCGGCACCGGGCGACCCCTGCGCTGGGCTCTCAACTGTGGAGCCGAAGGACTCCCCTGGCGCCGCTGCCTTGGTCCTGCCGCCGGGGTCCTGCCGCTGCCTCGCAGGAGACTTCCGCACGCGCCTACGCGCGGTAGTGACGTGCGGAACCGCGTCGGGAGACGCCGCAGGCCGCTCCGCGGCGCTCGACTGACTCGCGCGGTTCTCCGGGGGCGGGAGGGCGGTGTCTGCCTCAGCCCGACTGCGGCGCTCCCCGGAGAGCCGCTTCTGCAGTCCCGCGAGCTCCCTCACCAGGGCGTTCACGACAAGCAGCAGCAGCGACCGCAGGTGGCCCGTTGCCGCCGGAAGCAGTGCCGGAAGCGACAGCCCACTCCCCCCCGGGGCCCTCCTCGCGGGCGGGCCCGCAGGCAAGGTCGGACGCTCGTCCTGCTGCTCTGCGATCGCATCCGGCGGTTCCTCGCACGCGGACGCCTTCCGCGACGTCGGAGACACCCCCCCGGAATGATGTTGCGCGGCAGACCCTAAACGCTTGCCGGACTGCGTCCGGGAGACCCTCGCGCGGCCCGACGCGCTCGTCGCGACCCGGCGCCCGGACGTCGTGGCCTGCAGCGGCCGGCCGTTCGCCGACGGGCTCCGTGGGACCGCGCCGGCGTGCGGCGCGCTGCGCGCTTTCGTCGGCGCCCACAGGTACAGCGCGGTGCCGCACATCGCCGCGACCGCGCAGCCGGCGACCGCGGCCGCGGTCGACGCACCCTGCATGCCGACGGACCCAAGCGCCAGCGCCGCGAAGCCCCCCGGCGCCTTCGCCTGGACATGCAAGCCCTGTCGCATCACGCCGAGCTGTGTGTCGATCGCCAGCTGCATCTGCGCGAGCAGGCTCTGCTGCGCGAGCGTGCGCGTGCGCCACCCCGACGCGCTCCAGCCCGCGTCCATCACGCCATGCGGGAGATCGCGGCCGGCCTCGGGAACGAGCCACACGAAGAAGGTTCTGGTCTCGCCGGGTTCCACAGTCCACTCCGCGTCGAACGTGCGCGGCGCCTTGAACCCAGGCGACCACATGAACTCGTCCGCGATCTCGCGCTGCTCGCCGCGGTCCGCGGGCGCCGGGGCTTCGCGCCCGGCCACGCGGATGCCCGCGTCATCCTCGACAACAACGTCCACGTCAGCAACGCCCTGCGGGATCAGCGCCGCGATGCGGTGCACGAGCACGCCGCCGTCGCCGCGGTTGACCACCGCGAGCCGCCAGCGCGTGCACTCGAGCGCCTCGGGCGCCTGGTGATGCTCTGCGCCCGCACCAACCTTCCCGAGCACGCTTGCAGGGCACGGCCGCAGGGACCCGGGGGTGGGCGCCCGCGTGTCGGCGGGCGTCGACGCAGCAGCCTTCTGGCCGCCGATGCGCGTGACCGCCGCGGGCGGACCGAGGACGATCGCGTCCGAATATATGTCGTTGGCGTCGTCGCCCTCCTCGCCCGCGGCAGCGAACGCGACGTCCGGCATCGCGGTCCGCGCGACGAGCGAAACGCGCTCCGCGAGCGTGAGGTTGTTGCGGATGTAGAGCTCGCCTTCCGCGGGGCCCGACGCCCGGGGCACGAACCACACCGGACCGATGCGTGCTGCGCCGCCAGGCGGCACGACCTGCATGAGCGTGCCGGTCGTCGGCAGGACGAACGACGTCGTGCCGTCGCCGCCGGAGCCGTCCGCGGTCTCGATCCCCGAGTCCCTCGCGCGGATGAGGGCGCCAGTCAGCGGCGAGACGCCGCGCAGCAATCGCTTCTGCTCGAAGAGCGTCTGGTGGGACGTCTCCGGCAGCACGGCCGAAAAGCTCAGGGGGTACGGCGTAGGGTTGACGACGTCGACGTACGCCGCGCGCTCCTCGCCCCACGGCACGGTGCCGAAGTCCACCCATCGCCGCGTGCCGTTGCCCAGCACGGGCGCGCTGCCTTCCGGCAGGTCGCCCAGCGCCGCCTGCGACGCCGCAGCCGCGAGCTCAAGGCTCCCGGTGTTCCGGCCGGCCTTTGCCGGCGGCAGCGTCGCCGGCAGCGGCACGCCGTCGCCGTCCAAGGCGGCGCCGTGCACCAGCGCAGGCCACACCATGCGTACGTGCACGTGCAGCGTGACCATCGCGTGGCCCGTGAAGTCCACGAGGACCTTGGCCGTGGACTTGTGCAGCCCCTTGGCCTGCACCTGCTCCCAGATGGCCCAGCGGCGTCGCAGGGCTGCCTTGTCCCAGCCGTTCAACGGGTCCGTCATGCCGCCCAGTTTCGCGTGGTCGCTGAACCCGCCGTCCGAGAGGTAGTTGTATTTCTGCGGCATGAGCCCCGGCGCGACCTGGAGGTCGAACAGCCGCGCGGACGACGGCGCTCCGTCGGCGTCCGCGGGCCCCAGGCGCCCGTCGCGCGCAATGGCAGCCACCCACGCCTCCGTGGTGCTGACGCGGTGCACGTGGATCTCCTCGGGCAGCCGCGACTGCACGACGACGGGGAAGATCTGCTGCGTGCCGGGGTACAGCGCCTCGGTGAAGAAGTGCCCCGGCGGCGCGGCTTTCGGGGTGCGCGACACCACCGTCAACCCCGCGCGCGTGCGCTGCCAGCGGACCGGCACGACGCCCGCGACGGTCTGCGGCGACCAGATCGATATCCGCGACAGCCGCGGCAGCGCCTGCTTCGCTCCGGGGTCCTTCGCGCGCAGCGTCACCAGCAGCACCACTGAGCACCCAGGCGGCAACACCATGTCGAGTCCGACGCTCTTCCGCGGCGAGGCCGGCACGGGCGTGTCCGCCTTCGAGAACTGCACCAATGGGAAGTCCGCGTCCGCGAGCCGCCGCCCGTCCCGCGCCACGACGCCCAACACGGACAGGTCCACGTGCCCCGAGGGTCCCGTCGCGTTGACGAGCCGGATCGGCGTCGGAGCGTTGTTCGTCGCGTTCAGGAGCATCCTCGGGCTCGCGCCCGCCGCCACGAGCCCGAAGTCGGCCTCCGCGCGCTCGTGGTCCACCCTGAGAGCATCGTCCATCAGGAGACTCTGTGCGTCGATGAGCGGCAGCACGGCGCCGTCGAGCACCTTCACTTCGAGCGCGCCCGGGTGGATCGGGATCGAGACGACCTCGGTGCCCGCGGTCGTGACCACGAGCGCCTCGTGGCGCGTCGAGCGCGCGCCCACGGTCGCGACCAGGTGGAGCGTCGGAAAGTTGTGCTTCGGTGCGGCCCACGCCGTGCCGTCGCCGACGCCGGAGACGTGCATGCGCGTGCTCCCGGAGAGCACGGCGAGGAGTCCGACGCGCGTGCGGTGGTTGTTGGTGATGTACAGGTCCTGCGCGAGCGTGCCGTGCGCCAGATGGAAGGTGCCTGGTCCGAGTTGGTAGCTGAGAGAGCCCGTGGAGACCTGGCCCATGAGGGGCACCTGGATGGTCTGGTGCGTCGTGTGGTTGGTCAGGACGAAGAGCGGGCCGAGAAGCTCGTGGTCGCGGCCGTGCGCGAGCCGCACCGTGGCCACCTGCGTGCTGGCAAACGGCGGCAGCACCGCGCCCGGGGCGGACTGGAGGTCGAGGACGGGGCCGTCGCGGCGCGTGGCGACGATATCCCTGACCAGCAGCGGCGTGGGCTCGTTGTTGAGGACCCAGACGGAGAAGGACGACGGCGTGTCCTGGGGGAGGAGGAAGCCCAAGTCGAGCTCGTCGGGGGAGACGTAGACGCCGCGCCCGACGGCCTGCATCTGGACGGGGAGGAGGAAGTCCTCGACCTCGGTGGAAATGGTGATGACGGTCGAGTAGTGCCCCGGCACCGGCGACGCGAGCTTGACTTGCAAGATGTCGCGGGCCTCCCCCGGGGGAATCGTCCAGGACGCCGCGCCCGAGCCGCCCGGGTCGCCGCCGAAGGCCACGCGTTCCTGCGGAGGGTGGGAGGGAGCGGCTCGCGCTGGGACGCGCGCGGGGGCGGCGGGGCGTGCCACGTGAAGGGGCCGGGAGAGGCGCGGGGTGGCACGGAGGGGCCGGGCGGGGCGTGGCGGGCGGGGCGGGGCGCTCGGGCGCGAGCCTGGTGCCGGAGGAGATGCAGAATGGGGGATGTGCGGGCGGGCGCACCTGGATGGCGTCGTCGTGCCACGGGACTTGTAGCAGCACGGTTGAGTCGGCCGCCGACGCCTCGTGGACTTGGATGGGGAACGGCATCGGGTTGAACATGGAGAAAAGAAGGGGCTCTGGCTTTTCCACGGACACTTTGTGCCCAAACAGCGGACGTATCATGTGGGGCGACTCCACGCCTCTTCCCGCCAGCTCCAGGAGCACCTGCAGGCACGCGTGCGCGCGGGACGGGCTGAGCGGACGCGTGCTGCAGGTGGAGTTGACGCTGGGCACCGCGGGCCCGCCGCGGGGCGGGCTCGCCCCCACGGGCTCTCGCGCAGCGGCCTGCAAGCGTGGCAGAGGTCTGCTGCGAGCGCGGCCGCTGGGGCGCACCTGGTCCCCGGTGTCGAACACCAGCGTGAGTACGCCGTCGACGAGGCCAAGGAAGCGCGCCGCGAAGGTGACTTTGATGTCGAGCGTGCCCTTGGACGGCAGGACAGCCGGCACCTCCGCCTCGGTGAAGAACTCGGGCGTCGACGTCTGGTAGCGAACCAGACTCACCGCGTCCTCGCGCGGATTCGAGATCTTGACGATGTGGCTCCGCCTCGCGCACAACGGCGCCTGCGTCCAGACCAGCGTCGGCCGCACGGAGTCGGCGTCAATTGGCACATCGTAGACCTGGCTTGGTGTGTCGCCGCGCTTGATCTTCTGATCGGCCCTGCATCGAACTCAGGCAGCGAGAGGGGTCGCTCGGCACGTTGTGCGTCGAGAGGCGCGGCGCGGGCGCGATGGTACGGCCCTTGCGGGCGCGCCCCCGCTCACTCTGCAACAGAAGACGTGGACGGCGGCAGGGATACAGAGCGGGCTGTGCCGAGGACGCGCTGCGGAGGATGCGTCCCCAGCCATGTACCTCGCTGCCAGCAAAGCGCGCTTGCGCAATCGTTCCCGGCCGCGTGCGTGGTGCCCGCGATTGCATCTGACGGCAAAAGCGCCTCTGCGACGTCGTGTGCGACGTGGGTTGAAGATCGCCGCACGCCAATTGCAGCGGCACTCACCCGAGGAACGCCTCTGGGTCGTCCAGGTCGGACTTGCCCAGCAGGGGAAGCGCCCAGCCGAGCAGGAGCACGCCCACGAGCAAGTACAGGGCTGCGCGCGGCGCCCGCATACTTGCCGCCGATCGTCCACCTCACCCACGGGGTCAGACCATAGTAGTATCTCCACCACGGCGTGCACCGCTTCTCCCTGGAACGCGCAGCCACGGCACGGCGACCCGGTGAGGCCGCACTGTGCTGCCGCCGTCGCGCGGTTCTGGGGTCACGCGCGCGCAGCCAGCTTCAGGGGGTCGCTGGGACACAACGCTCGCCGTATACGTCGCCGCGCGCCGCCGCCCGGGCAACGTACGCCGAACCCACCTGCGACGACAGTTCTAGACTCCGGGGGTGTGGGCTGGTGGTCAGACACAGGCGCCGCCGGCCACCCCGCCCGACGGCGCGAGCAGCGGGGCCCCAGCCGGCGCGCGGGGGCGGCCCTGTCGCGCACGCACCCCTCGGCCCCATCCAGCGCCGCCTGCGCGACATCACGGCGAAGGAGTGCGAGAAGCAGTCCACGCAAGGACATGAAACGGCGGCGCGACATGCACTCCGACGCGCAACTCAAGCAGCCGTGCCTTCTGCCTCACAGACCACGCAGTCCCCTGCTGCCCGCCCGTCACGCCACAATCGCCTCCTGCGCCGCGGCCTCCAGGGCCCTGCGCTGGTGCTTCCGCCTGGTCACCTTCTTCCCCCCGCGCCTCGTCACGAGGCCGAGCCCCTTCATCGGCGCCACGTGGTCGACGACGGCCCTCGGCCCCCCCGGGCTCGCGTCGAGCTCCGCGAGGCACTCTGCCACGTGCTGCTGCACCTCGGCCATCCACGGCGCTCGTAGCGCGCGTTGAACGGTCACTTTGCCCGCCACGACGTCCGCGAGGCTCGGCCCGACGACCACGCGCCACCCGCGGCTCTCGAGACACGTCTTCCGCAGCAGGCCCTCGCCCGTGAGCTCCCCCGGGGCGTTGCTGAACCGCTCCGTCTCCGAAGGCACCATCAGAGCAACGAGACGCTCGTTCGCGTGCGGCGTGTCCTTCGCGCCCAGGATCGCGAGGTCGACCGGGTACCCCATCAGCGGCGCGGTGGGCGTCGGTTTGAGGTCGTTCAGGCCGCGGAACGCCACAACGCGTCCCTTGTGAGCACTGAGGGCCTCCCACATCGCTGCTTGCGCGCCCTTGAGGTGCGGGTTGAGCTGGTCGCGCCGCTTGCACGCGAAGACGATTGCGTCCGCGACGACGTCGCGGTTCAGTCGCTCGGAGAGGTTGCGGCGGAGCGCACGCGGCACGTGCATGATCGGCATGTGCAGGCGGTGGAGCGGGCGGAGGCCTGTGTCGCGGTACGACGTGAAGTTCTGCTGGGAGCAGAGGTCCCACATGGCGTCCCACCACGGCCGGTTCGGGTACTTGTGCACCGTGGCGGCGAACACGAGGTTGACGATGTTCCAAACATTGAGTTGGTAGCCGTTCTGCCGCGTGGTGCCCACCTTCTTGACCATCGGCTTGAAGCGCGTCGTCTCCGCGAACGCCCTGTCCCGGGACCGGTCGTTGCGCTGCGGGACGAGCGGGTCGGAAGGCGGGGGACGTCAGGGGAGACCAGCGGGCGTCGGTCGGATGCGGATGAGGTGCGTGTCGTGCACGGGACGGCGGTCGAGGCTGGCGCGCAGCACGTGCATTCATCGAGCGGCGCGCCCGCGTACAGCGCAGGGCGGCAGGGGGCAGTCTCGCGGCGCCAGAGCAAAACGGATGCGTGCACGCAAAGCGCGGCAGAACGCGCAGCTGCGGGTCCCGGCGGCGCACCTTCAAGTTCTGCAGGATGAGCATCCGCGAGACGTCCGACATCGCGAGGTCGAGCCACTCGCGCGGGGGCCGGTACTTCAGCACGGCCCAGCTGTAGATGGCGTTGGCCACCGCCTGAGGCGGCAGGTCGTCGAGGCCGCGCACGAGCAGCGCGGACAGCTCCTCGAGGACGTCGTTCCCGGGGTGGATGCGGAGGTCCGCGAGCGCGTGCAGGACGGTGGCGGCCGCGATCGGCCGCGCCCCGCTGACGTGACTCAGAAAGCACCGCAGGAGGGCGCCGAACGCCTCCTGATCGAGGTCCGCAGGGTTGGCCATGAGCTTCGCGACGGACCGGATGGCCTTGCTCGCCTCGTTCGCGGTCAGCTCCGTGATCTTCTTCGGCTGCGTCATTTCGTGCAGCAGCGTGTTGATGGCGTGTGCGTCGAGCTTGAAGCGCAGCTTGGCGCACCCCCACAGGACGTTGCCGAGGTTGATGCCGCCGGCGTCGGCGAGGGTGTCGGGCATGAGGCACTGGTCGAGCACCGCGACCAGCTCCCGGTGCCGCGGGTGCAAGTTGTGGCACGCCAGGGCCCACAGAGCGTTCGAGAGGGTCTGCGGGACGGCCTGCGCGAGGTTCTCGGGGTGCGCCATGCGCGAGAAGATCCGCAGGATGTCCGAGCCTTCGCCGACGCACCGCCCGGCGTCGAAGCACTTGACGGTGCTCCACACGATCATACTGCAGTCCTGCGGGGGGGGACAATGAAGAGGGGGGGCGGAGGTGTTGCTTCGGGGGAGAAATTCCACGCAGCGAACTCCGGTTCGGTGTGGGGAGGCTGCGGCGTGGGGTCATGCGAGTGAGCGCGCAGGGCACGCACAGCGCTTGCAAGGTCGCGTGCGGAGCGTTGCGTGCGCGCCTGTGCGTTTGCGAGGTTGATGACGTCGTCGTCGAGGTTCCCGATCATGCGCATCATGCGCCGGGCGACGCGTTCGAGCTGCCGGATGTCCTGCACGTCGCCGTTGTTCGACACGAGGTTCTCCCGGAGGATTCCGAGGCCGTAGAACGAATTCGACACCGCCTGGAGATCGTCCTCTACCCATATCCACTCAGGCCGCTCCCAGCAGTCCATCGCGTCTGCGAGTGGCACGGGACCGCCGCGCGGAGGCTCAGAAGCAAGCACTCTGCGGTGGGGCGGGCTTCCTGTCGCGCCGAGCGCTCGATCTGCCCCGCGTGACGCATCCTGGCTACACACTCTCGCGCGTGCGAGCGTGCACGAGCGGAGATGCGGCGGGAGCGGGGCGGAACTTGCCGTTCGCAATGTTGGAGACGGTCTGCATGACCTCGTGCATCATGCCTTGGTCCCTGTGCATCATCGCGAGCCGCACGGACGTGATCGCCCCCCGCATGATCGCCGTCGCCCGGTTGACCTGCACGAAAAGGGAAATCCACCCGCGGGGATGCGTTGCGCACCCGCGGCTTGTGGACGCCCGGCGGCGGGTCGCACGAGGCTCTGAGGGCCGCCCGCGCCGCTTAGACACCCTACCGTCCGTCGCATGCAAGGCGGCGATCCGGACGGCGCCGCGGGCCCCGCGCGCGCGCGGCAGCGGTGCAGCCTGGGCGGGACGTGCTCCTGCTGCGCACCTGGGTGAAGTACTGGCCGTGCTTGGCGTACAGGTCGACGAACGCGGCGGGCGTGGACGTCTCGAGGATCTTCTCGTTCCGCAGGACGTCCTCGGAGTCGAAGTTGGCGTCCTTCGCCTCGGCTTCTTGCCGCGTGCGAGCTCCGCTGGGGTCTGCGAAGTCCGCGTACTGCCCGCCGAACGAGATTCCGGTGACGCTCGACGCCAGCTGGTGGAAGGCGCGTCCCCGCTGCCGGATCACGTCCGCTCCGGCGCCGCTCGCCGCGGCAGGGCGCGCATTCCCGTGCCCAACAGCCCCGGCCTCCGCGGGCGCCGTCAGCGCGCAGAGGTGCCGCGCCGTGCCCTCGCACACCGCCCACAGGCGCTGCAGAGGCCGCTCGGCCCCGCCGACGGAACGCATCCCGCCGCAACCCCCTCCTTGGCCGTGTTCCGGCCTCTCGATTGCAAGTCCGGCGGCTCCACTACTCGCGGGTTCACGCAGCGTGCATCACGTCAGGGCGCCCTGTTCCTCGCAGGCCGAGCTCGCGGAAGCTGCAACTCCGCAATGTGCTGCGCGAGCGCCGCTCATCACGCTGGCCGAGAGAGCCCGCTGCTGCGGGCAGTGGGGGGAGTGGGGTCTTTTCTGCGCGATTGAGCGGCTAGATTTCGGGGCAAGGGGTGGCGCCGGCATGCCAATCGTCGGCGCATGGCCCACGTGCCCACGGGGTATGACCCTGGACTCCCTGAGATACGGGCCGGCTCACCAGGATGTTGCCAGCATGACACCCGATGTCGAGGTCAGGGAGATGGCCATCACGGACATCGACCAGTCCGAGCGCATCCTGAAGTCTGTCGTCGACCCTGGGCCCACGGGCGCGCACAACTACTCCTACAGGTGCGCGGCAGCCCCCCCGCACCACGTCGTCGCGCTCCTGCTCCTGCTTGCTCTTGCCGCGCCGTCCTCGCGGGACCTGACGCCCGACGAGGCGAGGAGAGGCACGTCTCCAAGTGAGTGGAGGCATCAGGGTCGTACGGGACCGCCACGGCCGCCCCTGAGAGGCGCCGCGGCCTCCCTCTCGCGTCCATCGTGTGCCGTCACGCGTACAGGTCCGTTCGAGGTCGAACGGCGACACACACGCGGCAGCGCACCGCTCGTGATCTGCAGATACGAGGCACGGACCTGCGAAGTGTCTTTGGTCGCGGAGGACCGCAAGACACGCAAGGTGTGCCCCTTGGAACATCGCATGGGGCACAGGCCTCCGTCGCATCCGTTTCACGCGCGTTTCGGGCCGAAACCCAATCAGTCCAGACGCCAAGCACTGCAATCAATCACATACGCCCACTTCCTTCCACAAGCAGACCCCGCTCGGCGCCGCGTCCTCCCATCATGGATCAGACACTGCCGCGTGCCACCGCAGGTTGTCGGAGTGTGTTGGGTGGTGTGCTGGGGGTCCGTCGCGACGGTCGGGCCCGTCTGCGTCCTGGCGCCCTGGCAGGGCCGCGGCGTCGGCACCGCGCTCCTCCACAGCGCCCTGCAGCACCTCGCTCCGCTGCGCGACGCCAAGGGCATTCGCCGCGTCACGCGAGTCCTCGCGTCGGCGCCGGACGCAGCCGCGTGTCCCGCGGCGCAGCGCATGCTCGAGCGCGCGGGCTTCGCGTTCGGCGCCGCGGTCGCTGTCTTCCGGTGCACGTTGCGGCCCATTGAGCCCAGCGAGTGCGCGACGGCCCTGGACGCCATTGCCGGCGCATCGGAACGCGCCCGCGAGCTCAGGGAGGCCGCGGAGGTCGCGGCGGCGGCGCGGGCGGCGGGCCGGCCGCTGTTCTCCGTCGAGGCGGCCAGCAAGTCGGCTCCGTGGCGGCGGCGGCGACGCACGCCGAGCCGGTCGGAGCGGAGCCGGACGAGCAGCTGCGAGGGGGCGCTCGCAGCGCCGGGCTGGCTGGACCGCCTGGCGGCGATCGGCATGACGAGCGATCCGAGCCTCGCGGCGTTTCCGGTGCGACGGGAGGGGGGGGAGTTCGAGGCGGGCGTGGAGCACTGGGCGGTGCTGGGGTCGTCGCTGGCGCAGCCGGGGCAGATGCGGTGCCAGAGCGCGGTGTTTTACCGCATGGCGGCGGCGCACGGGTACCGCGGCCTGTGCACTATGGGGGAGTCTTACATGACGGTAGAAAAGGCAAGGCACCCCAAAACCCACGCTCCCCCCCCCCCTTCCTTCCCCGTCGCGAACGGCGGCGTCGTGATCCTGCGGCTCTCGACCGTCTTCGTTTCGAGACGCGATGTTTGTGTTTCCCTCGCTGAGACGGTCATGACGTGCGCTTTGATGTTGGCGGGTCTGGCCTGACTCGCGCTTTCCCGTCCGCGGCGCAGGGCCTCGGCGACGTCCTCATCGTCATGAGGATATCCGGCGGCCGCGTCGAGCCCTGCGGCGGCGCCATCGTCCACGTGGGGCCTGGCAGCGAGGCTGCGCTCGGCGCAGCGCACGTCCGGTTCGGCGTCGCGAACAGCACGGCGGCGTTCCTCGCGACGCTGCGCGCGGCCGAGCAGTACGCGCGCGCGCGGGGCGCGTGGGCGCTCACAGTCGGGCTCAGCGAGATGGCCTTCGATGCATGCGAGGCAGCAGAGGCGCAGGGGTACGTGAAGCACGAAGTGCTGCGACACGCGTACCTCGACTGGCAGCGCCGCACGGACGAGGACGGCGGGCTGGACCGCCGGGCGCCGGTCCAGGGCTGGGCGAGGCCGGGATGTTGGGTCATGTGCGACTCGCGGTGAGGCGGGCGCGCGTCTGCCGGGCACGCGCCCCGGCCCCGGCGGCGTCGTCGCGGGCGGGCCCGCGGAGTGCTCGCGATTTTTCAGCGGCTGGCTGAGCACCGGCGAGAGGGACCCTGTCGTTTGCGGTTTCAGGACACTTGAACATTGCTATTTGATTTTCACGCCACGACTACTTCGTGGCAGCCTCGCGGGCGCATGTCCGCGGCTCGGCAGCACCGTGCATGCTCGAATGGAGCGATTCCGGGATCCAAACAGAGAGACTAGCATGTTTCGGCACTCACAATGTCACGAATCTGTTGCATGCGCTGCGTCGGACCTGAGGGCCCAGCGCAACTCTGTGACGCACGCGCCGGCGCCTCAGAATCTCACGTGCCGCCTGCCGGAGCAGCCAGGCCGACACACGCCCACGTGCGCCGACCCGAACCTGTGCGGCGCGCAAGCGAGCGAGCTATGCACTGGACGACTTGGCGAGGCGGGCGGTGTTCCGCTTCGCAGCCTCCTGCGCGCCCTGCAGCCCGTACATGCCGCCCGTGAAGGTCGCCGCGGCCCAGGCCCTGCGGTCAGTTCCGAATTGGCACAGCAGGCAGTTCACAAGAGCAATCGTCAATGCGCCGCGCACCGCCAAGAAGAAAGGACCCGCGGACGCGCGGCTGCGAGGGAGCACAGCTGCGTGGCAGCTCAGATCGGGCGGCGCCTCGCCGCGCCGGCGCTGTCGCTGTGCGGATTGCCGGGTGGCGACGGGTTCGTGGGCGGGGGCGCACGCTGTTGCGGAGCCGGGGAGGCGGCCCTTGAGGCAGGCTGCCACGGCGGCGACGGCCTCGAACGCGTGGATCACCAGGACGGCCCCGACGATCTTCTTCATCAGCGCAGGGCCGCCGAAGAGCTTGGTGACCCCGCTCAGCACAGGCGCGGCCAGCGGCGCCTCGAGCAGGCCCGGCATGACGCCGGGGAGGAAAGCGACGAGACTGAGGACGAAGAGAACAAGAGCAGACACCGTGGCCTCGCGGCCAGGCCACCAGAAGTGCTTCTCTGCCCTGTTGACCATCCTGCCTTGAGGTTTCGGGTCTGGCGCTGGTTCGCCGCCAGTGGTCGCGCGCGCCGTGATCGTGCCGCGTGCAGGCGTCGCCCTAGCGCCGTCCGGGGCAGGCGCTGGTGCCGTCGGGCCCGGCGCAGGCGGCACGGGCTGCGCGGAGGGCGCTGGCGCGGGCTGCCCGAACGCTGCGCGTCGTGTCGTCCCGAAAGGCGTCCGGCCCAGGCGACTCGGCTTCATGGGACGTGTGTCCGCCGCGCCGTCCGGCGCTATCTTGTCGCGATTGCGGCCGAGCGCGGCCGCTTGTCCTTTGCACCCGCGATGCCTGGATACGCGAGGTCGGAGCTCTCACGCGGCCGCCTGTGCAATAAGCAACGACAATAAGCACCAGCGCAGGCGAAGAACAGGAGTGCGCCGGCGCAGCAGGCCGCGCAATACCTGGCCGCGGCGGGGCCAGACTCCCCAGCCTAGCTGGCATGAGCCCCCCTGGCTGGCTGAACGAGGCTCGCCGCTGAGTGACTCAACCCCCCCGCGCGCCGCGGCCGCGTCAGCCGCCGGCCCGCGCTGGCCCCGGCAGTCGCGTTCGACCCGCGCGAGAGCCAATTCGTGTGGTGTTGGTGGCCATGTCGCGCCGCCTGCTCTGCTTCCTCGTGCTGGCCGTGTGCCTCCTCCTGACCGCACAGGTACGCACCGCTGGGCGGCCCCGCCTCGGAGGGCTCTGCGGGAGCGATCCGTGGCCGACCGGCGCGGCCGAGGCTCCGCTTGCGCGCTGCGGTTCGGACGTTGACATGACGTGGCACACGCAGCGTGAGTCTGCTGCTGGAATCGTCGCCAGGGCCCCCGCGGCGGGTGCTGGCCTCGGATGGCGTGCGAGCGCGCGGATCCGTGGAGGTTTGTGTGAACCGGCGTCGGCTGGCGCGTTGCTGCGTGGGTGCAGGTGGCGGATGCAGGCAAGGCGAAAAAGGCCAAGGGCCGCAAGGCGAAGAAGGCGAAGCAGGCCAAGGCACCCAAGGCGCCCAAGGCGCACAGGTACCCGGCGTATGGCGCGTTCTACACGGGCTCTGACGCCGCGGGGGGCTACCAGGTATGTCACATGGTAGTTGCACTGCACGTCGCGTCTCTATGAGACTGAGGCTGAGACTTGCAAACCGGGTTCCCCCGTGCGGCCTGCGGAGGCCGGCCGTCTCTCTCGTTCGCCGTGCACAGCCGCGCGCGACCGCCGGCGTCTGGGCGCAGGTGACGGGCCTGAACCCTGGCGGCAGCACGCAGGCGACGGCTACGCACGTCAAGCCGTCCGGCAGCGCGTACAAAGTCAAGTACATGAAGAAGAAGGGAACTCTTGAGTACAAGGTCAAGGACGGCGTGACGGTGCTGTCCACCACTGCAGGCGCGCACGGCAGCTCGCAGGGCTACGGCGCGGGCGCCGGCAGCGCACACGTCGCAGCCGACCCCCACACGACGTACGGCAAGTACGGGGCGGGTCAGGTCGGACAGCATTCTGCGGCCGCGGGGTGAGCGCCCCATGGCATGCCTGCGCCCTATGGCATGAATTGACGCCGCGACGCAAGCGCGCCACAGGTCGACGAGCTGACACGCGCCACCCGTGACTCTGTCCGCAGCGGGTACTCGACGTCCACGATCTCGCAGTGGGACGGCAAGGCCAAGGTAAGGGTGTTTCCCGACGGCACGTACGCAGTCAAGTCGAAGGACACCCCGGACGTGCAGACGGCGCACGCTCAGAACCTCGCGACATGCACCACTGGCTCGACGGACCCGAGCTGCGGTGCGGGCGTCAGCGGGGGCAGCTCGTTGTCGCTGTGGGGCCGCCGCTCGCTGCGGATGGTGTTCGGGGACCTGTTCGGCAGCTCTGCGTAGCAGGTACCGGTGGCAGGGAGGACGCTCGGTGCCTGAGACTTGTGTAGCGGGACGTGGGCGCGCTGGACCACGGAAGGGCGGCGTTTGGTGGGCGCGCCGGTCCGGTGTGACGCCTGCGTCGGAGGTCCGCGACGTCGCGCGCTGAACGCGGTGCTGTGCTGCTCCTGGTGGGGGGCCGGCGGTGGCTGGCATGCGCGCGGCGCTGTGTACGCGACGTTGCTTTTGTGCGTCATTGACGATCAGATGGCGTCAGGTCGACGACGTCGCAGCGCGGTGAGGAGCGGCAGAGGCGGTGTGCGTGGCCGCAGGAGCGCTGGCTGCACGTAGCGGGCTGAATGGCCGGTGCCACTGTGCGTCCTGCCTCAGACGGGCACCGCGACTGTGAGACAGACCGGAGCTGCAGTGCGTGCTGAGCCCGGGGGAGCTCGTTGGGGGATCGCGGACCGCCAACGCGTCCCTTGTCGACTATCTACGTTCATCCCGACTAGCCGGCGAGGTTTTGCGAGGACTCACTGCGTGTTCACGCTCGGCCGTGCTCGACTGAAGGTAGGTAGTGCTGTCTCCCGCTGAGACTCGAGCGTCCTGCCGCTCTAGGCCGCCATGCTCGCTGCCTTCGCACGCATCACTCTGATACCAACGTGTGCGCGTTGCATCGTGCTTGAACCCCCCACGACGACGCACCTTGATCGAAGTTCGCTTTTGTTAGCTCGCTGTCGCTCGCGCGCGCCCGAAAAGTCCGGCAAGCAGCCTCGAGGCAGCCAGCAGTATTTTTCCAACCGTTCACGCTGGACCAGACCGATCGTTCTGGTCTGGCATGGCAAGGCACTCGCACAAACCAAAGTCTTTCTTTCCTGTGCTCGTACCGACGCCCCGAACCAGCCGTTCCCGTCCCCACGCCTTCGCCGTGCAGGCCATTATGCCACGGCGCCGCGCCGATTCGGACGAGGAGTACATCCCTCCGACGAAGAAACGCAAGCTCGAATTGGAGGCCGCGAAACTCGCACGGGCCCAGGCGAGGCAGCTCGAGAGGCAACAAAAGATGCAAGCCCGCGTACGCGCCGCGAAGAAATCTCTCGGGCTCTACGACAGCTCGGACGGCTCGGACGCGGAGTCCTCGGACGACGAGGGCGCAGAGCTGGAAGGCCGCTACGACTTTATGTACCACGTCCTCGACGCGGTCGTCTCCAACCCCGCCACCAGCTTCCAAACGATGCTCCGCGTCGCCGACACCGTCCCCGAGCTCCGCGAGACCATCTCGCAGCTGCTCGCGCGGAGACGCCAAAAGTGCACCAAGCCAGCGTCGCCCTTTACTGGCCCCACCATGATGCCGCGCGGCGCCAAGTGCCCCCTGTGCCTGGGCGGCACGCGCTCATACAAGGTCTGCGTCCACCCGCTCTTCAACACGGCCCCGCGCATCGGCATGCCGGAGCTGATCTGCACAACATGTCTGATGGAGAGGGCAGGGCCGTGGGCCATCAAAACCGCGCAAGCCCTGGACGAGGAGTTCGCGGTGGAAGCCTCGGAGATCCAGGACCTGCCGAGGTACGAGGGCGCGCTCGGCCGGAGGCGCGGGACGTACTACTTGATGGCTGACGTCAGCGACGTGGTCTCGCACGAGGAGCGCGAGCGTCGCGTGGACGACAGGAAGATGGCGGAGCAGTACAGGATGAAAATGTCGGACAGGAGGGCGGCGGCGCAGGAGGCGCGGCGGGGGAAGCTCAGGAAGCACCTGGCGCGGCGCGGCCTGGAGATGCCTGAGGTGCTGCCGCAGCGCTGCACCGCGTACGTGATGCGCGGGTGGGGGAGTCTGAAGCTGTGCAGGGCGGAGGTGAAGGAGGAGATGGGGGGCGCGGGGGGGTCGGACGCCCCGGCGTGAGGCGTGGTGGTTTCAGACGGGCGGAACGAATGCGGCAGAATTTCAGCAACATGGTGCTAGGGGCCGCGAGTCGGCGGGACATGTGAGACATCGGGGAGTGCGATGCGTGCTGTGCGGTGCGGCGCGGCACCTCCGCCCTGTCGCCGTGTGCACGAACACGCTGTGTCCGAGGCCGGTACACGTGTGCGCCACATGCTGACTGCAGCGCACACATGGGTGGTATAACACCCGATCATCGCTCTGCGGGGGGGCATTTCCTGGGCAAGTGGCGCTCTTCGCGGAGTTTCTTAGCTTGTGATCGTTCCTCGTGGTCAGCAACGATGCTTCGAGGCGCGGGCTGGTTCGTATTCGTAGCCTTGGTGTTAGCGGGCAGTGCTGGACTTTGCCAGGTTCGTGGTCGCCCGCTCCGCTGCTGAATCGCTCAGCGAGACGATGTTCTCCCCAAGGGCGAGCTTGCCACGCGGCGCGAGGGGCTATGATGCCCGACCGGCTGCTCGCAGGCGGACGGCAGTGAGTGGGACCAGCGTCGTCACCCACGGCACATTCCGGCCGAGGCGCACGGGTCCGGCGAGTACCACGTCCTCGGGTACAATTCTGGTGGCCACGTGAGCGCCCACACGAGCTTCAAGGGCCCCCCCGCGCCGCCCCGGAAGCACGAGAAGAAGTCCAAGTACGAACACATGAAGATGATCAAGCACCGCGGTGACGACCCGAAGCGGAAGCGCAGCAAGATCGCGAAGACGAGCGCGAAGGCGGGGAGCTTCACGCACGCGGAGGGCTACGGCTACGGGGACGGGGAGGCCGTATCGTTCGCAGGCAAGCGCTGAGAGGTGGCAGGGATCGATATCGCGTGATGTGTTGAGACGCAGGCCCGAAACGAAGCCGAATCGAGGCTCCCGTGCCGCCGCAGATCGCTACGGAGCCATCGCGGACTCGTCTGCGCAGAGCGCCGGTGACTACGGAGCCACGGCAGGGTACGCTTCGTGTCACCGCCGCACAGGCCCGACGATCGAACGACCTCCCGGCCGGCGAACACGCGCGGGAAGAACGCTCGCCGCCGGTCGTCGCAACGCGGTGCAGGGGCTACGGCAAGGCGACCGCTTCTCGCAAGAAGCATGTCGCGAAGGAAGGAAAGGCATACAAGCACGATCCTAACCCGACGACGCCCCCCCCGCACCCGTACAAGGGCGTCCCGTACAAGAAGTACGGAAAGCCGACGGGCTACGGGCAGCCCCCGCTGCTGGCGACGTCGAGTGGGCGTGCGCAGTGCGTCGGGCTCGAATGCTGGTCGCAGCACGGCGCGTACGGCACCGCGTCCCTGGATTGACTGAGTGACAGCTGGAGAACCTCGAGCTCCATCGTGGTGTCGAGGCAGTGCGGAGTTCGCGCTGTTGTATCGCGCCATGCGCCGTCTCTCATGTTGCGTTCACACGAGGCGGGAAAAGGCCGACGTGCGCGCCAGCCGCGCCCTGTGACGCGCGTCCCGTGGCAGATCGCGGCCACGGGTAGCTGCGGTCGCCCGGACCGACGCGTGGCGGTCAGACTCGCGCGGCGGTGCGCCAAACGACATCATGACGTGCCAAGGTCGCGCAGCCAGGTGGAGACACGTCCGTGCTTGGCACCCGGAACCCCCCTCGGGCTGCCGTATCCACCGGTGCATCTGTCTGCGCCCGCTTGCGCCCCCTGGGCGTCGCCGCCACCCTCTCAGCAAATCAAACGTCACTTTCGCGTGTTGGCCAGCGTGCTCGCGCGACGCATGCAGCGACGATATGCTGCGGATTCGCCCCAGCCACCACGACCAAGCTGTTTCCATGCCCCCCGACCGCGAAACGCGCCGCTGCGGCCCGCATCGCGAGCAGCGCGCCCTGTCCGTCGGGAGCTGACCCTGCTGGAGGTCCGGCCCGTCTGGCGCCGCGCCCGTTCATGGTGGTCGCCGGCGGGCCGCGCAGGCCACACCAGCAAGCAGTGGCGCGCACGCCGCTGCAGTACTGCCACGATGGCCAAGGCCGCGAGGACGAAAGCGGCGCCAAAGCGTAAAGTTGAGAGCGCCAAACCTGCTGCGAGCCCGAAGCGGCGAGTGACGATGGAAGGCGGGTCCAAGCCCGCGGCGACGACCGTGCGAACAGTGTCTCTCGCCACGCGGCCCAAGCCGGCGGCGCCGGTGTCGCCCGCGCCGAAGCCACGGGCCAAGTCGACGGGCCGCAAGGCTCTGGGGGCCAAGGCGGCCGGGGTGGCGAAGAAGAAGGCGTCCCCGGCGGCGAAGAAGAAGACTCCGGCGAAGAAGACCCCCGCGAAGGCGACGCCGGCCAAGAAGGCGACCCCGGCGAAGAAAACGACGGCCAAGTCCGCAGCATCTGTCAAGGCGGGCGCGACCAAGGCCTCCCCGGCCAAGGCGGCGCCTGCGAAGAAGGCCACGCCGGCGAAGAAGGCGACGCCGGCGAAGAAGGCGACGCCCAAGAAGGCGGACGCGGCCCTGAAGAAGACCAAGGGGGGCGGAGTGGGCAAAAAGACCAAGGCAACGCCCGCCAAGGCCGCGAAGGGCGGGAAGGCCGCGACGCCGAAGAAGGCCGGCGCGAAGAAGAGCTCCAGGGCCAAGAAGTGACCCGCCGCCCTCGCTCCTCGCGCGGCCGCGGACCTGCGTCCTTTCCGGGCGACGCGACCCGCCTCCGCCGCGCAGCCCCGCCGCGCACCGCCCCCGTTGCGGCGCCCAGCGCGGCGCATGTGAACCTCAAGTCCAGGACGGCCTCCTCGCGCCGCCACGCGCCCCAACTACCGCAGCGCTCCCAGAGCGCCAGCTCCCGCTCAAACCACCACGTCCCCGTGCCAACCACCACGTGCACCCGCCGCGGCGCGCCGCGTCAGAACAGGTTCCGGCTCGCGACGACGAAGTCGAACGTCCGGCCGCCGCGCTTGCAGTTGCGGTAGCACGCCTTGTTGCACGCCCGCAGAATGCGCTTGCGCGCCGCCGCGTCGACGGTGTAGCCCGACTCGCCCTTGTACCGCGCGATGTACGCGTCGATCGCGCCCTCGCACGCGCCCCCGCACGAGCCCTGGCACGTGCCCTCCACGTCGCCCTCCACGGTCGACTGCGTCTGCACGCACGTCAGCCCGGATCCCGCCTCCACCTGCAACGACTCGGCCCACGTGCGGTCCCCGCGCCATCTTCCTCGTGCTCCGCGCGGCAGCGGTCGGACAGGCGGCGGGAGCAGGGGGCTCTGCCGGACGGGCGCCGGCGCGGAGACGTGTGGGCGCGGCGGTGGCACGCAGTGCGTGACGGGCGCACGAAACTGTGCGGTGCGGGCGGGCCTCGTCCGTGGAGGCGGGCGGGGCGAGCGGGCGTGCCTTCTGTCGCGTTCCGAGCGACTGGAACGCCGGGGTCTCCTGCGAGGCCTTCACCGCGGACACGCACGTGCGCACTGTAACGCCGCGCCGCTGAGCCGTCACTCTGTCTCCGTCCAAGATCTCGACCAGGAACTGCTTGCTGCGGTCGGGGACGCGCGCATCGGACGCTGGTCAGCCGCGCCGTCGCGGGGCCGCGCGGGAGCGCAGCGCCGCGCAGGGCCCCCGTTTGCGCGAGGCGCGGCACGGAAGGCGAGATGGGGGTGTGCGGCGCGAGGGAGCGCAGAACTCACGTGTTTGTCCCGAAGAGAGTGAAGGGATCGATCGGGTCGGAGTCCGGCGCGTCGCTGTCGCGTCCCAGGATGCCGGCGATCGTCGCCACTAGGCTCCCGGCCGGGTCCTCCGTGGGGCTCTCCGGGGCGCCCGCGGCCGTGACTGGCGACACAGCGACTGCCACGGCAATCACCGTGCAGACCAGTCCGTCGAGGAGCCGTTTCGGCCCATGAAACGAGTCAGGTGCCGCGTTCGCGGCCGCCTGTGTGCGTTCGGGCCGTGGAGGCGGAGACGCAGCCCTGTGCTCCGCGAAGCGATCGCGCGAGACATCGTCACGCCCTCCACGGGTAGTGTCCAGGGCATCGCGCCCTCTAGCGAGTGCGCGCATGCCCCTCGGCGGCTCCCCTCGCGCGCTGAGCTGGTGCGATGCCCGCAGGCAGGTGCGGCCGCACAGAGCCGCTTGTGGCCGCGTCACCATATCTCAATCTATCACGCACGGTGGGAGTGCGCACACAGGCTGCGTCTAGCCGCCTTCATGACCTGGCGGCGACGCAGGGGGCCTGGGGTGTTCCCTGGCATAGGATTGAGATGCCCGCCCCCGGACATATTCAGGTGCGACGCACGGATGTGGATGCGAGACGTCGGACCTGGCGCAATAGTGGCGGTGCAGGCGATTGCGGACTGCGCTGTTGACGTCACGACGCGTCGGGCGGGCGCTGCTCTGTGCTCCACCGTCGCAGCTTGCTACCGAAGTGCATCACCCGGCCCGCCTCTCCTCACTGGGCGCAGCGAGCGCACTGCGACGAGCGAGGCGATTGAAGGCCTTACGGCCACGTCCATGCGCCCACTCATCTTTCCCATCACGGACTGTGTCACACGCACAGTAGTACGAACATGAGCGCCGTCTCCGGCAACCTCAGCAGCGCGGCGATGCCGGGGGGGCTCTCGCTCGGCACTGCCTGCCAGCAGCGGCCTTTTGCTGACCCTTCATCGCAATAGCAGACGGACCTCTCTCAATTGGAGCGCCAACTGGAGCCCACAGTCACGCGCCGGGACGCGTGTAGAAGCCTGGCCACGGTGCGTCGCTCACATCATGATTCGATGCACTACCCACTCCTCCCAAGCACCCTCCCCCTGAGTCAGTTGCACTACTGGCCCAGCACGCGCTGCAGTGCCTCCGCAAACATAGGCCCGGCGTCCGGCTGCTGCGCGCGGATGTGCGCCTGCAGGCTTGGGGCGCCCGTCGTCAGCCGCAGGTCGAGCAGCACGTCCGTCCCGCCGAACTTGCAGCTGGCGAACACGGCGTGCCCGGCGTCGGTCGGGCGGGTGTGCACCACGTGCAGCCCCGCGCCGGACAGCTTCGCGGACAGCGCGGCCGGGTCGATGGGCGCGGGGAGCGACACGCTGGCGCCGCCCGGGGGCGTCTCGGGGAGCCCGGGGTACTTTTGAAGGAACTCCCCCCCCGTGACCGCGCCGTCGGGGCTGCACACCGCCTCCGCCGCGAGCGCGCATTCGAAGTACGCCACGCCCAGCTGGTTCGTCTTCACCGCGATCTGCAGCCGCGGCGCCGGCGCGCCCGTCACGTGCGCTGGCGACACGGCCAGCGGGACCACGCACCGCCCCGAGCCGCCCGGCGCCACCGACGCCAGATTCATCACGACCTGCGCCGGCTGCAGCCCGAACGCGTTCTTGTTGACCTGAATCATGAAGCCGTCCACCGGCGCGCCCGTCGTGTTGTCCACTTGCAGCTGCAGGGCAGCACCGCCCTGCACACGCGCCATGCGGCCAAGAATCCGCATCCCACGCCCCTGCTCCGGCGTCAGCAGCGTCGGCACGCCCGGCGCCGCCGCAGCAGGCGCCGGCGCCGGCGCCGGCGCCGGCGCATCGCCCACGCCGAGGATGTCATCAAGACCCCCCCCAAGACCGCCCCCTCCCTGCGGCGCCGCCGGCGCCGGCGCGGGGTCGTCGCCGCTCAGGTCGAGCAAATCCGAGATGCCTCCGACCGCCTGCGCGGCCGCAGCCGCAGCCGACGGCCCGGCCGCCGCCCCGGCCTGCGCCGCTGCCTGCGCCGCTGCCGCAGCAGCCGAGTCTTCGACCTCCCCACCGTACTCCTCCGCGTCCTCGAGCTGCCGGCGCGCCTGCAGCGCCTCGTAGCTCTGCAGCGCCTGGCGGTGCCGCGTCACGAACGACGTCGCCGGGCGGTGGTACACACTCGCCAGCGTCGCCACTTGACCCAGCAGCTGGTTGAGCATCGGCTGCGGCAGATACGACGACTCCGGGGAGATCTCCGGCCGCTCGCACATCACGACGGCGCGCGCGACCTCCGGGTCCGTCGAGAGCAGCCGCCAGTAGATGTAGGCCCGGTCGCGCAGGTCCGGGTCATCCGTGTCCTGCGTCGCCGACGAGAGCACGAGCTGGATCATCTGCTGGGACGCCTCGGTCGGGGACTGCAGGAAGAGCTTGACGGCCGCGGTCAGGAGCTGCAGCTGCACGGCGTGCGTCTCCTCCGGGAAGGACTCCAGGAGGAGGTCCAGGAGCTCCTGCGCGTTGTCGATGCGCTCGGCGTACTCCCCGATGATCCACACCATGGACGCCTTGGCCTCGGGCTCGTCGAGGCCCTCGAGGGACTCGCAGAGCTGCGCGCGGGGTAGGGGGGGGGGTTTGGTGTGTGGTGTGTTGGGAGGCTGTGGGCACGTGGATCGCGGGGCGGGGCGGGGCGCAAGCGCAGCGATTGTCTCGCGTCAACAGCGGAGCGCGCGGAGAGACACGCTCCGCAGCCCCGGACGACGCCGCCCCAGAGCAGTGTGGCGCGCGGCAGCCCTGTGGCCCGCAGTCGCACGTCGCGCACCTGGGAGATGACGGACTCGTATCGGTTCGGGTACCGCCGGAAGATGTCCTTGATGACGACGACGGCCTCCTGAGTCAGGTACGTCACGCGCGTCTGAATCAGCTCCAGCAGCACGTCAATGCAGCGCTGCGCCGCGTCGCGCAGCTTGACCGCGCAGCGCCCGATGCACCGCACGGCCTTGCGCACGAAGTCCACGTCGACCTCGAGCGCGTACTCCTTGAGCTCCATGAGCACCAGGTCGACGGTGCTGAGCGACGCCAGCATCACCATGATTTCGAGCTTCTCCATCTTGACGTACAGGGGGTCGTTGTACTTGCAGAAGAAGACCTTGATCTCGTGCGCGAGGATCTCGGGGTACTTTTGCACGATGAGCACGATGTTGCGCAGCGCCACGTACTGCACCTCGGGCTCGGCCGACAGCAGCGTGACGAGCGGGGGCGCGAGCTTGCGGCTGTACGCCTGCGCGGCGCCCACGGGGAGCGAGTCCATGCAGTGGAGGATGACGCGGATCGCCGACAGCACGACGGCGCTGTTGACGTGCGAGAGCCGCGGGATCACGCGCTCGATGACCATGCGCGCCTGCTCCTCGCCGTGCATGCGGATGCGCGCCAGCGCGTCCAGGAGGAACACCTGCGCGGCGGAGAAGCGAGGGGGGGGTGTTGCAAGGGCGTGGGGGGTGTGTTGCACGGACAGAGGTGTTCAGTGCTGCTCGCTGCTTGCGAGAAAGGGCGATGCAAGTGCGTTGCTCGCGGGGGCGCCATGGAGCGCGTGCTCTGCGGCCGTGCAGTGCGGCCGTCGTTCCGGGGAGCCTGTTTGCGTCGGCGGGCGTGTCGTCAGCCCGCGAGTGTCCTGCCCGCTGCTAGCGGGCGCTGCGTGGGGGGCGGCGGCGCCGCGGCACGACGCACCTGTCCCCACTCCGTGCACTCGTTCACGGCAACCAGCAGCTTGCCGACCTCAAGGAACTCGAGCCGTGGGCTCTCCCCCGCGCCGCCGGTGCTTATGTCGTCGATCTCCGTCAGCGCCGCCACCGCGTTCGCCACGACCATCGGGTTGCTGTCTCCGACCATCTCCTGCACGGGGGAGACCCCTCGCGCGGCGCCGTGCTCAGCAGGCGCGCCGCCGCACCGGAAAGACGCAGGGTATGAAACATGTTCGCTGTGGGGTGTATTGCGACTTGGGTGGAAGGTGGTGGCGTGGGGGGCTGCGCACCACGAGGGCGTCGACGAAGCCGCGGTCCTCGGCGAGGTCCGCGGAGATGTCGTAGAGCTTTGCCACGCACACGGCGGCGGTCTTGCGAACGTACGGGTCCTGGTCGCGGATGCAGCGGCGCAGCGGGTCGCAGATGTACTCCAGGATACGGTCCACGCGAATGCAGCCCATCGTGCGCACCGCGAGCGCGCGGATCAGCGGGTTCGGGTCCTGCGAAGACCAGAGAGAGGGACAGGAGAGCTCAAAGCAAACACGTTCCGGCAGCTCGGCGCGCTGGGGACGCGCACGGCGGTAGAAACCGGGATCTTGGAGGAGTGGGGCGTCCGTATCGCGCGTATGTGGGCCTGGGCGGCCGTGCGTCGCACCATGGAGTCCTTGACAAAGGTGTTGACGGCGAGGATGGCCAGGTCGGGCTTGGTTTTCGCGTAGTTGATGATGTAGAGGTACACGAGCTTCTTGAGCTCGAGGTCCTCGGTCTGCATGCAGTTCACGACGTCCGTGAAGAGCATGGAGACGTCCTTGCCGACCGTCATGGCCGCGATCACCTTCTTCACGGCGTCCTTGCGGATGCGCGGCTCCTGGGCGCGAAGCTCCTCGCGGAACTCAGACACCTGCGCGCCGCGCACCGCAGCCGTGCGTCCCGCTGAGCTGTGCGCGTCCGGCTTGGCCAGCAAGGCACGCAAAGGCGACCGGAGCGTGGTCCGCGGCCAGGAACGGAGACCGTCGACCGCGCGAGACGCAGCAGCAGTGCTGCGAGGCAGGCGCTGATGGATCACGCCGTGAGGCCCTCGCTCGGGCTGATCCGGGCGCGCGACGGGTGAGGAGAGGTGGGGTGGGGCGCGGGGTCGCGGTCGGCGGCGGGAACGAGGCCCGCGGCGCGCTTTCCAGCGCATGGCTGTCCAGATATAGACCGGGGCAGGCAGTTGCCGCGCGCGGTCGGGCAGCGGCGGCCACGTACCTCGCCCTTTTTGGTGGTGGCGAAGAACTGACGGTTCTTGAAGCGGTGGATAGCCATCGCGGCCTTCTCCTTCGCGGCCTCGAACTTCTGCGCGACCGAGGTCATCTTGCTACCGCCGAGCACGCGGCCCCGGAACGCGCCGCGTGAGCGGTACTGCTACTTGGCCCGCCTCTGCCCCCCGCGTCGCCCCGCACGGTGCGCAACGACGATTCCGCCTCGGAAGATGCGAGATCCGCGCGCAAACTACGCAGGCGCGCGCCGAGACGCCCGCCTCGAAAGCCCAGCTCGCCGCGGCGCGGACCTGACCCAGTCTTCCAAACCACCGCGGCGCGCCGGGGGTGTATTTGCCCCGGACGGCGCCGCTCGACCCCTACAAACCAGAGCAGCGCGCCCGCCTGAGCGCCCCCGCCCCGTCGCACGCCCACGTCACAGCCACGGATCGCGACGCAACCGCAACCACCGAAAGCCAACTGTCAGCGCACACTGTATTTACAAGCCTCCACGGTGCCCTACGCCGCCCGCGCCTTGCCCTTCGCCGGCGACATCACGCCCCCGTCGCTGCTCTTCGCCCCGCGCGACGGCTGCCCCGCCAGCCGGCCCTGCGACGGCGCACCACCCCCCAGGGCGTCCGTGTCGACCCAGAGGCCCTCGAGCTGGTAGTGGTCCGCCAGCTCCTGCCGCACCCAGTCCAGGAACTCGTCCGCCTCCATGCCCATGATCTGCGCCACGGTCCCGTTGACTTGGTAGATCTCTAGAGGGAAGTTCAGCCCCTCACGCGCCGCGCCGATGGGGCCGCGGAAACGGATGACCGCCATGTCGTACGCCTCAGCTGCTCGAGCCGGAACGCGGAAGTGCCCTGCGCGGGAGACGCGGGGGCGCGCGCAGGTGGCGCAACGCGCCGGGCGACTGTTGGGGCAAGGCGCGGCGTCGGGGGCCGGGCGGAGTGGGTTCGTCGCGCTGCGGGGTCCGCATCGATGAGGCGGAGCGTCGGGCGCGGTCGGCGGCGCTGGACGTGCGTGCGTGGAAGGGGAGGGCGGACGAGACATGCTTCGCGGCAGGGACGTAAGTGGGCAGCTGCGCACCCAAGTAGATCTCCTCGTTCTCGTGCCACACGCGCGCCTTCCACATTCCCTTGTTCTGGTACACCCCGCGGAACTGCGAGGAGCTCCGGCCGCGAGGAGTGCGCGTGGTGGCGGAGAGACGGGGGAAGAGAATGCGGGCGGTGCGGCGTGCTTGGAGCGGCGTGGCCGGCGCACCGTGATGGCGTTTGGATCCTTCTTCTTCTTCTTCCCTTTGGGCGGCATGATCGCCGTCAGACTGCGCGCTCAGCGCATGTGGCACCGGGCAACAGGCCACAGATGGAAGCGCCGCGATTCCGTCGCCAAGTCGCCGCCGTTCGCCACGCCTGGTTCGCACAAGATACCTAGACACCAAGCGCGCCGGGCCCGACGTTAGTTGCGGCCACGCGTCTCTCACCGACGGCGAACAGCCCCGCCAATGGCACCTCGGACGCACCAGATGGAACCCCTCCATTGCGGGCGCAGCTGTCAGACTGGGGCGAGCGGGCCCTCACAGCGGCTGCGGGGCGCTGGTGTAAGCTCATTCTGGCAAAGCAGGCCAAACTCCATCCCTCGCGAGCGTAGGATCCGTCCCGGAGCGGCTCGAGGTGCATTTGACGTCGACCAAGCGCGCCACGCACGGATTGGCGCAAGAGGGAAAGAACCATGGCCGACGTCATCGACCTCCTTGAGGAGGCCGTGACGGAGCTAAAGGAAGGGAAAATGCCCTCCTCAGACCTTCTCCAGGGTCTCCTAACCAAGGTGACCCCCTCTTGACCGCCCGCAGGCGCACAGCAGGCGCTGAAGTCACGCGCAAACTGCTTGGGACAGCAAACCTTGGCTTCAGCTTCCGCCATCCTTCAGCCGAACCTCCCGTATCACCGTGCGCGCGCGCAGGGCCTGAGCTATGGCCTGGTGCTGGGGGGCGCCATCGTCAAGCTGCCGCAGCTCATCGCGGTGGTCTCCGCGGGCAGCGCGGACGGCATCGCGCCCATGGCCGTAGAGCTCGAGACCGTCGCCACGACGGTCCAGTCCGTCTACGCCGTCGGCCTCGGGCTCCCGTTTTCCGCATACGGCGAGTCTGCGCTGCTCACCGCGCAAAACGTCCTGCTGGCGCTTCTGGTGTACCACTTCTCGAAGCTCCGGGGTCGCCTGCTGCTCGCGGCGGCGATCTTCGCGGCCTTCCTGGCCGCGTGGGCGCTCGGACATGTGCCCGCGGCGGCGGTGCAACTGATGTATGAACTGAACAACCTCACAGTGATATTCTCGCGCGTGCCGCAGATATACCAGGTGCGGGCGGCCGTCGCGCGGACCCCCGCGTCCGTGTCGGCCTCGCCGTGCGCCGTGTCGGCGACACGCCCACTGCGCGGGCCGGCGGCTTTGATGACGCACGGGACGTTTGCATGCGACTGTGTGTTCGTGTGCTCGTCCGGTCGTTCGTCCGTTTCTTTCGTAGGAAGTTCACGGCCGTTGGTTGGTCCGTTGCGCTGCAGAACTACAAGGCGGGGAGCACGGGGCAGCTGTCGGGGATAACGACGGGGTTGATGACGGCCGGGGGGCTGGCGCGGATCTTCACGACGATCAAGGAGGGCGGGGGCGCCGCCATGGTGCGCGCGTACGCGATCGGGGCGACGCTCAACTTGATTCTGCTCACGCAGATCGTCGTCCTCGGCGCGGGCAAGAAGCGGGCGCCCAGGGGGAAGCAGGCAAAACGCGGGCGGCCGAAGCAGCTCTAGCCGCGCAGTGTGACGGGATCCACGCGACCTCGCTGCAACGAGCATTGCCATTCACAAGCTTCCGAGTAAATATGAGAACCCGACTAGAAAATTGCTATTTATTTATTTATTTATTTATTGATCTCTGGTGCTTCCAGGCCACAGAGGCGCCCGCGCCGCCGTCTACGAGGCGTTATCGTCGCCGACCGCCTTGAACGCAGCCCCGTACGGCCGCGCGTTCGTCTCCCGCGGGCCCTTGACGAACTCCAACCCCCTCCCCTGCGCCGCCGGCATCAGATCCAGCGTCGCCAGATACGCCGGGGAGTGGAACCGCGACAGGTGCCGCTGCCCGCCGTCGCACAGCACCGTCACGACCGTGTGCCCGGGCCCGAGCCGTCGCGCGACCTTCACCGCGCCGACACAGTTCACCGCCGCACTCGACCCCACAAACAGCCCGTCGTTGCGTACCAGATACGCCGCCATCTCAACGGCCTCGCGGTCCGACGCCTGCATCGCCGCGTCGATCCGCGCGGCCGCGAAGTTCGCGGTGACGCGGTTCAGGCCCATTCCCTCGACGATTGTATCGAAGGGATTCCGCAGGCGGCGACCCTCGGCCTCCGCGCCGTGGTAGGCGACGCCGCGCGCGACGCGGTTGTACAGCGAGGAGCCCGGGGGGTCGATGAGGACGGTGAGCACGGCGGGGTCGCGCTGCTTGAGCGCCCGGGACACCCCCGCGAGAGTCCCCCCGGTGCCTGCGCCGGAGACGAAGGCGTCGATACGGCCGCCGGTTTGGCGCCATATCTCCTCGCCGGTCGCGAGGTGCGCGTCGAGGTTCGCTGCGTTCTCGAACTGGTCCGCGAAGACCCCCCCGGGGGGGTTGGGGGCGTCGGCGGCCCGGCGGCGCGCGACGTTGACAAAGTGGTCCGGGTGGCTGATGCTGACGGGACGGAGGCGCTCGACGGTGGCGCCGAGGGCGTTGAGAAGGGCGACCTTCTCGAGTGCTGCGTCGTCGGGCATGCAGATGTGCGCGCGGACGCCGAGGGCGGGCGCGAGCGTTGCCAGTGAGACTCCGGTCGAGCCCACCGTGCCCTGCAGGCGCGGAAATGGTGGCGCGTCGTGAGCGCCGGACGTTGGGGTATGCGTGGATGCGCGGGAGCAGGCGCGGCGTGTCGGGGCAGGAGGGTCGCGAAGAGCGGGACGAGAAATAATGTTTTTATATGTTTGGACTCGCGCGAGGTTTCGCATCACTGCGGCCAGGCGATCGCCTCACCTCGAAGACCGTGCCGCCCGGGGAGAGGCGGCCGCTGTCCATCGCCTCGCGCAGCACGCTCAGCGCGACCCTGTCTTTTACGGAGCCCCCAGGATTCAGAAATTCCGCTTTGGCCAGAATCTCGCACCCCGTCTCCTCCGACAGGCTCCTGATACGCACAAGGGGCGTGTTCCCTATCAAGCCTTCGAGCCCGTCCACGACATCACGCCCCGCACGCGCGCCAGCACTGTCGTCGAGGGACGCAGATGCAGAGGGCGCCGTAGTGTGGCCGCGTGCGGCGTCCAGCCGTGACGAGGAGAGGTAGCCGAGTGCAGCGCCGAGCAGACATGCCGTCGCAGCCGCGGCGGCGACCTGCGTGCCCGTCCACGCGGCGTCGCCGCTCCCGTACCCGCTCAGTGTCATTGCTGCATGATGCCCACCAGACGTCAGCGCGTTCGTCGCGGCCTCGGGCCCTGGCCTGTCCGGAAGAGACATGCGCGAGTGGTGCGGCGCAGGGACATGGCGGCGGCGGGACGTCTGCGCGATTGTGTCGCACAGCGTCAGGCCAACAGCGCGGTCAGCAAATTGTGCCCCAGGGATCACCTCGAGGATTGAAAGTCCCTCCCGCACCGCCCGACTTGTCAATACAGATAGACACTGCGACACTACCGTTGAAGCGAGGATTAATTTGCGCCACCCGCGACGTACACTGCGTCTTTATGTGCTAGGTCCAGGCGGCGTTCCTGCAGCCACCCGCCGCGAACCTCCGCAAACTAACGCCCGCCGACCTACACTGGCACATTACATGCGACTCCTCGTCCGGTAGACGCGGAATCGATGCCCGGCGACGGCTCTGCGGGCGACTCCGCTCCGCCATGGTGGGGGTCCGCCGTCGCAGGGCCTGCGTCAGGGCTCGCTTCCCGCCTCGCGACCTACCCGTCGGACACGATCAAAGCACGGATGCAGATCCAGGGCACGGGGCTCACGACCGGCCGCTACTCGGGCCTCGTTTCCGCCGTCAGCACCATCCTGCGCGCCGACGGCCCAGCAGGCCTCTACCGCGGGTTCCTCCCCGTCATGGGCGGCGTCCTGCCGGCGAACGCCGCGTACTTCTCCGGGTACGAGCTCGGCAAGGTGGCCGTCGCATGGGCCGACCCAAACAGCATGTTACCTACGGCGCTCCGAGACGGTGTAGCAGGCAAGCCCGCGCCCTTCCTGCGCACACCCACACCGCTCCTGGGACGAGCTGCCCTCTGTTGCCTCTGGCGGGGCTTCCCCTGCGTCCGATCGACTCCGGCGCGACGCCACAAGAGGTATGTTGTCGTCCGCTGTGGTACAGGCGTTGTAGCGCAGGGGCTTTCTGGCGCGGTCTGGACGCCGGTTGACTTGATCAAGGAGCGCATCCAGGTCGCGGGGTTCCTCCGCGCGGACGGCGCTGCGGCGTCCGCGTCGCCGGCGGACGTTGTGCGCGCTGCGTTGCGCGAGAAGGGGTTTTTGGGGCTGTTCCGAGGATACTGGATCAATAATTCCGTGTGGTTTCCCTGGGGCTTGATATACGCGGGGTCGTACGAGCGCTGCAAGCGGTCGCTCGCCGACGCCCTGGACCGCACCGGCCCCGAGGACCTGCCGCCATGGGCGTTCGCGTTCAGCGCTGCTGCGGCGTCCGCCGTGGGGGCGGTCGCGACGCACCCGCTCGACGTGATCAAGACGCGTATCCAGGTGCTCCCGGACGCGGGCGGGTCCCGGTGGCGGGCCTGGGGCGTCGCGCGACGCCTGGTTCAACAGGAGGGGGTGTTGGGGGTGTTTGACGGCGCCGTGGCGAGGCTGTGGGTCATGGCGCCCGGATCCGCCGTCGGGTGGATGGTGTACGAGATGGTCATGCGGCGGCTGTGAGCTCAAGATCGATCGCACCGCAACAAGATCGACAAAAACCTGCACACCCCCTTTTCGCGCGCCTTACAACGTGGGCTGCCGCGGCGCAGCCTGGCTACGCGTTGAACGACGCGGCCGCGGCCGCGGTGCTGTTTGCCGCGGGGTCTTTCTGCGCCTTGCGTGCCAGCTTCACCCACCGGTCCGTCACCGAGTAGTCCTTCTCGAGCTCCATGGCCTCCTTGAGGCCGCGGAGGAGCTGGACCGTCCGCAAGATGAAGAACATGTCCGCCGGGAACGCCTTGACGGGCACCTTCTTGATGGGGGAGTCCGGGTCGAACGGGTCGACTCTCCCGCGGGTGTCAAACATCCCGGTGGCCATCACCGCGACAGTGCTGCGGTACTCCTCGTCCGACAGCTCGTTCGGGTTGTCCGTGACCACGCCCATGCCCCACAGCGCCTCGCACACGCGGTCCTTGTCGCCCCGCTCCATCTCCACCACCATCGTCGCAAACGACTTCCGCTCCTCTGCGGAGGCAACAACGGCCGAACGAACGAACCCATGAGCATCCGAACAGTGCGCGACGTGCGTGCGTCAAGCGTGCGTGGCCGCGCGCGAAGCATCTCCTCGCAAGCACGCAACCAGTTCAGTTCGCAAACTCAAACGAGAGGTCCCACACGAGCGCTTCAGCGTACACGCATACAAGTACCGCGTGTGTGCATCACGAGAGCGGCGCTGCGCGCACCGTCGGTCAGTTGCTTGCTCTGGCCGTAGTCAATCAGCCCAATACGCCCCCCCTCCATCACGAGGATGTTCCCGGGGTGGCAGTCCGCCTGGAAGAGCCCCGACCCGAGAATCATGTGCCCGTACGCGTCCGAGAGGCGGTCGAGCAGCAGCCGCGCCGCGGCCTGCCGTTGCATCTTTGACAGCTCCCGGAACTTGTCCTCCAGCTTCATGATCTGCGTGCCCTTGATGTACTCCATCACGAGCACGCGCGGCGTCACGAGCCCCGGCACCGACCTCGGAACCCTGCAGCGACCCACGCAACCTCGGGTTCGGTGCTTTTTTTGTTCGTAAAACAATGTCTGTTGATGTTTCACGGTTCCTCGGTCGCTTCTCATCGCTTGCGAGCCGGGCTCCGTCGCGCAAACTCCAGCACAGCAACGCAGCCGCACGGCGGCGTCATGCGTGGACATGCAGCGCCGCAAGCGGGCGCGTCGCACTCACGTGACCCTGTCGTCGATAACCATCAAGTCGTCCGCCACCTTGTCCATCACCTCCGCCTCCCGCGTGAAATCGAACTCCATCCGGATCTGCCGCGCCAGCTCGTCGATCGCGCTCACCATGTCGAACTGGATCTCCGTCCGCTGCAAGAACCCCGCCGCCGCCCGAATGTTCACCAGGTCCTGAGTCATGATATCAAGCGCCCCGGGGTACTGGATCTTCACCGCCACCTCCCGCTGCGTCTCCTCCGCGCCCACCGCCCCCTCCTTTGTCAGCGCGCCCTTCTTGCGCCAGAAGCCCAGCCACCGCAGCCAACCCCATCGCCCACGCTTGCCGCTTCCGTCGTCGCGCGCGCCCGTCACGCCCGTAGGGACCATGCCGAACGTATCACGCGCGTGCGGGGGGATCTCGTGAGCGGCGTAGACGATCCTGCTCGTGAGGCGCGTGGGGTCCTCCTCGGGAACGCGGGTGGCGTAGTCAGGGTCCTGGAACTCCTCCTTCGCCGCCACGTCGATTCCGGGGGGGTATTGTTTGGCGGCGGCGCGGTGCACGACGCTCTCGTCCTGCGCCGTCACCGTCGGGACGGTCGCGACAGGGGCCGCCGGGGCGGCGCCTTTGCTGCGCGCTCGTTGCTGCGCGGCCTCTTGCTGCAGCTGCGCGAGGCGCTCGGGCGTCATGCCGGGGCGCAGCCTGGCGTGGTGGACCTGGGAGATGGATGCGGAGCCGAGGGGGGTGTCGAAGTCGATCCACTCGAAGACCTCTTCCGGAGGAACACCGAGTTCCTCGGTGAGCATCTTTTTCGCCTGCTGGGCGGGCATCGGGGGCACCTGGTCGTGGAGTTTCGAGAGCTCCTTGCAGATCGGGAGCGGAATGAAGTCGGCACGCGCGCCGAAGAACTGCCCTGTCTTGAGGTAGAAGCCCCTGCGGTCAGGACACCACAAACAAACAACACACGTGGGAGTGCATCCTGGTTTCACGGCAGAGTGCGGTCGCGCCGACGCCTGTGCGTTCATGGACGCCGTGAGCAAGACAGCCTGCGGAGCGCTGACGCGGTCGCGAGCCGCAGCCGGTCGTCGTGGGCGGTGGGATACTGACCTCAAGTCGACGCTCAGCTTGTACATTTCCCTCCCCGCCCACGCATGGTGGTCGGCCCAAAACCCCTCCTGCAGCGACTCCTCGCTCTCCCCCTGCGCATGCCGTATCGCCGCCCTCACCTGCGGCCACGTCAACGTCGTGGACCTCGCTCAACGTCCAAACACACAGCGTCGCTTTCCAGAGGGCGTTCGCGCGAGCCACGGACGCCACGACACCTCGCGAGAGAGGACTCTGCCTGGCTCATGTGCGTTGATCCGCGTCTGGGTCCCTCACCTGCGCGACCTTGTATGCCCCGTAAATCCCAATGGCGCGCCTCCAAAACTCCGTGGTGCGGTAAATGGACTGGCAGGCGAACAGAACGGGGTTCTGCGGCGTCTCAATCCTGCAAAGTGCGTTCCCGACGGGCAGCGATCGTCGGCGCTGGGCGCAAATCGACGCCACAGCAGGACCGGACCCGGGGAGCGCATGCAAAGCGACGGCGAATGCCGTCTTCTGGCTGACGGACAACAGTTGGCTTGAGGCTGGTCGAGTGGTTCGCATGAGAGGCACGACATCGCGCGCATGTTTGCATCGAACCGCCGTTTGTTGCAGCCGTGAGCGCGGGAGATGACCACGGTGAGCTAGCGGGGGGTGCTGCACCTATCCACCAGCTCGTCGCCGCCTTGGAGCTCCTTCGCTGGCTTGCCCATCTCCCGTACGCCCACCAGAGCGGTGGATAGCGTTGCGAGGCCGAACGCAGCACCGCGGTACATCCGTCGTGCCCTGGGCCCACCCCTGGACGGACCCCTGCGCGCGCCTCTCCCCCGCGGAACGCTCGCCCTCGCACAGCTGGCAAACATGCAACTCGCGCCGCTCGGTGCCCTGGCGCTTCTGCCTGCACAGGCCGCGCAGGCGGGCCAATTGCCCAGGGGGAGGTGAGTGCGGAGGTCACCTGATGCCAGCGGCGACGGGGCGCACGATGGAGCCGCTTCGGGGCGCCGCGGTGCACTGCGCGTGGGTCACTGGTCGATGGGGCTGCGAAGCAAGCACGTCACGGTGAGTGTTGCGGCCACGCGGACCGCGGACGGCTGCGCTGTGTGCTTCAATCGCCAGCTGCTGCGCGCGGAAGGGGTGAACGTCGCGAGTTACCGGTTGTGTGCAGGCTGCTTTGTGTCTGGGGTGTGTTGCTTACGGCGCGCTCTACGTGCAGGGCAGGAGCGCCCCGAAAGGTGAGCTCGACTGCTGCTTGTTCAGTTACGGTCGCCCTGCAAGCCCAGAGAGCCGGTTCGCGCCTTGAATCGTGCGGCTGCGGCTGCGTCTTGTTGTGTAACGTACTCCGGTGCGCTCTTCGACGGATTCCAACGCGCATGCGACGCGCGCGGGTGTGCTTTGACGTTGCAGTGGCAGTGCTCCCGTGCGCCTCGCTGCAGAACCGGAAGTGACGCGGGAAGACCTGCGCAACATCTTCGGTGAAGAGGCTGCGCGCACGTCTTCGCAGGAGTGGTTTGGTCCCGCTGGCAGCGCGCCGCGGCCCACCAAGCACTCCACCAAGGAGCCCAGGGCCTGAGTCCCAAGGCCGCGGGCGAATACGCGGCCAGCGCCAACGAGTGCACGCCGCTGATCCGACACGATGACGCGCTCTTCCGTGGCCGACCACAGCAAGCCGACGGCGTTCGACGAGCTCACCAAGAAGCTGCCCGTGAAGCCGTTTCCGGGCCTCTTGAAGCTCAGGTGCGGCCCCCATCGCACCAACCAGGCACCACGACACTCGAGCATCCTGTCTGAGTACCGGATCCGCCCTGAAACGGCCACGGCCCTCCCTTCCAGGCCGTAGTGTGGCCTTCTCAACTGTCGGAGCCCATGCCGCGGCGCCAGGGCCGCTGCTCTTGCTTGGCCGGCCGGTGGTCTGCGGCGCTAATGCATGTCTCCCCGCAAATCGACGCGCGCAGGCCTCTCGGCATCACGTCTGGCGGGCCCAACCAGCTGTGGATCCAGCACCCCACGGACACCACGACGCTCATCGTGGACCTCACGAAGCCCGGCGGGTCCTTCACGACCTCCAAGGACCAGACCATCCTGACGCAGCGCTACACCAATGTCTACGGCATCCTCGGCTCTCTCCCGCTCACCGGTGCGCGCTTAGCGCCCTGGCAGCGCCCGCGACGCGCTTCCCTTCGCGCCCCCCCGCTCCCTGCGACCGCACGCGCATGTTCTCGGCATAGTGTGGCCGGCAGTGTGCGCTGGTGGCTTGGAACGCCTCCCCACGCGGCCCTGACGGTCGCCCTCGCCACCGCTGGCGCTCGCAGGCGGGTGCGCCCTGGCGGTGGTCACGGAGGCCGAGGAGGTCGCCGCGGTCGGCAAGCACATCGTGATGAAGGTCACGGAGGTCGAGATCCTCGTGCAGCGCAACGGCCTCCTGGGCGACGACGCTGCGTTCCTCAAGCTGTTCGAGCAGGCTACGGACCCGAAGCGCGAGGGCCGGAACCTCTACTTCAGCTGGACGTACGACCTCACCGCGAGCGTGCAGGTGCAGGTCGGGCGCGCCCTGAAGCGCACCTCGGCCAACACCACCGCCGCTGCGCCGCAGAACCTCTGGGAGCACGCAGACCCGCAGTACTGCTGGAACAAGGCCATGAACAAGGACATCGCGGCCTGCATCCCGGAGTTCGCGCTGCCGGTCATCCAGGGCTTCGTCGGGCAGACGCGCCAGGCTGTTGACACGGGTCCGACACTGGCGCAGGCAACCGTCACGCTCATCGCGAGGAGGTGAGCGTGCCAGGGCACGGAACCCCCGCAGCTTGCGCTCCCGTGCTCAGCTGCACCGCTTCCCGCGTGGCTGCGCGCCAGCTGCGGCGGCGGCGCTGCACTGCTGTGGCGGTGACGGTGCGGTGGTTCGTTGGTTCGATGCGTGCTGCAGGTCGACGAACCGCGTGGGCACGCGGCACTGGCGGCGCGGGGCGGACTCGAGCGGCCACGTCGCGAACTTCGTCGAGTCGGAGCAGATCCTCGAGATTGACGGCAACGTGCGCTGCGTGCACTGCGTGGTGCAGATCCGCGGCTCGATCCCGCTGCTGTGGTCGCACGTCCCGAACATCAAGTACAAGCCGAAGCTGGAGATCGGCGACGAGGACGACTGCAGCGAGGCGACGGAGAAGCACTTCCAGATGCTGGTGAACAAGTACAAGGGGGTGGTGGCCATCAACCTGACGGGGTCCAAGCCCGGGTCCTCCGAGGGCAAGCTCACGAAGGGCTTCCGCCAGGCGATGGAGCTGCTGCCGGAGGACGTCGCGAGCGGCGTGCACCTCATCGAGTTCGATTTCCACAAGCAGTGCGGCGCGAAGAACTACCACGTGCTGCAGAACCTGTGGAACGAGCAGCTCAAGGTGCGTTGCGCGGCCTGCGCGGGCAGCTGCGCCCTGGACATGTCCGCAGGGGGCGATGCTGTTGTGCTAGTGCGTAGCTGCGACGAGACGCACGGCGTTGCTTGTCTGCGCGTGCAGGAGCTGTACGACGCGACCGGCGCGCTGTACTACGACGCGGGCGTCGGCGCGGAGTCTCTGGCGACGCAGGTGGGGGTGTTCCGCACAAACTGCGTCGACTGCCTCGACCGCACCAACGTCGTGCAGTCGATGATCGCCGAGAAGGCGATCGAGGACATCCTGCAGCGCATGCGGCTGCTGCGCGTCCAAGCGAACCTCCCCGAGCTCATGCCGGACCTGCACATCAACGCGATGTACGGCTGCTACAACGTCGTGCACCACGCGCACAACGCCGAGGCGCGCCTCGAAGACGAGCACCCGAAGCTCTACCGCAAGCTGCGCTGCCTCTGGGCCGACCACGGTGCGCGACCACGGCCCAGACGCGCCCCGTAGCGGCCGCAGGCCCGGCGCTGCCTGCGCTCGAGCTGTACGTGCGGGCGGAGGCGTGTTCTGGCCTGACTGGCCGTGCGGGCGTGCTGTGCGTGCGCAGGGGACGCGATCTCGACGCAGTACGCGGGGACGGGCGCGCTGAAGTCCGGGTTCGTGCGGACGGGGAAGCGGACGCTGATGGGCTTTGCGGACGACGGGTACAAGTCGCTGAAACGGTACTACCTGAACAACTTCGCGGACGGAACGAAGCAGGATGCGCTCGACCTCTTCTCCGGCAGGTGCTGCCCCCCTCTCCGCCCGCCTTGGCCGGAAGCGACCCCACTTTTACCCCCCCACCCCCCGACACGGGTCTCATCGCACGCGCGGCGCGTGATCTGGTGCAGGTTCCGCCTGGTCAACGGCAGGCGCTTCCCGGACAAGCAGAAGGGCTCGCCGACGCCGCTGCTCCTCGTGGCGGGCGCCGCGGTCGCGTATGCAGTCGCTCGCGCGTGCCTTGCGGCGCGCTTGCCGGTCGACAGCCTCAGGCTGCCGTCGGTCGAGGACCTCGTGTTCGTCGCCAAGCACGTCCTCGTGCCGCTCGGCGTCGCGTTCGCGACCCTCAAGGTCGTAGCCAAGCGCGGAAAGAAGCTCGTCGACCGCCCGTGCCTGTGCCCGGAGGACGTGCAGCCCTGGGTCGACGAGGCTCCCGCCGAGGCCAAGAAGAGCAAGTGAGCGACGGCGGCGAGGCAAAGAGCTGGGTTCGCGATGCGGCGGCACGCGCATAGCAAGGGGTGGTGCCTAGCACCGAGGTGTGCGTGGACGCCTCAGCGGCGCGACTGTGACTTTCTGCAAGAGATAGGGCGCTGCGGCTGGTAGGTCTCGCGGCTGGCGTGTGCGGCGCAAGGGCAGTGCTGGTCGGCCAGATGTTGCAGTGATATTAATAGTTGTGTTCTTGATCTGCAGCTGTTGACGTTGTTTGAACCATGCGCAGGACCGTGCGCGTTTGTCCGCGGACTGCGACTGGCGTGCAGGGCGAGCCCGTGTCGTCGCGGCGCCGCCCCGCCCTCGCCGGTACAAGCAGGCAGCCCTGACGCAGGCCATTGATCTCCAGCTGTTCTACTGCGCGGTGTCTCGCCGCGGTCAATGGCGCTGGCGTGCGTTCAACGCTCACAGACGGTCGTTCGTTGCAGTATCTTCTTCAGACACGCACCCAATTCGGCACTGGCGTCCCTGGCCCGCACCCCCGCGTCCTCTTGCCAGCGCGCCACCGCACAAGGCCCTTCCAGCCCTTCTTACGCACTTTCGGTACTTTCGGCGACCGGAACAGAATGTCGAGCGGCGGGTGGGGCCAGCCACCGCCCGGAGGCGGCACCTACGGCGCCCCCTCCCAAGGCCAGCAGTACCCAGGAAGCACCCCATACCCGGGCGCCTCTCCATACCCGCCTTCGGGCTCAGCGTACCCGAGCGCGCCGCCGTACCCTGGAGCTAGCGACCCGTATCCCTCCGCGCCCTCGAACCCCTTCCCCTCGCCGTACCCAGGCGCTCCCGCGACCGGCGCCAGCGCACCTACATACGGCTACAACGCCCCAGGCGGCTTCTCTTCTGCCCCGCCGCCCCAGCCCAGCTATCCTCAGCTGAACCAGGCACCACCCGCGATGCCGCACGCCCACCACGCGCCACCACAGAGCGCCCCTCACCACAGCCACTACCAGCACCCAACCCCCCCGCACGCCCACGGTGGGGGAGCGGGCCGCCCTCCGCGGCGGCGCGCGGTCCTCATCGGCTGCAACTACAACGGCACGCGGCACCAGCTCGGCGGATGCGTCAACGACGCCAAGTTCCTGCACTTTTTACTGGTCAGCAAGTTCGGGTTCCCCGAGAGCGACATGGTGCTGCTCCAGGACGGGGCGCAGGACCCGCGCCTGGTGCCCACGCGCGGCAACATCATGACGGCCATCGGGTGGCTCATGCAGGACGTCCAGCCGGGGGACAGCCTGTTCTTTTCCTTCTCGGGGCACGGCACGCAGGTGCGCGGCCCAGCCCCCACTCCACGAAACAGCCGTCCAGCGGTCTCACACACAGCCAGACGAGCCTGTGCCGTCTCGTGGCGCGCCCAGCCACCTAGTTCGATGTTCAATCATCATTTCTTCGCACTTTTGCACACATCGACATGACGTCAGCTCGCTCACGCTGCCCGTGCCCGGCGCCCTGCCCCGGCGCCTCAGCTTTCTCGCCCGAGCAAACCCGCAGGTCCGCGACCGGAACGGCGACGAGACGGACGGCTACGACGAGGCGCTGCTCCCCCTCGACCATGACCGCGCGGGGGTCATCGTGGACGACGAGCTCCACCGGCTGCTCGTGCGCCCGCTGCCGTACGGCGCGAAGCTCCACGCGGTGGTCGACGCGTGCCACAGCGGCTCCGCGATGGACCTGCCGTACATCGCCCGCAAGGAGCGCGGGCAGGTGCACTGGGTGCGAGAGGGGCGCCGCGGGATGCCGCAGCACCAGGGCGGGCTCGTGGTGCAGTTCGGCGCGTGCCAGGACCACCAGACGGCCGCGGACACCCGGCGCCTGGCCCGCGGGGTCGCGACTGGGGCGGCGACGTACTGCCTGGTGCAGGCGATCGAGGCTGGGGGCGTGCAGCAGAGCTACGGGCAGCTGCTCGTGGCGATGTCGCGGGCGCTGAAGCAGGCGACGGGGTCGGGCGGGGCGGACAGGATCGGGGGGGGACTCTTGGGCGCTGTTGTGGGTGCGGCGCTGGGGGGGCCGATGACGCTGAGTCAGGCGCAGAAGTGCCAGCTGTCGAGCTCGCACCACCTCGACCTCAACATGCCGCTGAATATTTAAATCCGCCGCGTCGTACCCGCTCACAGCGCACGCGCGCGGTGGGCGCGCAGTGCGAGGTGTGATGCCGATGCGCCGAGCAGCTACGCGACGCCCGCCGCCTGCGCGTCGCCGTTCATGGCCGTCTGCGGCGCCGCAGCGGTGTCCATCGCCGCCACCTGCTCCGCGCTGAGCAGCGACTTCCCCACGATGCCGCGATCGAACGGCTGTGCCATCTCTTGCATGAACTCGCGCGCCACCTGGACGAGCATGTCCGTGGACAGGTTCATGTGCGCGTCCTTGAGGTGCGACGTGATCCACCCGGGCAGCTTCCCGCGCTTGTCGTGCCGCTGGTACCTCTTGTCGGCGAAGACCATCATGCCGTAGTCAGCCTTCGATCGAATGACGCGGCCGACGCACTGCGCGGACTGCCGCACGGCGTCGAAGGTGAGGTAGTCCTGCTCCTGGATCTGGAACGTCTCGCGGAGGTACTCGAGCCGCGCGCGCAGGATCCGAGACTGCGTGTACTGGTACGGCACGCCAATCATCACCACGCAGCGCCCGTAGTGGTTGTCGAAGTCGATGCCCTCGGACACCTTGCCCCGCGCGACGGAGAGGAACACGGCGCCGCGGCCGCGGTCGTTCGCGCGGCGGAAGTTGTCCAGCGCCAGGGTGGTCTCCACGACGTCTTGCGTTTCCACAAACACCAGCTTGTGCTCCATGAGCTCGTCGAGAATGCCGTCCATCTGCCACTGCGAGACCACCTGGTCCATGTACATGTACGACACGAAGAAGCACGCGATGCCGTCGGGGACCACCTTTGCCAGCTCCACAAGCATGCGCCCGTAGTTGAGAACCACAGTCTTGTCGTCGCGCGTCTCGTACCGCGTCGACACCGCGACCTGGTCGCTGCCGCGCGTGAGGATCACGGGGCAGATGCAGTCGCGCGTCAGCGTCATCTCGAACGAGTGGATCGCGACGGGGTTGAAGTTGAGGATCCTCGGATACAAATCCAGCGGCGACAGAGTCCCAGACGTAATCACCACCGACTGGTACTTCTGGAACACGGGCCGCATCGCGAGCGACGCGTCCAGACACGACAGCTGCAGAATCGGGTCCCGCAGCCCCGTCCTGTCGTCCACGGGCTCGATAATCAGCGCGAAGCCCTTTGCGTACGTCCCCACCAACGTCGCAAAGTCCGCCACGAGCTGAATCGCCATGAACTGGTCGTTGTCCTCGATCTCCAGCGTCTTCATCAGGCTCTGCAGCCGCTCGTAGCACACCCGCAGCGCCTGCGCGTTCATGTCTCTGCCGAGCTTGCTCTGCAGGTCAGACACAAAGGCCCCCGGCGCCTCCACCTCCACCGAGTTGACGTCGAGCCGGCGCTTCAGGTGCCGCACGAGCCGGTCCAGGAACCCCACGAACTGCTTCGCTTTCCTGACGTTCCCCGGCACCTCCTTCAGCACGTCCTCGGGCAGCACTGGCGCCCCGAGCAGGTCCTCGCCAGCCGTGCGCTGGCCGCCGCTGCCCGCGCCCCCGGCGTCCGCGGCGTGCTGGCGCAGGCCCTGCACGAGGCGCTCGTACTCGGCCTGGAGCTTGGCGGCGTCGCGGGCCTGCACCTCCTCGACTTTCTCCCGCAGGCGTGCGACGTTGCTCGAGGCCGAGTTGAGGGCGTTGAGGCGGAGGTTGACGGAGAGGGCCTCGATGCAGACGTTGTCGATGTTGTGGGCCTCGTCGAACACCACGATGCTCTCCTTCTCGAGCTCGCGCGAGACCATGTTGGACACTTTCGGATCAATCATGTACTGGTAGTTGTAAACGATGACGTTCGCGTAGGATATCATGTGCCGCGCGAGGAAGTACGGGCACATGCCTTGCTCCCGCCCGTAGTCCTGCGCACGCGTCCGCGGCCACGCACATCCCGTCAGACGCAACCCCGCGATCAGATATAGACGAAATCATTCTTTTGGCGACACTCATGAGTCTGACGGGCGAACCTGGAGGTCTTGCAGGGTGTAGACGCCGGCGGGGAGCTTCGCCTCGCCTCCGCGGCGCTCGTGCTCCTCGAAGAAGTCGCACAGCTCGACGTTCGGCACACCGCGCTCGGCGCGCTCACGCACCCACGACGCCGTGAGCTTGCGGCACTCGGAGTCGACGCTCTCGCGGGAGCTGCCGTCCTGGACGCGCGGGTGCACGCACATGTTCTTCCGCGACGACAGACCCAGGGCGAGGATCTCGGCGTGTTGTTCTGGCATGACTTTCTTTCTGTACGCCATGAGCTCGCGAAGCTCCTCGAGCACCTTCTCCATTTCCGGCACCGTGCGCGTGCAGTAGACGAGCTTGCCGACCTCGGGGTGCGCGAGCTGGTACGACGTCACCAGCGCGAGGATGGTGATGGTTTTGCCAGTCCCCGTGGGCATCTCCAGCAACGAGTGGCCCTTGGCGTCGAGCGAGCGCTTGAGTTCGAGCATGTACCTGCGCGAACGGTGAGGAAGAGCATTTTCATCGTGTCACGGGGTTGCGCGCATGCGTGCTCCGCGGCGGAGGCTCTGGCGGCGTCGGGACGGAGGGAGCTCCCTGGATTGTTTCCGCGAAATGCCGACTGCAGACACACTATACGCACCTGTACTGCTCAGGATAGATGAACTCATACGGAAAGACCACTGTCAGGCCCTCGAGTTGGAACTTCATGGCTGGTGCGGGAGCCCGTCCAAACAGCCACGACTGCGGCTCTCAACCTCCCCTCCGTTCGCCCTTGGACGATGCCTCACTGCTACCGCCTCACCATCACCTCGACCTGATAGTGAAGCCCCTCTGACAGGGTCCAGACGACTCCGACCACCGCCGCAGAGCACACACGAGGCGCGCGAAGACAGAGGTCACCCGTCTCTCGCCTGCCTCCAGCGCTGTGGGTCAAAGAACTCGTCGTTCGTTATCGCTGGATGTCGTTCAGAACTTCAAGTGATCGGATCGATCGATTTCGCTCCGTATCGTGCCCCAGCAACGCCGCCTCAGCCCGGAGAGGACTCCGGCACGCTCCTCTGCGCGTCAGGCGGTCTGCGCAGCCACATCCGAGCGGTCTTTGCCCCCGCGAGCGCCGCCCCGAGGTCATGCGTGGAGTCACCGCTGTCGACAGGATGCGCCGCGCGAGCCGTGTTCTCGGACGCTTTGCCCGGCTGGGGCAGATGCGTGGCGCTGGAGCTGAAGGTGCGCTCGGCACGGCCTCACGGCACACGGGCCCACTCTCCTTCGCGGCCGTCGCTTCAGACTAGCTGTGCGACCACGCGCGCGCGTCGTTCAACACTCGTATCGCCGCAAGCGCCCCGTGGCGACCCACGAGACGTTGCCAAGAAGGTTCCAGCCGGCGCCCTGGCCTGCAGCGGCGCGATGCGCCGTGTCCCAGCACCGCGAAGCCGTCCTCCGTTACTTGGAAACCGTCTCAGCCCCATGTCTCTCGCGCGCACTCGATGTCCGCGCGAAACCTGAGACAACCCTGCAGCTTCGGGGCCGCGGCTCTCACGCGCGGGGCTGGCGCGATGCAGCCACGCCACCAGCCTCACCGAAGTCCTCAACACCTAGCAGTCGCCATCCAGCACGGCTCGCTGGCCTTCGCGCGCGGGAACGCGCGGGCGCGGACCGCACCACTGCGGGGTCTCCCTTCCGCTCGCATCCCTCCGCGCGCGCGCTCGGCCGACCAACGTGCCCCCAACGCGCACACCGCAGGCATCGTCAGCTCGGTCGCCGCTGACGCCGCGGCCACGACCGCAACCCGGTCCTTCGCCCTGAGGTCCCTCGCACCTGCCGTCAACCCGATGCGCCACGCCAGGTCCGGCCCGCGAGCGACCGCACCCCGTCAGACAGCACCGCCGTCCGTGCGGAGCCACACGCCAACGGCGTCGCGGGTTCGTGCTCGTGCTGGGCTTTGTTCGCCGTCGCTACGTTGACGTGTACGTTGACCTTTGGCTCTCGCGCGGCGCAGGGGCTACGCGACGGACCTGCCGGAGGACTTCGAGAGCGCGCGCGAGGACCTGGCGAACGTGCTGCAGAAGGAGATCAAGTACGAGGGGGACTACCAGAGTCCTGAGGCTGTGTCGCACGCGCCGCCCAACGGATTCGAACTGTCCATGGCGCCCGGGAACTGCCGCGTCGTGCTCACGCGCAAGCTCGGCGACGAGACGATCAAGATCACGGCCAGCGCGACGCGGTGAGCCACCCGCCCTCCTCCGAACCCTTCTGTGCTTCCTGAGTCTCGGTTTCCTGTCTTCCTTTACTTGTTTCGTTCAGCATCTTCTTTCTGCATCGCGACGGCGTTTCCGCCGCAGGGGCGACGAGGACCCGTTCGAGGTTGAGGAGGAGGGCCAGGCGGAGGACGATCTGAAGGGCGTGGACCACAACATCGCCATGCCGTTTACAACCACCATCACGCGCGGCTCGCAGTCTTTGGTTTTCGACTGCCGCGCCTTCTCCGGGGACCTCGAGATCCTCACGGTCTCCTGCGAGCCCGCGGGCGGCCTGCCGCTCGCGGACGACGTCGAGCCGTACGAGGGACCGATTTTCGACGAGCTAGACGAGGAATTGCAATCTGCGTTGCACAATTTGCTGATCAGCCGCGGGGTCGACCAGGACTTCGTGCCGTACCTGTTCGAGCTGCTCGCGGACAAAGAGCAGAAGGAGTACACCGCGTGGCTCCAGGCCGTCCGGGACTTCGCGCAATCCTGACGCGGCGCCGCACGCATGTATGCGTCGCTGGCGTGTGACTGCTCGCAACGACAGCCGAGCGACCGACGCGCCGAGCTGGCATATCTTGCGCGTATCTTCGGCTCACAATTTCTCACAACGTACAGGGCGGGCGCACGTGCCCCGCCGCGTCCAGCGGGCCCGCAGCCAGAGATGCGCAGCGCCAGCGTGGTGCGATATATGTCCGGCTCTGCTGCGGGCCCCGGGGCGACGCGGCGCTCAGTAGCCACGGAGCTTCTTGTAGATGCCGAGGTACGAGTCCGCGCTGGTGTCCCAAGACCAGTCCAGCGCCATGTTCGCCTTGGCCCGCTCCTGCCACCACTCCGGCTGCTCGTGGTACCGCTTGAACGCACGGTACAGCGCGTGGTCGAGCGCGCCCTCGTCCGTGCCCTGGAACGAGAACCCGTTGCCGTCAGCTGCACAACACACACGCACACACAACGCAAGCAGTGAAGCTCTGCGCCAAGCACGCGCGTATCGACTCGCCCTTCTGCCGCCACGCGAGGAGGGCGTGGACAGCCGAGGTGCATGTGTGCGGGGCAGTCGGGCGCGCACCGTTCTCGTCGACGTCGATCACGGTGTCCGCCAGCCCGCCCGTCGCGCGCACAAGCGGGAGCGCGCCGTACCGCATCGCGATCATCTGCGTCAGCCCGCACGGCTCGAACATCGACGGCACGACCACGATGTCCGCCGCCGCGTAAATCAGCCGCGACAGCGCCTCGCTGTACAACAGCATGAGCCGTACATCCTTTGACCCGTTGAACTCGTGCTCGGCCATGCCGCGGAACCCGCCGTCCGCGTGGCCCGTACCCAGGAGCACGAACTGCCCGCCCGTCTCGGCCGTGCGCCGCACCGCACGCTCGATGAGGTGGATGCCCTTTTGGGGCACCAGACGCGTCACGCACGCCACCAGCGGCTTGTTCGGGTCCACGTTCATGCCGAGGCCCATCTGCAGGACGGCACAAGGCGCAGGCGCGAGCGTCGGACGCAGAGACGCGAGCTGGGCGTGCATGCGTGCTGTCTTGCGCGCCATTTACGCGCTTGTGTGTGTCAGGGGAGGGGGGGTTTGCGGACCTGGAGGTAGCGCTTGCAGAGCGCCTTGCCCTCCCAGATGCCCACCCCGGAGAAGGTCGCGGGGAGCACGTCGTCGCGCGGGGGGTGCCACAGCTGCTGGTCGATCCCGTTCAGGCCGCCGGCGTACTTTGCGCGCACGTCCGTGCGCGCGAGCGTCGAGCCCAGGAACCCCGCGGCGCCTGCAGGGAGCACGGCCGGGCCAGCAAGGCGCTTCGCATCGCGCCCCGAGCCCCGGAGGAACGAGAATCGAAGAATGCGTGGTAGCGCCTGGTCTGCGTGGGCGCGTGGAGGGCGGGGGCGCACCGCTCTCGATGGTCTCGGTGGCGTAGGTCGGCGAGACGGTCGTGACGAAGTTCGAGTAGATGATGCCGCCCTTGAGGAGGTTGAGGCGCTCGGGGTTGTGTCCGATGGTGCGCTCGTCCAGGGCCTTGTCGACGCTGGCAAACATCTCGCCGGGGAGGCCCGTGGCGGCGAACTCGTCCTGGCGCACCTCGCCGGAGTTGGCCATGTTGTGCACTGCACGGCGACACGCACGCACGCCGTGTCAGTCCGGCACAGCCACTACGCAAGGGTCGTAGTTCCCCAGTGCAAGAGAACTCGTGCGGTGCGGTCGCCGCAGCCGATCGAGATCTGCGCGCCTCGGAGAGCAGCCTGCAGAGCTGCCCGGCACCAGGAAACTCGGCGAGAGGCCGACCGTGTATGTCTGTGCAGCCGGATACGGTTGGCCTCTCAACGAGTCCTGTCGGGCAGCTCTGCAGGACGCCGTGCGGGGCACCCAGATCTCGCGCGGCTGCGGCGCTCCGCCCCGACCCCTTCCGGCACTGTGCCGTCCACGCAAACGAGGTAGCAAGGCTCGATGCGGAGCCAAGCGACCGAACAGCAACTCTGGAAAAAAAAAAACGCCTCCTTCTTCCCGATAGAGCAGGCGCTTCCGGGCAAGAACGCCGTTCCTCGTTTCCGCGCAAGGTGCGATGCGAGCAGGGCGCGGGCGTCGCGTCGCGCTCACCGGTCAGCACCACGCGCGCCCCGTTGAGGCCATGGTTGCAGAAGTGCTCCCAGTAGAGCATCCCCGTGGCGGCGCACTGCCACTCGTGGGCGTGCAGGACGTCCGGGCACACGCCGATCTGCGCGAGGTACTCGAGGCTGGCGCGCACGAAGAACAGGTACGCCTCGGTCTCGTTGTAACTCCCCCCGTAGATGCGGTCGCCCCGGAAGAGGTTCGTCTGGTCCCAGTCCGGGCGGAGGAGGATCACGGGGATGCCCACGATCTTCCCGCGCCAGATCGACGTGCGCAGGTTGCCTGCGGGCGAAGCGGGAGGCCGCGTGCGGGCGCTTTCGACGCGAGTTGAAACATGAGGACCGAAAACGGGGCGATATCGCGGGCGCGGGGGATCCGCGGGGTCGGCGCGAGGTCGGTGCTGGCAGCCGGGAGGTAGGGGGTGGCGGGGAGCTCACTCTGCTGCATGACGCCGTCCCAGAACTTGCCCGTGGGGACCTGGATGTCGCGCTCGTGGCGCAGGTCTTCGATTTTGTCGTCCGGGAGGCACTGGTAGTAGGGCATCATCACCGCGACGTCGTGCCCGCGGTCGAGGCACGCCTTGCTGAGGCCCGTGACGACGTCGCCGAGGCCGCCGACCTTGGCGTAAGGGGCCATCTCCGCCGTCAGGTGCACAATGCTCATCCGGCGCGCGTCCACGGGCGGCGGCCCGAACTCGTCCTCGCCGCCAACGGAGAACGGCATCGGCTCCGTGCGCGCAGGGCGCTCCCAGAAGGCCTCGCCGGGCTGGGGCCAGGCGATCCCTCGGCTGATTGCCGCAACGAGGGCCTCGGAGTCCATCTGGTAGGGGTCCGCTTCCGGGGCCGCGGGCTCCGCGGGGGCCGGGGGCGCCTCCTGGAGTTCCTGGGGTTCCTGGACGGGCGCCGGGGCCGCCTGGGCGGCGGGCCTCGCGCCGGCGTCGGTCAGGGTGCCCGTGCGCGTGCGCAGCGAGGTGAGCTGGGTCTTCAGCTCGGCGTTCTCGCGACGGAGGCTCTCGAGGGTCTCGCGGAGGCGCGTGACCTCGTCCATGCCGAGCGCTGCGGGGGCGTGCGGCGGGGCCAACCGATCAGCGGCGACGGAAAGAGATGGTGGGCTCCGGCGTCGCGGCCCGGGGTCGTCATCGCGGGGTGTTCCGGGACGCTGGCGGCAGCGGTTCGGCGAGGGAGACGCATGGAAGACGGGCGGGAGGTGCGATGAGGAAACGAAAGCTGGGTGACGTTGGGACGGAGTGCTTCGCGGTAGATGCACCCGTCCACTAGCACCAGCCGCGCGCTGTTCGCGGGGCCCGGAGCGTTGCACGCCCTCTGGGCAATTGGACGAGTAGATGGGGCGGAAGCCGAAGCGCCGGAGTCTGGGCACGGAAACCGCGGGGCTGCGCCGGTTGCGCGACATTATGGATTGCTCCGGGAGTGCGGGCCAATCACGTCCCGACGGCCGACTCGAGCGGTCCGGCGGGGTCGAGAGGCTGCCAGCGTGCACGAACGGAACTACTGCGTCTCTGGCGGCCTTCATCGTGCCCGTTCCGCGCGCCTCCGGCGCACGACGGGACGGCAGCAGTGCGGGAGGGCTCAGTTGCGGGGTGCGGGGGCGGACCTGTCTGGTCATTCGCCATCTCCGAGCGCGCACGCGCGAGGAGGGAGCATCGCCTCGGCGTGCATGCGGGTTTCGAGGGCCGGAGGCTCTGGAGGCGGCCACTGGCGCTCCCTGGGCAGGAAGTGCCAGGTGCGCGGCCGATGCCGGCGCAGATGGCCATGGTTACGCACGGCGCCGAGCCAGAAACAAAACGAGAAGTACCTGCTGTGCAGCGCCCGCGCGGCCGGCCGTTGTCGCCGCTCAACGGGCGCCATGGGGGGGTCGCACGAGAGAGGCCGACAGTGGGCTGCCCACAGCGAGCACGGCCGTGTTTCGCCGAACGGCCTGGTGAACACCAATCATTCTCCCCGTCGAATCACCCGCAGATTCCTCGACGCCACGCGAGCCCTTCGCCGTTCCGAGGCCCACCTTGCCTAGCTAGGCACCGCCCGCATGTCACCGCACCTTGCCCGGCCCCGCACGCGCCCCCCCGTGCACCACGCCACCTGCGCAAGCCGCCGCTCGAGCCTCGACCGCCCCGCGTCACAGCCAACCCCCATTTTGACGCCGAACCTACACACAGTTGCAGTTTGCTTACTGCGTCCCGTGGGGTTCCGTCTGCGCCAACTTCAGCGCCAGCGCGTACACCTGCTTCTTGCGCACCCCCGTCTGCTTGCTCACGTCCTTCGCCACCTCCGACACCCCCCTCCCGGCCGCCAACCCTCCTCGTATCAGATCCTCCAAACCCCCCTCCTCCCCGCCGGGCGCGACGCCGCCGGCCGCCGCCGCCGCCGCGATGCGCAGCCGCTCGGCCTCGTCCGCGCTGCAGCCCTCGATGCAGAGCGTCAGCTCGCCGCGCGGCCGCTCTGGGTCCGCCGCAATGCGCGCGGCGAGCGCACCGAGGCTCCCGCGAACGTGCTCCTCGAATTTCTGCGAACCTCGCACCCGGACACGCCTCGGACGATCACCGACGGGCTCGCGACGCGCAGGCCGGCGCGCGCACGCGCGGGGGGGAGTCAAACGTCACTTGTCAGTCATCGGGGGGTGTATGCTTGCCTTGGTGAGTTCGCGCGCCAGGCAGCACCTCCGTGCCTCGCCGAGCTCCCTCGCCGCGTCCTCGAGCACCGCGGCCGCGTTGTGCGGGGAGACGTAGAACACGAGAGTCCCCCCGTAGGCCCGCAGATCCCGCAACCGGCTCGCGCGCTGGCCCGCCTTCTTCGGCAGAAACCCGACGAACGTGAACTCGTCCGTGGGGAGGCCCGACGCCACGAGCGCGGACACCGCCGCGCACGCCCCGGGCACAGGCACCACAGGCACCCCGGCGCCCGCCGCCGATGCCGCAAGGTCGGCGCCCGGGTCGCTCACGCCCGGCGTGCCGGCGTCGCTGACGAGCGCGACGGATCTGCCGGCGCGCAGCTCGCGGAGGACCTGGTCTCCACGCTGGGCGCGGTTGTGCTCGTGATAGCTCAAGAGGCGCTCGGCGCGAATGCCATATCTGCCCAGCAGGACCCGCGTCGTGCGCGTGTCCTCGCAGAGCACGATGTCTGCCGCCGCGAGCGTCTGCGGGCGCGGCGGGGCGTGCGAGGCGTGTCAGGCAGGGGGGAGTGTGGGCAAAACGCAACACAAGTGTGGGGGGGGGCTCTCTCGGGAGGATCGCGGGGCGCGGACCTTGAGGGCGCGGAGGGTGATGTCTTCCATGTTGCCGATGGGCGTGGCGACGAGGTACAGGCCCGGGTCGAGCGGGACGGGGTGTAGCATGATGCCAATGTCATCCGCGACAGCACCGGCGCTGTCTTGCGAGCCGCCGGCGTCCTCGTCCGCGGCCGCTGCAGCGGAGGCGCTCTCGTGCAGCCGTCCGAGCAAGCTCTCGCTCTCGGCGGGGAAGTCATCGACCGAGGCGCCAACGTCGAGCGAGCCGCTCTGACGGCCTGAGGTTGCGGGGAGGGGGGTGCATGAAGTGGGAATGGGTCCGGCTTGCGCGGAATTCGGTGTTGCATGAATTCACACAGGGCGGGCTCGTCGCAGGTGAGGGTCTGGCCAGGCGCTGCGCGGGGAGATGAGCTGTGTGACGTTGCGGTCTGGGGACGCGCGTGGGCACCTGTTGCCGAAGCCATACACCTTGCCTCGCGAGATCCTGAGGTGATGCGTGACCTGAGCACTTTGCACGTCGCAATTGGGCTGTTTCCGGGCCGCTGCGAGCTTGTGAGCTGCTGCCTTGCCACGGCGCCGGGCGCTCTCTCGCACTTCGACGTCGCCGCCCGGGCGATCAAGCGCCACAACGTCGGCCTCGTTGTGGCCCGCATCGCCACGACGCGACCGTGCGGACACCAACAAACCATTCTGCCCCCCCCTACACCGCGCTCTCAATGCGCTGTTCCCACCCGCCCAGGGCGAGACGCGGGCGTCGCAACGATCCTCCAAGCCACGTATCTGCACCACGAGGAGCCCACAGTGCCGCCCGCACATCGTCTCGAGCCCCCATGTCGCCTCTCGGCACACCCCCGTGCCTGCTGAGTGAGGCCGCGGGCCGCAGCGCGCCGCGGTTGGAACGGTCGCCGGAGCGCGCGCGGCCGACAGAACTGCATCTCAGCCGGCCCTGCGTCCTAATATTCGGCCTGGGTGTAGCGAGACAGCTCCGTGAGCGCGAGTTGTGGTGGCAAGGGACAGAATGCTCGCGCACGCCCCGCATGCCTGCGGGGCGCTCCACCGTCCCCTGCAGCGCGTCGCTGCAGCTCCTCAGGCCGCCGTTGCCCGGCCCCTGAGCGCCCCAGCAGCTCGATGCCGCGTGGGGGGTCGATCACCGCTATGTTCGGAGCAGCAGGCCGCGTCGCGGCGCGTAGTCACGGCGCGCGGGTCGTCAGTCATGGCAGAGCGCGCGGACGACGACGACGACGCAGACCAGAAGAAGAGGTGCGGCCCCGCTGCGCCACAATTGCACCCCGATCCCTGCGCAGCCTAGATGGCCCGGGGCCGGCTGCGCCGCGCGAGCGTCGCGTTCAGGGGCCTAGTTCACGAAGAATACGATCACATGAGATGATATCTTGCACCGGGGGCATCGAAGCGCCGTTGCGGAGTCGCAGCGAAGGAGGAACGCGGCCCCCAGGCCCACCTCTGCTGTAGGCGCGCAGCGCCCGCTGACGCCGCGACGGCTGCCGGAATGCGCGTGCAGGGATGCTATGTCGTGGATGGCGATGGGAGGGGTGTTCCTTCTGGCCGCGGCGGGCGCGGCGGCGTACGTAGTCAGCGGAGGATCCATGGCGGTGCTGCGGGACGTGCTGGGGCGATCAGGCTTCACTGCGGCCTTAGGGCTCATTCTGTTCTCGGAGATCGGCGACAAGACGTTCTTCATCGCCGGTGCGTTCTCCACGCGCCGCCCGCGCAGACTTCACGCCGCGAGGGACGCGCAGGGCACGCGTGAACCAAAGAGCGGCGCTCAGCACCTCCACGGCGAAAGCGCCGCGTTCCCGGCCTCGCGAAACCTGTCGCCCCCCTCACACAACGAACATCGTCCTCGTTACCATCTCCTTCATTCAACAGGCAATGTTCCGCGAGGATTCCGCGTGGGGCGCCCTCTTTGCTCTGTGCTCTGCACTCCGCGGTCGCGCCCCCCCGCTCCGCGAGCGCGCTTCGAACCCCTCACGCGCGTTCACCGTTCGTGCAGCTCTGCTCGCGATGGACCTCGGGCGCGCGCTGACCCTCGCGGGCACCATGGCGTCCCTGTCCCTGATGACGGTGATCAGCGTCGTCATCGGCGCGGCCTTCCGGAACGTTCCCGACGCGCTGCGCACGTCCGCGCCGATCGGAGAATGGCTCTCGGTCGCGCTGCTGGTGTGGTTCGGGTTCAAGACGCTGCGAGGTACGGACAGTCGGGATTCCTCGAGTTGCAGCAAACAGCCCCGAATGGTTGCTCGCGCGGACGTGGCACTTCACCGACGCCCTGTCCATTCCGCCGCACGCGAGACTGCACGCACGCCGTGGCACTGCCAGGCGGGTTGCGTGCAACCGCACTCGTCGAATCATGATCAACATTTCCTTCACACTCCCGGTTGTTTCTGCAGGGGCGCTGGCCGCGGAGGACGACGACCAGGGCGAGTACGAGGACGCGCAGGAGGAGCTCGGGAAGCGCGGCAAGGCCAAGGCCAAGACCCCCCTGGGGGCCTTTTGGGACGTGGCCAGCCTCATCTTCGTTGCCGAGTGGGGCGACCGGTCGATGCTCGCGACGGTCGCGCTCGGCGCGGCGCAGAACCCCGTCGGCGTGACGCTCGGCGCGATCCTGGGGCACTTCGTCGCGACGGTCATCGCGGTCGTCGGCGGCGCGCTCATCTCGCGCCACATCAGCGAGAAGCAGGTCGGCATCATCGGCGGCAGCCTCTTCCTCGTCTTCGCCGCGTTCACCGCCCTGGGCATCTTCTGAGCGCGCGAGGCCGCGCGCCGCGCTGCTCGGAGCGAGCGAGCAGCGCTGCCCCGTATCATCTCCGCCGCAGGCGCACGTGCCGCGTGGGGAGCGCTGAGCGGCCCTCCACCGTGCGCTGCGCCTCCGTTTTTGACTCTCCGTGTACCTTGCACCGGCAGGCGGCGCCGGGGAGCGTCGCCCGCACGCGATGCCCACCTTGTGACACGCGCCAGCGCCGCGATAGCGCACCTTGCTTATTGGGGCCGGCTAGCTGCCAGATGTGCCTGAGACGGGCTGTATGAGGCCGAGGCCGGCCATGTAAGGGACTTCGGCGGCCATCCAGGGACCAAGTCCAAGGCAGAAGGCGTGTGCGAGCCCGAATGCAGGGACGTTGCGACGCCACAGGGGGTCGAAGTGTATCGTGGTGCAGATGCGTCCGCCCCTGCGGTCGTGCGATTGCAGGCCGTGAGGTGCTGCAGAGCGCTGCTTGCAGTCGCGTTCAGGTGGCGGCACGCGCATGGGCCGTAGGTCGACTGGCGTGGCGGGCGCGCATAATTCGACGGCGTGGGATCGACGCGACTCACCTGTACATCTTCGCGGTCTTGCCCTCGAGCTCCGGCAGCTCGATCTCGGGGGGCGCCGCTGGATAGGAGATCCCTAATTCAAGTTGCCACCGAAACTCATATCTCTGGTACTCGTGCATCATCCAGCACGTCCCCGACCACTTGGCACCGTTCTGCGCCGCGATACCGAGCGCCATGCGAGAAGTGCCGACTGTTCAAGCAAAATCATAAGCACACGATTGGATTGAAAGGCAGATATGTTTCAGCGATGTACAGTCGCCACATGTTGCCCCGCGCGCGAGCCAACGCACCTCCAGCGGCGGATCCACGGTGAACCAGTGCTCGTCCTTCGCCTTGTTCATCTTGATATACTGAATCATGGCTGCCAGCTCCTCCTTGAGCCTCTGCTCCCAACTCGCGTCCCCCGGCGCAGCCCTCGTGGCGCATTGCGGCAGCTTCCCTGCCGTCGACTTCGTTGTCTGTGTCCACTCGGCCATGCCGTGATCACCCGTACGGCCCGGGACCGCGCAGGTTCGGTCTGGTCTAGCGCTACGTGTGGAGAGGCAGCACGCCCACGGTACGCCGCATCACTCGCGTTTGGGCGCAGCTGGATGCCTCTTAGATGGATGATGACCGAATCCTTCAACGGTTTTGATCCTTGACGAGCTTATGATGGTGATCGAGCGCCAAGTCGTGCCTTGCGTGTTTCAGCAGCCGTCCCTGGCACTTGTGAGTGCATGCAACTAAGTTGTGTTCGCCACGTGCGTGTACTCCATTCGTACACAAAGCGCCTGGGCCGATGAGAGCCTCCACCGCCGCTCGTCAGACCCCGCACGGGCCCTAGTCCCCCCGACAGAGGCCCCGCCCACGCCGGTCTGCACAGTCGCCGTTCGCGTGATCCCCGCAGCGCAGCGGCATGTCATTTAACTTAGCAAGCCGGAATCTGCATTCTATTGCGCACAGAGGTCCCGACAAGCTCGGGCGCGGCGGTTTCGCACAGCGCTGCTGGCGCGCGCGCGGGTGCAGGATGGCGACCGTTCAGTCCCTTTCAGAGCTCCGGAACCTAGCCATCGACATTCTCCGCCGACTGGCTTCGCCGCAGAACGCGAAGGGCAGGACCCCGAACTGGCAGACGCCTGCTTCCCTCCTGCTTTACTGGTGAGCTCCATACGGCCGAGAAACCCCCAAAGTGGTGGTTCCGTGCCACGAAACGGCGCATCATCACGAAAACATCTGATTCATGCAACAAAGTGGGGCGCAGAGACGTCTGTGCGTCCGTGGCCGCGCACGGTCCGTTGTTGCATGCCGTCGACGTGCGCCCATCCTGCCCCGATTCGGCGGAATTCTTGCAGGGACGACGCCGAGATGCTCCTCACAAGACACTTCCCGGCCTTCTCGGAGCGCCAGATCGAGGCCGTCTTGCGGGTACGCCTCGCGCGCTGCTCTGGCCCTCTGCGCACCCCTTGCAACACGCCTGCTGGGCCCATCCGCCGGTCCCGACGCCGCGTTGCCCGAGGAACACCGCTCGCGCCGTCAGCGTCCCTCGTCGTCCACGCCACAGACTGCACGCTCGCCATCTTGCACAATGACACACCCAACACGCACACACTGCGCCCGCAGGCCCTCACGCGCACGTGGCCGCTCCACAAGGGCACCATCGTGGACATCACGGCGGAGATGTGCGCCTACCCGATGCACTGTCCCAAGAAGAACGTCCCGTCCTTCTTCAACGCACTGCGGCCCGCGTTTCTCCCTGCATCCTCCCTTGAGGGCAGCGCGGCGGGCGCGACGCCCCGGAGCCGCACCGCGCTCTCACGCGCTTCCCCCACAGGCCCCCGGCCGCTCCCGCGGACCGTCACGCTCGACTCAGGCCGCCAGGGGAGTGTTCCAGACTCCCCCTTGCGCGTGCTGCGGCACGCGTCCACGCTCGGCGCCCGCACGCTCGACCCGGTCGTCGAGCAGCGCCCCGGAGCGCGGTCGCGGATCCAAGCCGCGCTGCAAGAGAGCGCCGAGCTCGCCACCAAAGCCATGAACCGCGCTGCTGCTGCCGCGCGCACGCCGGGCGGCCGAGCCGCCGGGTCCGCCGTCTCGGACCTCGCTGGGGGCGCCGAGGCTCAGCAGGAGGAGGGCGGTGGGGACCGGACGCGCGGGTGGGGCTCCGGCGGCCGGCCAGGCCGCGGTTGGACGCACGTGTCGACGTTGGTGCAGGCGGCAACGAACGAGGGCGCGAAGGTGGTGGAACAGCCGTCGCTGCAGCTGGACGAGCGTGCGCAGAGAGTCGGGGTTCGGCGGCGGCTGCCGGTGACGGAGGTGCGGAACTGGAAGCTTTGGCGGGCGTGGCCGGGGCCGCGCATCGTTGTGGGGTGGCGGCCGGTCGGAGGGGGCTGGCAGTTCGCGCTGAGGGACGCGACGCCGCCGGTGTCGCCGTCGGTCTCGAGCGAGAACGACTCGGCGATTCTGACGCCGCACTCGGCCGGCGACTCGATGCGATTCAAAACGAAGGACGTAGTGGCAGAGGGCGCGCCGGACGAACTCAGAGAGATTGTCGACTCCTGGGGCCCGTCGTCGGACATGTACCTTGCTTACCTGCGGCATCTCCAGGCCATGCGGGTCGCGGAGGGCCTCGCACCGCTCCCGGACGTGCCAGGAGTGGCGGGGCAAGGCCAGGGCGACGGCGACCCGCAGAACGACGCCGAGTCCTACCTCGACCAGGCGAGGCTCGTGTCGGAGCAGGCTGCGCGCGAGGCGCTGGCCGGCGTCGACGGCGTACCGGGCCCCGGGGAAGAACCGGGGGCGGCGGCGAGGGCGGAATATGAGGCCGCGACGGGGCCGCGGGGCAGGCAACTGGACCCTGCGCGGGAGCACGCCGCGCACTATCGTCGCGGGGAGGGCCCGCCGACGGCGGAGGATCTGCGGCGGTGGTATCACGGCGATTTGGAGAACGGTCGCTTTGGGAACGGAGCGAAGGCGGACTGGCCGACGACGGTGGGTGCTGACGTGCATCATAAAACATCGTCGCACTTCTCTTTTATCGCTCACAGCTTTTCGACGAGAGAAATGCTGATTCGTGCCTGTATGAGCGCAGGTCGACGAGGTGAGCATGCACGTCACGCAGAACCTGCAGTGGCCGCTGGGGGCGGACATACACGGGCAGGGAACGTTCCGGACGGGCATGGGGCGCATGCGGACGTTCGCGTCTCCGCAGCACGGCGTGGACCACGTGCGCTTGACCGTGCCTGCGTCCTCCGCGCGGCGCGTGTATGCCATAGGTCCACCCGGCGGCGACGGCAGGACGGACATGTCGCTGGCGTCCTGGATAGACCCCGGCCTGCTACGAATGAGCTCCTACCATGCCGCGGCCCGGCAGGCGGCTGCGGCGCGGTAGAGCGCGAACCCCCCCCTTGATGTCGTAGACGATTGCCACAACGAACAGAACCTGACGTCGGGGGGATGTCTTCCTCTCCTGACTTGCGACACGCAAGCTTGCTGCAGGAGGTCCGTGCGACGAGCTGACGTACTGGCCCGTTGTGACTCACAACGCTCAGCTCAGCTCAAAACTCCCCCGGGGCTCTATAGCCACCCAACGGCACTGAGGGGCTCGCTCCCTGCCTCGCGCGCATGCACCTCGAGGAGCACTTTCAGCCGCGGCATCGGATGCGCGCCCGCGCCCGCGCTGCCCGCACGCGCGCACGCCACGTCCAGCACCGCTTGGCACGCCCCAAGCAGCGCGCCGCGCGCCCCGTCCGGACACGCCCGCAGCGCCACCAAGAGATCATCCTCCGCATCAGCCAGATCCCCGCGGTGCTCCTCGACCAGCCTTTCCACGAAATCCGGACACGCTGCGCGCTCGGCCACCAGCTGTGCAATCCGATCACGCGCCTCCGGCTTCGGCGGCGCCACGCTCGCCTCGCGCGCCGCCGTCACCGGCGTCATGAGCTGCGCGACCGCGGCTTCGGCGGTCGGCGACGCCGAGTCCCTCGAAAGTGCGCCGCTGTCATTTGCGTCTTGGTCGTTTGCACTCTCGGTGTTGGAGCCCCACAGCATGCCGGGCCCGCGGACGGCGCGCGGCGGCGTGTGCGTCCGCGGCGCGCGGGGGCCGCCGCTCGGCTGCAGCGGGCTGCTGAGAATCCGCGCCCGCAGCGGGGACAGCCCACTGCCGTCGTCGTTGCGCGCCGCACCCCCCGCCGACGGCAACTGCTGGCCCGCTACGTGCCCCCGCGCCGGCGGCCCCGCCCCGGCACCGAGCGCCGGCAGCGCCAGCGGCTCGGCTGGCGGCAGCTCCCGCGTCTTCCGGCCGCCGACGCCGTGCAAGAGGTTCGCCAGTGCTCCGCTGTCGGCAAACATTCGCATCTCTGGCGACGACTCCACGAACTTGAGAATGCTCAGCGCGACGATGTCGCGGTCGACGACTTGCACGCCGCGCGCCGCGCTGTCGCGGGCGGCCGCTTCGACCTGGCCCCAGAGCCACGGCGGGCGCTCAGATAGTGCCCAGTCGTCTTGGCGAGTCCTGTCCACAAGTCTCTGCTGCACCTCGGGCCAGGAGCAGTTGTCGAGGCGGTCGAGGTGCCGGGAGACGAACGCGCGCGCGGTCGGGCCGAGGCGCGAGAGGCAGGACTCGAGCGCGGTGTCTGCGGCGATGTGGCAGGTCAGCTGTTTCACGGCGACGTCCAGGGATGGAGGCAGCATGGCCTCCAGGGCGCCCGTGATGCGCATGAGGACGTAGTCGCGCGCGTCGACGGCGCAGAGGTCCTCGGCCGCGCGCTCGTACCCCTCCACGACGAGCATCGTCAGGTCCTGCGCCAGAACAGGGAAAAACAACTACACTTAATGATTGCGCTTTCGATATTTCGAGTTTCGCGGCACCAGCTGGTGCTTGCGGGCGAGCACGGCGCCCCAGAGGTCCGCACACGTGTCCCAAACACCACCGAAGCAGCGCACCTTGCGGCACGCCTGCCCGTCGCGCATGACCCTGTCCCAAGCCTTCTGCGCGGCACCTTTCAGACTCTCCAGCATATCTTCGTCCTGCTTCGCGCGATCGAGCCACTCGTCCTGCCCGCCCCTGCCCCCGCGCTCGTCCACCCACTTGAGCACCGCGTCCGACACCGCACGCTCGGCGTGGTCCCGCAGGAGCTTCACCGACTCGCGCAGCACGGCAGACGCGCATCGCACAAGCTGCAGCGACGCGTCGGACTGCAGGGCGACCTCCAGGGCGTTCCGCGCGAGCACGTCGACGACGTGGTCGACAACGACCTTGAGGGGCTGCGATGCCACGTCCCGCTGCGTGGAGTAGCTGTCAAGGAGTGCACGCTGAAGCTCGAGTTGTCTTTTGTCGCTGCTGCGCCGCAGAGCGCGCACCCACGCCGCCGCGCGGGTCTCGACCGGGGCCGGCGTGCGCTGCCACGTCAGCGACCTGGTCGACGAAGCATCCGTCGTGCTTGCGGTCCCGCGGGCGGCCGGGACGACAGTGGCGCGGCGAGCGCTCTCGAGGCGCGGGCAGCACTCGTCGACGAAGGCCGCGTCGAGCAGGCGGTAGCTCTGCTCGCCGATGGCTGCGAACGCGGCGTCGAGGGCCTCGAGGCTCCGTTTGTCCAGTGATTCGAAGCCCTCACGCAACAATACGTCGCTCGTGGCCCCCGCGGCGTTTTCCGGCCGTGTGAACTCCGCATGGACCCGGTCGAGGGCGCAGCGGAGAGCGAACGGGCCCGTCGAGAAGGCTTCGTGGCCGGGGCGCAGCGCAGGGCTCTCGCGGATGGCGATGAGTGCTGCGGCGGCGGTGCGCACGCAACCGGCCGGCGCGTCGATCGCCGGCGCCGGCATGGCAGTGACGAACGCGCAGGCGTAGGGGATCGCCAGGCACAGGGCCTGGAGGGCCGCCTCGCTGCACGGAGTCGCCGTCAGCCGCTCCGCGTGCCCTCGCAACAACTGCACTGGCGACAGCGCAGGGTGCGCACATCCCGCCGCGATCGCGCCCCCGAAACGGGCGAGAAACGGCGCCATCGCGAGCAGCCGCCGAAGCGACTGCGAGAGCGACGCGGACAGCTGCGGCTGCGACGATCCGGCCGCGCCAGCCGCCGGGAGCGCCCACGGGGCCACGAGCGGCGTGGTCAGGTGCACCATGTCCGACACGGCCGCTGACGTCAGGCTCCACGAGTCCAGCGCGAGCAGCAGCGCGGCGTGCGTGCGCAGCGGCTCAGGGAACGCCCGCAACTCCTCCGTCGCCGCGCGCACCGCCCTGCTGCGCGCCGCGGAGCTCAACTCCCCCAACCCCCCCTGTCCGAGCGCCGCCCGCTGCGCCGGCGCAGCCCGCTGCACCCGCTGCACCTCGATCCTCTTCTGCCCGCCCCTCCGCGCCCCCTGCTGCGCCCCAGCCGCGCTCCCCGGCCCCCTCCCGCCCGTCATCCGCCGTTCTAACGACGCGGCGGCGTCTGCGCCCTTGCGCTGCGACCGCGCGTCCAGCGCCAACCGGTGCTGCTGGGCGGTCTCGGAGGCCTGCAGCAGGTGCGCGACGAGCCGCGAGGCCAGCGCGGGGACGTGTTTCGGCGCGACACGCGCCGTTGCGTCCAGGCCGAACTCCAACACGGCCTCGACGTCTGTCGCGGCCCACTGGGCGCTGCCGGCCGCGGACCGCGCCGCGATCTCGCCCTCGCAGCGCGCCGCGAGGATGTTGAGGTTCGCTATGATCTCCGAGAGCGTCCGCGTCGTCGCGTTCGACTCGGTGCGAGCTGCGCTGGGCGGACGGTACCCGGGGGCCACTGTGTCGTATCGCTTGTCGGCGCTGACCTGCCCGAGCTGCCCCTCGCGCTGGATCTGCTGTGCCAAGGCCCTCAGCTCCGCCTCTGGCGTCCCCGCGCGGGCCGCCTGCACGCCCGGCGCGGAGAGCATCGCCTTTGTCGCCGCAGTGCCAACGCCGTGCACAGCGCGCCCCGCGGCCAGCAGGGCCTCGCAGGCGTACGTGATCGCCGCTGCGCGCGAGGGCAGCACGGTCGCGCCCGCCTCGGTCGCGTCCTTCGCCATGCGGAGCAGGGACAGCAGCACGGCAACGTGCGCGTCGAGGTGAGTGACTGCGTGCGCCGCGATGGCGCGTCCGTGCGCCCGCGCAAGCCGCTGCAACGCGTCATCGTCGCTGCTGCGAGCCTTCGAGGCGCTCGCGGAGCCCTCCGACGCGGCCCCTGGGCTCCGGCGCGCAGGCTGTGGCGGCGACGACGTCGCAGATGGGGTGTCGGGCCGCCGTTGCGGGGTCGGGGCAGGTTTCTCTGGAGTCGTAGTGTTCGCGGAGGGCCACGGACCGCTCGTGGCGGGCTGAGGCGTCAGCCGGCTGCGTGTGCGCGGGGGAGTCGCGGGAGACCCCAGGGGGGGGAATTCGACCGTAGAAAGGTCGAGTGCGGTCGGGGGCCCGCCGAGGCCCATGCGCTGCAGCGCCTTCTGCCCCTTGTCGATGTCGTGGGTCCTGCGGAGGCGGCAGGGGCCGGGGTCGCAGCGGGTGGGGCGTGGAGCTTTGGGATGAAACAATAGAGCGTAGAACGCTTGCGAGGATTTTTTCGTGGCTTGCTTTGCGCTCCAAGACTGACGGGCTGTCCACTCGTCCGATTGCGCGCGTTCGAGTTCGGCGGTGAGGCCGTCCCGCGCGCGCCGGTCCCCGTGAGTGTGTGTGCAAGTCTTGTTGGCGCACCTGGGGGCGGCCGCGGCGGTGTTCTTGGCCTCCGTAGCCGTGAGACGCTTGGCATCTTGCTGAAGCAGCTCCAGCACCCTGTCGGCCAGCTCGTGCGCGTCCCCCGCGGGCAGCACGCCATCAAGACCTTGAACTGAATCCTCTGCCGCATCTTCCGCGCGTGTGAACGCGTTCGCGCCGGTCTGCTGCGAGAGGCTGATAGCATGTCCCCGGCTGGCTAGAACGGGAGCGAGGATGCGCGCCACGAGGGGCGAACAACTGCTCAGGTCCATCGCCAAGCCGAATGACGTGCTGTCCCCGGCCGGTCAGCCTGGGCGGCGAAATTCCCAGGTCAACGCAGCCGCATCGCGCTACTGATAAGGAGAACGCCTGGGCGATGGCGCCGGCCCTCCGCGTCGACGGCTCGGGCCGCACGCGCAGCCTTCGTTCGGAGCCCGCCACCGCAGCAGGCGGGAACAGAATTGCTTGGAATCCAGCGCAGAAACGATGGAGCCGCTGCGCCGCGCGCGTGCGTTTGGTGATCCGGGAGCGCGCCCCGGGGCAAAGGCGGGGCATCCTCTCGCGTCAGTCACGTACGCGGACTCCTCCCTTCCCCAGTAGAAGGGCCCGTCTCCGTGCAGCAGCGAGCCGATTTCTACCCGTGCGCGCCACGGGCAGGCTGGCCACTTCGCAGGCTGGGATAAGCGGCGCAGGAGTATGGTGATGTCACGCACTATGGCGCCCACGGCGGCCGCCAGTTGCAGCCACGCACCTGCCCGGCCCGCACTGCCGCCGCGCGCATCTCCGGCCTGCAAGATGCACGCGCGCAAGCGCAACGCGACCAGGCAGTGCGTGAGCGCACTCTCTGGCGCTCGGCGCGCTGGCGCGGGCTGCGTTCCGCGCACGCGACGCTGCATTGCTGTCTGCGCTGGAAGTGCCGAGCAGATGCGCGTGCAGCCCGGCGATCTGGTTGCGGTGCACTACGACGTCCTCGATGACGACGGCAGCGTGATCGAGTCTTCTCGCGAGAAGGACCAGCCCGTGGAGTTCGAGTCCGGAGTCGGAAACGTCGTGGGCAACCCAATCTTCCAAGTACGGTCTCAATTGGGAACCAACACCTCCAAACGTACCGCGAACAGCGTGCCCACTCTATGAAGAAGGGCTTCAGCGCCCCGCTCGCGCGGCGCAACGTCGGAACAGCAGTCAACTGACTCAGGTCCTACATTGCCACTGTTGCTTCCGGGCGCCGCCGGCGCACCTGACGGAGGCGCGACCTGCGCGCGCGCGTGCGGTTTTTCCCCGCGCAGGGCTTCGACGACGCGGTGCAGGGGCTCGGGATCGGGGAGAGGACGTCGCTGGAGGCGGAGGGGCCTGAGTGGACCAAGGACCTGATGTTTGTGGTGCCGCGGGAACACCCCGAGATCCAGCGGCTCGAGGGACGGTACAAGAGGTGAGCGGCGGTGCAGGGGAGAGAGTTCGGCGGCGCGCTTGCCGGGTGTGCGCAGAGATCGAGGATTATTGATTGGTGTGTTTCTTTTCGCGATCGCCGCCGCTTGCAGCACGGGCGGGCCGCAGGAGGGCAAGATCGTGGAGCTGTCGAACGGCGGGATCGCTCTTATCGCCAAGATCGACGAGAAGCAAGTGGTCCTGGACGGTGCGAGGCCTCTTGCAAACATGACAGTGCACTCCACCTGTCGCACGTCGACCAACGCACCAGGCCGCAGCGCAGCCCCAGGCTACGCACGTGGCCACGCCCTGTTGACCAGCATCGAGCATGCGCGCCCGAGCTCCAGGCCGGCTGCGTTCCTGCGCGTCGTTCGAGGGCTGACGTCATCAGTTGTTGCGCCTGCTCTCTCTGTCTGCAGCCAACCACATGCTGGCGGGGAAGAAGATCAAGTTCGAGCTCGAGGTGCTGGACATCCTCCGAGGGAACGTCCCGGGCGGGGGCATGGTGGTGTGAGGGGCCGCTGCCGTCGTGCATGCGTCCTTTCGTGTAGCAACGTTGTCGTAGTGATGCGAGTGGGGCGCGATTGGACCTGAGAGTGTGGGCTGCCGGGGAGCGGCGACATGTGAGGGTGGACGTCGTGACGCAGGGCTGCGGTGACGGTTGGCTGGGGTCTGACGGCGTGCAAGGCTTGTACCAGGGCACTCTGAGACAGACCTGCATATCGGCTCGTTGTTGTGGGGCGTGGCGAGCTGGGGGCAGTTTGGATGCCTTGTACTTTGGTCGTTCATCGCGTTTCGGTGCAGTAAGGCGATCGGGGAAGTTCAGGCCGTGCGAGCGGGTGGTGGTTGAGTAGCGGGACAGGATGGCGACTCGGGAGGACATCCAGCGGTGAGTGCGCGGGCCGGCGGGCTGGCAGATGCGTGGATGACTCGCTTGGATGCTTCGCGGCGCGGCCTGTGACCGGCCCCGCGCCCCGATCGGGCGTCTAGGCGGCCCACAAGGCTGGGGCTGCAGAGACTGCTGCCCGCGGGCTGGCCTGACGCAACCACGGCCGCGTGTTCTGCCTCGCAGACTCATGGTCTTCGATCAGGCGCGCGCGCAAGCCGAGGCGGACGCCAGGAAGGACCCCAATGACGCCGGGGTAATGCCCCAAGCCCAGCCGCCGAGCCCCCGCGCTCCCCCCGCACGCACGGCCCGCTTTTGCCACGTCCGGCGTCTCCGCAACGTCCGCCGAGGTCTCCTCCGCGCACCACGCCCAGTACCACCGCGCCGTTGCGCCCCCCCGGGCGCGGAGCGCCCGCCCTCTCCCCGCCTCTCAGGCCACGGCCCCCCACGCGGCCGTCCGCGCGCGCCGACCGTCGCCCGCCCGCGCTCTCGACTGCAGGCCTACCTGCGGTGGGGCGGAGCGCTCCTGGAGATCGCGACGATGATGCCTCCGCCCGAGGCTGCGCGCGCTCTGGCGGACAGCCGGTCCAAGGTGGAGCGCTGCCTGGAGCTCGACCCGAACAAGCACCAGGCGCACTGGGTCCTCGCGAACAACTTCGCAACTGAGGCCCTCAATTCCAGCGACGAGGGCGAGGCGGAGCGCCTCTTCGCGAAGGCCTCGCAGGGGTTCAACCGTGCCGTCGAGCTCGACCCTGAGAACGAGGTGTACAAGAAGAGCGCGCAGATGCAGGAGGGCGCGATGGCCATCTGGAAGGAGATGCACTCCATGGGCGGCCTCGGGGCTCTCGCCGGCGGCGGGCCGCGCGGCGGCCCCGCGCAGGCGAACGAAGGGTGCGCGCCCAGCGGCCGCGCAGGCCGGCCCGCGGCAGCGCTCCGCACCAGGCTGCCTCGCTGCGTCGCCGCGCGCGCGGCCGCCGCCGCGCGCCGCCGCGCCTCGCCTGTGCACCCACAGCCGCACCGCATGTCGCGTCGCGCCCCGGGCGGCTTTGTTTCGCGCTCCACCGCCGCGTCACGCGCGCCGCTCACGGAGCGAGGTCGTTCCGTGGCCGCAGGCGTCAAGGCCGGCGTTCTGGGCTTCCTGTGGGACTCATCCTTTTGGGTGGAGACGGTGGGCGGGTGGACGGGGGCCGCGGGCGCGATGTGCGCGGTCGCGCTGATCGCCGCCAACGCCGCCCCGCGCGTCCCGGCCCCGGCGTCGTGAGTCGGGCGCCCACACCCCCCGGATTCGAGGGGTGTGTTTCCTCAGAGCGGTCGTCTGAAGTCGCACCGGGCGCGACGTGGGCCCGCGGCGGCGCGAGAGGACGAGGAGGCGGCGTCGTGGCGCCGGCCGCGAGGGTCGCTCGCTGTGAGGCTGCACGCACTGCCGCGTTGATGTCATCGCGTGGTGTGTTGAATGTATCGCTCTGTGCCGCTCGTGTCGATTGCGAACAGCCCAGGTCGCGGTCAGTCGCCAGCGTGCAGGGAGAGCTCGGCGGGGACGGGGTTCTGCCCCCACGGCAGCCCTCGCGGCGGGACAACTGACGTGAGTGGAAGCAAGGAGGAACAACAGTCCCCGCGGGGTGTTTTCCGCGCCCTTCCGCGGGCCGATCGCTGCGGACGCACTCGGAGGCCTGAGCACTCGCGTGCGCGACGCAGGTGACGTTCCATGGGCGTAGGGCGAGCTTGGCCATGAGCTCTGGTGGTCGCCAGTCGCGCTGGGACGCCAAGGAAGCGGCGCCAGGCGCAGCACAGGCGACTGCTGCGAGCAAACCGTTAGATGGGTCGCAGCCGGCCCAGGTTGAGTCTGTGCGCGCGCAGCAGGGGCAGGCTGCGCACCCAGGTTTGGGGAGCCGAAATGCTCAAGATGCTGAAGCTGCGCGAGCTGGGACAGTCCAGGGTTCGAGCGCGTACGGGAACTTCAGATCGAGTGGATCCCGGGTCATAGAGCTAGCGGCGTCGGAACACGCGACAGGCGCCGACGCGAGCGCGCAGGAGGCTGGCGCGAGAGAGGACGTCGAGAGCCGCGTGCACGCGCAGATACTCGCTGCGAAGGAGCGCATTCGCGCGATGACGTCCGCGGTCAGCAAGGTCCGGGAGGTCGCGGCCGCGCAGCAAGCCGCGGGGCCGCAGTACGCACTCCCCGTGAGCACCGGGACGGAGCAGCGCGCGGCGCCGGGGAACCCGCCTGAGGGCGAATTCTGGTTGCCGCGCAACCAACAGATCGTGGAGAACCTCGACACATCGAAGTTGGAGCAAGCGTCCCTCGACAAACACATTCCCGCGGACAACAAAGGGTACATGATGCTGCAGATGGTGCGTGTCACTGGAAGGGCGTTCGCGCCTTCTGCGCTACGATCCCACGCCAGACACCCCGCTGTCTTCCTGCCGTGCTCCTGACGGGCGCGCGCGGGCCCTCGTCCCCCCCACCGTGCCCCTGACACGCCAGCGCAACGTTCGGTGCCCGGTTTCCGCAGATGGGCTGGCGCCCCGGCCGCGGTCTTGGCCGCGGCGGGTGCGGCAGGACCGAGCCCGTGCCGCTGGAGACCGAGGCGTATCGCCGCGGCCTCGGAAAGGCGACGATCGACTCAAAATACACGGCGGCGGAACACGTCTCGCGCGTGCTGCTGGAGAGCGAGCTCCAGGAGAACGAGACGGAGGAGCGGCGGGCGCAGCGGGCCGAGCGCGCGGCCGCGGAGGCCGTGGTGAAGGCCGACGTTGCGGAGGCGAAACAGACCTTCCATTGCGACGTATGCAACAAGACGTACGAGCGCGCGATGGAGTTCGACGAGCACCTGTCGTCGTACGCGCACCACCACAAGAAGCGCGACAAGGAGGTGCGCGCGCCCGCGGCGCTCGGCGAATGAAGCGATCGACGAATGAAAGCTATTCTCAATTGTCGTTTGCTTTCCTTGCATATCTGCTCGTCGGCGCGTGCACAGTGGGCTGTGCGCGCTGCTGCTGTGTGCAGACGCGCGAGGCGCAGCGGGTGCGCACCGCCGGGGCGCGAGAGGCCAAGCGGCGAGCAGAGGGTGAGCGGCAACAACGAGACCTCGCGCGACAGGCCGAGGCGGCGGCGGCGGCGGCGGCGGCGGCGGCAGCGGCGAAACAAGCGAGGGAGGCCGCTCCGGAACAGAAGGTCGCGCCGGTCGGGAGCCGCGGGGCGGTGGCGTTCAAGGTTGGAGGTCGCGGCACCGGCGGGGGCGGCCTGGGTGCGGCGGTGCGTGGGAGGGGCCTCTTGGGCCGCGGCCGCGGCATGTTGGCAGGGCGCGGGCCGGCGGCGGCGCCCGTGGCCGCGTTCGGCGGCGTGAGCTCATCGGACGACGATGGCTGATGCGCCAGTCGAGATTCGAGGTCTGTAACGTCTCTGATGAATCAAAGACGGGGCGTGAGGAGCCACGCTCGGAGATGTCCTCCCACGCCACGCGATAGCGCATCGCATGCAGGGACGCACGGGGTGGCGTACCCGCACACGCACATTGCAGAGTAGTAATTGACCACCCGCGCACGAAACGAAATGCGGGTGTGCTATCGTCGTGATCAAGGCGTCGACGGATCTCGTTCGCGTCACAGCGCGGGCCGTATTTATCTGTGGCCCCCAGCGGCCGTGCGCGCGAGCATTCAGCCGCGGAATCCAACCCAAAACTCCCCGTCAGGCCACAATACGGTCCTTGTAGTGCTCCATGTAGTCCTCCTCGATCGGGGCGTCGTGGTCCTCGATCGTCCGGCGCACGGTGTACGTCTCCACGCTCGCCACGTGCGCCATCATGTCCTCCGCTTTCTTATACATCCCCATGCACTCCTCCCGCACGTACCGCAAGTGCACCTCCTTCCCGAGCTCGCGGTACGCCCCCGCGAGGTGGTTGATGGCGTCCAGCGCCGAGAAGTCCATCAGCGACATCTCCCGGCAGTGGATCTCGATCATCGGCGGGTCGGTGCGCCGGTCGAAGTAGTCCTGGAAGCGCTTGGCCGACGCGAAGAACAGAGGGCCGGAGAACTCGTACACGGCGCGGACGACGCGGCCCTTGCCGTCGGTGAACTCCTCGCGCTTCAGGAGGCGGAGGTTCTGCCCGGACTTCCACGCGAACCCGAGGGCGCAGAGCACGATGCCGACGCCGACGCCGAGGGCCATGTTGGTGAAGATGACCATGAGCGTGACGACGACGATCGCGAGAACGTCGACGCGGTTGATCTTCTGGTGCCCCGCGGCGTAGTAGCGCTCGCGCCACTTGCGCGGGTGGATGGACAGCCAGATGAGCTTGAACGAGTGCCAGAAGAACGACTGGGTCGTCACGACCCACATGACGCCCGCGAGGGACGCGAGCGGGACGACGTTGATGAACTCGTACGCTGCGGGCACGGCGCGGCGCGGGCGGGACGTGAGCGGCGCGCAAGGCAGCGATGTTCGGCGCGGCGGTGTCGATATGTGTGTGTTGCGCGTGGGGGCGTGGGGGCGCACCGACGGTGTCGACGAGGAGGAGGAGGAGGAAGGCGACGAAGGTCGACAGGCGGCGGTACCCGCCCGACTGCAGGTTGACCATGCACTGGGCAATCATACCACACCCACCCATGCCGGCAAACATCCCGGCCACGACGTTGCTCGCGCCCTGGCTGAACACCTCGCGGTTGGAGTTGGTCCGCATGCTCGTGTACTCGTCCATGATCTGCTGCGTCATCAGCGTCTCCATCAGCCCGACCGCGGTCATCGTCAGCGCCGGCACGATGATGTTCGGCAGCTCGTCGAAGAACTGCGGCATGTCGCACTCCTGCCACGTGGTCTTGTACAGGTCGCCCGTGACCTTCGCGATGTCCCCGATCGACTTGGTGCGTCCGCCCGCCGGCCGCACGATGGCAAACTCCACCACGATGGCAACGACGATCGCCGCGAGCGACGCTGGGAACACGTTCAGGTACCGGCCGAACTTCTTGTTGCCGCAGAGGTACTTGTGGATGATCATCGTCACGACGACGACCGCGACGATGAACAGCATCCACCCCGCCTCGCTCGGCTCGACCCACGTGCGCCCGTCATCGAACACCTGGAAGCCTCCGAGCTGGAGGAGCCCGCGTCGCGAGGTCCCAGCGTCGGTCTCGCCCGGCACGAAACAGATGTCGTCGGGGATGTCCTGTGTGGCCTTGAACGCCCGGACCTGCGCGCACAGCGGGTGCTTTTGTTTCGGCGCGTTGTTGTTGCGCAAAAGGGGAGCGGGGCGGCCTGTGCGTGCCGGGGCTGGGTGGCCGGCGGTGTTCGGGAAGTGGGGGGAGGGTTCCGGGCGGACCTGTGCGAGCGCAATGATGACGGTGAGGCCGTTGACGAATCCGATCATGACGGGGTGGGGCACAAGCGTGATGAGCTTGCCGCCCCCGAAGGCCGAGATGGCCAGCTGGATGAACCCGAAGACGAGGACGGCGTAGAAGAGCGTCGGGACGCCGTGGTCCGCCACGACGTCCTTTGAAATGACCGCGATAGAGCCGGACGCAGCCTGTACGAGGCCCGGCCGGCCCCCCGTGACGACGCCCACGGCTGCGAGGATCACCGAGGTGTGGATAGCCACTGCGCAGCAACCACGGGCCCGGCGGCGCAGCGCTCAGAGGTCGCGATTGCGAGCAGCTGCCGCAAGATGCCATCGTGGCACGAAACAGGGTTCGCGCGGCGAATCGGCCGCCGGTTCAAGGCAGGTTACGGTCTCAGGAGGCGAACATTGCAGTGTGTGGGCGGGAACGCACTTGCGGGGGGCACTCCGGCGACGAGCGCGAACGCGACGACCTCCGGAAGCACAGAGAGGCCCACCGCCAGCCCGGCCAGGCTCTCTCGAGGAATGTCGCGCTTCGGGATGTACCAGTCGTTCCAGACGAGGTTCATCGCCTTCCCGTACAGGTCGGTCCTGCGGGAACACGCACGGCGCGGCGGTTGGCGTCCCGGAGCGCTCGCGCCGCGAAGCCGACCACGCGTGCCGCAGAGTGAGCACGGCCGTTCCCGTCCGCTGTGCCGCACCACCGGCGCGGCGCGCAGCTGCCGGCTGTCCGTACAGATACGAAGCAGCGCTGGGGGGCCTCGCGGCGCGTCGGGCGGCGCTCGCACCTGTGTTTGAAAGGGTTCTTCTCATCGCGCTCTTTTATGTAGGTCTCTCCGTCGCATAGAATGGTCTTCTCCGGCGCGGTGGGCAGCGTGTCCTCTCTCTCGAGGTCGACGCACACCTCTCCCGCGCCCGCCGCGGCCGGCACGTCCGTCGTGACCACGCCGCTGCTCTGGGAGCCGCTCCCGCGCTGGTGCTCTGCCCGCGCGCCGACGGGGGAGTCCGGCTGGGCCCCTGCGCGCGCGAGTAGGCGGCACAGGCAACGGATGTCGGCCAGGCGATGCAATCAGGCGCGGCAAGGGCGCGGAGGCGGCGCCGAGGGCCGCCTGGGCCCCAGGTCTTCTCGTCGCGGCCGTGGCGGCGCGCGGCCGACGTGGGTGCCGAGGTGTGCGCACCGTTCGCGTCTGCTTCGGCCCGGGGCTCCACGTCGCGGCCGCCGGTCGACATGGCTGCGCCCTCACTGGCCCTCCGCCCCTGTGCTGGTCCTAGTCCAAAGACTTCCGCCGCGCCGTCTCAGGCTGCTCGATGCGAGGCTCGACGTCGAGCGTGCGGGCTGAATTATTCGGAGTGCCGCGTTCCTTGCACGCGAGTGCCCCGGAGCGGCGCACGCGGCGCCCGTCGAGGCGGCCGAGGCGCAGTCGCCACTGGCCGTGGGTCCCACTCCCCCCGCTGGAACGGGCTCCCTCCGCCTGACTCAGGCGCGACGGGGGCGATGGCATCGACACTGCCAGCTGCCCTGACGCGCTCGTCGATACATTTCACGCACCGCGCAGCACTGCGGGCCCATTGTGACCAGTTGGCGTCTCGGGCCCGCTGACGACGCGTTTCGCGGGGTTCCTGGCCGAAGAACGAGCAGCGCGGCAACGGCGTGCCCTCGCACCGCCGGATGCGCCTCCAGGGCGCGTGTTCGTGCCGCTCTGGACTCGCACGCCCGTTGTGAGGGCGCGACACAGCGCCGCAGAGTATCTCCCGGTGTCTGCGCGCTCCCGCGCGTGCACGTGCCGGCGCGACCCCTCCGCCTCGCCGCAGACGCCTCGTGCGTCGTCGTGCCGCGCGGCAGCAGCAGCAGCTGAGATACTGAGCCAAGCGCACCGAAACAGACACGAAAGCAGGTCTTGAGACGTCACAGCATGCACTTCCAACATCTTGGTGCCGGAGCCGGCCTGGGCGCGTGGCGCACGCTCTACGCAAGCGCGCGGTTCGTCGCCTCGGAGAGCTCATCGCCCGACGGGCCGAACTTTCGCGATCCCAGCACCTGCTCTTCCAGCGACGACTCGTCCCATCCAGCACCGGCGATGAACTCCAGCGGCAGCTGGTCGCAGTCGCACACCTGCGCACGCACCGCCCACGCAAGCACGGAGCGCTCATGCCCCCGAACCGCCACGACGCGAGACAAAGAGCAGTGCACGAAGCACGAAGCACGCGCGCCGCCGGCTCGCAGGACGCGATTCGTTCCAGCGCGGCGCGGCCGGCTCAGGTCAGCAGGCAGCCGCGCGTCAGCGTGGCGCTGACGCCGTTCGCGCTGCCGCTGCGCGCATGAGTGCGCGAGTGCGTAAGTGCGTTCGCGCCTCGATCATGTTGCGGTCCGGGTCGTGGAAGAAGAGCTGCGTGACGAGGTAGGCTCCCTCGCGGACGATCTGCTTGACGTACCGCATGTCGAGCTGACTCAGGATATCTTCTACCTGGTGCAAGTGCATGTCGACCTGGAAGCTGGTGTGGTCTGACTTCGGAATGATCTCCGCAGGCCGCTCCGTCGGCTTGCCCTGAATCAAATGCAGCCCTGCGGCGCGGAGCAGGGGAGCGCGTGTGCGTCGCGAGGCGGCGTTTCGCTGTCAAGTTGCGAGCATGCGTGCGTGTCGAGTCTCGGCGGGCCGAGGGCGCAGCTGACCGGCGTGGTCTGAGCGAGCGGGTCGGCGACGAAGCTAGGTGTTGCGGCGGGCGTGTGCCGCGGCGCACGCGCCGAAGGTGTGCACGTTCCATGAGCTGGGCGCGCACCAACTCCGCAGCCGTGCAGCCAGGCGCCGTTGAAGTTGAACGACGAGGGCCGGACGACCTCCTTGAACCCGAGCACGCGCTGGTAGAAGTTCGCGGTCTTCCGCACGTCCGTGACCACGCGGCTGATGTGGTTGATGGCGCGTGCCTGCAACATCGGCGGCCGCGACGCCAGCGAGGTGCGGCCGTCGGATGACGCGTCCGACGGCAAGGCGGTCGCGATGTCGTCGCTGAAGCCGTCGAAGGCGCCCGTGCAGGCCGCGCAGGGCGGCTTGGAGGGGCTCCTTCGGTAGTCTTTGCTTGGGCTCGCCGACGAACAGTCTTCCTCGAGTGCGTCCAACCCGGAAAAGTCGACCGGCGCGTGGGGCGAGGGCTGCGGCTTGCCGCGCGGCAGCGAGACCGCCCGCGAAAGCGCGATCGTGCGCTGCGAGGAGGACGCGTTGGAAATGGTGCGCGCGCGCAGCAGCTGCTGTTGCTGCTTGCGCTCCCTGGGCCCGGCTAGTTTCGCCGCGACGATGGCCGCGAGCTGCTCCGGCGGGATCACGGTGACCTCATTGTGGTCCACGGAGGCGCGCGGGGCGAGCACGGCGCCGTGGCGCGCTGAGTCGTCCGAGAAGGCCCTCTGCACGAAACAGGTGGCCGCCCTCGCGGATCAACGGCGCGTTTCGCGGCAACGCGACGCGCGCCGGAGACGGGGCAATGTCGAGACCGCCGGCGCGCGCTCACGCCGTGCTGCGTGGCCGGGCGCGGCGGCGCGTGCGTGAGGGCGGTTGACGGCACGGGCCACGTCGGCGCTCGCGGCTTGTCGCGAACGCCTGGCGACGGGAGCTCGCGGCCCGGACGTTCGCACATCGCGAGGGCTCGCACGGGCGGGAAAGAGGGCGCGACGCGTACCTGTGCGACCGAGTCGGCGGGACCGGGCGCCATGCTGGTGGTTGGCGGCGCGTTCGAACGCGGCGGAGTCGCAGAATCGATGACGGGCCTCGCAGGGTGTGCTGTGTTGCGAGTGCGTCGTGGCAGGGGCGCTGCGCGCCCTCGACGCCCGCCCGGGGGCCGCTGTGTGGCGGGGAGGACTACTGGTGTCATGTGGCCCGCTGCGAGGCTTGAGAGGGGGTGTCTGCTGCGATTTCGTGCAGCGATGGTTGCCAGTTGACATGAAGTGTTTTTTCGGCCCATATGTCTGATTTTCTGTGGATGCTCGGTCGCGGGAGACGCTGTGTGGCACTGCAGTGTGCACAAGGAGGAGGATGTCCGCAGTGCGCCTGCCGCCGCGGCCGGGACCGTCTGCGGAGACGTCTGGGCGGCCGCAGGTGCGGTGCAGGCGACGCTTCGTCGCCGTCGATTCACGCGTTATACTTGCAGCAGTGCGAGGGGGGTGTGTGACCGGCGCCGGGCCCGCGGGGCGGCCGTTGCGGTCGCGACCTCGCTCACGGCCCAGTTCCTGTCGAACCAACGCGGAAGGCGCGGTCCCAGCGTCTCGCACCGCCGACAGACAGCCACATAGCTCCTGCGGACACACCAGACAGCCAGCGGCGGCGGCTCCCGGCCGCGCCGGGGCGGCTCGCGTCCCTTTATAGCGTCCCCATAGTTCAAGCGTGCTCTGGGACAGCCGGATTCGCCCGTTCGGCGACGCGCTAGCCCGGGCCGTGGCCCGTGCGTGTAGGCAGGAGCATGTCGGAGTCCAACGACGGCGCGGCGGCGGCAGCGCCCGCCGTTTCCGGCGTGGACGCGATGATAGCCATGGCAGCCGGCGGCGCTCCGGCCGAGGAGCCGTCTGGCGCCGCAGGGAGCGCGGAGACCGGGGACCAGGGCGGAGACGTGGCGCCCGCACGGCCAGAAGCCGAGGGGTCCGGCGGCTCGGGGTCGGTCAGGAAGGAGCTGTCGCGCGAGGAGAGCCTGAAGATCGCGGCGGTCGCGGCGCCGTCGGAAACGATGGTCAGCAAGGCCTCGCGGCCGGAGCACAAGTCGGTGGCGTCGCTGGGCAGCGTGCAGGAGCCCGGGGCGCCCGGGGCCGGGATGGAGCAGAGCTCGCTGGTGTCCGACGTGCAGATGGACGCGTCGCAGGGGCCGGGCGCGGTGAAGATGCCGCGCTATGCCATGCCGAACATGAGCCACGCCCTCCCGCAGTTCTTCGGGCGAGAGGGCGAGCAGATCCAGCTGGCGTTCCACACGGGCAACTACAACGCGATTGCGGACCTGCCGGACAAGCTCGAGCACCTCGCGGTGCTGAACGCGAAGAAGGAGGTCCTCGCGCAGGTGGGCCGGCGCTCCGCGGCGAGTGCATGCTGGCCGCGCGCCGCGCCCCTGCGCGCCCCTCGCGACGGCTCCGCGCTCCCGTTCCAACGAAATGGACGACAAACGGCGCTGCGCAGGTGCGGAGGACGATTGTACCGGCCCGGGAGGACGGGAAGCTGCCGTCTCAGGTGAAGGCCACTACGCAGCAGGGCACGTTTCGTGAGTTCGAGTACATTCCGACGCCGTACGAGCCGCCGGCTACGTCGACGGCGGACATCCGGAAGCCCGACCCGGAGAAGCTGAAGAAGATCGCGGACGGGAAGGCGTTCGTAACGTCGGGTCGCATTGGTCTGCGTTTGTTCCACGAAGACATGTTTAAGAACAAGAAGGACTACAGCTACCCGTACCTGGGCGGGGAGTACAACCAGGCGGACGAGGACGAGCTCCTCGAGTCGTTCGTCTCGCGCTCGCGCATCAGCTACGGCGCGTTCGTGCCGTCGGGCGTCGGAGCCACCGCTGGCGACCCCGGAGGTGCGCCGCGGAGCTGTCGACCGGGCCCGTCGCAGACTGTGCCGCGGTGTATCTGTTTGGCCGTGCGGTCTCCGTTGACCCGTCCCTTGCGTGCCGGATCTCCCGCAACAACGATTCTGCTGTTGGGGGCCGATCGGGCGCGCAAGGGACGAATGGCCGGGGACGTCGCGCACGGCCAGATACAGTGGGAGAAACAGTCGGAATCGGCGCCACAGATTCGCTCCCACGTCGCCCATCGCGCCCGCCTGCAGCCATCGTTGTTTCGACTCTCTCACGCCCCGCCCCGCCCCCGCGCGCCGCAGAGTCGGCGCCCACGCGCAAGATGTTGCCCATGATGCTCGGCGCGCTGCGCAACAGCCTCGTGTCGGACTGGCCCGACACGTCCTTCGACCTCCTGCTCGACTCCAACGGCTGCCTCGTCGCGCGGTTCGACCTGGCGACCGTGGACAACCGCGACAGCCTCCAGGCGTACATGAACCTCGCGCTCAAGCACAACGGCGTGCTCACGTCGTACCGCCTGTCCAAGGTGCCGGAGTACTGGGGCCTCGAGCGCGAGCCCGGGTGGGTGGACTTCACAATACGCCCCCCCTGGGTCAGGAACAGCGCCATGGGGCAGGCCTTCCTGGTCATGCACCCGGAGTTCACGCAGGCGCAGGCGGCCGCGTTCACCCGGGCCTGGGGGTCGCAGCACTCGTCGCTCGAGTACCTGTCGCAAGCGGACAGCGAGATCGGCGCCCGGGCGTCGGTCGCCGGGGCGACCAGCAGCCGGGTGACGTCGTCGTAGCGTGGCCGGGGCGCCGGGCTGCGAGCCGCGGCCGCTGCCTGTGAGCGCACGTGTTGCGTTTTGGGCGTCATGGTGATTGTGGGGCGGTGGTGCGCGCTTGCGGGCGTGTGCGTAGGAGGCGTGCGTGTGGTCGTGTGGGGGGCGGTTGGGTCGCGGGGACGCTGAGGTCGGGCGCCGGGGGAGTTGCTGTGTGATGTGGGGGGGGTGGAGGGCCCGTGGGGGCCCGGGATCGAGAGTGCGCGGCGCTCGCGTGGCGTGCAGTGCTGGAGCGTGCGCGAGGGACTGTTCGCTGCGTAGTTTGACGGGGTTCGTGTGTCGCTAGCTGCCGCTTAGTCTGCTTCCCGCCAACGTAGGAATCGGTCGGCCACCATGGCCGTCGCGGTCAAGTCCACCCCGCGCGTCAACGCAGGTGCGAGAATATGCGCCCTCTCGATTCCGCCGCGCGAGTTCCGCCGACAGAGCGCCCCGGCGCGCGACGCGCGGCCTTCCCCGCGCTTCGCCTCCGTTCCGAAATGGCCGCTTATGCCGGGCAGCGAACACGATGATATCCTCGAGCACCGCTCCTCAGCAGCTGAAACCGCCCGTCCGGGCGCATTCCAAGGCCGAAGGGCCGCGTCCGGTGCCCCGCGGGCGCCCTAGTGCTCTCAGCGCGCTGTATGCTGCGCTCCTGCGCGCTCCGGCTGCGCCGCTTTCGTCGACCTGAGCGCGCCCCCCGCACCGTCGCGCAGCCTTGATGCCGCAGTTCAACGGGAAGCAGGTCACGCTGGTCGGGAAGGTCCTCCAGCAGAATCCTTTGATAATACAGACCTCGGACGGGGACCAAGTCGAGGTTGCGACCAACAACACGACCCCCATCCACAACCAGGTCATCGAGGTCGTCGGGACCGTCTCCGGACACAGAAGCATGACGGTGCGCCCCTCCTCGCAGCCAGCATTCGCACACCCTCCTCGTGCGCAGCGCGGGGCCTCCGTCCCCTCCCACGGGCCGTCCCGCCTCCCAGGCGCCCGCGCGATGCAGTACAGCTGCTCTCAGGCTCGGTCGCACCGCGTTCCGCCGTTCTGCGTGCGTTTCCGTCCCCGTTCGCGCCCCGGTGCCCAACTGACGCGGCGGGCTGGTGCGCGCGGCGCAGGAGATCTCTCGGACGAACTTCGCGGACGGGTTCGACCTGGACACGTACGACAAGATGGTCAACCTCTACAACAGCCAGAACTACGCGGCGATGATGCGCTGAGCAGGCGGCCGGCGCAACAACACGTCTGCGCCCGCGCCGAGGGCGTCGCGCCGCCGCATCGGCGCAGGGGCAGGTTTCGCGGGAGACGGGCGCGGTCCGCGCACAGCCAGCTCGGCAGCGGCCTGCGACGGCGCAGCGCTCGTCACGTGAAAAAAAAAAAGCAACACTGACATGACACCCCCCGGGGCGTGTAACCCCCGATGGATCGCAGTCACACGCGCCCCGCAGGCGCTCCCTCGTGCAGCGTGCTGGGCGCGCGTCGCGCGAGTGCGGCCGCGTAGCTCTTCTTCGCGGTAGAACTGCTGCAGTACTGGACCCTGTTACTCGTCGTCCGACTCGAACTTGAACGAGTTCGACCCCACGTCGATCGTCCCGCACATGTAGTTCTTCCGCTTGTGCTTGTTCTTCTCCCGCGTGAACCCCTGCACGCGACAACCAGCCCGCGTCAGCCCCAAGACACACCCCCAACATCCACGCGCGCCAACGGCCCCGCCTGGCCCGCGCGAACTCACCTTGCCGCGCGTCACGCCGAGCTTCGCCTGCGCCTTCGCGCCGAACCCGTCGTTCCCGAAGTTCCCTTCATACGAGTTGTCCCACGCCCCCTTCTTGTCCAACCACGCGCTCGGGTCAACCCTGCAACAACACACCCCCGCGCGCCGTGCAACGTGGGCCGCGTGATGCAAGACGCCGGCCGCGCGCCGCTGGGAAGGCGGGCAGCGTCGTCGTCGGGCGGGGCTGTCGCGTGTGCAGCGTCGCGTGGTGTCGCTTGCCTTTGGAAGCGGCCTGCACTCGTCGGGCGCTTCTCGGACTTGGGCTTCTTGGCGGAGTCGTCGCCGGACGGCACGCTCGCGTCGGTCTGCGGGGGCGCGCGTGCGGGGCGCGGAGACACCGGTGAGCGCGGAAAAGACATTGAGGAAACATGGTTCGTAGCCGCAACGAGGTGGGGGCTGCTGGCGCACCTGCGGAGCCTCGGCTGCGACGTCGGCTTCCACCTTGGACTTGTCCTTCTTCTTCTCCTTCTTCTCTTTCTTCTCCTTCTTCGGCTTCTTGTCCTTTGTGTCTGCAGGAGGGGCCTCCGCCGCCTGCTGCACCGCAGCGACCTTCTTCTCCTTCTTCTTCTCCTTCCTCGCCTTCTTCTCTACCTGCTCGCGACAGCACGCGCAGCCGAGGGCCTCTTTCGCGGCCCGCGCGCACGCGGAGGACGCATCCCTTGCCACCGTGTGCTCATCAGCCGCCGCGCATTGCCGGGAAATGCCGACGGCGCGGGCGCGAATGCGCGCTCGAGGAGCATGTGTGCGCCATGAACGACACGTTCCGTGCACGGAGACGCGTTCGAAGGGCCGCGGGGCGCCGGTGTCGGGCACCGCCGCACGCAATTCCATTGCGCACCTTTACCCCGGCATCTTTGGACACAGAGAGGCCGTTCTTCTCCTTCTTCTCCTTCTTCTCCTTCTTCTCCTTCTTCTCCTTGCCCTTGGAGCCCATTTTTCGCTATATCACCAAAGGACCTCGCGCCGCCACCTCTCGAATGACTGCGGGAGATTCCACGCCGGCACCCGCTCGCTCGCGGAAACAACTGCCGCCCCCCGACAGCGCTCCGGTGCCCCAGACTCGCAAGGCGCCGCAGCCGCCGCTCCCAAAGGAAACGCGGCGCGCCGGAACCCGCAAACACAACACCCCTCCCCCCCACACAAACATGGCATCACGGCATCAGCACGCGGACGCACGCCACCGCCCACGCTCCACGCCCCCCTCATAGGCACCGCCGCCCGCGGCCCACCGCGGCACGCAAGCGCTCGCCGCCGACCACCGCAACACACCTCTTTTTTACTCCCCCCTTCGCTTGGCACAACAACCCACGCGGCCGGGCACAACAACTCATTCGCCGCCTCACACGTACCCAGCCCGCCCCCGCGCCTACCCCTGCGGCGACCCCACGCCCCCGCCGTGCCCGCTGTCCCCCGCCGCGCTCGCCAGGCTCAGCGTGCTCGCAGCGTTTCTCTGCAGCTGCTTCCGAACCAGCCGCGAATACGCGCCCCCCTTCGCAACCAGGCTCTCGTGCGTGCCCTGCTCGACCATCTCCCCGTCCCGCACCACCACGATCCGGTCCGCGTCCTGCACGGTCGACAGCCGGTGCGCGATCACCACCACCGTCACGCCCGCGCGCCGCATCAGGCGGTCCAGCGCCTCCTGCACGATCGTCTCCGACTCGGTGTCCAGCGCAGACGTCGCCTCGTCCAGCAGCAGCACGCGGGGCGCCCGCACGAGCGCGCGTGCGATGGCGATGCGCTGCTTCTGTCCCCCGCTCAACTGCACACCCTTCTCCCCGCAGTCCGAGTCGTACCCCTTCGGCATCCGCTGGATGAACTCGTGTGCGTTCGCGAGCCGCGCCGCCTCCTCGACCTCCTCCTGCGAAGGACACTCGTCGCCCTCGAGCCCAAACAGAATGTTTTCCTTGATCGTCCGTGCATACAACACCGGCTCCTGCCCCACCATCGCCACGCGCCGCTTCAGCCACTTCGGGCAGTACTCTCCGACGTCGCGCCCGTCGAACAGCACGCTGCCCTCCTGCGGCACGTAGTAGCGCTGGAGGAGCTTGACGATGCTGCTTTTGCCACCGCCGCTCGGCCCGACGAGCGCGACCGTCTCCCCGGCCTTGATCCGCAGCGACATGTGCGACAGCGCCGTCGACTCCGGCCGCGCGGGGTACCGCAGCGTCACGTCGCGGAGCTCTATGTCGCCCGCGAGGTGCTCGGGCTGGGCGTTGCCCGGCGGCGGCTCCTTCGGGTCCCTCGCGATCATCTCGAAGACCTTCTCCGCGGCCCCGACGGCGCCCGCGAGGCCGGAGAAGACGTCGCCCATCGCCTGGAAGTTGCTCGACAGCGTTTGTTGGAACAACATGAAGGACACGAGCATGCCGGCGCTGAGGTGGCCGCGGAGGACGAGCGCGCCGCCGTACGCGAGCGTGGCGGTCGTGACCAGCGCCGGCAGGAACGTGAACTGCGGCGGGCGACGGCACACGGCGGGGGAGCGATGTAGGCGCGTTGCACGGCGGGGACGGCCTGGCGGGCGCGAGCGCGTCCGGCGGGGGCGGGGAGCGTCGCACCATGACTGCGTAGAGCGAGTACGCGAGCGCCTCCTGCTCGCTGATGCGGAAGAACGCCGCGAGGCTGCGACCGTACGCCGCCTCCACGACGCTCTCTGCCGCGAACGACCGCACGGTCGTCATCGTCGCGATCGCCTCCTCGGCGATCGAGTTCGCGTTCGCGAGCTCCTCCTGCGTCCGCTTCGAGAGCTTGTGCAGGAAGTGCCCGTATACGCGCGACAAGACATAGGTGATGGGAATCATGTTGAACGTCAGGACGGACAGCCGCCAGGAGGAGTGCAGCATGAAGCCCAGCACCAGCAGCGCCTGGACGAGCGACCGCATGAAGATGTTGAGGTTCAGCCCGACTTGGTCCGCCATGGTGGTGGTATCCGCGCTGAGGCGGGACGTGATGTCGCCCGTGCGCGTCACGTCGAACCACCCGATCTCCTGCCGCATCACCGCGTGGAACAGCGACTTCCGCACGCGGACCTGGAGCCTGCGCACGCGTGCGAGCGGGGCGCGCGGAGATGGCGAGGGCGCGCGTGTGCGTGCGTGCGGAGCACGTGGCGACGGGCCGCGGAGAGAAGAGGTGCGCCGGCTCGGGCGCCGACGAGGCGGCGTCCGAGAAGGCAGGAAGACATCCGATTACGGAAGGAAGATTGCAAAACACAATTGAGCAGCAATGGCAGCCGCAGCGCTCGTCCTCGCGCTGTGTGCCCGCGGGCTTGCTCGCGAGCGGGGTCGCGTGCGCACCGGTAGACGCAGAGCGAGAAGAGCCCCCCGCGCGCGCCGGCAAACACCGCGGACAGCAGCGCCGTGCCAAGCAGCCACAGCAGCGTGCGGCTGAACGCGCCGCGGTCCGGCTCGATCGACGCGTAGTCGATCACCTGCCCCGTGAACATCGGGATCAGCGCCTGGCCCACCGCGGAGAGCGTTCCGAACACGAACGCCGTCAGCAGGATCCACACGTCCGGGCGCGACATCGCAGCCATGCCTCTGATCGTGTCCATCGCGGTCCGCTTCCCCTTCTTCTCGCCCTCGCCCTCCGCCTCCGCCCCGCTCTCCTCGTCCGCGCCGCTCCCCGCGGCCGCAACGACCGCGGTCGCTTCCGCAAGTTGCGCGCGCACCCACGCCGCACCGCACACGCTCGACGCGGCGACGAGGAACGCGGAGCCGATGACCCAGCCGGGCGCGACGTAGCTCGGTGGGTGCTGGAGCGGGTCCTCGAGGCCGCCCACGATGGCCGCGACCATGACCTTGATGCAGAGGGCTGTGAGTGTAGCGTAGTCGAGGACGGCCGCGGCGAGGCGGGCGAGCCTGGTGGTGCGCGCGAAGCGGTCTTGCTCGGACTCGTGGGACCGGGTGTCGCTCTCGTCGAGGACGTAGTGCGGCAGGGGGCTGTACTGGCCCGCTGCTGCCTCGCGGGCAGACCCGCGCGCCGACGCGTCCTGGGCGCCCGCGGCCGCGTCCGCGGCGATGTACGCGATGATCTCTCTGCGTGGGACGAAGGAGGGCCGGGGCGGACGGTGGGCGGGCGCGGGAGAGTGGGTCGCGCGTGGCACCATGAGTGCTCCCGCGGCGCGTGCAGGAGCCGCGGTGCGCCACAATGGCGCAACGGAGCCTCGGAGAGGTGGCTGGTGTGCGATTGGAGACGGTGTCGGGCTGGCGACGGGCCTCACCTAGAGCACATAAGCACCCACACTAGCAGCACAAGGTCTAACGCGGAATCGGCGATCGAGTACATCCCGAACCAGGCTCGCGCGAAGGCCGCCAGACTCCCAGCGTCCTTGAGCGACGGGCAGTGGCTCATCGGGACCATGGCGGTCAACGTCGTCGCGACCGCGCCCACCAGCGCCCCCATCCGCAGCAGGAATGACCGCTGCTCGGGCCCGGGAGGCTCGAACGCGCCGATCTTCATCTTGTAGAACGAAATTCAGGATATGGAGAAGGCGAAGATGCAAGAATCGCCCGACAACTCGGAGCGAGGACGCCAGACAGGACGAAGGCGGGTGCGCCTTTGCAAGTCTCCTCGCCAGTGTCTCTTAATTGCTGTCTATGCGCCACCACCGAGGGCGCGGATGCAGAGCCACCACGGTCCTCGCGCGGCCGTGAGCGCGTTTCTATCGACGCGGACCACGCTCGCCGCTGTGCCTCTGAACCTCAGCACGCTCGGCGCCCGCGACCGACGAAGCCGGCTCGACGCGACCGCTCCGCTCCGTTCGGCGCGGCTTGTCCTGGGCGAGACATCGCGCGCGAAGGCCGGCCCGAGCCTCAATGATGCGCGCCTGACGACCGCGTCAGTCGCACGGGTCCGTCACGACGCCGGACGCTCCGCCGCGCCCGTCCGGGCCGTTGGGCGCCCGAGCGAGCCGTCCTTGCAGCATCTTGCGCGCGAGCGACCGCACGCCGCGGCCCCTGAGCATCCCTCGCGGACGAACAGCCGTTCGAACCCCACGGCAAAGGCGGAGCACGCGCGCTTACTGCTGCGCTGGGCGCGTCGACCCGCCGGTGCATGGACGCCGAGAACGGCACAAATCGTGTCGACGAGAAGTACCAGCGCGAGGTCGCGAGGGCGCTGAGGCGTCGAAAGGGGACCCGCGTCGAAACAGGCCGCAGGACTGCGCCTCCCGTCGCAGCCCGCAGGAGGCACCCCGCGGCGGTCGGAGCTTCCCAGCCGGTCAGGGACGCCCAGGAGACCCCTCAAGCCTTCCGCGAGCGCCTTGAAGACGCCCTCGCGGCCGCTGAGCGCCTCCCAAAAGGGCTCTACGCACGCTCCCGGACACGGTGCCTACGGAAGGCGCTGGAGCTCCTGGAGGCCCCCGCGCGCACCGAGGCGGAGGACGAGGAACTGACATCCCTGCTGAGGCGCCTGAATCTCTAGGACGGACCCATCCGGTCGCCCCGCGCCTTGCGTTGTTGCCTGACCTTGAAGGTGGCCACGTTGCAGCAGGCGCGCCGTGGAGTCCAGACCCGAGCGGCGCGTCGCCACACCGCCGCGACTAGTCCACCGCGACGCTCGCCGCGCTCCTACCTAGCCGGGCCGCCGTCGCTGGCAGCCAGAGCGGGGCACTGCTCCACAGCACCTGCTGGAGCCACTCGCGCCGACGCGAGGACCGCTCCGGGCCGTCCGTCGCCGCCTGAGCCTCGGGAGAGTCCAGGACATTCCCGCGCCGCCGTTGGCGCTCCGGACGTGAAGCACCGCGGACGCTACGGACCAATGCTGCTACGAAGCGCCCACCTCAAGGCTGCGTTCGCTGCAGCTCTCCTTCCGTTCCTGCTCGCCGGCGTGATCATCGTTTGCACGGCGGACAGCGTGCACGCAGCCGCGGCTGACACCCCCATGACCGGTGAGCGCCCCACCGGCCCGCACCCTACCTGCAAGGGGCACTGGCGCTGCGCGGGCACCGTGGCCGTCCCGATCGCTCTCGGCCGCCCCGCCGCTTCCCACACGTCGGAAAGATCGAGCACGGCTGCGCACCGCCATCGGCGGCCGCGCGCGCGTGCGTACTCGGCCTGCTTGGGGCGCCGCCTGTCTAGGAGGCGCCGTGCGCGCCGCACACGCGGCGAAAACCGCGCGCGTTGGCCGCGAACTGACCACGTCGAACTCGCGGGCGTCCCTGGCTGCAGAATCCCCGTCGGCGGGCAGCACTTCCTGGCTTCTCGCCTCGGCTAGGATGCTGGGCAAAGTCGCCGTGTTCGGGGGCAAGGCCCTCGTCGGGCTGTACGCCGTCGCCGCCGGCGCGATGTTCGTCTTCCAGCGCAAGCTGCTGGTGCGTGCCCGCCCGCTTCGCGCGCCCCCCGCCCCCCTCCGCGCACCACCGCCGTCGCGCCTCACAGGCCCCACGCCGCCCCGCCGCCGCAGTTCATCCCCGAGCCAGCCTGGAGCGACGACATCCTCCGCCGGTACTTCGGCGACCTCTCGTTCGAGGGCCTCGAAGACGTCAAAGTCCACACGCAGGACGGCAAGACCCTCCGCTGCGACTACTGGCCCGCCCCGGCCACCCCGCGCGGCCCCCGCAACGCGGCCCTCTCGGGCGTCACGCTCCTCATGTTCCACGGCAACGCCGGCAACCGCCAGCTCCGCCGCCCCTGGGTCCGAGAGCTCCGTTCCATCCTCGGCTGCGGCATCATGATGGTAGACTACCGCGGGTACGGCGGCAGCGAGGGCTCGCCGTCGCAGGCGGGCTTCTGCGCGGACGCGCGCGCGGCCGTGAAGTGGCTCCGCGCCCGGCTCGCCGACGACGCCCGAAAGGGGCTCGTGGCGCCGTCGCACAAGGTCGTGTACTACGGCGAGTCGATCGGGACGGGGGTGTCGACGTACCTGGCGTCGGTCGACGCGCCCGACGGCGTGATCCTGCACGCGCCGTTCTCGTCGGCGGTCGACGCGGCGGCGACGCTGAAGCCGATGCAAGTGTTTCCGATAAGGCTGTTGATGCGCGATCGGTTCCCGAGCACGACGTGGTGCAAGAAGTGGCCGAAGGAGATGCCGTCGCTCATCCTGCACGGCACCGCGGACGACCTCGTGCCGTTGCGCCTCGGACGGAAGCTGTTTGATGCCATCCCGGCGGAGAAGGGAATCAAGGCGATGGTGGAGATCGAGGGCGCAGGGCACAACGACGTGCCGGACTTCGGGCTGCAGTACTACCAGCCGATCATCCACTTCCTGTCGGAGAAGGTCGTTGGGCGCGGGTGACGCGCGGGGAGTTGATGCCTTGGCGGCGGAAACAGCGCCGCCGTATGTTGTTGTTTGTTCGCTGACTCAAGTCGGCCTGGTGGTGTGATTCGCCGGCTCGGTAGGATGCGCATGTCGATCGGGGTCACATGGCGATCGGCGTCGTGCTTGACCGCACACGTGGTCTGTCCTGTTTGCTGCGTGCGTCTCGCCTGCGGTCGCTCAAGCATCCATGCGGTGGGGACGCCTATAAGCCAGCCGAATATCGAAAAAATCACCATGAAATTCGTAGGCCGGGAGGAATGTAGACTGTGCAAGACGGCATGTGCCCCCGCGACGCGAGAGAGGTGCTCGTGCTGCCAGGCGACGGCGTGACCGCCGTCGACGTCCAGTGCGCGATAACATGGGCGCGTACGACGCGTTCCCAGCCTCACGCCCCCCCAGAACTCCATTCTACATCGTTGTTCTACCTCTCTTCACTCCCCCCCCTCCTCCCCCTCCAACTGCTCCTCCCGCTCCATCCGCTCCAGCACGACCTCCAGCTCGTCCGTCCGCACCTTCACCCCCACGCGTCGCATCAGCGCGATCAGCCGCCCCGCGTCCCGCGCCCCCTCCCGCCCCGACCCCACCACCGCGCGCACACCTTCCATCCACAGCGCCTTGCTCCACGGACACCGGCTCACCCCGCGCATCAGCGCCCGCTTCGCACCCTCGCCGTCCCCGCGCCGCACCTGCGCCCACACCAGCGCCGCCCACAGCGCCGGGTCGCCCCCGCCGTCCACCCCGCGCACCGCGCGCTCCAACGCCCGCACCTCCCGCGGCGCCCCGCGACGCTCCCGCGCAGCCGCGACCGCGAGCGCGCGCCCGAGGAGGCCGTCGCGCGCGGACGCGTGCCCGTCCGGCGCGTCCTCCGCCGCAGCATCGACAGCGGCGCCGATCGCCGCCAGCGGCACGTCGCACGCGTGCAGCAACGACACGATGCGGCTGTTGTCCGGGAAGGCCTGGGCTGCGCGGAGCACCGCGATGCGCGCGTGCGGCGCTGGGCTCCCGGACACGCAGGCCGCGGCACCGGTCCAGAGCGAAAGAAGAAGCTCCGCGCCTGTCGCGGGACTCGCTGGCGGCGTCGCGGGCAGGCAGCCGCGCGGGCACAGGGCCAGCGTTGCCGCGGGCGCGCTCTGTGCGGTGGCCGTCGCGGCGTGCTGTATCGTGGCCGCTGCGCGGCCGTGGTCGCCCGTCAGAGCGTCGTGCAGCGCTGCGAGCGCGATCCAGGAGGCGGCGCCGACGGCGTGCTTGGCGTGCGCTGGCTGGCTGCGCAGCGTCTCGATCGCGGCGCCCAGGGACGCCCGGAGGCCCGCTGCCGTCGCGCGCGCCTCGGCGTCCGCGGGCGCGCGGCCGACGCCTGGGAACCGCGCCAGTCGGGAAAGGATGTCGAAGACCTGGTGTCTCGAGTGCCGTTCGCTCGCTGGCGTCTCGATCAGCTCGAGCATCGCGGCCTGCATGCACACGATCGCCGCGTCCCACCGCGCCACGCCGGCGCCCGGGCCTTCCCCCGCCGCGGCCGCAGCTCGCTCCACGACGGACAGCGCAACGTCCAACGCCCGCGCACGCTTCTCACGATCCGCGCGCCCGGACCGCGCCTGCGCCGCCGCCCAGCCCCACCAGATCCCCGCCGCGCCCGCAAGCGTCTCTTCTGCCAGCAAGGCTTGCGCCACGCCGCCGTTTCGCTTGGCCCCGAATGGACAGGTCTTCTCGGCCAGGCTCCACGCCCACAGCGGCGCAGCGGCCCCGACGAACGCGTCGCCCCGTTGCACAGCGTCACGCGCGCGGAGGACGCCGCATACGGGCGCGTCCGCCGCCGGGAGGTTACTCAAGAGAAGTGCGTGCTGCAAGATGGGGTTTGATGGTTCCGAAATCGCGAGCATCCGCACCGCGCGGGCCAGCCACGCGCGCCGCGCGCCGCACGACGCCCATGCGTGCGGCTCCGCCGGCGCACCGCCGCTCGCCGCGCGTGCAACCACCGAAGGCACGCCCTCCGTTGCATCGCACGTAGGCGCGCCGAGCACCGCCATCGCGAGGGACGCCGCCCGCCGGGCGTGCTCCCGCGACACGAATGTGTGCAGCACGCCCGCAACGTCCTCGTAACGCACGTCCGCCAGGTCGTCCGCGCGCCCCGCCGCCCCCGCGCCCCTCTCCGCCTCGAGCTCCAGCCAGCGCAGCAGGTCGTCGCGGTTGAGGCGCTCCGCTTCCCTCTCGGCTTCGTCTTCGAGCTGCACGACGACGTAAACGAACGACCGCGCGAGTCGAAGCGGTGCCCCGGCATTCCATAAACAAACAAAAAATCGAGACAACATTATGGGTAATCGTTACTGTGTCAGGCGCTGGCACGCACCTGTGCGCGGAGCTGCTCGTCCGCTGCTGCGTCGAGCATGTCGTACAGACCATCGCCGTCGTCGCCTGCCCCCTGCTCGCCATCCTCGCCCTCGCCTTCACTCCCCCCCTGCGCGATGTCCGGCTCCTGTTGTACCCCGGACACCCCCCGTATCCGCTCCACCTCCTTCGCAACCCTCTCGACCACGTCGCTCACGTCCATCCAGCCCTGCTCCGCCGCTGGCGCGGCCGGGGGGGGCGGCGGGAACGGCGGAGGGGGAGGATATTCCTGCTCTGACGTCAGGGCAGTCTCCCAGACCCCCCACCCGCTGCGATCAGCGTCTCCGGCGCGTGGGGCTCCGGACTGGAAGAACCGCCGGAACTGCGCGCGCTTGTCGGCCTCCGTCGCGTGGGGGGGCATCATGGGGGGGAGTGCACAATAGTCCACCACGGCGCTCGCGGTGGCGCGGGCGCGCTCGTCGTGCCCGGCCTCGACGTCCAGCGCCACGATACCCGCCACGAGCGCCGCCATCACCGCTTCGATCGCGAGGACCTCCCGCGGCGGCGCCGCCAACTCGCCCCATGCTGCGACGGCAGCACGCAGCACCTCGGGGCCGCACACGCGGTCCCGCGCCACTGCCGCGCGCGCCAGAAGGTCCATCATCTCCGCACGGTGGTCCTCGAGCGCGAAGCCCGAGATCCCCGCGCGCGTGCGCAGCCAGGCGAGGTATTTTGCGTGCATGTCAGACGAGCCCGGAAAGTCCCCCAGGGCCCCGCGCCAGCGCTCCCGGACGTCCGCGAACGGCTCGATCACCTCGAGCGCCGATATGAGCTCGATCGCGAGGCGCTCGCTGCGCGGCAGCGCGACGAGGGCTTTCCGCAACACTGACGCGCGGCGCTCCGCGGACGTCAGCCGAGCAACGCCCCGCGCGTGCGGCTGCAGGACCCGCGCCGCGCGCTCCTGCAGGCTCGCGAGTTGCAGCCACGCGGACTCGTCACCCGGGTGCTGCGCGAGGTGCTGGTTGAGGGTGCGCGTGCGCGCTAGCACAGCGTCCGCCCACGTCGTCTCGTCCCTCTCCTGCAGCGCAACGACACGGACTCATCTTGTACGCTCAAGCAAGAGCGATGCAGAGCCAGCACCCGAAGTTTTCGCACGGCCGCTGCCATCCATCCTGAAACAACGAAGCAGACACAATTGGAAAATCCCAATCTTCGTCGCGCATGCACCTCGTCGTCTGCCGGACCGGCCCCAGCGGGCACGTCCGCGGGCTTCGAGCTCGTCGCGTCCACGACGATCGTCCAGCCCTCCTGCTTCAGCTTCGCAAGCCTCGCCTCCTCTGCACGCGCTCGCCGCCGCTGCTCCGCCAGCCGCCGCCCGCGCCACCCGCGGCCCTCCACGACCAGCTCGAGCTTGTCCGACGCATCGCACGCCCCTCCGGCGCCCGATACACCCCCCCTTGACACCATCGAGAGCGACAGCGGCCCGTACTTGTACCGCGTCGAGTCACTGGAGGAAACTGAGAGTCCCCCGGGGGACACCATCGCCGCCACGTCGTCCCCAGCGGCGGCCGATGTCCCAACGATCCCCCACAGCACGTTCGCACGTCGCGTCGGGTGGTCCCAGAGCATCAGGCGTGGTTCCGCTGCGCCCGCAGCGCCGTGCCACGCACGGACGCACCGGAAGCAGAAGTACCGCCCGGTGCCCTTGCGCTGCCTCGCGCCCTCCGGCATCACCTCGCTGTCGCCCTCCCCGCCCCAAACGAGCGGCCGGTGCCCCCCGAGCGGGCCAAACGTCAACGCTGGCCCGAAGGCTGCTCTTTGCCCGGGCACGGCTTCCGGGGACCCCAGCGCCGGTACACGCAAGGCGGAGAACGCGGGCGTCTCGGAGTTGAGCGGCCGGCCGTGGAACAGGGCCTCCCGGTCCTTGTTTCGGTCCTCCCGTGCATTGCCGTCAGGGCCCGTGGCGCCGATCAGGTGGCCCGCGGTGCCCATGCGCTCGCCCAGCAGCGCGCTCGCGACATCCATGTAGCCGCCTGTGCCCACGCGCGCCGCGCCGCCGCCGGGCGCGGGGGCTGCGCGCGCCGGGCTGCGGCGAAGCTTTTTGCGGTCACGTGGGCTCCGGGAACGCGATCTTCGGCGGCGGTGCTTGTGGTGCTTCGTCCCGCCCGAGTCTCTGCAGGGGACGCGGGCCGTTTCGGTGTGCCGTTCGGCGAGACGCGTGCCATGTGTGCAGGCGAAAGAACCAAGGCAGGAAGAATCCCCGCTGCGGACCTGGTATCTTCGCCTTTGCGACCGCGGCGCGCGGTCTCGTCGCCACGAGCGTGCGCTCGTTCGGTGGCGGGGCCGCTTTCGTCGCTCGAGCTGTCGCTGAAGAGCTCGGCTGCATGGGTGCGCACGAGGCTCGCGCCCTGCGGTGCCCGCTCCCGCTCGAACGCCGCGGGATCGAAGCTGGTGAACCCGCCCACGGCCTGCTTGGGCCGCGCGTCTGCACGCGCGTCACGGGGCACAACGCGTGAGAACCAGCCCGCAGCGACTCTCTCGTGCACCAGCGCGCGAGAAGCAGCGCAGCGACGACTTATACAAGGAACACGTGTCAAGGATGGAATCTCACCTTCCTCCTCGTCCATCGGAACGCCGTTTAAACGCGCGTCAGCGGCCGCATTGCGCCTTCGTGGGAGCGAGCACACTCAACAGCACCACGACGTCATCATACCGCTTCGAACAGTACGCTGCAACGACGACGTACTCAGTGAGTGCTCTGCTCCGCCGCCCTGCCCGGCCTTCGATCCCAAGCGCCGGAGGGGACACCCAGTACAACACTGGTGCAACTGTGGGCCCTGCGTCGCTTGGAGCGGGGGGCGACGAGGCCGCGTGACGGCGCAGTACGCAGGCATATTCGGCCGAGCTTCTTGCGCGGTCACTAGTCTGAAGGACAGCACACTGCGAGCGGAGGCTGGTTGAGTGGACGATGACCTTGGCAAGAGTGCAGGCAAGGGCGTCGCTTCGTGGCACGCATCCCGCGCGCGATTTGTCCTGCTCGACGCTGAACTCTGTAGCGATATCAAGAGTCTCCGGGGCTCGTTCGGGCTCAATCATGCTCGGAGGCGCTGTTTCCGGCGAGTGAAGCAGTACTCTGCACCATTTGCGACCCTGGCGGTCTCCAGGGGGCCGCTCGACGTGCTTTGAACGGCTTCCCCGGGGAAACTATCTCCATTTGACCTGTGCAAGCGCGCTGACTCGCGTGCGCGGCGCCTCGAAGGCGCTCGGCCGTTGAACGGGCATGTGCATGACCGAGCCCTCCGGCACTCCGGGAAGCGTCCGAAACGCCCCTCCCTCCCACAGCACGCGGCAGCATGATGCAGCGCAACGCCCCTGCGACCGCACACGCGCAACGCACGCCCCGGTTCCCGCGCCACGGCCTCGCCAGCAGAGCAGTGCGCACGGCACTGCGCACGGCCCACGGGCCCGTACGCGCACCCCGCGCCCAATCTCACCCCCTCTACCTCCCGCCTGTGCTCTCCAGGCATGACTCCGTCCGTGAAACCCGTCTGAGCCACCGGAGAGCGCTCTGAGGGCGTCATGAGCGGCGCTCCCAGCGGCGATGCGGGCCCCTCGGAGCCTGCGGGGCCCGGCCCGAAGGTCGAGGCCGCGCGCTTCATCCGGGACGAAGTTCCGCAGAAGCCGCTCGAGCCCGCGGAGGCCAGGGCCGCGCAGGGCCAGACAGCGGAGTGGAGAGACCAACTCAACGCCGAGCCCCTCTTCACACGCACGCTAGGGAAGCGGGCGCCGCACGCGCCGGACGATGACGCGCAGGAGGATGCAGCGCAGACCTCGAGGGTGCGCCCCGGCCCCGGAAACCCCCCCGTCCGGCCTCCCGCAGACGGGACGCGCGCGTGGTGTGTTGCACGCGCCATGGGAGCATGCGCGTCCTCTCACGGCGAGCTCCGCGCGTCTCCGCTGCCGTCCGCGCAGGAGGCTGCGAAGGGATCCCCGCACCGCCTCCTCGCGGCGCGCCCGGCGGCCGAGGAGTCCCTGATGGTGCGCACGGCCCGGGACGAGGAGGAGGGCTCGGAGCACCCAGTCTACTCGATGGCCGACCACCCCCTCAGGGACATCCGGGACGCGGCGCCGGACGGCGGACAGGCCGTGGTGCAGGACGACGGCTTCAGGCCGGACGCGGTGCTGCAGCGCCTGGACTCGGCGCTCGGGCAGGGCGCGGTGAACGAGACTATGGACATTCCGCTCGACTTCGTGACAACGAACCGCGGAGGTGCGAGGCCGCGGTCGCCCAATAGACGCTCACGCATAGTGTCCTGCGTTTCGCGTCGTTGTCGCCGTGTTTCGCGGCCCGCAGGAGCGCGTGTGCGCCGCGATGTTGACGCAAGCTCCGTCTCCGGGCCGCGCTGGCGCAGGCTCCGTGTTTCCGATGGGTTACTTCGGGCGGCGCGGAGAGGACGCGATCCGCCGCACGATGGGCCAGCTCCGGCACAAGATGACCGCGATCGGCGACCAGGTTGGCGGCCTCCTGCAGGACGCGCGCCACGAGGCCACGGCGCGCGCCCGGCGCGACAAAATCGCCATGGAGGCGCTCGGCGCGATGCTCGACCGCACGCAGGGCATGTACGTCGACTTCCGCACCGACATGCGCGCCAGCGGGCCCCGCGAAGTGTCGGTGTCCAAGCGCCCCGCGCCCGGCCCGCTCGGGGCCGTCTCGCGCGGCGTCGCGGCCGCGCTCGGCGGCACCGCCGCGCCCGGGGAGCGCGTTACCCACCACGAGTTCGCCGGAACGCTCCGGAGCGAGGGGGCGCAGCAGAAGCGCCCGCGCCGGCTCGATCCGCTCGCCGGGGAGACGACTGCGCTCACCGTCGTGCGCGAGGGCCAGGCGCCCGGCCGGCCGACCAGCGCGGGCGGCGCGCACGCGGCGATGGTATCCTCGATGCCGCCCGCGACGGACGCGGGGCGCCCCGGGTCGGCGCAGGGCGGCCGAGGCGCCCACGCGCACTCGCACGTCGACCGCTTGCACTGGGTGCGCGCGCTGGTGAGCGCGTCGGACCAGCCGCTGCGTTCGAGCGTCGGCGGCCGCAGCATGTCCACCGCGAAGTCTGCGACCACGAAGCAGCTCGGGTCGATGGCGATTGGGCAAGCCCGGTCCATGCCGCAGGACCAGGCCGTGCCGTCCGCGGTGCGCATGGCCGGGATGCAGCGCGGGCCGGCCGCGCAGCCGGCGCAGCGGGACGGCGCGGTCGCGCTCGGCGCGTGGCTGTCGGACATCATGGACGCGATGCAGCTCAAGGTCCACCGCAAGTGGTCGGCAGCGGCCGACACCCCCCCGGGGGTGTCCGTGGACGCCGCGCCCGAGACGCCGCTGATCGACGCGGCGGACGGCGTGCTCTACGTGTACTCGATCGCCGCGGACGAGCTCCGGCGGCAGGTGACGTCGGAGTGTCGGGAGCGGGGGGATCTCATGGGGGCACTCTGGGACCACACCTTCCGTCTGACGGAGCTCCGGGCCGCGATCCGGCACCAGGCGCAGATCGAGGCGCTCACGCAGGACTGTCGCCGGCGGCAGGCGGAGATCGACCGTTTGCAGGAGCTCCTGAAGGCGGCCGACAGTGTCCAGGAGTCGACGCGGGGGGACCACGACCACCAGGTGCACCAGATGATCACGGAGAACAGGAACATCGCGGCGAAGTACGTGGCGGAGAAGGGGCGCGCGAAGGGGCTCCAGGAGGACCTGGATGCGACGGAGGCGCGGCTGAAGGACGAGATTGCACGGCGGCTGAAGGTCGAGGGGGTGTTGGCCGGGTATGACAGGAAGGTGGCGCGCGCGGAGGACGCGGCGGCGGACCTGCGGGAGAAGCTCGCGGCGTCGGAGGCGCGCGCGAGCGACCTGGACGGGTCGCTGGACAAGTTGCGCTTCGAATTCGAGGAACTGTCGATCAAGTTCACTGCGGCGAGCGAGGACCTCGCGGACACGAAGGAGGAGCTCGCGAAGCAGCTGGAGAACCTGCGCGTGCAGCGGGACATGGCGGTGCGCGTGCAGCGGGACTTGGTGACGCGCGACGGCGAGCTAGCGATGACCAAGGACCACCTGCTCAAGGAGCGCGACCTGCACAAGGAGACGATGGCCGCGGTGGAGGCCGCCACGTGCGTGTCGCAGCCCGCCTGGTCGCAACGATGGTGCCGTGTCCAATCGCGATCCTCCGACTGATTCCCCCGCCACCTGCCCCCACCCCGCGCACTTCCCACCGCCCTCGCTCCGCGCTCCCCGCCCCCTGCTCACTCAACCAACGACGCCGCAACGTCCCTTCCCCCTCTGCAGCAAGGCGGTGCAATCAGCAAAGGACGAATCCTCCTCCCTCGGCGCGCAGCTCCAGAAGGAGATCGCGAACGCCCGCGAGAAGGACCAAATGCTGGAGCGCATGCGCGAGGAGCTCGAGCGGCGCGACAACGTCGCCAAGGAGCGCCGTGCGCAGCACAACCAGGACATTGCGGAGATGCAAGTCCTAGTGGACCGAGAGAGGTCGCGCGCGGACGGCGCCGAGTCCCTCGTGCGCGACCTCGACCAGAAGCGCCGGCTCCTGGAGTCGGACCTCGACGTGGCGCACCGCGAGCTCGAGAAGGAGCGCACGGAGGTGGCGCATTTGAGAGGGCAGTGCCGGCGGCTTCTGGAGACGCTCAACGTCGAGGCGTCGTCGGTGGAGTCGGTGCAGCAGGCGCTACACATGCTGGACCGCGACTGGGCGTTCTACAAGGTCCACTCGAAGTCGCATATGACTCTCCAGGCAGCGATGAATGCGACTCAATGGTTTAATAAGAACTTGTCGGAGCTGAGGACCGAGGCGGCGCAGTGGCGGTCGGCGGCGCAGGAGTCGGGGGCGCGTGCGGAGACGGCGGAGAACGAGGTCCTGGACGCGAAGACGAAGGCGGAGAAGTCGGCCCGGGAGCGCGACCTGATGAAGAAGCAGCACGACAAGATGGCAGACGAGTGGAACAGCCTGCGGTCGCAGATCGACTCGCTGCGGCGGCAGGTCGACGGGCTCACGCTGCAGCTGACGGAGACGCGCAGCAACTTCGGGCGCAAGGCGCGGGAGGTCGAGAAGCTCAACGCGCAGCTTGCAACGTACAAGGAGTCGGACTCGACGCTCAAGGGGATGCTTGCGGAGGAGGGCGTGGAGGGGGTGTCCGGGGTGGAGGACGTGGTGTCGTACGTGACGACGGTGACGAAGGAGTGCAAGCAGATGCACCTGCAGCTCGAGGAGAAGAACATTGCCATTGTCAACAACACGCGCGTCGCCGCGCAGCTGCAGTCGCAGATCCACGAGCTCAACGGCGAGATAGGGGACCTCCGCATGTCCAACTACGAGCTCCAGCTCGAACTCACGCCGCTGCGCCACGAACGCGACCTCATGGCGGCGGCGGCGTCTGGGCTGCTGCAGAAGAACAAGGCGCTCGTGACGGCGACGACGAAGGCGTGCAGCTCGCTGCGGATGGCGCAGACGCTGCTGCAGTCGTCCGGGATCATGGGCGCGCTCACGGGCACGCAGGTGTCGGTGGTGCTGCCGAACGCCATGCTTGCGCCGCCGCAGCTGCACCAGGTGAATCCGCACGGCGTCGTGGCGACGGGGACCGCGGAGGGCGAGGCGCTCGCGATGCACATGGTGCGGCGCTTCCGCGGAGGCGAGCCCATGCCGGAGAAGCTCTTCCAAGATACCCTGGAGGCTATGGGATTGGGCTCCGAAGACAAGGGCTTGCAGTTCGGGCCCGACGGCGCGCTTGACGTGCTCCTGGTGCGCCCATGCCTCGTCCCTGTGCACACGTGTACGCCACAGCACTTTTGAAGCAGTTTCTGCCCCGTGAGGCTCGGTTTCGCGATTTCATTGCAGAACGCCCGTTTCAGTCTCACGTGCGCCGTCGCCGCCGTGTTCTGCAGATTCCGTCGCGGCCCGGGAGCCCCGAGATCAAGATGACCGTCGACTTCGACCCGAACACGCCCATGGCGCCCGCGGACGAGATCCTGCGGCTGGACCACAATGACGGCACCGACATGCCACGCCGGCGCGTGCAGGACGAACTGCGCCGCTTCGCCGACCTCGACGAAGCCAACGCCGAGCTCGAGCGTCTCCGCGCGCGCGAGGAGCAGCACTCGGCCCGCGGCACCCTCGCCGCGCAGCTTGCGCAGCAATTCAACGCCGCCGAGCGCACCGTGGACCGCGACGCCGCCTGGAAGCGCATCGAGCTCATGATGCTCGAGCACGTCAACGACCGCATGATGGCGATCGCGGAGCGCGAGGAGCGCTGCGCGGGACCGAACGCGCGGCACAAGGAGGCCGGGGCGCTGGTCGCGGAGTACGAACAACTCCGCATCGACTCGCAAGAGATTCGACAGATCCTCGAGACGGACTGTTCGGAGGAGGAGGCGCAGGAGGCGCAGGCGCTCATCGAGCAGGCGCACGAGCGCATGACGGCGATCACGAAGCAAGTCGCGGAGATCTGCGCCGCGGACCGGGCGCACCTCGCGGAGCTCGAAAACGCGGTGCAGCGCGCCGCGGAGGACCTCTCGACGAAGCGATCGATGATCTCTCTCGTCCAGGAGGACCGCGCGCGCGCGGAGCAGTCCGGAATGCACGCCGACGTCCGGCGCCTCGAGGGTGAGATCCGCGTGCACCAAAAGACCTTTGAGCCGGCGCGGCGGAGGGCCGCGGTGCTGGGGTCGCTCGTGCGGCACGCGCGGTGGCTGCTCGCGATGCACGAGGCCGAGGTTTCGCGCGGCACGGAGTTCCGCGTGCATTTGTTGGGGGTGGAGCTCTCGAACCTGCAGGTCGGACGGGACCTGAACGAGGCGCCGTCGGAGCGGGAGACCGAGGTCGCGGCGGCGCTCGGGGCCGCGGAGGAGGAGCTCAACTTCGCGCGGACGCGGCTCGCGGAGACGGAGAAGGCGATTGAGGCCGGAATGAAGGACCTGGTGGCGGCGCGGACGCAATCTGCGGTGGAGCTGGAGTTGACCGAGCACGACATGCGGCCGCTGTGGGAGACGGTGAACGGGCTGCTGGTGCAGATCAAGCACGCGAAGCGCCGCGCGGCGACCGACGAGGAGATGGAGCACGACCACGGAGGGGACCCTTCGAAAGGGGTGTCGGCGCAGGCGGCAGAGCAGCTGGTGTCGGCGATGCGGGCCGTGGCGGACATGAGCGCGAAGCTCGACGGGAAGATCGAGTGGCGCGGGCAGTCGGAGCGGGCGATTTCGCAGGACTACACGCGCCACGCGCTGCGGCGGGCGGCGCTGGCGCGGTCAACGCTGCTGCTGATCCAAGACATGCAGCCGGACATCGGGCTCGCGACGGCGTCGGCGGAGCAGCGGATCAGGGCGGACATGGATCGGCTGAGGGCTGAGGCGGACCGCTGCATCGAGCTGCAGCAGGTCGAGGACCGGAACCGCATCAAGGAGGTGTCGACGTTGTCTGACGCGCGCCTAAAGGCGTACCAGGTCGTCCAGCGGCTCGAAGCGGCCGCGGCGACGATCTCCCTCGAGATGGAGACGCTCCCGACGTCGCACCCTGTCCGCAAGTCGCTCTCGCGCTCCTGGAACACGTGCTGCGGGCTCCTGACGTCGGCGCGGCGACGCGAGAGCCTCGCGACGGGGCAGCTCGTCGCGGCGCTCGACTCGGCCTCGCGCGCGTGCAACGTCTGGATCACGCGCTGGCAACTCCAGCGGGCCGCTGCGGAGGAGGTGCTCCGGCGCGTCGCGGCGGGGCAGGCCGTCGAGGAGCTCAAAGTTGAGGGCGGGCGCGCGCAGGTCGAGAAGCGGGCCCGCGAGGCCGGCAAGCAGCAGCTGCAGTGGGTGGAACTTCAAGGCGAGGTCGCCGAGAAGCTCAAGGCCCTGAAGGAACCCCTGAAGGACCGACTCGCCAACCGCACCGACGCGCTCCGCGACGCTCACATCGAGGTGCGCATCGTGCGCGATTCGATGCGCGCGGCCAAGGCGAGCCGGTCGGTCGGATTGGCGGCCGCAGGGAGCGAGGCGGACGGCGCGGGCGCGGACTCGCCGCGGCGGGATGCGGCGCCGGGCGAGGATGCGCGCAAGCAGAGGGAGAAGATGCTGAAGAAGGGCCGCACGGTGGTGCTGCTCAACGAGGTGGATCTGCCCGTGGCGGAGGCGAACGTGTCGTCGTTGGCCAGCACGGTGCACGCCCTGCGGGCCATCAGCAAGCTTGTGTCTTCTATTGAGAACAGGGTCGCCGGGTCGGACCGCCCCGCGGTGACAACGGCGCAAGACCTGGTCGATGCGTGCCGGTTCGAGACGGCGCGTTACCAGAGGGAGCACGACGACGTGTCGGCTGTCGTGCGGCAAATGACGGTGCGTGAGCGGCAGCATCCGCGTGTGTTGCCGGGTCGCGCCGCGGCGCCGGGATCGGCGCTTGCTTTGCACAGTGCTCGTATCAAGTGCGTTGCTTCGTGTCGCGTACTGCGATGCAAACCCATAAAAAATCGTGCCGCGCCTGTGTTTCTTCGCGCAGGCTTCCCCCTACACACGTCGTGTCAAGCGTGACAACGCAAGCATATCTTCGCGCCCCTCGACTGCGGACACCACGGGCTCCGCGCGCATGGACCGCGACAGCTTCGCCGAGCGGCCGCGCACGCCGAACTTCGGCCGCCCCGGCACCGCACAGTCCCGGGACGGCAGCATCCGCCCTGCGAGCCGCCTGGCCCGCACCAGCGGCGACCACGACATCCGGGACTTCCGCCCTAGCTCGTCACAGCAGAACAGGTGGCGGCCAGCGTCGCGCGAGCAGCCCCAGCAGGGACAGCGTCTCTCGGTCTCCATCCCGGGCGGCCACGACTCGGGCGCGCTCACGGAAGGCTCCCACGCGCGCGTGGACGTGTGCAGCCTCGGGCCGTCGTCGCCCGGCGGGCTCAGCGTGCTCGCCGAGCGCGGCGCCTCGCCAGCAACGATGCGCCAACACCAGACTGCCTTGTCCGACTACCAGCCAGTCGCACAGGTTCGACTGATCACCAATGTGTTCGATTTCATCCGCGCCGAGGTCGACACGGACCTCAACGACCTCGACATGGACGCCCGGCGCGACCTCCGGCAGCGCGTGGTCGAGGAATATGGAGGACAGAAGCTCGTGACTCTGGACAGGGAGATGCGAGACGAGCTGCTGCGCGAGGCGATGGAGGACCCAGACCTGCTCGAGGCCGGGCTGCGGCTGCTGCAGCCGAAGAAGACGCCGTCCGGCAACATCAAGGAGACGGCGGCGTCGCGGCGGGAGCGCGCGCGCGAGGCCGCCAAGCGCGCAGGGCACCGACGCACGGGCTCGGGGGCAGTGCAGCCCGCGTCGCCGCAGTCTGGCATCGGCGTGGACCCGGGCGCGGAGCGCGAGTTCTCGAAGCACGAGAAGATCGTCCAGCAGATGATGAAGCGGCTCAAGAAGTCGTACGAGACGGGCGCGGCGCCGGGCGTGGCGGACCTGGACGACGCGCCCCCGACCCCGGGCGCGAAGCCGCCGACTCCGAGCCAGAAGCCGGCGCTCAACCGCGCGCAGGGCAAGAGTATCGCGGCGCCGCGCGTGCGGCCGCCGACGGACCTCCTGAAGGAGCTGGAGGAGAAGATGTTGGCGGACGGAAGAATGATCGAGTCCCTGCGGAACAGGCTGTGGGAGCAGGGCGCGCAGTCGCGCGACGCGAAGGCGGCGCTGCAGGCCGAGGAGGAGAAGACGCGCGCGCTGACGAAGAAGCTGCGGTGGGTGACGGCGGGGCGCGACATCATGGGTGGATGGGCCAAGGGGTTGCGCGTTCGGATGGGGAACCTGGAGGCGCAGAACCGCGGGCTGATCGAGGCGGTCGACGGGCTGAAGATCGACACGCTCGAGCTGCTCAAGTCGCAGCAGGCGTCGCTGGCGCGCCGCGTGATGCAGGAGCTGCACGTGCACAAGCGTGTGGCGGGAGAGTACCAGAAGCGGGCGCAGCAGGCCGCGGACGAGGTGTCGGTGCTGAAGGAGGCGCTGTTCCGTGCGCGCGAGCAGGAGCAGCGCATCGAGAGCTTCATGTCATCCCTGGAGGGCCAGCGGCGCGCGCGCCGCGATGCGGGCATTCAGACGGCGCGCTCGATGATGGAGCAGTGGCTGCCGTGGCTCAAGGATACGATGGCGCGGCGCAAGGACGTGCGCATGATCGGGCTGAACTCGCTCCTCGAGCACATCGCGGGGGCGTTCCTGAACCGCATGGACCACATCCTGGCCACGCGCGCCAACCAGCAGGAGCACGGCGCGCACGGGGCCGCGCAGCACACGCAGGAGGTCGTCGTGCCCGTGGACGCGATGCTCGCGTACGTCGCCGCGCAGCAGATCGACGGCGGGATCTTCATCCGCGGCCACACGGGCTTCATGGCACAGTTCATCGTGTCGGTGCACATGATGGCGAACAACCATCCGCGGATCGCGCTGTTCGCGCGGATGCTCGGCGTCGGGGCCGAGGACGCGCCGTCGGACCCCTTGTTCGGCGACCTGACCTTCGGGTTCCTGCTCCAGGTCTTGCTGTGTATCAAGAAGCTCATGGGTCTGAAATTCCGTATCTTGGCCAAGGAGTGGCGCGCCGGGCCCGCGCACCTCCCGCACAACGTCGCCCTCGACGTGCTCGCGAATCTGTGGAACTCGGACGACCCGACGCAGCTGGCCGTGTTCCAGCAGAGGCTGGCGCCCTCGGCGCGCGAGCGCGGCACGTCGGGCGTCACGATCGACCTGGACATCTTCCTCGACGCGCTCGCGAGCGCGTTCAACTCCGAAACGCTCCCGCGCGACGCGCTCTCCGAGCCCCGGCGCCTCGGCGCCGCTGCGCAGGACCGCGCAGCTCAGGCTTCGAAAAAGCCACAGGGGGCGGGATTCCGGAAGAAGCCTGAGCATGGCGAGAGCTCCGACTCGATGGGCGGGGCGTCGGGCCGCCTGTCGCCGCACGCTGAGGGGCAGGAGGAAGGGGGCGACGATCACGAGGAGGACATGGCGCCTGCGGAGCACATGGCGGCGCTGCAGCAGCGCGCGGCGTCGCGCGGGCGCAGCGGGCGCCCGCGACTGGTCGTGGAGCCGATCATCGAGGAGGGCAGCGGGGAGATGGAGGGCGAGGAGAGCGGGAACTCGCCCGGTGGCAGGGGCGCGCCGTCGCGGGGGGGCAGCGGGCTGCGGCCGCACTACCTGCCGCAGGACGACCCGGAGGAGATCGTGCGGCAGAGCATCGCGCTCGCGGACGAGCAGGTTCGGGGATCGCGGATCGACAGTGCGGCCGAGGGCGACCGCGCGTCGCCGGCGATGGTCCGCCGTACCCCTCCGCCGCCGATCCCACGCAAGGCCAACAGCCGGATGTCGCCGGAGCTCGCGGCCTCGCTGCGTGACTCGGACGGCGACCGCTCGCGCTCGCCGCTCTCGGCCGGGCGCAGCCGCGCGATGCTGGGCGGCACGCCGTCGTTGTCGCAGGCGGGAATGGCCAGGCTCATGCAGGCAGAGCAGGCTGAGCGCGAGGCCGAGACCGCGCCGGCGGGCCTCGGGACTGGGGCGTCGTTCCGCGGGCGGTCGATGCGATCCATGCAGTCGCTCGCGTGGCGCACTACGTCGCGCCGGGATGGCATTGGGGCGATTCCTGAGGACGCGCCGTCGGCGCCGAGGACGCCAGAGGAGGAGACGGCGGCAGTGCCGAGCCTGCAGTACGTGCCGAGCATGGCGCGGACGTTCGGGCGGAGCCGGCTGTCGAGTCTCGTGGCCGTGCGGGAGAACGAAAGGCAGGAGTGATGTTGTTGACACGGGGGGGGAGTTCAGGGAGGTGTTGCCGTGAGTGAAGTAGTGACATAAGGTTGAGTGGACTCTGGCGAGCAGGGCCGCGGCACGGTTGCGCGCCGCGGGACTTGGCGCGCGAGGGCATAGGATTGGCAAGACTTGATTGATATCTGTGCCGATAATAGCGTTGAGGGCTCACAGATGTAACCCAAGTGAGCAAGACCGTATGTCTCGGCTGCCGCGAGCCGCTGCTGACCCGATCACGCAGGCCATGCCTTTCTGCCGTTGCAAGCATATCATGAAATGATGAATCATCGTTGCATCGTGTCAATGCAGCGAGCCCGGGCCGCGGGTACTGCCTTTCAGGAGGTTCGACAGCCCCTTGATGATTCGGTTCACTCTCCGCACGGTCAGGCTCAGCCTCGTCCCGCCACGTGGCACCTTGTCCCCCAGCTGCACCTGTGCTTGAGCGCAGTTCGCCACTGTCGCGTCCACCGTCTCGCTCTCCGCGGCGTCGATGCCGTGCATGTGGCGCGTGTACGCGTCGCCCTTGAACACGATCACGGAGCGCGGCCGCAGGAACACGGACATCACGGGCAGGTCCGTCGTTGACGGCGGCCCCTGACCTGCTCCAGCTGTGCTCGCGTCTCGCGTCTTGTAGAACCGGAGGATCGCGTTCGCACCGAGCGACACGATGACGACCACCGGGTGGTACCTGCGCGGAGGCCACGGGCGAGTCGGCGCACGCATTAGGCTGCATCATCTCCTGGGTAAACAACAACTTTCTATTGAAAGAAGCGCACAGGCAAGTCTTGGGCGGGCGAGGGGACGCAGCGGGCGAGCGCGCGTACGCTGGTCCGTCTTCGTGCGGCATGATGCCCTGGCCCGGCAGATACTCGTTGAGCAGCACGTGGTTCGGGGGAGAACAGGGAGGTACTGTTGTTGGTGCGCCTGTTGTGGGCGCAGGGTCGTCCGCGCCGTCTCCGTCCTGGAACGCGCGCGTTCCATCGTGGATGCGGTCGAGGAGGACTTGCATCCAGCTGGGCAGGCCGCGCGGGTCGGCCACGAGCCCGCGCTTGCCCACGACGCCACCGTACACGCGCAAGCGCCTGCCGGAGAGCGTCGTCCACGGCGGCACCTTCTCGTGGACGGCGCAGTGCATCAGCTGGGTCTCCTCCTCCTCGGAGATGAAGGAATCAGCGTAATAGATGTCGCCAAGCGGCCCAGGCAACTTCGGAAGCTTGCTGCCGCCCAGCTCCCAGCCGTCATTCGCAGGGTCTCGGCCGCCCGTCATCTTCGACCGTATACTAGAATCGTGCCGCCGCAACGCGCTCTTGTGCCACGTCAGGCTGTGCACATCGCGCCAGAGGAGGGAGCTGAAAGGACAGGTTATGTTCAAGCCTGCACGGGCCTTGTTACTTCCATCGAAGCCTACGTAGCCCGGAGATCAGGAGTGAAGCTGCCGGCCGGACTGCCAAACTCGGGTCTTATGCGCCAGCCACACGCAACCAAGCGCTCAGATGCCGCCGCTAGGTGTCTGCGAACGCGGTGTACTGGCTTCTAGATAGCCAAAGATGCGGCGACGACCGCGATGCTCCGTCTCTGGCCACGCCTCGGGTCCGGCGGACGCATCAAAACATTGCGTCGCGACGCGGGGACCGTTACTGAGAGGCCTCTGAGAGACACATGGAGAAGCCCCGCGCGGGCTCATGGCGCCCAGACAGCGCCGTCGCGTGCACATCCCCTGGCGACCCACAGCCAGCACCGACCGTGGAGACCGTCCACCATCATGGCGCAGGTACGGCCGCGTCGCACGTCCGCTCCCGTGCCCTTAGATGAGGCTGCCTCACTTTTCGCCCTGAGGCTCGCTCTCTCAAAGCTCTCGTGTGTCGCTCCCGCCGTACATTCAACGCCCACGAGCACTTCTTCCGCCCCGCGGTCCGCATCACCGCATCGTGCGCACACCGGCGGCTGCACATGCGCAACTGCACTCTTGCTGGCAGTGCCGCATGCTAGCGCCGATTTCGCGCAACACGTGCGACGTTGCGCACGCGCACTGCGCCCTGTGCGCGCAGGTGGTATCCGTCCGCGCCCAGGCCGGCCCGAAGAGGGCGCCACAGGCCGTGGGGGCGGGCGGTGCTCCTGCCGCGCACGCCGTCGGCCGGCCCGCCCCCCGCGCGCTGCGCCCCGCCCGCGCGAACCCCGCCGACCTCGAAGGGCTTTCCGACCGCTCCCGTGACTTCCTGCTCGCGACCCAGAAGCGCTATCTCGAGCCCTACAAGGAGCTCGTTGGGAAGGTGGCGTGCTCCCAGCCTCCCTGGCTGCCGTTCCCGCCGCTGGAGTCCCGACCGCAACATAGGGCCTCGATCGCTTCGAGACGCGCCACGTGTTCGCGCACGTCCACTTTTCGAACAAGAATGCCGCAATTTCGGCACGTGTACAGCGGCATCCTGCGCTGGCATCCGGCCCCCGGTGCTCGCCGTGACGAATTGAAATCGCTGTCCGATGCGGCACGCCGCATCCGTGCATTGCACAAACTACAGACCGGTCCGGCGCCTGCAGCCGCTTGAACCCCTTGCCCTCTCTCCGCATCGCCGCAGCCCATCAAGTGCAAGGCCGCCGTGGCCTACAAGGCCGGCGAGGACCTGGTCGTCAAGGACGTCATGGTCGCGCCGCCCCAGGCCGGCGAGGTGCGCATCAAGGTCACGCACACCGCCCTGTGTCACACCGACGCCTTCACGCTCTCGGGCGAGGACCCCGAGGGCAAGTTCCCGTGCATCCTCGGGCACGAGGCCGCGGGCGTCGTCGAGAGCGTCGGCGAGGGCGTCACGAGCGTCAAGCCGGGCGACCAGGTCATCCCCTGCTACCAGGCCTTTTGCGGCGAGTGCAAGTTCTGCAAGAGCGGCAAGACGAACCTGTGCCAGGCCGTGCGGCAGTGGACGGGCAACGGCATCATGAAGGCCGACGAGGGCGTGCGGTTCACGGAGCTCGACGGCACGCCGATCTACCACTTCATGGGCACCTCCACCTTTGCGGAGTTCACGGTCGTGCACGAGGTCTCCGTCGCGAAGATCTCCGAGCAGGCGCCGCTCGAGGAGTGCTGCCTGCTCGGGTGCGGCGTCTCGACGGGCCTCGGCGCGGTGTTCAACGCTGCCAAGGCCGAGAAGGGGTGCACGGCAGCGGTGTTCGGCGTGGGTACGGTGGGGCTCGCGTGCGTGGACGCGCTGCGGATCGTGGGCGCGACGAGGATCATCGCGGTCGACACGAACCCCAAGAAGTTCGAGCTCGCGAAGCAGTGGGGGGCGACGGACTGCGTGAACCCCAAGGATCACGAGAAGCCGATTCAGCAGGTGATTGTGGACATGACGGACGGCGGCGTGGACTACTCGTTCGAGTGCATCGGGAACGTCAACGTCATGCGCGCCGCGCTGGAGTGCTGCCACAAGGGCTGGGGGGAGAGCGTGATCATCGGCGTGGCTGGCGCGGGGCAGGAAATCGCGACGCGGCCGTTCCAGCTGGTCACGGGGCGCGTGTGGCGCGGGACGGCCTTCGGAGGGTACAAGTCGCGCGTGGACGTGCCGAAGCTGGTCGAGGGGTACATGAAGGGGGAGTTCAAGGTAAAAGAATACATTACGCACCACTTCAAGCTGGAGCAGATCAACGACGCGTTCCACGCGCTGCACGGCGGGGACTGCCTGCGCGCAGTGATCACGATGTAACGCGCGACCTGTCAGACGAAGCCATTGCGTCGCCACGGCTGGAAGCGAGGACAGCGGGGGAGCGTGCGTGCGCAGGACGGTGTGCGCGGGTGATCAATTACTACTCTGTGTGGGCTGCGGGGACGCAGGGGGCAGGTGCTGGGGCGCGTTCGGGAGTGGGAGGGCGCAACGACACGTGCAACGGGAAGGCGCAAGTGGCGCGGATGCGGTGTCGAGGTCGGTGCGTGCGCTGGAGGTGGTGTCGCGAGCGATGTTGCTTGGTCTACTGGTGGTTACACGGCGGGGCCGCGCGTCTCTCTTGAGAACGCAGGCGGCGGCCCGCGCGCCTGAACTGAATGCTAGCGCGTGATGAACTGAATGCCAGCACTCCTGGTCAGGACGCGACGGAACGTTGCGCATCCGACGTCGCGTCGAGTCGCAGGACGCGGGCGAAGCGCGCAGAATCGGAAATCCGATCAAGCAGGGGGCGGTCTCTCACTCGGCCGGTGCGGGTTCGCCCTCAGTGTCGTTCGCCGCGGCCGCTGGTGCCTGGGCCAGCGCCTCGTCGAGCGCTACGCCGATGTCCTTGAGCTTCGCGGCGTCGCCAGCAACGACCGCCTCGGCCCACTGCGCCACCGTCACGTCGACCTCGTCCACCGTCGCCGGGGAGTATTTGCCGCTTTTGGCGTTGACCTTCATGCCGGCGTCGGCCTTGGCGTGGACGAAGCGCAGATGATCCTTCCTCAAATAGTGCATGGGACAGCCGCTCGCGGCAGGCGCCGCGCGGAGCCCCTGCAGAGCCGCGTTGCTGTCGTCGGAGGGCACGTAGAACAAGCAGGGCCGCTGGCTGCACGTTTGCAGGTCCCGCAGGCAGTCGAGGTCCTCCTGCGCCGCCGACGAGAACCCGCACCCGAAGAAAACGTAGCCTGCGCGAAGTGGGGCACGTGTCGGATCTCACGTCGCGACATCGCACCCTGAATAGCGCGGACATAATGTCGGGCACGTAAGGTCAGATGGCTTCTTGAGCCGTCGCTGACACGGTAGTCGGCGCGCGTACCGACGACATCTTCGTCTCCCGACTGCTGTAGGTCCTTCCCGATGTTCGCCGCCACGCGCGCCCCCGTGCCCGACGCCAGGACAACCCAACGCTTGATCCCAGACACGTGCGGCGACGACCGCAGCGTGTCCAGCGCCAGCCGGAACGCCATGGACCTCCGCGCCTCCGCAACGACCTTCTGCGCGCCGTCGCCGGACCGTACAGAGCAGCGTCGCTCGCGAACGTGTGTGAGCAGGCAAGGACCGTAAATCGCGACGACGCACACGTTGCGCGCCGCGGGGACGTCTCGAACCCGCTGGGCGCGGTGCAAGCAGATCCTGGCCGCCGGCGGCCGCGGGTTCGACGCCGGAGGCGCCGCTTGGGGCGAATCGTAGACAAGACTAGTTGTTGTTGCACACGTAGGCGGTGACGCGACTCACCCCGGCTTTCACGGTGTAGCGCACGGACGGACAGCCCGCTTGCGCGAACGTGTGCGCCAACTGACTCATGAGCCTCCCCTTGTACTCCTGCGCCCCGCTCCCCGGCGCGAAGATCACCCCGATCCCCTGCACGACAGATAGCACGGAGCACGACTTTTCAATCGGCCCCCACCGACCTCGTGCGCGGCCTCCCACGCAGCGCCTCGGCACCGCAGCCGACGCCCGCCTCCGCGCCCGCCCGTAACATACGCACCACGCACACGCCATCGCAGCATCGATCGCGCCCGGCGGCCCGCTGCGTCGCTGCCGCGCCGCAGCCAGTTGGTAGCAGCCGGCAAAGCAAGGCCCAGGCAGGACATCGGGGGCCGTGCTGAGGGCTTGCCTTGGGTGACGCGCCGCCGGCCTGGCACGTCGGCATCGTGAGAATAGCCTCTATCTCCCTGACGGCGTCCAGCGTCTCGACGAAGACATCGAACGACGTGACAGGGGGGCTGCAGGGATGGGCGATCTCAGATACTGCCGCCGCGATGCGGTCCTGCCCCGGCACGCGCCAGATGAGCCGCACCATTGTGGCGTCGCGGGGGGGCGCGCGTGGCCCGGGCCGGCGCTCGGGCGCGCGCTCTGATCACCCCGCCCAACAGCCGCGCAGCTCAGCGCCGGCGGCTGCCGGGCACAGTGGCGGCACGCGCGCGACCGATGTGCGGTACCGAGGGGACGATGACTATGCGATGGCCTCGAAGCAGCACGCGATCGCGCCGAAAGGTGCGTGCATGCGCGGCGCGGCGGCGTGGCTGTGTGGGCAAGGGAAGGCGTCAGCGTGGCGGCGGGCGGTAAAATGATACCGTGCGAACCAGCCAACACGACGAGGACGAGCAGGTTCTGTTGTTCGGCGGGAGTCGGGGCGCGCGTCAAGCCTTCAGCGGCGCGTGGAGGCAGTAGGATCAATATTTGGGGGAGGAGTCTTGAAGTGGCAGTGTGGGGGGTCGTTGTCGCCGCGCGGGGCGCGGTGGCTTCGGCAGAGAAGTGTGTACGTTGGTGGCGGGCGGAGCGCGCAGGAGGCGTTGGGCTGCAGAGGCGCGGAGGAGAAGGTTGCTGGCGAGACAGGCGGGGAGGTGCGCAGCCTGGGGATGGGTCGGGGGGCGTGATGGCGCGGAGCTGGGCGAGATGTGTAGTTGTGCTGGTTCTAGCGTGGGTGTGCGGGTTGCTCGGGGCCGGGGAAGCCATCAAGCTGCACTTGGAGGCAGGGGAGGAGACGTGTTTGTCCGAGAGGTTCACCGTGAAGGAAGGTCTGTGGTCTCAGACCGCTGAGGTGTCTACCAAGATCTCGCTGGAGCAGCCCGAGCGGCCGGGACTGCCGAACGCGGACCGGAGGAGGTGCGCTAGCTGCAGCATGGTCTTTCCGCTCTCTCAGGCCGCGAAGAGGCCGTGGAGTCGCCACAATCCACGCCTGTGCATTCGTCCACCTCACACCGGTCCTGTCTTGCTGTTCGAACGCAACCCTTACCGCCACGCCACGCGACGGTGCGTCTGCCCGTCTGCAAGCAGCACGTAGCCCGCGCCCGCGCCGCTCGACCGCCTCCCGCCCGCCCGGCGCGCAGGAGCGTGACTGTCAAGATCCTCCAGCCGGACGGCAAGATCCTGCTCCACGTTCCGAACATCTGGAAGGACGAGAAGCTCACCATTCCAGGACACGGGCAGGGGTCCTACCGGCTTTGCGTGTACAACACGTCCCCGACGCGCAAGCCGATCAAGGTCAACGTGGTCTACTTCAGCGTCCACCACATGTACGACTACGAGCGCTACCGCAAGAAGACGGAGGAGCCGGTCAGTGCCAAGGGTGGGTCGGACAAGCAGGGCGCGCTGGTGACCGTCGACCACATCGCGGCGACGTTCGACGTGCTCAAGGACCTCGAGGACCTCGTGAACGAGGTCAGGCGCGACCAGCAGTTCCTGGAGAACCGCATCGAACGGCAAATGATGACGTCGCGGTCCACGCACAGACGCGCCGTCCTCCTCGCGCTCGTCGAGGGCAGCGCGCTCGTCAGCGTGTCCGTGCTGCAGATCGTGATGCTGCGCAGGATGTTCGCGGGGTCGCACGGCGGGGCCGCAGGGTTCGGCGTGCGGGGCCACTTTGCCTGACGCAGGGTGCGTCGTCGTCGCCGCGCACTGCAGCAAGGCCGCTGCGCGCGAGTTTGCGGTGGGCAGGCGGTCCTCGCGAACGGGGACGCGGATGCGGGGCACGCGTGGGCGCGTGCGGGTGTCTGGTGGCGGCGGTGCCCCTGCACTGCCCTGTCATGTTAACTCATAAAGGAAGTCTTCGGCAGCGCGTGTCCGTGCCTGAACTCACATCTGTCCGGTCTGTCCGACGCACGAACGCTGTGCGCCTCGGGGCGCCCGCCCTCCCGTCACGGCCGGCCTGCTGCCTGACGCAGGGGGGGTGCACCCGTGTGTCAACACTTGTTTCAAAACCTCAATAAATCCGCCGGATAAGTACACCGGGGCGGCAGCCCGGCCTCTCGCGCGCCGCGCACGCCCTCGAAACCCCGCCCTCGCTCACCCGCTCCGCCGCCCGTTCGTCGCCCCCGTGAACGCGTTCCGCCACCGTGAGATCCACTCGCGCGCCTCCGGAGCGGCCTCCTCCTCCGCCGCCTCCTCCTCCTGCCCCAGCGGCACGGCCGACCCTCCGCCGTCCTCATCTCCGCCCCCCAGCATCGCCTTCGCCCCGCTGACCGCCCCCGCGACGCCCCCGCGGGGCGTCTCCTTCACGTACGCAACAACGACGGTGATGTCGTCCTGCTTGCCGCCCCGCAGCTTCCCGAGCTCGAACCGGCCCTCGTCGAACGAGAACGTCGCGAGCTTCTCCCACCACGGCAAGTCGAGCCCCTCCTCGATCGCGTTCTCGCAGTACGGGCTCTCCCACCACTCGTCCTGCGAGTGCTCAAACGCGAGGTTCGCGATCGCCTCCGCGGCCCCCGCGACGTCCTTCGGGGACGTCGGGAGCAGCTCGAGGACCTCCTCCTCGTACACGTTGTCCCAGAGGCCGTCGCTGGCCATGACGATCACGTCGCCGGCCTCCACGGCAGTGCGCAGGATCTGCGCGTCGGACGCGTCGTCGGTCGCGTCGACGTACTCGGGGTAGGCGCCGAACTGGAGCGGGCAGTCGAAGAAGTGCTGCTGCGGCGTCGTGCGCTGCACGACGCGGCCGTTGCGCGCCACGATCATCCCGGAGTCCCCCACGTTGGCACACACCTGCAGCCGGGCCGCCGCGCCGCCGATGTGAGACGAAACGGCGCGGGCGCGGCGTGGCGGGTCCGGAACGCTCCGGACATGGCGGGACGGCGGAGTTCCGGGGCAGCTCTATCGGGTTCGCGGCGGCAGGGCGCAAGGTGCGAATTTTGCATCGAGCGGCCCCGCGCGCGCTCAGCGGATCGGACGAGGGGCGCTTTGCGCGCCTTGCGCGCAGGGTGTGTGGGAGTATCGTACCAGGACGTCGCCTTGCAGCTCCGCGATGCACGCGGTCGTGCTGCCGGGGATTCTTGCCGCCTGGTGCCCAGCGTTCAGCGCCGCCTGTATCGCGAGCGGAAACTCCTTCGTCCCCTGGCTCTTCCCGATTTTCGCGCACTCCTGCACCCACCGGCGAACGGCGCGACGCGCTCAGCGAACGGACCGGCCTGCGCCGCGATGGCGCGGGCCCTGGGCTGCACCCCACGCTCTCAGCGAGCGGCTCGGACCCCCCCGGGGTCCTCCGCGGCACCGAAACGAATCCCAAGGCCCTCTGCATCGCGTGCAGGCCATCAGACCGGTTATACGGCGCTGGGTGCGCGCGTCGACGCCGTGACGGACCTTCATGAAGGATTTCGCTGTCTCCACAAACAAGGCGCTATACTCCCCCGGATTGACGTCGCTCTCGCCCCAGCCGCCCACGCCGTCGGCCACCGCGAAGGAGTCGCCCTTTCCGCGATTGGACAGCGTGAACCACGCGTCCTCGCCGCCGTAGTGCGCCTTGGAAGGGTTGGGTATGTTCGCCGCGGCCATCTCGAGCGCGTGCGTGGCCGTGTAGGGCGTGGCGACCGCGGCCTCGACCTTCTCGCCCGTGACCTGCGAGGAGCGGCACACGAGCGTGCCGCGCGCGAACCGCCCGGGCGCCGGCGCGCCAGTGCGGCCACGCTGCCCCACAGCAGCGCCCAGGTGCGAGGAGAAAGCCATGGTGCCGCTCATGATCGGCGCGAGGGTCACTGCAAACGCTCGCGCCGTCCAGGAACCGCGGGCGCGCGCGGCGCGCCCGCCCCTCGTAGCCGCGGGCGTTTCAATAGTACCCCTCCTGGGGGAAACCAATCGAGGATTCCGCACTCCCCGGGGGACCTTCCGGGCATCGGGCGCCGCGAGAACCATCCTCGCATCTCTGATTTTGAAATCAAATACTCGCATGCGACGTTTCGCCGTCAATCTCCGCGCTTCGACGCAGCACACGGCCAACACATGACCGCAACGTCCGACTGCGCGCCGCAGCACCCGTCTCCGTGCCGGACCGTGCGCCACGCGAGGCCGCGCGCCCGCTGCACCGGCGGTCAACCCCCGCCGCGCACGCAAAACAGGCGCCGCGCAGCCCCAACGCGCAACACTGCGCCACAGCGACACGTGACGGCGGTCCTCGCTGCATCACAACGCCGCGCGGGCGCGCCCGCTACACATCCCCGCCCTTGTCGTACTTGGTGTTGCGCCATGGGATCGTAGATCGATCGAGGTAGGTGATTTGCTCCAGCTCGCTCAACTTCACGAGGGCGTTCCGTGCCTCCACGCGGTCGTCGAACCACCCGCGCACGATGCCGCCCTTGCCGTCGCCGTGCTCGATGTAGTCCTCGTGGCCCTTGCCCGCAATCACCACCACGTCGCGCGGCTGCGCTGTGCCGATGGCCGCGCGGATGGCGGTGAAGCGGTCCTCGATGACGTAGCGCTTGACCTCGCCCTGGTACTTCATGATGAACTCCTCGAACCACATCGGCGTGTGGATGGGGTCCTGCGGGGAGCGGCGCGGCGGAGAGGTGCGCGGTGAGCGTCGCGCGCACGCAGCGAGCTGCGCACGCAGCGATGCGCCGTGCAAGGTCCCGCTCGTGGATGCGGCGCCTGTGGACGGCGGAACCGACCACGTGCCAGCCGCTGCTGTCAGTTCCGGGCGATGTCAGGGGGGGGGGTGTGTTCACCTGGAGCCAGGGGTACACGGAGCCCTGGTGGCGGCCGAGGATGTCGTCGGGGAACCCGGCAACGATGTCCGCGATGATCTCGCTGGGGGACTCGGTCCGCGGATTGTCGTTCGTCAGGATTAGCAGGTCGGACTTGTAGTGGGCGATTTCACCCATGTAGGGGCGCTTGCTGCGGTCGCGGTCCCCGCCGCACCCGACCACGGTGATGATCCGCTTCGCGCCGCACTCGCGGACCGTGTCGAGCAAGCGGGACAGCGCGTCCGGGGTGTGTGCGTAGTCGACGATAACCGGGAACATCTGGCCTTCGTCGATGAGCTCCGTGCGGCCCGGGACGACGTCGACCGCCTCGATGCCTCTGCAGGCGGTGCCGGGCGCGCGCGACGGTGTGAGCGGGCGGTTGGGGTGCCGAGGGATGTGTGGGGGGGGTGTTTGGGGCGGGGGCTCACGCTACGATCTGCGGGAGCGGGACGCGGAGCGCGATGCCCGTCGCGACGGCGGCGAGGACGTTGTAGATATTCGCCTTCCCGATCAGCGGCGTGATGATCTTGATCGACTCCCTCTGCAGCGATCAAACCCTCTCGTGCAAACATCTGTCAACATGACTGCCCATACACATGCGTAAATGCGCGCAGATACGGAGCGCTCGGCCGCACAGAGCTCTATCGTTGCGATGGCGGCGCGGGTGCGGCGGCGCGGGCGCGGCACACCTCGTCTGAGTCAGCCACGAGGGGGGGTAATTCCACTTCGATCTCCGTCTCGTAGAGCGACTGCTTGACGCCCTTGATCGCCTGGCTGCCCTTCCGGCCCGCCTGCGACGGCCGCACGTCCGCCTTGATGTCCGTGATCGCGTACGTCACGTACGGGACACCCCCCTCGCTACACGCAAAGATGAACTCGTCCGCGTTCGGATCGTCCAAATTGATGACCGCACGCTGCCTCTCCGGGTCCCGCAGGGACCGGAACAGCCGCAGCTTGGCCTGCTTGTACGCCTCCATGTCCCCGTGGTAGTCCAGGTGGTCCTGGGTGACGTTGGTGTGCACGGCGACACTGAACAGGATCCCGTCGCACCGCCCCTGGTCCAGCCCGATGCTCGAGCACTCGTACACCGCCGCCGTCGCGCCGCGGTCCGCCATCCCCGCCAGGAGCCGCTGCGCGCGCAGCTCGTCGGGCGTCGTGTTGGGCACGCTATATTTGCCGACATAGGGCGCCAGGCGGTACGGCGCGGTGCAGTCGCGCTCCCGCGTCGGGTCCTCCTCCTTGGGAACCCAGATCTCGCCGTCCGGGTCGAGGCGGTCCTCAGCGAGCGCGTACTCCACGGTCCCAACCATGCCTACAAGTTGCCCCGTCTCCTCCAGCATGCCGCGGATCAGCCACGACGTGGTGGTCTTGCCGTTGGTGCCCGTGACGCCGATGACGCCGCCGCCGACGAGCTGGTTGCCCTGCGCGCGCGTGGGCCGGCGGGCGCGGTGAGCGGGGGAGGGGGAGTATGGTGGATGTGCAGGGGGGGTTTGGGGGGAGTGGGCGTACGTCTTCGTCGAGGAGGCCGGCCATCCTGCGGCTCGGGTAGTCGTAGAACGCGTTGGCCACGCGGTGCAGCGCCTGGCGCGTGTCCGACACCAGTATGACCGGACAGTCCCCCGTGGCAGCGATGTCAGGCATCTCGACCTCGGAGACGATCGCGGCCGCGCCGGCGTTGTACGCGTCGCCCGCGAAGTCGTGCCCGTCGTTGCGGGACCCGCGAATGCAGAAGAACAGATCTCCGCTTTGGACCTGCCGCGAATCATCCGCCAACCCCAGCACCTCAACCCCCTGCACAGCAGCGAACCACGCACGGCGCAGCGCCGCTCAGACCCGCGCCGCGGCCCGGGGACGCATCCGACGCAACGGGAACCACGAAATCGCGACTCCCGGCGCGCGCGTCCGTGTCTCATGCCGCGTCGCTCACCTCTGCGCCTTCGAGCGCGGAGCCGGGCCCGGGCGTGACGCGCGAGAGCTTCAGGAGGTCCTCGAGCATGTACGCGCGCGCGGGCGTCTCCGGGTACTTCGCAAGGATCTCCTCGTACGTGCGGCGCGTTTCTGCCGAGAGGTTTGCCCAAGGGTCCGAAGGCTCCTCCTCCGCGCTCATGCTGAGGACGCCCTCCTCCACCGCGTCCAGGTCGAGCGCGTCGAGCTCCTCGGAGTTCAGGAGGCCCGCGGCCTCGGCTGCGCGGGCGCGGGCGGCGCAAGTTTTGTATGCACGTGTGCACGATGCTGCGGGGGGGGGGGGTCAAGGGAGGGATGGCGTACCTTCGATCTCGGCGAGGTCGGAGTCGTCCGGGAAGAACTCGTCGTCGGAGTCGACGCTGTTGAGCGTGGGCTGCTCTTCCCCGAGCGTGAGGGATGCGTCAGGTGGTGGTGGCTGCGTGCCCCCCCAGTCCTCGTTGTAGTGCCGCGCCACGGACCCGAAGTGGTCGCCAGGGTACAGCGCCATGTTCGCGTCCTCCTCGTCCTGCGATCGCGCGCGCGCGGGCCGGGCGCGGGGTCAGCGAACGCGCATGCTGCGTCGCTGAGCGACCACGCGCAACCTGGACCCCGCAGCGCCCTCCGTCCGCCGGAACGCCGGCCGCAGCACGTGGATCGTTACGTGCGCGGCGCATGCGACGGAGCAGCGACGTAATGTGCGGACGTGCGCGTCGTTGCGCGCCGTTTTGATGCGAGGTATATAGACGGCCGTGCGAGCGGTTGTACGCACGAAAACGCGGCGTTCTTCCACCGTTGGCGAGCTATCTGGAACGAAGAACGGCGACAGGGAGAAATTCGGCGCCCTGGGGCCAAGGAGCGGCAGCACGGCGCAAGTCGGTGGAGGCGGGGGACGGCTGAGCGGCCTCAGCGGCGCCGCTGGCGGCGGGAGGGGCGCAGTTGCGCGGCGCGACCGCCGCGTTCGAGCCCCCGGAGCGTTCTCGCGAGCAGCGGCGCGGAGTATCGGCGCGGGGGGGTGTACAGCTGCCCGTGGCGGCTCAGGGACGGCTATGGGGTGGGCAGTGGGGTGCTCTTGCGCGTCCTGGGGGGAGCGATGCCAGGGGACCTCGGAAAGCGATCTCTGGCGTTCGAGTACGATCTCAAGGCCCTACCAGGCTGAGAGAAACGCGGGAATCCTGACTCAGGAGAAGGAGGCGGGCGCGAAACGCACCATGTCCTCTCGGTCGGCGAGCCTGTCGATCGCGTCGTCCACCCCCCCGCCATCCCCGTACCCCTTCCCATTTTTCGAAGCATAAACTATCGACCGCGACCCCACGGTCGGGCGCGCGCGACCCCGGAACGCGAGCGGCCGCACTGGGTGAGAACAGGTTGATGGCGCCCTGCTGCGCGTCGACGCGCGCCCGCACAGCGGCCTCGCCCCGCGCCAGCCCCTCATCTCAGCGCCCCGCGTGTGCTGCATCCCATCCACGCGGGCCAGCAGCCCGGACTCCCCCTCCAGCCGCCTTGCAACCGCCCCTCTGGGTGCCCGCAAACGGCAAGCCTGACTCAGGGACGCACTCGAACCTCGCGACCCACGGATCAAACACGCTGGCAACATGCGATATGTTCGGGTTGGCGCCCTCCGCGAGGCGTTGTGGCCCCGCAAAAGCTGCTTCAAGCACAAGTTCTACCTCTGTCAGCCCCCGCGCGTCCGGGGCCTTCAGGGGCCGTCGTCCGCCTCTCCGGACAGAGTCTAGGACCGCCGTTGGACAGGTCTCGTCAGGAACCGCTTCGCCACCCCCGTGGCTCTCCCGCGCTGCACACACGCCCCCACACCGCGCCTAGGGCTGGGGAATCGCGCGATCTTTGACGTTTACGGAAGAGCTGGGGTCCGCCATGATCGCGTCCAGCCTCTCTCACGCTGCGTGCGTCGCGCCGTGCGGCCGTCGGTCGGGCTCGGCGGCGCCAGCGGCTGCGCGGCCCCTTCGGGTGAGCAGTATCCGCCAGCCCGCTTGCAACATCTACTCCTGCTCGCGTCGTCTCAACACCAATCAGAACGATCGCCCTCTCCGAGGATACCTCGTAACACGAGCAACATCGTGCGCCCACGCCAGTCACACACACGCGCCCACATGCTCTGAAAAAGGAGCCTTCGTGCGGCTGGCGATGCCCGCTGCAGGTGTCTGCGCGCCCTGCTGGGCGTTCCCGGCCGGTCTCCGCGTCGCCGTCTTCGTCCGCGATCCCACGGCACAGCAAGGCGGCCCGCGGAGCCCCGCTGCGCGCCGGCCTGGAGGACGAGGTCCTTGACACTGTGGTGGTGGGCGCTGGGGTGTCCGGCCTCTGCACGGCTCAGGCGCTCAAGACGCGCCACGGTACGCGCCCCCCTGAACTTTGCCATTCCTTTCGTGCCAGGACGCGCGGCGCAAGGCGGATCTCTGGTTCGGATGCGCGCTGCGCGCAGCTTAGCTAATGCCCGCGCGTGCAGTTAGGATAGGTGCGTGTCTGGTGGAGTGAGGTTCGCGTGGAAGCGTGCTGAGGTTGCGTGCACGTGTCTGCGCGCAGGCTCGACGTGCGGGAAGTTCCTGGTGACGGAGGGGCGGGAGCGCGTGGGCGGCAACATTACGACGGTCAGCGACGACCAGTTCGTGTGGGAGGAGGGGCCGAACTCGTTCCAGCCGAACGACTCCATGCTTCAGATCGCTGTCGACGCTGGGATCGAGAAGGTGGGCAGCGCGCGGACACTTCCCTCGCGAACGAACGAACGAACAACTCAGGCACTGGAAACCGTTCGCACCGGCCTGGCGCCGCGTTCCAAGCGCACCTCGCACGTGCATGAATATCATCTTGACTTTCCGCGCGTTTCGATCGTCCTCGTTCGCACGCAGGACCTGGTGTTCGGGGACCCGAAGGCGCCGCGCTTTGTCTTCTGGGAGGGCCGCCTGCGCCCGACGCCGTCCGGCCCCGACGCGCTGACCTTCGACCTCATGTCCTTTCCCGGAAAGATCCGCGCGGGCCTCGGCGCGATCGGCCTCAAGGCCCCCGCGCCCGCCGGCGAGGAGTCGGTGGAGCAGTTCATTCGCCGCAACCTGGGCGACGAGGTGTTCTACCGCCTCATCGAGCCGTTCTGCTCGGGGGTGTACGCCGGCGACCCCTCCAAGCTGTCCATGAAGGCGGCCTTCGGCAAGATCCACGTGCTCGAGGAGAAGGGCGGCTCGCTCGTGGGCGGGGCTCTCAAGCTCATGCAGGAGCGCAAGGAAAACCCCCCCCCGCCGCGGGACCCGCGCCTCCCGCCCAAGCCCAAGGGCCAGACCGTCGGGTCCTTCCGCGACGGCCTCAAGATGCTGCCGGAGGCCATCGCGAAGAACCTGGAAGGCCAAATCCGCCTCCAGTGGCAGCTCCAGGGCATTGAGAAGACGCCCGAGGGGCTCTACAAGCTGTCGTACAGCACGCCCGAGGGAGACAAGGTCCTCACGTCGCGGTCGGTCGCGCTCACCGTGCCGTCGTACGTCGCGGCGGACCTCCTCGCGGCCGCCGCGCCAGCGGCCAAGGACGCGCTTGCGTCGTTCGACTACCCGCCCGTCGCGGCCGTGACCATCGCGTACCCGCTTTCTGCAATTAAGGAGGACCGGAAGGACGAGAGCGGGAAGGTGCCGGGCTTCGGGCAGCTGCACCCGCGCACGCAGGGCATCGTCACGCTGGGCACGATCTACTCGTCGTCGCTCTTCCCCGGGCGCGCGCCCGAGGAGTACCAGCTGCTGCTGTGCTACATCGGCGGCGCGACGAACCGCGGCATCAAGGACCAGTCCGAGGACGAGGTCGTCGCGCAGATCGACAAGTAAGGGCTGCCTGCATCCCACGCGGCCTGGTTGTTGTTGTTGTTGTTGTTGTTGTTGTTGTTGTTGTTGTTGTTGTTGTTGTTGTCTCGCAGTCAGCAGTCCCGGCGCGCGTCGCGCTGCCTCGCTCCGTCTCATGCAATTAAAACATCCGAAAGAAGAGAAACGGCAATGAAGCCGCTGTGCTTCGAAGCGCTGCGCTGCGCTGCGCTGTTTGCAATAGTGAAACTCTGCGCCCCTGGCGTTCGCGGCGTGCAGGGACCTGCGGAAGATGCTCGTGAAGGACGACGCGCCGGCGCCGGTCAAGGTCGGCTACCGCTGCTGGCCCCGCGCCATCCCGCAGTTCAACCTCGGCCACATGGACCAGCTGGCACAGGCCCGCGCGGGCCTGAGTCAGGCGGGCTGGGACGGTGTGCTCCTCGGGGGCAACTACGTCTCGGGCGTCGCGCTCGGGAAGTGCGTCGAGTTCAGCTACGGCGAGTTCGCGGACAGCGTCGCCGCCGCTGCTGCCAAGGCGCCTGCGGAGAAGCCCGTCGCTGCGTAGGCTGCCGCACGCATTTCGCGCGCCCCGCAACCCGACAGGCTCCGCTTCGCCTCCGCACTGCCGCTGTAACGAGGTCACATTAAAGGAAAGGGGTGGCCGAGAGCAACGACGCGGTGGAGTACCCGCACGCAGGATGAGCGAGCTGCAGCTGTGAACAGACACGCCCGCCACCGTCGTCGCGCAACAACGGTGGGCTCGAGCGCGCCTCGCTGCGCCGACGACGCAGTCGCCCCCGGCCCCGCAGCATTGCGGCAAACGACGCGATACACGCGCCGCGTCACATCGCCGCGTCCTGCGCACCTACTCGGCCGTCAGTCGCTCGACCTCGAGCACCTGCGGGCCGTCCTCCGTCGACACGACCGCCACAGGGTGGGGGTGCATGATCAGACCGACCGTGGCCACCCCGGGCACAGCCATGATCTCGGTCACGATCTTCTGGTACGGCTCCTTCTTCGAGAACAGCACGAGGCCCTCCTTCTCGAACACGACGTCGAAGATCGTCTTGCCGTCCTCGCTGACGTACGGCACCGCGCCACCGCGGGCGTCCATCGCGGCGCCGTCGTCGCTGCTGCCGCGCCGCCACACCTCCGCGTCGCCGACGAAGATGTCGTCGATCTCCTCCCCGATCTCCTCCCAGTCCTCCGCGTCCGCCAGCACGGGGAGTGCGAAGCCTAGTCTGTCGGACACGTTGTAGTTGCCCTGCGCGGACGCGGGGGTCGGTTTCGTTGCAGAGAGGAGTTCGTGCTCGACACAGATGCGTGCCGCACGCCGCGCGCTCGCGGTGCAGGGGTGGCGAAGTGTGTGCACATATACATATACATATACATATATATCTATCTATGTAAATACATATTTCAGTGTTCTTGGCGCGTGTTCGCGGCGTGCGCAGGTTGCTGTTGGGCGTAGACGACGTGCCTGCACGAGCGCGATCATCTTGTCGGCCTTGAGCGCCGCCAGACGGTGCTTCATGAGCTCCGGTTGGCGCGGCTGGCTGCTCCGCCCCACAATGACCGCGAGATTGTGCCGATCGACCTCGTCGACCTCCTGAATGAACAAGTCGTACTTCTCGAAGTCGCCAGGCATCGCCAAGCGCAGGCCTGCGCAAGCATCGCGCCGGACGCGCCACTCTTGGCTCAGGAATCACGAGGCAACAGGGACGGACTCACGGCGTGATACGCAGCTCATTGCGCCGGGATGAACAGACCAGACAGTAAGAATTACGGGAGCGCACCGTGGAGGGCCGCTTCCGCGGCTGCCGACGCTGTAGCGGGCACCGCCTGGACATCCTTCAGCTCCTTGGCCTCGATCTTGCCGGCGAGGTACTCCATCGCGAAGGCCGACAGCATGCCGTCGCCGAACGCCACGACCATCCCGTCGCTGATGAATTTGTCCACCACGAACGCGCACGTGCCCCTCAGCTCCTGCTCAACCCTCGCAAGCGCCTCCGGGTCCGCCGCGTCCTCGTCCTCCGCTCTCACGCACACAAGGCCCCTCGGATCGCACGTCTGCCACCGGCGAGTCCGTGCGAAAGGCGCCCGCTGAGCGAACGCCCCCGCACGGGCACGCAGCTGGCATACCGAGCGAGCGCCGTGCCGAGGTTGCAGACGCGCCCCCGGCACCGAGGGGCGCACAGGCGGCTGACACAAGCACTGCACCATCGTGAACTCCACCGCGACACCCGTCGCCGCGAGCACTCGTGCGCCAGCCCCGCCCCACCAAGCAACTGAGTCAGCAAGTGTCCCCAAGACCTCCTGAGACACCCCCCCTGCCCCATTCCCCCCTCCAGCGACGCAGCGCCTCGGCCGGTGCCCCCCGCGCCCTCCCAGACCCGATCGAACCCTCTCGACTTCACAGTTCCCTCCCCAGAGCCTGTTTCACGACTTTGAAAACATCCTCTTTCGGGAACCCAACGCTGACCTTCTCGCGCCCCATCTCCTTCACCACGTCCAGCCCGTACTGCGCCACGATCGCGTTGACCACGCGGGCCGCCTCGTCCTCGATCGCGGCCAGCGCAAACAGCCCCGTCGGCACCACCGCCATGCCCGCCCCTGCCAGCCCGCCCCCGCGCCACGACAGCGCGCGAGCGAGCCAGGCGCCGACCTTCGTCGGCGCATCCTTGCTCCTCGAGCCCCCGGACACCACCACCGCCGCGGTACCGCGCGCCCCGACTCCCCCCCCCCCGCGGGCCAGTCTACTGCCTGCGCCGCCGCAGTGCACGCGGAGGCGCTGCGCCGCGAGCACGAGCGCGGCGAGGTCCGCGAGGATGTCTGCAGCGCGGGGGGAGTGCATCTGAGACACCCCCAGCCGGTCCTGACTCCGCGCTGACGTCACCAGACCCCCCAGCGCCTGCACCGCGCAGCGCACGCGCGTCCAGCGCCGCTCCGCGTGCCACAGGGCCTCGTCCACCAGCCCCGACGCGTCCACGGGGTCCCGCAGCCGCCCCCCGAGCCCCGCCGCCGACAACTGTTGCCATGAGTTCCACCGCAGCGGGGAGCCCAGGGCCTTGGGACCGGCGGCCGCGCCGCCGTCCACGGGCCCAGCCGGCAGCGCCGCGCGCATGGCTTCGCGCACGGCGCGGACCTCGGCGACGCACGGGCCCACGAAGCGCTTCCACTGCGTGCCCGAATGGTCGGCGAAGATCGCAGCGCGGCGCCTGTGGGCCTCCTCGCCGGCCTCCCGAGCCATCGCGGCGAGGTCGGCGGCCCCCAGCGCCTGCACGCGAGCGGACCGGAACGGCCGTGCGCGCTCGGAACGCGCCGCGACGGCGCGTGGTGTGGCCGCGTGGGTCGTCTGGAGCTGCTGGCGGGGTCGGGGGTGGATGTGTGGGGCGGGTGTTGACTCACCTGTACGATCGAGTCCATGGAGGGATCGAGGGCCTCCTTGAGAGGGGCGAGGATGTCCTCAGGCGGCCCCGCGAGGTCGAGTCTCTCCACCCAAACCACCTCGGCCATCGCCGCACCAGCGGCCCACCCGAACGAAACGAGCACCGCGGCCGGGAGGAGGCCCGGTAGCGAAGCGACTGCGACCGGCGAAGGCGCGAATGTGGCGCCGAGGAAGCGGAGAAGCGCGGACAGCCAGGAGAGCATCACCGAAGCGGCCGTCCCCGCCAACGCCGTCGTGAGGCCCTGCACGGCACGAAAGCGACCGGGTTCTGGCGCGTCGTTGGCGGCAATACGTCGAACAATCGCTAGCGCGCCCCGGGAGCGCGTTGCTCCCGCTGTCCGCGCGCACGCAGCGCGGGCAGGAGCACGCTGGGCAAGCTGAGCTCTTGGCGCGCGGTCCGCGGCCCTTGCGTCGCCGCGTAGACCAGCCTGCGTGGGCCGCACCTGTGACATCATGCTCGGGACGAGCTGCCTGGCCCGGAAGTACCTCTTGCGCTGCACAGGGGGCGCGTGAGCCTCCAGCCCGCCCCCTTGTTGCAGCCGCGCGACGTGCACGGCGCCCAGAACCGCCCCGAACGACGCCGCAGACGTCACTTCGAACGGGTTCATGCTCGACAGCAGCGCCAGCACCGCCATGGACGCACCCCCGCACGCCGCGCACAGAGCCAGCAGCGTCGCAATTCGCCCCGGCTGAGCGGGCGCCCAGGCCGCGGCATGCAGGATCGCGCGCTGGATCCCGCCCGGGAGGACCCGGATCCACGCCGCCACGCTCTTCGGAGGCACCCTGGGGTAAACGCCGCACTCCACTGCCCCCCACGTCGCGCTTGCCACCAGTGCCTGCCCGAAGCAGCACACCGCCCAGCCCAGCACCACGCGGGCGGAACAGAGCTCCCTCGCCGCCCGCAGAGGCGCGTACCACCCGCCGCATAGCCGGTAGGCCACCCAAGCGCCCGTGAAGAGCACCAGGCTGTACAGGACGCAGCCGACGACCTTGAACCGCAGGTCGCGCACCCAGCCGGACGCCCGGCCGGCGGCCGGCGGCGCGGAGGTCCGGAGCGAGCTGTCCGGCCGCATGCGCGCGTCGAGTGCCCGCGCGCGCCCGGCCCGTGGACTGTCGTGCCGCGGAGGGCCAATGACTCAGGAGCGTTTTATACCACTGTGACAGTGGGGCGTTGGTGTCATACGTCGTGCGCGAGCGGAGCGGGGATCGAAGCGTCGCTGCGCGCGTTCGGGTGAGGGAGGCGTCGCCGTTCGTGCTGCGCGACGGCCGGCTGAACCGCGCTGCTTTCAGGACCACAACAGAGTGTGTTTGAGAGTGGTTCGCGACAGAGTGACGTGGGCACGAGACGTGCGGGCGCGGACGGCGTCCAGCAGGAGCAGCACCGTGCCGAGAGTAGTCGTGCGGAGGAGGTGCCGAGTGAGCAGGAGGCAGGGGGCGCGATGCGCCTCTGACCGTCCCGCACAGACTCTGGCGGGCACACGCACTGCACACATGGCGTCGGTTCCTCGCTGCTGCTCGGCCGACAGCCCTGCACGCCGCCTGCGCCTGCGCGTCGAGCTCGCATGTGCCGTGAAACACAAAGTAGTAATTTGACAGCCGTGAAACACCCCCTTGACCCAACGCAGAGTATTAATTGACCACCCGCGCACGAAACCTTGACCCAACACTGTCTACTCGCTTACAGCGCTAGTGCGAGACAGCCGCACCGAGCGTCGAGCAGCGGGCACCTCCAACACACTCGCCGGCTCCTCCGTCCGCCCGCAGCCGGCCGCTGCGCGCCGCCGCACACCCCCTCGCCCCGCCCATCACTTGCGCGACCCCGCGGCCGCTTCCTCCACGGCCTTCCACCGCGCGAGCCGCTGCTGCTCCTTCCGCGCCTGCTGCGCCTTCTCCTCCTGGTACCGCCGCTCGCACTCGTCGTACAGCGGCTGGTCCATCTCCTGGAACATCTTGCGCACGTTGATCGTCAGCGAGTGCACCGCGGCGTTCCAGTGCTCGCCGTTGCGCTCCAGCGCCGCGAAGACCACGGGCAGCACGGCGTGCCGGTTTGAGGCCACCAGGTGCACGATGTACTCGTTGTTCCACAGGAAGAGGGCGCGCTCGGCGACCTGGAAGTGCGACGAGTTGAGGCAGCGCGCGACCTGCCGGAACAGCGGGCGCATGACCTCGACGAACTCGGGCGTCTGCGTGAGCTCCAGGATCTCCTCGAGCTCGCCCAGGAAGAGCACTTCCTTCTGGGAGTTGGTGACGGGCCAGAAGCGCATCAGGGCGCGGAGGACGGGCGACGCGAGCTTCGCGTCCTTCTCCACGAACTGCGTCACGCAGTACGCCAGCTGCTGGTGGTACATCGCCACGCACTTGGGCTTGTGCAGCGGCATGAGCGCCTTGTGCAAAAACTGCTTGTGCTCCTCCTGCGCGGCACGCAGCGGCGACGCGCGCCGTCAGCCGACGCGCCCGGGACACAACACGACACAGCACGCACGCGGCGGCGGGGCGCAGCCGGGCCGCCGGGGCGCGGGACGGCCGGGTGCAGAATCCCTGGCGCGGGCGCGGGCGCGGGCGCACCTTGAGGGGCAGGGCGAAGCCGTTGATGATGGACCCGAGGATCTCGAGGAGCTCCGCGACGCCGTTGTGGCGCTCGGTCTCGAAGATGAACCGGTAGAACACGTGGTAGATGGCCCGGCGGATGAAGGGGCGGTGGACCATGAACTTGCCGTAGATGCGGTGCAGGATCGTCTTCAGGTAGTCCCGCTCGCGCGGGTCCTCCGAGTCGAACAGCTCGAGCAGGCTGAGGACGAACGAGTGGTCGATGTAGCGCTTCGCGACCTTGGCGTCCGTGTCGTTGCTCACCACGTAGCGCAGCAGGAACTCGTATACGATCTGCAGGTGCGGCCACGCGGGCTCGAGCGCCGGCTCCTCCTCGTCCGGGTCGTACGAGTCGACCTCTATGCTCTGGTTGCGCGACGCCGGGAGCGCGCGGAACAGGTTGCTCGAGATCATGAACACCACGTCCTCGGTGACGGCCTCGGTGAACTTGCCCTGGCCGCCCGAGGGGTTGACGTAGTCGACGAGCTCGAGGAGGGCCTGGCGCTTCATCTCCTTCTCGCGGACGTGCTTCGAGGCCTCGTTGAAGTCGAAGGTGAAGCTGCAGAGGTGGAGCTTGCGCACAAAGAGGGCTTGCCGCTCGCCGGCGGGGACGTCGCGGAAGGAGGGCAGCGGCTCCGCGTAGGCGCGCGCCATGGAGGCTTCGGTCAGGTCCGGGCGCTTGGGCCGCTCGGAGCGCGCGCCCGCGGCGGAGCTGCCCGCGGAGCGCGGCGCCAGGGCGGCGGATGCCTTGGACGTCGACGAGGGCTTCGCCGGTCCCGCTGGGGCGTCATCCCGTCCCTTTTTTGGATTCTTCTTCAGGATCTTGTGCATCCCGAAGAAATACTACGCCCGCGCCTCGCGTCCCTGCGCGCACCGGGGCCACGGTGCAGGTGTGGGCGACAAGGCGGGCGAGCGCGCCGGCCGGGCGCGCCCCGGGCGAGCGCCGTGCGCGGCAGGGGCGGAGATCTACGTCGAGAGGCGGGTACCGGGGGCGCGGACCGCCGCGGGTTGCAAGGGGAGCGCTTGCGGCTAGAGCCCCAAACAGGCAGCACAGTGATTGCCGCGCGACGGGCGAAAGTGGGGCTGCGCGGGCGTCCGGCAGGGTAGGCCGGAGGCGCAGGGTGCGGTTGCGTGCGGCGGGGGCGCGCAGGGCCGGCGCACGGCGCGTCGCGCGCTAAAGAGCCAGGTGCCTGATGGCGACCGCGCGGCAGGCGGCAGCGGCCGCCGCGCGCGCCAGGGGTGGGCGCCCCGGCGCGTTGCGAAAAGTGGACATGTTTGCGGTCAGCTCGGGGCGGCGCGGACGCTCGCCCTCATGCCTCCTCGGTTATGCTCCGACGGTGACAGCCCCGAGGGCCGCTGGGGGGGAACCAGCGCGGGAACGGACCGCAGAAACGCGGAGCACGTACGCAGACGCGGCGGCTGGGGTGCGGTGCATGACGCAGGAGCGCGCCACGGGGCCTGCACAGGCGACCCCGTGCACTCGCACGAGCAGAAGTGGGGGTGCCGGTCTGAAACGTCCACGAGCGCTACGGGGACCGCGCGACAGAAACGCGAGCAGCCCGCTGCAGCGATCTCCCGCCGCGCTCGCGGGCTCGGGGGCCGAAAAGATCGAGGAGGGCAGGGCGTTTGGGCATGCAGCTGCGGGCGGTCGCAGGGCCCCTGGCACCCAATGCCGGCGTGTCGAGCACGTGCAAACGCCACGACCTTCGCCGCGAAACGCCGGCTCCGGCGCTCCAGGGAGAGCTCGCCAGCTCTCGGCTGGCCGAGGCGCTCGGCACCGACAGCTCGTCCGGTCCATTGCGCGCGGGGCCCTCGCTCGGGAACGCGCGAGGTCTTACGGACGCACAGACTGCGCGCGACGGGTCGTGGCGGGGTCCTCGCGGGACTTACCAACCGGGCGTGCCTTCCCACTGGGCTCGCTTGCTTCAACGCCGCCCAGACGCTCGACCTAACGCAATGCTCGAATACAAGTGAACGCTCCTGTGCCGCTTGATGGACGCGACCAGCCCCACGTGCCGCGGCTGGGCGTCGGCAGGCCCTCCTGTTACCTTCACCTAGACGATGCCCTCTTCTTCGAGGCCGCTCCACCGCCACCCGGTACGCCGCGCTATCCCACGCGTCAGCCCGGCAGTGCTGACGGCCCCGCAGCGCCCGCTGGCCCAGCGCACACGGCCACTGGCGCCCCAGCGCACACCCTGCACACGTCTCCCGCCCGCGCCGACAGCTCAGGGCCACGTCCGCGAAGATCTGCGTGCCCCTGGCGAGTTCGGGCCAGCAACTGCCCCGCCGCGCCGCGCGCGTGCCCGAGGAGCCCCGGCGGCGGCGCACGGCCCCGTTCATACTCACAGGGCCTCATGCCAGCTCAGGCGCGGCCGCGTGCGCCCGGGGCTCGACCGCCCGCGCGGCGGCCGCGGGACGCATGCCACGGTCGCGAGCGATCCACGGACGGGGCCAGAGGCTCTCACGCTGCCTCGCGCGGCACCGGCGGTCGCACAACGTTCCAACTGCCAGAGATCGACGATCCACGTCTCCTGTGCACCTGGACCAGATATGTGGCGCAGCGCCGCCCTGGCACGCTGCTCCAGCGGAAGCCGGGCACTCCGGTCGATCGCGGGCGGATACAGGACCACGGCGCGGTCGCCGATCGCCGCGTCAGCGTCCCCAGCGGACAATGCGGACGAAGTGAGGGCCCCCACACAGCACCTACAGCGCAAGCCCCAGGCTGGCGCCGCTCGCACGCAGCGCGCAGCTGACTGCCGTGACATGGACGCCACCATGATGAGCAGTGGGGACCAGGCCCCTGGGGCGTCGTTTGCTTGAAGCACGCGCTGAGAGTCGTCACACAGTCTAGGAAGTTGCCCCATCTGCAGGTGCTGCGGAGACACCGTGCGATGCCCCCCGGCGCGCACCCCGACCGCGAGACGCACAACAAGGATCAAGCGTCCTTCTTCGACGCGCAGGTCCGCACTTGCGCAGCCTGCGCGCCGCGGCAGTGCACGAGCCTCCCGGCACCAACACACACACACACACACACGCTGCAGCTGCACCGCGATGACGACGCAGGTGGACTTCTTCCAGGGCGAGCAGCCGGCGGAGGTGGTCGAGCGCCTCGGCCGCACCGTCGCTGCGGCGCTCGCAGGCATGCCGTCTGACGCGCGTGTGCTTGACGTAGGGTCCGGAACGGGCTGCCTCATTCCGCACATCCGCGAGGCCGGCGCGAGCGACATCCTCGCGATCGACCTCTCCAGCAGCATGCTCGCAGCGCTCGAGGGCCGGTTCGGCCAGCCCGGCAACGTTGCCGGCAACGACGCCGTCGTGCGCACGTGGCGCGGCGACGTGTGCGACCTCCCGGACTACATGGGGCCGTTCCACGTCGCCTTCTTCAACGCGATGTTCGGGAACATCTACGACCAGCGCGCGGCGCTTATCCGCAGCGCGCTGTTGTCGCGCCCCGGGTCGCGCATCGTGCTCTCTCACCCCCTGGGCCGCGGGTTCGTCGACAAGCTGCACGCCGCCGACCCCGTGCGCGTACCGTGGTCGTACCCGACGCGCGAGGAGCTCCAGGCGATGATAGCGGACCTGCCGCTGCGCGTTGCGTCGTTCATCGACGACGCTGACAACTACGCCGCCGTGCTCGAGGTGTGCTGGGCCCGTGAGTCAGACTGCGACTTGCACGCAGACAAAGGCCTGCTCGATCGTTTGCGTGCCGCCGCCCTGCGCGTTCCACGGCGAAAGCGGTGTTTTCGGGGGTATGTTACAACACCCCGCGCAGGTGCGCGGCGAGCACTCCCCCTCTTTGCGTCGGTCGACGTGCGGCCTCGCTGCGATGCGCGCAGGTCCCCGCGGGATACACGTTCGAGGGCGCGCCGCTGCGGGCGGCGGGGAGGGTGGTGCACGGCGCGGGGCGTGGGAGCAGCAAGATGGGCACGCCAACGGCAAACATCGACCCGGCCGACTGCGGCGACGTCTTCGCGGCGCGGCCCGCGGGCGTGTACTTCGGCTGGGCGCGGGTGCGTTCCCGCAGCCCCTTTGCCACACGCAGTGCCACAGTGGCCTCCGCACAAGCCGCCCGCGTGCAACCAAGGCGGCAACGCTGCCGCCTCGCCAGCTGCGGGCGCTCGACGCGCGACGCGGCGCAGCCAGCACTGCCCCCGGCGCACCATGCTCTAGCTCTCTCTCGCTCACACGTGCGCGTCTTCTTCCAGCGCACACGTGCACAGAGCCGCCCGTGCGGCCCCGCGGCACGCCGAGGAGCGGCTCTGCACCGAGGACGAGCCACGCACCGAGCCGTTGGCATAGACTGATCGCTCAGACACGAAGATGATATTTGCTGCCAATCGCGACGCAGAGGGAGGAGGGCGACGGCGCGGTGTACCCGATGGTGATGAACGTCGGGCAGCGCCCCACGATCGACGACGGCTCCGGCGTCACCGTGGAGGTCCACGTCATCGGCAACCCGTACGGGGCGGAGGAGTTTTACGGCCAGCGCATGCGCGTACTCGTGTCAGGCTTCCTGCGCCCGGAGATCCGCTTCGGGAGCATCGACGAGCTGGTCGCGCGCATCAAGGCGGACATCGGCCTCGCGAACGCGCAGCTGGGCGGACCCGTCCACCAGCAACACAAAACGGACGCCTTTCTGCAATGATGCTGACCTTACGTGGCAGCGCCGGCGCGGTGGTCGCGTACACCGCCCCCGCGGCTGTGACGTCCGCACAACCGGGCCGCTGGCGGCCAGCCACGTCAGCGGCCCCGCAGGGGGGCTGTCGGGGCTGTGTGGCGGCACGCAGCAGGTAGCTGTAGCGCTGGGCCTCGCACGGCGCGCGTGGCTGCAAGTCGCGCACGGCGCGTGACCGCGCAGGCCTGTCCGTGACGATGCCGTGCGGGGCAGAATAAAAACGAGAAGTTCGTCTTCTTATTGGTTGCTGGTCTGATCATGATTTATTTATTATGGTGGCCCTTTTACTTCCTCTCGTAGAACGCGTCGGTGTTGTCCGCGCTCTTGGGATCGATCAGCGCCCCCGCCGCCTCGAACGCCTCCGGGCACGCTCGCTTCAGCTGCTCCGCGGTCACCGACTGCACGTGCAGCGCAGAGAGAAGCGCCACACCCAGTCGTTCCAGTGCAAATCGCGTCTTGCAGCTGGCGGGGCCGGCATCGCGCTGCAGCGCACCTTCATGTCTCGGAAGTCGAACCCGGGGGCCACGCCCTCCCCGATCAGCGCCCACGCGCCCTGCACGAGCTGCGCGCACTTGAGCCAACCTCCTGGCACGATGAGCTGCGGAACGTCGCCCGCCTGGTAGTTCGGGCCCAGGCGGTGCTTCTCGAGCCGCCCGTCCGCTGTCACGACGTGGTACTCGATCGTTCCGCCTCCTGCGCGCGCGGGGCGTGCACGTCGCGGCTTGTTCACCCAGGGCCGTGCGGGCGACTGAGGCACGCATGATGCAGCTTGATCTTCGTGGTGGAGCGTTTCTCAAGTTCAAGGTGGTTCGTTTCTGGTGGAATTTGACGGGACGGGGTCACGAGGGCTGCGTGGCGGCGCCAAGGCGAGTGCGCGCGTGCGTCGACCGTGCCACGCACCGTGGTGGTAGTGAACGTGCGTAGATGCGTTCTGGATCCAGCACCCGTACGGCAGCTGCTTCGTCAGCATCCACAGCATCGACGTCATCACGTTCCGCTGCCCCTCGTCGCCGTCGCCGGCCCTGCGCACAGTGCTCATAAGCTCGCCGCCGTTGTCCGTCTTTCCGCGACTCGCCATCGGCTCAGCACCGCCGCGCCATGTCTCGCGGAAGTAGCCCCCCTCTGCAAGGCGTACGGGCCAGAGCGAGCGCTCCGTGCGGTCAGACGGGGCACAGCAATGCGACACGTGTCGTGCACCGCGTCCACCGTCCATGCGCGCGAACTCCGCAGTATGGCAGCCCCACCTGGATGCGGAATCAACGCGAGGCTCGAGACGATCGCCTGCACCTCGGCAGGCTCCGCAGACACGTCAGACGGCATCTTGGAAGGTACTCTGGGTCTCTGCCCGCACAGCTTACTGGTGACGTCAGGCCGGTCCAAACGGCGCTCTGTCGCTGCTGCAGATGTCGTACATGCGAAGTAGGGGCGTAGCTGGGCGCGCGTGGCCAGGCGGAGTCCTCCAGACTGACGGAAGCTGGAGTTTTACTCATCGGACGGCTCCGAGCTTGTTGGCCGCGGGGCGGCCGCTGCGCTGCGAGTCGACGTTCATGCGGCACTGCAGGTCGAAGAATAGGCCGGGCACGTCGCCATGACGTCGCGCACGGTCGTGAAGATCAACGGTGCGCGTCGATGCGGAGCAGAACGACGTCGTGTATCGCGCCGGTGCCGCGTGAACCGCGCCGCGCGCCCACGCAGCACGCTGAACTCGATCATACGATCGAGTTGAAACGATCCGCATCCGCGCGCGGCGCCGCCACGGGCGCGTGGGGGAATCCGTTGCGCCAGCCCCCACTTACGCAGGCCGCCCCGTCCGCCGTGCTGCGCAGGAGCCAATGCCCGCGCTCCAGTGGAAGCCAGGCCGGCGACCTCGGAGCGCCCGTACGGCTCGGCCCTGGGCTCCGAGAAGTTGCCGTGGGCTGGTGCGCTGGACCACCTCGAGAACGCGTTGGCGCGGCTCGAGACGCGGACAGTCGAAGCGGAGAACGCGGTCCGCACCGCACAGTACGCGCTGACCATCGTGGAGAAGATGAAGCTGCCTAGCACGAAGCACAATGCGAGAGCCCCCACTGTTGCCGCGGCGCCCACATACCACCGGACTTCCGAGGGGGACCGTCACCGTGCGCACCTGGAGGGAGCTCCCTGCCATCGGGAAAGCCCCGAGCTCTCCAGGGGGCACCACGCGGACGCCGGAACCCTGCCCAGGGCGACGTCCTTGGCCGCTACTGGCATCAAGGGACGGGATGACTTCAGGCGGGCGCGCCGGGCGGCCGTCTCCGCGGCCATCGGGGCCTCCCGCGCATCCGTCGAGGAAGCACAGAAGGCGAAGCAGGTGCGCACTGCGGGGGCGCCTGAGGTGGCCAGGTGTCAGCATGTGCCTTCGGCGTCTCGTCTCACGCGCCCCTGCCCGACCCTTGCAGGTCATCGACGAGATACGCGACCACATGAGCGTGCTGACGCACTCGTCGCGCGTGGCCCTGGGTCAGCGGATCGAGGACACCGAGCACCGCATCGCACGAGCGCTGGCGGCGTCTGCGCAGCAGAGCGAGGCTGCCGACCACTTCGAGCGCAAGCTCGCGGAGGAGGAGGCCGCGGTCCAGGCCGGCCCGCGCGTGCGCTTCTTCACGCAGGGGCCCGACGCCGCTTCGCCAATACGCCCCCGCTAACACACCCCTCTGTTTGCCCTAGCTCCCTGTCACAGTTGCCCGCTTGTCACTGTAGCCAACACAAACAGGTGACCCGACCGATGCGCGCGTGTTTCAAACAGGACAAATTCGCCCGGCGCGCACGCCGACGGGCACGAGCGCCGAGGGCCCTGCAGGCCTCACTGACGGCTGCATGCATTTGTATGTTTCCGCCCCCCTCACACTCCCCCCCTCTCATCTCTCGTCCCCCCTCCTCCCTCCCTCGTCGGCGAGCTACGAGCCTGTCGCCGCGTCTGACCAGGCGGGGGCGAAACCCAAACCAGCTAAGACAAAACAAATTAAGTCCCCCCGGGGTGTTTTCGCGAACGTGTCCGGCAAAATGCCGCTCGCCTGCCCACAGAACGCCCGCTGTAAGATCGATTATCACGGAGGCGGGGCGCGCTGCACGTCTCACCGCAGGTGCACTGCACAGCCGGCACATTGTGCGCGTCAGGCGAGCCTCAGTGTCGATGTCTGCACCACGCTTCCGTGCCGCGGGACACGCGACCGTCATCGCTACGCGAGGCCGCCCTTTCGTCGGTCACGTACTCCCACTTTTGCTCCACTGCTCGGGTGGTGTTTGCGGACGTAGCGGCATCGTGCTTGCTGAGCGGGTGCCCGGAAGTGGAACACGGCGTGGAACACCTACGGAGCGGACCGAGGTAGCCACAGCGAACAGCTTAGGTCTAGCAGACGCATGTTTCGACTCGCAATTGTTTACAACGAAATTAGATCTCGAGACCACCTCTCTGCGGTATTCAACTTCCGCACCAGGGATTCTGGCGCCCTTCGCCCCCTCCCCGCGCACATACACACCACGACGAAGGCTCCCAGGCGTCCGCGCGGGCGCCTACGACCCGTGCGTGGCCGCACCTAATGCAGTGACGTATGCGACTGCGACAGCGGCGCGGCGCGCAGTTCCGGCCTCGACCGGCTCGATCTGGACTGGCTCGGGCCGCTGAGAGTCATCCCGCTGCTGGCGCTCGCGTTGACCATGTCGGACGGCGACCGACTCGGATGAGACAGCTCATCCCCCGACGGGCGCATCGAGCGCCGCTTCGCTACCCCGAACAGCCGGTTCGAGGCGCGCTTGAACAGCCCCGGCTTCGCGGGCTGCGCGGCGGCGTCGTCCGTGCCGGACGCCCGCGTGAAGCTGTGCGACTTCCTGGTCGTATGATCCTGCAGGCAGATCGCTCAGGATGACATGCAAGTGGGTGCTGCGTACACGGGGTCGCGCGGGACGCGGTGCGCTGTGACGCGGGTGAAGCGCGTACCATGAGCGTCATGTCGGACGCGCCGGAGAGCATGCGTGCGCGTTCCGGCTTCGTGACGCGCTTCCAGAAACTGGCGCCCTTCGAACTCGAGCCGCGCAGCGGGTTCCGGCCGGCGTCCTTCTCTTCCTGCTCGGCCTTGCTGTTGCCATCGTGCTCGTCCACGCGCAGCAGCATCCCGAGCAGCTCCCTCACGGCGACCAGCGTGGGGCAGTTGGCGGGAACAGTGCCCTTCAGGATCCCGAACGCCTCCTCCAGCGCAGCGTGCGCCTCCTCCGCGGCGCCGACGGACAGGTGGACGATGGCCTTGTGCCGCAGGATGACCGCGACGGACGGGTGCCGCCGCGCCGGGAAGACCCGTGTCTGTACAAAGTGCTGCGCGCGCTCGTACGAGACGAGGGCCTCGTCGACGTTCCCGGCCACGAACTGCGCGTCGGCGAGCTGGAGGTTGAGGCTGAGGCTGTCCGGGTGGTTCCAGAGCTCCACGACCTTGATGTCGCGCGCCGCCGTCAGCGTCGGCACGCGCTGCTCCGGCGGGCCCGTCGCGGCGCACACCGCCATGAACTCCGCCACGTCCGGGTGCTGCGGCCCCAGCCAGCTGCGCGCGACCTCCAGCGCGGTGGTCGCGTGCTCGTGAGCTGCACACAGGGGACCAACACCATGCTGGCAGAGGTGAGGTGAGCAGCGCGGACGCCACGAATAGTGGTCGCGACGGGCACGCGACGAGCGTGAACGAGCGCCACGCACCTTGCTCGACGTCCCCGCCCGCGGCGAGCGCCCCGGCGAGCCACGTTCGCAGCGAGGCGACGCGCACGTGCCGCTGCGTGCCTAGAATCCGGCCCACGCCGTCGATCGCGTCCCGGATGCGGTCCGGCAGCGCCGCGATCGCGCGCGGCTCCTTCGACCCCGCCAGGAACCCCAGCAGCGACGACGACTCCGGGTGGTGCGGGCCGAACACGGTCTTCAGTTCCACCAGCGCCTTCTCCGCCCTCTCCGCGCCGGCGACGCTGCCCTCCGTGATGATCGTGTGGCGCACGTCGAGGCGCAGCGCCTGCACTAGCTTCCGCGTCGCCTCGCTGCGCCGCTCCACCGCGGACCCGCGCATCGTCGACCGGCACAACTCGAGGACCTCCGTGAGCGCCGCAGACATGTACGAGTAGTCTCCGAGCCCCGCCTGCGCCTCGGCGGCCAGGAGCAGCGCGCCGAGGGGCACGGGGTGCGTTGGGCCGAAGATCTCCTTGCCGTTCTCCGACGCGGCCAGCAGACACGTCAGCGCGCTGTCCAGGCGGCCCATCCCCATGTACAGGCGCCCCGCGGCCATGAGGAGCATGACGCACTCCTCGGACACGTCCTGCTGCGTCGCGGAGATCTCCAGGGGCTGCCCGTCTTCCGGCTGGTTCTCAGATATGTCGAACCCGAGCGAAGACAGCAGCTGCAATACGTACGTGCCCACGGCCTGGTAGGCGTGCTTTTTGCGGACCACGCAGGCGAGGTCGACCATGCACTCGAGGACCTGCACGACGGTCACGCTGCCCTGGCGGTGGCGCTCGTTTCCGCCCATGGCGAGCCGGGCGCGGTCCACGAGGCCGCGCGTGCGGTCGCGCAGCCGCGACAGGCCCTTGTCGGCGCGCGCGTTGTCCTGCGCGATCTTCCCGATCTCCGTCTGGTAGTTCTCGACCATCCACAGCTGCACGCACGCGCAAAGAAGCAACCAAGTCGCAACGGCGTCAGACGCGCAAACATGCCCGACGCCCAGCGCAGCAACGACAACACCGCTCCCGCGCCCTCCCGGCGGGGACTCACCAGCAGCTCCTCCAGCTCCGGCACGCGCATCACCGCGACGAACGAGTGCCAGCACCGGCTGATCAGCGACGCCGCCGGCGCCAGATCAATCTTTGGCGAAGACCCCGTGCCCAGTCCAAGCAGAATGCGCAGGCCGTCCTGCTTCCTGCGCATGCGCGCGAGGCCCTCCGCGGCCTCCTGGCTCCAGTACATCCGCTCGATGTGCGACACGTGCGTGTACGTCTCCTCATAGAAGCGCCGGATGTCATCCATGAAGGGCAGTTTGCGAATGTGCGATCGGAACCAATCGGCCGTCTGCCTCGGCCCGCGCCCCGACTGCTGCGTGCTCGCGCGCTGGCCCGCCGACGAGCCCCCGGGCTCCCCCTCGCCCTCCTCCTCGACCATGGAGACCTTGTCCGTAGCCTGCCGCCGCAGACCCCCGGAGCTGTTGTTGAACACGTCGCGGCGCATGAAGCCCGCGAACGAGCGGTTCCGCGCGCCCCCGGCCTTGAGCTCCTTCAAAGCCGCTATCGTGGGGTCCTCGGCCACCTTCGGCTTCGACTTGCCTGCGAACGCACACACACAGAAAACACCACACGCAATCAAGCACCGGCGATCGAGAATCCTCGAGTTCCGAGCGAACCAACACGCGCTGCCGCAGCAGCAGCGTGCGCACGCAGCAGCCGCGCCGCACAGCGCGGCCTGGGCGCACTCACGTCGCAGCATGCCCACATCGAACAGCGACTTGGCACGACTCTGCACTTGCATCGGCTCCTGCGCGTCCTCCTTCGCCTCCAGCCGGTCCCTGCGCTTGTTCTTGAGCTTCGCAAACGCCTTCCCGAGCTTCGACTCCGCCTTCGTCAGCTGCGCCTTGGCCCTACCGCCCTTGACCTTGCTGCTACCCACGCGCTGCAGCTCACCCGGCCGGCCCGCGTGCGAACTCCCCTTCTCGCTCCCGTTCTCCGACGGGAATATCTCCGACCGCCTCGCGCTCTGCAACGCACTGCCCCCGGACCCCTTGGACACCAGCGACCGCATTTCTGACATCACGCGCGGCCGCGTGGTCCGCTTCGGCGTCACCGGGTTGCTCGACCCCGCGCCGTCGTGCGGGACCCCAGTCCCGGGCTGCTCCTCCACGGACGGCAGCGGGAGCGACCGCAGCGGGTCGACAGGCGCGTCGGCGTCCTCCCCGTCGCGCTGCGACAGGGAGAAGCGGACGTTCGGGCGCTGCGAGAGGCTGCTCCGCGACACCGGTTCCCCGGAGAGCTGCTCGAAGTCCTTCGAGCCGTCCGGCAGCAGCACCTCGACGCCCTCCTGGAACGTCGTGTTGGAGCTCTTGCGCCCCGGCTGCGGCGGCGAGGCGCGCGGGCGCGGGCGCTCGGCGTCGGTCGACTTGCGCAGAATGCCGCGCTTCTTCCGGCCCTTCTCGGACTTCCGCCGCCCGTCCCTCGACTTGCGGCGGCCCTTCTCGGACCGCCCCGAGCGCGCGGAGCCCTCGTGCGATGACGCAGCGGGGCTCCTGCCCCCCTTTTTGGACGGCTTTCGTGCCTTCTCTTTTCCCGATGACACCATGCGCTGGAAGAACCCGGCCTTCCGCTCCTGCGCCGCCGGCGCAGCCGGCCTGGGTGCCTCGATGCTGGCCCGCAGCACGCTCGTACTGGCGTCGGGCACGTCAGGCGGCAGCCCGGGGCCAGGCGCGTCGCCCGCTCCGCTGTGCGCGGAGCTGTAGTGCGACTTCGCGTTGCTGCGCTGGGGGAGGATCATCGGCCGCGAACGCGCCGTCGGGCTCGTGATCTCGTTTGCCGGCGTCGGCGCCGGCAGCGGCAGCGCCAGGCCGAGCGGCGAGGGGCGCGGCGGTGCCCTCGCCGAGTTCGCGGGGTCCGGGTCCGCCTTTGTCGCCGTGGCGCCCGACGTGGCGGCCGAGCCGTGCAGGGAGTTCGCGTGGGACACGGACGGCGTGTCGAATGCTGTTGGCATGTTGACGTGGCGCAAGTAATGGTCCATTTCGCTCCAGTCGTAGTCCTCGGGGCCGAAGCGCACCGCAGGCGGCTGCGAGCCCGACCCGCTGAGCGAGCCCTCCGGCGGCGCGGGCGCGCCCGCAGCGGCGGCGGCGGGGGGCGTGGGAGGTGTGCTAGCGCCGTCATCGGACACGCTCCGCCGCCTGCCGCTGGCGTTGCGCTTCAGGGACGCGAGCGCCGTCATCCGCGAGCGAGCCTGCGTCTCGATCTCCTCGCCGGTCCCCGGCTGCGACCAAGACTCTGCACAGACAACATGCGGACACACAACCGCGGCAACGTGAGAGCGCATCGCGCAGGCGGGCCTGCAATGCGCCGCAGGACCACGTTCCGCCCGCGCTCACCTTGTCGCGAGCGCATCTGCTCCAGCTTCGGCCGCGGGGGGCGTCCGCCCTCGCGCGTCGATTGCATGTGCGCCGAACCGTCATTGCCCTCGGAGCTGTTGATCGCCGCGTCGATCAAATCGTCCCCGTTGCTCACGCTGCCGAATCCGTGCAGTCCCGACCCCGTGGAGCCCGCAGCCAGCATCGAGGCCAGCTTTCCGAATTCTACCTTGCGGCTGCTGCCACGGGCCTGCGGACGCGGCCTCCCGGAGGTCCCTCTGCTGCTGTGGCCCGCCTCGCTCCCAACGACCGCCCCTGCTCGCACAGCGGCACGGAGACGCACGTGTTGTGTGCTGGAGGCGTTATTATGTCATTATGGCTGGAATGGAAAGCGTTGTCGCGATGCTCCGGGAGTCGCGCGCGCTGTCAGAGCATGGGCGTGCCGTGCAAGCTGCGCACCTTCGTCGGGCGGGGACGACGGCGCCGCAGCTGGGGGCTCCTCCGCAGGGCGTGTATGTTCGGAGGGCTGCGCAGCGCCGATTTCCTCCACCGCGGACGGCCCGGTCTCCTCCTCTTCGACGGTGGTCATGAGGAGGCCTCGCGAGCTCCTCATTGCCGGCACGGGCGGCCGCTCAGCGCCTTCCGAGCTCACTTGCGAGTTGCGGATGCCCCAGCCATCTCCAACTGCGGCCTGCAGCGCGCGCAGGTCGAGGGCTCCCGCGCCCCCGGCGTCGTCGTCGAACACCATGGTACCGGAGCGTCCGTGGCTGATCTCGCTGCCGCCTGTGGCGGCCAGCCCGGCGTGTTCGGGGGCATCCGGGAGGCCGGCCGGGACCACGCTGCGGTGCCTGCCGTGGGCTCCGCGGCTCCGGAGGCCGCTGCGACCTGTGGGAGAGGCGGGGCTTCCCGGCTGGCCAGAGGGGTCCTCGAAAGACGAACTGACGGCTTCAGGGTCCGGGATCCCAGTTGGCGAGAAGGAAAGGCGCGACCCTGCAGCACTCGTCGAGGAAGACGCCGCGCCCGGGGATCCTGCAGACACCGCAACGATCCAGCATGCCCGCGTGAGGGACTTGCGAGAAATGGGCCAGCGCACACGCGCAAAAGCGCCTCCACACCCGTGGCCTTGCCCTGCCGGCCTGTGGGTGGGTCCACCCAGCTCGTCTGGGGCGGGAGCCGCATAAGTTGGAGCTGTACGTGGTACGGATGTCGGAGAGGCGCTCACCTTCCGCGGGACGATGCGCGTACGACAGGGTCTCAGCTCCGTGGACCTGGCCTGCAGCCTCGCTCGCGCCGTTCGCTCCTTCCTCCTTCACGGCGCCCCCTCCCTCCTCCTTCCCTCCGCCGTCACCGAACCAGGCCCCCACATACGGCAGGTTCCCGAACAGCGACATAGTGAGCCGCTCAGCGCAACACCAGGCTGCTCAACTGCGCGTAGAACGGGTCCCGGTCCTCCGCATCTTCCGCACACAACGGCTCTACCTCGTAGGAGATCACGGAGCGGCAGCGTGCGTGCACAGCCCAGCGCTATCCCCCGCCTTCCGGTTCCTCAACACCTGGTCCCTCAATTGAGACCCCGCACCGCACGAATGCCCGCCTCCGCGCCTCGCCGTTGCCAGCGAGGCGACACACGATAGCTGGGAGGGCCGATCACGTACGGTCAGGCGCGTGGTGGGTCCGTGGCTCCGCGCTGCGAGGTGCTATTGTAGAGAGCAGCGACGGCCTGCAACGGACGCCTGAGCAACGAGTGGGAGACCGCGGTGAACCAACGTCAACGAGTGCGCGCAGGTGCCGCCCGCGCGCCCCACTCACGCGCCGCGGCGACACGCAGGCACCGGCCTGACGTGACCCACCAAGTTGCGTCCCCGGGATAGAAGCATTCCCCGCCCGTCGCCGCTGCAGACCGACGTGGGCTCCAGAGCGACCCCTGCGGGCCGACATGCGCAGCTAGTTTGCCGGAAGGTCCAAACCAGCAAAATCTTCGCGTACGCGCGTCCACGGCGGCGAAGAGTGGCGCTGGCAAGCAGTCGCTGTCTTGCGCGCAGGGGCTGGGCCAGGCCGGCAGGTCTCATCGGAGGCTGCTCCGTCAGACGCGTGACCGGGTACAGATGGCCCCTGACGCCGCTACGGCGGTGCGGGGGCACCTGGAGGCGGTGTTTGGTGACCACGGGGGTGATGAGATCATCGTGGAGTACATCACGGCGGTTCTGGCGGACGAGCAGTTCCAGGAGGAGCTCGACAGTGCGGGGGAGGCCGTGTACGAGGCCGTGGGCGAGATTCTGGTGCGTCGCGGGTCGCCGGAGGCCGCCGCGCTGCCCAGACGGCGGCGTGGGCTGACAGCGCGGACTCCGCTGCGGTCTCGAGCAGCTCAGCGAACGTGAACTCCGTCGTGCGTGCACGGCGGCGCTGTGCGGCGTCTTCCTCGGGCTCTCGCTGCGCGCACGTCGGCTCCACACAAGGCGAAGCGCATTCGGGCGACCTGCGCCGCGCTCCGCGCGAAACGCCCCTGACTCAATCCCGCTCGCCGCAGATCGACCACGAGATGGTGGCGGACGAAGCAGCGGCCAGGAAGGCCTGCGTCGACCTCGCAATTCGCCTGGTACTGCCACGGCCTACACCCAGAGCACAAACCATCCCGCGCAACCGGCCCGCTCGCGCGTGACACCGCGCCGCGCCGCCTCGCCACGCTTCGCAGGGTGCGGAGGAGCAGGAGGCCAAGCGCAAGGACCGCGCAGGGACCGACATGCGCGCCCTGGACTCGGGTCCCGTCCGCATGGGCGACCTCCAGGGCGACGTGTTGTACGAGAAGCTCAGCGGAATGCACCTCGTGCAGACGCGCTTCGACGGCGACGGGGAGTTCAGCGTCGGGAACGCGGCGGACCGCGTGAAGCTCGAGCGCCGGCGGGCGCAGGAGGAGGAAGCCGCGAAGAAGAAGATGAAGGTTCGTGCGGCCCGGAGACCTTCGTTCGTGGTTCCTGAGCAGCTCCAGACGAGTATCTATCTTCGGGCCGGCCGGACAGCTCGGGCGCGGCGCAGCCGGCCGCGCATGCATCGTTGGGCAGCGAGACAAGGTTTCCCTTTTGTTTCTGACACATCTGTCGGCGGTGGCGCGGTGCGTGCGTGCAGCAAGAGATGGCGCGGGCGACGGCGCACATGTCGGGCGAGCGGCCGAAGATCGACCGCCGCGAGGGCTCGATGGGCGTCCGCGACATCAACTTGGAGGCCATCACGGTCTCCAACGGCGGCGCCGACCTCATCTCGGACGGCTCCGTCGTCCTGGCGTACGGGCGGCGGTACGGCCTGATCGGGCGCAACGGCACGGGCAAGTCGACGCTCCTGCGCGCGATCGCCAGCAAGCAGCTCAAGGGCATGCCGGCGCAGTGCCAGGTGCTGCACGTCGCGCAGGAGGTGGTTGCGGACGAAACGACGGCGCTGCAGATGGTGCTGTCGTGCGACGTGGAGCGCGCGGAGCTGCTCGAGCGCGAGAAGGTGCTGATGTCGCAGCTCGGCGGCGAGGACGGCGGGGACGACGCAGCAATGGCGAAGGAGCTGGAGGAGGTGCACAAGCGTATGATTGCCATCGATGCGGAGGGCGCGGAGGCGCGCGCGAGCGTGATTCTCGCGGGGCTGTCGTTCTCCCCGGAGATGATGCACAAGCCGACGCGGAGCTTCAGCGGCGGGTGGCGGATGCGCATCGCGCTGGCGCAGGCGCTGTTTGTGGAGCCCGACCTGCTGCTGCTCGACGAGCCGACCAACCACCTGGACCTGCACGCCGTGCTGTGGCTCGAGCAGTACCTGCTCGCGTGGCCGAAGACCGTCGTCGTGGTGTCGCACGCGCGGGAGTTTTTGAACGACGTCTGCACCGACATCATCCACCTGCACAGCCAGCGGCTCAACCACTACAAGGGCGACTACAACACCTTCCAGGCCGCACGCGCTGAGAGGTGCGCGCGCACGCGCTTCCCCTCGCGCCCTCGGCGCCGTGCGATCGTTCCAAGCTGTTGAAACGCCGCAGCGGTGGCTACAACCTTGGCGTGCGATGTTTTCCGCGTGGCGGCGCAGGTTGCTGAATGATAAGAAGAAGCAGGAGTCGCACGACCGCAAGCGCGCGCACATGCAGTCGTTCGTGGACCGGTTCCGCTGCAACGCCAACCGCGCCGCCCTGGTGCAGTCGCGCATCAAGGCGATCGAGCGCCTGGGGACCGTCGAGGTCGACGACGACGACCCGGAGTACGTCTTCAAGTTCCCGCAGCCCGACGCCGTCACCGGCAGCCTCCTGTCCTTCCAGGTGCGCCCACGCTGCCGCCACAGCGCGCCAAGCCCGCGCACGATCAAACAGCGATCGATCGCCCTCGCCGCTCAATGCGGCTCCTCTGCCGCGCGACCGCTCCACGGCAATCCGCAATGACGGTCAGAACAGATGCCAACTCGCGCTCCGGGCCTGTGCCTGCCGCGGACTGGTCGATTGCGTGCGCACCGCCTCACGCGCGCCACGCGTGCCGCCCGCCCGCCGCAGAACGTCTCCTTCAACTACGACGGCGGGCCGACGCTCTTCCGCGACATCGACTTCGGCGTGAGCACGGACTCGCGCTTTGCGCTCGTCGGCGCCAACGGTATCGGGAAGTCCACGCTGCTCAAGCTCATGTGCGGGGAGCTCGAGCCCACGTCGGGGCTCGTGCAGCGCAACCCCAAGGTCCGCTGGGCGGTGTTTAGTCAGCACCACGTGGACGGGCTCGAGCTGCACCTTACGCCGATCCAGTACCTGCTGAAGCTGTTCACGCGCGCGGACGAGCAGCAGGTCCGCGCGCAGCTGGGGCTGTACGGTGTCTCCGAGAAGCTGGCGCAGCAGCCGATGTACACGCTGTCGGGCGGGCAGAAGTCGCGCGTCGCGTTTGCGCGCATCACGTGGAGCAAGTAAGCGCCGCTGCCCGCACGCGAACGCGCCCTGCCGCCTGCGCAGGACGCTGCGGCGCGAGATGCTGGTGGGGAAGGCTGCGGCGGCGTTTCCGTTGCGGGGCGACGGCGTTGTGGGTCTTTTTGTGTGGTCTTTTGGTGTTGTGCACATCATCGACGCGTGGCGCGGGTGTTCTCTGCTTTGCAGGCCGCACGTGCTGCTGCTGGACGAGCCGAGCAACCACTTGGATATCGAGGCGGTGGACGCGTTGATTTCGGCGCTGTATGCGTACAGCGGTGCGGTGATCATGGTCAGCCACGACCAGCACCTTATCGAGGCGACTGTGGACGAGATGTGGATCGTGGACGACGGGAGGGTGACGCCCTTCCACGGCACGTTCGACGAGTACAAGAAGTCGCTGCGGGCCAAGCTGTGAGGACGCGCGATTGCGAATCATGCTTCGTCAATTACTACTTTATGCTTGCAAGTGGTGTGCATGATGGCACGCGCGTGCAGTAGACGCGGGTATAACGAGCACGCCGTCGCGCTCGCCAGGGCGCTGGCACCCCCGCATTCCGAGCGCCCTTGATCGTGTCACAAGTGACATGGCGAGCTGGCGCGCGTCCCGCGCGCATGCGAAACAGAGGGTTCATTCCCCGAGGATCAGCCGGACGAACTCGGAGTAGTTGACCTGCCCGTCCTGGTCGATTCCAGCCTCCGCCATCATGTCTGAAATCTCCGTCTTGCTCAGGGGCTCGCCTAGCGACTTCATGATCTGGATGAGCTCCTGCGCGGAGATGAAGCCGCTGTCGTCCTTGTCGAACACCTGCGGGAATTCGCGGGGAGCGGGCGGGCCGTGGGCGCGCTGCGTGTCAACTGGCTACGTGCAAAATGCCTCGCCGCCGGCGATCGAGGGATGCGCACGTCTATTTGGCTGGCTGGCTGCTACGGTGGAGCATTCAGGATGGCGCGGGCGTCAGTGAGGCGCGCTCGGCGGGGGTCAGACAGTCAGACAGCGCACCTTGAAGGCAGCCTTCAAGGACTCCTCTGTGGGCGCGTTCTCGTCTTGAAGCTTCTCCTCCATCAGTTCGCAAAAGTCCTTGAAGTCCACCGTCCCCTTCTCGTCCACGTCGAGCCGGTCCATCATGTCCTGCGGTAGCACCAGCGCCCCCAAGCCTGGTGAGCATGTGGTGCGTTCACCCGCGGAACGTAGGATCGAACGCGGGGCCTGGCTGGGCCTCTGTCCACAAATAGGCTCGAATTCCAGTGGTCGCGCGTCCAAACCAGCGATACACGTCCAGCACTGCTGCCACAAGCGTGCTGTTTGGCAGGAGCGAGGCCTCCTGTCTCCGCATTGCTGCTGGCCTCTGGCCGCGTGGTATCGTTTCAAGGACCTCGCCACGGACATGATGCACGCGTTCCAGGCACTTTCGGGGCCGTGCCTTGATTTCCCGCTCCGTGGGGTTGGCTCCAAGGGACCGCATTGCAGTTCCGAGCTCCAGGGCGGAAATTGCCCCATCTCCATCCCTGTCGAACAGGTTGAACGCCTCCCGGAACTCCTCGAGCTGCTGCTCCGTGAGAGTCGACATGGCGAGCTCCTCTCCCTCACCCGGCGAGCTCCTCTAGAGGCTGCGCTAGTCCAAGGCGCCCGTGCCCTCTCTCAACGCCGTCCGGTTGGTGGATTCTTCGTCAACACAGCTGTGCCGCACGCGCGGAGCCGGCCCCGCTGTTGAAGCCGCTTCAAGCGGCTCACACGGAGACGAAATCAACACCTCCCGCGGTGTGTGTCAGCGCCCAGTCGCACCCCTTGCGAGCTCATGGGCGCGCCGGACCGTCCCCGTTGGCAGGTCCGAGTATCTCCGTGTCAGCTGCCGGCGTGTAGACACCAACTGAAAGCAAGCAGGCGCGGCGCGTGAGCAGTGCTCATCTGGAGCTTGCTGTAGCCGGCGTGTGCGACCGTGTCCGACTCCCCTCGCTCGGTCCTGTACTCGGAGGCGTTCTCTTGTGTGGGCAGGCGTTCTTTAACGCCGCAGAATCATGCCCGTGGGGGGCAAGCTGAAGCTCAAGGGCGGGGAGGTGGTCACGGCCAACGGTGTGCAGAAGCACAAGAAAAAGAAGAGGTCGAAGACGGTTCCAGAGGGCGAGGAGGTCGATCCTGGCACCGGGGAGAAGAAAATCAGCGGCGCTGCCGTCGACACGCGCGAGGGGAAGACGTACGAGCAGGCAAGCGCGCTTCCAACGCCGCCCGCGCGCCTCACCGCGCCGCAGCCGCGCTCCGCGGCCTCGAGCGTACTCTCTGGCACGTAACCTGCATGGGACACGTCGCTCTTTGCCGCAGATCTTCGATCTGGAGATGCAACGCGTGAAACAAGAGCGCTCGCGGGGAGCCACGCCCTGGGGCAGCTCGTACCGCGCGCCGCCTGAGATCCTCCACGGCTACAAGAAGAAGGTCAAGGGCCTCACTGCGAGCGAACGCCTCGACCTGCGCTGCGCGTCCAAGTCAGACCGTACGTGCAAGTAATACATCCAACAAGCCCACACCAACCGCCCGCCACGTGCTTCGGTGTTCGGCTGACCCACATCCCCGCCGCAAGGACGCTTGCGCAACCGACACAGCACGGCAGAAGAAACGATACGACGCTCACACAGCGGACAGGGCACAAAGCGGGCGCATGCACGTACATAAACTCCGGCGCTCCGGTTCCGCCACGCCTGTAACATCACACTTGAGCCTTCCCGCCGCCGTGCGTCCCCGCGGACGCCTCCGGCGGCGCCACCACCGCCCTCCAGAGCCCGGCGTGCAGCTCCACTAGCGCTGGCGAGTACGGCGCTAGCTCCCCGTCCACCACCAGCCAGTCGCGGCCGTCGTCCCGCGGCTCCGGGAACACCGCGGCCGCACACACGCGGCGGTGCGACACCCGGGGGTGTTTCGTGATGTCCTCCCCTGAGTCCGCGCCTGCCAGCAGTCGGAGGCTCTCGATCGGGGACGCCTCCCGCGTGGACACCATCGCCATCGTGCCGCCGTCGATCCGCAGCCCCGGCGCGATCCGCGTCGTCAGGGACAGCCACGGCAGGTTCGCGAGCACGAAGAGCTTGTACGGTGGGCCCGTTGCCTCGCGCCACGCAGAGCCCGCGGCCGCCGCCGCGCCGCACGCCTGCATGAGGCTCGCTGGCTGCGCGCACTCCGTGTCGCCCGCCAGGCTCGCCCCCTGCGCCACCAGCTCCGCCAGCGCCGGACACTCTGGCGCTGGCGACGTCGACTCCCCCCCTTGCTTTGCAACCGACGGCTCGGCGATGCCGTCGCGCCACCACACCCGGGCGCCGTACCGGCGGCCGGACAGACACTCTGCGATCGCGTACAGCGTGAACCGCGCGGCTCCGAGGGCCCGCAGGCGCTCCGATCCGATGTCAATGCTCGCGTACGACCCGAAGACAACGGAGAGGAACGCGTACGACCGGCGGCCGATCGCCGGCTGAAAGACCGACGCTGCGTCGAGGGGCACGACGTGGCGCTTTGCGAGCGCGTGCACCGCGCAGAGCGAGCTCAGGATGCCAGTTGAGGCTGCGAGCGCACATCCGCTGCCGGCCGGCGCCATCGCGACGGGAATTGAGAGCGCCCGCCGCCAGTCCGGGCGCGCCATCGCGCCCTGGAGGACCTCGGCTGCGGTTCCGTCGCCGCCGACGACGAGGATGGCGGAGGTCGCGTCGAGTTCGGTCTGCGACAGGTCCCGAATGTAGTTCGTGGCGTGTCCTGGGGCTTCGGTTGTGAGTGCGCGGACGGCGAAGCCGCATTTGTCCTCGAGATACGGGCGGATGTGCTTCGCGAACGTCGTTGGCGCGTTGCCCGGCCCGCTCGCCGGGTTGATCACGACGAGCACGTTCGGCGGCTCGCTGTCGCCGCCCCACGCCGCCGCGGCCTGCACACCGACGCGAACCGAGCACATTGTAATAAAAAGCGCCAGGCCGCGCGTCGGGCGTCGCCCGCGCGCCGCCTCCCTCACAGACACGAATCCGTTTCGTTTTTCGCTTTCTAGGTGGCACACGTACCTGCACTGCGCGCACAGCGTCGCGCGCGCGGTACCCGCCGACCGCCTGCAGCGGCCCGATCGCTCGCAGCGACCGCGGCCCGCGCCCGTCCCCGCCGTGCGCCCCGGGCCGCCCCGGTGCTGCGACATACACCTTGAACTCCCCCGGGGCCTTTTCCTGCGCTCCGAAGATCTGATCGCCCGGCAGAAGCACCTGCGCGCCAGGCTCCGCCGAGCACGCCGAGCAGGGACCCCCCCACGGCCACCGCGGCCTGCAGCCTGAGTCAGGGGGGCTTCCGGGCAGGAGCGGCGCGTCGTTGCCGGTGGCGGCGCCGCCGGTGCGGTCCGCGATCAGAGAGCCGTCGTCGCGGAGGCGGATATCCGCCGAGCACCCCGTGCAGGTCACCGACCAGTTCGCGCGTGCCTGGGCGCGTGGAGAGCGCTCCGAGGCTTGCACGGGGGCGCCGCGTTCGGCGCCTCTCGCCTCTTGCATGGCCCTGGAGGAACGTGAAGGGGGAGGGTCGAGGTTGGGCGCACGCGGGGCGTGGCACGTCCACGCAGAGAGTTCGTGAGTGCCGGTGATGTGGCGGACGACCATCAGAGCCGCCGCGTCCCGCACAGGCCTTGTCAGACACCAGCCGCAGAATGTACAGTTGCACAGGATCTTTGTCTACATCGCACGTCGCTCCGTTTGCGCGAAGGCGCGCCGTGCGCGCCAGGGCGGGTAAACGACCAAGCGCGAGGTGACTAGGATATACCTTTTGCTCGATACGGCGGGCTCCAAACTCTGCGACTGGCACGCAAGGTCCGCTCTAGTCCTCTCTGTACCGCGGCCGGGCCCAGGCGCGTGCCGCGCGTCGACGGCGCGCACGGCAACGGAGGCCGCTCCTGCTGCGGCACCTGCAGCTGCGAACCGAGCCAGCAACGGACGGTACATACGCAAAGAACACCCTCTCTCGTACCCCCAGCCGTACCAACAACCTCTCAGTGCACTCTCGACGCCGCACAGCTCCGCCCAGAAACAGCCCGCGCGGCCAACAACCTCCGACGAGTCAGGTCGCATCACACCCCCCCTCACTCCCCCTCCCCACCGCCTTCCACCGCCGGCGCCTCCCCTCCGTCCCCCTCCGCCGCACCCGCCTCCTCCCCACCGCCCTCGGCCTTCGAACCCCCCTCAGCGCCACCCCCCTCCGCTGCCGCCTCTGTGGCCGCTTCTCGCGCGTCGGCCCCCGCCACAGCCGCCTCCTCCGCCTTGGAGCCCTCCCCCGGCCCGTCCTCCTCCACCACCTTCTCCAGCGTCGCCTCCGCCGCCATCGCAGCGTGTTGGCGCGCCTCCCCCTCCATCTGCTTCGCACAGCTGCGGTGCCCCGCAATCACCGCCACGGCCACCGCGGACCGCCCCTGGCTGTCGGGCGTCTCCGCGGACGCCCCCGCCCGCACGAGCGACAAGCACGCCAGCGTGTGCCCCCCCGCCGCCGCCAGGTGCAGTGGCGTGATAAGGTTGCCCTCCGTGGCGGCGTGCGGCGACGCGCCGTGCTGGCAGAGCACGATGCACACCTGCGCGTTGCCCGCCGCCGCGGCCGCGTGCAGCGGCGTCCGCCCCTTCGCGTCCGTCGCCTTCACGCTCGCTCGCTGGTCCAGCAACACCTTGACCGACGCCACGTGGCCGGCCTCCGCCGCGAGCATCAGCGGCGTGCGCGACGTGAGGTCCCGCGCGTCGACGTCCATGCCGGCGCAGTCGCACAGCAGCGCGACGCAGTCCGGGTCGCCGTGCGCCGCCGCGACATGCAGTGGCGTCTGACCGCGCAGATCCGGGTTCTGCGCGTGATCCTCGAAGCCGTTGTCGAGGAGCATCGCGAGGAACACCGGGCGGCCGTGCTGCGCGGCGAGGTGCAGCAGCCCGCGGCCCTCGCGCGTCAAAAGTCCCCCCCGGGGGTCTGCTTTGCTGCGCTCGACCGCCTTCAGCAGGAGCGTGCCCGTCTCCACCGCGCCGGCCTCCGCGGCCGCGTGCAGCGGCGTCCGCCCCTGCTTGTCCGTCGCCATCACGTCCGCGCCGTAGTCCAGCAGCAGCCGCAGCAAGGCCGTGCCTCCCTCCACCGCCATGTGCAGCGCCGTCCGCCCGTCCACGTCAGCGAAGTTCACGTCCGCCTTGTGCTCCAGCACCGCCCGCACCAGCTTGATCCCGCCCGCCCAGCACGCCGCGTGCAGCGGCGTCCGCCCGCGCTTGTCCACCACCTTGACCGCCGCTCCGCGGTTCAGGAGACTTTGTGCGCAGTCCTCCTTCCCGGCCGCCAACGCGTACATCAGCGGCGTGCAGCCCTCCGCGTCCGCAGCGTCCACCGCCGCCGTGGCGCTCCGCCGCAGCAGGTCCCCCAGCACGCGCATGTGTCCCAGGCCCGCAGCGTAGTGGACGGCGGTGCGACCGTGCGCGTCCGGCGCCGCGAGCGCCTCCGGGTCCGGCACGCGCGCGAGGAGCGCCGCGACGGCCTCCGGCGAGCCCTGGATCGCGGCGAGGTGCGCCGCGGTGAGGCCCGTCCCGCCGCCGGCCTGCAGAGCGGCGTTGGCTGCCAGCAGGAGCTCGAGACACCCCCCGCGGCCCAGGGCGACGGAGTAGTAGATCGGCGTGAGGCCGTGCTGGTCGGGCTCGGAGGGGTCCGCGCCGCCGTCGAGGAGTTCCCCGACGACGTCGGCGGACGGCGCGGCCTGGTGCACGATGGCGAGGGCCAGGGGGGTGTGTCCGAGGGGTGTCAGGGCGGACGGCGAGGCGCCGGCGGCGAGGAGGGCCTTGACGCAGGCGGCCGCGGCGGCCTCGTCGTCGCCGTGGTTCTCGATCACGATGTGGAGCGGCAGTCGGTGGAACGAGTCTGGTTTTGACACGTCCGCCTTGTGACTGCAGAGGGCGGACACGGCGGTGGCGTGGCAGCGCGCGCACGCGTAGTGCAGCGGGGTGCACTCGCTGCCGTCGAGGAGATTGACGTCGGCGCCGCACCCCACCAAAGCGTCGATGGCTGCCTCGCGGCCCTCCTGGGCAGCCATGTGCAGGGCCGCGGCGCCCCCCTCGTGCCTGCGACGCGCCGACGGGGTCTCATGCGTTGTTACGTGCGTGATCCGTGCATTCGCGAGGCGGCAGGCGCGAATGCGTCGCCGGTGAGGACGCCCGGACGAGCGGGAGGTCCTGTGCAGCAATCGTCGCGTTGTCCCGGGCCAGGGAGCGCCGGAATCCGCGCCACAAGCGTCTCTCGCGACAGACCTTGCACATGTCTCGCGCCTCCGGCGCGTCCGTGAGCAAGCGGGGGGTGTTCGCGCGGGCAGGGCAATAAAGGCGCACGTACGGAGCAGAGGTTTGTGCGGGCACCGCACCGGTAGTTGATGTCGGGCGGGTCCTTCCGGTTCATGAGCGCGAGGATGGCGATGGAGTCTCCATGCTGCGCGGCGTGCAACAGCTTGCCCTGCAGCTCCTCGCGCGTGTAGTCGAGCGGCGAAGAGCTGACCATGCTGGCCCTGTAGGTCGCGCGCCCGCGGCCGCAGGAAGACTAGGGGGCTGTTTGATCCACCGCGAAGCTGTGTCTATGTCTCGAGAGGAGAGGACGTGAAGAAATCCGCCGGGAGGTACAGCTGGCGGAGCAGCGTCGCGGCTTTTGCTTTGCAGTCGAGGAAGACTGGTTGACAGGCGCGGATGCCGCGCGATATCGACCTGACCAAGGGTCGCACGGCCTTCCTGCTCTGCCCGCTGTTGTGCCGCGCGCGCCGCCTTGTGCTACAGGCTCTGACGACGTGGCGCGAGACCTCCCCCCCTGTCCGTCTCACCGAGAGGCTCCGCGGCGCCAGTTGGCCGCCGCTGCGCACGTCGAGCGCCCACACTTGTCGCCACGTACAGGCGCTGTCGAGCCAGGCTGGATTGCGCTCGGACCGAGGACGTCCAAACCGTCAGCGACCGCAGACCAGTATGGCAGGCAGGCGACCGTGCATTCTGGTGTCCAACGACGATGGTATAGAGGCGCCCGGGCTCGTGCAGATGGTGGAGGTCATCGGACGCGCAGGATTTTGCGACGTGTACGTCTCGGCACCTGACGGCGAGCGATCCGCGCAGAGCTCTGCCATCACCCTGGGCCGTCCGCTCACCGCGCGACCCTGCCAGGCAAGAAACGATGGAACTCGCCCCCCACAGAGCGACGAAACTTCACATGCGAGCGCACGCGGCGATGAGCGCGCTGCGACTCTCCACGCAGCCACGTTGGGCGGCCCTGCTCTCCGTGCGGCGCGCAGGTGCCTGGCGCCGTGGCTGCGTACGCGATCGACGGCTCCCCGAGCGACTCCTCGATGCTCGCGCTGTGCTCGGAGCTGTTCGCGGGCGTCGCGTTCGACGCGTGCGTCACCGGCATCAACCGCGGGGACAACGCGGGCATGCATGTCGTGTACAGCGGCACCGTCGGCGCCGCGCGCGAGGCCGCGATGAAGAACATTCCCGCCCTCGCCCTGTCGCTCAACAACTTCCGCGGACCGGCCGACTACGTCCACGCCGCGAGGTACGCAACAGAAGCACAACACATCATATCATTGTTTGTACGTTGCGCGGCTCAACCACGGCCGCAAAGGCGACGCACGCTGGTCCGCGGTCGATCTCCGAGCGTGTGCGACGCACGCTGGTCCGCGGTCGATCTCCGAGCGTGTGCGACGCGCTCGCACTCCTGTGGGCTGCAGGATGCTGCTGCCGCTGCTGAAGGCGGTGCTGGGGCTCGTTCCGGTGCGCGGCGCCAGCAAGGACGAGGTGCGCGACGCGCTGTCCGCCTCCGTCATCAACCTCAACTTCCCCATGTTGCCGTACGACGAGATCAAGGGATACTGCATTGCGTACCAGGGCCTGACGTCACTGATCATTGACTTCTTCGAGGACGACGAAGACATGGGCCCCGCGGAGACGCTCGCCGGGGACGTCAGCCTGTACCAGGGCGGCGGCAGCGACGCGTCGACGGCGAGTCACGACGCAGGCGGCGACGCGGCGGCGAAGAGCACCAACGCCGTCGTGGGCGGCAACGTGAGCTCGGCGCACGGCGGGCCGAGGGTGTTCAAGAAGCGCTGGGGGCGGCTCGTGCGCGACCAGAGCGTGGGGAGCGACGTCTGGGCCATGGACGGCGGGTGGGTTGCTGTCACCCTGGTTGGGCTGCAGTCGGACGTCACGCCGTCGCGGGACGCGTACCGGGCCGCCGCGGGGGGGCGGCTGTGGCGGATGGATGCGGGCGGGGAGCAGGCGGCTGCGGAGGTGCCGCCTGCGGGGAATCGAGGGGTTGGGGCGGAAAGTGAGTTGCCGTTTCCCTTTATGCGAAGCCACGAGGAGCTGGCGGCGGCGAGGTACGGCGAGCGGCGGCTGAAGGTCGTGGGGGCGCTCGTGGCGGCGGCGGCGGCGGAGACTGGCAAGCCTGCGCTGAGCTGGGGTCCGTTTCTTTCCTAACATAGGAAACCAGCATTGTAGATTGTGAATCAAGATACTAGTTGGGCAGGACGGAGCGCAGGCGCGATTTGTACGCGTGTAGTGCTCGAGTGTGTCCCGGCGGCGCCACCTAGGGCGGTAATGTCAGGACAAGGTGTTTTACTAGGCGCTTGACAAGGTGTGCCCTGGTCAGACCTACAGTGGGCCGCGTGGGCGCTCGAGGGGCCGCGCGACCGCGGTTCTGCGCACGTTGCGGGGCACTGATACGGAGTAGCGAGGCGTGGGCTAGCTGACTGCGACAGGTGGTCCCGGGACGGCGCGGAGGTTACTGTGGTGGGGGCAACAGGCGGGATGGCGGGCGAGGAGGTCACTGGGATCACTGTGCGCTGGTCGGGGAAGGAGTTCAAGTTCAATGTGCCGGGATCCGATACGGTGGGCGACCTGAAGGTGCGAGCGCGGGGAGAAAGCGGAGCGAGACCTGCCTAGTGAAAGCCACGTCGGTCCGCCGCGAACGCCGCGGTGCCTCACTGACGCGCTCTGAGACGTGTCACAATCGCACCTACGAGATCAGAGGACCCGGGAGTGCGGATATACCGACGGTTCTGCGCGCGTGACAGTGTGCACAGCCGGTCGTTGCTTCCAGCGCGGCGGCGCTCTCGCGCCCACCGCACCCCGTCCCACGAAGCGCGGCAGCCGATTTGTCGCCGCCCGCTGCAGAGGCGCATCGCGGACGAGACGCACGTGGACCCGAAGCGCCAGAAACTCATCGGGCTGAAACTCAAGACCCCTGGCGCTCCCAGCGACCAACACAGGCGCGCGCGCCCGCGCCCCGCGCCCGCGCAACGCCGCGCCGCGCCCCTGCCAGCCCAGCCGCCGGCCCGCCCGCTCACTGCGATCGGATGGATCTGGCCGTGGGCGCAGGATCGAGGAGCTGGCGCTGAAGGCAACAACCAAATTAATGATGATGGGGCAGCCGGACGAAGTGATCGCCAAGGTGGCCGAGGAGGCGGCCGCGGCGCCGGAGGTCGAGGACGACTTCGACATCGACAGGATCGGCACGGAGCTGGTGCGCGCTGGCCGCGGCTGTTCGCGCAACGACGCCGCAACGCTAGTGGCTTGGACGCCGCTGCCCGGGCGCGCTGGCGCTGACTGTCCCCTTGAACCTGTGCGCCGTAGCAGTACGATCCCAGGGAGGACCCGGAGCTGCACGCGCGGATCCAGAAACGCGTGGACGCGACCACTGTCGAGATTCGCACTCAGCCTCGCCCAGGGAAGAAGTGCCTCGTTCTCGACATCGACTACACGCTGTTCGACCTGGGCAGCACGGCGGAGCGCCCCGACGAAATGGCGCGGCCGTACCTGCACGAGTTCCTCCGGTGCGCCGCCCACGCCCGCCGCAACCCTCGCCCTCTAAAATTCGTGCACTCACCCACCACACTCATGGCGCAGCGCCGACGCCGCGCCGGCCAGCGTCCCGGCACACGCTCGCCGGACTCGTAACCTCGTCGCAGGCGCGCGCACGAGAACTACGACATCATTATTTGGTCGGCAACGAGCATGAAGTGGGTGGAGGTGAAAATGAGGGAGCTCGGCGTGCTCGGCAACGACGCTTACGGCATCGTCGCGCTCGTGGACTCGCGCGCGATGATCTCCGTGTCCATCGGCGGGGAGCCGTCCTTCAGCTGCAAGCCCCTGCAGTACATTTGGAAGAAATTCGACGGCACATACACGCCGGACAACACGCTCATTGTGGACGACCTGAGCCGGAACTTCGTCATGAACCCGCAGCAGGGCCTCAAGTGCGTGCCGTTCCGACACTGCCACACTACAGGTACCGTGTCCAACACCCCCCCGATCGCATCAGGCTGCGTTGATCAACTGGCGATCGTTCGGCGCCACGACGACCGTCGGGCGGGCGGGCGCGTTGCAGGGAAGAACGACACGGAGCTGCGCGGCCTCGCGGACTACCTGGACCTGATCGCCCCTCTGCGGTCCCTGGCGGCTCTGCGCCACAGCCGGTGGCAGCGCTACGTAGCAAAGTACACGAACCGGAAGGCGGACTTCATGGCGCGGTACGACCGGCCGCCGAGAGACGAGCGCGACGAGCGGCACGAGCCCGCGGAGGGGGCGGGGGAGTGAACGGCGAGGGGCCGGCCGTGCGCACCGCCTGCGACCGGTGCACGGCAGTGGGCCGTGCGGGTGTGAATAGAGCGCTGCAGGGGTGTGGATGCGGTGCTGGACGGCAAGCTTGTCTGGCTCGCGCGAGCGTTCGTTGCGGGCGCGTCGCTTGGGGTGACGATGTTGGCCATGCGCGTATTCCGTGGCCGCTAGACCGAGGTATGATCCCTTTTCGCATGACAGGCCACGCGCGGGGGACGGCGATGACGAGGAGAGCTGAGTAGCCGTCGGCGCGTCGCCACACAACGCGGACAATGCCGCAGACTCAGTCACCGCTGTCACCCAGCCGGCTGCCGACACCCCCTGGTACAAGCAGCCTAGGACGTGGACCAGCACTTCGGCGCGTCGGCTGGCGGGCGTCGTCCAGTACTCGCGCGGCTCGCCGCGTTGTTGCTGACGACGCCCGCCACTCACTCTAACTGATTGCAGGTCAGAGCCTTCCCTTGGCACATGATGGCACGCTCACATGGCATTTCGCGCGAGTACTCCTAGCACGCTGCCGCCTTGATCAGGACGATAGCACACCCGCATTTCGTTTCGTGCGCGGGTGGTCAATTACTACTCTGTGACGATGTCTCGTTGGTTGAGGTGCGGGCTGCGCCCGGACGGCGCGTGCACGGGACGCAATCGCTGCGGTGCCGACGCGACGTGCGGCCGGGGCGAGCGCGGGCGGCAGCGGCGGGCTGGTTCCGGCCATGCCATCAGTGATGACCGTGCCGGGGGTCTATAATGAGTTGATGCTTCTTCTCAGAGCCGTTGCCGTTCGCGGACGGGCTGCCGGGCGGCCTTTGCGCCCGGTCCCCACTGTCCGGAGCCCATTCATGGCAGAAAGATAGAGGTCGAGGGCTCTAGAGCGCTGAGGAGCGAGGAAGGCGTTCGGAGAGCTGCCTGCGATATTTGGAACGTATTTTGCGACGCCTGAGCCTGGGCGGGCCGCTGCTGCGGCGCGGGCGCGCTGACCTCGATCTCTAGATAGCGAATATTGTGGGGGGGAAGCGAAATTTCCTTGACGGTGCTTTCGTGGGTCACGCGAGGACAGGGCATAACGTCGAGAGCAAACGCTGGAGGCTGATTGCCGCAGAATCAGCGGGCGGCGTTTTCGGTTGCTAGGATACGCCTCCATGTCGTCTCCGGGCTTCGATGCCCAGCAGGCGCAGCTCAGGGCTCTGGAGGCGGCTCGAAAGGCCATTGCCGTTGCTGCCATTCTCGCCCAGCATGGGCTGCGGGTGGCGACACAGGCGTGGCGAGAAGGCACGAAGTGGGCGTTGAAGCAGTACCACAACCGCGACAGGCTGCTGCCGACCGTGCGGCGCCATGGGCACAGCTTCCAGAGGGCGCCCATGGGCACGCGCGCCCTGGTGATGGCGGGAGCGCTCTTCTTCGCGCTTCTCGTGGCGACGAATCGGCTGGTGACTCACATCGCCAGCAGACCGAACTCCCCACCGGAGGCCAAGCGCTCGCCGGTCCCAGTTCCGGCAACGGCAACCGAGCCTGCAGCACTCGACCTGAGTGGCCTCACGGGGGTGGAGTTGCTGCGCAAGTACGCGCTCGCTCAGATGGAGAACAACCTCGACAGGCCATGGGGCGTCATCAGCGCCGGTTACTTCAAGTGCGCACCCGGCCTGTCCACGCGAGGGCTAGACGCAACTACCGCCGCGCAACGCTTCGTTTCGCGCGCCAACGTGCTTCCTGGCGCTCCGCCGCGCCGCGCAGATGCAAGGACGAGAAGGAGAGCCGGAAGGTGGCGGGGCCGGGCGGGACTTCGAAGCACGGCACCGGCCCTGCGGAGGTCGGTTGGTCGACAGTGTCTCGCCAGGAGCGTGTCGACCCGAACAAGGCGGTGCAGCACCCCATCGGCGCCGTGGGGAAGACCTTCGTCGGCACCGAGATCGCGGTGCTCGAGGCCAAGGGAATGCTCAACCTCACGGTGCGTTACGGCCGCGCAGCTCCACACGCATGCGCGCCCACGTGCACCCACGCTCACGCGGCACGCGACGATACCGCCCGCGTCCCCCGCCCGTGCGCTCCCTCAGGACACGATCGGACACCACTGGCCAGACCTGCTTCAGCACAACGAGGTGTTTGCTGACCTGGAGATCGGCAGCGTCGTCACGCACACGTCCGCGCTCCCGAGGGACCTTCCGCTCGAGACCCTCGCGGGCTCCGCGCCGAAACACCTCAAGGATCTCCTCGTCCGGCGCTCCTGGGAGGTGCGACACCCCCCCGCATCACAACACCCCCCCCACCCGTCCCCCTGCACGATGCGCTCGTGCGCCGTTGCCGGCCAGGGCCCCGGCTGCCTCACGCCCCTCGCCCGCGACGGTGCCTCGCGCCCCCGATCCCCCGCCGCAGGGCACGAGCTGCCCCGCGCTGGCAATGCTGACTGAAAACATCGAACTGCTGGGAAAGCCTGGGACCATGTACGCGCCGTCGAACGTGGGCATCGCGCTCCTGGCCTGCATGGTCGAGGCCATCCGCGCGAAGCGCGCGATCGAAGCCATCTCGGAGGACCTGTGGCATCCGATGGGGATGGCGAGCACGGGCCCGCCGGAATTCCTGGACGAGGAGAGTGTGCAGAACAAGGTCGACAAGCTCCAGCTGGGCGAACTGGAGGACATCGGGGTCGACGAGCAGGGCGAGGCCGTGCTCGGTCACCCCACGGGCGGCACCGTCGAGTTCCTGCGCGCCGCGGACAATGCCGGTGAGACAGACACCCCCCCCCCTGCTCGCGCAGCGGTGATTCGGCCGCGCCGCGCCGTACCCTGCGCTGTGCGATGCGTGCAGCGCTGCGGCAGCGCCGCGAGCGGCGGGCGCCGCGCTCGCACTTGCGGCCCACAGACAACGGCGCTTCTGCCCTGTCGCGGTCGGACCGGCGCCCCGCCCGTGCGCGCTCGGTGCAGTGTTCGACATGTTCCAGTTCGCGGGCGGGCTCGTGTCGAACGTCCCGGCCATGCTGGCGTACGGGCGCGCTCTGTCGGGGTGCGCGGAGCAGCCCAAGAACGACGGCGCGGCCGCGAAGCTCCACGAGATCGCGAGCGCGCTGCCGCTGCTCTCGGAGCAGCTCATAGAACGCAAGGCGCACAACTCGCAGCACGCCAACGGCGTCGGGCGCGTCTGGCAGTCGTACAAGGACTCCTCCGGGGAGGTGTATTTATTTCACGAGGGGAGTGCGATGGGGTGCCACACGTCGCTGTGGGTGAACGTGAACCGCACGTGCGGCGCGGTCGTCATGACGAACTTCCTGCAGGCGGTGCCGAGCAGCGAGAGCAGCGAGGTGGTGCGCGAGCCCGTAGACGAGTCGCGGCCCGACGCGTGGAAGGCGCACGTGTTCCACACAAAGACGGACGTCGTCGGAGCAGTGCGGAACACCATCCTCGCGGACGCGTGCGGGGGAGAAGGCAAGCCAGCGCAACAGCCAGCTGAAAACTCCAAGGGAAAGGAAAAGGCAAAGCCAGAGGCGACGACGCCAGCGCCGTAGCCGCTGAATCAGCGTGGAAGCAGTGTAACACGTGACTGTCACCTGCGATCCCCGCCGCAACGAGAGCCCGCGCCGGCGCCCCTCGCGGCGCCGCGCTATCCAGGACGACGGCTCACACGCTCGCCATGTCGTGCACCGGTGTTTCAATGAATGCCAGTTTTCGCCCCTCGCTGTGCGCCTGCGCGCTCAGTCGCCCCCGCAGCTGCCCTCCGACACCTCGAAGGACCAGTTCCGCCCCCAGGCCGCGTCAGGGGGAAACTCCCCCACCCCGAGCGAGGCGTGGATCCACAGCTCCGCCATGGCCTCGAGATGGCGCGCGTAGTAGATGGGACCGCAGTAGCGCGGCCGGAACCCCACGCCCTCGACGATCCGCTCCGTCACCTCGCGCGCCTCCGGGGCCCCCGCGTACATCATCGTCATTGGCTGCCCGGTTTGATTTTGCACCGGATCGGCCATGTGCTCCATCCCTGCAGCCACAGCACGGCCACCGCTGGTGCGACCGATGGAGTGCGATCCAGCGGACGTGTGCGCGAAGTTCGCGCGGCTGGCGGGGCCACAGGGGCGAGCCCCGCGTCAGCAAGCTCGCCGTATGTCTGTCAGGCTCTTACCGATGGTGTTGAAGCACTTGACGACGTGCGCCTCGGGGACGGCCTTCGCGAGAGCCTCGCCGCCGCTGTCGCGCCCCCAGCGCACTTTCAGACCGTCTTGGAACGGAGACAGAGGGTTTGTGGCATCTAGGATGACCTTTCCGTCGCACGGACCGAGGGTCTCGACGAGCGCGGCCATGTCCGCATCGTCGTGCGCGCCCGGCAGGGCGACGATCGCGGCGTCCGACCACTGGATTGCCTGCGGCCGGGGGCGTCGCGTGCAGGCTGAACGGCGCGGTGAGGTGCTGGGCGGTCAGAGACGCGCGGACGGGCGTGTTTGGGGTCGCGGCGCTCGCATGAGTGGACACACTATCTTTTTGCAGAGATACAGAACCAGAAAACTGGGAGCCAAACTCCCGGTTCGAGCGTATTTGCGCGGGAGAGGAATCTTGGGTGCAGTTGGTGACGCGCCTCGTGCACAGTTGCGGCCGAACTCCCCTGCTGCTCCGCCAGCAGGTCCCGCGTCTTCCTCGCCTCCGTGCTCCTAACCCCGTACTTGACGCTGAATTTGCTCGGACTCAGCAGCAAGCGCGCTCCCAGTGTCCTCCCAACGCCCCCCGCACCGATCACCGCGACCTTGAGCGCCATCCGAAACGCAAGCACCGCCGCGACCACTGCAACACCTCCCAGCCACCGCGCGGCCATCTGCCGCTCCGCGACGTCCTGGGAGGTGTTGCTCGACTGTCCTCCGGGGAGCGCCCGCGGGCCGCCGCGGCGCCCGGGCTGGTCCTCCCGCGGCGCCGCGAACGCCCGTCAGTGCCGAGCGCGTAGGGCTGCGTATATCCGGTGTCGCCGGGCCCGGCCGTCGCTTCTAGCGCAACACCATGGCACGCGTAGCGCAGCAGAGTCGCTGGCCCTGACGCCTGGGCGGTGCAAGCGCGAGGGCTGGCGCGGCGATGAGCAGGCCGCCGAAGCTTGACTTCCTCGCGTCGCCGAGGGGCGGCGACGGGAGCGCTCAGGCGACGGGCGCGCGCGTGTTCGGCCCCAGCCGGACCATCACGGTGTCGCGGACGTCCGACACCGAGGACGTGCCGCGGGGCCGCGTGGCCGACCTGCAGCCGAAGAAGTCGCCCCCGCCGGAGGTCGTCTACCAGGAAATCTCGCGGTGCGTCCGCCCCGCCCGCGTGGGTGCGCCGTGCATGTCTCTGCGTGCCCAATGCCGGTGCTGCGCACCGGGGCCCGCGCACCGCCCCGTTCCGCCCCGGGCGCTTCCGTCAAGCATGCCGCGTCACTGCAGAATGATGCGTCAATCACAACTCGCGGGAACGCGCCGCCGCGAGACCGTCTTCAGTTCAGGAGGCCTGGTGCGGCGCTCCCTGCGCGCTGGTGGGCGCGCTTTCCGGCCTGATTGGCGCGCCCGGGACGCGTGTTGCTGCAGGAACGTCGAGTCGGGGCTGACGTGCGTGCGGAGGCTGCAGGAGCAGGTGTTTGGGCTCGATGATTTTAAAGACAGCCTGGTCGAGCACCTCCAGCACTTCCCAGTCGAGCTCCTGTCGTCCCTGACGATCCGCGCGAGCCGCATGCTGCGCCTGAGCGCGGACCTCGAGGACCTCATCGGGCTCCTCGGCTGCATCTTCGACATGTTCTCTCCGCACAAGGCACGCGCACAGCCACTGCCCGAAGTCTCAAGCATCGCTCCCGGCCGCTGACCGGCGGGACCGACCAGTCCGTCGGCACGACGCCGGGCTCGTGAAGAGCTCGGGCGGCCTCGTCCTTGCCGCAATGTCGCATAGAGCCGTTGCGACGGCACGCGGCGCGCAACTTCTCCTGACGTTGCCCCCGCGTTTCCGCCCGCTGCGCAGACGATGAAGCGTCTCTGGATGCTCGAGGACGAGCTCTCGAAGGCGAAGGAGACGAACAAGCAGCTGCAGCGCCGCGTCGCGATCCGCGACGGGTACAACAGGACGATGGACAAGCGTGCTGCGGCTGTGCGGTGGCGCTTCATGTCGCGGCTCATCCTCGACCACGACGAGCGCACGCGCATCCGCAGGCGGTCCGCGTACCTCGAGGCCCGCATCAGCACCCTCGAGCAGGCGCTGAAGCGGTCCCTCGCCGGCCGCACCTCGGAGTGGCTGCGACGCAAGGCGCATCGCATCGGCGCGGGGCCCCCGGGCTGGGGCACGGCGTCCGCGGGCGCGGCGGCGGGCGAGGTCTCGCCCAAGGCCAGCGCCTCGCGGGCCGCGGCCCGCCCGCAGACCGCGGGCGTGAGCCGGGGCGCCGCGAAAGCGCAAGCGAAAAAGCGACCGTCCTCCGCCGCCGCCCTGGACCGCGGCGGCGCGAAGAAGAAGGCCGTGGAGCCGGACCAGGGTATCCACGCCATCAAGGCGGCCGAGCAGCGCGCGCAGACGGCCCTCAAGAACTTCATCCGCGACGGATCGTTCATGAATGCTTTCCAATCCAAGTTCACGCGGTCCTACGACGCGACGTCGCACTTGATCGGCCCGGACGGCGAGCTCCTGCTGCCCAACGCCATGGACCACCTCATCGCGTCGCTCGGCGAGGAGCCGGGCGCCGGGATGCCCGAGGGCGAGCCGTTGATGCCGCAGGACAGCGCGGGGTGGGCGGCCGAGGATGACGCAGTCGGGGAGCTGCCGGAGGGGGCGCGGCGCGCTTCGGCGGGCAGCCAGCGGTCCTCGGAGGCGGGGGAGTCGGTCGCGCCGGACGCGGAGAACGAGGAGGAGACGAATGCGATCCTGGAAGGTTTGCTGGAGGGGGGGGGTCTGTTCCACGGACTCCCCGGGCTGCAGGGCATGCCGGAGGTCATCGAGGAGGAGGACGAGGAGGGCAGCGACTCCGGCGGCACGATGTCCACCGCCGACGAGGAGACCCCGGCGCCTGCGCCGGAGCCGCTAGCGCCAGCGCCGACGGCAGCCGGGGGGGACAGCGCGGAGCCGGGCGACGAGCGGACGCTCGCGGAGCAGGTCGCGGACAAGCTCGGCGACGCGTACGACACGGCCCGCCCGTGGCGCACGCAGCAGGTGAAGGTCGAGCAGCGGGCGGCGGATCGCGCCGCCGCCGAGCACTACGCACGGATGCCCAAGCCGGGCGAGGACAAGACGCTGCTGAGCGCGATGCGCGGCGTGCGCGAGCGGCGCGAGGCGGAGGGCGTGCGCGAGGAGCCGGACGAGTACCGCCAGCTTGCGGGCGCGGGCGCGGGGCCGCGCATCGGCGGTTCTGAGGGGGCGTCGGCGCGCCAGGGGAGCCCGGGGCCGCGCCCGCCGTCGGCGCCGCGGGTGTCAGGGCCGGGGGCTGCTCCGGCGGAGGGCGCGCAGGCGGGCTCGCCGGCGGCGCGCGGGGCAGCGGAGATCGAGGCGCAATTGCGGACAGCGGGGTCGGCGGCGGAGTTTTTGGCGCCGGACGCGGGGGTGGCCGGCGTGGACATGGCTGCGATCCGTTCGCACACGACCGAGGTCGCGGAGCGGTTGGTGGGGCTGGCGGCGAGCGGGGGGCTGGGCACGGCGGCGACGGGCGGCGGCGACCCCGGCGCCAACCGCGCGGCGGCAGCGCGTAGCGCCGCGAAGATCGTGGGCCGCAAGGAGATGGTGAAGCGCATGCTGGCCGGGACGGGCGAGAACCGCCGTGCCGTGATGCAGGCGGAGGCGGAGGAAACGCTGAAACGGCACGTGGAGACCCTGCGGGAGCACTGGCGCGGGTCACGGCCAGCGTCGGCGCCGTACGTGCCGCAGCTGTACGCCACGGCGCAGGAGGTGGTGCCCGCGGAGTTCGCCGGCACGGGCGGGAAGGACGCGACGACGCACGCGACGGAGAAGGTCCGGCAGCACAAGCTGGCCAAGCGCATCATCCGCAGGCAGCGTGTGCCGCAGCACGGCCCGCCGCTGCGGCGGTCGCAGGTGGGTCCGGAGTACGGCGGACGGCGCGGGTCGCAGGTGGAGTCGCACCAGGGCGCCGGTTCGCCGCGGGACAGCGGCAGCTCGAGCGGGGGGGAGTCGGCGCACGAGACGCGCAAGGAGGGGGAGGAGTTTTTGGCGCGGAACCGGCAGGCGATCGAGGTGCTGCAGGGGTTCTACACGGAGCACACGCGCGCGATGCGGGACCTGCAGGAGGAGGCGGAGGCGGAGGCGGCGAAGGTCCGGCGGATGACGTGGATCAGCGGGGGGAGTCAGCGCAACAGTCTGACCGAGGCGGGCGACGGCGACGCGCCGACGGAGCTGCCGAAGGACCCGCCGGTGCCGAGGAAGGACCCGGCGGTCGTGACGTACGCGAGCGAGGACGCGCTGCGCGACGTGCGGCTGCGGGCGATCCAGCAGGGACACCCCCCCCGGGGGGGTCCGTACTCGGTGCCGCACGAGAACGTGGACCCGCACCGCGGCCTGTACGTGGGCCCGCAGACGTCCGCGGAGGTGTGGCGGCAGGTGAGAGCCTCTCCGGCAGCGGGCGCGCGCGAGACCTTGAATCTTGATTGCCACGGGATGTTTACTTCTCTTCTGTTTTTGTGTGGCCGCAGGCGGCGCTGCGCGTCCTGCGGCTGGCGCAGGCCAAGTTCGACGCCGAGGTGGAGCCGGAGATGGAGCACGCGCTCGCAGCGGGGCTCGTGCCGCGGCGCCCCGAGCGCCCGGGCGCGCAGTGGCTGGCCGTGATCGCTGCGGCGCTCGAGGAGCACCACGCGATCTCGAACAAGCGCCGCGCGCAGGGCCCCGAGCGCGCAGGCCTCGCTACGCAGTCCGCGCTCCCGAAGACGCTGGATTCGGTCGGACTCGACCCGGACAGTCTGACGGCGCTGGGCGCCCACGACCTGCGCGCGATGGTGGACCGCGAGGCGGTGTGGGCCGGACGCGCGGAGCGGGCAGAGCGGGCGAGCCAGGTCGAGAGCGCGGCGGGCGGCGCGGGCGCGGACGGCGACGGCGCGGAGGCGGCGAGCGCGAGTTCGGGCGACGGCATGGCGAACATCGCGGCGGCGGCGGGCGGGCTCGCGGGGCCGGAGCGGCGGAAGATCAACGCGATGGGCGGCGAGGGCGGCGTGAACGTCGCGCTCGGGCAGCCCCTGGCGACGCAGGCATGGCAGGATCTGCGCCGCTTCGCCGACCCGAATCTGGCACAGCGCGTCGTGGAGGCGGAGGCGGCCGCGGGGGCGTTCGCGTCCGGCGCGGTGCCCGGCTGGGTCAAGAGCCTCGCGAAGGCGGCCGAGCAGGAGCGTGAGGGCCCGAGGCGGGCCCCCCAGGACTTTGACCTGTCGAAACTGTTGCCGAAAGAGACTCCCGCCGAGGACCCCGGTCCCCGGCGCCCGGCGCGGAACGCCGTGGCGGGCGACGTGTTCCTCGCGGACCGCGGCGTGGGCACGTCGATGGAGGAGCGTTCGGCACGCGACCACGCCCTGGGGATGCCCGACACCGGGTTCTACTCCCGAAACGCCGTCATCGAGCTCAAGATGCAGCACCAGCAGCAGCTGCTGTCGATGGAGGGCGCGTACGAGGACCGCATGTCGATGATGCAGGAGGAGCACCGCCTCGCGAGCCTCCGTCCGCCGCCAAAGGGCGAATGGGTGCCTGCGGGGCCGGGGCAGGTCTCGCATCACCGCCACGCGGCGCTGAAGAAGAAGAAGGAGACGGAGGCTGCGCGCGTCCGCGACGAGCCGGCGTTGTCGAGCGCCAACCCTGCCGTCGAGCATCTGTCCTCCATGATTCACCTCACAGCGAAAGCGCTCTCCGCGGCGGACAAGGCCGACAAGACGCCGGACGAGACGGCGCGGATCGTCGCGCAGGCGGTCACCGTCGGGCTCGACCGCCCGCGCTCGGCCGCGGGTGGCGCAGCACCTCGCGGGGGGGGTGTTTCGAGCGGGTCCCCCGGGTCCTCGCGCCCGCACACGGCGCGGCGGACGCGGCCCGCGACGCCCAGGGACGAAGTCGTCGTCCAGGCGCCGGACTCGGACGCGTGGCTCACGTCCCCGGTGATGCGCACGGCAGATCTGATGCAGCAACAAAGCTTACTGGGGCCGCCTGCGTCCGGAGCGGCCCCGGAGCCGCCGGCGCTGTACACGACGCGGCAGTCCGAGAGCGATCGTGCGGGGCCGTCGCTCGTCGCGATCCGCGAGGAAGCGTCGCAGCTGAGCGCGGGCGGCGGCGGGCAGGTGCCTCGCTCTCGCGCGGGGCACGGCCGAGCGGCGCAGGCACGCGGGGGCGCGGCGTCGCCGACGCCGCCGACGGCGTCCGAGCACGTCCGAGCGCAGAGCGCGCGCGCGGCGTCGTCGATGCGGGCCAGCCTCAGCAGGGGGAGTCTCCTTGCCGGTCTGTCCAGCACACAGCGACCCCCCTCGCAAGCGTCCCTGCGGCCCGCGTCGGGCGTCGGCCGGCCGCAGTCGCGGGAGTCTGGCCCAACGCGGCCCGTCAGCGCCGCGGTCCCGACGCGCCCCGCGCTGCTCCCCGGCGGCAAGGGCGGCAGTCCTTCGCGACCGATGTCGTCGCGGCCGGCCGCGGCGCCCGGCGCAGCGGGCGGGCTCTCGCGGCGGCCCGCGAGCGCACGGCCCGCGCCAGCCGGCGACGCCCCGCACACGGTGCGGGCGGCGTGGGGCGAAGCGTCCGCGGCGTCTTCGCGCCGCGAATCACACGGGGGGGGTGTGTTGGCGGCCGCGGGGCCGCACCTGCAGGAGCGCGTCAAGGCAGCGCAGAGGGCGCCGCCGCCGCCGAGGCCCGGGCGCGCGGGCAGGCCGGCCACGGGCGAGGTGCGGGAGATTCGGTCGCACCAGTTTGTGTACCCGTCGCCAGGCGCAGCGCCGGCGTACAAGGAGGGCCGCGCAAGCGTGCAGCGCACGCGCATGCTCAAGGTACAGCACGCGGGCGGCGTGCGCCCTGGCAGGGCGTCGGACCTCATATAGATTGTGGCGAGAGAAAGAAACACCTTTTGGCATATATGTGGTTGGAGTGTTTGTTTGTAGGTATCTAGTTCTGATCCGGCACCCGCGCGGGCTGGCGCCGCTTTCGAATCGACATAGCAGCGAACGGCGCGCGCATCGCGGTCGGGTCGCCAGCCCAGGGGCGCCGGAGAGCAGCGGCGGCGGCGGAGCCCGCGCAACAAGGCCGGGCGATGTAATGCGCGATCAGTCTGACAGGAAATCATTGCCTCCTGGGGCTCCTGTGTGGTGACATTGCGATCCTAGAGCTCCGGCACGCGCGTTACGTGGAACGCACGGGATGGTGCCCGTCATCAGGTCATGCGGTGCCCCCGTCGGAAACAGCGAAGCATGTCGGCGGCCGCGTCGATCAGCACACTCGGTGCGCGCGGCCGCCGCTCGCCGTCCCGACCGCCCCTTCGTCGCTCACGCGTCGTCACATCCATCCACGTACATACCGCCCCATGCCACCGCACCTGCGGCGCCGGCTATCATTTCACCTGGCGCACGAGCCACTCCATGCCCTCTCGCAGCCCGTCCCCGGTCTTCGCCGAGCACGGCTGGATCTGCCACGGGTGCTCTCGAATCGAGAACAGGTTGAGCAGATCTGCAATCTCGTCTGGCGCCATCGCGTGCATCAGGTCCTGCTTGTTCGCCAGCACGAGCACGGGGATCCCCTGCATCTTGTCCTCCTCCAGCAGCCGCGCCAGCTCCTCGCCCGTCTCGTCCAGGCGCTTGCGGTCGGAGGAATCGATAACATACACCAAAGCGTCCGTCTGCTCAAAGTAGTTGCGCCAGTACGGCCGGATCGTCTTCTGCCCGCCGATGTCCCACACGTTCAGCTTGAATCCCTCGTGCAGCAGCGACTTGACGTTGAAGCCCTGCGGCGGGGGGCGGGGCGCGCGGGTGCGTCGACAGGCACACGCCGCTGGCCGCGGAATTACGGCGCTTCAGGCGGCGGCGTGGCGCGCGCTGGAAGGGGGGAGAGATGATGCGTGGCGTGCGGGGGCGAAGCGAGGTGGAGCGGCCGCTGCGGGCGCACCTGCGTCGGTTGAATGGTGGTGATGTCTTCTTCCGAAAGTTTCTTCAAAATAGTCGTCTTTCCCGCGTTATCGAGCCCCAGAACCAGAATCCTCGCCTGCAGAGCGCTCAAATCGGTGCAGAGCGACCCGCGTTTCGGCCAGGAAGTGCGCCGCGCGCAGCACCAGGCGTGGACACCTCGCGGGCCCGCTCCGCCAATGCCGCGACCGCAGCGGCGCGCAGAGACCCCCCCGCACGCGATACAGGCCACGCGCGCACGCACGGAGGCGCCGCGGCCTCAGACGCCCAGCAGGCGCGCTACGGCGGCAGGCCTGGCCTGGCGCATCCCGCGCAGGTGCTCACCTCCCCGTCCGACTTCTTAAGCTTCCTAAGAAGGCTGAGCAAGCCCTGCAGGCGGATGTACGTATCACGGAGCACCGCGTGAGCGCAAATCACGTGCGTGGCGTGCCCGCTGCGCGGCCCACCGGCCACTGCAGTGCTGTCACAGCCCCGAGCACGCTTAGCTGCGGCACGGGCCTGCGCCGTCCGCCTCGGAGCGAGCCCGTTGCGCGGCAGGACTCATCGGGCGCGGAAGCGGGGCGTGGGGGGGAGTCAAGGGTATGAGCAGCGCACCATTTTGGAAGGCGGCCAGTCCAGCTGCAGGAGCACAGCGCCTGTGGGTGCGCTTGCCCAGTCGGCCAGGGGAACGAATCGCGGCTCTGTGCGTACAGCGGGTGCGGGAGGGCAAGTGTGACCACGGGCGGTGCCGCGCGGATCCATTGCGTGCAGCCCGCAGCCACCGCGGGGCTGTCAGCCCCGGCAGGACCCCCACCCCCGAGCTCGGCCGTGAATGGACGCGGGCGGCTGCGAGCCGCGGCATTGCGCTCCCTGATATTCGATATTCGCATACGGCACCCCGCGGTTGATAAGTTAGCGCGAGCGAGCCCTCAGCGGCACTGGTGCTCGTCTGAGTTCCTGCAGCGCGCCCCGTCCGTTGCTGTCGGCATACTGGGGCGGACCTGGGCCCACGTGCATCTGTGAGTGCTCGCGTGATCGGCGAGCTGACCGCGCGTCGCTGATCGCGGCGCAGCGCTTGGGTTGCACCGGGAGACCTGGAATCATGATTGACACGAAAACCAATGCCCCTCAGATCCTAGAACACCTCCACAAGAACGTCAACCTCACCGTGTACGAGACCAAGTGAGCCCGCCCCCAGCGCCGCGCCGCAGCGGCCGCACCACCGCGTCACCGCCGCGCGTGGACCGTCCCATGCATCCGCCACGCGCTTTCAGCCTAGGGCGCGCCGTCCGCAGCGCCCACACCTCGACCGCCGCTCCCCCTGCACCGCGAATGCGACACGCCCTCCAGCTACCCGGAGCCGCGCGCACGCGCGCGAGTCCCGCCACACACGCGCCGTAGCGGACCCGCGCCCCGACCCGCAAGCACCTCGCCCGCTCCCTGCGCCGCCTCCGGGCCGCAACCCGCCCCTGACCCCCACCCCCGGACCCTCCCTACCTCACGCTACATCCACTGGGCCCCGAACCGCGCAGATGGATCCCGTCGAGCGCGCGCTTTGTAGCGCTGGGGTCGTACCCGCGCGACACGGGCTACCTGGGCGTCTTCCAGCTCGACGGCGCGGACCTCGTGCAGACGCTGGAGATCGAGAAGCCCAAGGCCTTCCGCTGCGGCACCTTCGGCGCCTCTGGCCTGCTCGACCGCCAGCTGGCAACCGGCGACTTCGCGGGGAAACTTTGTATATGGGACTTGGAGCGGCCGAACCAGCCGATCTTCGACGTGCAGGCGCACGCGTCGATCGTGAACCAGATCGACGGCTTCGGCGGGCAGGCGCGCGGGTGCGGGTCCCCCGAGATGGTCACGTGCGGCCGCGACGGCTGCGTGCGCGTGTGGGACGTGCGGCAGCGCGACGCGCCCGTCGCCGCGTTCGAGCCCGCGGAGGGCGAGCAGGTGCGCGACTGCTGGTCGGTCGCGTTCGGGAACAGCTACAACGACGACGAGCGCTGCGTGCTCGCCGGCTACGACAACGGCGACGTCAAGATGTTTGACCTACGCACCAACCAAGTGCGATGGGAGACCAACGTCGGGAACGGCGTGTGCGGCGTGGAGTTCGACCGCAAGGACATCCAGATGAACAAGTTCATGGTCTCGTGCCTCGAGGCGCAGCTGCACGTCTTCGACGCGCGCACGCACCACCCCGCAAAGGGCTTCGCGTCGGCCACGGAGCGGCTCGCGCAGGGGTCGACGGTGTGGGGCGCGCGGCACCTGCCGCAGAACCGCGACGTGTCGATGGTCTGCGGCGGCGACGGGACGCTGTACCTGTACCGGTACCACTACCCCGACCAGCGGCGCGTGAAGGACCCCGAGGGCGTCGACATGGGCGTGGCGGGGAAGATGGCGGTGCTGAACTACCGGAACTTCTCGACGCAGCCCATCTCGAGCTTCGACTGGAGCCCGGACAAGGAGGGGCTGTTCGTGTGCTCGTCCTTCGACCAGACGATTCGGGTGGGCATTTGCACCAAGCTGAACAAAGTGTGACGGAGGTGTGACGGAGGGTGGCGAGGGGGGTGGGGCGGTCGCTTGTGGCTCGTGACGGTGTGGGGCGTGGCGGGGAAGCTGGTTTGGTGGTTGAGGAGGGGGGGAGGTGTGGGGTCCTGTGTCGGACAGAGTATGATCGTACTGCGTGCGACAATCCATGATGGTGGGGGCTTTGGATATCCGGGCCGGGCGGTCGGGTGCGTGCGGTCCTGTGCGAGGCGGTGGGGCTGCGCGGGGAAGCCCTGCTGCTCGGCGGCGTGCGCTGATGACGACAGGCAATGGCCTGCAGTCTTCCATCGGCATGCGCTGGCTATCACGAGGGCCAGGCCGCGGTGTCCGTCACATCCGACTCGACGCGGCTCGGCGCAGCTCCGCACCTACGCCTGACTCAACCCCACGCACGCACCAGCAGCAGCTGTGCGTTGTATCGTAATTACGCCGAAGACTTCATCGCGGCCTTGAGGCCCGACAGCTCCTTCTCAGCGCTGCGCAGCCGCTGCTTCATCAGCGCCAGGAACTTGTCGAACTGCGCCAGCCCCGCGTCCGGCGCCTCGCCGCCCACCCCGGCGCCGGGGGTGTAATACGTGCCGTAGGGGTTGAGGTTCACCCGGGGGAGTCCCCCGAACCCCCCCCCGCCGCCGCCGCGCCCTAGCCCGCTCGACAGCTGCCCGAGCGCCTCCGTCAGCATCTCGAGCTCCGTCACGCGGTCCGAACAACACTCCCCCAGCTTCCCCACCGCGCCAGAGACCCCCCCGAGCTTCTTCGCCAGCGCCTTCCGCTCGCACCGCGCCCGCTTCAGCTCCGCCCGCAGCTCCGCGACCTCGTCCGTGACGCCCTTCGCGCCCTCCTCGCCCGCCCCGCAGCCACAGCCACACCCCCCCCCCTTGCCCACACACTGACACGATGGCCCGCACCGGCAACGCGGGTCGCCGCACCCGCAGCCCCGCTGCGCTGCCGGCGCCGCCCGCGCGCCCCCGAGCATCTGCTCGAGCCGCATCACCCGGCTCGTGAGCGCATCGATGCTCCCCGCCAGTCGCGCGCTGGCGTCGTGCTGCGGCGGCGCAGGTTCGCGCCGCTGCGCGCCGACCTCGCCCTGAGCCACCGCCTTGCCGAGAGCCTCCGCGAGCTCGCGTATCCGGGCCTCGGAGCGCGCCTCGGACTCGCGCACGCGGTCGGCAAGGCTTCCTTGGTGTTCCTGCATCGCTCGGACGTGCTCCGCGATGCGGCGGACCATGTCGCCGACCTCGCGGCGAACCCAGGGGTCCAGCTCGGCGAGGGTGGCGGACACGGACTTGACGTCGTCGGAGAGGGCCTGCGGGGACGCGTGCGGTGCGCGGCGCATTTGGGGGCGGCTGTGGGGGCGTGCGCGCGCGTCCGGTGGCGCGGACTCGTCTGTGCGTGCGTTGATTAAGTTCAAGGCAGGTCGCGGTGTGCTACGGGCGGCTGCGGCGCGGCGTGCGTGGGCGTGCGGTGCGGGTGTTGGGGGGGAAAGTACCGCAATTCGGGCGTCGGCGGCGGCCTGCGAGCTCTGCAGCGCCGTGGCCAGCTGCTGTCCGACCTCGTGCATGATTTTCTTCTGCGACTCCGCCTCGGCCCTGTGTTGCGAGCGCCGCAGAGCCGCCTTCAAATCCTTTTGAATGCGCTCCGCCACCGCGGCCTGCTTCGCGCCCGAGTCCCCGCTGGCTGCCGCCTTGAGCTCACGATCAATGGACGCCTGCGCGCGACGCTCCGAAAGCGCGTAGCTCGCGTGAGCGAGGCGGGAACGGGCACGAGGCGCAGGTGTCCAGGAGAGCGCGCCCGCGGTGCGTCGGGTCGACCTGCTGGCCGGAACGCGTCTTGTGCAGCATGAATTCGCACCTGTCGTTCTTTCAGGGCGACGATCTCGAGGTTCTGGTCCGCGACGACACCCCCCAGGTCGTCTTGCCTCTCCTGCATCACTTCGGCGTCCCGCTCCATCGCTACGATCTGCCCGTGGAGCTGCTCGACGGCCTTGCGCGCCGCGTCGAGCTCCTCGCGCGTCTCCGTCGCCTCCCGGGCGCCCCAGCCGGCGCCCTGCCCGCTGGCGAGCGCCCCTCGCACCTCGCCCACGTCCCGCTGCAGCTGGCCACGCACCTCCTGGAGCTGACGCGAGAGGTCCGCCAGCCTAATGTCCTGCATTCTCATCGAAACCGCCGCCGGGAGGGCCGTGGGAGAGAAACGCGCGCGCTCGGAGCTGCGGGCGCAGCTTGGCTCTGGCAACAACAACGACCGCAGCGCAGCGCGGCTGACCTGCTCGCGGACGTGGGCCTCGTGCTCCGTGACGAGCACCAGCACGCGGTTCAGCCTGTCCACCGACGGGCTCGTCGGCCCTCCCGGCGTCGACGCCATGTTCCCGCCCGCGCCTGCACCCAAGGAAACAGACCGGGCCGGCTGCGGTCGTGCGGCGTCCCAAGATCGGTTCCGGTGGTCCCGCGGGCTGCGTTCCGTCACAGGCCGCGCCCCGCCGCCGCCCGGCCCCATGTCACGCAGGGAGGAGGCGGGGGGGGTCGTTGTTCGGTGTCTGGGAGTCAGTATAACCCCGCGCAGGGCCCCTGCGCCGCTCCCGCGCTCTCCGGGCCGGCGCGCGGTGCGCGGCGGGCAGGAACACCGCGCGCGAGCCGACGTTCGCGCCGAGCAGCGCGTGGAGCTGATCGTGAGGGTGCGTGACAAGCCCTGCCACGCGTTCCCGCCCCGTGACGTCGGAGGATCGCACCCGATCCGTCGCCGCCGACGCCACGCATCCGCCCCGCGCACCTCCCGCGCAAGCGACCGCGCGGCAATGCCCGAACACGACAACAACACCGCCGCGCTCATAGCACCGCCTCTAGCTCGTGCAGCACTGCGCCACCCCTCGTCCGCGCGCTATCTCGCTCGCTCCGTCACCCGAACCCCACCCACACGACCTTGGCATCTGCAGGACTTGCCAGACGAGTCGCTCCCGCCCACCGCAGGAGCCGTCGATGGCACAAGGCTCTCCGCGAGGAAGGGTGTCGCCCGAGGAGCTGATCGGACAGGAGGTGCCCGTGTCGCACTCCAGCATGGACGCACCGATGGGGGAGCCCGCGGCGACGCGCGCCGGGCAAGACATCACGGAGGTCGCCCGCAGCTGGCCGAGACGCTTTGCCGGGCAGGTGGGTCACAGCCACAGAGAGTGCCGGCGCCGCTCCGCCTCCGCCGAGCAGCCGCGGCCTCCGGGGACGTACCCGCGCGCAGGAGCCGCCCGCGCGCGCCTCCCGCGCGCACACCTCGCGCCCGCGGACGGCCGTCGCGCTGCCACACGTTGCGGCCGAGGCCGGGCGGTTTCGCGGCGGGGTTCCCGGCCCGTTCGCGGCGTTTCCTTCGCGCGCGCGCGCGCATTGCTCGCAGCGTCGGTCCGCGGTGCGCGGCGCGGGGAGATCCGGCGCTGCTGTGCGCGTGCGCTCATGAGCGCGCGTGTGCTTACCTCGGTGAAGCCTGCTCTCGTGGCGCCGGTGCAGCTGCCCCACGGCCTTCCCGCCCCCGTCCGCTGCAGTACGTGGCCCTCTTCAAGAAGAACACCATCCTGGGGTACCGGAACTGGCGCGCGACGGTCATCCAGCTGTGCGCGTCGTTCTTTTTCCTTCTGATGCTCCTTCTGATCGACTGGGCCGTGAAGAACGACTCGCAGCGCCAGGACCGCTTCAAGGACGTCCGTGAGCCGGGCGTCGAGGCCATCACGTGAGTCTTGGACGTTTTCCGCGCGCGCAGACAGCGGCCGGCTCGCCCGTCTTGCGTGTGCTGCTAGCGCGGCCCGCTCGCCCGCGCCTGAGCGAATATGCGGGTTCCCTCCGCGCAGGAACATCCCTGACTGCAAGGAGGACATGTTCATGAAGGACAAGGCGTTCGACTGCTACACCCTGGCCTACACGCCCTCGAACAATGCCGCCGTTGACGCCGTGATCGCCAGCGTCATGGCCAACAACGACCCGCCGATCCCGCAGGTCCGCGCACTGGCCCACAACACCCCACGCCCACCCCCGCCCCCCGCCGCACATCCCACCGCGCACGCCGCCGCGCGCACACCCCTCCCCACACAACGCGCTTCCCGCCCCCGCGCCGGCCCGCAGGAGAAGGTTCTGTCCTTCAACGACCCCACGGAGACGGACGACTGGATGCTCGCCAACCCGGAGCGCCTCCTGTCCGCAGTGCACTTCGTCAACGTCACCACGACTGCGATGGAGTTTGGCATTCAGACAAACAGCACGCCCAAGTTCTTCAAGGGGCAGTACCAGAGCCCGGACCGGTTCGTGCGCGTTCCGCTTCAGGTCGCCGTGGAGCGCGAGATCGCGCGGTACTTCGTGAACCGCGACGTGGGCGCCGACGTGGCTTCGCGGTTGACGTGGCGGTGGTCGCTCAGCGAGTTCGCGCACCCGGTCGTGTCCAGCTTCAGCATCGTCGGCGCCGCGGGCGGGAACTTCGTGTTCGCGGCCGCGCTGTTCGGCTTCGTGCTGCAGATCGCGGACATCGTCACGGAGAAGGAGAAGCGGTTGCGCCAGAGCCTGCGTACGATGGGGATGCTGGACAGCGCGTTCTGGCTGTCGTGGGTGTCGTGGCACCTCGTGTTCGACCTCTTCTCGACGCTCACGCTCGTCAGCTTCGGGTACCTGCTCCAGTTCGACCTCTTCTTGAAGAACGACTTCCCACTCATGTTTTTCCTAGTCCTGCTCTTCCAAATGGCCATGAGTGGGTTCGCGCTGGTCGTCGCCGCCTTCCTCAAGTCGGCGCAGGTCGCGACCAACATCGGGTTCATCCTCTTCCTCCTCGGGTGGATCATTCAGATCGCCGTGCTCTTTGGGTTCCCCTTCACGCCCGAGCTCAGCGGGTTCGGGAGCGGCCTGCCGTACGCGATCTTCACGCTCATGCCCTGGGCGCTGCTCAGCAAGGGCATCGGCGACCTCGGCACCGCCAGCACGGGCACCAACGGCCTCGAGTGGGGCCAGCGCGAGAGCTACTGCAAAGACTACTTCTTCCTGGACCCTGAGGACTGGCCCGAGGACATCTGCTACCCGGGCGACAAGTACGTCGACTGCAACTGCATCATGCCCCTCAGCGACATCTACAACATCTTGTTCGCGCTGTGGGTCGGTTATACCATCCTTGGCATCTACCTGGACAACGTCATCACCAACGAGTCAGGTCAGACCCGAACCGCCCGCGCCCGCGCCGATCCGCATCGCACACCATTCGCGCGCCGGCGCGCCCAGAAAACGAAAAAACAACACACCCCCCCTTACCGCAACACCCCCCCCTGCAACTGCAGGGAACTCGCTGCCGCCGTTCTACTTCCTGTACCCCTCGTACTGGTCCGCGCGGGTCACCGCGGGCTCCCTGGGCGCCGTGCGCGCCGTGGAGCGCGACGCGGCGCGCCACCCGTCCGACGCCTCCGAGGGCGACCCGGACGTGTGCGCCGCCGCCCTCGCAGCTAAGGACCGCCTGCACGAGGTGGCCGCGGGGCACGAGCCGTCCGCGTCGCGCGAGTACGCGATCGAGATGTTCGGCCTGCGCAAGGTCTTCGGCGGCGGGTTCCTGCGCGGCAAGCGCGGTTTCGCGGCAGTCGAGGGCACGTGGCTGCAGGTCGAGCGCAACCACCTCTTCTGCCTCCTCGGGCCGAACGGCGCGGGCAAGACGACGACGTTCAACATGCTCACGGGCGTCACGTCGCCCACCTCGGGCGACGTCCTCGTCGACGGCCGCCCCCTCAGCAACCCAGGGGACCTCGATCGCACACGTGGCAACATGGGGGTGTGTCCGCAGTTCGACGTGCTCTGGGACCGCCTCACGGGCCTCGAGCACCTCGATCTGTACTGCGGCATCAAGGGCGTCGTGCGGTCGGCGCGGCAGGCGCACTGCGCGCAGCTGCTGCACGAGGTCGCGCTGACAGACGCGCAGCGCGTCAGGGTGGGGAGTTATTCCGGGGGCATGAGGCGCCGGCTGTCCGTCGCGCTCGCGCTCCTGGGGTCTCCGTCGATCGTCTACCTCGACGAGCCGACGACCGGGATGGACCCCGTCTCGCGGCGCTTCGTGTGGGACATCATCGAGCGGGCGAAGAAGGGGCGGTGTATCATCCTGACGACGCACTCGATGGAGGAGGCCGACATCCTCGGCGACCGCATCGGCATCATGGCGCGCGGCAAGCTGCGCTGCGTCGGCACGCCGCTGCACCTGAAGGGCCGTTTTGGCGCCGGTTACAATCTGTACGTGACAATCGAGCGCGTGCAGGGGAAGACGCTCGCGGCGCTGCGCACGGGCGTGGAGGACAACGACCCCGCGGCGCTCGAGCACGCGGCGCGCGTGCAGCGCATCCGTGCGTTTATGAAGGAGCAATGCGGGCTGGAGCCTTTTGAAGAGACCCCCGGGTTCCTGACGTACGTGCTGCCGCGCGAGGACAAGGCCGGGGACGCGGCGGGCGGGGTGAGCATCCGCGCGCTCATGGAGGGGCTCGAGCAGCACGGGAAGGCGCTGGGCGTCGCGGACGTGCAGCTGTCGACAGCGTCGCTCGAGGAGGTGTTCCTGACGATTGCGCGGAACGCCGAGATCGACGCGCTGTCGGGCGAGGGCCGCACGTTCGCGTTCCTCATGGAGGACGGGCGCGAGGTGCAGATCCCGCTCGGCGCGGAGGTGGTTCGCATGGCGGCGGGGGAGTTCGAGGGCATGCTGATGAAGGTGCAGTGGTCCCAGGACGACGAGGGCAACCTGCAGGTATTCGACCTCAAGCCGATGACCCCGGAGGAAGAGGCCGCGCTCGGCCTGCACACCGCGGCGAACAGCTCGGACGGCACGCCCGAGGCGACCTAGATGAGCGCTGGTGGCCGCCGGGCGGCCCCGGCGTGGGCGCCGAGGTGCGCGCGGCGGACGCGGCGCCGCTTCGCGGTGCGCAGGGCGCGGCGGAGGGAGCCGGCGTTTGCATGCAGAGATTCAGCGGCCCGCCGATTGGCCTTGGGAGCGACAGAGCGCTCCGCGACAGTGCGTGTGAAGCGTGACCGTCGCGAGCGTGCGCGCGAGTGCGTCTTCGGAATCACACCACCGCGACCGTCAACTTCGTCCGCTGTTTCCTCGCCCGACAATGGTGCGCCCCGGGGCGGCCAGAGCGACCTTACTTGGCGCCGACCTTCTCGGCGATCATGTTGGCCTGCAAGCACGAACCGGTGCGGGCGCGGTCAGGGCTCCGCGGGCTCGCACGCGCCGGCGGGGGCGTGCGCGCCTCCCCGCGCCGCCCACGCCCTCTCGCGCCCGGGGACCGCTGCGAGCGGCTGGGCGCGCGGCACGCACCGCGTCGTCGACGGTGGCGATGTTCTCGGCACCCTCCTCGTCCAGCTGGATGTCGAACTTCTCCTCCAGAGCCATCATGATCTCCACCGTGTCCAGGGAGTCCGCGCCGAGGTCCACGAACTTCGACGAGCCCTCGACCTTGTCCATCTCCATGCCGAGCTGCTCGGCGATGATGCCGCGGACGTCGCTCAGCACGCTGGCCTTGTCCTGCAGCCACCAGAGCGGGGCTCCTGGTGGGTGAGCTCGGGGAGGTGCGCGGGCGGAGCCGGTGGGGGCAGGACGAGCCGCGCGACGTGGCGGGCGGCGAGGGGCTGGACGGCTGCGGTGATGGCGAGTGAGGACGCTGCGAGGCTGGCTGCGTGGGGGGCGCAGGGGCACTGGATGATGGTGGCTTGGGCGCTGGGAGCAGACGGGCATCGCCCGCGGTGCGCGCGCGACGCGGCACGCGCATTTGCGTCGCGGCGGTGCGCGCTGGTGGTTTTGTTTGCCAGTTGCGGCGGGGGCGGGGGGCTCACCACGGCCATGCACACCACGCGGCGGGCGGCCACGGGCTTGCGAGCCTGCATCGAGGGCGGAGCGGGGGGAGAGACTTGAGCGGCGTGCGTGGCGCAGGCTGGATGGCAGCGATTTCAGCGTGTCATCGCGGATACGAGCGGAGCGGTCCGGGGACCACCGGCCCTCGATTTCCCCCCCATCAGGGACGGCACCGAGGCGCTCTTCCGCAAGAACGGCAGCGCGGCTCCGCTGGCGCTCGCGGGGCAGAGATTCGCGAGCCGGTACGATATCGACCGCGCGCTGGACGCGCACGGAGCGGCCGTCGCGGTGCGGGCTGTGCGGGGAGCGCATCGGGATTTGCACCTGCACGGCGCGGCCGGCGACGGGCTTGGCGGCGAAACGAGCGGCGAACATCTTGACGTCGAGCTACCTGAACACGTGTGATCCGAGTTGCGCAGCGCGCGCGGACCGCAGCGGCCTCAATGCCGCTCGGCCCGCGCTGAGGTAGAAGCGGTGGTCGTCCAAATCGACGGGCCGAGGTTTCCTGCGCGGCACGGCGTGCTAGGAGGAGCGGCCCGCCGCCGTGCGGCACCAGACGTTGCCGATGGTCCTTGTGGGCGAGTGCGGCGGCTTCGCACCGCGTTGGCGCGTCACTCCGGCACTGCGGAGACTGGGCGGTGCTTTCAGCGCGCTCCGTGGGGGCGGCGAGCGCCTGGTGTTGGGGCAACTGCGGCTCTGTTGATCGGCGATGAGACGCGGAACTCGGACGTGGATAGCTGTCTGTTAGTCTGGTGTTTGTGAGCACGGCGCGGCGACGCACAACAGCAGCTCTTGCACGTCGCAGTTCGGCCTGTCACAGCACCCGCGCGCACGGAGGTTGCGCCCGCTAGGCGAGGACGGATCGAAACGTGCCACTCAGGCACCGCAAGCCTCGACCGAATCCCGGACGCACGCGCATTGCCTCCCTCGAAGACAGGAGATGGTTTCGGGCGCGGTAGGGGACCGCAAGTCGCCGCCGGGGCGGCGCAGACGCCCCTGCATGGCGGTCAGCGCATGGACCGCCTTCCTGTTCGAGCGCGACCCATCGAGCGCTGCTGCTGCTGCTGTTCAGACCAACAATGTATCGAGAGATCAGTTGCGACTAACGCGTCTGGTTGCGCCGCCATGGCCGCGAGGGAGGCGACGATCCACGCGCGCATTCCACCTGCTCGCCCTGCGCGGCGGCGTCAGTCTCAGTCCGACCACCGAGGCGGCATCCGCCTGACGAACGATTTACGTGTGCCTCGCCCGCGGCGCCGGCGCGTCCGTGGCGCACCAGCGGAGCTGCCTCACACGGCCCGCTCCATTGTCACCAGGGCGGTGAACCTAAGCATCAACTCCGGTGTCGTTCAACGGCTGTCCCGCATCAGGGGGGGGGTCGGGGGCGTTGCCAGGCTGCCACAGTGCGTCTGAGGCCGCCTGCGCCCGCACGCGGTCCTCACTTCGTCCCCCTCTTCTTCTTCTTCTTCTTCGCCGCCTTCGTCGCCGGCTTGCGCCACTCCACCTCCATCGTCATCAGCGCGTGACAGCTGCGGAACACAGAGTGCTCCGGCGGCTGCGCCACCGCCCACTTGTCCTCCGGGACATCGAGCGCCTCCTCGCAGTGCGCGCGGGCGAAGACCTCGTGCCAGACGCTCGTCAGCTGGCTCTGCGTCAGCACCCGCATGCAGTCTACCGGGGGCGCGACGAGGCGCGCAGCGCGCCAGTCGCCCTTGTACTGCTGCTTGATCCACGTCTGTGCCTCGTAGATCATCTTGGCAAGGTGCTCCGGGGTGCCCAGCTTGCGGTAGTCGATCATGTGCGTGCCGTACGTCTGGTTCGCCCACTTGCCGCTGCACGGACAGGGCGGAGAGGGCGAGGGTCACGCGGAGACGACGCCCGAGCCAGCAATCGGGGCGCGGGGTCCGCGCGGGGCCGCGGCGGAATGCCGCCAACTGTCCACACTGAAACGCCGATTAAGCAATTGAATAATTAATCAACCATGACAGATCGTACATCGACATGACGCAGGTCTGCGCGCGCACCTGTTGATCAAGTGCTTCGTGCCCAGCGGCCGCGAGCAGCGGTCCAGCACTTCCTTCCAGTCCAGCGTCCCGAACGAGTCGGCCACCCTGTCGCCCCACACCACTACGCTTGGGCCCATCCGCCCGACGTCGTCCGCGAGCCTCTGCAACGCATCCCAGCCCAGCTCGCCGGTGTAGCGCACGTCGACGCGGACCGTCCCGTCCGCGACCGCGTCGACCAGCGCCCTGACCTTGCGCTCGACGGCCCACCGCGCCGCCTCGACCACGCTCGCGTCGTCGCCCACGGCTTCGAACGCGGCCGCGAGCTCCGCGTTCGACAGCGCCTGCATGAAGGTCGCCGTGGCCGGCATGGACGGCTCGTCCTCGCCGAACATCGTCACGCTGGCGTGCGCCGCGGGACCGTCGTACACCGCCCCCGTCAGCATGTAACGGATGAGCGCGTTGGTGTCGCGCGACGACTTCCAGTCGCCCACGGGCATCGCGCAGCTGAACTCCCGCGTCTGGCGGAACGCCCGGTGCGCCTCCGCCTCCGCATGCGGCCGGTCGATGATGGTCTCGACCAGCCAGGATTGCATCACGCGCCTGACGTCACCGTGGACGGCGTTCGCGTCGGACGCGTCCTCCTCCTGCGCGAGGTCGGAGAACTTGAGGGCCGCGGCGGCTTGCTGGAAGCGGTCGTGCGTGTCCTGGGTCCACGACGAGCTCCACCATGCCTCGACGACGGCGCGCACGACGTCGTCCGAGACGCGCTCCCCCGGCAGCAGGCGCGCCGCGGCGTGCCGGAGCATCTCCGCGATGACCATCATCTTCGCCGCAGCGTACGCCGAGTCCTCGAACGCCACGTACCGCAGCGCGCCGGCCTTCTCGGCGTTTGGCGACACCCCCCCTACCAGGGACGTTGCGAGCCACGTCAGGTCCGTCGCGCCGACCGCCACGCACACCTCGGCCGCGCCCAGCGCCGCGGGCGCGCCGACGAACGCCGCGAACACCGGCAGGCCCTCGTGCGCGGCCACGGCGCGCCCGTCAGACACACGGCGGTGCTCGTGCAGCACGTCCCCCGGCAGCGTCGCGCTGTCCATCCACCACCGGTGCTCGTCGCCGAATTCCGCGACGCCGATCCGCTCGGGCAGGAACCGCGCGATCGCCTCCCTCGCGATCTTCCCGGGGCAGACGAGCGCCCCGACATCATGCACCGCCTGCATGCCCTGCATCTTGTACGCCGCCGCGATCCGCGCCTGCCACGTCTTCTTGTCGATGCCCTCGGGCCACAGGCCCGCCGCTGCGAACTCCTTGTCGAACCGCACGATGTCCTTCCGGGGCAGGTTGAGCAGCACACCCTGGATTCCGTACTGGCGGAACACCGACTTATTCTGCCGCAGGGTGGCCAGCAGCGCGGGCAGGCGGTCCGCGAACGTAGAGTTGAACAAGTGCGACTCGTCCTGCTCCTCCTCGGCCGCCGCCGCGCCGGACGCCTGCGCCTGCGCCTGGCGCGCGGCGTGCGCCTGTCTGACGATCTTCCGCAGGATCTGGCGGCACTCTTTCGTCTGGCGCTCCGCCGTTTCGATGTTGGTCGTCAGGGTCTCGATCACGCCGTCGAGCGCACCGGCGGGGAGGTCAGTCAGGGACACCGAGGACAGCTGGTCAATTATGTCGGACACTTTGACCTCGACCTCGCTGTCGTCGTCGCTGCTTGCGACCGACACAGCCCCATCGTCGCTGCCGGTAGCCGACACCGCGCCGTCGTCGCTGCTTGCGACCGACACAGCCCCATCGTCGCTGCTGGTGGCAGACACCGCGCCGTCGTCGACCTCGGCCACCTTCTCCGCAGCGGCTTCCGTCGCGCGCTCCGCCTCCTCCCGGACGGTCGTCTGCGGGCCCTCGCGATGCGCTGTCGACGCCCTGGCCTCGGCCATGTCGTCCAGGATGTCGTTGAACGCATTCAGGGCAGACTGCATCGGTGAGGCCTCGGACAGCAGGCCGAGCGGGTCGAACGCTTTGACCTCGACGTCGCTGTCGTTGTCGCTGCTGGCTGCCGACACGGCGCCGTTGCGCTCGCTCGAGGGCGGCGCGTCGTCGAAGGGGACGAGTCCGGGCATGTCGCTGTCGCTGTCGCTGCCGCCGCGGTCGGCCGCTGCCGGGGACGGCGCAGGCGAGTTCTTGATCGTCTGCGGCGAGCCAGCGTCCTCGTTCGCAGCGTGAGCCGCGTTGGCGCCCGACTCCGCCGCCGCCGCCGCCGCCGCCTGCGCCGTGCGCTCGCGGCGCGCCGCCTGGAACACCTTGTACGCCGGCGTGGCCTTCGCGGCCTTGGCGAACCCGTCGAGGTGCATCAGGCACTGCACGAAGTGCACCTTTGCGCTCTCGCACGTCGCGTCGATCGCCATGCCCGCCAGCGCGGCGAGCGCGGCCGCCAGCAGGTCGTCGCGCTCGCGCGACAGCATGCCGCGGCATCGCGACAGCTTCCCCAGCGCGCCGGCAACGGGCTTCGCGCTCGCCAGCACTGCGCCGTACGCACGCAACGCCTCGTTGTACTTCTTGATGCGATAGTACCCGTTGCCCTCCTCCTTGGCCTTGCGCATCGCCTCCAGCCGCGCCGCGGGGGAGCGCAGCGCCGCCGGGCGGGGAACGCGGTCCTGCTTCTCGAACAACACATCCCCCGGTTTGTACCCCTCGACGACCTGACGCAGGGCGAGCTGCGCGAACGGGCCGTCGGGGCGGGTCGTGCCCTCCGCCGCCTGCCGCGCGCGCTCGATGTGGCGCTGCACGTCGGCGTCGGCGCCCGCGCCGGCGTCGCGCGCCTGTTCGAACGCGGCGAGCGCCGCCCAGTGCTGCGACATCTCCGCGAGGGCGCAGCCGGCGCGGAAGAACGCCTTGGGGTTGGCGGCGTCGACGGCGTGGCCCGCGAGCGCCATCGCGAGCGCGGCGTGGTGCTCGCCGGTCGCGAGGTACGCCGCGGACATGTTGAGCATCGTGCTCGACAGCAGGTGGTGGGGGTCTGCGCTCCTGACCGCGAGCTCGTAAAACAGGGGCGCCTCCGGCACGAGCTGCTTCGCCATCATGTCGTCGCCCTCCTCGACCCACCCCTCCGCGTCCAGCGGCGTCAGGCCGTCCGTGAACACCACCTTCCTGCGAAACACACCCCCAGGAAGAAATGCCGAGGCTAAATCGAACAGACAGTTCGAAAGGACAGTGTGGCACGCGCCCGTCCAGCTCGACTGCACGCTCGCGGCCGTCCGCGCGCGTGCGCCTCACCTGGGGTTCTCCGCGACCAGGCTCAGGTGCAGCTTGCTGATGTTTGGCATCTCAGGGTGCGGGACCTCGTTCGCTTCGAACTCCGCCAGCGCGGGCTGCATGATCGTCAGCGTCGCGCCCTTCGCGAACAGCGCGCGCGCGTCCCCGAGCACCGACGCGTGTTCGACCACCAGGACGGCCGTGCTGCCCCGCTGGTCCTCCAACACCGAGTGCGCGTTGCCTGGCAAAACACCGGGTCGACGATGAGCGTCCCGCGCACGTAGCGCAGCACGACCTCCGGGGGCTCCACATCGGCGTCGTCGCTGACCGGCGTGCACTCCAGGAACATCGGCGAGCACTCGGCGACCGAGAAGTCCGGCGCGGGGAAGGGGGGGTGTTTTGGGCCCGGCAGGACGCCGAACTTCGGGTTCGCGGCCGCGGCGATCCGCTGGAGCTCCTCGTGCACCGCGAGGCAGTGCTCGCGCGGCGGCAGGTCGGTGTGCACCGCCGTCCACTTGCCCATGAGGGTGCGCCGGGTGGTGCGCGTGGGCTCGCGGACACTCATGCCGGCCGCGGGGGCGGCCGCGGGCTTGGGCGTGGACTTGGGCTTGCGCCTGGGCTTCCGCTTGGCCTTGGGCGTGGCCGCGCCCATCTCCATCGCCTCGGCCGGCTCCCCGCTGGCCTCCGCCGCGATGGTCCTGAGCTCCTCCTGGAAGAGCAGAGTCATCGGGTGGAGCGTTGGGTACCGCTCGAGGGACAGCTTCATCGTCTCCAGCACGACGTCCCTGTCGAAGTCCTTGCACATGGTCTCGAACTGCGCCCGGAAGCGCGCGCGCGCGGCCTTCCCGCCATCTGCCAACCACTCCTCTTTGACTGGGAAATGAGCCTCCATGGGTCTCGCCGTGAACCGCGCGACAACCGACCCACGGACGCTCTGCGCGGCGCAAGGGCACGAATCTGCGCGTCTGCGCTCTGACCGGTCGGTCGTTGCCCCGGCTCCGCGCGCGCGGAGGCGGGCGTGTGCAGCGGCGCACTTTCGCGGCAGCAGGTTCCCAGGGCGCAGTGGCGAGCGCTCTCTAGTGCACACAGGGGGCGACGTGCAGCGTGCAGCTAGTGGTCGTGACGTCGGGGCCCGCGAACTCGCCTGAGATGTCCCTCCAAGCGCGCGAGGGGGCGCGAGAGCACGCGGTGTTTGCAGGTGCCAGCGCGGGAGCGACGTCAAGGCCGCCGACGGGCGCGAAACCCGGCCGACAGCGCTCGCAACTCAACTGGCCGGCGCGGCGGCCGCGCAGCTGCGGAAAGCGCCGGGCGAGGCCCGCGCCGGGGAGTCCAGCAGAGCAGCCCCCTGGCCTGACACAGCGGTGCCTTTCAGCGTCGTCTAGGCGGACAACCGGCGGCCGGTGCTGGGCAACGATGTCTCGTTCGCGTCACGGCCAACAGCGGGTGGGAACGAAGTCCGCACGGTGCGGGCTGCCGCCTCGTAGCTCAATGAGAGCTTCACGCAAGTGCTCTGAAGCCTTCTAAAATCCGGAGTACGGCGCATCCCGCAGCGGATCGGGAGCGCGCACTAAGGCGGGCTGCACAGCCACCCGCTCCACGGCCCGCGACCTGCCCCTCGCACAAAATCATTCCTCCGGACACAGAATCATATCAAAATCATATCAAAATGATAGCAAGTGTCACCGGCCCATTCGAACGCGTCACAGAGAGCCAGCGTCAGCTTAGCAGGTCGCCGAACGCGTCGTCGTCCACCTTGGCGGCCCCCAGCTTCTGCACGCCCAGCTTCTGCGCCCCAAGCTTCATCGCCCGGCCCCCGCCGCGCCCCCCCGCCGCCGCTCTCGCCCGCATCGGCGGCCCTCCACCGCGCGCCGCGGGCTGCGCAGGCGCCGCCGCAGCCCCGCCGCCTCCAGAGCTCGCCAAACTCTCCCACAGCGCGTCCTCGTCGCCCCACCCGTCCCCACCAGCGGTGGCACTGGACGCCGCGGCGGGGGGCGCGGCACTGGCCGCCGGAGCCGTGGCCGTCGAGGCCGGAGCCGCACTGCCCAGCATGTCCGCGAACGCGTCGTCGTCGTCGCCCCAGCCGTCGTCCGCAGCGCCGTCGATCAGCGGCGCAGGCGCCGGCACCGCCGCAGCCGGCCGCGCAGGCGGAGGCGGCGGCGGAGGCGCTGCGGGCGGCGCGCTAGCTGCGGCGGAGCCCTGCTGCTCCTTCTCCGCCCTCGCGCCGCCGAGCGTGGGTTTGATCAGCCCCGCAGCCCACGACAGGTACCCACCGCCGGAGGCGGCCGCGCCGGGCGCGGTGGCGGACGCGGACTCGCAGGCCGCGGCGTCGATACCGCCCTCGCCGTTCTCGAGCTTCTTCGACGTCTCGCGCATCACGGCCATCGTGCCATCCACGCAGCGCAGCGCCGCCTGGCGTACGGGTCCGTCGAGGTCCACGCAGAAGGGCGCGGTGGCCGGCAGGAGGCGCTCGGCCATCTCGCGCGGCGTGTAGTACTCGAGCGTCGCCGCGAGGGCGTTGAGCGCCGCGGACCGCGATGCCGGGAACTGGTCTTTGAGTGCGCGCGTGAAGGCGTTTAGAAGGACCTTGCGGCACTGCGCGGTGCCGAGGTGCCGCGCGATGTTGGAGAGGAGGATCGTGGCGTTCGCGCGGATGCCGGGCTCGTTGTCGACTTGCAGCTTGCTTAGGTGCTTGAGCAAACTGTTGATTAGGGTTTTCTGTTTGAGTTTGGGCGCGAGGATCAGCATGGACTTGAGGGTCATCTCGCGGAGGTACGGCACGGTGTCGGAGAAGCCCGTGGAGACGTTCGGGTAGATCTGCGTCTCCACCACGTGGTCGCTCAGAAGGTGCCCGCACTTGTCCATGGTTTGCAACAGCGACACGCGCAGGGCGCGGTCCTGCGACGAAAAGAGCTTCGCGAGCGTCGGAACCACGCGCGCCTCGAAGTCCGCCTGCTCGAGCCGCGAACCGATCGCCAGGAGCGACTCCAGCGCCGTCGGCGGCGCACCCCCTGCACGCACACCACAATGGTCCTCGGTTCATATTTCCCGCGAACAAACACCAAATAAGCGCCACCAATCGCTCGACAACGTCTGCCATCATGTCTATGAGCGACGACGGGAAAGAGAGGGGCGGGGGGGGGTGTCTCACCGAACTCGAGGGCGCGAGACAGCAGCGGCAGGAGGCGCCGCGCGGCGAGCTGCTGCGGGATGTGCGGGAGCACCGTCGACGGCAGCCGCTTGAAGAAGGCCGCCTTCGCCTCGTCCGACTGGATCGCGAGGCCCTCGAGGAACGCCACCGCCTCGGCGGCGCGCGACTGTCGCAGGTGGTGACACCCCTCCAGGACCTGCGCGGGGTTGGCCCGCTTCGCCGGCGTGGACGCCAGCAGCGTCTGGTACGACTTGTGCAGGCCGTGCGGGAGCGTCTGGAGGTTGCGGAGGTCCTCCTGCCGCGCGAGGGGCTGCCCGGCGTGCGCCTCTTGCAGCAACACCCCCAGGCCCCACGCGTCGACGGCCCAGGGCGGGGACCGCGCGACCGTGTCCCAGTCCCCCCTGGCCACCTCGCCAGGCAGCCGGTGCGGCGAGGTCAGGATCGTGGCGGCGAACAGCGGGAAGTTTCCACCGGACGTCGCGCCTGCAGGCAGAGACGGCGGCGGGCGCTCGCAGCGATCCGCGGCTGTGCGCGATGCGGTTGTTGAGAGAGAGCGCGTGCGCGGACGGAGGCCGAGGCGGCGCGAAGGGCGGGCGTGCAGGCCGGTGCGCAGAGCGAGGTGGCGGCGCGCCTGTGTGCTCCGAGAGCAGGTCGAAGGCGAAGAGTTTCCAGTCGAGGTCGGTCGTGACGGCGACGGACGACAGGCACACGTTGCCGTGGATGAGTTTGCAGTCGTTCGAGAGGAACGTCACCGCCTGAAATATAGATTTGAGACCCATTGCGAACCAGTCCTCTCGTTCCGCGGGCTCGAGCTGCATCTCCGTCAGCGCCATCGGCAGCGGCTGGAACTGCTCCGTGACGAGGTAGATCACCGCCTCGCCCTTCTCCTCCGCCTGCGCACGCAACGCGACGCGCCCGCGCAACGATTGGGGCCGCACGGCGGTCGGGCGGCGGTTCGCAGGCCCGTGCGCGTGAGCGCTAGCTGCGCTAGGGTGGCGGGGACGGTGAGCGGCTGCGGACCTCGTGGGAGCCCTTGAATGCGAGGATGTTGGGGTGCTTCGTAGCGCGCAGGCGCTTGACTCCGTTGCGCGCGGCCTCGAGGGCGCGGTCGGTCGGGTCCCGGGAGGATATCTTCATGATTGATACGCTGCGCGCGGTGGCGGCATCGCGGCGGTGTGAGAGTGTCGGAACGGGACGCTAGGTTGCCGCGAAGCAGGTAGCAGGGATCCCTCGCAGGGGTGCGTGCGTGATAAATTGGCCGCGCGCGGCCGCGCAAGCTGTCGCCGTATGCGGCAGAAAGGCAGGCGCGGCGATGGTGACCGAGTGCGGTCAGGCCCGCGAGCTACGGGGCGGCCGGAGCGCCGTGTGTTGCGCAAAGCAAGTTCGTGGCCGCGACAACGGGCGGTGCGGTGCGCGGGATGGACGTCCGTGCGCACCTCGAGCTGTCCTCCTTCCACGTCCCGTCGTACAGCTGCCACTGCCCCCACGCGGCCCCGCGGTGCGCACCGAGCGTGAAGGGGAGCCCAGCCCCGGATACCAGAGCAGAGAGCTTGGCAAACATGGCGCCCGCGCGGCAGTCGAATGTCCAGCTAGTCGACTACACTGCGAGCTATCGCTGCGAGCTTTCGCCCCCAACCAAGGGCCACGCGCGCCGCAAAGCACTTTGCTCCGTCGCACCCAGGCGCCACGGCCGCGGGCCGTTGTTGCGGGGCAGACGTCTGCCGCGACGATCGCCGCGCGGTCCTCCGTGTCGGCACTTCCGCGCAGTGGTGCGCGGCCGCGCTCTCCGCCCGCCTGGAAGCCTGACGGCACGGTCGCTTGACAGCGGTGCAAGCGAGTGGCCTCCGGGGCGCGTCAGGGACGCCGCGCCGGCGACGCCACCGGCGCGCGCAGCTGCGTGCCCCCTCCACTCGCGCTGTACGCTAGACATAGGCCTCCGAACGACTATCCTGTGACGGAACGGGGCAGAAAAGTCTCATCATCATGGAGGTTGACGCCGCATCGGCGAGCGAGGGCTCCGAACGTTCGTTTCCGGGGCCCGACGCCCTCAGGTGAGTAGTACCATTCTTGGCGCCGCGAGACAGGCTGTCATGTGCCAATTTCGAGCGGCGTTGCCCCTGACACTCATTGCTGGCTTCAGCGGGCTGAGCCGGCGACACAAGCCCTGTGGTGCGCAGAGTCGATCCGTCCGAGACAGGTTGCAGCGAGCAGGAGCGATTCACGGCCGAACTGGAGTTCGTGCAGTGCCTGGGAAACCCACAGTACCTTCAGTGGCTGGCTATGACAAAACGTCTGAGCGACCCCGCCATGGTCGCGTATCTTGACTACTTGCAGTACTGGCACAGGTAAGACACCTCGATCATTCCGTTCCGACGCCCGCGCGCGCTCCCATGCCTACCCGAGCACGGCACGCCCTGCAGCAGCCTGGGCTCAGTGTGCTCCGTCCTGATTGCCAGGCCGTGCGCATCGGTGCAGGCCGGAGTACGCGCGCATGCTGGTGTTTCCGCGGTGCTTGTGGTTCCTGAAGCAGCTCCAGGAAGGAACCTTCCGCGAGGCGCTGCGGAACCCCCACTTTGTCAACGAGCTCAACGGAGGCGTCATGAACTCGTGGCTGTTCTACGGGCCGAACCGCGTCAAGGAGGAGAAAGAACGGGCAAGACAGGCCACGTGACGCTCCCTCGACGCACCACGTGATTCGTCTCAACACCCCCCCCCTCCATTCTTGTCCCACCCTGCACCGCTCGCTCACGCTACGCCACGACCGCCCCGCAGTCCGTGCGGTATGTGACAGCTACGCACGTCCGCTGCGGCTCACACTCCGCTCCACAACGGCACCCAACGGCAATCACACCCCCCTCTGCGTCTGACACTAGGCTGACGCGGTGTCCATGCGCTTCCGCACGAAGTAGAAGTCGACCATGTGCGGGAGCATCGCGGCGACGAAGGGCGCCCACAGGTCGCCCGTGGCGCGCCACAGGAGCCCCAGGTAGATGACCTCGCCCGCGGCTAGCATGGCGGACAACCGCGAGGCCTCCTGCCACGTGTCGACGTAGGTGCGCGCGACGTACTCGAACGCCCGCCGCGCGTCCTGCGCGTCCTCCTGCGTCCGCCCCGGCTGCATCCACATCAGCCGGTAGTACCTGCGCTTCCGCGGCACCACGAGACGAGAATCAGAGTCTGCGGATGCGCTGGCGCGCCTCGATTGGCGCGGCAGGGGCGGGGCGGCCGAGCGCGCACCTGTCGGCGTTCTCGAGCGCGTCGTCGACGGTCTGCTTCTGCTCCTCGCTGATGCTGCCGTTCACCAGCTGCCCGATGGCCGTCAGCGCCGCCGTCGTCAGCAGCGCCAATGTTTCCGAGGTCGCTGTGACGTCGAGGTCCTTCGCGTGCACCAGCTGCGCGGTGAGCTCGCAGTACACGCCGTAGGAGAACGTCAGGCCGTACTGCGCGGCCGGCAGCAGGATGAGCAGCGTGGGCAGCACTTCAGAGGTCAAAGTGATCGCGGCTTGTACATCGTTCATGCCCGCCAGGATGGGCTGGTAGTACTCCTCCTCGAGCTCCACCATCTTGTTGACCGAGGACAGGCGGCTGCGGATGTCCGGGCCCCATATCACCGCGCGCAGCCCCGCGAGAGGGATGCCCGCCACGAGGCCCACTGCAGCGGCCGCGAGGCTGTCGAGCGTGAGCGTCGCCCCGCCGAGAATGTCGGCGCGCTGGCCCGCTAGCTCGCAGAGGAAGCAGATCAGGCTCGCGCCCGCCGCCACGAGCCCGCCCGAGCCCAGCGCGAACCCCACTTTCGTCCACGGCGCCTCCTCCCGCAAAATTTGATCAAACATCTCGTCGTCGCCGCTGCGTGCAGCCACACGCGCACTCAGCGTCCTCAGATGCAGCCACTCGTGCGGGCACACACGCGCGGCACCGCGCGAGGCGCCGCACACGGCCGCACAAACATCCGCGAGAGCGGACAGGATCGCGCGCGAGCTGGCGCTGCGCAGCGGCTAGGACGCAGCGCGCCGTCTCCGCACCTGCCAACCCCTGACAGGAGGTTCGTGAGCCGGATGTTCGCGGCCTTGTACGGGTCCATGACGTCTCCTACGGATCCGATGGAAGATGGACTTGGAGATTCCGCCTGCCCCGCTCCCACCTGCGACTCCATCGACGTCCCTGACGGCCCGTCTTCATCCTGGGCGCGGCAGCGCGAAGAACGCACCCTGTTCACCCTCCCAGCGGCCCCTGTGCGACGAAAGTGCAGGGATTTGGAGCTGCCGTGGCGCACGACGCGCCCCGCGGCTGGCCGCGCAGCCAGCGGGCAGAGAGCCGAGTGCATGGCGCCGCCGGCCGCGGAATCGAGCCGATTCGAGCGGCCTGGCCGCGAAGGCGACCTTCGGCGTGTGCTCTGTTGCCGTAGAGGCCGCCTAGCGCGCCGAGGCGGCGATGAAACTGTGGCCGGTCGAGCTCAACAGCTATCGCTATCGGCTGCGAGGGCGTGGGATCCTTCTAGACCGCGTCTCGCCGCGTGAGCTCGCGTAGAAGCCCGTCCGTTAGGGCTCGCGCAATGCGCCGACGACGTGCGGGCAGGAACGCGCTTTGCTCGATGAGCGATAAGAACGTCCCCCGGAGCGCTCATCGTCGCTGCGCAATGAGCCCGTGCCCGCGAGTCCCCAACGAACAGCCCCAGGAAGACTGGCGGTACTACCGTTCACGTCATGCCGGCTCTCCATGCGGTCCGGCGCCGTTCAAGGCGCTCGGGCCTCCAGCGGCACGGGCACTACTGTCTGCGAAGCCGGGACACCGCGGGAAGACTCGATTCGGTGTCAGGAGCTGCCCTTGCTACGTGACGGTTGCGCGTCCCAGTATGCCGCTCGCCGCGTCCTGCACCGCGGCCGTCGCGCCCCTCGCATCGGCCCGCCCGCTTCTAGGTAGATGTAAGACTCGCCAGCAGCCCGTGCGGGCCCCGCGGCGCGCACTCCGGGCTGCGCGACGGGATTTGAGGTCTCTTGCAACTCCTGCGGACGGCGCGAGGTGCGGCCTTCGAACCAACCTGGGACACGCAGTGCCCGCGACCTCGCTCCGTGGTCTCCCACTGGCGCCAGGCCACCGGTGCTTCAAGGCCCCATGCTCCCCCGTCTGGCTCAACAGCCGTACCCTGCGCCCCCGGCAGTTGGTGCGGCGCGCTTTTGGCGCCCCGCAGCGCACCGTCCGGGGTCCCACGGCCGGTGACAACCTTCCCTGTACGGTCCCGTGCGCGCAGCGCCCCCCTGTCGGACGTGGCGACCGACAACGACGGGTCTGCCATCGTGCCCGTGGACGCGTGGCTGTCTGCACACGCCAAGGCGGACGACTTCCCGGGCATTTTCGCGTGCTACGACAGCCAGAAGTCCCTGCAGTACGTGGGCCACTCCGACGCGGTCATCCGCGCGGTGTGCGACACGTGGGAGCGCACGGAGGACGTGCTCGCTTACGTGCGCGTGCAAGCGATCAAGAACCACGCGATGGCCACGGAGAGCGTCCGCGAGTCGCAGGCGCGCGCCTGGATCAACGAGGCCGGCACGACGCCGCCGGGCAACGGCACCGACAAGCGCATCTGGATGGGCCCCTCAGAGGTGCGCACCACGCCGACACTCGGCGCGTGCATCCCCGCGCCGAACCGAACCACACGCGGGCCCAGCGCGCCCGAACCGCCTCGCTGGCCAGGCGCGAGCTGGACAGGCGGATGTCCGCGGGTTGCCGCTCACACGCCAGCGCGAGTCCTGCGCCATGATCCAACACGCGCACGTCTCCGTGGACTCCATGCACGCGCCCGCCGCAGCGCGTCCGTACACGTGCTCGCACCGCGGCAGCTGGTACCGCGCGCGTCGGTCGATGTCCCGCCATGCCTACCAATCGGCCACGAATGCGTGATGTACTGCCACGATGCGACCTCAACGTGCCGACGACACGTGTCCTCACGCGGCTGCAGTACCTCTCGGACACCGAGGTCGAGGGCGCGGAGCCGGAGGAGCGGCCGCGCGTGAGCCCTTTCTTGCAGGCCGCCGCGCATCGCTCCATCGCCAACGACGCCTCCGACGACGAGGCCCCCGTCCTGACTGCCGACGCCGCCGACGAGGTCCTCGAGGAGGTCCGGCCGTTCCTGCTCGCGGACGGCGGCGACGTCGAGGTCGTCAAGGTGCAGGACGGCAACGTGTACGTGGAAATGCAAGGCAACTGCGGGTCGTGCTCGTCGAGCGAAGCCACGCTGCGCATGGGCATTGAGCGCGCGCTGCGGAGCCGGTTCGGCGACCAGCTCCGCGAGGTGATCCAGGTGGCGACGGAGGACCTCGGGACGTCGGCGGACGGCGTCAACGCGCATCTCGACGGCCTGCGCCCGGCGATCAAGGCGTACGGCGGGGAGGTGCGCGTGCTCGAGGTGCTCGAGGGGCGCTGCACGGTGCTGTACACGGGGCCCGTGACGATCGCGGCGGGCATCCGCGCGGCGGTGAAGGACCGCTTCCCGGACATCGTGGAGGTGGTGTTCCAGGACGAGAGCGGCGCGCCGGTCGAGGTGAAGTGAGGGCGCGCCGGGTCGGCGCTGGGGGCGGCGGGTGCGTTGGATGCTGTGACGAGCCCCGCGGGCGTGCGGTGTCATCATGAGTGATGATTGTCCGTGAGTTGGTGGTAGTTTGTGCGAGGAGCGGGACGTGGGCGGCCAGGAACCAGGTCGGCGCGCGCAGTACAGGCGACGCGGGGATCGACACGCGGACACCCTCTCGCGGCACCTGTCAGGGCACAATGTGCCCTGGTTCCCGGCTTTCAGTGAACAGGAGGCTTGGTGCGAGGAGGCTCTTGATGAGGAACACTATTGCAGCGGTTGCATGTGTCGAACGCTGCGGCGATCGGCCGTGCAGACACGCCTGTCATGCTGGAAGTGCATCACAGCGCGGGTGGTGCGGAAATCCGCAGGCCTGGCCCCAGCGCCCCTGCTGCGCCAGCAAGCAAGCGCTGTGCTGTGCTGCACCGCCCCTGGCCCCGATGTTTCGCGACTGCACCGCCACTGCCGACCCCCATCGCCGCCTCGGGCGCGCCGGCACCGCTCGGCACGCCGCCGCGGGTCTCAGTAGTCGTTGAAGATCGCGATCTGCTCGTCGAGCTGCATCAGCGACGTCTCGAGCGTGTTCCGCACGTTGGAGAACCGCAGGATGCGCTGCCGCAGCCCCGCCGTCCACGTGATGTTCGCGCCCTCCTCCTGCACCCGCTGCACCGTCGCGATCACGTCCGCCGCGCGCTCCTTCTCCGCATTCAGCCGCCGCAACAGGTTCACCGCCGTCCGGTACAGCTCCGATCCGATCCTGTGGCACAGTTTCAAGAAATCCACTTCCCAAACATACAACGAGGACCGCGGCTGCCGCTCCGTGGTCTTCGCGACGTCCAGCAGCTGCACCCACCCGGCCCGCATCATGCTGTACAGCACCTCGTTCGCCTCCTTCGGCCGGATCATCGCCGCGTCCGCGATCTGTTTCTGTTCCATGTTGCTTTGACGCATCATGAGCATCCGGACGATGCGCAGCCCGTGCTGCCCGAACCGCGCGAGCACCAGCGCCTCCGCCTCCCGCAGCTGCACCCACTCCATGATCCGCACGTGGTTGACCACGTACTGCGTGCCCCCGGGGCCCTCGCCCACCTCCTCCACCGCCTCCATCGTGTGCTCGCACAGCGCGTGCAGCGCCTGGTTCAGCTCCGTGGACGACGTCGGCGCCGCGACAGCGTCGCCGCGGTCCGCCCCGCCCTCCGCCTCGCTCAGCCGCTTCGCCGACGTAACAACGTCCGTGAAGGCGATCGCCGTCGACCGCATCTGTCGGAGCTCCGACTCGTGCGTGCGCAGGTGGACGAGCATCGCGCGGAGCGCCCCCGCGGCGGCCGTGCCGATCTTCTGCCGCACGAGCTCGACGCAGATGTCGTGCCGCATGCGTCGATTCAGCTCCTCGACGTTGGGTCGCCACAGGACCTCCAGCGGGCGGCGCGGACCGCCGCTCTCGCGCGCGAGGTTCTCGAGCGCGGCCTTGCGCTTCGCCTCGACGTCCGGCTCCAGCCCGCCCGCCTCCTCGTGCATCTCTGCGGCGAAGGGGAGGGCGCTGAGAGGCGCGTCGGGCGGCATGCAGAACGCAGCGCACCGGCGGGCGCGCCGCCGCCCCGGCGACCGACGAAGAAGCGCGGCCGTATCTAGCATGAGCACGGAGCGTGAGTGCGAATGCGCGTCGAGGCGATTCCGAGCGTACGGTGCGACCGCCTTGTCAGTGGGGGTTGGCGTACCGTGGAGGATCTGGAAGCGTTCGCGGGCGTACTGGCTGAGCTCCTGCTTGCGCTCGTCCGGCGCCACGGCGGCGCCCGCGAGCGTCGTCCGCGCGCGTTTGTTCGTCTGGGCGTTCTGGTGCGGGTCGCGCGTCGACGGAGGCAGCAGGCACGGCGGCACGCGCTCCAGGAACCGCTCCCGCACGAGCCGCACGAGGAGCCGCGCGACCTCCGCGCGCTCCGGCACGGTCGGCGGCACGACGCGGTCCTGCGTCTTGCCGTCCACGTCCATGCCGTCGTCGTCGCCGGCAGCGGCCTCCTGCTCAGCCTTGATGGCCTCCGCCTGCTCCTTGATCTTGTGGATGGTGGCGTCGACGAGCTGCGGACGCGTGCGGCGCGGGTCGCAGCGTCACCGCGCCTGCGCCCGCGCGCGGAGGCTGACGTGTTGCGGAGAGCAAGCGAGGCGTGCAGGCGGCTCGCGTGCGCACCTTGGTGTGGTTGCAGCGGCCGATGGAGAAGAGCGTGGACATGAGGACCTCGGCGACGGAGCCGTGCTCGGACTGGATGCGTAGCAGGAAGCGTGGAATGCGTAGAATGTTGAGAATGTGGGGCATGCTGGCCTTGTAGAGCGTGTAGCGGATCTTTCGCAGATGCGCCTCCTCCTCGTACAAGACTGGCTCGACGAGGTTGTGCTGCGGCGAGTTGCGGGGGTGACACAGCCTGTGAGGACGGGCATTGGCGCTGCAGAGTGCGATGGGGTGCCGCCGCCCGAGGGAGCTGGGTGGGGGTTTCGGCAACGGAAGTGGCGCATGGACAGAAAGGAGGCTTTTGCGGACCTGGATGAGCACAATGAGCGCCTGTTTGACGAGCGACGGCTTCATTTGGGCGTCCCTCACGATTTCATCCAGTCTGGACTGCCCATTGTCCATCAGGACCTTCGCGACCGTCTCCGCGACCTCCCCGAAGCTCTCGCTGATGATCAGCCGTGCGAGTTGCGTCGCGTTCGGATCTAACGACTCCGTCATCGCGACACGCTACCCCTCACTCGGCGGCCGCACGGCCCTCTATACCCCGCCCCGCCCGCTCCTGCCCGCCAAATTCGCCAGAACGAGCTCCCTGCCAAGCAGTTCGATGCGGCGAGTCACCCGCCTGCCGAGCGCGTTGAGCGGGCCGCCTCGCGTCCAGTGGGCCGCCCCCAGGATCTGACGGCTCGCTGCGCGCCGCAAATGCGCCGCCCGCAGGCGCCCGCAACGGCGCGGCAAGGATCGCCGCAAACCTCGAAGGCACGCGCGCTGTCGAGACGCGCCAGTGCGACCAGGCAGCCCGCTACACGCCCATGCCTTTTGCCCAGAGTGGTTTGCGCCTGGCCTGTGAGCGCAGGTACTTCGGACAACCCTGTCGAGGTCCCTGCCGAGAGTCCGCGGCCCCGGGGCGGCGCCGCGCGCACGAAGGAAGCGGATCACGGACGTCAGGGGAACTTCAGTTATACTTCCGTGTCCAAAGTGCCGCTATGTTTCCTGGTCTGCTCCGTGGAGTTGACCACGTTTCGTCCGGCCCGGAAACTGCGCCGGGCTACGCTCGCGATCAGGCAACGGGCCAAGGCCCTCGACCCGCTTCACGGGCCGCCATGTCATCGATTGCCGCCCGAGAGGTGAGCGCTCCTGCTGGGCGCTGTGTCCTGCGGCGGGCTGCTCCCGCCGCGCGGCTCCGCGCCCCTGCGCTGCGCGACCGGTCTCATCGCGCGCTCGGCCGCGTGCGAGCGTCACCGGAGCCGGCCACGCGCCCGGTGGTGGCGCTGGACAGCGGGAGTGCACTTGCGCAGGGTCCTGTCCGGGACACCATGGAAGACACGCTCGACGTCATCAAGGAAGGGATGTGCGGCTTCCTTTACGCAGGTCCGCGCACCCGAAAGCGCCGGGCCTCGCCGCCTGGCGCGGCGCGCTGACGCTGCTTGGCCGCTCAACTGCAATGAGCACCGCTGCAGCCCTAGGGCGCCCCGTAGCGGCCTCGCCACGGGCCGAACGCGGCGGCCCCCGGTCCGTAGCGCTCCTGTATCGACGGACGTCCAGTTCCGGTGCTCGCCCGCCAGGTCCTGCGAGGTTCGCGCGCGGGCGCGCCAGCTTCACAGTGTGCGCCCAATCAGTGCGCGCAGGCGTGTACGACGGGCACGCGGGGGCGGAAGCGGCCGACTACCTCAAGGACCACATGTTCAAGTGTTTCCAGCGCATTCTCGAGGAGGACGACCGCTGCGTGTCCCTCAACGAGCCAGAACAGTGCTCGACGGACCAACGCATCCCCGGCACCAACGACTGCCCGTCCGAGGTGCGCGATTCGCGGCAACGCCCCCCGCGAACGCCTGCCCGCGAGCACCCCAACCGCACCGCGACGGGCCCGCGGCCAGGAGCCGGCCGGGTCTCTAACCCCCGTCTGCTAGCTCAAGTGATGGCGTCACGAGCACGCGCCACTGTTGATGTTGCCGCCGCTGCTTGCCCGGGTGCAGTTCACGGCCAAGCTGGACGCGGCCTTCGCGGAGCTGGACGCCGCGCTCTGCGAGCACCTGCGTGAGAACTACGACGAGACGGTTGCGCGGGAGGCCGGGTCGACGGCGACGGTGGTGCTGGTGAGGCCTGGCAACATGGTGGTGTGCGCCAACGTGGGGGACTCGCGCGCGGTGCTGGGGCGCAAGGGCCAGGCGATCGCGCTGTCGAACGAGCACCGCGTGTACGGCCGCGGCGGGGCCGTCGTGGCGGAGATCGAGCGTGTGCAGAAGTCGGGGGCGTGGATCGATGACGGGCGCGTGTTCGGAGTGGTGGGGGTGTCTAGGGCGTTCGGGGACTGGGAGTGGAAGATCGACGGGCTCGAACGCACGCTCAAGGTGAGGCGCGCGGCGGTGACGGCGCCCCGGCCCCCGCGCTTGCAGCGCAGCACCTGCAGCGTGCACGGTGCGTGTTTGCGTCGTTGGTGCGGCCGAGGGCGCAGAGCGGGGGCGCCTTACGGTTGCGCGCTGGGCGGCGGCGCGTGCGTGCAGGAGGGGGTGGAGTCGGGGATGTATTTGGCTGACTTCATTGAGTCGGTGGAGATCAAGGAGTCGCCGATCATCACGCGGCCGGACGTGGCGAAGCTGGACCTCGACGAGGACGACGAGGTGCTCGTGGTGGCCACGGACGGGCTGTGGGACGTGATGACGTCCGCGCAGGTGGTCTCCATGGCGCGCCTGGAGTTCTCGCGCGGACGCACGGCGCAGGAGGTGGCCGACATGCTGGTGCAGGTGCGCAGCGCGAGATCTGCGCGCGGGCGGTGCTGGCTGACTGCACGTGGCCGGCGGGCGCTGCGTGCAGCGGGTTGCAACCCTGAGTTGCGCGTTGCTTGCTGGCTCGCTGCCGAGACGCGCTTGTTCGCCATCGCGACTGACGGGTTCCCGGAGGCGTGGCGTGCAGAAAGCGATCGAGCGGAAGAGCCAGGACAACGTGGGAGCGGTCGTGGTGGATCTCAAGGGTGCGGAGGGGTGGGCTGCGGCCAAGGCGACGAAGAAGTCCGCGGGCGAGAAGCTGCTCGGCAAGCTGTTCGGGAACTAGTCCAGCTCCCAGAGGAGAACACAGCAGCCGAACTGTCTCTTAGCAGCAGCCACGGACCGAACAGCGACTTGGTGCTTTGTTACACGACATTGCACGGCAGCGCGGGTCACAGAAAGCGCACAGACGTGCTCAGAGTGTCGCTGGCGGCAAGCTGAGCCGCCGTGTGACGCTGAGTCGCGAACTCCCGATTGTCGGCGGCTCGCTGCGCACCTACATCTCATCGCTCTGCACGGGGTCCGTCAGGGCCGCGCTGGCCGCGCTCGTGCGCTCGAGCCACACCTTGAGGTCCCGGCTGTCGATCAGCAGCCGGCCGGGGTTGTTCGCGCGGCCCGACCCGCCCCCCGTGGACACCTGCAGCCCCAGCTCTGTCGTCAGCATGCCGTGGATGCTATCGCGCATCACCGACATCCGCTTCCCCGGCTTCGACTTCGCGGAGTGCCGCCCCGCGCCCGTGATGATGATGAGCGGCGGCGGCACCGGCGCCTCCCCCGACCGGTGCCGCCGCTGCACGGCCTTGAGCACGCACAGCACCGCCGCCCGCGCCTCCACGATCGAGAGGCCGTGCAGGTCGATCTCCGCAGCCGGGTTCGCCCCGACGTCCACCGCGCACCCGCCCTGCAGCGTGCACGCCTTCTCGTCAGCGTGGGCTGCAGGCGCGGGGGGCCTGTTGCCATTACTCCCCCCCTCCACGCGCTCCACGCTGTCCAGGAACGACCCCGCCGCGCCGGCCCCGTTCCCGGCGATGCTGCCCTCCAGAATCTGCTCCGCGCACTGCGACAGCAGCTCGCGGAACACCGCGTTGCTGGGGGGGTGTCCGTGGGCGCGCATGTCCCTGTACACGTCCAGCGCTTCGTCGAGCAGCCCGCCCTCGCGCAACACCTGGATCGCCGTCAAGAACAGCGACCGGTTCTCCTTCGGCCGGAAATTCCGGTGCCCGCGCGCCTCCTTGTACGTCCTGTAGGCTTTCCGGGCCAGCGCAGGCGCGCCGCGACATGCCGCGATCGCCGCGTGGAACGCCGGGGTGTCCAGCGCGCTCCAGCTCATCGTCCGCAGCTCCTTCCACGCCTCCATCGCCCGCTCCGGCATCCGCGCCTCCCCGTAGATCGACACCATCGTCGTCAGCGTGCGCAGGTTCGGCCGCGCGAACTCGTCCCGCCGCATCTGCGCGGCGATCTCCTCCGCGGCGCGCACGAGCGCCTCGACAGGCACGTCCGTGCGCTGCTGCCCCGGCCGGCAGCTCTGCAGCGCCAAGTTGTACGTCACGCTCGTCCGGCGCACGTTGGCCGCCTGCATCATCTGCAGGACCATGAGCGCGTGCGCCGGCTGCCGGCAGCTCGCGCACGCCGTGATCAGCGCGTGGTACTGCAGGAGCCGCGGCTTGACGCCGAACGCCTCCATCTCGCGCCACACCGAGAACGCCCGGTCCACCTGCCCCGTGCTGCCGCACGCCTGGATGACCGCGGACCACATGCCGAGGGTCATGCCGAAGCCGCGCTGCGCCGCGAGGGCGCGCACGCTCAACGCTGCGCGAATGCGTGGGCGGGGCGGTCGCGTCAGGGCGGCACAAGGATGTTGCGGGAGCGGGGGGGGGTTTGCGTGCGTGAGGGGCCTGACTCACCGGCCTCGGGGAGCCCTGCGCGCGCGTAGGTCTTGATGAGCTGCACGTAGGTCGTTTCGTCGCCGCGGAGCCCCGCGGCGGTCATTTCGCGATCGACGTCCTGGGCGCGCGCGGCGTCGCCCGCGTGCATGCACGACTTCAGGAGCGTGTTGAACGTCACCTGGTCGGGACTGTACAGCCCGGGCTTGTCCGCGCCGAACAGCCCGCGGTACAGCGTGAACGCCCGGTTCGGGTCCTGGTAGTGCGCGTTCAGGAGCGCGTTGGCAGGGGAGGGGTCTCCCTGACCGAGGGGGGTGTTCATGACGCGCACCGCGCTCCAGAAGGCAGATGTGGCGGCGTCCGGCTGGCCGAGCTTGGCGTACGCCGTCACCAGCGCCGCGACCATCCGCGGCGTCGCGTGGCCGCCTGCGCCCTCGCGCAGGTCGTCCGCGTGCGGGGGCGCACGGAGCGACTCGATGACGCGCGTGGCGAGGCTGACCTGCGTTGTCTTCGACATGGCGATCACGAAGGCCTCCGCGGCCTGGACGCGGCGCGGCAGCGTGGCGAGGAGTCGCAGCACTTGTCCTGGGTGGTCCCCTCCGCGCGGCGCAGCGGCCCACCGGGCCGCGGCCCTGACGTCGACCAAGCCGTCGACGTCGACCCGTGCGCGCGAAAGCGCCTCCATTGCGGTCACGACGGTGCCGCCCCGCCCCTTGTCGAGGAGCTTTTGTGCCGTCTGCTGAAACGCCTCAGCGTCCCCGCCCAGCGGCTTCTCGTGCGGGCCCGTCGACGCGATGATGGCGCGTGCGAGATCGTTGAGGTCGCGCTGCGGCCGTGAGCGGTCGCTCGCAGGCGCGGGCCGCGCGTGGCCGAGCACGTCCACTCTGGGCTGCACAGGCGCCTGCACGGGCGGCCGCTCCCCCGAGACGCGCTGCGCGACCGACACGCGGACGCTCCGCATCGAGAGAGTCGCTCTTGAGCGGGACGTCAGGCCCGGACGGGCGCGCGCCGGCTGCTTCCAGAGGCAGCACACTGCCCGGGCGTGCATCGGGGCCGTGCAGGTCGACATGGCTCCGCAAGCCGGAGTTCGACAGGCTGGCGTCGCTTCTATACGCAGAACCGCCAGAAGCGCATGAGGTTGCGGCGCGATCGGCGCCAGGGGCCGCGCCGCGGTGCTCAGCGAATCTCGGGTGACGCAGAGAGAGCGCCGGCGACTGCACGCGCGAGGGCGGCCGATCCAAGCAACGACGTTTTTGGGATATCACGGGAGTCCTCTGCTCGAGCATGCGCGCGTGCCGCGATGCCGCGGGCCCACGAGCGCCCCGTTGGCCCGAGCACTTGACAGCCACGTCACACAACACCACCCCTGCGGGGAATTTCGACAGCCGTGGGCGGCGCGGGGCCTTTCGCTGCGCCGCGCGCCCTCTCGCTGCCAGTTGGGGGCGCATCACGCCGGAAGACCCGCATCCCGCCCGGCGTTCGGTGCCGCACGTAGCAATGGCACACTTGTTGGCGAGACCGCCGTGCCTGGCGGCGCTGCACGGGCTGCATCTGCGGACGCTGAGGGCGAGCCCGCTCCTGGCCGCGCACCGCGCGCCCGGCCCGCGTCAGCAGTGCGTGTGCAGGGTGGCATTCCGGTCCAAACGCAGCGGTGCGAAGAGCCCGCGCCGCCGTGGCCGGCGCCCGAAACACGTTGCGCCGCTCGCTGGCGGCGCGTCCATTGCCCACACGGCGCGGGCGCGCGGGTTCGCTTCGTTCCACTTGCGCGCATGCGCCGTGCAGCGCGAGTTGAGCAGCAGGCTTGCTGCTCTGGCGGGGGGCCGGCCAGCCCACCGCACGACGCCGGGCGCCGTTGCTCCATCACGAATGCCGCTTGCCTGTCCGGTGTCGCGCAGGCCGTGGGAAGGGAGGCCGGGGCAGGGGCGGGCGAGGAGGCGGTACGTCTGAGGCCAAGCCGAGAAAAACGCGTCGTTCGGACAAACGCGGGGACGAAACGGACGAGGAGCACAAGGTCTTCGACGAGGTCAAAGTGACGGTCAAGGCGGGCGACGGAGGAAACGGCGAGATCGCAGAGCGGGTGCGCTGACCGCTGTTTACCATAACGAGACGGCAGTTGCGCCACCCGCCGATAACAGCCGCTCCACACGTCCGCGGCCCGCGCTCACGCACGCGCCCGCTCCGCATGCGATGTGCGCAGGGAAAGGGCAAGTGGGTGAAGAACTTCAAGTACCGCCCGGGCGGAAACGCCCCGAAACAGATCTGGCTGCCGGCGTCCAAGCCGGCCGACGGCTACGACGGCGCCGACGTGGTGCTCTTCGTGGACCCGGCCTGCGACAGTCTGCTGCACCTGCGCGGGAAGAAGATGCTCACCGCGCCGAAGGGCTCTCGCGGGGACCCGGCGAAGGGGAGCGGCGGCGCGAAGAAGAGAAAAACCACGACCCTGGTCGACCAGCCGCGCAAAATGCCGCCGCTGCGACTCCCCGTGCCGCCGGGAACAGGTGGGCGACGCGCGCATCCGCGGCGCGCACGGCGAGTCACGACCGCGCGGCGCGACATGGCTGCACGGTGTTCACTCGCGTGTGTTTTCGCGCTGTGTGCCCGCGCAGTCGTGAAGCGGAGCGGCAACGGCCGGCTGATCAAGGAGCTCATCAACCCGGGCGACAAGGTCGTCGTCGCGCGCGGCGGCATGGGCGGGCAGGGCGTCAGCCGCCCGTCGCGCGCCGAGACCGCCAACCGCGGGCGCCGCGCCCCCAGCCCCGACGGCACGGTCGAAGTCGTCGAGGTCGAAGACGTCAACTGGCGCGAGGACGCCCGCGGGGGGCCGGGCGAACAGATCACCCTCAACCTCACCCTTCGCGTTGTCGCTGATGTGGGGCTCGTAGGGCTTCCCAACGCCGGGAAGAGCTCCCTGCTCGCAGCGCTCACGCGGGCCGCGCCCGAGGTCGCGCCGTACCCGTTCACGACGCTGATGCCGAACCTGGGCGTCCTGCCGTCTGGCGGGTCTGGTCCGCGGCCTGTGCTGGCGGACCTGCCTGGGCTGATCGAAGGCGCGCACGTGGGGCGCGGGCTCGGGCGGCGGTTCCTGCGGCACCTGTCGCGGACGCGCGCGAACCTGCAGGTCGTCGACGCCAGCGTGGAAGACCCCCGGGGGGACTACTGGGCGATTCGGGAGGAGTTGCGCATGTACAACCCCGAGTACGTCCAGCGGCCGCACGTGGTGATTCTGAACAAGATCGACGTGGAGGGCGTGAAGGAGCGCATCGAGGAGGTCCGCGCGGGCATCCTGGAGGTGGCGGAGCACTTGGCGGAGGAGCACGCAAAGGACGCGCCCACACTGCCGGCGGCGGTCGTGCCGCTGTCGGCGCAGACGGGCGAGGGCGTGGACGAGCTGAACCGCGTGATGGCGGAGGTGCTCGCGCCGCTGATCGGGATGGAGATCGCGCCGCCTGGCGAGGAGGCCGAGGGGTTGGAGGCACTGTGGGGGGAGTTGGGGGAGGAGTGGGAGGACATCCCGTGAGGGGGCGGGGCTGCGTGTGCGGGGCTGCGGTCTGTATGCTGGAGGCGAGGCGGCGGTGGGGGGGCAGGTTGGGGGTGTTGCGGTGGAAGTGCACCCGACAGCGGGCTGTGGGCATCACCGAGGATGGACGCTGTGGCCGGCGACGATATGTGATGGACAATCAGTTCGACAAACGTGTCCAACCGGAGGTCACATTGACTGAGGAGAGGGTGGGCCGAGAGCAACGACGCGGTGGAGTACCGATGCGGAGGATGAGCAAGCTGCAGCGGCAGATGTCGGCGTCCCAACACACTGCAGTCAAGTTACAGCACGCATCTCTGCGGTGCCACGTGGACTTCGGTTCGTGACAGACCATGGTGCGGGGGGTGTCGTTACAACCGCACCCTTCTTTGGACACCGCCGCACCGGCCCGCCCGAGCACGCACCTCGCGGGCACAGCGGCCGCTCGCAATCACGCGAGCTACCACGCGCTCTCATGCACGCGGGCACCCCACCGCACCCGTGGCTCACGCACGCTGCTCTCATTGTCGACACCACACGACACCCTCAGTGCACGCCTTCGCCCTGCCGAATGCCCTTCACACGCACGCGACCTACGCGACGATCTTCCGCGACCGCTCGAACAGCGTGTCGACCACCTTCCCCAGCGACGAGAACACAGTCAGGGCGTCTGTGTACACGGGGTCCTCCCCGCTCGCGTCAAACAGCTCCAAGCAGCCCGACCCGGCGTCCAGCGTCCCCACGAGCTTCCCGTCGAGGATCATCTGCGCCAGCCGCGCCTCCACCAGGTCCACGGGCAGCCCGATCAGCCCCGCGACGTGCGCCACCTCGACACGCGAGTACGGCTCCGTGATGCGCTGCAGGTTCTGTTCGAGCAGCTTGTCGTACAGCTCCTGCGTCTGCCCGGACACCAGCGGGTCCCCGCGGAGCTCCGTCGCGTACTCGGCCAGCGCCTTCTCGAAGTGCGCCAGCGAGCGCTCGCGGTGGGCGCGCGCGACCTCCGCGACCGCGTCGAGCTCGCGCCCGGCGAGCTTCGCGGTCGACTTGGTCGCGATCAGGTTCTGCACCTCGTCGGACGCCCCCATCATCACTTTGCTCAGCAGCATGTACTTCAGCGCCCGCTGCGCGCGCGGATCCTTGAGGCTCGCGAAGGCCTCGAACGCCTCGAAGAAGTACGAGTAGGCCGTCTTGTAGTCCTTCTCTTCCGTGTGGAGCGTGCCGGACTGCATGTCGATGTCCGCTTGGAGCAGGGGGGGAGTGTAGACGGCATTGGCCGCCGTGCGCCCCGCGGTGAGCGCGGCCTTCGCTTTCGGGACGTTGCGGAGGAGGTGGTGGACGCGGGACTCGATGAGGTGGATGTCGACGAGGAGGAGCTTGTCGTCGAGGCGCTTGACCTCGGAGAGCAGCGAAGATATGAGCGCGAGCGCGGCCTGGAACTCCTTGGAATCCAAGTAGAGTTGCGCCAGACGAACCTCGATGCGCTGGCGCAGGAACGCGCGCTTCTCCGCGCGGCACCACTCCACCTGCTCGCGGCAGATGTCGACCTGGAGGTCCCGCGTCCCGGGGATGCGGCTGACGCAGTCGATGATGATGCGCACCAGCTTCGCGGTCTTAGCCTTGGGCAGGCCCACAAAGAGCGGCCGCAGCGTCGACAGGAGCGACTTCAGCTTGTCCGCCTGCCCGGTCGTCGCGCACAGCTCCGCAAGCGACGTGATGGCGCCCTCCTTGACCTGCATCGCGGGGCAGCGGCGGCGCAAGCGCGGTGTTCGTGCGAGCCAGAGAGCTTCATGGCGCGTTCGCGAGCCGTACGGGCGCCCGAGACGCTCAGGGCGGGGAAACGGAATAGTAGATGCGGAGCGGCGTGGGCTGGAACGGAGGCTGCTTGAGGCCTCGTAGCGGCGCGGGGAGGCGACGGACCTTGATGATTTCAGGAGTGAGCTTCTGGTCGGGCCCCCCGCTGTGGATGACCGCCTCGAGGTCCGCCATGGACCGCTGCGGGTTCTCGTCCTTGATCTCCAGCGCTTTCTCGAGCTGCTTGCGCAGCTGCTCCTCCACCTCCTCCATCGTGGCCGTCGCGACCTTGTGCGCCGGTCTTCTGACGCCGCTAATCTATCTGGCAAGCTACACTGAGGCAGATCCGCACCGCCCCCGACGATCCCGAGAGTGTCGCTACCCGCGGCGCCCTATCCGGCGATCAAGCGCGCGACGCACGGGCTGTTCGCGGTCCAAACGATGGCCAGTGGGAACAGCACGCTGTCTCTCCGGGCCTGGAATGCGTCACGACGCGTGCTTCGTGCGACGGTGGAGAGCAGCAGAGCGTGTGTGCGCCGGGCGGTCCAAACCCCTTGTGGCCCGCGAGGCCCGCCTCCCAGCGCCAGTCCCCCCAGACCTCCTGCTCCGATCGTCGACACACCCCCGCCCGGCCCTGGAAGGCCTCGTACGGGGTCCTCGCGCATGCACAGCGCCAGTACCAGCGACCGGGTACGCAAATAATCCGGAAATCATCGCCCGGTGGCGTCGAAATGGCAGCAGTGCCCGCACAACAGCCGGCATGGCTGCGGCTGTCCGCGGCCGAGCTGGCGGAGAAGGGCATCGCGCCCGTGAAGCACGAACACATGGCCTTTGACGTCCAGCAGCCCGGCGCCGCCGAAGAGAAGCCAAAGAGTCAGGGCGAGGCGCAAGATGGCACGACCCCCTCGCCGGCCTCCGATCAACGGCCAGCGGCCGCAGCGAAGGGCAACGGCGCGGAACAAGCGCATGCGGCAGGTACGAGCCATCGCAGCTGCTTCGCGGCGGGCCAAAATCACCTCGTCGACGCATGGGCTCGCCATCGCAGCCGCGAGAAGTCATCGGTGGATTTCCGTCCCGCTGCTGCCCGCCCAGGCGCGCCCGCCGGGACCGACTTCCGCGCGCGTCGCGCCCTTTCGACGACGCAGGGAAGGTGGAGAAGAAGTCGAAGCGCCAGATGATCAAGGAGCGCAAGGAGAGGCAGCAGAAGGACAGGTCTGGCCTGTGCGTTAACTTCGCCAAGGGGATCTGCACGTTCGGGACCGCGTGCCGGTGGAGCCACGACGTCAAGGAGTACCTCGCGAACAAGGCGCCCGACCTCCCCGGCGACTGCCCGTTCGCCAACACGCACGAACGTTGTCCGTACGGTTTCATGTGCCGCTGGTCCGCTGCGCACCCGCCGGCGCAGTCGGCCGACCCGAACGCCGCGGAGGCGCCCCGGCACGAAGCTGCGCCGCCGCAGGTAGCGCCCGACCGCGCCACAAACGCAACAGCAAGCCCTTTGTTTACTATCTGAAATATGTCGCCTATATCTGCGCGCGAGAGCGTCGTGTCGCGCAACGCGGTGGCGGTGCTTTCGTGTGCTGCGCAGGCCCTTGAGCCGAAGATCAGGGGCGCTGCCGTCGAGAACGACGGCTCGCTGCCCAGCCACGTGCCTGTGCCGCTGCCGCCGTTGTCGGAGAAGGGCAGTAGCGTCAACGAGCTGCACAAGGACCTCCAGACGCAGCTCCGCAAGAACCAGTACGACTTCTCCCGCGCGGACGCGGTCCTGGACGACCTCGGCGTCAAGGTCAAGCTACGCGGCAAGCAACAGAAGCCCAAGCCCCCTCAGGCGCCGAAGCCGGCCGAGGACGCCGCCGGCGGCGACGCTGAGCAGCCCGCGAAGCGCGCGAAGACGGACGCCGCGCCTGACTCCGGCGGCGATGGCGTCGTCAAGCTCTTCGACGTCAGCCGCGCGTCAGAGGGCAATGGCGCGTATCGCGTCGGCGCTGGGCGCGCCGCGGAGCGCAAGCCGATCGACTGGAACGGGAAACTCGTGCTTGCGCCGCTGACGACGACGGGCAACCTGCCGTTCCGGCGGCTGTGCAAGACGTTCGGCGCAGACATCACGGTGGGCGAGATGGCGCTGGCGACGTGCATCTTGCAGGGGCACTCGTCGGAGTGGGCGCTCATGCGGCGGCACTCGAGCGAGGACATCTTCGGCGTGCAGATCTGCGGGGGGTTCCCGGACGCCCTCGCGCGCTGCGCGCAGCTCATCGAGGTAGGTAGCCCCGGCGTGCGGTGTGGCTGCTCTCGTTGGGCACGGTGCGCGGCGCGGCGCGGCGCGGCGCAGGTAGAAGCGTGCGGTTCGACTGAGGGTGCGGGCACTTGATTCGCTGACGCGCAGGACAACATCGATTGCGATTTCGTGGACATCAATTGCGGGTGTCCTATAGACCTCGTGTGCAACAAGGGCGCCGGATCCTCGCTCCTCCGCGAGACGAGCAGGCTCGAGAAGGTCGTCCGCGCCGCGAGCTCCGTGCTCACGTCGCGCCCGCTGACGGTGAAGGTGCGCGCGGGGTACTACGGAGCGCACCCCAGCGACGCGTCAGCGCGCAACGTCGCGCACGAGCTGGTGCGCAAGGTCGGCGAGTGGGGCGCGAGCGCGATGACCATCCACGGGCGCACGCGGCAGCAGCGGTACGCCAAGCTCGCGGACTGGGACTACATCGCACAGTGTGCGCGGGCCGACGGCGCGGTGCCGGTGATCGGCAACGGCGACATCTACTCGTGGCAGGAGCACCGCGAGCGCACGAGCGCGGACCGCGGCGTCACGGCGACGATGCTCGCGCGCGGGGCGCTGATCAAGCCGTGGCTGTTTACGGAGATCAAGGAAGAAAGGGACTGGGATATCTCCGCGAGCGAGCGTTTAGATATGATTCGGGACTACGCGCGGTTCGGGCTCGACCACTGGGGCTCGGACAGCCGCGGCGTGGAGACCACGCGGCGGTTCCTGCTCGAGTGGTTGTCATACCTGCACCGGTACATTCCAGTCGGGCTGCTCGAGGTTCTGCCGGCGCGGATGCACTGGCGGCCGCCGCCGCGCATCGTCGGGCGGTCGCAGCTCGAGACGCTGCTGTCGAGCGACGACCCGCGCGACTGGATTCGGATCTCGGAGATGTTCTTGGGCCCGGCACCGCAGGTGAGTGCTTCCGCGCGTGCACGGCGACGGCGGGGCGTATCTTCGACGCCTGTGCGATCGCAGTATCTCTGCTGATGTCCGCGTGTGTTTCTGACGCCCATGTGTGGAGCTGGAGAGAGCGAATGCAAAACACGCAGTTTTCCTTACGGCAACCTCGTCCGCAGGGGTTCCAGTTCACGCCCAAGCACAAGAGCACGTCGTACGCGACGGACGTCGGCTACGGGTCGATGGCCGCGGCGGTGCCGACCGGCAACAACGGCGGCAACGAGGACGAGGAGAACGGGTGAGGACATCGGACACAGCGACACTCACACGCGCCCGCCTATGTACATGTGCGCGCCACCGGCGCGCGCAGGCGGCCCGCGCTAGCTCGCGCCGCGTGTGAGGGCCGAGATCGCCACGCCCGCGCCCACCAGCAGCGTCGTCGTCACGAGAGGGTTGTCGAGGGAGAAAAACGCCGGCATCGGCGTCTCGTACGCCGGCTTGAGCAGCGACTCCTCCGGCGCGTCCTTCGTCGTGTACCCCTCCGGCACCTCGTCCTCGGCGCCCCCGTTCTCCGCCGCCAGGCTGGCGCGCTCGACCTCTTCGCTGCGCGCCGTGGCAGCGTCCATCGCGCGGCGGGCCTGCGAGGCGGCGCGGCGGTTCGCGCGCTCCTGGCGCTGCCGGAGCCAGTCGGTGTAGACCCAGCGCTCGAGACCGCGCTCCTCGTCGCCCTCGATGTCGTCCAGGTACTCCTTGATCCCGCCCATGCGTTTGCTCCTGCACTGGGGCCTGAGTCAGGCTCGTGAGCGAGTAGAAAAGGAGCGGGAGTGTGTGTCGAGGGTATGCGGTGCGCGGGATGGGCGGACGGGGTGGTTCCGGCGCGCACCTGCCCACCACAGCCCGCTCGCTCGGCACCACCACGTACCACCAGTACGCCCCGGCAGCCGCCGTGAGGCCCAGCACGGCGAGCTGTGCCCCCAGCACCGTCGTGTCCACTCGCGGCTCGAACGTCTGGGCCGCTGCGAGGCGCGGGGCGGGGCGGACGCAGGCCGTGAAGGCGGGGGCTAGGATGCCTCCAGCGGCTTTCTTGTGCCGCGTTGTGGGCGCATGATTGCTGTTCCTGGCTGTGTCAACACATACGTGCCACTTGCGACCACTTCACTGGCACAAGAAGCGCCATATGTGTCGGAATCGTGCAGAAACCTCTCCAGCACAAGTTGGAGGGCGAAGCTCACCTTCGGCAACGTCGGAAAGAACCTGGACGGAGCTGCGCGCAACATCTGCAGTGCCTGCACGGCAAGCGGACCCGCCGCGCGGCCGCGGCTGCGAGGCGCGCTGCCTGCAAGGCCGCACCCTCGCACCGTTAGCGTGCACCAGGCACCGATCGGCAGCGAGCGCCGACATGTCAAACACCGTCTGAAGCTGCTGCACACGGTGCTACTGCATCCGTTCTACCCCGCGCGGCCAGTTCCTCGCCCCATCGTCCCAGGCCACCCGAGGCAGCGGCAGTGCTTGTCCTACCACCACACAAGCAGTCATACGCAGCAAACCCCCCCCCCTACTCGCGCCCACTCGCGCGCCACGACACCAGGCACATCCACAGCGCGTCCTGCAGTCGACCCGCCCAGCACCTCCCCCCGCTCCCTCCCGCCCAACACAGGCACCCGCGCGTCACATCACGTCCGCGGCTTGGTCGGCCGCCGCACGTACAGGTTGTCCTTGTCCTCGTTGCGCAGCTTCGGCCCCCGCCACGTTGCCTTCTTCTTCCCCTTCTGGAACTCCCGCCACGACCCCACCCTTTCGTCCCTCCCCGCCGCCCAAGTCTTTTCGTCCTTCTTCGCCCGTTTTTTTCGCTCGATCTCCTCCTGCTCCGCCTGCAGCTCCGCGTCCGTCTCCTTCTTCACCCGCTCGATGACCTTGCGCTTCCGGAACGCCGCCTTGGCCAGGAACTCCCTCGCTTTCGCCTTCCACAGCTCGTGGAAGTCGTCCGAGGCCTGCCAGTCCCTCTCGACGCCCTCGCTGCCCTCCGCGTGCACGAACGCCGCGACCTGAACGACCTGGTCGCGCTTCACCTTCGCCGCGCGCTCCTTCAGGACCTCGTCTGCGAACAACGGGGCGAAGCGCGTACGAAACGTTGAGAAATCAAGACTGCCGACGCGCGCTGGGTTCGAGAGCGGGCGCGCTGCTCGGCCCGAGCTGCGACGCGGACTCGGCGTGCGCGGCGCGGGGGGGCCGCTGCAGGGCGACCGCGCGGGAGGTGTCTGCGCGACGTTGATGCATGAAGACAGTGTCGACAAGTCTTGCGCACCCTTGGCGATGTTGAGGATGGCCTTGAGCTCCTTCTGCTGCTCGGCGAAGGTCTCCTCCTCGCTGGTGAGCTGCTTGACGGCCTCGCCGAGGCGCTCGAAAGCCTCCTTGGCGCGCGGGTGGGAGCATTTGTCTGGGTGGATGAGAACGGACACCTTGCGGAACTGCTTCCGAATGTCGTTCTCCTCCACGTCGAAGCGCAAGTTGAGGCACTCGTACGGGTTGAGCTTGAAGGAGTTGAGGATGCGCATGACCTGCGGGGCGAACGAGAGTTCCCGGCGGGTGAGGGCGACGCACGGCGGGCTGGCGGGCCTGGGCAGCGGTGCAGTTGGACTTGGTGAACGGTGTATGCTTTGCGCATCCTTGGGGGAGGCGACCGCTGGAATGCCTGCAAGACGGGCGGTGTGGTGCGGCTGGGGCACACCTCGTTGCTCCTGTCCGTCTGCTTGACCTCCCCGTAGAAGGCTTTGAGCTCGGCGTCGAGGTCAACTGTAGCCTTGTCGTCCACCGCGGGCTTCTCCTCGGACGGCCCGGCCTGTGGCTCGGCGGAAGACATGATGTGGAAGTGCGACGCCAGCTATGTTGTCCCGAACAGCGCGCCTCGCTCCCCTGCTGTACGCTGTACTCACTACACAGGCCAGTTTATGCGTACTCTATGACGCCGCTTCGTTGCACTACGCACTTCTCGACGCCTGGAACCTCAAAAACGGGCCCTTTGTGATGCGCCTGCTCTCGAGGCGTCTTACTGCTCCGTGAGCCAATGCAGCAGCCGTCGAGCAACCGTGTAGACTGGCCGTGCATGTAGGTTGCCAGCGACGCGCCCCTTGTCGGCCCGCACGACCTCACGGGGGTGTGTCGACCGCGTGAGGCCCCGCGAGGTCACTCTCCCCGAATGCCTCCTCGCGCGGTCGGACTGCGCTCCAGGAGCTCGCCGCACCGCCGGCGCGAGGCAGATTCACCGCCAGCGCGCAGTTCTTGAACGATTACGCGTGCCGAGTCCCTGAAACACGTCTGGCGCGGCACGAACGCTTCCTAGCTTCACCCTGCAAAACGTCGCCCCCCGACGTCGCTGTGGACGCGCTTGCCCTTGAAATTCGTCGACAGGACGCTGGACTACTAAGCATCTGATATCGATGTCCGCGCGCGTCATGGATGCCGCTCTTGACGCCATCACGCCCCTGCTAGCAGACCGGCCAGATGGCACTCCCGGGCACATCTGGCTGCTCAGCTGGAGCATGATCGTGTCGGGAGTGGCCGCCTTCTTCTACCTCCTCTACGGCCCGTCCGCCACCGCGCCCTACGGCAGGCAAGCGACCCGCAACACGCCGCACGCCGCCCCTCCCACCCCACACCACACTCACACGCCTCACGCCGCTGCTCCCGGCCTGCAGGTACCACCGCGGCGGCTGGGGCTTCGCCATGAACGCGAAGCTCGCCTGGGTCCTCCAGGAGGTCCCGTCCTTCCTCGTCCCCCTCCTCATGTCGGTCCACGCCGTCGCCACGTGGCGCGCAGGCGCGGGCGACACCCCCGCGTTCCTCCGCGGCGGCGCCGACACCGCGCTGTACGCGGCGTTCATGGCCCACTACTTCCAGCGCTCCCTCGTGTTCCCGTTCTTCATCCGTGGCGGCAAGCCCACCCCGTTTTGGATCTTCGTGATGTCCTTCGTGTTCTGCATCTGGAACGGGTACATCCAGGGGTGGCTGCTGACGGTCCGCGGCGCCGCGGACGGCACCGGCGAGTGGAGCGCCCAGGCCGCGGCGGGCCTCGCTGTGTGGGCCGTGGGGTGCCTCACCAACCTGCACGCCGACCACGTGCTGCGAACGCTGCGGTGAGCGCCCGGGCCTGGTCGGACGACGTCGCTGCGCCGTTCCGAGCGCGGTCGTGCAGGCGGCGCACGTAGACTGTGGTGGCGTGCAACGGAAGACCTGGATTTGTGGTTGTTGTTTGGTCGGTTGCAGGAAGCCCGGGGAGACCGGGTACAAGATTCCGTACGGCGGCGCGTTCCGGTTCGTGACGGCGGCGAACTACTTCGGCGAGAACGTGGAGTGGCTCGGGTACGCGGCGGCGACGGGGTTCGCGCTCCCCGCGGTGGCGTTCAGCAGCTTCACATTCTTCAATCTGGCTCCGCGAGCGCACGAACACCACAAATGGTACAAACGCAAGTTCGACGACTACCCCACCAACCGCTGGGCCATCGTGCCGCTGCTGTGGTAACATGCCCCACGCCACCGTGTGACGGCCCATGCAAACACCCCCTCATGCAAACACCCCCCCCCTGGCCACTCCCCTACCTCTTCGCCGGCGTGATCGGCTCCATCGACGCGTCGGCCTTCGAGCTGACGTCGGCCTTCGAGCTGACGTCGGCCTCGAACTGGAACCCCCCCCCCGGTCCGGGGCGCGGTCCGTCTCGCCAGGCTGCAGGTCGCGCGTGGCGCTTTGCACCTGGAACGCCGACAGCGCCTCGGGCGCGTGCGTCCACGGGCCGTACTGCTGCGCGGCGCTGCGGAGCGCGTACTGCTTCCGCGCGGCGTACCCCGCGGCCAGCCCCTTGAGCTGCCGGTACGTCAACTCCTGCAGCTGCTCGGGCGCGTCTCTGAACAACGCGGCGCGGATCTCGCACAGCCGCCGGGCCAGCGCGGCCTTGCTGATCCGCGGGTGCGACGTGACGTGCACCGCTCCGTTCCGGTCCAGCGCTGGCTCCAGCGTCAGACTCGCGTCCACGAATGTCACCGCGAGTCCCGGCATCCCGCGGCACCAATACGTCGAGAGCGGCTGGCGCGAGTTGTGCCCCGCGGCGGCCTCGGCCGCCATCGCCTTCGCGCGCACGAGGTGGAACTCCGGCGCCGGGCGCAGCAGCGCGCCGGTCGACGCATACGGCGCGTGCAGCCGGTCGACCATGGCGCGGCGGCAGCGCTGCAGGAGGTCGTCGCGCTCGTCCTCGTGCTCCTCCGCGGCGCCAATCGTGAAGGACGACGCGAATATCGGCGCTGCGAGCACCTGCGAGAGCAGGGCGCCCTCGACACCCACGAAGTTCCAAAGCAGAAGCTTGTCGCAGCAGGACATGATCCGGAGCTTCGCGTTGGTGCCAGAGAGCTCCGGGGAGCCCAGGATCTGCTCGGCGCCGCTGCTCTCGACGCCGCCCTGCCCGCCGCTGACCTTGCAGCGCATAGCGTCGCGCTTCTTCGGCGACGAGATAAACACGCGGCCCGCGCGGCACGGGGGGCTCGCGAGGAACATGTGCACCTCCACGCCCGGGCGCAGCACCGGCAGGCGCGTCGCGGGGTCGACCTGTAGCGCGCTGGACGGGGTGCCCGCCACCATCAGAGCGATCTCATCGAGGAGGAAGCGCTTGAGGCACCGCCGCGCGAGCACCTCGGCGTGGTGGTCGTGCAGCGCGACGCCGGGCGCGGCCTCCAGGTTCCGGTGCAGACACGTCGGCTGCGCGACCGTCATGCCCGACGCCACCGCGACAAGCTCGAGCATGCGCCCCGGGCCGTGCGGGTACGCGAGCGCGACGCCGGCCACGACGGGCGCGTCCGATGGTCTCCAGCCGCAGCACAGCGCCGAAAACGCGGCGCACGTGAGGTCTCCGAGCGCCTCAGGCATGCTCGCGCCATGCGACGGCACAAAGCGGGCGAACAGCGCCGGCGCGGAGCCGTCGGCTCCGCGGGCGTGCGCGATCGCCGGGAGGTCGTCGAGCGAGGCGACGGAGAGCACGCTCTTGAACCGCTCGGTGCGGAGCGCCTCCTCCCCGGCGGCCGTACGCAGCCACGCGGTGGCGCGCTTCGCCGCTGACTGTTCGGCCGCGTCCTTGCTGGCGCACCACTCGCCCTCGAAGGTCGCCTCGAGGAGCGTCAAGCGGCACTTGAAGTTCGGGCGGTGGTCGGTGCCGCTGCGTTCGAAGTCCTTGGTCGTCAGACGGCCCAGGTCCGACATACACGCGCCCTTCTGAAGGAGCTCGTTGAGCTCGCTCACCGCCGTCATCACGGGGCCCGAGGCCGCCGCGGCGTCGAGGGGCGCCGGCGCTGGCTCCACAGGCCCGAACGGCGCGCCCGCGACCATTGCGGCGTACGACGGCGGCATCTGGAGCTCCGCCCGGGCGTCGCTCTCGGCCGTGAGGTCGATCTTGCGCTGCACGAGGAGCTTCAGGGTCTCCTGGCCCGGCCGCGAGGCAAGCCACTGCATGGCGAGGCGGGCGGCATCTTCCTTCGCGGCGGCTTTCGTGGTGAACACCGACGACACGGACGTGTTACGTCCGCGGAAGAGACGGGCAAAGCACCGCCATTCCTGCGGCGGACCCTCCTTGTACTGCGGGAACGGCCACCGGCGCGCGCGGTGGCGGGGGGACTTGCGAGGCACACACTGGTGTGGTTGAACACCAACAGTTGGTTGTGAGAGACTTCGTCGCGGGGGGGCACCTCATAGCTGTAAGCGATGTGGCCCTCGCTCGGAGTCTGCTTGAAGGTCTTCTGGATGACCTCCTGTATTTGGCTCACGCACGGCTTGCTGAGCACGGCTCCGTTTTGATTCTGGGCAAGAGCCTGCTGTGCGTCGACCGTGCCGCGCTTCTCCTGCTCGCACTCCCCCGCGAGACGCACGGTCGCGATCCCCTCGGGCCTGCACATGGACCGGGCTCGGCCGAGACGCTTCGGCACGGCCGCGCGGACGCGATCACCACGTTTGAACGAACGGGAAGCTCACGTCCGCAGCCAGGCGACGGCTTCGAGCGCCGCGCTCCGCTTGGCGTCCTTGATCTTCCTGCAGACGTCGCCGTTGATGTCCTTCCCGAGCACAGTGCACGTAGCCATGAAGAGCGGCGCGTGGACGGAGCCCAGTTGAGTGGACTTAAAGTCGAGCTCCCCCGGCGTAGCCTGCCTCTTGAGCGCCTGCGCGAGCGTGATGTAGATCGTGCTAACGGGATCCGCCATCCCGCCGTGCTTAGTTGCTCGTGCGCCGCGCGGCGGCACCTAGCCTAGGCAACCCAGATGGTTTGTCGCGCGCACGGACGAGCGCGACGGCTGGCCGACACACACCGGGAGGCGGCCACTCCGATGGTCTCCGAGCGTCACAGCTCGCCGCGGCCTCGTTTGCGGCGCGCGTTCCCGCCCCGGGCCGCGATACACCCCCGCCGCGCAGCGCACGTCCCTCGGGCACGTCGAAGCGCCCGAATTCGAGCCGCGGCGGAATCCTCCATCCAGGCGGCCTTGCTATGATCGTGGCGCGCACTCGACCCGCATGGAGCGCGCAGGCGAGCCTCTACGACGCATTCCGAGCCGGGCTTTCAGTCACCTTGGATGCATCCTCCCGCTCATTATAACCGCAAATTTCACACCGTACTGCTTCATCTTCGTCGTTCATGAAGTGGGCGTGGCGCTAGACCCGTGTGAACTGCGAACAAATACGTACCATGGGCACAGTGAGCGAAGCGATGTCTGCATTGCACCTGTGCGCGTGTTGGCGGTCGGATGGGCGCACACACGCCGCTCTGGGCGTGTTTGCGCTGTCAGATACAGAGGAAGCCAGTGGGATCGGTTCGGAGCCGGTCAGCGCCGTGCTCGTCCCTGGGGGAGTCTCGGTGCTTTTCTGCAGCGACGGTGGGGCTTCATTGGGCCGGGGCCGCGGCACAGAAGCGCGATCGCTGGTTGAAGGTTATCACGATGGCGTCGCAGATCACTCTCCAGGCCAACCTCGCGGCCGCGAAGGCCCAGGTCGCGCGCACGCGCCGCGCGACCGCTGCTCCCGCTTCGGCCCAGGTGCGTCGCCCGTCGCAGATGCCTCCGCCGCGCGTTCGTCGCGGCGTTTTCGGCGGGTCTCGATGTCGATTAGGCAGCGGCGCCGACCCCGTGGCTCAGACCGTCCGCGTGCGGGCGCGGCGGTGGCTGTCGCGGTGTCGAGCGGCACCGTCTCGCGCGGCGCCGACACGGCCCGCGACAGCCCGGACCCGCCGAGGGCGATGAGTCCATGATCGTTCGTCGCCGAGATGTCGCGAAAGCCGCGACACCGGACAGCACGCACGCGGTCGCGGCCTCGCAAGGGCACGGCAGGGATCTATGCTGCTTCCGTCGCGCATCCGAGGCCAAACCACGCGCCCCGCCGCTCACGCGTGCTCCGCAGGTGCCCACGCAGGCCCGCAACGTCGCCGCGGCCGCTGCCGGGCGTGGCGCCGCCAAGGTGCGTGCACACTGCGCTTGCTAGTCCCACTTTGATATCTACTTTTCATCCGTCGTCCGATGACTCCTGGCGCCATCCTCGCCGTTCACGCCCGCCCTAGCGCCCATCGACTCCAGAGATGGACGCGAGCGCCGTTCTCACCGCCCTGCGAACGAATCCGCGACAACTGTCCACGGCACCCTCTTCCCGCCAGGCTGCCCGCATTCTCGTCATCGCACGAGACCACCAGCGCCGCGCACGCAACCTGGCTGCCCATTCTTCCCATCCAAGCGGTCCCCGCCGTCCGGGCGCGACCGCACCGCCCGCCAGGCGCGCATGCCTAGCCCCTGCGGCGCCCGCGTCGCCCGGCCGCAGGTGAACGCCGCGAGCGCCATCGAGACCTCCGCCGCGACGGTCCAGGCGTCGGACTACGGCGTGCGCACCCTCGGCACGTGGCTCCTCGAGCAGGAGAAGCGCGGCCAGATTGACTCGGAGATGGCTATCGTTCTGTCGTCCATCTCGCTCGCGTGCAAGCAGATCGCGACGCTGGTCAACCGCTCGGGCATCTCGAACCTCACGGGCGTCGCGGGCGCCACGAACGTCCAGGGCGAGGACCAGAAGAAGCTCGACGTGATCTCGAACGAGGTCTTCTCCAACTGCCTCCGCTCGTGCGGCAAGACGGGCGTGCTGGCCTCGGAGGAGGAGGACGAGCCCGTGTTCGTCGAGGAGACCACGTCCGGGAACTACGTCGTCGTCTTCGACCCGCTCGACGGCTCCTCGAACATCGACGCCGGCATCTCGGTTGGCACCATCTTTGGCATCTACGCGCCGCAGGACGGCTGCGAGGTCGACATGAGCATGGGCGCCGACGAGGTCGTCAAGCAGTGCGTCGTCAACGTCTGCCAGCCGGGCGAGAACCTCCTCTGCGCCGGGTACTGCCTGTACTCGTCCGCGTCCATCATGGTGCTCACCGTCGGCGACGGCGTGTACGGCTTCACGCTCGACCCCCTCGTCGGCGAGTTCGTGCTCACCCACGACCGCATCCAGGTGGGCCAGCCGCGCCGTCCCCGCGCGCCCTGTCTCTCCGTCTCTCCGTCTGTCTGTCTCTGTGGTTGCGTAGCTGCGGTGTGGAGCTGAGAGTGTTGTTGGGCGGTGCGCGCGGCCGCAGGTGCCGGAGGTGGGCAAGATCTACGCGTTCAACGAGGGCAACATGGACCTGTGGGACGAGAGCGTCCAGGAGTACATCAAGAGCCTGAAGAAGCCCGACAACTGGGGGGGCAAGCCCTACTCGGCGCGTTACATCGGGTCGCTCGTCGGGGACTTCCACCGCACGATGCTGTACGGCGGCATCTACGGGTACCCGGGCGACTCGAAGAACCCGAACGGCAAGCTGCGCCTGCTGTACGAGTGCGCGCCCATGTCGTTCATCGCCGAGCAGGCTGGCGGCGTGGGCAGCACCGGCAAGGTCCGCGTGCTCGACATCGAGCCCGAGGCGGTGCACCAGCGCGTGCCGCTCTTCGTGGGCTCGAAGAAGGAGGTCGAGTACCTCGAGAGCTTCACGAAGTAAGCCGGCTGTGTGGGGAGGCCTGCGGGGAGCTGGGAGGTGGGAATGTGTGAAAACGACGCAACTGTGGGGCTCGCTGGGGCGCGCAGAGTCGCTGGGGGGGATGGCCAGGAGTGTCCGCAGGAGCCGGGGGCGCGCGGATGGCGCGGTGCGGCCGAGCGGCCCCGCGCAGGGCTGCAGCCGAGGAGCTCAGACTTGCAAGCCGCGGAATTGCGGCCGCGCGGGGCGGTGGGGGCGGCGCGGAAGGTTCCCGCCGGATCGCGTGGGATTTACTGGATCGACGGAGCTATCGCGCGGGCGCCCGTCCGGCGCGGGGGGGCCCCGGCGCCGCTTCGAGAGAATCGGGGGGTCGGGTCCAAACAACCCCGGTGCGCGCTGCGTACGCGCCTCTGGGCGGCGGGGCGCGCGCGCCGGTGCAGTTTCTCGCAGCTCGTTCCCCGGAGGCCTGAGCTCGGCCGCCCGCTGTCCGAACAGGCTGCCTGCAAGTTCCACGGGCGCCCGCGCATGACGCGACAGCAGCGCTCCCGGCGGCGAACGCTCGTGAGAGCGGTATAACTCACTTTCTCGAGGCCTTTCTTCCGAGAGACGGGACCTCACGTCGGCCCAGGGAGCGCGCGAAGGCTGCCTTCCAGCTCAGCAGAGTTAGTCCCTGCGGGGCTGCCCCTGGGCCGTGGACAGCCGCGACAGTCCGCCGACCGGTCGACCACCTCCTGGAGCACCCCGCACGGCGCACCCGGAGCCATGCCGGTGCCGTCCCCGCCGCCCACGGCGGATCGAAACGACCTGTCTAGCTTAGCATGGCCCGCGACGCTCGACGGGAGCCTGGACGCCGGACACGACCCCGGCTCGACGCTTCTGCCGTTCCCGGGAGCCTCACTGATGCACATGGACCTCCCGTTCCCGTCCCTCGACGGCGCCCCGGGCCCCGCTGCCGGCCCCGCGCCCCCCCCTGATTCCCACACCGCGTTCGACGCTTCGCCGCCGTTCGGCCTCGCGGCAGCCGAGCACCCCGCTCAGGCCCAGCCCGCGCCGCCGCCTCCCCGCAAGAACGCACCCAAGCGTCCGAAGGTACGCCCGCGACGCCCTCGCGCACAGGCACTCGTCTCATGCTGTGCCCGCTGCCGCCCCCCGCGACGCGTCGTGGGCCCCCGCGGCCGCGCCGCCGACGCCCCGCGATCCAGCGCGCAAGCTCGCATCAAATGCGGCCCGGCGCGGCCGCGCGAGCGCCCCGCGCGGCCCCAGGAGCACAACCACCCTGCGCCGAGTGACCCCGTGCCACGCGCCGCCAGTCGGCAAACGCCGACATCCGATCCCTCGCCCCCCCTATCTCCGCAGCGGGTCGTCCGAAGCAGCACGAGCGGCTTCCGCTACGTGTACCCGGCCGCGCACCGCGGCCGATCGTGGTTTTGCAAAATCTCCGTGTCGGAAGGCAACATGCCCATCCGGCGCGGCTTCCCGGACCCGGCGACCGCGGCCGCCGCGGCGGACGACATCATCGTTGCCGAGCGCCTCCTCCTGCACTCGGGGGAGCTCCGGGCGCTGAACTTCCCCGAACGGCACCTCCCCGCGCTCCAGAAGATGGCCGAGGAGGGCGTGCCGCTCGGGCCGCACAACGGCGCCGCGCTCGCCGCCGCCGGGTGCACCCTGCCGCAGGTGCAGGCGGCAGCGCTCGCCGAGCAGGCGCAGGCCGCGGCGCGCGCGCGGACGTCCGGGCGGCCGCGGAACCGCAGCGGATCGCGCAGCTCGAATCCGGGGTCCCCGCGGCCGCCGAAGCCCCGCGTGGTGCCGAAGCCGTGCCCGAGCATGACGACGCGCAACAAGGGCAGCCACACGCCCGGCAGCACGCTGCTGCGCGTGTCCGGCGGCGTGAGCGCGGCGCACAAGGACCGCAGCAAGCCGGCTGCGTCCAGGGACGAGGAGCCGCCGATCGTCGACCCGGAGCGGCTGGCGCTGGCGCTGCCGAGCATGGATGAGGACGCCACGCTGTGGGGGCTGCTGTCCGACCTCCGGAGCTCGGCGCAGCGCGCGACGGAGGCGCTGTCGTCGCTGTTCGACGAGCAGGACCTCGAGCTGGACCATTCCGGGCAGACGAAGGGCGCGGACGGTGCCGCCGCGACGTGGCCAGTGGAGCGGAGCGCGCAGGGCGGGGAGGCGCTCGAGGGGCTCGAGGGCGCCACGCGCGGCGTGATCGAGGGCGTGCGCGGGCTCGCTGGCCGGGGCGGCGTCGGCGGGCCGTGCGTGCAGAGCGCAGGAGGCGGGGGTGTTGATTTCGGAGACCCCTCGGGGGAGGGCCTGGCGGGGGCGGCGGATGGAGGCGACGGCGGGGGGCGGGCCGGCGCGGCCGGGCTACTGACGGGAATGGAGTCGCTCGCGGACGACGTCAAGTCGTGCCGGGCGTTCCTCCGCGCCGTGACCCCGTCGTCGAACAACGACAGCGGGTCGCCCGCGGGCGTCGTGCGCGCGCACCCATGACAGCCCTGCGCGCACGCACCCACCACGCACACGCGAATCTTACATACCACGAACGACCCGACCCGGCGGCGAACGAACGCCAGGCTGCGCACACGACTCGTGCCTTTCGACATAACAGATCCCCCCCCCCGCCCTCCCCGCCCTCTCCGTGCATATGTGCCGGCTCCCCGCTTCCGCCGCCCCTCCTGCTTCCTGCCCCCCGCCGACCGGGCCCACACCTTACATAGTTGTCACAACCCCCCCGCCCAGTATGGTTCCAGAACGGAGCCTTTCCACACCGGAGCGCATTTTCCCCGTGCCCGCGTCTTAGTGCTGATCGCGAGGCAGCAACAGCCGCCACAGCTTGTGAGACTCTCCCCTCATTGGCGCCAGCCTGTTGAGCCTGAAGCTGCTGATGAATGACAACACTCCGATGGCGCGCGAGGGCCCATGACGGCGACGGTCATGCGCGCCGCCGAGCGCGCCGTGATGACAGCACCCGCGGCGAGGTTGGCGGCCCGGAGAGGGATGCGGCTTCGCCCACTCGGCGTCGCCTCGAGTCAGGCTGACGGTCCAGCGGGCGACACACCGTCAGGTCGGAGCCTCTCCCCGCTGAATGCCTCGTGGAGCGGCCGCGTCGTGGCTGCTCGCGTGGATTCGTGCGAGGCGGGAAATGGCTTGCCAGTGTCGAGTCACGGCGACGGCGGCGCGGCCCGCGCCCAAGCCTGTGCGTAGCAGGGGGCGCTGCCGCCCGACGGTGGTGTGCTGCCTTGATGAGGGCCGGAGCGCATCCACACTGAAGACTCGTGTCTGCGACGCGGCGACGGTCGGGGTTCTCAGCCTCTCGATCGCCCTGGGCGCGGGCGCTCCGGCGGTCGCGGCTGGGCTGGAGAGCGTGGAGTCGCCCTTCGCGTTCGAGGTGCCCGGGGGAATCAGCGACATGCGCAAGAAGGCTGCTGCGGCCGACGCCGCTGCGGAAGAGGTGCGGATGCGAGCAGCACGGGCTCCGTTGCCCGGTGGACTTCCTCACACCCTTGTTCCCTGTGGCCGCGCGAAACATGCAGCACAAGCCGCCTGCTCCAGCAAATCCTCATGCTTGTATGCAAGAGACCCTTCCGGGGCGCGCCGCTGCATCGATCCTGCGCGCGTCGCCTGGCACGGCCTGTGACCACTGGGCACGCTGCCGTACGAGTCGCAAACGCCGCCTCCCCCGCGCGTCGATATCCGCGCAGGCGTTCCAGAACTCCGACCTCCTCCGCTCGCTCAAGGAGAAGTCCGAGGCGAACAAGTCGGACAACAAGCGCTCAATTGAGGACAAGTATTGCTACAGGTATATATATATATGCCGCCCACACTCGCCCCGCCGGCCACCCACACTCGGGAGCCGCGGATCCTCACAGGCGGCGCTTCCGCGCTCGCTCGCGCTCGCAGGCAGGCGGAGCTGGGCATCGGCGACTGCGGCGGCCTGCGGTACCTGCAGCCGAAGAAGAAGCCGCCCAAGTTCATTATGGACCTCTTCGGGCTCACCGACGAGGACTACGAGGTCGCCGACATCGATATCCCGGGCTTCAAGTTCCCCGAGTAGCGGACAGGTCCACCGCGGCCCACCACCAACCCGTAGCGCAACGCCGCCGCTGAGACAGAGCGAACGCGCTGTGTGACAGCTCACCGAACCGACCACGCACCCACGCGAGGCAGCGGCCCTTTCACACCCCCTGCACACCCCCCCCTCAGTCATCCTGGCCGTCGTCCAGGCCCCACTCGTCGTCAAGGTCGTCCCCTTCCAAGTCGTCCAGATCGTCACCGTCGCCCACCTCCAGCCCCGCCAGGTCGTCGTCCAGCCCCAGCAAGTCCTCCTCGCCCTTGCTCTTCTCGGCACTCTTGGCCCCCGCCGGCGGCGGCGGCGCCGCAGCAGGGCTCTCGACCTTCGGCGGCGTCGGCGCCGGCACCGGCACCACGGCCACACCCTCGCTCGCCGACGACGCGCCCGGCGCCGGCTGTACTGGCTCCTGCGGCGGCGGCGGCGCAGGCACCGGCGCGACGGGCTGCGTGCTTGGCGCCTCCGGCGCCTTAGGGGGCGCCGCGGGCGCAGGCGCGGGCGCCGGCGCCGGCTCCGGTGCCGCGTCCTCTGGGGACCCGCCGGCCTCGACCATTTGCCGCATGCGCTCCACGAGGTCGACGGACAGCGCCTCGCGCGCCACCGCGTACGCGCCCGCCGGGTCCCGCCGTGCTGCGATCTTCTCGGCGAGCTTCTCCGCAGCGAGCGACTCCTCCCAGCCCTGGAAGAGCTCCGGGGCCTCGCCGGGGTCCGCGAGCGCGGCCGCCGCCCGCGCGTTCACGGTCGACAGGTCCTCGCGCCACGCCGCCATCACGCCCGGCACGCGGCTCGGGCAGTACGTCCGCGCGAAGAACGCGGCCTCGGGGCGCCGCCCGGACGCCGCGAGGAGGTCCGCGCACTCGCCCGTGCGGCCCAGGAGCAGCAAGCACACGAACGCGATGTTCGAGCTCCCCGCGTCGCTCGCCATCGCCGCCAGCGACTCGAGGCCCTCGCGGTTCCCGAGCGACGTGTAGAGCATGAGCAGCCCGGGCAGGTCGCGCGCGCGCTCGAGGCAGTCTCCGGCGACGGAGAGCTCCCCGGCCTGCATGGCCATTTCGCCCAGCTGCTGCCACTTGGTCTCGCTGTCGTCCGCCTGCGCGATCAGCATGGCGTCCGCCAGCCGCCCGAGCTGCACGGCGAGGTCGAACCGGTACGACTGGTCCGTGGCGACCTCGAGCGCCCGCTCCGGCATCCCACGCGCCTCCAGGAAGCGCGCGATGTTGTCCATCTGCCCCGCGGGAACGCCCTTGAGCGCCTGCTCCGCGCCGGCCTCGTCGCCGCGCAGCACGAGCGTCTTGAACTCGATCACGGCGAGCGGGAGCTCGTACGACACGATCGCGTGCTCCCGGTCGATCAGGAACACGCGCGACTGCTGCGCGAGGTAGCCCAGGATGTACATCGGCCTGTCGAGGTGCGCCATCGTGGTGACCTCGCCGCCGACGCAGTACGCGAGGCGCCACGCCGCGTTCGTGTACACGAAGCAGTCCCCGACCCACGCCCCGGACCGCACCGACCCCTGCACCTCGTGCAACACGTCAAAGGCCTCCTCGAGGCCGTCCTCGTCGTTGATCGGCTCCCCCGTGGCCAGGCGGTCCGCGACGGCCGCGGCGTCGTAGCGCAGGATGTAGAAGGAGGAGTCCGCGAGGATCGCGACGTACTCGCCGGACTCGGACCACAGGACGTCCCGGCACTCGACGTCGATGCGGCGAATGAGCCGCTGCTCGGCCCAGTCGTAGAAGCACACGAAGTCCTTGCTGCGGACGCCGATGAGGTGCCCGCCGTGCATCTGCTCCGGCGCGAACGGCAGCCGCACCGACGAGGCTTCCTTGAACCCGCGCAGCACGTGCAGCGTCGTCCCGTCGCGCACGGCGAACTCGGTCGGGTCGGACGACCAGCAGAAGTCCGTGGCGGTGCCGAAGTGGCGGTTGCGCCACGCGAGCGCGGTGTAGATGACGTACTCGCCGTCGCCGCACACCGCCACGAAGCGCCCGTTGGGGGAGTGTTGCAGCGACGCGGGGTAGTTGTCCGAACTCCCCAGGTCCTTCACGGCCAGCGGGAGCCGCTCGCCGTCCGCGAGCGCCGCGCCGTCGCCCAGGCTCTTGATGTTCGCCGCCTGCACGTCCGCGTGCCGCGCCCACACCACCTTCCCGCTGGGGTCCATGCTCGCAACGGGCTCCTCGCGGCCCACCTGCACCACCACCGCGCCCTCGTCGTAGCCGAGCGCGATCTTGTTCGAGCCCTTCTGCGTCGCGATCGCCCACGCCCGCTCCATCCCGTGGCTGAACGTCTGCTCGAGCCGGTACGTCGTCGAGTGCCACAGCCGCACGCTGCCGTCCTCCGACCCGCTAATGATCAGAGGGAGCTCCGGGTGGAACCCGACCGCGGAGACGTTGTGCGCGTGGCCCGTGAGGACGTGCACGCACGCCTTGGTCTGGTAGTCCCAGATCCGCACCGTGCGGTCGTCCGCGCCGGAGATGAGATACGGCCGGTCCCCGCCCGACATGTACTCCAGGCAGTTCACGCCCTTCTCGTGGCCCTCGAGCGTGTAGTTCGGGATCGGGGACCCGATCGACCAGACCTTGACCGTGCGGTCCAGCGACGCCGACGCGAACGTGTTGGAGTCCTTGGGATTGAACGCGACCTGCATGACGTAGTGCGAGTGACCCTCGAAGACCTGCACGCACTGGAAGCCGCGGTCCCAGTCCCACAGCTTGATCAGCATGTCGTCCGAGCACGTGAGGAGGTACGGCGCCGCCGGGTGCACCGCGATCGAGCGGATGTAGTCCGTGTGCGCCTCGAACGTGTGGACCTGCGCGCGGGGTGCGGGCGGCGCGTGCGGCGCGGTGGGGGAGCGCCGCGCGGGGCGGGGCGCACGGGCGGGCTGCCAGGAGGCGGAGCGCGCGGGCAGGGGGCGCGGGGGCGCGTGGGGCCGCGGGGGGCGGGGCGGCGCGCCTTGTCCATAGTGTTGTAGTTGAAGACCCGGATGAGCATGTCGTCGGACCCGGCGACGGCCCACTGTTTTCGCGGCACGAACTTGGACGCCCGGACCGGGAGGTCGCAGACCTCGAAGGACTTGACCATGGTCCCGTCCGCGATGTTCCAGATGACGAGGCTTCCGCTGCAGGTCAGGGAGGGCCGGGGGGGGAGTGTGGGGCGCGACTGGGGGCGCGCGACGTCGCAGCATTGAGGTGTGGCGCGTGTGCTGCTTGGTGGCCGGTCTGGGCCGCGAGGTGTTGCGTGTGCTGGCGGTAAATCGCGGCCCGCGTCTGTGAGGCAAGAGGCGACTGCGTTGGGGCGCGCTGTGGGCGCCCCGGGGGCGATCTGCCGCGCGTACGCGCATGTCGAGATCTTTTTTGGCGCGGCGCGCGGCCGAGGGCCGCGTGGAGCGAGCGCGCGGGAGCGTAGGACGGACCTGTACAAGTTGCTCAGCAACCATGGTTCCGTGGGGTGAATATCGAGCCCCTTGACCCGCTCCGACCGCTGGGTGAAAACCCTCTTCGCATCAAGGTGCAATGGCATCTTCGCGCCCCGAGCCCTCCAGCGCGCCACGAAAGAAAGCTACTGGGATGCGTCTCACGCGCTGTGGGGCCGCCCCCTCGCCGGCCGAGCGGCACGACCGCCTCCAGAATCAGTGATCTCACGCGCCGTGCGCCCGAGACGCGCAGCTCGCCCTCGACGCGCCTCGCCAATGTGCTATACCGTCGGCCTGATGACTCCTCGCGCTCGATCCCCCCCCAAACGCGAACTCCTCCAAGGAAATCGACCTTCACGACCACCCGTCGACGGACTACTCTGCCTCGGCGCCGCGCACACGCGCCCCAACACCCCCCCGCGACCGCGCGGCCCCCAAAGGGCCCCAGAGACTCCACCCGAGAGCGAATGCGGCCCCGCGGCGCTTTGTGCGGCGCTCGCGGCGCGCCCGCGCCAGAGTGACGCGGCCAAGCGCGACGCTGCACGCTCTCCGCCTTGGTCACGGGCTCGAGCGGGCCTGAGCGCGGCGAGCGCGGCGTGAGCTTGAGTGCTAGGCTGGCCCGTGGTGCTGCCTCGGGACAGGCCGTTACTGCTGCGACAGGGCCTGGTTTCTCTCGGTAGTACACAGCTGCGCGTGGGCGGGCGGCAGTGGCCACGTGGTCGGCCCTCACGGGGCGCGTTCGACGTCGCTAGGTCCCCAGGGCAGGAAGCAGCCTCCTCACGCCCGTGGGGGCGCCAGGAGCAGGATGCCAGGGTTCTCGAAAGTATGCGGGGGCGTTCTCTTAGGTGCGCGAGCGCAGCGCGCTTGGCCCTCTCCGTTCGGCGCGGGAGGCCACGAACACTGACCCAGAGCCTTTGGTCGCCTCTCCGTGCCGCTCGCCTCGCGCGTTCTCGTCTTCACGACAATTTCTGGACGCCAAGCGATTCTGCGCGTCCGCCCATGCGAGGCCGAGCCCCTTGGACGCCGCGACACGCGCACACACCGCCGTTTCCTCTCCCCTCTGACACCCGCAGTGCTGTTCCTGGTCCTGTGGGGACCTGGACGCGCCGATGCCGCGCTCGTCGACGAGCTCAGGCGCCAGGTCCTGCGCGTCGTCGATCGCGTGGCGGGGCAGGGCAGCCGCGGCGGGGACGGGGGCGCTCGCGAGACCCATTACGACCCCGAGTCCACCGACACCGACATCCTGGCCGAGATCGAAGACATGCTGTACCTCCAGGAGTCCAAGCGCGACATCAAGGCCGCCGTCAGGGGCCTCCTAGAGCTGTCCTCAGGTCCGTGTCCCCACCTCCCAGCTCTCGCCTGCAATCTGCGCTCCGCCCCGCGCGCCGCGCCCTCACCAGGCCACCGCCCGCCACCTGCGCCCCGACACAGAGCTCTACGAGCGAGTCCTGCCAGCGCCGGGCCGCCGGGAGCTCCGCGACCCCCAGCTCAACGCCAAGTGGCAACGTCACGCGTCCGCCCCGGAGCACCACCACCGCGGGTTCCCGCACATCGACTACGCGGCGCTCGGCCTCGAGCCCCCGCGCGCGCACCCGCGCCAGTCCTCCGTCCAGCACCTCGTGCGCGCCCACTTCTGGTACGCCCACACACCCCCGTCACGCGCAAAAGCCGCCCATGGGCGCGCGGCGGCGCCCGCACGTCGCCTGAGACGCCAGCGACGTTGCCTGCTGTGCAGGGAGATGGACGACTCCACCGCGAACGTGGAGTCCGGGCTGTCGGGCACGCAGTCGCCCTTTGAGTGGGCTCCTGACAGGGCGGCGTCTGGCGGACACGGGCCGGTCGACCGCCCCGTGGGCGCGCACAGCGACATCGGGGACGTGCTGTTCGAGGGCGAGGTGCCGCTGGAGGAGGTCTCGACGACGCAGGCGCACGGGTACAACTTCGCACACCCCCACGGACACGGCCTCATCGCGTTCCCAGGTGCGACGCGCCGCTTGCGAGCCCGCGGGCCCGAGAAGCGCGCTCTGATCTGTTCTGGCCTACGCGAGCCCGCCGGGGCGTGGGTCGCAGTGCGCTCGCCGTGACGTTGACGTTGCTCCTGGGGGTGTGTTTGCGTGCAGGGGAGGACTTCCAGGGTCTCGCGGCGAACGCGGACGCGCTGTTCCTGCTCGCGGCGCTCTCCGCGTCGGGCGTGCTGTCGCCGCTCGTGCCGCTCGACGACCGCGCCGCCGTGGAGGCGCTGCACATCGCTGCGCGCACGGGGTCGCGCGAGGCGTCCGTGGCGCTGGCGGACCGCTACCTGCACGGCCGCGGGGTGCCGAAGTCGTGCCACGAGGCCGCGGCGCGGTACGCGCGGGAGTCGGCGGCGGTGGCGGAGCGCGCACAGTCGACGGGCGACCACGTCGTGCCCCAGCAGCCCGTGCTCCTGCGGGAGCGCCACCGCGACAACACGTACGAGTGGCGCGACTGGCAGAACTCGGACGAGCAGGTCATGTTCGAGGAGGGCCGCGCGACGCAGGGCGACCCCGAGGCCATGCGGTCCCTCGGGTACCGGAAGCTGACTGGGGAGGGGACTGAGGTCGACACCGAGGGGGCGTTCCAGTACTTCCAGCAGGGCGCGGACATGGGCGACGGATACAGCGCGTTCAACCTAGGGTACATGTACATGCGCGGGGAGCACCCGGGCGGCAACGGCGTGCCGGACTACCAAGCGGCGCGGCAGCAGTTTCTGCGCGCGGGGGAGCGCGGAGTTCCCGCGGCGTGGAACGGCCTCGGCGCGCTGACGTCGGGGGGCACGGGCGTGCCGCAGAACCACACGGCGGCGGTGGAGTTCTTCCGGCGCGGCGCCGAGCTCGGGGACCCTGACTCGATGATCAACCTGGGGACGTATTACATGGAGGGGGTGGCGGGAGCGGTGCAGAAGAACAGCACCGCGGCGCGGCGGTACTTCCAGGACGCGATGGACCACGGGCACTGGAAGGCGCCGTTCCTCCTCGGCATGCTGTCGATGCCGGGCACGGGGCGCGGCACGGGGCCCGCGGGGCGCGTTGGCGGGTGGTTCGGGGAGGGCGATGGCCCGCCGACGGGGCCGCACGGGCTCGAGGCGAACTGCACGGAGGCGACGCACATGCTGCGGACGTTCTTGTCGGAGCGCATGGGCTGGGCGGACGACATGGAGGCGGCGATGGACAGCGTCGACGCGGGGGATGTGTGGGGGGGCGTGGCAGCGTACGCGTTCGTGGCGGAGCAGGGCGCGCCGCCGGCGGTGCTGAACCTCGCGTTTTTGCTGCAGCGCCACGGCGTCGCGCTCGGGATCCGGCCGCAGGGCGAGGCGGGGAGCCCCGAAGAGGCGAGTCGCAGCGCGGGGGCGCTGGTGCAGCAGCTGGCGCTGCGGCTGTACATGCGGGCTGGCGCTGCGGGGTACGCGGAGGGATACACGGAGGCCGGGAACGTGCTGTACTCCGCGCCGGCGAGCGGGCTGAAGCTCGAAGGCGCGGCGGCAGCGGCGGCGGAAACGGAGGGCGGGGCGGCGCACACGCACCTGAAGCTCGCCGCGAGGATGTATGCGCGCGGGGCGGACAAGAGCGACCCAGAGGCGCTGCACTCGCTCGCGTGGATGCACGCGCGGGGGAAGGGGGTGAAGCAGGACCGTGCGCGAGCAAGGGAGCTGTACGCAAAGCTTGTGTGGGGTCCCGAGTTCGAGCACATTGGGTCGCGGGTGGTGGGGGTGCTGGGGCTGTTGCAGCTGTGGGCGCTCGAGACGGCGACGGTCGCGGGGCTGCTGGACGGCGTTGGCGGCGCGGCGGGGGAGGCGGGGGCGGCGGTGGCGGAGGAGACGGCCGCGCTGCTGGTGCTGGCGGGCGTGTACGGAGCAATCGTGGCGCTGCGGGGGCGCAGACAGCAGGCCATGGCGGCCAGGCGGTGACGAAGCGTCGTGTGATCGCGAAATCAAGTCACATTCTAGACATGTAGGTGCATGCGGGTGGTCAATTACTACTCTGCATAGTAGGTGCTATCGCCCGGGGGGTTGGACCTCGACGGTGCCCTTCGGCGCCCGCTGCAGAAGCCACCGCGCCCAGAACTGAAGCAGCGCGTCCTTCTCCGCGCGCCCCCCGTCGCGCACGCCCTCGCCCACCATCCCGTTGCCTTTGTCGCGCACCGTCAGCACCTCCACCTTGCACCCGTACCTGCCCCGCAACACCGCTGCACTCGCGTCCACCCACGCCCGCTTCACCACGCCGTCGCGCTCGCCGTGCGTGATCACGACCGGGGCCCACCCGCAGCCCGCACGTGCCTCCTCCGCCGCACCGCCGCCGCCCCGCATCTCGCTCGCCACCTCGTCGTCCTCGGGCAGCAGCGACGCAGCGACGACGGCCACACTGCCCAGCACACGCTCGCCCTTGCCGGCCGCCCCGGCGAGCGACCGCGCGAGCTCGAGCGCCAGCGTCCCGCCCTGGCCGTACCCAAACACGTGAATGCCCTCCCGGCGCCACCCCGCGCCCTGCAGGCCCGCGACGAGACCCTCCATCGCGAGCCGCGCGCGCTGGAGAGCGTCGGTGCGGCGCCGGCCGGCTGCCTCGGGGACTATTGGAGACATGTCAGACTCCAGGAAATCGTGGAAGGCATAGCTGTTCGGGAGCAGAGGTACTTGCATCGGACCCTGCGACGAATCGATCGACGGGACGGGTTTCGGTGTGTACTCGGAGTAGGCAGCGCGCGGCGGCGTGCGGCGGCGCCGCTGGACGCCCCGGGGGAGTGCGGCGGACCTGCAGGGCGAGCGTGCAGCAGTTCGGGAGCCGGATCCGGGACGCGAGGCTGGCGAAGTTCCGCGCGGAGTCGCCCGCGCCGTGGAGGAGCAGCAGGATGTTGTTGGGGCAGTCGGGGGTGTCCTCCGGGTTGTCAAACACGTAGCCCCGCCGGATCTCTCGGGGCACGACGCCGGGGTCGAACCGAGGGGCTCGAACGACGTGCAGCGCCTCCTCCGCCGCCACGCCGGCGCCCGGCGCGTGGCAGCCCTCGCTGCGTGCGGCAGCGTGCGTCTGTTGCTGCCGCGGCGCCGCAACCCCGTCTCGCGCGCGCTCGCACGCTTCGGCGTACGCGCACAGACCGAGCTTGCGCAGCACGAGCGCTTTGCGATGCAGCGCCTTGGCCCGGGGCCGCTGCGCCGCTGCTGCGACCGCGGGATGGTCGATGTGTCGCAACAGTGCAAGGGTGCTCTCGCAGTCCAGGAGGGCCTGCATGAGGCGCCCCGCGTTGAGCCGGGCCTGCGCGCGGTTCGAGTGGACGACGGCGAGGACGGCCGTGGTCTGTGGCGGCAGGTCTGCGCGCGGGTGCGTGCCCCTGTGTCCTGGCGCGCTGGCAGCGGCCTCGATTGCCTGGGAGTACAGCTGTTCCGCGCCCTCGTAATCACGCGACGTGAACCTCGCGTTGCCTTCGTCCTTGAGACGCGTCAGATGCGCTGTCAGGACGTCTCGGTCAGTCATGCTGATGCCCCAACGAAGCGCGGAGTCCTGCGTCCATAACTGTCAGAAGCCCGGTGCCGACGTCCGAAGCGCGGATCTGCGGACCAGTCGATACAGTCCCACCGCCAGGGAGCGCGATCGCCGTATGGTTCGTCTGCCGCAAGTCTCTGCCGGAGGAGTGCTGCCAAAAGGTGGTTGCAGGTGGGAAGCGGGAGCACGCGGCGAACCAAGCATGGCATGGCGTCGACGGGAGAGTGCCGGCACTGTGAAGCTCGTGGCGTACTCGGGGGGGCGGTCAGACGGCCTTGCTGCCTGAGGTGGCGCCATCAGTGGACACCTCCCCGCCTATGCTGATACAGGGCGCTCATGGCCCCGGGAAAGCGCGGTGGCGGCGCAGATGCTACATGAGTCCAACGGCGTGTCAGGCGTGCTTTCTCATCGAACAGGGACAGTCGTTGATCGCCGAGACAGCTGGCAAACAGCTCGGTGTGCCTTGGCCGATTCTGTAGGGCTACGGCGTCTCACTGCACTTCAAGCTGCATCACACTGTGTAGTAAATCGCAATATCTTCAAGTTCATCAGCGTTGATGGGTTGCGGGCGATGTAGGTGGCAGCTGAAGCGCTGAAAAATGGGTCTCGGAGGGGCGCCGCGCGTCGCGTTCGGGCCGCAGCTTCCCCCGGACGCTCTAGAGGACACAGCGGTCGAGAAGGAGGTACCGTTCAACGGGGACTTGCACGGCGAGCTCGCAGGGCACAAGGGCGCGGTGCTCACCGTGCGATACAACGCGCAGGGCGCCTACTGCATCACCGGCGGCCGCGACCGCAGCATCGTGCTCTGGAACCCCGCCAAGTGAGCGCCGTGCCGTACGCGTGCGATGCGCGCCGCCTCCCGCGCCACGTGGCCCTCAACCCGCTGCCACCATCCGCCCCCAGTCTGCCCCCGTGAGCCTCGCTTGGCCCGTGGCGCGCAAGGCGCTGACGCTTTCGCTTCGTTCCGGGGTCGCAGGGGGCTCCGGATCAAGACCTACGAGGCGCACGGGCAGGAGGTGCGCAGCGTCGACTGCTCGCACGACAACGCGCGCCTCGCGAGCTGCGGGCTCGACCGCCAGATCTTCTACTGGGACGTCGCGACGGCGCGGACGATCAGGCGCGTGCTGCGCACTTCCCCGCGCTCAGCGCGGGCCACGATCCGCCAGCCATCCCGCGCGCAACGCAGGGTTGTGGACCATTTGCTGTGGCGTACTCGCGACTAACCGTTGCTCCTGCGTTGGGACGGCGCATGCAGGCGGTTCGAGGGGCACGGGCATGCGGCGAACGCGTGCAGGCTGGCTGCGGAGGGGTACTTGATCGTGTCAGGGGGGGAGGACAAGGCTGTCAAGATCTGGGACGCCCGCGCACACGGGTTCCGCCCCGTGCAGCACATGGAGGCCTTCCGGGACTCGGTGACCTCGGTTGCGGCCCCGGCTTCGCGTCCGGAGATCGTGGCGGGGTCTGTGGACGGCACGCTGCGCCGCTTCGACGTGCGGGGCGGCAGGGTGGTGACGGACGAGACCGCGGCGCCGATCGTGTCCGTGGCGGTGTCGCAGGACGGCGAGTGCACGCTGCTGGCGGGCACAGACTCGACGCTGCGGCTCCTGGACCGCGCCACGGGGTCGCTGCTGCAGCACTACAAAGGGCATCGCAACGACGCTACGAGGTGCGCATGAGCCACGAGATGGCGCAGGATATATCGCATGTTGCTGGACCGGTCGCCTGGGGCGCGAGCGGGGCGCCCTGCGGCCCGGCATTGGACGCGCCTGATGATGAAATGAAATGCCGTCTCATGATGACGGGAGGGCTTCCTTCGCGCCGTGCTCGCGCAGGATGGACTGCGCGCTGAGTCCGTCGGATGCGCACGTGGTGTGCGGGTCGGAGGACGGCCGCGTGCTGGTGTGGGACCTCGTGACGGCGCGGGAGATGATGGCGGTGCAGGCGCACGAGGGGGGGGTCACGGCGCTGTGCGTGCACCCGACGGGCGAGGGGATGCTGACCGCCGGCGCGGACGGCAAGGTGCGCGTGTGGACGTAGCCGCCAGCGCGGTGGCGCGCGCAGCGCGGGATGGTGCGCTTGCGAGGTTGCAAGGACACGAACTCCGAATAGTCGATCCTCGCGGCGCCGGACGCAAGCGGGATCGGTCGCCCGTATTAGCTGGCGTGCTTGCGTTCGCGCGGCCTCGAAGCGGCCGTGCGCCCGCGACGTGAGTCAACAAAGTAGAAGTATGACCACCCGTGCAAGAGTCCGACGCGTTGCGTTCCATCGTTCATGTCGTCACAGCAGCGGCTACGCGTGGATAGGGGTAGCGGGCGCCGTTAGGACAGCTCTCTGGCGCGCCAGGGACGAATGTGTGCTGGGGCGCGCTGCGATGCCGACGTGACTTGTTTCCGCGCGGATGGGGCGCGCCACGGGCGAGGTGGGGCCCCGGACGGGCGGCGCGCGCCCGCCCTCGGTCGCAGCGGCGCGGCAGGGGCTGCCGGGCGCCACCGCGGTGGTTGCGAGGGCGGTGCAGGTGCAGCACTGCTGGGGCGTGCGAGCGGCCCGCGGCGGTGCGGGCGGTGCTCTGGGATGCTCAGCTAGATGCGCTCTGGCATATCCAGGTGCGGGCACTTCTCGTGGAGACAGATGTCCGACAAAGCGACCTCTTTCACTGGTGGTCAAAGTACAGGCGAGGGGGGTAGGTATAGGGGGGTGTTGCTGGTCCGTGACGGGCCTCGGACAGCGAGCCACGGCCAGCACGGGCGGGCGGCGGCGCGGCGGCGGCGCGGCGCACGCGGGGCCTCCCGCCAAGACGTGGCGGGGACCGTGCACGCACACACAGCGCCGCCGCGCGGCCGCGCGCCTACCGTCCCGGCACGACGTGGCCGGGCCACTGCGCGGAGGCGTTCCCGGGCACCTGCATCGTCGGCAGCAGCTGCGGCTGCGCGGCGCCGCCCGGCTGCGGCATGCTCACGTTGGGCGCCAGGCGCTGCATCTCCGACGCCGCGAGGGCCTGGGGGCGGCGCGGGGCGGCGGGTGGCGCTGCGCGGGGCGCCCGGCTGAGGCCGAGCTACGCGGGCGGCGGCGGCGCGCGGGCGTGAGCGCGTGCAGAGGTGCTGGCGGTTGAAGGGGGCATGACTGTTGGAGCCACGGGCTGAGGTGAGAGGGCAGTGGGGCGCCGTGCGTCGCGCGCGGGGGCCGCGAGGGGTCGCGCGGCGCAGGGTTCGCACCTGCTGCATGGCGAGGGCGTCCGCGGGGGCCGGCTGGCCGCCGGCGGTCGTGCGGCAGGGCCAGCCGGGGAGGCCGAGGGCGCTGCCTAGCACCTGGGCGAATCCAGGCGGCAGGGGCTGTCCGGTCGCCTGGGCGTGTTGGAGCAGCGCGACGGCGCTCTGCGGGTTGAGGGGGAACCCGGCGGAGGCCTGGAGCTGCGCGGCGGCCTGCTGGCGGTCGAGGAGCGTCTGCTGGATGGAGGCGAGCTGGGCTTGGACTGAGCCCGACTGGGACGCGAGGTGCGCCGCGTGGGCCTGGGGCGTGCGGCGCGGCTGGGCCGTCGGCGCGGTGTTATCGATGGGGCCGTCGGCGCGCTGGTGGGCCGCGGATTCGTCGTGCTCGGCGGGGTCGCGTCTCGGCAGGGGTCGCGTCTTGGCGCGTGGAATGCTCGAGACGATCTGCGCGAGGTCCTCCTGCGCGGAATCCGGGGAGGAGGCGGGGGCGAGCTGGGTGCCGCCGCGAATTCGCGCGAGTCCGCGGGCGGAAGCCCAACCAGCCGGAAAGCACTCGACGACTGACAAACCTCCAGGCGCGAACAACGCGGCCGTGACTTGCGTCGCCGCCCGGCCAGGGCGCGAGGAACGCGTGTGCGTTCGTGTTCGCGCGGGCGGCCGCGCGGGGGTCGAGGCGGCGGTTGCTCCGCGCCCGACCCGTGAAACGACTGCGACGAGGACAACGGGGGATGCGAGCCGCGGGCCCCGAGCGTCCGGGGGCGCACGAAGGCTCTCGCGAATTCGCTCACCTGAATGTGCGCGTCGGAAAGCTGTAGCTGATAGTACGGATTCACCACTTGGCGATGGGAGCTGTACAGTGGGACGCTGACCCTCATTGTGGCCTGTTCCTGTGCGCCCCAACGGACTCGTCAGCACGAGAATTGCCGCCCCCGCCCGCCGCGCGCTCGCTCCTGCGCCCGGGGGCCCGGGAACGCACGTTGAGGCCAGGCCCCCGCTCCGTCTGACCTCGTCGACTGCGCGATCCGCGCGCCCTCGCGACGGGTCCTCCGCTTGTGACGCGAGGAGAATCCCCGCACAGCCGTTCCGCCTCCACGGCGACGGCCCCGTGCACTCTTGCGCGGCGTGCGACGCCAGCCGCGCATGTCGGTGTTCGGCCCACACTGCAGACCGCCGGTACCGCGCCCTCGCGCCGCCACCGGGGTCCTTGCGGCGCCCAGGACGTTCCACGTATGCGGCCCGCCTGTTTTGGTGACCTAGCATGCGGCAGGTGCTCGGAACCCGCCGCGTGCGCTTGACCTTTATACCACCTCATGAGTGCTGGCACCGACCCGCACCGAGACGCGGCGAAGCCGGACCCGCAGCGCGCGCCACGCTACAGCGCTGAGGCGCGCCCGGAGCGTCGCTGCATGGCCTCGCGCGGCCGCGGAGGCCCGGCAGCTTCGGCCACTGGAAATGACACGTGGCCCGCCCCGGCGCTCGCTCTGGACGGCCCCGCGCCGCGCAGGCGCAGGGTCCGCGGCGTGCTGCCGCGAGAGACCGCCCTGCGCCGCGGCATCGCGGTCGCTGGCGCCACCTGGGCCCGGGAACGCAGCGCGAGCATGCGGACAGAGCGCCGGCACGCGTCTCAGCGCGGCGGCGCGCGGGGAAGGGCCCGGCCGGCACGCGGGCGGAGCCACGTGTAGCTTGCAGCTGCCGCCGTCGCATGTGAGAGTATCCCGACGTTCCTCGCCACACAGGTGTCCCTTGTCGCGTGCGAGTGCGGGGGACGGGCGCGGGGCACCACCACGACGCTGTCGAGACACCATGGAGCAGGCGCCGCCCGGCGGAGCGCACGCCACCGCACGGGCTGCCACGGCGCGGCGCTCCGATGCCCAGCTGCCTCGCTAGCGCGTGCCTGCGATCGCTGGCTGGCCTGCGGCCGCGTCAGCCGGCGGCGGCCCGCAGCCCGACACCGTCCCGGCAGTCTCACATATCAACAACGCTGCGCGTGCCAACAACAGAGAGGGGCACAACACAACACAACACAACACAGCACGACCGTTCTGGTCTGTTCCCCAACGAACCCTACACGATCGGCGGCCGCACGTCCAGCGACGACCTCGTGTCGCCACGCGACGACCGTTGCGACCCGGCGTTCGTCGCGCCCGCCCGCGGCGGCGCACGCGCCTCGAACCCGCCCATCTCCACAACACCCCCCCCCTGCGGCGCGTCCGAGTCCACCCGCGCCGTGCCCCACAGCAGCGGCAAGAGGCTGTTTATCCGCTCCCGCAGCGCGCGCCGCCCGCCCACCGACGCCGACGCCGACACCGACACCGTTTGCCCCCCTGCCTCGGCGCCCTCCGCGCCCCGCGCGCCCGCGCGATCGCGCGCCTTCTGACGCTCCCGCTTCGCCTCCTGCTCCATCTCCCAGTCCATCTCCGCCCCGAGCAGCATCTCCTCGCCGCCCGCACCCCTCCCACACCCCCCCGCCTTCCCGCCGCTGCCTGGCTGCTCCACCACGACGTAGCTCCGCACCATCCGCGCCTCCGGATCGATCTGCACCACGTGCTCCGCCGCCGCGCCCCCGCCGTCCCCCGCCCCGAACGGCCCGAACGCCCTCCGCGCGCCCAGCCCCGTGTCGTGCAGATGCTGGTCGTCGCGCGTCCCCTCGACGTCGAACGCCTGCCGCGGCATGTCGAGCACCTCGCCGAACGTCCACGAGTGCGGTATTCCGGACAGCAGCGTCGCGCTGATCGCGGCGTTCGGGAAGATCGGGGGCCGCCGCAGAACGATGGCGGCCATGCACAGCACGGCGCAGGCCGCGAGGGAGCCATCGTCGATCGCGTGCGAGCTCCACGTCACCTCCGGCGCGAACAGCTTGACGATCTGGATCACGAAGCGCGACGCCACGAACAGCGCCGTCACCGCGTGCAGCCGGCGGAAGAGCGCCGCCTTGCGTCGCGCGGGCAGCGCGCGGAGCTGCCGCTCCGTGGGCGGCCCGGACGCCGCGGAGTCCGCGGCGACGACGACGCGCTCGCACACGCGGCAGTACCGGATGTTGCGCGCGTTGCCCGCGATCGACACGCCCATCGACAGCAGGAGGAGCACGTAGCCCACGTACGTCAGGATGTCGCCCCCGCCGCCCACGCGCGAGCCGTACCAGCCGGCGAGGCCCGCGAGCCCGCCGAGCATGATCGTGCTCACCTCGCTGTACGGGATCCGCAGCCGCGTGATCCACAGCCCGCGCGACGCCACCAGCATCCACACCAGAAAGGCGGTGCCGCCGAGCACCTCGAGCGTGAGCGCGCCGGTCCCGAACCCGCTGTCGTACCGCCCGGTCTGGTCCGCGTCCTCCCAGTACTGGTACCGCACGGCGTTGGCGCCGACAAGGATCGAGGTGACGCCCAGGAGGGACCAATGCAGGGGCGTCGCGATGGAGCGCATCGCGAAGACGTGCGCGAACGACGCGAGCGTCGCGAGAGAGCACACGCTCGCCAGGACGATCGACACCAGAGGCAGGGGCTTGAGCGTCGTCGAGAGGTACGTGCCATCGGGCTGCGGCGACGCAGGGGAGGGGGCTGCGCGGTCGGCGGGCGCGGGGGACGCGCGGGCGGCGGAGAGGGAGGGAGCCGGGTGGCTCGCGGGGCGGCGGGCGCGCATGCATCGGGCGGGGCGCGTGCAACGGTGGCACGTGCAACGTGCGCCCACACACACAGGGCATGTTGCGCGAGTGCCCCCAGCACGATGCCGCATCGGCCAGGACGATAGCACACGCGCACGTCGAGTCTTGCGCGGATGCATCGATCACTGTTTGTGCGCGTGCGGTGCGTGTGTTTTGTGTCGCGCGAGCTGTCAAGGGGCCGGCGGGGGACGGGGGTCACCTGGCGGAGGAAGTAGTTGTAAGAGAGGTCGACTGCGTCGTGGCCGCAGTTCCACGCGAGGAGGTAGAGCACCCTGCTGTGCGGCGACCGCGGGAACGCAATGCGCTGGCGTCGCAGGCCAGGATTGCCGTCGAGCGGCCCCAACCACGAGCAGCCCTCGAGACGGCGGTCATTTCCCGTCATCTTCATCGACCGGCACATCTCCGCGACGGTCACTCGGCTGCGAGCGCGGCGGGAGGCGGGGGGGGCGGGTCAACACCGTGCCATCAACACAGCAACACGCGCTCGCCTCGCGGCGCGGTCGCTGGGCGTCCGCGCGGGAGATCGCGGGAGAGCAGAGCGTGACAAGGCCTGCTGCTCTGCAGCCGGGTTTCCCGCGACGTGGTGTCTGTTTTCGTCCGCTTTCGCGTCGTTTGGGATGAGCACGGGCAGGAACCGCATATCAGCGGTTGCAGCGCGGACGGACCTCTCGTAGATGACGCTGAGCGCTCCGCCGCGGCTGCAGAGGAGCATGTACAGGTTGTGGACGCGCTTGAGGCTCTCGCTTCCCCCCCTGGCCTGTGGCGCACCCGAAACCTCTACGTAGCCCGTGCCTCCCGGCTCGAACCCGTACGCCAGGAGGAACTCGATCGACATCGAGTCCACGACGTCGCGCCCTTCGCCGATCATGGCGACCGCCGGCCGGACCACGCCGGCGAGCAGGGCCAGCAGCAAGGCCAGGGCGGGCAAACACCCTGCCCAGCACTTGCTCGTCATGCTGCCCCGCAACCGCGGCCCCGTACGCTTCCTACCGCGGCCTCGCGCCGCCAGCCCCGCTCGGAACGACCCCGGTCGCGTGGGACCGCAAGATTGACGGCCCGCCGCGCAGGCACGGCGGATGCTCTCGCGCCCAGTGCACTGCCACAGCGGCGACCAGCGCGCCAGCAACGACCCGGGGAGCACGCGAAGGTCTTCTCTACTTCAACATGTGCGCTCTCGTGCGCACGTACCGCTAGGGACGGCCGAGGAGGGGGTCGTTTGCGCCGAGAGCAGGACGTGCATGTGCTGCAGCGCGCCAGAGACGCCGTGCTGAGCCGCACGCCTCGACAGAGCCCGTGACTGTGCCGAGGCGCGTGCTCGGCGCGCGCATTGCCGGGAACGTCGGCCGCGCAACGCCTCGGACGGACGCACGGGCATACCGCCAGACAGACGCAGGTGGCAGTCCTGCAGGTCGGCGCTTCGAACGGGCGCGGTGCGGCGACAGCGGTAAGGTCCTCCCCGCTCATGCCTGCGTCGTGACGGCTCGAGATTCGCCAACGACGACGGCGGCCGCACACAGAGCCGTCTGCGTGCGCGGGTGCATCCACGGGATCGCACGACGGTCCCTGCGCGTGATGTGCACCCGAATCAACGCCGTCGGGCCGCCAGTCGTGCAGGCGGGGCAGGAGGCGCCATGCAACGCGTATCGCAAGGGCGAACGCGCCTCGACGATGTCAACGGAGGCCAACTGACTCACACCGTGGACGCGCATCGCCAACCTACGCAGCACGAAACGGAGCGACCCTCGGAGCGCCGTGCGAGGCTCCGGCGGTGCGCCGGCTCGGCGGCCGGCGCGCACGAGCCGAGCCAGCAGCATATCATGTCTACGGGCCTCGCGATGCCCGTGCCTGCGCCCCCTGCGGGCGCGGGGCGTCCGTGCGCGGTGGCTTGGTACTGCGCGCTCGGTCCGGGCCAGCGAGCAGCGCGGCGCGTGAATGCCTGATGGCAACACCCCCCCAACACCCCCCGCAGAAACACCCGATACAACCCCACGCATGGCGGCGAGGGCGGGCCGGCGCACCCCCGGCGGCCACTTGCGGCGCGCGCGAACCATTGTGCGTGAAAAAGGAAGGCAGGAAGCTTCAGCGGGGGGCGAAACGCTGCGTGTTGCTAAGGCGGGCAGTCTTGTTCCGCGGCCTGAGTCGCCGCAGCGGGCTCGTTCGGTCGTCGCGGCACGGGCACTCGTGTGACGTGCGCGCTGGGCGTGCGAGGCAGCGCCCTCGCGGTGCAGAATGCCGCAGCCGAGGGGCATCCTCCACACGCGGCGGGCCGAGGACAGCGACAGGCCCGGTGGCGAGGACGCTGTTGGGGACGGGGCGAGCGAGCGGGTGTCGGGGCACGCAAGGACCTCGGCTGGGTTTGCGGAGCGCGGCGGCTCCGAGAAGCGCGCAAAGCCCACGAAGCACGTGAGCTTCAATGAACGCACCATCCGGGACCCCGCGCCGACGAAGCAGGTGCGTTCGCACCGCACACGCGACCTGGTCCCCGAGCCTGAGCTGCCTGCTTCTTTCTCGCGCGCGCGCAGCGCCGCACGCGCTCGCCAAGAGCCGCCGTTGTCGACACGCGCCCTCGAGGCAGTTGCAGCCCTACCGAGCTACCCACGCGCGAGCGGGTGATCCCGCGATCCAGACCCCACGTTCCTCGACCCACCTGTATCGGCAGCATCGCTGCGCGGCGCGCGGCCCAGCGAAACCGGCCGCGCTGCCCGCACGCCTCCTCTCAACTGCCGTGGTTGCTGCGCGGCTCTTGCCGCACAGATCCGCGCGGTCCCGCACAGCATCGGCCGCGGAACCCCCTCCCCTGATGCAGGTGTCGTTTCGCGGGCCGGTCCTGGGAGCTCCCGCGGAGACGCAGCCCTCCGCGAGCCTCTCCTTTCGGTCCAGCTCGCCGACACACAGCCGCTACAGCAGCGACACGGGCGGCGACCGCGTCTCCATGGGCGACGGCGACTCCGCGCACGACGACCAGCCCGTGGAGGTCAAGTGCGGCTTCCTCAAATGCAGGTGCGGCCTGCCACACCCACCGCCGCGCCGCAAGCGCACAGCGCGCCAAGCCCCCGCGCCCGACCCCTGGCGCCTCAACCCCGGCCGCGCGGCGCCACCCTCTCGCTCGCGCACCGCAACCTGCCCAGCAGCCGCCTCGTGCGCCCGGCGGGGGCAGCAAACCGCACATGATGTTCACGTGGAGGTGTGTCGCCGACACGGCCCCGCGCACGCCCGTGCGCGCTCGCAGGCACGTGTACGAGATCGAGGCGCTCGAGATCGTGGACCTCCCGGCGTCCCGGCTCCCCTCGGCGGCCGCGGAGCCCCTCGGCATCGCGGCACAGTACGTCTCGTGCACCGTTGAGCGCCGGGCCGCCCCGATGGAGCCCGCGACCGGGAACACGCTGACGCGCGGCGGCAGCAACCGCCCCCTCCGCGTATCGAACGACCTGCGGCGCGTCCGCCGCAGCGCGTTCTCTGGCGCGGGCGACGCGGCCCGCGACGGCGACGCGCTGCCGCCCGTGTTCCTGGTGGCGAGGATCGCCGCGGAGGAGGTTGGGCCGTTCCGGTACGACGTGGAGGTGGAGGTGGGCCCGGAGGATCCGTCGGGGGGGGCTGGCGGGCAGGACGACGGGGATGAGGCGCGGCAAGCGAAACGGCTGAACGTGGCTCTGGTGGGGGTGGTGATGGGGGAGGGGAAGGGCACGCCGCAGCCGCGCGCGTACGTGCGGTGCCTGGGCAAGTCCGCAGACTACGACACCGAGTGCTGATGGGGTGCGCACGCGAGGTGAGGTGGGGTGTCGCGTGTGAGGCCACGTTGACGCGTGACGTGCGGGCGGGCGTGCCGTGTCGAGTCACAGCGTGCGCGGGCGTGCCGTGTCGAGTCTCAGCCGGCGCGCTGGTGCGGAGCGGGCTGTTGGGTGCGACGCGGTCAGTAGCCGTCCATCTGGTCCATGCGCTCGGCGTCTGCGTTGGCTACGCTGATGCACTTGTAGAAGAGGAACGCGGACGACGGGATCCCTGCGAGGAAGGCGCGCGCCGGAGGCGGGGAGCGTCGCGCCGCACACGCACACGCGGCGTGGGCAGGAAGAGCACGCGGAACGAATCTGTGCACTCACGGCGCGAGGATGGCGAGACGGGGGTGCGGCGGACCTGTGACGGCGAAGAAGAGGAGGATGGGCGCCCAGAGGGGGGAGTCTGGCTGGACAACCCCAAAGATGGGGTTCTTTGCCTGGTACTCGAAGATCGAGCCGATCGCCGCGATGGCGACCAGGGACGACGCGATGAGGTACAGCCCGAACGGCAGGTCGCCCCTGTGAGCGTCGGGGCGCGCGCAGGAGGCTGTGGGTGAGGCATTCTGCCGAGCGGAGACGCGTAGGCTGTGTCTGTGCCGCCCGCGGGCGCCCAGGGCACGCACACGACAGAGCGTGCGGTGTGTTGTAGCGTAGTTGATGATGATGTTTCATCGGGGGCGTGGAGGCGGTGCGAGCTGCGTGCGCTGCGTGACTGTCGACGGAAGCACTCACCTCTCCTTGGCAGCGGCCGCCTCCTTCTCCCTCCGGACCCAAACCGGCTCCTCGGACGCCGGCTTGGCCTTCTCCTTCTCCTCCTCGCCCTTGACGGGTGCGCTCGGCCCTGCAGACCTCACTCGAGCGCACACGCCCCGCTTCTGTCGCTTCCAAGGCCTTGTGCATGGAAAGGTAAAGCCGGTGCACGCAGCTGCTTGCAAGGACGCAATCGAGCGCAGCACGACAACCTCCGCCGTCACAGCGCCAAGAAATGCCATATCGTACTCGAGATGATCAAGGAACGACAATCGACAGGTCCTCGCGGCGCGCGTGCGGCGCGTATCGGCCACCTGCTAGGATTGCCCAGCACAGGGCCAGTGCGGCGGTGCGTTGCGGGCGCACCTGGCGAGCCCTCCTCCTCCGCGCGGGCCACGATGCGCCGGCTCAGGCCCGCGGGCCGCGCCGCGGGGCGGCGGGCGGCGCACCCCGCGCTCACCGCCGCCCGAGAGCCCACCACCGGGCGCGCGAGCATAGTTTTTCCGTGTCTCCGAGGGCCGCTGCGACGACGAACTACGGATGCTGCGTGGTGCGGGGCTCTGCGGACGTCTGCGTGCCCTGGGCGCCGTGGCAGCGGCACCAATGTCGCATGGTGCGACGACTGGGGAGTCCCAGTGCGACACCCCCCCTGCGCGTGACGCCGGCGGGCGCCGCTGCAGGGCCAGGCGGCGCCGAACACGCACGGGGCTCGCCTCCGCCCGGCCTCGATGCAGGGCGAGAGCCACTTGGCGACGCAGGGAACATGAATCAAGGAAACACGAATGTTGTTGTCTTCTTGTCTCCAGTCTGTCACAGCCGCACCGAGCGCGCCCCCCGGCGCCGCCACCGCAGTTCCGTGGCGCGGCGTTCCGTCGCGGCGGCGCAGCGGCGCGGGGCGACGTCAGCAGCGGTGTGAGTGCATGTTGTGCACGGCATCACTCGTCCTCCTCCAGGATGGGGTGGTTCCCGATGACGCCCTTGCCGACCAGATCCTTGAACTGCTTGCCCTTGTTGTTCGAGTCCCAGACCTTCCCAAAAACGCTGTCCATCGTCTGCAGAAGAGAGACAAGAAGTGGCACGTGTGCGGCGTTGGCGGCGCGGCCCAGCGCCCTAGCGCGCGCGGCGCGGCGTCCTTGCTGAGTGAGCAACAGTGTGTGAGAACGGAACGGCACGGGCAGCCGACGAGCGGGCGTGCGGAGGCAGTACAAGGTGCAGCAGTTGCAACCGCCGGGCGCTCGCGCAGGTGGCGCGTCCGGGCGACGGCTGAGGCGCCGGCTGGGATGCGTGGCCCGAAGGCGCGCTGTGAGAGGCGCGGGCCGCGCGGTCGAGGGCCTGCGGAGGCCTGGGAGCGGCAGTGGGCGAGCTGCTGCCCGAGCCGTGTGGAGCCTCGCAGGGGGATCTGCGCGTCGGTACTACGGGTGGAGTGGGAGGGGACGGTATTTTCGAGTCGGGTTCACGCACCAGTTCGCAAGCCAGCGCCCCTGCCATCACGAAAGCGACAGTCCGCTTGTTGCTTGCCCTCAGCCACTGCACGCGCGCGGAGCTCGCAGACACGTCAGGAACGCAACACGCTCAGACAGCAACAAATCATTCCGACCGGGCGACGCAGCTCTCGCACTGCGCAAAACACGCACGACGCCACAACTAGCTTCGGTGTGCTCTCAGCGTGCGCTGAGGCCTGCCGCCGTCCACACGCTGGCCTGGACGGCACACCTCCTGCTGCGCAGCCCACCCACGGCCGACAGCATGCTCGGGCGGCGGGTGCCTCACCTGCCAGGCGCGCATGTACGGCGAGCCGGAGGGGTGCTGCATGCTCTCATAGTACGCCTTGGGCGACACGTCGTAGCCCTGGTGGCCGAGCTTGTAGCCCTTGCCGAAGGGGTAGACGCTAGGGTTCGTCGACGGGCGCCCCGACATCTTCGACTAGGCCCCTGCTACCTCAACGCCCTCGCGCCCTGTCTGTTGCCCGCAGCACTCGTCACGCGACCGCTGGCCAACGAAGGAGCCCGCGCTTCGATGCGGCGTCCGCTTGCACCTCGCAGCTGGTCGTGGAGTGCGTGCGGGGCCGAGTGCGACCGCCGCAAGACGCCCTGGTGGACGGACGCGCTGCGTCGGGTGCGTGGACCCTCAGCAGCGCGCGGTCAGACCGCCTGGAACACGACGCAGCGCATGGGCCGGCCGCGGGCTGCGTCCCGGACACGTTTGCGCGCGTCGCTGAGCTACCAGAAACGGCCTCGCAGCGGCACACGGCAACACAGGGGCGAGCAGCTTGAAACGGGTCGTGGGGAGACGTGAGGGCGCGAGGCACCGCGGTCTTGGGCGCTGCCCCGCGAGGCTGAGGGGGAAGGATAGCCGGGAGGGGAGCGGAGGGATTTAGGCGTCGCCAGGATGGAGCGGGAGCAACCTAAGACCGTAGCTTATGTGGGCTTCATGCTGGGCGACCGGATGCTGCACCAGCTGCACACCGTCCGGGGAAAGGCACGACGCCCCCCTGGAAGCCCCCGGCCCGCGCGCAGCGCGCCCCACGCCGCCGTTCGAGCACGCTCGCCCTCGGGATCACCGCCACATGCCCAACCAGGACGCCGCCCGCCCGCTCACGTTCCGCGCCCGCGCGCCGCGCCCGCAGATGTTCGTGATGGGGGAGATCGCGGAGCAGCTCTTCGACCAGTCCCCGACGTCGTTTCTGCAAGAGCTGCGCGCGGGGCGCTACCCGAAGGTACACGAGACCAGCCGGGCCGTTCTGGCGACGGTCGCGGAGCTCGGGCTGCCCACGGAGAGCACGGGCGGCACCGCCAGCGGCATCATGATGCTCCCCGCCGAGGCCGTGACGGAGCTCCTGGCCGACAAGCGCCGCGCGGACCTCGTCGAGCCCTTTAAGGTGGCGCTGCTCAAGCTGGGCTCGCAGGAGGCGGCGCGGCTGATGGCCGCGGGGGACTACGAGTCGGCGCTCCCGGTCGCGCTTGACGCGGTGGCGCAGGGGCAGGTTCTGTTCCGGCAAGGGGGCCTCGAGATGTTCCCGCTGTACCTGCTGGCAGCGCAGGCCAACCTGGGCATGCGGCGAGAACGGGCGTGCGAGGACCTCCTGAGCCTCGCGTCGCACCTCGCCAACAGCCAGCCGCAGGAAGACATCACGCCCGTCATGGCGGCGCAGAAGGCGCGCCTGTGGGGCCAGCTGTACTCGATGCAGGGCCGCCAGCGCGAGGCTCTGCAGAGCTTCGCGGAGGACGTGTACAACTGCTCGCTCGCGTACGGCCCGAGCGACATCCGGACCTCGCTCGGATTCTACAACATCGGCAAGGCGCTCCTGGTGCGCCGCCCTCCGTCGCGCATGGCATCTCTGTGCGTTGCACGCAGGCGCGAAGGGGACCGTGGCCGTGGGCCGCCGCTGTCCGCCGCGTCGCCGCTGCTCGTCGGAGTGCGCTGCCGCGTGGCGCTGTCGCGTGGCCACGTCGGCGCCTCGTGGCGTCACAGACACGTGTGCCGTACTGCGTCGTTGCTGCTGCTGCAGGCGCTGGGCGAGCGCGAGAAGTCGCTGGCGAACCACGACCAGGCGGGGACGATCCTCGTGGACACCATGCGCGCGCTGGTGCTCGACCGCGGCCAGGACCAGACACCCCCCCCCCTGAACGACCACCAGCTGGTAGAACTGACCGCGATGATCCGGGACGTCATGGAGATCCACTCCTCGCTGCTCGGCCCCGACCACCCGCGCGCCGGCGACCTCCGCTTCGTCCTCGGCCTCTGCATGCTCCACGCGGGGCAGGAGGAGGAGGCCAAGCTGGAACTGACAGCGGCACGGGAGGTGTTTTCCACCGCGGGGGAGGAGGAGCCGCTCGCGGTCGTCGACGAGGCGCTCTCGCTGTGCGGCGTGTGACCGCGACGGAGCACGCGGCGTCCTGAGGGCGCGGGCGGCGTCACGTGGCGTCACATGGCGCACGCTGCGGTGTTGCGACGCGCGACGTGGCTAGCTGAAGAAATCGCCGATCGTGCGCTGCTGCTTCTTGCGGCCCCAAGGCGGGCTCTGCATCGCGTCCCCTCCTGGCGACTTCTCCGCCGCGCCCGCGCACTGTGTTGGACTGCTTGTGCACATAGCGCTGTCGACACCCCCCCCGACGTCCCCCGCGACGCCCCTCCGCACCACCCCGCTGCCCGAGCCACGCATCGCGAGGCAGTCCACCAGACTGGGCTGCCGCATCGCGTGCACCTTGGACCCAAACACCCCCCCGGGGGTGTTCCCGCAGCAGGTCCCAAACCCCTCCGCCGGCGCCGGGAACGGCAGCCGCTGCCCCGCGAGCGGCGACCGCACCGCCGCGCGGATCGCCTCGTTCGCGCCGTACAGCACGGACCGCGGCGTCTCCGCGGCCCACTTCTGCGGCCCCGCTTTCGCGCGCGGCTCGAACGGGTCGCTGCCGCCGTCCGCCGCCGACGCCATCGCGACCGCGGCCGTCAGCGCCGCGCCCGGCTGCGGCGGACTGCACACCTCCATGCTGCTCCCGCCCCCCGGCGACGCGCTGCCCGGCCACGCCACCTCCGTCCGCCCCGCCGCCGCCCGCGCGCCCTCCACCGCCGCAACCACCGCCGCCGCCGGGTCCGACCCCCGCGCGGCGTGCGCCGGCGCCTTCGCCGCAGGGGCCTTCACGCGGCCCGCGCGGTGCGCCTCGCCCACGCGGCGTATCGACCACACGCGCACCACGCCGTCTTCGCTGCTTGACGCCACCTGGCCGACGTCGTGCTTGCACCAGTCGACGCACTCGACCGCGGAGTGGTGCCCCGCGAGCGCGACGGGCGGCGCCCACGGCTGCCGCGTGTCGAACACGTGCAGCAGCGAGTCCCCCGACCCCGACAAGAGGTGCCGCCCGTCGGGCGACCACGCGCACTTCACGTAGTAGCTGCTCGGCGTGTGGCCCGTCAGCGTGCACTGCGTCCCGCCCGCGAGGTTCCCGCCCTCCAGCACCAGGATGCGGCCGTCCGACACGGACGCGGCGATGCGGGAGCTGCACGGGTCGAGCGCCACTGCAGTCACGCCGTGCACGCGCCCAGCGCTCGCCCTGCACTGCACGACCCCGTCCTGGAGCAGGAGGTGCGCCGCGGGCGCCCCCGCGGACCCGGGCGCCCGCCGGCCCCCGCGCTTCCGCGGCGCCGGGGTCTGCGCTCCCATGTTAGGGCTCGCGGCGCCCAGCGGGTGCGGAGAGCAGCAGTCCATCGCGCCGACGTCCGCCGTCGCGGTCGGCGCGCACAGCATCCGCGTGTCCCACGACCGCACGGTGCCGTCCGCGCCGCCCGTGAGGAGCGTGCGGTCGTCATGCAGGAAGGCGCACGCCGTCACCGACTGCTTGGATTCCGGCGCGATCCCGATCCCGCGGCGGCGTTTCCGGGCGTGCGAGAGGCGGTGCGCGTCGTCGACCCACCGCACGGGCAGGAGCGCCTCCGTTGCGCCGCGCACGGCCGGTCCCGCGATGCTGACGCGCGGCGTTGTCGAGGCGTCGCGGAGCGGGGAGCGCTCGTCGAAGATGCACAGGCGGCCGTCGCGGGCGCCGGACGCGAACACGTGCGGGCACGCGTGCTGCACGGACACCGCCTTGACGCTGCCCATGTGCCCCTTGAAGGCTGCGAGCGGCGCCGCGCGGTCCGTGTCCCATAGCCGCACGAACTGGTCGCCGGACGCCGTGAGCATCCACCGGTCCTCCTGCGCAGCGGTCGCTCCCTGTGCGCGGTGAGTGGCGGAGCGGGGGGGCGCGAGAGCGCGCACGGCGGCAGCGGTGGCACGCCACGCCTTCTGCGAACATCCTGACGCCGCACGGAGATTCCAGAGCCGGACGGCGGCGGTCTGCGGTGGACGCTGCGCGTGCGCGGTCGGAGCGCGCCTCGGTCGGGCAGCGGGGGTGTTTTCGGGGGTCTCACGTTGAGCCAGGCCAGGTCGAACACCGCGTTGTCGTGGGCCTGCCAGAGCGCGGTGGCGCGGTGCTTGCTGCCGGCCTCGGGGTAGGTGCACAGCGGGAGCTGCCGGGAGGTGTCCAGGATGGACACCCAGCCCTCTTCGTCTGACACTGCGAGCAGCTTGCCGCCCTGATAGCACGAGTTATATCGAACGGCGAACGGCAGCGTGGGGCGCCCTCCCGTGTTGACCTCGACCCACCCGCAGCCCCGCGGGTCCCATTCCTGCGACTTGACCTGCAAAGCGCGAGCGACGGGGCGCGGAACCGCGCTCGGAAGGACGGTTGTGTGGAGGGCGGCGGCGCAGCGGGAGGGGTGGTGGGGGGGGCGCGCCTTGCCGATGACCTCCTCGAAGCGGTCGCTGTGGAAGTCCAGCGCGAACGGCTGCATCGGGCACGCGGCCTGCGCCGACCGCCGCAGCGGGCCTGCAGGACTCGGCGCAACCGATGCGTGCGAGTGGGGCCTCTTGCGTGCCCGAGAGAGCGTACTCGCACCACCGGGCGATGCCTCGCATCCGGATGTCGCTGTGACGGGGCACCCGCGCGCGTGGACGGCGCGGGCGACGGCGGTGGACGCGGGCAAAGTGGCTCCAGGCGGGTGGGGGCGCACCTGCGCGGAAAGTACCGATCTCGCGTCTCCCTAGGAAGCCGTACAGCTCTGCCATAATACGAGGGGGCGTCGTCCGGGATCAAGCGCCGCGTCCGTGCCTCGGCGGTCGAGCAGCGGGCCCTCTGGCGCCCTGCCGTTTGGAGTCGAGTGCCGCCCCGCCGCCCTGGAGACTCGCACGGGCCCCTCGGCGCGCCTCTCCCAGATGTTCCGACTCTACAGCACCCAGTGCACCGCGAGAGCCGCCGGACCAGCCGCTCGCGTCCGCGCAGTCGCCGGAACCCCCGCCCCCGGCGAATTCACACCAATGTGTAGCGGGACGTGCGAAGCGCTGGTTCTGCGCGGAACTACGCAGATCTCTGTGCGCCCAGAGCTCGCATGCGACTCGGGCTTCCTCGCGCCGTCGCGTGCGGCCCAGCGCGCCTCGGAAGGAGCTCAGGGCGCCACTGCGCTGCAGGAGCTTGTGAGTGCACCTCTGTCCGGAGAAACAACGGCCGGTTTCGCTGTGCGTCGACGCGAACGGTTCCTCGCGACTCGTACTGCCGTGACGCGCGCTGCTCGGCGGGGTTGACGCCGGGACCCGGTCGCGGGGCCTGACGAGAGGAGAAGGAGCTCGAGAGAGGCTCGGGGGTACTCCGGGCCTGGTCTGCGGCGCGATAGAGGGGCCTGCGAGGCCGGGGCGCGCGCACACACCGTCGTTGCGATACAGCGCTCCTTCGCCACGCAAGTCGGCAGTGAGGCGCTTTGTCGTCGCTCCAGCACGCCTGTCCTGTTGCGCTTGCTTCCCCCGAGCGACACGCGCTGCGGCGGTCGTAGTTTTCGTCGCCGACGACCGCGCCGTCCCCTTCTCGGTCGCTCGTAGCTGGAGACGGAACGCGGGGCGACGTTTGGCCTCGCAGCGGGTGCCAGAGTTGGGTGGAGGCACGCTATGTCGTCCCAGCAGATGCAGGCGGTGAATGCGGACGCTGGCACGGCTGACGCCAACGCCACGACGCAGTACGCAGACGGAGGTGAGGGCGGCCTCCTGAACTCGCGCTGGGGGGCACGAACGGCGCGCTGTGGGCCCTCAGCAGCCAGCAGACGCGCCGGCACCTGGCGAGGATCCCGCGCGGAATCTGCGCGCCAGCCCAGCGCGGTGTGCGAGCTCCGTGCGAGCGGAGCGGAACCTGTCCGCACCGCCGCCGTTCTCCGTCGCCGCGACCGGGGCGGCAGCCAACCAACGCCGCACACCACCGGGCCCGTAGCCCCGCCGCACGCGCCGCGCGATCCGTTCTCGCGCGCGGTTCCGGTACCCTGTCGCGATTCCTTCCGCGACGCGCACCGTCCGCGGCGGTTCGACGCCCGCCCGCACCGCTGCGGCCGCTGCCGTTCGCCCTGCACATGGCCCGGCTTTGGCGCGCGTGCGCGCCTTTCGGGCCCCCGAGCGACCGCGCGACCTCGCCCCCCGTTGCCCCGACTCCGCAGGGCCAGTTTACTACGGCGTGCCCGCCACGCAGGTCTTCAGCGTTGACGTGGAGTGCGTGGCCACCGGCATCACACACAACGACCGCGCCATCGGCCAGATATCGCTCGTCGACCAGAACGAGTACGTCAGGCTCAACCTCTACGTCAAGCAGGACCGCCCCGTCACGTCCTACCTCACCGAACTCACCGGTCTGACCCGGAAAGTCATCGAGACATACGGGGTGCGCAGCCCTCCGCGCAGTGCTGCCCGCCGACGCCCCCGCGCGTCCCGCCCGCGCGACCGGTGTCCTCCGTGGTCCCCCGCGCAGATATCCCTGGAGGAAGCGCTGGCGCAGCTGCGCCAGGAGCTGCCGAAGGACGCAGTGCTAGTGGGCTGGGGCATCATGCAGGACGTCAAGTGGCTGGGGCTGAAGGAGGGGCAGGACTTCAAGTCCATGATGGACCTCCAGGGGCTGTACAGGTGCGTCCGCAGCCGCGCCGTCGCCGCGCCCGCACGGCGCGCGCTCCAGCGCCCGCCTCGCATCGCGTACGCTCCGCCGCCGCGCAGGGTCTGGAATCCCCAGTACGGGTCGTACACGCTGTTCAGCCAAGACCACGCCGCGCAGCACCTCCTCGGGTGGCCGGGCAACCAGGCGCACGACGCCGTGGGCGACGCCGTCAAGTCGATCCGTCTCTACAACTGTTACAAGTACTTCGAGAGCAACCCGGACGAGTGGGAGGCCGCGCAGGCGGTGCTCCTGCAGCGCGAGCCGCACCCGTCGTTCGCCAAGCAGCACCCGACGTACGAGGGGGTGTGTATGGGCAACAGGAAGACGTGCAAGTGCGGGGCGCCGTTCTTCACGTGACGCGGCGGGGAGTTGCAACCTGGGACGCTGCCGCCGCGTGCGAGGCGGGGCGCGCACAAGGTATAAAAAGTATACGACGAGAACAATGACGAAAAATGTTCAATAGCAAAACAATAATAAGAAACAAAAACAATAATAATAAAACAAGGAAAGGAAACCACGATTGGACGCCCGGGGGTGGGTGTCTGCTCGACGGGGTCTCGAGCATAGCATGCGGCCTGGCGCGGTGCGGTCGCCGCGGGTCGCGCCGCTCCTGGGCCCTAGAGCGGGGCTGCGCGCCCTCAGGTCCACACGAGGCGAACATGAACGTTCGCCACCACGCGGTCGCACGCGGCACGTGCCGCGGACATAGAACCGCCGATGTAAGACAACCGCCTGCGATCTACGCCGCCACGCGACGCGCCCGCCTGCCAGCACTGCGGCACACACCCCCGGGGGGACTGGCACACTGACTCATGTCGGTTGGACTCTGGACGTGCTGCTGGACCGAGGCACAAAGGCCCGTCGTCACCTGGGGTCGTTCAGAGACTCACGCAGCACGCTGTGCGCTTCCTGAACGATCCCCGCATTGTCTCACCGTCGTGCAGGTGTGTGTACGACTGCATGACTGCTCACATTGTCTACCCTGTCTGCTGTGTGAGTCTCGCCTGCCGTACCATTTCGGTCGCTCAAGCGTCCTCGCGGTGAGGGTGCTTGTAGGTCAGCGAAGAACTACTGCGGCGAGGGTGCTGGTAGGTCAGCGAAATACTGTTGCCCAGCATGGCCGCGAGGCCAACGCCCCACTCGCGCCGCAACGTACCCATCTGCCTCCATCGTTCCCCCGCCCACGCACGCACCCGCGCGCCATCCCCAGCAGCCACGCGCCCCCTCGCCAGTCAACATCAGCGCGCCGCCGCCACCTCGCGCCTCCGGCCGCGCAGCACGCATCGAGCTCACACGGGCACCACGCCGGGCGAGCGCCCCCCGCGGCGGTCCTAGTCCATGCGGCCCCGGAGTGTGCGCGCGACGACCTTGTCCTTTGTGATGACGTACACGACGGCGCCCCAGCCCGACATGGCGTCCCGGTCGACGCCCGTGAGGAGGCACTGCGAGATGGTTTCGAAGAGGTCCTCGGGCTCCATGTCCTTCTTGAACATCGACTCGCACATCCCCCACATGGAGTCGGGCGCAGTGCCAGCGCACATGAAGTCCGGCGAGGTCTCCATCGCGCCGAGCGAGTCCATGCCCGTGATGAACGGCTTGTCGTCCTTGTCCAGCCCCGCGATCACCGGCTCGCAGAAGTACGGGCCGAAGCGCCTGCACGGGAGCGCGGAGCGGGGAGGAAGCTCGCGCGAGAGGCCGCAGCGTGGACGTCCCGCCGCTTTGCGCGCACAGGGGACATGTCTGGCGGAGAGTGCGCCCGTTCGCGTCGCCGGGCCGCGAGGTCGTGGCCGTTTCGGGGCGGATCTGGAGGGGGGCAGAGAGGCGGAGGGCCAAACGGGCAGCGCCCCGCCGGAACCGACACGCTGGTCACGCCGCCGCGTCCGTCAGACGCTCGGGTGTGGTTGCGGCGGCGCAGGCGCGGCCTCGCGGGCGGCGTTTGGCGGCAGGGACGCACCTTCCGTACAGCACGGAGGAGACCATGTGCGCGAACGCTTGTGGCGACATGTCGCGCTCTTCCCGCAGCTTGTACATGTTGTGGCGGAACTTGAGGAGCTCCGACAGCGTCTGCGCGTCCGTTCCAAGCCCCGCGAGGCCCAGGAAGAGCTTGTCGTTCATCCTGTACACCTTCTGGCAGTCTGTGGCGAGCGTCTGGAACTGCACGCCGAACCGCAGGTCGCTCCCGATCGCAACGCAGTCCTTGCCCGCCATGGCAATGATCGCGCTACCGTTGTACGTCAGAATGGACATCGCGCTTCCACTTCCACTTCGTGACGCCTGCGCGCGGGAATCGCGAGAGGTGCTTGCTGTTGAGGGCGCATACTGGCCGCTGCGGTAGAGACAGGCCGGGGAACGGGCCGCGCGAACCTTCGCTTCTCGCTCTAGCTACCTCAACGCAGCCCGCCTCCTCCTCAGCCCGAGCCAGATCCCCCGCGCGTGGCTCCTCCAAGGCCCCCCGCGACGCTCTGAGCCGCGCGCTGGTGCCGTCAGTGAGCCCTGGGCGCCCGGACGGCCGGAACCGATCGCGGGGCTGCTGCTGCGGGGCCTACGACAGTCAGGAGGAGCAACAGAGGTCCGCGAACCCGCTCAGGTGCGAAGAAGAGCCCGTTGCAAGGACACCGCGGTCTGCCCTCGTGCGTTTGTGGCCTCGGGCCGCGCGAACGCGGCCGTTCGAGCGGCCCCTCGCCCCGGCCTGACCAGTCGGACACCAGCGCGCCTGCGTGCGAGTTGCAAGCGCGGCCTCGCCGGCTGGCGGCCCGCGCGACGCAGCGAGCCCGCGGAACGGCGCCGGCCGCCGCGCGTGAGCGCGTGGTGCTCGACGCGCTTCAGCGGCGCACTCGAGCCCACAAACACACACACAGTCACATGCGCACACAAACACGCACTGCTGCGGCGTGCTAGCTCCCGCGGACCTCGGACGTGCGCGACGACGTGGACCAGGCAATGCGGGACGGCGGGAGGCGTTTGAGGCGATGTGCGGGGCACGGCGCACGTGTCACGAGTGGCGAGTGACAAAGGGCGGGCGTTGTGGTGGCGACGTGGGCGCCGCGCGGGGTCGCGAGGGGGCGAAAGTGTCTGCGGTGATCCCGACATGCGGCGCCCGGCGCCGGGGCGCACCACAATCCCGCGCAGGCGGTGTGGTGGACGCGATGAGATGTGGGGCTGCTCGACCTTACCAATCAACAGCAATTTGCGCGCGCTACGCAGAACGACGGAATCGCATGTCCTTGAGCTAATGTGCAGGACTTACGCGCGGTCGCGCCGTTTTCGGCGAGCACCTGCGCCGCGAGCCCTGACAGTCGGGCACAGCGAGGGCCCAGAGGAGGTGACGGCGGCAGGGGCTGTGAGAGCCACGCGCGGCCTCCTTTGGCACGCTCGCGCCGTTCGTAGCGCAACTCACGACCTGAGTGGATCACTACACGTGATCGCACCTGCGTTGACAGGGCGTAGTGCGACCCTCTCTCTCTCTCACGTCGTCGCTGGGCGGCACGGCCTTTTGAGCAGTCTTTCCCCGCGCTGGCCGAGTCCTGCACGCGTCCTTGGGCCCAGTGAATGTCCTCGAGCACCGACCGGGGTTCGCGTGAACGGAGTCCCGGCGATAGGCGAGTGTTTCCTGAACCTTACATCATGGCGGCAGCGGAGCAGGCCGTGACGCCCGCGGCGGCGGATTCGGCGCACCGAGATGCTGCTGGATCAACGCGCGGAAAGGACCAGGACGCGTCCCTCGGCGCGGCGCTGAAGAGCCTCATGCGGGACAAGTCGACCCGAAGCACTGGTCCGGAGAAGGACGTCCCAAGCATCAGTTACTGGGAGCTTTTCGAGGGAGCCACGTACGTACACGAGCAGCGGCCGCGCCCGAGCGCCGCGAAACGCCGCCACGCGCCCGCGATGCCGCCGCTCGCGACATCAGGCCATGAGCCTCCCGCCTCACCCGACGCCGCACCGCGCGGCTGCTTCGCGCCGCGACGCGTCCACGCGCGCCTTCGCACAATCCCTGCACCATAATCGACGAATCGCGACGGATTCTCCTCGATATCCGCGGGAAACCTCCGTATCCGGCGCTCACCCGTGTTTCTCGCTGTGTGGCCGTGCGCAGCAAGGCGGAGATCGGCATGATGGCCCTGGGGACCGTCGGCGCGGCGGTCGGCGGGTCGGGCCTCCCGGTGTTCACGATCGTGTTTGCGGAGGTCCTCGACTCCCTCGGGGAGGAGGACGCGGACTTTTCCTCGCACGTGGAACTCATGTGCATCTACTTCGCCGCCCTGGCAGGTGCGACCCGCGCCGAACGCACCGCCGAGCCCAGACTAGACCGGGGAAGCGCGGGACGACGGTCCGAGGAGATGGCGGCGCTGTCCCCGCGCGACGCGGCGTGTGTACTGCTGTTGCTGATGATGATCGAGGAGGTGCCGTGGGTGGCTTTGCTGCAGGGATCGTGCTGGTGGCGTGCTTCTGCGAGGTCGGGATGTGGGCGATCCCCTCGGCGCGCATCGCGGACCGTTGGCGCATGCGTGTGCTCTCGGCCACCCTGAGTCAGGACATCTCGTGGTTCGACGGGGACGGCGACACCGGCGGGATCATCAACTCGCTCTCCGAGGACACCTCGGCCGTCCAGCGCGGCACCGGCGAGAAGGCACGCCCGCACGCCCGCACGCCCGCACGCCCAGCCGCGCCGCACCACATGCACAGCCCGCGCTCGCGACCCCCGCGTCGTCTCACCGCGCGCGCCCCACGTCTCCGTCGATCGCGCAGGTCGGGAACTTCGTGCACCACATCACGGCGTGCCTGGTCGGCCTCGGCATTGCTTTCTGGAAGAGCTGGGACCTCGCACTGGTGCTGGTGGGCACCCTGCCCATCATGGCGGGCGTCGCGGGCGGGCTCGGGAAGATCACGCAGTGGCTCAACACGCGCAGCAGCCAGGCGTACGGCGAGGCCGGCGGGCGCGCGCAGGAGGCGTTTGGCAACATCCGCACCGTCCAGGCGTTCGGCGCGGAGGACGCCATCGCCGACGAGTACCAGAAGCACCTCGAGCTGCCCCTGCGTATGGGCCGCGTCGAGGGCATCGTCAAGGGCATCACGCTCGGCGCGCTGCAGTTCTGCTTCATGGGCTCCTTTGCCATCGCGCTGTTCTACGGGTCCTTCCGCGTGGCCGACGGCAAGATCTCGTCGGGCGAGGTGATCACGGTCATCTTCGCGGGCATCATCGCCGGGTTCTCGCTCGGGCAGGCGGGGCCGAACGTGGCGTACTTCCAGCAGGCGAAGATGGCGGGGGCGCGCATGAAGGCGCGCGCGGACCGCGTGCCGGCCATCGACGAGCGGTCGCCGGAGGGGGAGACGCCGGACAGCGTGCAGGGGAACGTTGAGCTCAAGGACGTCGTGTTCCGCTACCCGGCGCGCCCGGCGGTGACCGTCCTGAAGGGCATCAGTGTCAGCGTGCCTGCCGGGAAGACGGTGGCGCTGGTCGGCGAGAGCGGGTCCGGTAAGTCGACGATCATCGCGCTGGCGGAGCGCTTCTACGACCCCGAGAGCGGCAGCGTGACGCTGGACGGGCGCGACCTGCGGACGCTGCGCGTGTCGTGGCTGCGGCAGCAGATGGGGCTGGTGAGCCAGGAGCCGGCGCTGTTTGCGACGACGATCGCGGAGAACATCCGCTACGGCAAGCCCGGCGCGACGGACGAGGAGGTGATGGAGGCGGCCAAGGCGGCCAACGCGCACAAGTACATCTCGTCGCTGCCCAACGGGTACGCGACGTGGGTCGGGGAGCGCGGCGTGCAGCTGTCGGGCGGACAGAAGCAGCGCGTGGCGATCGCGCGCGCGGTGCTGCGGAACCCGCGGATCCTGCTGCTGGACGAGGCGACGTCGGCGCTGGACTCGGAGTCGGAGAAGATCGTGCAGGCCGCGCTCGACTCCCTCGCGGTCGGGCGGACGACGATCGTGATCGCGCACCGGCTGTCGACGGTGCGCGACGCGGATAAGATCGTGGTCATGAAGTCGGGCGAGGTCGTCGAGGAGGGGTCGCACGACGAGCTCAGCCGGGCCGGGGGCGCGTACACGAACCTGCTCGTCGCGCAGGGCGGCAAGGCGGACCAGACGGGCGACAAGGCGCGCCGCATGGAGGTCGCGAAGTCTATTTTGGACCGCAAGGATGACCACCGGCACTCGCTGGAGGATCCCAAGGCCAAGGCCGCGGACGCGGCGGACCCGGACGAGCCGGCGGGCAAGATGAAGGGCGCGTTCACGCGCGTGATGAAGCTGAACGCTCCCGAGTGGAAGTACATCTCCGTGGGGCTGATTGCGAGCCTCATTGCGGGGCCCATCCAGCCGCTCTTCGCGTTTGTCATGTCGGAGATCATCGACGTGTTCTACCGGCCGGACCCCGACGAAGTGCGGCGCGGCGGCCGCCAGTGGGCGCTGTACATGGCGCTGCTGGGCGTGGCGGCGCTGGTCTCCTACACCGCGCAGAACGCTGCGCTCTACATCTCCGGACAGAAGCTCGCCTTCCGCGTGCGCAACATGCTCTTCCGGCGCCTCCTCATGCAGGAGACCGCCTACTTCGACCATCCCAAGCACTCGGCAGGTGCGACCGCTTCGCGCAAACTCCCCCCGCCCTCCGCCTGTGCGCCTCCTGCATTGCACCTCGCATGCGAGCCCGGTTCCGGTCCCCACCGCCACGCACGTGTCCCTCACTTCGGTATCCACGCGCCGTCCGTCGCCCCCGCAGGCGCCCTGTGCGCGCGTCTCCAGCAGGACGCGTTCGACATTCGCGGCGCGGCGTCCGACCAGATGGCCGTGCTCCTGGGCAGCGTAGCGATGCTCGCGACGGCGTACATCATCGGGTTCATCCACTCGTGGGAGATGACGCTGCTCATCACGGGCCTCCTGCCCCTCCTGGTCCTCGGCGGCCTCATCGAGTCCAAGTTCTACATGGGCTTCGGCGACGCGCTCGACAGCACCTACGCCGGCGCGGCCACGGTCGTGTCGGACGCCATCGGCTCCGTGCGCGCCGTCCAGGCCTACGGGCTGACGCCGAAGATCATGGACCTGTACAGGGGCATGTTGGTGGAGCCCGGGAAGCTCGTGCAGAAGCACGGGTACATCAAGGGGATCGGATTCGGGTACTCGCAGGCCATCATGGTGCGCCTCCCCGCCGCGCTGCCGTCGAGCGCTGCGCGGCCGCGTCGTCTGGGCGAGCGCCGACTCACGTGTTGCGTGTGCGATTGTATGTTGCAGTACGCCATGTACGCGATCGCGTTCTACTTCGCGGTGTATCTGATCGAGGAGGGCCGCGTCGACCTCGAGGATATCCTGAAGGCGCTGTTCGCCGTCATCTTCGCCGCGATCGGCCTCGGTCAGGCCCAGATGGCATTCCCAGACCTCGGTGCGCTCCCCGGCCCGCGCCGCGCCGCTCTCGCGAACAGCGCGCTCCACGGAGCCGCGCATATGCCTGTTCGCTCGTGCCACTGAGCGTCTGTGCGTTTTCGTGCGTGTTGTCGCGCAGGCAAGGCGATGGGCGCCGTGAAGCACGTGTTCACTGCGCTGGACAGAAAGTCCCTGGTGGACCCGTCGTCGCCCGACGGTGACTGCCCGGACAGCGTCGTGGGCGAGATGGAGATCAAGAATGTCGTGTTCCGCTACCCGGCGCGTCCAACGATCACCGTCCTGAAGGGCATCAGTGTCAGCGTGCCTGCCGGGAAGACGGTGGCGCTGGTCGGCGAGAGCGGGTCCGGTAAGTCGACGATCATCGCGCTGGCGGAGCGCTTCTACGACCCCGAGAGCGGCAGCGTGACGCTGGACGGGCGCGACCTGCGGACGCTGCGCGTGTCGTGGCTGCGGCAGCAGATGGGGCTGGTGAGCCAGGAGCCGGCGCTGTTTGCGACGACGATCGCGGAGAACATCCGCTACGGCAAGCCCGGCGCGACGGACGAGGAGGTGATGGAGGCGGCCAAGGCGGCCAACGCGCACAAGTACATCTCGTCGCTGCCCAACGGGTACGCGACGTGGGTCGGGGAGCGCGGCGTGCAGCTGTCGGGCGGACAGAAGCAGCGCGTGGCGATCGCGCGCGCGGTGCTGCGGAACCCGCGGATCCTGCTGCTGGACGAGGCGACGTCGGCGCTGGACTCGGAGTCGGAGAAGATCGTGCAAGACGCGCTGGACAAACTCATGGTCGGGCGGACGACGATCGCGATCGCGCACCGGCTGTCGACGGTGCGCGACGCGGACAAGATCGTGGTGATGAAGACCGGGAAGGTGGTCGAGGAGGGCTCGCACCAGGAGCTGATGGGGTCCGGGGGAACGTACGCCAACCTGGTGTACCTCCAGGGAGGGCACTGAGGGGCCGCAGGACTTGCCGGGCCGTGCTCAGAATGAGCGCGATCCATCGTGCACGAGGCAGTGTCGAGCAAATCTGTGACACAGGCTCAGGATGCCTGCATGAGGTCTCGCAGGGCGCAGTTTGGGAGTGCAGGAGGCCCGGCGACAGCAATGTTGACCAGCCAGCGGCGGGCGTCGAGCGTCCTGGGCTGCTCTATGCTGCTGCTGACGTGCACCTGGCCAGCCGCTTGTCGTCATGCACGGCGCTGCCCGAAAGATGCGACCAGACGCAGCGTGGCTCGACAGCGGTACTGGCGCGCAGCAACGATACCGTCGGTCACATCACGCGCGTCCCTCACTCCGGCTCGAAGTCGTCGTAATAGTGCTCCTCGTAGTCCCCCTCGTCCTCCTTCGGGCCCACTCCCCCTGATTGCAAACCCGACGTCTTCGGCGCCTTCCGCTCCCCCCCCGCGCCCGCCAACTCCGGAGTGCCCGCATCGTTGCCCCACACTGCCCCCTCCTGATCTCCGTTGGCCAGCGCCAGGCTCGGCGACACCGCAGGCATCCCACGCGTCACGCCGTTGCCTCCACCGGGCGTCTGCGCGAACGCGCCGTTCGCGCCATCGCCCCCCGAGCCCCACAAAGAGATCGATCCGACCGTTACCGCCTCGCTCGCTTGCCGGTCCGCGAGCGGTGACACCACGGTCCCCTGAGCACCACCAGCGCCGGCCTCCCGCAGTGCCGCGGCTGCCTTGCCTCCGCGGATGCTCTCCCGCATGTTCTGGAACGACTCCTCGTCGTGCTGCGCCAGCTCGTCGTCCCCGAGCGCCAGCACGTCCGACACGAGCCCCGCGCTGCGCCCCCCACCCTCCTCCTGCGCCGCAAACGGGTCCGCGGCGTCCGCTGCAAGCGCCCCGGCCCGCTCGCTGCGATCCGGGCCGTCTGCGCTCCGATCGCCATCGGCAACGCTCTCGATCTTCTTCAGGAACTCCTCATGCAACATGTGCTTCTTGTTGACAGCGCGCAGCTCGTCCACCTCGAGTTGCAGCCGCTCGCACCGCCGCTCCGCTGCCGCTGCGCGCTCCTCGACCTCGCGCACGCGGCTGTCCGCCGCGTCCCGCTCCGCGGCGAGCAGCTGCATGTGTTCCTCCGCGCAAGCAGCTGCGGCCTCCCACGTCCCCGCGTCGCGGGCGCGGGCCACGCTGCCCCCCAGGCTCCCGACAGCCGAGATCAGCGACTGCGCCGCGATGCGCTGCGCCTCGCGGAGCGTCTGCACCTGCCCCTGCATCCTCGCTGCAGCACCCGCGTGCGCTTGCAGCGCCTGCACCTTCGCGCGGAGCTGCGCCGTCTCCTCCTCCACCGCCGCGGCGACCTCCGCGGTAGTCTCCTCCCCCTCCCGCCCCGGAGACCGCCCAGACGCTTCCCGGGACCTCGCAGCCTCCAGCTCCGCGCGCAGCTGGACAACCTCCGCCTCCGCAGCCCGCAACCGCTCCTGCACGTCCCCGGCCCCCTCCTGCGACCCACCGGCCCACGATGCACCCCGGCCTGCCCCCCGGAGCTCCTCCAGCTGCTTCCGGAGCCGTTCCGCGAGGTCCCGCTCCGCCGCCAGCTCCGTTCGCAGCCCCGCTATGTCGGCGTCGCGGGCGGACGCGGCCGCCCGGGCGGCGCTCGCCTCCTGCTGCGCGGCGTTGAACGCGGCGGCGCTGGCGACGGACTTCTCCAGCATCTCCTCGAGGCGCTTTTCGTACTCCTGCGCCTTGGCATGTGCGTCGCGCATCTGCTTGGGCGTCAGCGCCCGCGCCGCGCGCGCGGCCTCCTGGAACCGCCGAGCCTCTTCGTTCTTGAGCCGCAGCTGCGACAAGAGCTTCTCCTTCTCGTCCTGCACGCCGGAGGACGCCAAACAAACAAACAAACACAGGTGTCTCTTTTCTTGTGCGCGTCACGCCGTGGAAGCACGCACGCCGAGCAGCGCGGCACGCCGGGGCGGCGCTGGACTGGCGGCGCACCGCGAGGGCCTTGAGGGCCTCCTCCGCCTTGCCCTGCGCGCGCGTAGCGTCCTTGACTTGCTTCTGCACCATCGCGCGCCGCGCCTTCTCCTCCCTGGCCTTGGCCTCCGCGTGCTGCAGGTCCGACTCGAGCTCCTCGATCTTCCGCGCCACCGACCGCGGCAGGGACAGCTCCGAGTCCTCGTCGACCGTCTCCGGAGGCGTCTGCCGCCCCTGCGCGCCCGACGCCGACCCGCCCATGGGGCTTTCCGGCCGGTCGAGCAGCTCCTGCCGCCGCTGCTGCTCCGCCGCCGCCGCCGCCTCCTCCAGCTCCGCGATGCGCGCCTGCGAACCACGCTCGTTGCGGACGCACATTGCACAACATAAGAACTCCAGATGATAACGAAAGCTTTGCGGGGATCGGTGGCCCGGTGCGACGGCTTTTCCGGAGCAGAGGCACGCCGGGACAAGATGTCCTCGGCGCATCAGGTCGGGCACGGCGTCTGCGTCCGTCTCGCCGTCGTCGCGGCCGGCAACCCTCTGCGACGCACCTCGTGGTGCTTCATTTCCCTCAGGAGCTGCTTCTCGCGCAGCCGCGCCTCCGCGAGGTTCAGCTCGGCGTCCCTGGCGTTGTTCAGCGTGTCGAGCGGCCCGGCGAACCCGAGGAGCTCGTGCGGGGGGGCGTCTGGCGACGGCAGGAGGGTGTCGGGGATCGTGTCGGCGTACGGGCGGCCCATGATCGAGCGCCCCTGCTGCAGGATGCGCGTCTCCAGGCGGGTGTTCTCTGAGATGACTTCGTGGAGCCGGGCCTTCAGGTCCTCCTTCTCCGCAGCTAACACTGCAGACGTGCGCAGGGGGGGGGGGTTGAGCCGATCTGGGGGCCGCGTTGGCCTCGCACGCAGCCGGACGCCCTCGCTGCTTCCATGGGCAGTCGATGAACGGGGCTCGCGGGGGCGCCCGGCGCACAGGGCCGGCGGAACTCGCAGTGCGAAGGGGTCACCTTGAGCGGAATAGTGGGCCTGCGTTGCGCGCTTCTCGGTCTGCGCGAGCTTGTCCTGCATATACTTGCGATCCTTCGCCATGCGCGCCTTGGAATCTTCGAGCTCGCGGACCCTCCGGCTCAGGACATCGACCTGGTCTTGCATCGCTGTAAGCCGCCCCCCCACCAAGCGCTCCGCCGTTCGATGCACCGACGACGGCCTGCAGGCACGCAACGCACACCTGCCGTATCGGCGGGAGCTCCTCGCGATCCGTCGGCGCGCGCGTGGCCCAGAGCGAGCTGCGCTGGCCGTGCAGATACCTCGTGCGAAAACGACAGGCTGCGCCGCCGGCTGGACACCAGACCGGCACGCTGGCGCCACACGTGCAGGGCGGCGTGCTGTCCGGCATTTGATTGGGGCAAAGACCGCGACGGGACGCGCAGGCGGACCGATACGGCTCCCGGCGGATGCAGTGCTGAGCGGCGCACCTTGAGGACGCGTGTCCAGACGCGGACGCTCCGTCCGCCGTGTGTGGGCGCATCAGATTGGGAGACTCCGAGCGGCCGCGGCTGCGCAAAGCCGCCGTGGGAATCACGCGCGGGCTCACTTGCCCCCCCGCCCGCGGCGTTGAGCGTCCGCTGCGCTCGCTGCGGTCATGCAGCGAGCCAGACCCCCTCAGCGAGTTACCGACCGATCCCGGCCTGCTCGGATACTTGCCCGGCGTGCCCCCCGGCGCCCGCAGGAGGAGGCTCGCGTCGCGAGCGCTCCTCGATGCCATCGTGGGGGCTGCAGTCCGGGGCGGCGGTGTCGCGCTGGCCGGGAGCCAACGCGGGCCTGGGCGGGCGTCTTGCGCGAGTCGGCGTGCGCCCGCGCCCGGGGAGCCCAGAAAGACGGCCCAGTCAGCCAGCAGCGGCGGGAAGGTATGACCAAGTGTTCCTGCGTCGGGCGGCCCGCGCGATGCACGCGGAGCGCACTGGGCCGGCGGGCCCGGATGCAGCTTCAAAACTCCGTCCACAGCCGGCGGGAGGCGCGCTGATTGTGGCTGTGTCGGGGTGTTGACCGTTTAGTTCGGTCGCGTGGCGTTTGGCGGGCCCGCAGGCCGGTGCCGGGGCCGTTTGCGGGCGGAGGTGCTACTACAGGCCCTCCCATGCCCGACCGGAGCTCGCAGCAGACACCCGGAGGGCCGCGATCGGCCTCGCAGCGCCCGAGAGGCGGTTGCTCTAGGGCCCCTTGCCAGCGAGGGGGGCGCGCCCCAGCCAGGTCCGCGCGACCGTGGCGGGCCGGCGCGCAGGACTCCCGCAGCGGGCGGGTCGGAGGCGGTCCGCGAGCGAGCGCATGGCATGAGTGGCGCGGTGACAGCTGGCAAGCTCCTGAGGATCGAGCCCCCCGCGGACCGTGACAGCGAGGGCAGCGCCACCGACACCACGCACGTGGCGACGCCCCCTCCCATGGTCGCGCAGCAGCGGGGCGCGACCCCGGAGAGGGGCAAGCCGGCTGCGTCGTCCGCGCGGGGAGATTCCATGCACCAGGAGGACGTCTCTCCCGGGAACGGGACGGCCGTGCATTTCCCGGAGACGCCCCCGAAGGACGCCGGTCTGCAGGGCCGCGCGGCGGACGGTTCCCCGCCGCCAGCCTTCTCCATGAAGGACGACGGGCACGTGAAGGTGGTGGTGCGTGCGCGGCCGCTCCTGGACTATGAGATCCACGCTCAGAGCCCCATGGTGGCTGCGAGCAGCGGCAAAGGCGACATCATCATCCAGGTGCGCGCAAGGCGGCCCATTCGCCCCGAGTCCGGCGGTTTCGGCGCTTCTTTGTCCAGCATGAGATGGGAGGGTTCCGGGGGCGCGCGCCGGCGCTGGAGGGCGCCGCCTCGGGCCGCCCGCCCGCGGGGGCGACGTCCGTCTCGGGCGTGACGCAGAGCGCCCGTCGCGGTCGGGAGCGGCCGCGGGACGTCTGCGTCGTCAACGCTCCTCTGGCGTGCGTGTGCTCTCGCAGGCAGGAAATCAACACAGCGCGCGGAAGTTCGCGTACGATCGGGCCTACGGCATCAACTCCACACAGCGCGCGATCTACGAGGAGTGCGTCATGGGGTAAGTCAAGGCGCACGCCGCACGCACCCTCCTGCTCGTTGTGGCGCGCGGGTCCACACGCGTGACGCGCCGCGCTTGCCCGCAGGATGGTCCGCGCTGCGTGCGAGGGATACAATGCGACGGTCCTCGCGTACGGGCAGTCGGGCTCGGGCAAGACGTTCACCATGGGCACGGGCCACGAGCGCTCCAAGCTCACCGAGGACAACATGGGCATTCTCCCGCGCGCGGCCCGCGACCTGTATCAAATCAAGGTCCGCGCACGCACCTTTCGCCGCCGGCGCGGCGTCCCGCGCCCTCGACGCGCCGTCGCCGCCCGCGGACCGCGCTGCACGGCGCCTCACAGCAGCGCGCCGCGCCGTGGCCGTTGCCACGCAGGAGGAGGTCAAGGAGCAGTCGCAGGGCCGCGAGGAGCTGCACTTCACGTGCTCCTTCGTGGAGATCTACAACGACGACCTGCGCGACCTCCTGTCGCGCGACCCGACCTTTGACCGCGGCGGGCGCGAGCTGCAGATCCGCGAGGAGCACGGGAGCGTGTTCGTGCAGGGGTGCCGCGAGCTCGAGACGAGCGCGATGGACGACATGATGCGCGTGTTCGAGATGGGCCTCGAGAACCGTTCGACGGGCACCACGGCCCTGAACGAGCACTCGTCGCGCTCGCACGCGGTGTTCACGGTGGGCATCCGCAAGCTCGACCACGCGATCGGCGTGGCGGTCGACAGCAAGTTCCACCTCGTCGACCTCGCCGGGAGCGAGCGGCTGAAGAAGACGCAGGCGCGCGGGCAGCGCATGAAGGAGGGTATGAATATCAACCTGGGGCTGCTGTCGCTGGGCAACGTGATCAGCGCGCTCTCGGAGGTCAAGAAACCCGGGGAGCGGCAGCGGCACGTGCCGTACCGCGACCACAAGCTCACGCGCATCCTCCAGGATTCGCTGGGCGGGAACTCGAAGACCCTCTTCATTGCGTGCATCTCGAGCGCGGAAATCAACCTGGACGAGACGCTCAACACGCTCAAGTACGCCGAGCGCGCCGCGCGCGTGCAGAACCGCCCGCGCCGCAACCTGGCCGAGATGATGGGCGACGAGGCCTTTTTGGTGCAAGTGAAGACCCTCGAGGCCTTCTTGGCCGACAAGGAAATGAGGGTCGGCGCCATCCCGGACCTGGACGCGTTCGGGCCAGAGGTGCTCTGGGCGATGCTCGTGCGCCTCAAGAACACCTCGCAAGGTGCGCCCCGGCTCCCCCGCGGTGCTGAGGAGCTGTGCGATGAAGCAGGCGGCCGTCCCGGGTCGCGGCGCTTGACGAAAGGCGCAGCTCGCAGCGCTTGCAGCGGCGGCCGAATGCGCGACCTGTCGGTCCGTCCGTGTGCGGTTGATGCGCTGAGCTGACGACGCGTGTCGTTTGTACTTCGCTTACCTACAAGCACCACGTGTCGTTTGTTGGTCGCAACTGGGAACAGCTCCTTGCGACCACCGCAACGTCACGTGTCATCACAACGAAAGCCGAAACCCGTCTCGCGCCCGCCCGTTCGCCACCGCTGCGCCGGCACAGAGTGACCGTCCCCGCCGCCCCACGGTGCGCAGGGAAGCTCCCCGGCAGCGGCGAGAGCGAACAGAAGCTCCTCGCGGAGGTCGCGCGGCTGCGGCGCGAGGTCTCGCACCTGCGGCTCGAGCTCCTGACGCAGCGCGAGGAGCTGGGCGTGCGCCTGGCGGCGTACGAGGCGCTGTTGAAGATCCGCGAGGACATTATGAATTGCATGTTGACGGACGTGCGGGCGATGGTGGCCGCGAAGCAGGTCCCGCAGAGCTGCCTGACGCGCATGGAGATGCGGGCGCGGGAGGGGGCGACGAGCGTGGAGAAGTGGTTGGAGGACTTCATGGCGTTTGCCGCGCAGGAGAAGGCAGCGACGGGGGTGGCGCCGCAGAGCGTGCATTTGGGCGGGAAGGCGGTGGAGCGGGCGATGTCGCTGAGCGCGCAGCTGCGGCGGGCGCCGCTGATCACGCGGGTGGGCAACCCGTCGCCGTCGATGCGGCGGGGGCTGCGGGGCGCGCTCAGCGCCGACCTGACGCACTCGATCGACTGGACGCTGCTGTCGCACTCGATGGCCGGCACGCCCGGGGGGCTGCACAAGCACGGGTGGCGGATATCGCTCCCGAAGGACGACGGCGGCGAGGAGCCGCGCGCGAGCAGCAACGCTGCGACGCCAGCCGTGGAGCGCATGCTCATGCGGCAGCGCACGACCGGGTCCACGATGTTGCGGAGCCGAGCGGCTACTGCGCACGGCGACGGGAGCGGCGGCGAGAGCGACCACGAGGCCTCCGGGGCGATGGCGTCCATCCAGGAGCCACCGGTGTCGAAGTTCACCATTCGCGGACACGGGATCTCGCTGTATTCGGAGGACGAGGACAACGACGCCGGCGAGCCGTCGGTCGGCGACGGGCCCGCGCAGTCGCACGGCGACGGCGCCGTGTCCGACGCCCGGTCCGCCATCGTTCACTCCTCCCGGGGGGTGTCGGACGGCGTGCTGGAGGAGTCCGACGGGGGCAGCGCGCCGGAGGAGGACGAGCTCTCGGCGTTCCGCGGCCGCGCGTCGCCCTCAAAGCTCGAGATGGTCGTCGGCGCGGGCCGCATCCGCCGCACCTCGAACAACGTCGTGTCGGTGGGCACGCCCCTGAGTGGCTCCAGCAAGGCCTCCGCGCCGTCCCCGACGCGCTTGCCGCGCTCAGCTACCAGCGCGGCCGAGCCGGGCAAGGGCGAGCCGGCCACGCCGCCCGGGCCGCCCGCGCGGGGGGAGTCGGAGCAGGGCACCGTGAGCGAGGGGGGGGGGTCTCGGTGGATGCAGGTGTATTCGAAGATCTTCGAGGCCAGCCGGGAGCACCGCGACAACGACAAGGCCGCGAGGCACACGCTCGAGTCGGGGGCCTCGCGCCCGACCCTCCTCGAGCGCATCAAGCAGCTGGCGGCCCGCGACGCCGACGCCGAGGCCAGCGACGGGTCGGCGACGGCGGCGTCGCGGTGGCAGACGGCCAGGGCGGCGCTGGTGAAGAAGACCGCGAGCAACCGCGCGAAGGCGCTCCTCGAGAAGCTCGCGGGGCCGCGGATCAACGCGTTCGACCGCGAGGAAGTGGCGTCGCAGTCGCCGCAGGGCGGCGCGCAGCGGCCGCGGCACGAGATCACGGGCGCGAGCGAGCGGCTCCTGCGCGTGCTGACCGGGACGGTGGTCGGCGGGGAGGAGGGGTCGGCGCGCTCGAGCTTCGTGGAGAGCGACGGGGGCAGCCCCGACAGGCTGCCAAGGCTCTCCTCGCTCCCAGGGATCATCGAGCACGAGCAGGAGGGGCTCTCGCGGCACGTCACGCCCGCGCAGATCTTCTGCGACAGCAGCGAGGACGACGGCTCGCAGCGCGGCGTCCCGGCGCTCCCGCCGACGCCGCCGCCCCTCCCCGGCGACGAGGAGCGGGCTCCCGCGGCCGCCGCCGCGATGCACCTCGCGGAGATCGACCCGGGGCACGTGCACGCGGTGCCCGTGCCTGTGGCGACGCCCGTGGCGCCCCCCGCGGCCTCGCCCGTGCAGGCGACGATCGACCGCTTCGAGCGCACTCGCAGCAACGGACCGTCCCGCGCGGGGGAGGCGCCCGGCGGGGACGCGGCGCCGTCGCAGCACAGCACGAGCTCGGGGGACCGTTGGTCGCCGATGCGGGCCTCGCGCAGCCGCGCCCGCGGCACCCCGAGCCGGCGCACGGGGTCGGGCAAGGCTCTGCTGCGAGAAAAGTCTGGGTCGCCCCGGAGCGGCGTGATGCCCGCGTGGGCGCCGGACCAGGCGCGCGCGTACTACGGCATGGCGCCGATGGAGCGGCTGGCCTCGCTGCAGCCGCAGCCGAGCGACGCGGCGGTGCAGTTGCTGAAGCAGGACGGCGGGGGGTCGGAGCTGCAGCCGGCGACGGCGCTGCTGGCCGCGAAGCCGTCGATGCCGGAGGACGCGATCATCCACGAGTTCTTCAAGCAGTTCGGGGCGCCGTCGCGCGGGGACTCGCGCGAGGACATTCTGGCGGCGCTGCGGGCGACGAGCGGGGACGACGGGTCGCAGGACGACGGCGCGAGCCAGTCGCTGCGCGGGCGGAGCGACGCGGACGACGTCGCGACGGTGCCCGCGCGGCAGGGCTCGCGGTCGGACGCCGACGGCGCCGGCGCGGCGGAGAAGGCCAGCGAGGGCGGGGTGCCTCCGGTGCCCGACTTCCGGAACCTGGTGGAGCACGTGATGGAGGTGAAGTTCGGCGTGCGGAACGTGGAGGAGTCGACGGTGACGCAGCTTCTGAAGCGGACGCGCGAGCGGATGCGCGCGGTCGAGGACGAGGTCGCCCACAAGGCGCAGGAGCAGGGGCGTGACAGCACGGGCGCGGAGTCGGTGGGGGAGGGTGGCGCGCCGCGGGGCGGGCGCGGGTGGCGGAAGGTGCGGAGGGCGGTGGACGAGGGCGTGGACAAGATGCAGGAGCTGCAGGAGCGCGCGGAGAAGCTGAACAACTCGCTGCGGAAGATGAACCTGCGGTCAACGATCCAGCCGATGGAGTCGACCGTGGACTCGCTGTTCCGGCAGACGCTCGACGAGGACGCGCTCGTGGAGCCGGACTCCGCGCCGCCGATGCTCCCGCCGGCGCCGTCCCTGGGGGGCGTCACGATCGCCTCGGCGCTGTCGAACGCGTCGAAGACGCTCGAGGCGTGGTCGCCGCCGGCGCGCGGCGTGTCCGGGACGTACCGCATGCGCGCGCTGGACAAGTCCATCGCGGAGGGCTCGTCGCCGGCGTCGCAAAGCAAGGGCGTGGCGGCGCAGGAGGGCAAGGGCGCGGGCGCGGCGGGGGGCGGGCTGGGGAAGACGGTAGGGTTCGCCGACATGCTGGTCGCGAGCGACTCGGCGCGCATGCGGGGCCGCGGGGCCAGCGCAGTCGGTCTCGGCTCGGCCTCGGAGCGCCCCGAGAGGACGCCGCCGTCAGCGAGCGCGCGGCCCATCGCGGAGCTCACGCGGGCGTACGAGGAGTCGAGCCACCACAGCTCGCGGAAGAAGGCGGGGGATTCCCTGCGCAAGGACAGCGCGAAGGGCACGCCGTCGCCCGGTAGAATCCAGTGGGAGAAGCCGAAGAAGGGGGGGAGTCCGTTCGGGGCGCTGGGGGGGTCGTCGGTCACCGCGGGGGACTCGGGGCGGAAGGCGTCGAGCAGGTTCAAGGACTGAGGCGCGCGGCGCGAAGTGGATGTGTACGCATGAGGATGCACAGCGCAGGTGTTGTTGTTGATGCGACGCGCGGCGGTGACCGCGCGAACGTGACCGCGTGTGACGCGTGCGTTGATGGCAGAGGCCCACACGGCGGTCAGCTCGGCTTGCGTCCGCCCGCGCCCGCTCCCGACCCCTGTTTGGCGCGCCCGTGTCCCGGCGCTCGCACAAAGCCCATGTTTCCTAGGTCCTCCGTCGACACGTTCGCCCTCCCTCGCAACTGCACGGACGCGCACCACGCCACCTGTGTCGCGCCGCTGGCCGAGCACGCGCTCCGCTGCCACCGCGGGCAGCTCTCGGTTGTTTCCAGTGTGCATTATGCATAGGGGGGCATTGCAGGGTCGCGCCGGTGCGTCGCTGCGGGGTTGATCGTGCGCAGGGGCGCCGTGCTCGCCTGCGGTGGCACCATGAGGCCCGAGGGGCTCACGGTGGCCGCCACGGGCTTGCTACGCTCGTCGTTGCCCTTGCTAGCCTTCTCGCGAAGCGGCCCCGCGGCCACGGCGGACCCAGTCACGCTGTCGAATCGCCTCTTGCGCTTCTCGCTATCGTTCTGGTTCTGCCCCGTGCCTTTTGCTGCCGGACCGGCCTGCGCGTCGCGCGCAGCGACCTCCCTCGAGGTGCCGCCGTCCAACAGAACGTCTCCCGCGGGGCTACCAGAGGACTCGGAATCGCTAGTCTGGTCGCTCTGCGATCCAGAGTAGTCCACGAGGGCCATCTCTCCGCGGTCAGCACCCTCGTCACGACCTGGGGAGGCCCCGCATCGCTACCCGCTTCTGCGACGAAACCGCCTGTGGCTCGGAAACACTCGCGGCGAAACCACGTCGCTCGGCCGGCGTCGCTGACAGTGCCAGTTCGCGTCGGCCACGCTGGCACCTCTCGCCGTGCGTCACCGGGGTCTGAGTCGGGCGGGGGGGGCATCAGGGCCGACCCCCCAACGTGGGTCCCCCGGGCCAGGGCTGCGTCTTCCGCGCATGTTTTTCACGTCGACGGCGCACATGAGCCGCGACACTTCCGCCGAGTCGACGCCGACTGGAGCAGGGTTCCGGGCACGCCTCAATCGCAGGCACCACCATTGCGAGACTACCGAGTCAGCGCTGGAACAGGCGCCTGGTGGGTCGCGCTTTCCGAACACCTCGCATCGCTCTCCCTGCGCCGGGCCCACTTGACGCCTCAGATCTCGCCGCACAGCTGCACCAGAGCGCGTTGCACAGAGTTGCCTTTAGGGTTGCGATCGCAGCGGGCCTGCGCGCCACTTCCATCCAACGGGCACCGTACTCGAGCCCTGTACCGGGATCCCACTTGCCACGTCCCTTTTGAGCACCTCATCGCGGCGCCTGGCCCAGGCACGGCCGCTGAAGACCGCCACTCCCTCGGCCGGCCCGTCCCAGCGGGCCATCCCTGACCCGGACGTCGCCTGAGTCCGCGGGTGAAGACGTTCAGGCGCCATGGGTCTCGTTCCCGACTGGATGCTCGAGCGCGTGGGCCTGAAGGACAAGAGCGCGTCATGGGCTGCTACGGTGCTGATAGGCGGCCCTCTCGCGGCCATGGGCGCATACTACGGCATCATGACAATGGTCGAGCACTACGTTCCATATGAGGTACGCGTGCACGCACCGCCTCGCCACCACCCGGGCCGTCGGCCGCGGAGCAGCACCCCTCCACCGCACGCCGCGCCTCCTCCCGGCTGTCTGCAGTGGCAGTACCGGCCGGGAACGATCTCGGCGTACTTCGCACGGCGGCTCGCCAAGCACGCCAAGCGGCGTCGCGCCCGGCGGCCGATCCGCGTCTACATGGACGGCTGCTTTGACATGATGCACTACGGGCACGCCAACGCCCTGCGGCAAGCCAAGGCGTGCGGCGACGTGCTCGTCGTCGGCTTGATTCCCGACAGCGAGATCGAGGCCGTGAAGGTAAGACCGGCCGACTCGACCCGCCGCACTGCGCCTGATGTGTTGTAGGGCCCGCGAGGCGTGCTTTCGCCCTTGGAGCGAACGCGGCGCTGCGCCGCTGCGGCCGCGGTGCAGGGTCCGCCGGTGTTCAACAACGAGGAGCGGCGCACGATGGTGGAGGCGATCAAGTGGGTCGACGAGGTGCTGACCGACGTGCCCTACAACTTGACCGAGGACTTCCTGGCCGAGTTGTTCCGGCGGCACAAGATCGACTACGTCGTCCACGGAGACGATCCGTGCCTCCTGCCCGACGGGACGGACGTGTACGCGGTCGCCAAGCGCCTGGGCCGGTTCCGGGTGCGTGAGCGACGCATGCGCGACTTGTGGCCACATCGCGGCGCGTGTGTTGGTTGCGTGGCCGCTGACGTGCCGTGTGGATGTGCTGTTCGCGGCCGCAGATGATCAAGCGGACGGAGGGCGTGTCGTCGACGGACATCGTGGGCCGCATGCTGCTGTGTTCGCGCGAGCACCTGCACAAGCTCAAGGAGCGCGCGCGGCAGACGATGCTCGACTCGTTCGCGGAGGGCGACCTCACGGACAGCGACGACGACGGCCTCCCGGGCACCTACGCGCCGAACAACAAGGTGCCATCCTCGCGCGTGTCCAAGTTCCTCCCGACGTCGCACCGCATCGTGCAGTTCAGCGACGACCGCGTGGCACAGGCCGGCGCGCGCGTCGTGTACATCGACGGCGCGTGGGACATGTTCCACGCCGGCCACGTGGAGGTCCTCAAGGCCGCGAAAGCGAAAGGGGACTTCTTACTGGTCGGCGTGCACGACGACGACGAAGTGCGGGAGCGGCACGGAGGTGAGACGCGCGCTGCCCGTGTCTGTGGACCCGGCTGCGTCGTTGCGTGGGTCGGTGGCGGTCGTGAGAGCGGCCTTGAGTGGTGATGATTTGATTTGTGTGCAGGTTTGCCGCACCTGCCGATCATGAACGTGCACGAGCGCACGCTGAGCGTGCTGGCGTGCAAGTACGTCGACGAGGTGATCATCGGGGCGCCGCTCGTCGTCACGGAGGACCTCATCAAGACCCACAACATCGGCCTCGTGGTCGAGGGCACCTCCGGGGAACGCCACCGCGAGGACCTGCGCGCGCTGCAGGACCAGAGCATCCTCGGGGGCAGCCAGGCGGACCCGTACCGCATCCCGAGGGAGATGGGCATCTACGAGGCGCTGCAGAGCCCCAGCACGATGACCACGACGGAGATCATCCAGCGGATCGTGCAGAACCGGCGCGCGTACGAGGAACGGAACCGGAAAAAGGTGGCCAGCGAGGCGCGCTACAACGAGAACAAGGCGTACGTGTCGGAGAAGTGAGCGGGAGGTCGCTGGCGACGTGCGCTGTGAGACACCAGGCAGCAAGACGCCCGCGTGGAGCGAGCGCCGGTGTCCCCTGGGCCCGCGCGTGCTTGTCTGCGTCTCGCAGAGCAAGCGTCGAGCGGCAGGACGTCGCGGCCGGAGAGGCTCAGGTGCCATGAACATCACAACTGCCTCACGCCTTTTCGATCGTGCATTGCATTCGCGTCATGATGTCGCCGCTCCCCTTGGACAGGGTCAGCGACGCGTACTGTCCCTTCGACACCATGCCCGGGTTGATGCACAGCACGCGACCTGCACAACGCCACAGAGCGCATGGTTCGATTCAGAACGTGTGTGACTCCGGCGCGGTGCACCACCGAGCGTAACGCGCGCGCGGATGAACAAGGGCGCGGCCGACGGACCGTCAAGCTTGCTCCCCGGGATCGCGACCGGCTTGGCGAACGGCGGCAGCACGCTGGGCAGCACCAGCACATGCGGCAGCGCCTTCATCATGATGGCGTCCGCGGCGGTGTGCTCGACCATCACGCTCGCGTCCATCTCCCCGTCCGCGGCCGCCGCGTCGAGCATCGGCGGGTACACGGGGTAGAAGCACCGCTGCGCCACCAGGTGCCCCGCCAGACGTGCAATGCGGTCCCCGGGGATGTTCCGGGACAGCTCCACCGCGCCCATGTGCCGCAACACGTCCCCGCACATCCCCGCCACCACCAGACCCTCCGCGTCCCCTGCAAACACCCCGCCAACACACAGCAATCGTCCCTCGCGCGCCGCCAGCGCTGCGCGACGCGGACACGTCGCCGCCGCGCGACTCGCGGCACAGACATCGCCGCACCGCGGCGCCGCAGCCACGCGGGGGCCGCGCGCGCACCTTCGCCCCCGACGGCCAGCGTGGCGGGGTTGCACATGGTCTTCAGGTTCTCGTGCGCAGGCTCCCCGTCTGGCATCGCGTCGAGGAGCTCGTCGTCCATGCGCGGCTGCGGCAGCACGGGGTCCGCGGTCACGTCCCGCGGGGAGTACATGATGCGCACCACCGTCTCACCCCCCCCCGCGCTGCCGCAGAAGTCAGACACAGGCTTCAGCACGCGCGCCTTCAGGACGTCCGCGAACGTCATGTCCTCGCCGAGCGTGCCGGCCTTGACGAGCTCGTGCTCGCTGTCCACGAACGGGCCCATCAGCAGGAGCATGTCGGGGCGCACGTCCTTGCAGCGTGCGAGCAGCCGCTGCAGGGGGGCGAACGCGAGGTCGCCGGGCGCGGTGTACGGGCCCGCGGCGACGACCACGCGGCACGCGAAGCCCTCGGGGACCGTCCGCTGCGGCGTGCCGGCCGTCGCGGGGTAGCTGGCGCAGATGTCGGTGGCCATCAGGGTGGTGCCGGAGGGGCTCGTGCCCTTGACGGCGACGATCTGGCCGGGGAAGACGGAGAACGCGGGGCACTTGGTGAGCACGAGGCGCGCGGACGCGCCCTGCGAGCGCGCGACGCTGCCCTCGATGCCCAGAATGTTCTCGTTGGGGCGCCCCTCGCCCTCGCGGAACACGCGGCCGAAGACCTGCGGGCGGGGACGCGGCGGGCGCGTAGGAGACGCTGGGAGATGGCGCGCGGGCGGGCGGGCGGGTGTGTTGTGTTGCGCGGCGCAGCGTGCGCAGCGGGAGAGGGGAGCCGTTGCGGGCGCACCTTGGTCGTTTCCGGGTTGACGGCGCCAACGCTGTCCTCGTATGGCTCGGGACAGGCGCTCGCGAAGGCCTCTGCGTCGGGAGCGGGGGGCACGGGGGCGGGGGACGCTGAGGCGCGTACCGCAGCACAACGCACGCCAGGCGCTCGACCGGGGCCGACAGTGCACCACGGCCCGCGTTCCCGGCGAGTTTCGACTACGAGCAGCACGGCGCGCGACTTGTGCGGCTCCAGCGGGCTCCGCGCGCGCCACGGGGCCGCGGCGAAGCAAGCCCGCCTTTTTTTCGCCGGGCTCCCCGTCTGTGTGCCCACCTGCGAACGCCTCGAGGCGGTCGTCGATGGCCTGCGCCCTGTCAGCTGGACGGTCGCGGTACCGGCGGTCCCCCGCGGCCAGGAACTGGCCCTCCCGGTTGCAGGGCCCGACCGCGCGGTCGTTCAGCTCCGTGCCCGTTGCCACCATCGCGCCGAGCGCCTCGTCGAACGACGCGGAACGGTCGCTCTGAGGAGTTCCGAGGCTCGAGTCACCCCGGCACGAAGAGAATCCGCGCCTGGCGACTCCCCCTTGCGCTCAGCGACGAGGCCGTGCGGGCTGCCTGCTTGCCCGGCACTGGAGGTCCACTGTGACCGAGTCGGACTTGCGCGGCAGGAGAGTGCGACGACGCTGCGCTGCGCTCGAGAAATGGACTGCGCGCAGCCCGCCAGCGCCGCCAAACAAGACGCCCCCGCCGCAGGTAGGGCTGGTGGTGTGAGGGAAAGGCCCCTCGTCAGGCCGCAGCGGCGACGCGCGCACGGCTCGTGATCGGCGCCGCGCCATGCGGCGGGTGTCCAGAGTCGCCGCGCTGAGACGGCGGTGAAAGTGCGGTGCTGCGTCGGTCACGCGCGTGTGGCACACAGCCCGTTAGGAAGCATGCTCGAAAACGTTGGGTCATGCTGGGGCTCGGTGTTTTCTGCGGGCCGTGACTTGGTCCAGCGAGCCCGAGAGCTGAGCGCGAGGTTCGGCCATGGTATCGCGGACGTGAAGGTGGAGCGTATGATTCTGAGGCTTGTGTCAAAGGTGAGCGCACACCGCGCCCCGGCGCGCCTATTGGGGCGCCTCGAGCACGCCCCAATGTAGTATGTTCGATGAAGGAGGAGGTCCGCGCCACAACGCGACGTTGGGTGCACGTTGCGCGTCTGCCGAGGGACGTGAGCGCTGGTGCTCGCCCCGCGAGTGACGCGGCGAGCCGTGGCGTTTATCGCACGTGTCCTTGCGCCCTGTCGATGATCAGTTGTGCGTGTACAGGTGGCCGCGGACGTTGAATGCGTTCGCGCCCGGACGCGCCGCAGGTGGGCGATGGTGGGTACAGCCAAGTGTTTCTGGCGCGAGAGGTCGAGGTGGACGGCTCGTTGGGCGCGCGGATGCTGGCCGTGAAGAAGGTCCTGTGCCAGACCAACGCCCAGCTGGACATGGCGAAGTCAGAGATGGCCGCGATGCGGCGGTTGAAGGGCAAAGAGGGTTGCCTGGAGTTGCTCGCGGGCACCATCGTGCCCAGCAGCGGGGAGGACCTCAAGGTAACGACGCCCACGTGCCACCCTCGCACGTGGCCGCGCCACCCCGCCTGCGTCGCTTCTCCTCGCGCGCCATCGGTCAGACATGCAGTCCTGAGTCCCCACACGGCGCGTCGTCGTTCACGTGGCCGCCTTGCAGGTAGCGAAGGACGTCGCGCTCTTCGTGTTCCCCTACTACCCCGAGGGCACGCTCGTCGACTTCCTCGCGCGGCGCGCCAAGGCCGAGGGCGCCGGCCCGCGGCAGCCGATGCAGGCGCGGCTGACGCCCTTGGAGGCGGCCTGCGTGGTGCTGCAGGTGGCGCGCGCGGTGGCCGAGATGCACGCCCTCGATCAGCCGCTCACGCACCGCGACATCAAGCCGCTCAACGTGCTCGTTCGGGCCCCGCCCGGCGCCCGCGGCGCAACTGACAGCGCAGCGCCCGCAGCCGCGTCCACGTCGTCCTGGCGGCATGCCGCGCCGCGCAGCCCCGCGCCGATGGAGCGCGAAATGCGGCCGCTGCGTGGCGGGGGAGGCGCGCCGGCCGCCGACCCCCGGGGCGGCCCTGCGTCAGCAGAGGCGCAGCTGGCGCGTGCGTCGGGCCTCACCGCCGTCCTGATGGACTTCGGGAGCGTCGGCGCGCGCGAGGAGACGATTGCGACGCCGCAGGAGGCGCGGCTGCTGCAGGATCACGCGGCCGCGCACAGCACGGCCCCGTACCGCGCCCCCGAGCTGTTCGAGCCGCCGTGCATCGGCCTGCCGGTGACGATGGACGTGGCGAGCGCGGATGTGTGGAGCCTGGGCTGTTTGATATTCTTCTGCTTGACCGGGGAGTCGCCGTTCGAGCACTCGCTGCGGGAGGGCGGCGGCAGCATCGCTCTCGCAGTCCTGGCGGGCCACGTGCGATGGCCCGAGGAGTGCGGGAGCGACGCGGCTTCGGCGGAGCTGCAGAACCTCGCGGAGAAGTGCCTGGTGCTGGACCGGGACGCCCGGCCCTCGGCGGCGCAGGTCGCCAGCGAGGCAGCCAGCATCATTCAACTAGTCATGAGCTGAACGCGGAACAACCACGACCACCGCGGACTTCCGGAGCGCCGAAATCACACTGCGCGCCCTGCGATGATCGCCGCGCGCGTGCTCCGAAGCCGCGGCCGTTGTCTACCACGGTCGTGTCAATCTATCGCCTATTAGGTGGCTACACATAATACGTTTCGAAGCGCCGAGCTTCGTGGAGTGTAAGGCTCCGTTCCTCCGTTCAGGCGGGCCGCGTGCCCTCCGGCAGCTCCACGGTGAACCCCTGCAGCGTCATCCTGCACAGGTCGATGTTCGGCTCCGGGTGTGTGTCCCCTGTCGCCCACATCAGATTCTCGGGGCTGGACAGCAGCACCGCGACCGCGCCCGCCGCCCGAGGGGAGGACAGCTCGATGTTGAGCGTGTGCCGCCCCGTCAGGTCCGCGGCGGGGGTGTTTGCCGCTGTTGCTGAGTCAGGGGGTCCCGGAAGCAGCCCCGCGCGTCGCTGCTCGTCGTCGAACGCCTGGAGCTCCTCCGCGGAGCGAAACGAGAACCACAGCAGCGGCCGAAGGTCCCACTCGCTCGCTGCGGACGCGTTCTGGCCGTTCGCGGTCGCCCCTGCCCGCACACCCCCCCCGACATCCTCAAACTCCACGTAGACCCCCGCCCTGTGGCTGCCCTGCGCCGCGACGGGCGGCAGCTTCCCTTCCGCAACGAGCTTCAGGACGTCGAGCGCGGTCTTTGCTTCTCGCAGGCCGTCGGGCCACGCCGCATCCAGCGCCTGCTGCCCCTGGCGTGCCAGGCCCCACAGAGGGCGCATCTCCTCCTGGGGCGGGGGGAAGAACAGCCAGGCGTCCCGCGACGCCGGCGAGGGAGGTGCGTTGCCCTCCTGCGGCCGCGTGTGGCCCGTCAGGATGATGCCGTCGCGCACAGGACACGTGAGGTTGCCTTGTCGGCTGAGACAGACGCTGCGCGCCACGGCGACGCGCCGGCCCAGTCCCGCGTCCCAACAGAGCCGGGCGACCTCCGCGTCGCAGACGACATCCAGCGGCGGCTCCGTGGAGCCCTGGGGCACGGGGAGGTGGCGCGCGGTGCGTGGCCAGTCGTCCGGCGCTGGCGAGCTGGGGCCGTACATGAGCTGTGGCCATACCGAGAACCCCTTCGTCGAGACGCGCATGCTGACCTGCGCGCGAACGACGGAGCGACGAGCGGTGCGCCAAAGGAGTCGACTTGCTATGGATGTCACGGTGCATGCGAGCCTCTGCGCACATGGGCGGGTCAGGCGGGGGCGCGGCGCACCTCCGTGCAGACCCTGACGCACTCGAGGTGGAGCTCGCGGTAGATGGTCGTCACGTCGGTGGTCTCTCCCCGGCTGCTCAGGAACGGCTCCGCCATCAAGTGCCCTACCGCGGTGCCGAAGAACTGCTCCGCGTCCACGTCTATCAGCCCCTGCGTGAGCTCCACGAACAGCGCCTCCAGCTCCGACATCGACCACTCCTGGATGTTGATCCCCTGCACCACGGAACGGCCGAGCCCGGGACACGCAAACGTTCAGACGCTTCCGGCGCTCCCTGCGGGCCTCGTCCAGACCGAACAGGTTCTGCGGCGAACACATCGCATCCACGCACCTCCGGCCCGTTCGGTCCGTCCTGCATCAGCCCCTGCACGATCCCACGACAACACTCCTCCATGAACCACCTCATGCGACGATTCCGGTCGTCGTGCTCGCAGACCTCGCGGCCCGGCGGCGGCAAGACGCCCAGCAGGCCGACGCGCGTCCCGCGGCGCGAGCAGAAGACGTCCCACGCGTTGGGCACCATTGCGTTGTCAGCCCAAAACACCCCGTTCTGGGAGTCCACGCCGCCGTCCGTGAGCAGCGCGCGGAACCGCGCGGGCGCCCGGACCTCCCCCGTCGGCTCCCCCGTCGCCGCGATGCAGGCTTCCGCCTCGTGGCGCTTGACGGCAAGGTAGGCTTCGCGCCACTGGGGCTGCCGCCCGCCCTCGCCCTGCGTGGTGGGCGCGTCCAGGGAAGGGAGCTTGCTCGTCGACCAGATGGAGATGCAAGAGGAGACGTCAACGCGCGCGCCCGGCGCGGTGTGGCGCGCAAGAGCGCCGTCTCCCGGTGGGGCAGCAGGTTGCTCCGGAGCGGGCCGAAGGCTGGCATGCGAATGGGAATGCTACCGGCGCACTCGATTGGACAGAAGTAAAGGTACCGGGGCGCGACTTATTGGCCGTGCTGCGGCCTCGAACGAGAGGCGGGCGAGGAAAATTGCTGGGAAGGAATGAAGGCACAAAAGCGCCCGAAAACCGCGTCAACACGATCGGATTGGAAGCGCATCGATGAGGAACATGCTCCGGGCGCTCGTGCCTGCAACTTCAGCCCCGCCTCCTTCCACAGCCGCTCCTCCCACACCAGGCGCTCGTCAGCAGCACTCCTCAGTCGGTGGCACGTTCCCCTGACGCTCAGGACGTCCCTGAAGTCCCTCACGCCCGCCAGAAAGAAAGTCAGGACGTCCGTCGGCAGGTCGAGCAGCCCCGGGCCCGCCGCCTCGTCCATCGTGCCTCGACAGTCAACTCGCTCTCCCAGAAACACCGAGCACCTCCGTATCAGGGACCTCTTCGGCCGCGCGGCAAGGCCTGGCAGCACCACCGCACCATGTTGTACCGCGCGGCGGCGATTCACGAACGTTATCACCCCCCGCGCCCCTGGACGCGGGCAGCTCGGAGCCCCCAAGGTCGACAGCGGTCGCCACGTGCGACACGCGATGACTCAACGGGGGGCCTGAACAGCCGACCAGGCCACGTGGCCGCTGAGTCCTGAGCCGCTGCGAAGGAGCCGCCGCGGGGCCTGTGCCGCAATCAAACAAACAAACAATCAATCAAGGTCGAGCGATTGGCAGTTGTTCCCGATGCGTCAATTGGACCACGGCGGCCGATCTCGCGTCGCTCGTTCACGGGCTCACATTCTCGCCTGCGCGCCAGTTCCCGGCGGCAGCTGCTTGCACATCTGCACCACCACCTTCCCGCGACTGCAGCCAGACTGCAGATGCTCCACGGCGTCCGCGACGCGCTCCACCCCGGCGAACGGCGTCGGGTCCACCTCGACGCGCAGCTTCCCCGCGCGCAGGAGGCCCGCGAGCATCGCCATGTGCGGCTTGATCAGCGGGCCGAACGCCGGGAGGAAGAACCCGCGGATCGACGCCGACTTCGCGAGGAGGCGCTCAGGGACGGCCCGGTGCTGCGAGGCCGGCCAGCCCTCGCCGTACTGCGACATCATGCCGATGACGACGAGGCGGCCGCGGACGGCGAGGTGTTTGAGCGCCACGTCCAGCATGGAGCCGCCGACGGACTCGTACACCACGTCGAGGCCGGTGGGGCACTCCTCCGCGAGCACCTGCGGCGAGGACGGCGGCCGAGGTCGCCGGTGAGTCGGTGCGGCCGCCGGACTGCGACATGCGGCAGTGGTAGGACACAAGAGGCATCGTTCGTCAGATACGCGCCTTGTCGAGGTTTTCCTCCTTGTAGTTCACGACGCGGTCGACGCCGAACGACTTGAGCAGGTCGGACTTGGCTGGCGACGAGCACGTCGCGAATACGCGGCACCCCATCAGCTTGGCAATCTGACACGCGAACTGGCCAGTGCCCCCCGCCGCCGCTGTCACGAGCACCGTCTGCGCCGCGGGTACGAGAGGCCAGTGCATTATTGCGTGTGTATGTTGTGCGTCGCCAGACGCTTGCATCCATGAACAGCGCGCCCAGGAGGACCCTGCAGCACTGCGCACCTCGCCAGGCTGCAGCTCCGCCACCTGGTCGAGCGCGATCGACGCAGTCAGACCGGACGTGGCCAGCGCCACTGCCTCCGGTCCGGGGTCCGCGACGGGTATGCACGAGCGCGCGGCCTCGACCACCTGCGTGCTGAACCCGCCATAGGTCATCGTCACCACCGATGTCCCTGGCTCGATTCCCTTCACCCCCGGACCCACCTCCGCCACGACCGCGCTCGCCTCGAAGCCCGACGGATACGGCAGCGCGGCCGCGGCCTCCTTGCGGCTGTTGTGATACCTGCGGGGGGAGTATCGACGGGGGGAGGGGGGTTTCGGGCCGCACACGGGGGCGCGGGAGGTCGCAGGGCGGCGCACGGTGCATGACATACCTCCCCGAGCTGTAGTTGACGTCGGATGCGTTGACACCCGCAAACACGCGCACCAACAGCACATGTCCCTGTCCGGGCCCGCTGGGCTTCGCCGCTGCCGGGAGCGTCTCCACGCGCGTCGCGGCGCGGAAGTCGTGGTTGAGCGCGTGCACGATCACGCCGCGGCAGGCCGCAGAAGCCACCTGCATGCGCGCCCACGCCGCGCGCTGCGCCAGCAGCCCCCTGTGCTGCGCGCCCGGCGCGAACACGGACGTGCGCCCCAGCTGCGCCGTCAGCTCGTGATACAGCCGCCCCGGCGCCAGCCGCTTCCCCGGCGGCCCCTTCGTCGACACCGTTCGCCGGATCCACCCATTCGGCAGCAGACGGTGGTACTCTGCATCCCCGGAACGACACGCAAGGCCCAGGTTGAGGTTCCGCGGACTGCGAGGCACAACGCAGCGACCAGGTAGCTCTCGCTGGGCGTCGCGCGCAGCGTCGCACCGTCGGGCAGCACCGCGGACGTTGCCTCCCGCCCGCCCTCGTCTCTGGAGATGTACAGGGCGACGCCGTTGAGGGCCTGGTCCGCGAGCGCGCGGTCGAGCGCGTCGACCATGACGTCGCAGCCCATGAGCTCGCCGCCGACCACGTCGAGCATCGCCCGCTTCGCGCGCGGCGGTATGACCTTGAAGGCTTGTTGTACCAGGTGGGTGTCGATGTACGACGGACACAGCGACACGCAGCGGATGCCGTAGCGCCGCTTGAGCCCCGCGAGCGAGCGCGTGAAGTGCACGACGCCGCCCTTCGTCGCCGCGTAGACGGGCGCGTGTGGCATCGGGAGGATGCCGCCGGCGCTGGCGACGTTGGCCAGGAGCCGCGGGGAGCCGTCCGGGGCGGCCTTGAGGTGCTGGATGGCCACCCACGTGCCCGAGACGACTCCGGAGAGGTCGGCGTCGACCACCTCGCGCCACTGGTCGGCGTTGGTGCTCGCAGAAGCGAAGTCGCCGTACTCCCCGATGCCCGCGTTCAGGACCGCGATGTCCATCCTCCCGAACGCGTCCATATGCGCCCTGCACGTGCAGCATTGGGTGGGCAGCGCTGGCTGAGGGCGCGGGCCGGCACGGGCGATGAGATCAGGAGCTCACCGTGCCGACACGGGCGCGCGGTGGCGCGATGCGACGCGTTCGCGCTGCTCGAGCTGTCGGACAGCGAACATCGCGTGTGGCGCGGGGGCCAGAAACCCACCTCGCCGCGTCCACGTTCTGCTGGTGGTCGCGGACGTCCGCCCACACAAACTGGCACTTGCCGGGCCCTCCCCGCGCGTCGAGAGCCCTCGCGACCTCTCGACCGCGCTCGTCACGATCGACCAGGGTGACGAAGGCGCCGCGGCGGACCAGCGCCTCCCCGAGCGCCGCTCCAATCCCCATCGAACCCCCCGTGATGAAACATCCGAGGCCCCGCACGTCCGGCGCAGCCCGAAGAGAGCCCATGATGAGGCAGCCGCGCGCACTGCATGTCCTCAGGCGCGACCTCCGGCCAAGGCGACGCGATGCGAACTCCCCGCTCGGCAGCCCGTCCACTGCAACCGCACTCGGGGGCACGCCACCCCCTGCGGGGTGTGCAGGCTCGTTGCCTGGCGGGCTCCGCGCGCGGCGTCAGAACGAGCCTGCGTCAGTCGCGTTCGCGCCACTGCCCTGCCAGCCCGGACACGCCGCGCCGAAGCACGGGGCTGAATCCGTCACCGGACAGGCGCAGGGTCGTGCTCCGCTCCCGGGGCCTGAGCGCCAACACGTCGGCCGCTCGCGGCTGCGAAGGACCGCACGCTACGCTGGAATGAAGGCGCGGTGAAGGCGGGGGCTGTGGGGCGGCACTGGCGCATCAGTGCTCGCACACGCAGCGGACCTTGCAGGGATGAGCCGGCACCACGAGGCTGGGTACCTGGAGCGGCTGGAGCGCTCGGCGGCCGCGCACCACAGGGATGCGCGAGCGCGGGTCAGCAGGTGAGCGCCTGGCAGCGGCCCGCGACGCGGCTGGGCCCGGCGTTGTGCTCCGCCTCTCCCGCACCTGGCGAGCGGCGCCCCGGCGGCCCTGCGCCCGCGCACGCGTGTTTCGCTGCGCCCCGCACCTCCCTTAGTTCTTGCTGCCGCAGAGACGCGCACGTCTCGGGCTCGCGCCGCGCATGCTTCCCGCGATGACCTCTTTTTTGACCTCAACCCTGTTGCGACCGACGCTCGCCGTGCCGTGCAGCCAGCCAGGCGCGCCGACTCTCTCGTCGGCCATGGCGTCCCTCAGCGTGGCGCCGAACGCGGCGTCGCCCCCTGTCAGCCGCGGAGGAGGCAACCCGCGCGGACAGGGGTTGCTCTACGATTCGCGCTCCCCCGTGCCCCGGGACCAGCGGCGCCCGCCGAGCGGACTGTCGCACATGCATCCCGGGATGTATCAGTCCCACGAGGCTCTGGGCTTGAAACGCCTCATGAGCCATCCAGCCGACCGCGCCGTGCGTTCTGATGCTGCCAAAGACACTCACTCCCACCGGGGCGCGAACGGCGCGACCAGCGACGCAACGGTGCGCCCCACACCTCCACGAGGAAGCAACATGCCACGCCCGCGCGCGTCACCGTCGATTCCCGGGCCATCCGGGCGCCGGACGGCCACCTCGCAGGGCGCCCCTCTGAGCCGAATTCCTCCCCCGCCCTTGCGCATCCACGCCCGTCAAGCCGGGGCTCCCGTGCTGCACGATCAGCGAAGCCAGGCGCTTCGTCGCAGCCTCGTGCGTGGCGCGTTCACGCTGCCCGCGACGCGACCCCAGCGCGCATCTGCAGGGGCACGCGGACGGCCTGGGGGTGTCGGGCGCGCGGCTCGTCATGAAGCGGTCGATCCGCGAGAAGGGGGAGGAGTGCACCGGGATGACCGTGGGGGAGTACATGGACCTCATGGAGCGCCGGAGCCGCGCGGGCACCCCAAACAACGACGAGCACCGGCCCAACTCCCGCAACAGCTCCCGCGCCGCGTCGCGCGGACTCACGTCAGGAGGTACGAGCGCAGGGCCACCGCGCTGGCTGCTCCCAGCGGAGCACGGAGCCCCCGCAGCGCGCTGCTGGGTGCGCAAGCACTGACGTTGTGTGGGCCCGCGCGCGTGCGCCTTGCAGGGGACGTGGGGCTGATAGGGTCGCGCGGGGGGCGCAGGACGCGCGGAGGCACGGCGGAGATGCCGGCGCCGAAGGCCGACCTGTGGGGCGCGACGACGGACAACGCGGCGGCGGCGTACGGCCGGCAGCCCACGCGGGAACGGCAGGCGCCCGTGGGGCACGCCGCGCCGGTGGTGCCGCGGCCGTCGTCGCGCGTGGCCGCGGACCGCGTCGCGAGCGCGTCGCGGGGCGGCGCGCAGGGCGTCATGCGGCCAGGCACGGCGAGCAACATCGAGGGGCGGGGGCGGCCGGCGTCGCGCGGGGAGTGGGGCGAGCACGAGCAGGGCCGGCACAGCGTCACCCCGGCGGACTTCCGGGACCTCCCGCCAGAGCTGTTCTCGCCCAAGGACACGCAGGGCGGCGGGGGACGCACCCCGATGTCGGCATACAAGAGCGGGCGCGACGTGGACATACCGTCCGTTGCAGGTGAGCGAGCGCGCACCCGCGGAGGGATGGGCTGTGCACGGCCGCGACTACGCTTCCGCGCGTTCGAGGAACACATACGTTTGTTTGTTTGTTGATTTATGATTTGTATTTTTCCGCGTGTGTGTGTGTCTGCAGTGCCTGTGGGGCCGGCGGGGGGCTATAGTCTGACGGCGGGCGGGCACGCGAAGCTCGTGCCGCCGTCGGGGCCCGCGGCGGCGCGCAGCGGGCACCACGACGACGCGGCGGGCCTGCCAGCGGAGCGGCACGCGGAACAGCTCTCCGGCGTGCAGCGCGGGGCGCGCCGGATCGTTTCGGCGCACCTGCCATCGGCGGAGCACAGGCCGCCGAGCAGGCAGAAGGATCCGAATCGCAGCTTAGGGCTCACACCGATGGACGCCGGCGGAGCACAGGGGCAGGGGGGCGGGCGCGGACCGCATGCGCAGTTTCGCCCCCGATCCGCGCAGCCCGCGTCGGGACACGGGCACCCCACCGGCGCTCCGAAGAGCAACCCTGGCCGCTCGCTACTCCTCGGGCGCGCGTCGCGTCCCGGGCCCTCGGCGCAGCTGGCGGGTGAGCGGCGGCGCGGCTAGAACACGACGGCGCGCGGCACGGTGCGGTCCCGGCAGTGCGGCGCAGACGCCGCACGCAGCCACGCCGACGCGCCGTTGCCGCACCTGCATTCGCCCGCCCCGTCGAACTAGGCGACCTGCGTCGAGACGGCACGGCAGCCGGCGGCTGCCCGCCGCGCAACAACAGCAGCCCCCGGAGCCTGTGCCATGTAAGCAGAGCTCACACGCTTCCTCACGCGCCCCACGTCCCCCACGTCACCTCGTCCACTGCCCACTCCAACTCCTCCCCCGCCATCATTGGCACAACTGTCGCATCCCCGAACTCGTGCTCGGCGGGGACCGTCCACGGCTTCCGGACCAGCCTCACCCGGCCCGTGTTGCGCGGCATGCCGTAGAAGTCGGCGCCGTGGTGCGACGCGAAGGCCTCCAGGCGGTCCAACACCCCCGCTGCCTCAAAGGCCTTGGCGTACAGCGGGAGCGCGTGCGGGGCCGAAAAGATCCCCGCGCACCCGCACGCGCTCTCCTTCGCACCCTGCGCGCAGGATGTAGGCGTCGAGTCACGTTCGCGCTGCGGTGCGGGAGCCTCGGGGCGCGGATGATGTGCACAGTGTTGTCAGGTGAGGGGGTGGACAGACAGACCTTGGGGTGCGGTGCGGAGTCCGTGCCGAGGAAAAACGAGGGCTCGCCGGACGTTGCAGCGCCGGCTACGGCCTCGCGGTGCAGTTCGCGCTTCAGGATGGGCAGGCAATAGTTGTGTGGCCGGATGCCGCCCACGAGCAGTGCGTTGCGGTTGAGCAGCATGTGCTGCGGCGTGATCGACGCGGCGACCTTCGGACCTGCAGCGACGGGGCTTGGCGCAGTACGGCCGGAGTTGAGGGGGGTCCGTGCGGCTGAGCGCGCGCAGGGCGGGGCGGTGTGTGTGGCGACAGATCAGGTGAGTGTGTGTGGGGACTTTCGTCGCTGTGGTGGAGATTGGCGGGCCGCGCACCTGCTGAGCGAACGAAGTCGACCGCGTTCTTCGTGGTGATGTGCTCCATGACGACGCGCAGGTCGGGCACGCGGTCGAGGAGGGGTTTTAGGACTGTGTCGATAAACACCCCCTCCCGGTCGAACATGTCGATCACGGGGTCCACGACCTCGCCGTGCACGCACAGCACGAGCCCCGCCTCGTTCATTGCCTTGAACACCTCGTCGCGCCCGGCGATGTCCGTGACGCCGGCGTCGGAGTTTGTCGTCGCGCCAGCAGGGTACAGTTTGAACGCGACGACGCCGCCTTCCTTGGCGCGGAACACGTCCTCCGGCGTCGTCTTATCTGCGGGAAGGTTGCCAGGCCGCGGGACGGGCTGGTGCGGTCGTCCCTGAGTGCGATGCGCGTTGTGCGCTGCAGGGAGGGGGGGCTACCGACCGGTGAGGTATAGCGTCATGAGAGGCTGGAATTTGCTGCCCTCGGGGACAGCTGCCATGATTCGCTTCTTGTAGTCGAGGGCCATGTCGACTGTCGTGACGGGAGGCACCAGGTTGGGCATGATGATGGCCCGGGAGAAGGTGCTGGCCGTCATGGGGACCACGGAGGTCAGGCCCGGGCCGTCCCGGACGTGCAGGTGCCAGTCGTCGGGCTGGGTGATGATCAGCTCGTCGGCACTGGTGGAACGGAGGGAAAACTCGCGCTCCGCACGCGCGTGGCGGCCCGGGAGCCTGCTGAGTGCGGCTGCTGACCGTCCGGACAGCGTGCACGCTGGTCTAACCGGGCACCGGAATGCCAAGGCGCATGGTGCTGATGACAAAATCCTCCTCATCATGCACCGTGGCGCAATGTGCCCGCTTGTCGAGACGGATAGCGCCCAAAAGCGGTTCTGTGCTTGGGCGGACGTGGACGTCCGCAATCAATCTGCCTCGACCGCAGGGACACGACGCAGGCTGGAGTGCACGGTCCCGCTCGTTCGGCGACCCACCGAACCCGCCGGTGCGGCTCCTCGAAGCGACGAGATCGACCCCCCCCCCTGTCAGTCCACGTGGTGCCCCGCAGAGACCCCCCGCACGTGCTGTCATGTACACGACCGTGGCGAGAAGGCACTGTAGCCGCGCGTCAGCTGCGGGTAGTGGGAGCGACGTCCCGCGGTCACGTCCCGAATGTCGGCATTCGCACAGCCACTCGCGTCACACGCCTCACCGCCCGCTTCCCGCATCGCGCGACACACCCGATCGATCCCCACCGCTCTGCTTGCCTTGACCAGCACCGCCGCCCCGTCGAGGCCGCCCCCCTCGAGCAGCCGCACCAAACCCCCCTCTGCCGCACCCACGTCCTCGCACCACACGACCACCACGCCCGCCGGCGTGACGCGAGCCGCCGGAGTGCCCCCTTCGAACGCCTCGGCCCACACGCCCCCGCACACCTCGCCCTGCACCCCCCGGAACACGTCCACGTACTGCCGCCCGACCAAAACAACGACGTCCACCGCCACAGGTGCCGCCGCGTCCCTGGCGCCCGCTCCCGGGGCCGCCCCGCTCCCAAAGCCCTCAAGCCACGTGGGCTCTATGCCTAGGGCGTAATCGACGACCGCTTCGTGTGCGGCGCGCTCGAGCGGCCCCAGTTCCACCATCGGCCCCAGGACCGCCACGCGCCGCGAGAGGCGGCCGGAGCGCAGGGCTGCGTCCGGGAGGGAGCGCAGGGTTTCGAGCGCCGCGGTGGCGCTCGTTGGGTTGCTGTTGTACGCGTCGTCGAGGAGCACGCAGCGCCCGCCGCGTAGCGCGCACAACTGCATGCGCATCGCCTCCGGTGCGAAGTGCTGCGTGATGTTGCGCGCCGCGTCGTCCGGCGCGATTCCGAGCGCGCCGACAGCGACGGCGATCGCGCAGGCCGCGGCGGGAGCGAGGTGCGCGCCGAGGCCGGGGAGAGACACAGTCCCAGACCAGTGTTGGTACTGCAAGGCAACGTCTGTGCGGATCGTGCCGTCGCGAGAGACGGCGACGGACGACGACAAAGCCCGCGAGGTCGGCGCTGCGCTGTCCGCGTCGACGCCGGCGGGCGGTGCTGCGAACAGGGTGGTGGTGCTGCCTGGCGGGACCGCGGCGAGCAGAAAGTCCGCCCAAGGGCCGGTCGCGTCGGTCACGTACGCGTCCGAGGGGCTGCCCTGCTCGAAGAGTTCACGTTTGGCGCGAGCCACGCCCGCGACATCGCCCCCGCAACCCTCCACGTGCACCGCAGCGATCTTCGTAACAACCCTGCACGGCGCAGCACGTGTGTATGAGCGGTCGACACGGCTCGCGATCGGTGGGCAGGAGCGATTCCATGCCGTGGGGTCTGAGCCTCGCTTGAATACACCCCTCCTCTCCCGCACCTGACTGTGGGGTGGCAAATGTCTGACAACTCGCGCAACTCCCCCGTGTGGTTCATCCCCATCTCGACGACGAGGTACCGGGCGTCGCGGGGCGCCGCCAGCAGCGTCAGCGGCACGCCGATGTGGTTGTTGAGGTTCCCGCGCGTGCAGTGCACGCGCCCGGGGCCCGCGCCCCCGAGCGCCGCCGTGACCATCCGCGCCGTCGTCGTCTTGCCGCAGCTCCCGGTGATCCCCACGACCGGGCCTCCGAACCGCCCGCGCGCCGCCCGCGCAAGCCCCTGCGCGGACAGGCCCACGACGACACCGACAATCGCACACGTTGTCATCGGCGTGTCATACTCAACGCAACGCACCGTCGAAACCGACGCCCCCGCACAGGTGTACGCGGCTGTCAGCACGTTGCGTCACGGAGCGTCAGCGAGGGTCACAGCACCTGCAGCGCCCCCAGCGTGTCGCGCACCACCACCGCCAGCGCCTCCCTGCCGTCCGCACGCAGCGCGTCCGCCGCCGCCTCCAGCCCCTCCTCGTCGACGATGATGCCGCACGCGCCCTTGGCCACCGCGTCCCCCACGTACTCGTGCCCGTCGAACCGCTCCCCGCGCAGCGCCAGAAACCATTGTCCTTCTTCCAGTGTTCTTGTGTCCGTGCATATCGTGCCCGAAACGTCCTCGGACTCCGGAAACGGCTCGTTCATCGCGCCGCACGCCGCGATGTGCGTGGCCTCGCCGCGCGTGGCGCTCACGAGCTCGCTGAGCGTGAAGGCCGCGCCCAGCTTGGCCAGAGACGACTCCGGCCGCGCGTCCTCTTGTGCGTGACGCACGTGAGCGCGTCGTGGCCTCCGGTGGAAGTGTGGATGCGAAGCATGATTGACGCGTCGTCGCTGTGCGATGGGCGCGCCCAGCGGCGCCCTGCGCGGGGGAACCCTGGCCGCAAGTGTGCAGCAGCCCAGTGCGCGGCGCTCGGCGACGACCCGGGCGCCATGAGCGCTTTCTAGCGGCATCTTATCACTCTCAACGGGTCACGATCCCAATCCGCTTGACAACCCTGCAACACGGCCACGCAGCGCCTTCTAGACAACTGCCATCACACGGGCGTGTGCGCGGCCGCGCTGGCGTGAGAGGTGTCGCAGCTCGCGCGTGCTGACGCGTCGATGTGAGTGCGTCCTGCGACGCCGCGCGTCCACGTCTCCAGCTCCGCCCGGGGGCCTTCCATGAGACACCACGAGGTACGACGGCACTGCGAGGGCGCCGGGCGCGGCCTCCCGGGGTCGCGAACCGCCCGCGGCACCGCACTCGTGCACCCGTCGTGCGGACAACTGCGAGACGGCCCGCTGGCGTGTCTGCGTGCGCTCACGGCGCCATGTCGGGCTCACCGCTCTTTTGATTCAAGCGAACCGAGGCTGTTCGCCCACGTCAGACCCGCGCGAGATGGACTACATAACATCCTCGACATCGGCCCTCTCGGAGCTCGTCGCGGACGGGTACAGTTCTCTCCTGCAGGGCGTCAGCGCAGCAGGGCCTAGACTCTCGTTGCTGGGCAGCTCGCTAGCCGCGCGCATCGGCGTCCTCCTCTGCTTCTTGGGGCTCCATCACATCCTCCTGTCGCGACGCTCGCGAACCGGCGACACTCACGGGCCGGACACCGCCGCGCAGCCCTGCGGGCAGGGGGCGAGCACGGGCTCCAGAGCGCCCGAGAGGAATGCGCCTCTGGCGCGCGACAGCGCTCACCGTGGGCGCCTACCGTCAGGTACTGGATGCAATCCTGCCAAGCGTTGGCCTCCCGCGCGTGTCAACGCTTCACGCCGGGCCCGGCTGCCCGTCGCCACCACCGCGGCTTCACGTCGGCCGCTGCACGGCCGGCCCCACCTGCCGTCACCCGGCCATGCCGCTCCGCAAACGATCCCGCCCCGCGCCCACCACTTCCTCAGCATCCTCCGTCGCGCGCCCGCGGCCCCCGCGGCCCTCCACCGCCCTCCCACCGGCACACAACCCCCTGCTGGACGCACCAGACCCGCTGCGACACTCACGGCGCGGCTGCGCCTCGCCGCCATCGCAGGGGCGTCAACAGAGAGGGAGCTCCGCGCGCGGCCCGCCATTTCCAAGCACTGGACCTTCCAGGAGCTGCAGGCTGCTGTGTCTGCTGGCGCCAACAGCCCGCCAGTGGTCGACCTGGGGGGCGCGCAGATCGACTGCCCCGCCGCCCTCACGATCACGCGGCCCGGCACGACGCTCAGGAACGGCACCGTTCGCCGCCACGTGGCCCGCAGCGACGGCGCTGCAGGCGCGGGCGGCGCCATCGCGGTCCGCGCCGGGGGCTGCAAGCTGATCGACGTAACGGTCATCGCGGACGGCGCGCCTTTCTCCGGCGCGCTCGTCGACGTGCGCAACACCGGGGTCGCGCCGTGCGCGCTCGTGCGGTGCCGGGTGTCTTCGCTGAGCGGCGAGGCTGCGACGACGGGCGTCGCGGTGGCGGCGGAGGGCGCGGGCTGCGTGTACGCGCGCCTGGAGGACTGCGAGGTCGGTCCGGTGCCCGGGAAGGGCGTCGCTGTGTCGGGCCGGTGCGCGCACGTGTCGGTCACGCGCGGGACGGTCGGGCCCACTGGATTCGCCGGGGCGGTGGCGCGGGGGGGTGCCAAGGTAGAACTCGCGCGCGTGCGCGTCAGTGGGTGCCTGCGCGGGTGCGCGGTGCGGGGCGCGGGGAGCCGCATGCGGCTCAGGGAGGTGGTGGTTGCGTCGGCGGTGCTGGACGGGGTCTGTGCGGAGGGCAGGGGCGCGGAGCTGGTGGCGGTGCGAACGCGGGTGGCGGCCAGCGGTGGGGCGGGCGTCCGGGTGGCTGGGGGTGCCGCGGCGGAGCTGCGGCAGTGCAGCGTGCGCGGGAGCGTCGGCTGGGCGCTGCACGCAGCGGGGCGCGGGACCAGGGTGGTCGTGGACGGGGCGGGCGCGAGAGGGCTGCGGGCCGGGAGCGTGATCAGCGACCTGGCGGAGCCGAGCGTCCCGCGCAGGGACACCAAGGCGCCGCCCGGCCCCGACCATGCGTCGTCGCCAGCGTCGAGTCCGGCGCTGTCCGGTGCGACGACGCCGCGCGTGACGCCGGTGTGGACCTCGGCTGCGAGCGAAGCCGATACGCCGCGGACGGAGGCGCCTGCTGGGGACGCGAGGGCGGGCGCGGGGTGTATATTCTGCGGGGACGGCGCGCTGCTGGACTTGGCGCACACGCTGGTGATGTTTGCGCGGCTGGAGCCTGCTGAAGCGCACGGGTCGGGGGCGGCGGTGCTGCGGGAGTGCGTGCTGCAGGGGTCAACGGGGTCTGCGTGGACGGTCGCGAGGTGGGCCGTGGGTGGCCCGCGGGAGGGCGGCGACGAGAAGGCCTTGTGAAGGGATACATATTTCGCGTCGTCGGCCAAGGCTTCAGGCCCCGGAAAGATCATACGACTAGATGGCGAGTTATGTGAGCCCCCACCAGACTGGCAGCGACAGGTTTGGCAGCTGTGACCGCCATGCCTCGCTGATTCGGCAGGTCCAGAAGATGACGCACGGCAGAGCTAGCGAAAGAGCAGTTCCGGTGGCTCCTTGTAGCATGACCTTGTCCGGGATGAGTGTGCGATCACAGCGGAGCGGCGGGCGGAGCAGGGCGCGCCATGCTGCCGCACGCCGCTCTGAAAGACATGTGCGGTCAAGTGCATTAGCGCCGTCGGAGCTTCCCTGCTTGCTGCTACGTTTGGAGGCGAAGTCAGACCGGACTGGCGCGCAGCGGCCCGTGCCCTTCTTAGGGCGTCATCGGGAGCATCGTGGTGGAAATATGCCGGGATTGATATAGGTAGAGGCGGGGGGGTCGTTCATGTTGTTGCCACCTTCGTCGTTTGCCTATCACTCTTGCGAGGGCGCCGAGCTAGCACGCGTGCCGGTACGCGTGCCAGACCGGCGCCTGTCGGTGTACGCCTGGCTGTGCCCAGCGGCCCGCTCCGGGCGCCGCCGCTGTTGGCATGTCGAGGCACGCTCGCTTGCGCACGCGACCGCTGCACTGGCAGGGCCGGGCGCGAGAGTCGTGCTCGACGCAGGCAGGAGAGGGCGGGGGGGAGGGGGTTATGGCGGGGTTGCTACAACTACAACTTGTTCTTAGAAGGGGGTGTGCCAGAGCAAGGGGGTGTATTGCGCATCGATCGAGCCAGACGCGACCGGAGTCTTGCCGTCGATGTGATCGCTTGCGGCGGCCCGCGGGGCTGCTTAGCTCCACGCGGTCGCCCCGTTGCGCGTGGGCCGCTGAGAGCGCAGCGACGGGTTGCACGTGCGCCGCGAGGCCGGCCCCTGTGCCTCGGCGTGGGCGCCGTGGTCGGAGCCCAGTCCGATGCTGGCCGACCGGCTCCTGCGGTGGCCCGGCTGCTGCTGCGAGCCGTCGCTGCTGCCTGGGCAGGACTCGCGGACAAACCCGCCGAGAGCAATCATGCCGCGCTTGGCCGGGTTGGCGAAGACCGCCTTCCGGGACACCGTCTCCGTGGTGCCGCCGGACATGCACATGGTGTGCGCGCTCAGCTTCGACGCCGCGGGCGCGTTGCCGCGCGGGCACCGCAGCGCAAACGGCGCCGGGTTGTGCCGCAGCACCGACGACCGCTCTTCCCGGTGCCCCCGCTCTGCGACGTGCGGGGAAGGGCGAAGCGCTGTGGGGAGCACGCGCCGGCGGGCCGATGTCGCGCGGCAGGGAATTACTCCTTGCGGCGCAGTTGGTGTGGGTTGGTTGCTGGGCCCGGGAACTCACCGGTGAAGCAGTTACGCGTCGGCGCGGGGACCTTGATCTCCTCTTTGTCGTCGTGGACGGGCGCCGTGGCGCGCGGGAGGGCGTTTTCGCCACCGGAGTCTTCGGCGCGGCTCGCTGCTTGGTCGCCCTCCGCATCGCCCAGCACCCGGGAGCGCGGGCGCGTGAGCGCGCGGATGCTGGCGCTCACGAACAGCGACGAGCGTCGCAGGAAGCCCCGGAACGACGGCACCACGCGAGCCTTGTGCAGCTGCTTCAGGGAGAAGCGCTGGTGCTCGGCCGCGGGCTGCCCCTCGCCCTGCCGCCAAAAGCGCTTCGGCATCGTCACGCCGCGCCGAACGTTCGACGGGCCGCCTCTCGACGGCGAGGCGCCCGCGAAGGCCGCTGTCATCGCCGACTCCCCGTCACGGAGCAAGTTCTGCAGAAGCGGGTCGCAGCGGGGCGCAGCCGTTGAGAGGCCGGGATGACGTGAAGCTATGGCCGCGGGGCGCGAGGGCGAAATTCGCCGCGCAGCTTGGCTCAGCTGTAGAACGTAGTCCACTGGGCCGCACGCAGCGCGCAGCTCGCCGCGAGGGGGAGCGTTGCGGCCGTTTCCGGCGAGGTGCCCCTTGGCCCCAAGCAGCCAGGTCGCGTGCACGTTGTGTCGACGTGCACGCCGCGCTGGCGACCGGGCCCGGGCGGGCGGCGCGCGCGGCGCGGCGGGCGCGGTTCATGCTGGAGAGCGACATGCGGCACCAACCGGGCGCGCGGATGCGCCTGCGACGCGGAGAGAGCCGGGCTCCTGCTTGGGGCTTACTCACCGTGGGCTGCGCGCTCGTCGAGGGCGCGCCGTGGAGCACCAGCACCACGGCTGTGCTGCCTGAGTCCACGGCCCCTCCGTCGGTGAACCGGGGCCGCGCCGTGTCCTCGGACGAGAGCCGCTGGGGTGCCACTGCGTGACACACTGTTCCGGGGTCATCGAACCGCGCGGAGGCCCTCGAGACGCGTCCGCCGCGAACACAGCCAAACATCGCCCGTGTCCGTCCCTTCGCGCGCCCGTGTCGTGCGGGCGGGGCCTGCGCCAACTGTGAGCCGGGGGTGGCCGGTGCCGGCCAGCTTCTAGCCTGTAGACCTGTCTCGCACTCGCCGTCTATCTCAGACGTGCCGTTGCGGCTTCGGCGGCTGCATCTTCAACTGGGCGCCACGGCGCGGGCCCCGTGAGGCCGCGGCAGCCCGCGTAGAGGCCCCGGGCGTGCATTCTGTGTTCTATTACTGCCAGTCAACTCGGCTGGCATCCAGCCCACCCTGCAACATGTGCAGGGTGCCGCGTCCCGTGACCGCCCTGCCTGCGTAAACGGTGCATCCACGCGCCCTCCGCGGCGGCCGTAGCGGCGTATATTCGCAGCGCGCGACCGCCACGTGGAGCAGCAGGGCGCACCACGTTTGGCACGCTGCGACGGCGGTGCCCGCGCGACACGGTGCGCGATCGCACACGGACCGCCGCTCGTGCTCGCGCGCGAGGCGTCCGTCCGGTATCGCGCGTGAGGGCTGCGGGGCGGCGGGGGACGTGTGCGGGGTAGTTTCAGCGCCGCGCGGGCGAGCTTTCCGGGCGCTTTCAGGGCGACTCCGGGGACGCGATGTCCCACTCGCGCGCGGTCTAGGCCCGACGCGCGCAGCACGTCCTCTGCCATCACTATGCGGCCGCAGCGGGGAGGGTGCTTGCAGTGTGCAGGGCGGGGCCCGGCAGCGCCGCAGCGAGCGGGGCTGGCGCGGGGCCCCGGGAGGACGGCGAAGTGCCAAAGTGGTCGGGTTGAGCTGTGGAGGGGTCGGCTTGGGGCGCGCCGGGCCGCGTACGCTGCCGCGAGCGACAGTGAAGGGGAGATGAGTGACGAGGAGCGTGTGTCGCGGCAGAGGTCGCTGAAGGAGATCGAGGTGCGTCGCGCTCGCGTGTTGCGGATGACGAGAGCACGGGCGCGTGATGCTGGACGCGGGCGCTGCGTCACGGGGCGGGAAACGCGCGATGGCCGCCATGCGGACGGATAGTGGAGGTTCAGCGCCCGGGTGTGCTGCACGGGGGATGCGCCTGCGCTGCCCGACTGCGAGAACGTTCACGTGACGAGGAGAACTGCGCGGTCTTCGTTGGGGCCGTTGCGCCGCGAGCGCAGAGAGGGCGCGCAGGAGTGCAGTGGGGGCAAAGCACGGTAGTCCTCTGTAGGCCGAGTGCGAACGCGCAATGCGAGACCACCGCTTGTTCGGGGGCAGCATCACCGCCCTCCTCCCCGTCCTGGGATGCCGGGGCCTCAGCGTCCCTCGTCCAGAAGGAGGAGGTGAGCACTCACTGAAGCCGCATTGTGCGTGACCCGCGTTTCTGCGCCGCGCAGGGCATGATTCCGGACCCCAAGTACGACGATATCATCGACGTGACGCCACCGGGAGAGTTGGAGGACGAGGGCAGCTACTGGGACGGGCCCGGCCACGACCCAGTCAACTCCTCCCAGCCGTGGGAGGGCGTCGACATCAGCACGGTGCTCATCGGCGGGCCCCTCCTCGACGACGCGGACCTGCCGACGATCGAAGAGGCCGCCGAGGTCCGCCGCCCCTCCCCGCCGCCACCACACCCGCGCACACTCACCACTCCTCCTCGCCGCTCCAGCGCACGCCGCGCCCAGCGCAGCCACGCTCCGCGCCCGCGCTGCAGAAGGGCGTCGACCCCGACACGTGGGCGTACCTCATGGACGGCGTGCGGTTCGCGACGGACGCGCGGCGGCGGTTCGAGATTGACCGCGCGCAGCAGGCTGCCATGGAGATCCACCACACGCAGATGGAGCGCAGCGTGAACCGGTACCTCACGGCGCTCAAGTTCTCCCAGGTCCTCCAGGACGTGGAGCAGGAGGAGCACCGCGGCGGCACCCCGCACCCCCTGCCCTCCTTCATCCGCGCGCACTTCAAGCTCGAGAAGGAGTTCGACGACTGGAACCAGCGCGTGGCGGAGACGATGCTGGCGGCGGAGTCGGACGTCAAGGCGCAGGAGCAGCGCGACGTGATGGACCAGTTCAACGACGTCTACATGGGCGACAAGGACATGCTGCCCGCGGGGATGATGGGGGAGTCCTGGGCGGCGAGCGTCGAGGCCGGCGCGCGCGACGAGGGGCGCGACGACGAGCAGCTGCTGCTCGGGGACATTCTGCGGCCCGCGGCGGCCGGGGAGGCCGGCCTGGAGGACGGGGAGCTGGCGGACTGGATGGCGCAGGCGGGGGTGAAGGCGGAGGTGGGCGAGGAGGAGGGCGCGGCGGAGGAGGCGGCGCGCGGGGCGGGGCAGGGGTCGGACGCGCTGTCGGACAAGCTGCTGACGGACGTGCTGGAGGAGCTGGACATGGATCTGGCAGAGCTGGGGGACCTGTCGGAGCTCGACGCGTAGCTCGGGCTGCTGTGACGGAGAACGTGGTGCGCGGTGCGGGCGGGCGGCGGCGGGGCGGGGGCGGGGGCGGGGGCGGCGGGCGCGAGGAGTGCCGTCAAGCGGAGAGCTGCAATGCGAGGCTGCGCTGCTCGAATGCGGCTGCGCGGTGCTGTGCGCGTCGGTTGAGGCGGCGCCTCTGAGGGCGTGCGCTGCGTGCGGTTCGACAGCGCGCAGGTATGTCTCGGGAGGTGAATTCCCGCTGCTAGTTTGATGCCACGGTGCTGACACGGCGCGCATCGTGTCATCAAGAGCTACGACAGCTGGCGACCCCGCACCGCCTTCCCCTGTGACTCACACGATAGTCAGCGGCCCACCAGCCCCGCTCTCAGTCCGTCAGCGACAGGTTTGACATCAAGTGCTTCAGCTCCAGCCGGCTGTGCACCCAGGACGAGAACGGCACGCCCGGCGCCTCCCGGAGATACGACGCGAAGGTGATGAGGTAGAAGTACCTCTTCAGGTAGTGCAGCCCGAGCTGCCGCGCGACTGCAAACATGAAAGGGGGCACCCAACCCGTGAGTTCCCTGCAACCATCCACGCAAAGCGCACGCCGTGCATCGCGGCCCCGCAGCCACGCAACAGATCGCAACCTCGGCGCCGCGGACCCACCTGACACGCGCGACGTGTCGTGCGGCGTCTGCGGCGTCGCCTCCCGCTTGCGCTCGCGCCCCTCCTGCACCACGTGCGCGCACTCCGCGATGTCGTGCACGAGGCTCCCGATCCGCGCCGACCGCCGCGCCGCCTCGTCGACCGCGGCCTTGCACTCCGCCCCGCGCGGCAGCACCCGCACCAAACTGCTGATCGCTCGCAGCTCCGGAACCGACCGACCCGAGCCCCCCCCGCTCCCAGACGGCCCGCTCGCCGCCGGACCGTGCCCGGACACCATCGCGGGCGAGGGCGGCGGCGACATCGCCCACGCGCGGTCCGCGGGGGGCTCCTGCCGCACCGAGCTGCGCAGGGTCTCCACGTGCAGCGCCAGCATCGCGGCCACGAACCGCACCGACGAGCCGTCCGCGGTGCGCGAGAGGATGACGTACTTGCGCTCGCGCGGGGCCGCGCCGGGCGGCGGCGCCACGGGCGGGACGGTGATCAGGCGGTGCAGGATGTCAATGTCCGACGCCTGCGGGGTGCGCTCGCGGGAGAGCGGCACGCGCGCGTACGTGAGCGCGTACCCCTCCTCCTGGAGCGACTCCGCCGCGTCGAGCGGCGAGCAGATCCCCGTCGCGAAGCTGCTCACGTTGACCGGCACCCACCGCGGCAGCAGCACTGACGAGCCCTCCTCGAACCGCCGGCTCACGTCGTCCTTCCCGCGCGGCACCGCCGCGATCGCGCCAGCGATCGCCGCCTCCTGGCCCTCGCTGAGGTTGCGCTGCGACGCCGCGCCCGACGGCCCGGAGAGGGTCTCGCCGTCCGTCCCAGGGCTGGCAGGTATCGCACCGGCCTCCGCGGCGGCCTGCGCGGCCGCGTGCGACCCCGTGCGGCGCGTGACGGCGACCTCGTCGTGCACGAGCACGCGGCCGCCGGAGCGCATGCACTCCATCAGCGCGTCGTTCTTCAATTGGTTTTCCAGCTCTTGCAGCTTCCACGCCTGCAGGCCCGCGTGGTGCAGCGACGCGGCCGGCATCGCCATGTCGCGCCGCACGTACGGGAAGCCGTTCATGTGCAGCACGAGCTCCTCGCGCAGGTCGAGCAGCACCACCTCCGCGCCCAGCTTCCCTGCGGGCTGCGGGCCTGCGCCCAGCAGGTCGAGCAGCGCGCGGAGGCCCATGACGGTCGGGCTCGCGACGGCGACGATCGGGAGGCCCGCGAGCTCGATGACGTTCGGCGCGGCGCTGTGCGGCGCCACCGCGGACGGCGTCACGATCGTCGCGGTGGGTTTCACTGGGATGGCGTATTTCTTCAGGATGGTGCGCCGCGTGAGCAGGAGGCCGCGGCGGCGGCGCAGGAGGGCCTCCTCCTCCTTGTGGCTCACGCGCTCGTCGTCCTGCGGGGCGGGGCGGGGCCGGTTGATGTGAGCGGGCGCTGGGCGGGGTTGGATGTGAGGGCAGGGGCGTGGGTGGCGGGGGTGTGTGGTGCCGACCTTGAGGTCTCGCTGGGCTGCCTCGAGCACCTGGAAGACGCTGCCGGACCGGACTTGGCCGTAGCTCGGCACCTCGGGGAGCGCTTTGGCCGGGGCTGTCTCCTCAGACCCCCGGGGCAGCCACGGGAGCTTGCTCTGGCCGGACGACTGCAGCGTCGCCGGGCTCGTCTTGTACGCCTCGAGCTCCAGCGCGGCCGCGGGGTTCTCGCGGATCGACGCCAGCGCCGTGAGGAGGTCGGGGCGCCCCGCGAGCCAATCACCAAACGTGACGCTGCGGTGCACGCCCTGGCCGTGGGCGTGCAGGTACCACGAGAATGCGATGAGCTCCGTGTAGCGCTCGAGGTATTCGATGCCGCGGCGGAACGCGGCGGTCTTCGGGTGCACCTCGGCACGGTTGCGCCACGACCACCCCCAGGTCTTCCGGGGCCGGCGGTACTTCGAAATGGCCAGGCGGAGGTTCAGGCACACCGAGCACGCGTCGATCACTTCGTCCAGCACGCGCTTGATCTCCTGGCCCTCCGGCAGCAGCTTTACCAACCGCCGCACCGCCGCGTACGCCCCCGCGCGCAGCATCTCCTCCTGCGGGTCGTGACGTTCGTGGTCGCCCCCGACGCTGCGAAGCGACCCCTCGTGCATCGACGTGGCCTGCGACACGGGCGCCTCGTCGCCCTGCGGCTTCGTCGGCGCCTCCGCGGCCGCCCCAGGCCCCAGCTGGCTAGGCGGGGGTGTCTGCCGCTTCTTCGCGGCCTGGGGGGGGGACTCCATGCCGGAGTCGCTCTCGTCGCCCTCGCTGCCGAACACGCCGAAGTCGCCGTCGTTCCGCAGCGACGGCCCCGCGTGCACCAGGTGCCGCCCGCGCACCGGCGCCGGTAGCGGCGCGGCGCGCGCCACCCCCCCCGACTCGCTCGCGGCGAGGTTCGCGGCCGCGAGCTGCCGCGTGGCCGTCACGATCATGCTCGTGGACCGTCCGGGCGTCCCTGCCGGCCGTCCTTGCGCACGCGGCGGTCCGTGGTCGCTCTGTCCGGGGTTGAAGGTGTCGCCCCCCTCCTCGTCCGTGTCGCTCTCCGACTCCGACTCGCCCGGCGTGAACGCCAGGCCGCGCTGCAGCCGGTCGATTCGGTGGTGCTTGCACCGCCAGTACGCCGTCTCCATCGCGCGCAGCATCGGCGCCAGCTGCTCGCCCGCGCGCGGCGAGCCCTCCGCGGACGCCGGCAGCCCGAGCGCGGGGCCGAGGTGGGTGAGCGACGGCAGCCGCGCGATCGCGGACAGGCGGCCCGTGCGGGCGAGGTGGATGAGCGTTCCGATGACCATCCCCGTCGTGGTGCGCCCGACTCCCATTTGACACTGGAACACCATCGGACTGTCGAGCGGGGCGTCCTCGACGGCGTTCAGGATGTCCTGGAGGTCGCCCGCGGTCGGGGCGCTGCCGTCGGTGACGGGGATGCGCCGGTACTCCACGGCGTACCGCTGGTCGGCCCACCGGGCCACCTCGCGCGGCGTCTTCACCGCGTCGGGCGTGGCGATGTGCTGCCAGACCTCCTCGATCTGCTGCGTCGGCTCGCCGGCGTCCTTGCCGGCGTCCGCCGCTGCGGCGCCGCCCTGCCCCGCGTCCGCCGGCGGCATCCACTCGTACGCCACGAGGATCTTGCCGCCGTGCGCGGCCGCCTCCTTCAGCACGTCCTCCTTCAAGCGCGCCTCCATGTCCTCGATGCGCCCGCCCGTGATCCCGGAGTATTCCTGGAGGTTCTTGAACGGCCGCTCCTCGTCGCGGAGCACGTACGGGTTGCCTGCGGGCCAATCGACACAAAAACAACACGGCAGGTGTGAAAGGGCGCACGGGCGCGCGAGGGCGCGAGGCAAAGGGGCGCAGCGCACGCAGACAGGCGGCAGGGCGTGGGTCGTCGTTGTCGCACCGTTGATGTACACGACGGGCTCCTCGCGCATGTTGAACCACAGCGTAGGACCCTCGCGCTTGCCCTGCGCGGCGATGAGCGCAAGCACGCGCTCGACGCCGTCGACCGTCGGCAGCGCCGTGCCGAACACCGGGATGCCGACCATGCCGCGGAAGTTCGGCGCGCCGTCCACGACCTTGGGGAGTCCGCGGATTTGTACCCCGGGGAAGTGGTCGTACTTGAGCACCGTGTGCGGGCCCAGCACCGCGCCGGCGCGCTCCGCAAGCATGCCCGCGATGCGCAGGGAGGTGTCGGCGGCGGGCGGGTGTCGGCTGGCGTCGACGAAGTCCCCCGCGCGGTGCATGGCCAGCGCCGCGACGGGGTTGCGCCGCAGCATGCGCTGCAGGATCGACGAGAGCTCCGGCCGCGCGCCCGTCCAGGACTCGAACGACACGACCGGCACGCGCGCGGTGCGCAGCGCGGCGGGCGTCATGTTGAGCGGGCAGAAGTCCCGCGACAGGAGATAGGACGAGAACGTCAGGAGGACGCAGTAGCGCTCGAGGTACTCCTGGCAGACCGAGAGCACCCGCGAGCGCTCGTCCTCGAACTGGAAGGACTTGAGCACGCGCGTGCGGTACCCCGCGATGGCCTCGCGCAGGTTCTGCATGGCGCTGTTGGCGTCGATGACGTCGTCGAGCAGCGCCTTGGAGCCCGCGCCGTTCTGCAGGACGCGCATGAGCGACCGCACCACGGCGTACATGCCCTCCTTGAGCCGCGACTCGTCGTCGATCTTCGTGTTGGCACCCCCCTGGGGGGAGTCCAGCGAGGCCCGCCGCGCCGCGCTGCCCCGCGCGACCGCGTCGATGTCCAGCCACCGCGGCAGCGGCTGCGCCATGAGCTGCTTCTGGTGCAGCAGGACCATCGAGGCGATGATCATCCCCGTCGTCGTGCGCCCGCGCCCCATCTGGCAGTTGAACATGAAGCACGTGGACCGCTCGCGCGCCTCCTCGTCGCTGCGCTGCTCGCGCCGCTGCGCCGCGCCCGCGTCGCGCGCCCCGGGGGACAGCACGTCGTCGTCGCTCTCCCCCGGCGCCCGCAGCCCCTCCGCATAGCTCGTCGTAGCGCCGCGCACGGCCTCCGGCGCCCCCGGCGCGTCGAGGCTCGCGCTCGACACCAGCCGCCGCGCGCCGCCGTCCCGCTGCTCGACCGCGGCCTCCATCGCGAAGTGCCACGCCTCCCGCGCCAGCAGGTCGCAGTCCGTCGCCTTGGGCGCCTTCTCGTCCGTGACGGGCACCCGGCGGTACACCACGCGGTAGCCCTCGCGCACGAGCTCCTCGTACGCCTCGCGCGGCGTCTGCACGTCCACGTCGGACACGGGCTCCCACGTGGACACCACCTGCGAGTCATCGTTCTCGTGCGTGACGATGATCGACCCGCCGTAGCGCCGCGCCTCCGCGAGGATGTCCGCGCGGAGGCGCTGCTCCATGGCCTCGACGCGCATCCAGTCGATCCCCGTGTACTCCACGTTCGAGAAGGGTCGGTCGGCCTCGCGCAGCACGTAGGGCTTGCCGTTGATGTACACCACGGGCTCCTCGCGCATGTTGAACCAGACGACCGTGCGCGCGCCGTCGCCCGCGCCCATGATCTCCAGGACGTTGCGGATGCCCGCGAGCGTCGGGATGGCCACGCCGTACACGGGGAGGCCCGGGACCTGCCGGTAGTTCGGGGCGCCGCTGACGAGCGGGCGCAGGTTCTTGTTCTGGCAGCCGGGGAAGTGGTCCGCCTTCAAGAGGGTGCCCTGCGGGGGCAGGCGGGGCCGAGGGCCGCCGTGGGCGCGCGCGGGAAGCACGGGCGCGGTGGGCGAGGCGCCGAGGTGCCGCGGCGGGGGGGATCAGGGCTGTGCGAGGACGGCCGCTGGGAGGGGCGAGGATGTGCGGGCGTTGAGTGCGCAGAGAGCCCGAGGCGGCGCCGCTGCCCGCTGCGGGCGGGGGGGGCGTGCCTTGGTGAGGACGTTGCCGCGTCGTTTGCGGACGACATCCTCGGGGCGGATGTAGAGGAAGGACGGATGGAATCCGGCTTCGGAGGAGTCCGGGTCCCTCCCGCTCCCCGGCGGGGAGCCCCCCTCGCCCGTCTGGTCCACTGCAACTCCCAGGGCAGCCCGTTGCTTTGCGGGGGGGTGTGTGGGGACAGAGGGCGCCTGCTCCGTCGCCTCGACGCCGGTCATCCCCGCGATGGACTCGTCGGCGTCGGCGACGGGTTTCCTGCCACGCGGGCGCCCGGGCGTGGCTCACGACCGCCTCGGGTGCGCTGGAGAAGGCGACGTCTGGGCTGCACAGAAGCTCAATGCGGGGTCGCTGTGTGGTGGGCTTCGAACGATCGGCATCGTGCACGCAGGGCGCGGTCGCTTCGCGCGCTCTGGCGCGCCGAGAGCGAGAAAGCAAGGGTGCAAGTGGACTGAAGACGAAGTAGCTGCTTCTTCTTCGCGGGAATCAATTGTGGGCCCAACAGCGATCCGAGCCTACTCATACCATCGTGCTGTGGCCACGGGTCGGCGTAAATCCATTGAGATCCTCGAACGGGAACGGTACAGCGGCCCAAGCGTCATGATAGAGGGATGATGACGCTTCGAGTGCGTTCCTAGCGCGCACACCGCACTCACTGCCGTGATCTGGACAACCGGCAAGAAGACAGCGATGAAACCCGTCCGTACGCAGCCACACGGCACCTGGCGCCGCGTACACGCGCTTCGTGTCGCGCACAACCTCGCGTCGCAGCGCTCTTGCGGCTCCACCTAGCTGCACGACGTTGTGCCGGCTACACGCAACGAAGCATCGATCGCACCTGGCTCGACTTGCGCGTGGGCCGCCTTCGCCGTCCTGCGACGATCCCGAGCGCCCACGGCCGCGCGCACGACAGGTCTCTGCCAACCGCCTGAGCTTTGCGACCCTCGGGCGACTGTGTGCTTCCACAAACACCGCGAAACGTCGCCTTCCGAGCACGACTAATTCCAGTTCTGTGCAGGGCGCGCGCGACGGGCGCATATCTCGCCCTCCGACAGCCGCTTGAGGTGCGGGGAAGTCTCCCACCCAACACACGTCAGCGCAGGGCACGCGGGCCCGGACCAGGCGTCAAGGGGCTCTCGCGTGGCCGCGCGCGATGACAGCGTCGCATTCGGGCTCCACGCGGCCATAGACCACGACGCGAACGGCGCTGCGTTCGCGCGCTGGAGGTTGCACGCCGCGGTGGTCGTGTGTAGAAATCAAGGGAGTGTTTCGCCGCCATAGAACCACTGATCGCGGCCAGCAGCCCTCGCCCATGTTGGGTGCTGCCCGGCCGAGCCCGAGCGCGCGCCACTGCTCCTCCGCTGGGAGCGCAGTGCGACCCAGCAGCGCGTTCCCTGCTAGACGCCCCACCGCGGCGTCTTCGGTCCTCGCCCGGCCCCGTCGCGCCATGAGCGGGGACCTCGAGGCTCTGCTGTCGCCGCGGCGCACATCCGGATGCTCTCGCGGCGCGTCCGTCTCCCCGCGCGCGGGTGCCAGCAGCCCAGGAGGCAGCCCCAGCAGCTCGGACGCACCGATCGACCTCCTCGCGACGACGCTGCTCTTCCTGTTCCCCGCGCTCGGAGGCGCACTCTTCGGCTATGATATCGGGTCGTCGTCCGGCGCTCTCGTGTCCCTCACCAGCGCGCAGACCGCAGGCAAGGCTACCCTCCGCACCCGCCCCCCGGCACACACGCCCGCACGCCTCCAGTCAACACCCCGCCGTCGTGACGCTGGTCTCCGCCGCGCTCACTCCGCGGCACGCGCGCGTGCGCCAGCCCATAGGGCCGCGCGGCACCTGTGCCGGAGTAGTTCGACAACACTTATGGATATCACACCTCTGTGACAGTGACAACGGGCCTGAGCAGCCTGGGACCAGGATTCTCCTGGCCCACTCGGTCCGCTGGCCCCCTCGGCTCCAGGAGAAGCCTGGTCCCAGGCTGCTCAGGCCCGTTGTTACTGTCGCAGAGGTGTGATATTCATATGTGTTGTCGAACTACTCCGGCACGGGTGCCGCACGGCCCTATGGGCTGGCGCGGCTGGAGCCTCTCAGTTGGGATACTTTCCCTGACGTGGAAATCTCCTGACACAAACTCCCCCCCCGCAGGGACAGACTGGTACGCGCTGAGCAGTGTGCAGTCCGGCCTGGTGGTCTCCAGCAGCCTGTTCGGCGCCCTCGGCGGGTCCGTGCTCGCGCTGGTCTTCGGCGACCGCCTCGGCCGCAAGACGGAGCTTCTGTCGGCGGGCGCCCTCTACGGCACCGCCGCCGTGGTGTGTGCCTCCGCGGCCTCCTACCCGCAGCTGATCGTCGGGCGCGTGCTCTACGGCGTCGGCATCGGCTTCGCGATGCACGCCGCGCCGGCCTACATCAGCGAGACGGCGCCCTCGCGGGTCCGCGGGCTCCTGATCTCGCTGAAGGAGTGCGCCATTGTCCTGGGTATCTTGCTGGGGTATTTCGCGGGATATTCGTTCGTGGGAGACGTGGGCGGCTGGCGCATGATTTACGGCGCGAGCGGCGCGGGCGCGGCGCTGCTCGTGCTGGGCATGTCGCTCATTCCTGAGTCAGCGCGCTGGATGCTGTTTGCCGGGCGGCCGCGCGAGGAGGCGCGGGCGGCGCTCGCGCGGTCGCGCGGGGCGTCGGCGCGCGCGGAGGACGTCGAGCGCGAGGTGGAGGAGATGGCGGCGCTCGCCGGCGCGGGGCGGCAGGGCGCGGGCGTGGACTTTGGGCCGCTGTTTGAGCCGCGATACCGCGCGGCGCTGTGGGCGGGGATGAGCCTGATGCTCTTCCAGCAGATCACGGGGCAGCCGAGCGTGCTGTACTACGCCGCGCAGATCCTGCAGGCCGTCGGGTTCGGCACGGCGGAGGAGTCGACCGGTGAGCTCCCCCGCGTGCATGCGGTGTTGGTGTTGTGGGCGACCTGCGGCCAAGCCGGGGGGAACCGGATCATGTCTTGGTGCACGACCTCTGTCGGGGTGGTTCCGAAGGGTCGCAGCTGTCTCCGTGGCGTGCAGGGCTGTCGGTGGTGCTGGGGCTGTTCAAGCTCATCATGACGGCCGTCGCGGTGCTGTACGTGGACAAGGCCGGGCGGCGGCCGCTGCTGCTGGGAGGGGTGGCGGCGCTGTGCGCGAGCTTGTTCGCCCTCGCGGCGGCGCAGGGCGGCCTGCTCGGTGCGTCGGGGCCGGTGGTGGCGCTGGTCGCGTTCCTGCTGTACGTCGGGGCGTATCAGATATCCTTCGGCCCGATCTCGTGGCTGATCGTGGGCGAGGTGTTCCCTCTCGCGGTGCGCGGGCAGGCCATCGCGCTGGCGACGCTGATCAACTTCGGCAGCAACTTCCTGGTGTCGCTGGTGCTGCCCAGCATGCAGGAGGTGCTCGGGCAGTCGCTGACGTACGCGGCGTTCGGCTCGGTCGCGGTGCTCGCGGTGGCCTCGATCTACCTGTCGGTGCCCGAGACCAAGGGCAAGTCGCTCGAAGAGATCGAGGAAATGATGATCGGCGACAAAAGCAGCTGATAGGATGTTACGTCGCCAGGATGTAACGTAGCGCGCTGCGCGTGCGTCCCTGCCAGCCACGTGACGTCATGAGAGCACGTGATGGCTGCAGTCACTGACAACGGCGACACGCGTTCGCAAGGGACCACGAGGACCAGGACGGGGGTCGCCGAAGCAGCAACGCGAAGATCCCAATGACAGCTGACTCCTCGTGGCCGTCCCGAGCGCGCCGCATTGACACAACGTCACAACACCGCTGGAGCCGGCAACAGGCTGGCAAGAGGGGGGGGACTCCAAGGTCTCGCCCCGCGCCCAGCGCTCCCTGGCCCGCCTGCTGCGACAGGATTACTATATTCTAAGTCAGCAGGCGCGGGGGCGGGTGACGTCCCCAAGCCCGGACACAAGCGCCCTCGCTGTCGTCGAGGGCCGAGTCGCCGGCGAGCAACAGCGGCAGGGTGACGCAGCCAGGTGGAAGCTGCTCGCTCCCGGTTCTTGAGAGTCCCGTTCGCTTCGTCGAGGAAGACGCTGCCGGCAGCGTGCCTCGCGCGCTCAGGCGGCGGAGGGGAGAGGTCTCTGCCTTGCAAGCCCAGCCGGAGCACGGGCGGCACGTGCGCGAGCTGCGTCGCCCACAACTCATGGGAAGACAATGCAGGGGGGCGTAGGTGGGTCCCGGGGGGTGCTACGTCGGGGGAGAGGGTGTAGGGGGAGGCTGCGCGACGGGTGCGCAGCGAGTCGGCAACCGCGGTCGCGCGAGACGGCATGGGTCGCCAGGCTGCGACGCGGGCCGGGCGCGGAGGCCGCACATACTCCCAGCGTTCTCGGGAGGCCGTGGGTGTGCGGGCGCGTCGTTGCATGGCGGGGGGGGTGTGATGTCTGGGGTAGTGGTGGTCGGGGTGGGGGGGGGGTTATGGCACCGGCGGACGGCAGATCTGATTCAGCCGCCGCGCGACGCCAGTGCCAGCCGCGCCCCCGGTCGGTCCCCGTGCGCCCGGGGCGCGTGGGTGCCGCGGGGGGGGCGGCCAGCGGTCCGGTCGAGGCAGGGGTCACCCGCGTGCGGGGGAGGCGCGCGCCCGCAGCGCAGGCGCTTAGCCGAGCGACGGGAACGCGTCGCTGGAGAGGTCGATCGCGCGCCCGCCGGGGCCGCCGCGCCCCCGGCCACCGCCGCGCCCGCCACGGCCGCCTCGAGCGCCGGCCGCCCGCCCGCCCGCCCGCCGCGCCCGCGCCCGCGGCCGCCCTCGCCGCGCGGCCCGCCCGCGGGCCCCCCGTCGGAGAACTTGATGTCCACGTTGACCACGTTCTTGCCCTTGAGCTCCTTGACGCGGTGCTGCTTGGTCTTGTCCTTGCTCGAGAACCCGTCCAGGAGGTCCTCCGCCAGCTTCTCGGCCTTCTGGACCTTCTGCATGCCCGAGAACTGGCTCTTGTCCACCGTGCGCTGCTCGGTCTTCATCTGGCTCTGCAGCGCGGCCCGCTTCTCAGCGTACTCCGCCGCCAGGTAGTCGTCCAGCGTCACCTGCTTCGGCTCGTCCTCGACGGGCTCCGCGGGCTGCTCGGCCGCCTCGCGCTCGACCTCGGCCTCGGGCTCCAGCTTGTCGGCGGGCTGCGGGGGCGGCCGGGCGGAGGGGGGTCGGCGGTGGGCTGCCGTGCTTGGGCGCGCGTGGGGGCGCGCGGGGCGCGGGACGCGATGTGTCGCGCGGGCGTGCGGGCGGCGGGATCTGGACGGAGGCCGGGCGCCGCGGGCGCAGCGCGGCCGGGGGCGGCGGGAGCGCGCAGGCAGTTGAGCCCATGTGCGGGCCGGGCGAGATCCGCGGGCGTCGGCGCGCTCGGGCGCGGATCGCGCGCGCCGTGGATGGGAGAAAGTCGGAGGTTCGTGGAAAGGTGGGCGGGCGCGCGGGCGGGGCCTCACCGTGGCGGCGTCCTGCGCCTCCTCGCCCTCGACCCCCCAGTTGCCCTTGCCGGCTCCGCCCTTCTTGTTCTCGTGGGCGCGCCCGGTGCCGTCGCGGCGATCGTACTCACGACCGCGGTGCGGGTGGTCGCCACGGCCGCGGCCGCGCCCGCGGCCACCCCTGCACTCCCATCGATGATGGCGGGCGGGGTGGGCTCTAGCGCGTCGCGCGAGCCCCGCACAGGGCCCGTTACGCACCGCGGGGGGCGAGCGTGGATCACTCACGCGGCACGCGGTGGCTGCGCGGCGCCACGCGGGCCGGGCGGCGCTGCTGACAGGAAACTGCCGTCGAGCGGCTCGGGCCGACAGCCCTGGGCGCGCCGGGGCTTCCGCTCCGGGGGGGGGCGCCCCAACGCAATGCGCGCCGTGTATGTTCGTATCTGGGAGGCTGAGTTCGGGCGCGTTGGAGCCCCTGAGTGGGTGCGTGGGATCAGTGACGGGGTTTCGGGTGGATCACCTGCCACCGGCGCGACCGGCGGGCGCGGGGGCGTCGTCGCGGGTCTCCGCAGGCCCGTTCCTGGGGCCCCGGCCGCCGCGACCCCCCCGGGCCGGGCGGGCGGCGCTCGCGGAGGGAGCGGGCGCGCTCTCGGCCTGAGCCTTGGCCTTGGCCGCCTCCCGGGCAGCCTTCGCGGCCATCGCGCTGATGTCCTCCGTGTCATCGCCCAGAAGGGCGAAATTGTTCGCGAACATTGTTTCCTGCTGCCCTGTAGCACTGGACGATCCGGCGGGCCTGCTGGTGAAAGGATGCGCCCAGGTCCCGTCCTGGCGGACTCAGCACAGCGTGGTCTGGTGACGACTGGGGGAAGAAGTGATCCGACCGCGAGACGTCACTCTGCGCCGGCGCCGCGGCGCGGACGGGCCAATCTAGGCCTGCCGAGCGGCGGCAGCAACAGCCCGACTGGGGAAAAGACTCCCGGGGAGTCCCTGCGCACTCCAACTGCCGCGCATTGCCGCGCCACCGGCGAGCCAGAACGCACGCCCTACGCGTCGCGCGCGGAAACCGGCAAATCATGCCCCCGATGCAGCACGGCGAAGGATCTCTGCTGCCCACCTCTGCCCGCCCCGGGTCGCCTGGTCGAGCGGCGACGGCCTGCGCGCGAGGTCGGCACCGGACGTGGTCTGTGTCGCCCGCCAGTAGCGGATCGCCCGACCACGCGCGAGCCCGCCACGCACGCACAGCGCGCTCCACACACTATTTCACTCCCGCGAGCATGCGCGGCGCACCCCCGCGGAATTCCCGACGTTCCGCCACCATTCGACCCGCCAGCACGACGGTGACCGCTGATGCGCCTGGCAGCGAGGGAGCAGGTACCTTGGCGCAGGAATCGCCCCATGCAAAGCGCTCTGGTGGTTGGCCGCGCGCGTCGCACCCACCGGTTTCTAGGAGAATCACGGGCCGCGAACGTGGTGAGAAGGCGCGCCAGCGGCGCGCAGTGTGTTGACTGGCTGTCGCAACAGCGGCGCGCGTCGAGCCTCGCGAGACCTCCCGCGTCAGCTGGACGGGCCCGTCCTGTTCGGGGGCGCGCACGGGGACGATGGGCGGGGGCGCGTGTGACATAGTGCCGCTTCCGATACCTCCGTCGCGCACAGAAGCAACGTCGCCTCAATCACGCAGGGCCGCAGATGCACCCAGCGCCACCCCTCACAGCAGTGCCGCGTCCTCCACACCCATCTCTCGCGCGCTCCGAGCACGCGCGGAGCTAGATTCAACCGGCCATCGTCAAACAAGCCGCTAGCGACGCGAGAGCCCAAGCCGGGCGCTGCCTGTCGCGGGCGAGCCGGAAACCTGGCGAGCGTGTGGCGGAGACCGTGCACGCTGCAGTGCGCGCACGCGCGGTTTGCACCTATGCGACGACATCCAGTATACACCCTATGCGACACACAGGCCTTGAGGTCCCCACCTCACAGGCCCAGGGGGGGGGTCTTGCGGTCGTCCCAAGGACCACCAGTGCGCTGCAGAGCGCGGCCGCCCGCACAGGAGCAGTCAGACGCGTCCTCGCCTGACGCAGACACGCGATGGTTCGGGCCGCTCGACGCCCGTATCCTGTCGCTGGCGGCCCCCGCCCTGGGCACGCTGGCCATCGACCCCCTGCTCGGCGTGGTGGACACCGCCTTCGTCGGGTACGGTCGCGCCCGCACATCGGACACCCTGTGGCCCTGCCCACCCTGGAATGCCAGCGGGAGTGCCCGGGGGGCCACCGGCGCAGAGGCCACAATGTGTGTCGCGGGCGAAGAACCGATGAAAAGAAAAGAAAAGAAAAGAAAAGAAAAGAAAAGAAAAGAAAAGAAAAGAAAAGAAAAGAAAAGAAAAGAAAAGAAAAGAAAAGAAAAGAAAAGAAAAGAAAAGAAAAGCAGCTCCGCGTGGCTTGCCGGTGCTCGCAGGCGTCTCGGGGCGGAGGAGCTGGCGGGCCTCGCTCCGGCGAACAGCGTGTTCACGTTCGCCTTCCTGTGCTTCAACTTCCTCTCACAGGTGCGCTCCCTCGCGCGACCCACTACTCACACCCGAACCATCTAGCGCGCGGCCCGAGACGCTCGCGCTCGGCCGCCGCCTGCAGCCGCCCACTGCGCCGGGTGCGGTTCGGGCTCCGTGTCGTGCAGGCCACCGCACCGCTTGTAGGGCAGGCGCTGGCGGCCGAGGACGACGCGCGTGCGCGCAAGACCGCGGGACAGGCGATCACGCTCGCGGTCGTCCTCGGCAGCGCCTGCTGCGTGCTCCTGGAGACCTTCGGGGAACCTGCGCTCGCCGCCGTCGCCGGCGGGGCCGCGGGCGACGGTGGCGTCCTCGAACAGTCCCTCGGGTACCTCCAAGTGCGCGCCCTCGGCCTCCCAGCGGTGCTCGTCAGCAACGCCTGCGGGGGCGTCTTCCGCGGGCTGCTCGACACGCGCACGCCGCTCAAGATCGCACTCGGGGCCAACCTGGTCAACTTCGTGCTGGATCCGATCCTGATCTTCGGTCTCCCGGGTGCGGAGGGCGCGCTCGGGGCCGGCCTCGGCGTCCGCGGCGCCGCTGCGGCCACCGCTGTCTCGGAGTGGGCCGGCGCTGCGTGGTACCTCACGGAGCTTCGAAGGACGCAGATCGGGGGCCCTGCGAGGCTGCTCGAGGAGTCCGGCGCGCGGTTGCCGTCGTGGGACGACGTGGCCCCGCTCGTGCGGGCGGGCGGGGCGCTGATTCTGCGCACCTCGGTGCTGCAAGCGATGCTGCTGTTGGCTACTGCGGAGGTGGCGCACGGGCCGGACGGCGCGATCGGGGTCGCCGCGCACCAGGTGTCGATCCAGGGGTGGATGCTGCTGTCGTTCACGATGGACTCGATCGCGGTCGCGGCGCAGGGCCTCGTGGCAGAGGCGTCGGGGGGGCGCGACATTGCAATGGCGCGCACGATCGCCGGCCGGGCGCTCGCGTACGGCCTCGCGCTCGGCGTCGTCGCTGGCGGCGGGCTGTGGTGCGCGCGCGGCGCCCTGATCGGCGGGTTCACGACCGATCAGGACGTGGGGCGGTTAGCGGAGTCGTCGCTGGGATGGGTTGCGGGCATGCAGCCGCTCAACTCCGTGGCGTTCGTCGGCGACGGCATCCTGTCGGGGGCGGGGGACTTCGGCTTCATGGCGGCAGCGATGTGCTGCGCTGCGGGCGGAGCCGGCACGGCGATGCTGGGGGGCGTGGGGTCCCTGACAGCGGTGTGGCAGTCCCTGACGGTGTTACAAGCGGGCCGCTGCGCAGGCATACTCGCGCGGCTGCTCGGGGCCGGGGGCGGGCCGCTGGCCCCGGTCGCCCAATCGGGCAAGACAGAGGGCCGGGGTTGAGCACACACACACAGCATTGCATCTCACGTGGGGAGCACGCAGGCGGGGGGGAGTCTAGTGCATGGAGTCGTCCGAGGTCAGGAACATCGGGTTGGTCGCGCTGGGCTTGGCCCACTTGTGATGCGTCTCGATCCACCGCACGGTCCCGGACTCCCCCCGCATGACCACGCTGCTCGTGGCGCCGCCGCCCGAGTGGTACCGCACGCCGCGGAGGAGGTCGCCGTCCGTGATGCCGGTCGCCGCGAAGAACACCTTCTCGCCGCTGCACAGGTCCTCCGTGCGCATCATCTTGTTGAGGTCGTACCCCGCGGCAATGGTGCGCTCGCGCTCGGCGTCGTCGCGCGGCCACAGCCGGCCGTAGATCGTCCCGCCCATGCACTTCAGCGCGCACGCCGCGATCACGCCTGCACAGCGAAGCGAAGCAGCGGGGCACGGCGCAGTCACGACCACCGGAAATCAACTCCCAAAAAGTTTCATCATCCAGACAGGTCGGATTGATTGATGGCATCGAGAGACACAACCACTCGCAGACCGGGACACCGCCGCTGCGGTCAGAGCGGCCTCGGGCGGCGTCGCGACTCACCCTCCGGCGTGCCCCCGATGCCCATGAGCATGTCCGCAGGCGACGCGTCCTTGGCCACCTCGATCGCCCCGCCCACGTCGCCGTCCGAGATCAGCCGGATGCGCGCACCCGCGGCGCGGATCTCGTCGATCAGCGGCTTGTGCCGCGGGCGGTCGAGCAGCACCACGGTGACCTCGTCGACGGCCTTGTTCTTGGCCCGTGCCACAGCGCGGATGTTGTGCGCCACGGACTCGTCGAGCGACACCGTGTCCGCGGGCACGTCCGGCCCGACGGCGAGCTTCTCCATGTACATGCACGGGCCCGGGTTGAACATCGAGCCGGCCTCGGCCATCGCGATCACCGCGATGGCGCCGCTGCGGCCGTTCGCGACGCACGTGGTGCCGTCTGCGGGGGGCGGGGCGCGGGAGCGCGTGTGAGCGTGCGCGATGTGCGTGGCCAGCTGTGCGACGCGCCCGGCGGCCAGCGCGCTGCGCGCGTCGTCGCGGCGGTCGGTTGCGTGTCGCGGGTGGCGCGCGGCGATTGCGTACCGATCGGGTCGACGGCGATGTCCATCAGGGGCCCGCTTGCGTCCCCGACGTGCTCGCCGTTGTACAGCATCGGCGCCTCGTCCTTCTCGCCCTCCCCGATCACCACCACGCCGTGCACCCCCACACACGCCTCAAACACCCTCCGCATCATGTCCACCGCCGCCTGCACGCGCAAACACCAACGCCGCCGCCCCTGAGCCCCTGGAAACGCCTCGCCCGGCCGCCTCCGTGCCCGCGGGCCCCCAGCCGGGCGTCGCGAGTCGCAGCACAAGGACGTACCTGGTCAGCGGCGTTCTTGTCGCCCTTGCCCATCCACTTGCCGCCGCCGAGCGCCGCGGCCTCGGTGACGCGCACGAGCTCGAGCGCGAGGTTCTGGTTCGCGCGCGAGTAGTCCGGCCCGGTCCCGCCCTGCGCCATCCGATCCATGAGGGCGCGCTGCGGGGCCGGCCCGCGCACCGCCGCGTGCTTCCGGGGTTCTGCGCGGACGGGACGCGGCGCGGCCGGCTGAGGACGTGCGAGGCCGCAGCGCTGCCGCCGCGGGGCTGCGCGACCGCCTGGAGCGCGCACACGGCGAGGAGGGCACTTGCGTGCGCCTAGTGCAGGGCAGGGGCCCGAGGGGGGGGAGAGGGGTCTGGGAGGTGGTGCAGGCCAGAATCTTGGATGTGGAGTGCGGGTGGTTGTGAGAGCTGGCGGGGTGCGGCTTGTATGCGGCGTGGCTCGCGGCCGCGGCGCGTGGCGGTTGGGACCGCTGCTGGCGCTGAATGGAACAGGGGCGTGGCGCCGCGTGGGGGCCGCGCACGGCGTGTACGGGCCGCCTAGCGCGCTGGTGGGCGCGGTGCGGCGCGACGAGGGGAGCGGGGGCCAGGTGTCACGCGCGTACGCGAGGCGCAGCGGGGAGGTTGCTGGACAGGGACAGGTCGGTCCTGGCAGCGGTGTACAGGCTGCGTGGGACCGCGTGGAGCGGTGCTGGCAGCGCGTGTCATAGCGGTAGAGTTTCGTTTCTCGCACTGGACGTGCAAGTCCGCGGCGCACCATGGCAAGGGACGCGCCCCGCGCACTGTTGAGTTGGGGCCGAGCGCAGCATCGCGGGTGACGTGCAGTGAAGAGCTTGGCGCTTGAACCGCTCGAGAGGTCAAGGAATCCAAGTTCTGACGCGCAGGCCCGCGCTCGCCCAGCAACGAGGCCGGATTCCGGGCCTCGACTGCTGACGCGACTGACTGGGTAACTACCTCGGCTTCCGGCATGAAGACGGCGCACTGGCCTGCGGACGGACGCCGCAACGGCACTCCGCAGTCCGGTCCGGCCACGCGGCAATGTTTGAGCGCTGACTGCGCTGCGTGGAGCGCAAGGCGACCTGCCTGGAGAGCAACACACAGAGTGCATGTCTCGCATGGTTGCCATGCACGACTGCACGGACCGGCCCGCGTAGGTGTCGCCGAGCGACGCTGTAGCAGCGTCATGTCGCAGCCGTGGAAGGCGGCGCTGCCCACGGCGGTGTCGCCCGCCATGGATGTCGACGTCGAGGTCCTGCGCCCGCTGGTGGCGGTGATTGGCGGCGAACAGCACCACAGCGCCCTCAAGACGATCATTGAGAGCCCGGGGCAGTACCGCTGCAAGTGTCTCTCTGTCCCCGAGGCAGGCAAGCAGCACCTGAGCCCGCGCAGAGGGTCGCCCGCCGCGTGATATTCGGGGGACGTGCAGTGAATCTCGATGCCCCATGCACGCGTCGTCGAGTGGAGCGCCGACCGGAAGGCTGCGATGCGACGAAGATGCTCGGTGCGCCGGTGAACGCGGCGACAACCGGCGTAGTGCTCACAGCCTTCCGCCCTCTTCCTACGCCGGCGCAGGGCTCTCCGCGGAGACCCTGGGGTCGAACACGGTCGAGAAGCCTCCGATGCGCACGGTGAACGGCCTCATGAAGGCCGCGTGGCTCCAGAAGTTCCAGCGGCTTCGCCCCGGTGTCGCCGTGGTCGTCCTTTCGCTGCAGGGCGTGCTCGGCGACGAAGCCACGTCCATGACGGAGATGTCGATCCTCGAGGAAGTCAGCACCGCCGCCAGGCACCGAAGGTCCGCACACAGAGACCGCCGCCCCCCTCCCACCTCCCTCCCCTCCTGCCCCATCCCAGCTCGAACACCGCACCTGACCCGCCCCGCTCCCCCTGCAGAGTCCGCATCGCCGTCGCCCTGGTCGACGACGACTGCGACGAAGAGGCCCAGGCGCCCCCGGACGACGCCGTGTATGCCATTCAGCGACACAGCGCGGTGGAAGAACGCTGCGTGTGCGTGGTGCCCGCCAACTGGGACCCCGACCACGCGGCCGTCGCGCACCTCGCCTCGATCATCTGGGACCAGGTCCGTCTCGGCGCCGCCCCCGCGTGCCCGTGCGCCTCGCACCACCGTGTCATGCTCTGGCACCACCATGGCTCGATAGCACGCTAGCCCGTCGCGCTGGCCCCGCAGGCGCTCGCGTTCTACGGCGCGGAGGCGCGGCACAAGCACGGCAAGATCACGTCCTCGACGCTGGCGCCCCGCGCCGTGCAGCCACTGATCAAAGCGGCTGCGTGCGCCGAGGCGTGCCGGGACTGGGCGGCCGCGGCGCGCGGGTACTCGGGCGTGTACGACTCGCTCGAGTCGCTCCACTCGCCGATGCTCGGCCCGCAGCACCGGTTCGAGCTCCTCGAGGTGCTGTCGATGGTGTTTGCGCGGCTCCTGGGGTGTCTTTTAGCACACTCCCCCCCTGACACACGTGCAGCGGTCCACGTGATCCGGCGGCACCTGGCCCTGCGCGAGGGCGCCGCGTCCTGCGTCGACGACACGCTCCCGGCGCTCCTGGCGTCCTGGACGTCGCGCCAACTGCAGATCGCCGCGCATGTCCTCACGCGGTGGGAGAACGGCCTCGGTCGCGACCTGCGGGACCCGCTGCTGTCGACGGGCCAGCTCCTGTCGCTCGCACTCGAGGAGGCCCGCATCGCGAAGCAGTTTCTGGGCGCGGCGCGGCCGTCCGATGCCGCGGACGACGCTGGCGACGCTGACGGCGACGTGGCCGCGCGCAGCGGGCTGTACGTCGGGACGATCGTGCGCGCGGACACGGGAGAGCGGCTCAAGGACGCGCACTTCCTGCGCGTCGTGCGGGCGCAGCTGGAGCACGACCTGTGCGCCGACGGCGCGCTCACGGAGCTGTGCGCCGCCGCCGTGCGCGAACTGCGCGCCTCGGGCTGCCCGCGGTCGTCGCGCGCGCTGCAGTCCGGGCTCAGGGCGCCGGACAGCGGGCCCCCGACGGCGGCGATCGAGTCCATGGCCGCGGGCCTGCGGCGCGAGGGCTGGCACTGCCTGCTGGCACCCGCGCTAGGGGAGCTGAGTCAAGCCTCGGGGGTGTCGGGCGACGACGGCCTGCGCGCGAGGGCGGAGCTGGAGCGCGCGAGCCTGGGGCCTGACGACGAGGCCGGCGCCCGCGCCGTGCGGGACGCGCTCGGGCTCCTGGCCGCGGAGGGCGCCGCGGCGGACGTGCTTCCCGGGTCGATGCTGGCGGGGTGTTTTGACGTCAGGGCCGGGTTCTGCCGGGCCGTGGCGGGGCGTCCGGCGGCGGAGTTCGGCGTCATCGTGACCAGCCGGCTCCCCGGGACCATCTCCGTCGCGGGCTGCGAGGTCGAGGTGCGCGTGGGGAGCAAGCCCGCGAGCGCAGCAGCGCTGCAGGGGGTCGCGGGTGACGGAGCGACGGCGGAGGGCACGGGCGCGCTGTCGCTCGCCCGCGGAGTGCCCCTGGTGCTGCACGCGTACATTCCCGTCACGGGGATGCGGCGTGTGGAGGCCTCGTTCTTGAGGGTGGTCTGCGAGGGGGGAGTGACGTTTCAGTGGTGTCTGCCGGCGTGGTCCGACGCGATGCGGCGCGCGGCGTCGGCGTCCGCGATCGTGCCGCCGCTGGACGGCGAGGCTGCGGAGGCGGGTGGGACGTGGGCGGCGCGGGCGGCCATCGAGCGGTCGCTCCAGGCGCTGGCGCGCGCAACGCAGGGCGCGCTGCTTCCGGGGGTCATGGAGGGGGGCGCGCCCGCCGCGGCTCTGGCCGAGCTGCGGCTGCAAGAGCCCGAGCTCGGCGAGGCCCTGTCCGGCTCGCACGTCGAGGTGCGCGGGGCCATCGAGGCCGCTGCGTCTGTCTGGGTGGGGGGGGTGTTTCTGGCGGTCAGCGCGCAGCACGAGGGGTACTCGCCGCCGGATGTGGAGCCCTTCGTGCGCTGGGACGGTGTTGCGGACGCCCAGTTCGCGCCGTGGCCGGCGGCGGGCGCGGCGGTACCGGAGGCTGCTGAGCCGTCTGGCATCCAGGAGGCAGGCGCCCCCACAGATCTCGAGGGGAGCAGCATGGGCGCACCGAAGCGGCTGAGTGCGTCGTTCACGGTCCGGCTGGCCTGCCCCGCGCCGGGGCCGCTGCAGGTGACCTGCAGTCTGCTTCCGGCTCCGGAGGAGGGCGAAGGTGCCGCGCGGACGCCACCCCGGTCGACGAGTGCGCTGGGATCCGTTGGGAGTGGGAGCGAGGTCGTCGGCAGGGGGCGCGACACGCTGGCGGAGGCGTCGGCCATCGTGCACATTTCGCCGCCGGTTGCCGTCACGTGGAGCGCCATGCTGCCCGCGGGGTCGCACATGCTGATGCCGTCGCAGCTGGCTCCACCGGAGCCCACGGACGCGCTGAGCGTCCCGGCGGGGCGGCCGTTCTCGCTCGTTGCAGCACTCACCGCCCACGACGCCGACATCCTCCTGGAACGCGTCTCCATCCAGGTGCGCCCGCACAGCCCCGGTCGCTCGCACTGCACGCGGCTAGAGCGAGACAGAGAGCGCGCATGTTGCGTCGGTCGAGACTTGCCGTTTGCCTTCCAGCGATCTCGAAACACCGTTCAAGTGGCTCTGCCAAGAGCCATTTTGAGCCACTTATGAGCTGCGCTTGGGTGCAGCCGCAGCAGCGTCTCGACTCGCTCGAAGGCCCCCCTGCGAACGCCGCTGCGCAGCCTGACGAGCTCGTGGTCACGTTGAAGCGCCCCGTGTCAACCCTGTGGGCCCATGTGCAGCGATCATTTCACGATGCGGCTTGATATTTGTGCTCGCAGCTCAAGACGCGCGGGAAGGAGACGCTCCACTTCTCGCTCGACACGCCGATCGGCATGCCGGAGGGACCGACGCGCATCGCGGCCGGCGCGACGCTCTCCCTGGTGATGCCCGCGCGCGCCGCTGCGGAGCCCCCCGCGCCGCCCGAGGCCGGCCTGAGCCCGCGCACACGCAAGCAGGCGCAGCACCTCGGCGACCTCGTGGTGGAGTGGCAGCGCTGCTCCCCGCGGACCGCTGGACCCTCGTCAGGGAGCGAGGGCACCGGAGAGGTGCTTTCTATGCGTGCGCCGCTCCCGAAGCTGGCGGTTGAGTTCCCGCTGGTCGAGGTGGTCCAGGTCGGGCTGGTGGCGCCGCTGCACGCGGGGGCGCAGCTGGACTGGGCGGTGCGGTGCCGCAACAGCACGGAGGGGCCTCTGGTGTTGGAGGCGCGGCTGAGGGAGGGGCAGGGCGTGGAGATTTTGAACCAGCGGAGCGTCGACGTGCAGCTGGAGCCGAAGAAGGCGGTGCAGCTGTCGTGGCGGATGCGTGCGGGCCAGCCTGGCCCCGCCGTGCTGCCGGAGCTGTGGCTGTGGCTGCCGGGGTGCAGGGCCGGGCTGACGGTCCCCGCCGTGCGCGCGGTGTGCGAGCCCGCGCCGCCGCAGGCACAGCCGCAGGGCGTCGGTGCATAGCTGCCGCACGCGGGCTGTAAATTGCACGCAGATGAGGATTAGTTTGACTGGCCTGCGCAGCTGTCGCCGCGTGGCAGGCTGCGGATGGGCGAGGATGTGACATTGGCTGCTGCGTCGTCGCTTCGAAGGAGACCATCGCGGGCCGGCCAGGGCCGGAACGTTCTTTTATTGTTGTTGCAGTGACACTCTGGGAGCATGCACCGTCGCGCAGTCACCCTGCAGGCACATGAAAGTGGTGCCCTCCTGGTACGAGACTCTCCGCCCCTGTCACGACCACCAACAGCGCTCGTTTCGCTCTCAACGGGATCACATCAGCGGGTCACCCGAGGGGGGGGAGTCTCGAGTCGCCCTCCTCCTGGACGAAGCGGTTCCGGCTGCGCTCGAACAAAATGCGCGACCCGATCCGCGTCACCGCGTCGACGGGCGTGAGGAAGGCCACGGTGCGCGACGACAGCGCCCCGCTAGCGTCGGCGTTCTTCTTCGACGCGGCAGGGACGTCGCGCAGGCGCGGGACGAGGTTCTGCGCGACGACGTGCGGCTCCTCGGCCAGGCAGTTGATGAACCACTTGGCCTGCGGGGAGTCCGTGCCCGACATGAGCAGCTGCGTGGTGACCATCCCTGGCGACAGGTTGTGCACGCAGACCTTGTCCGACAGCGCCGCGGTCTTCAGCTCCGCGTTCAGCGACTTGATCAGCTGCCCCAGGCACCGCTTCGTCGCCCCGTACGCCGCGAACCGCGGCGTCGGCGTCCCGGAGCCCCCCGCGCCGTCCATCAGAAAGATGTGCCCCCCCGCGGGCTGCTCGCGCATGGTGCGGATGGCCTGCCGGCAGCACACGAGCGTCCCGAGGACGTTCGTCGACACGATCTCCTCGAGCATGTCGCCCTCGGACTCGCTCAGCGCCTCGAACTTGTACCCGTTGCTGCCGGCGTTGTTGATCCAGAGGTCGATGGCACCGAACTGCTCCGTGGCGAACGCCGCGAGCCGCTCCACCGACTCCTGGTCCGACACGTCGCAGGCGATCCCGCGCACGCGCTCGGGGTCGTACCGCGACGACAGGTCCTTGACGGCCGACCGCACGCTGCGCTCGGTGCGGGAGCAGACGAGCACGCTGTCGCCGCGCTTCAGGAACTCCTCCGCCAGCGCCCGGCCGATTCCCTGCGCGCGTCGACAGCACGGGGGGGCGCGGAATGGTCCGGCGTGGCGGCAGGAGCACGCTCGCTCGGGGCCCCAAAGCTGAGCTCTTTGGTGGGTCGCGGGGCGGCCGGGGGAGGCTGCAAACGGATGGAACGAGGGTACTTCGAGGCTTCGTGGTGATGGGTCCGTGATGGAGTGCAAAGGCGGGCGCGCGCACCTTGGTGGACCCCGTGATGAGGACGTTGAAGGGCCCGGTGGTCGACCCCGGCTGCCTGACGAGCTTGCGGGCCGGCTCGATGGTGTCTCCGGACGCCTCGGCGCTGCTGCCTTCGTTCATGACCGCGCGCGCCGCCACCCGGCGCCGCACAGTCACGGAGGAAGCATGGAGCGCCCCGCCCATGGTGAGCGCCCCACCGAATGCCCTCCCGGCCGCGCCTGCAGAGCACAGCCCGTCGCGTACCGCGCTGAGCAGGCAGACGGCACCCTGGACTTCCCGCGCGGCAGCAGTCGCGTGGCGTTCGCGCAGCGCAGCCCGCTGGCGACCGTTGTCGTACTCGCTTGGCGAACGAGCGGCACAGGGGCCAGCGAGGCGTGGCCGCGGCGCCACGGGCCCTCCCACACCAGGAAGCTCGGGACGGACTTGAACACTTATGTGCCGCGTGTCTGAGGCGGCCAGGCTGTCGGACTTACCCGCAGGTAGCCGCGAGGCCTCACGCTGGGGTGCGCGAGCGCCCGGGGCTTTGCAGGTCGCCCCGCCGATCACCATCGCTCCAGGCATCGCGCTTGACGTCGCCGAGAGAGCCCGCAACACTGTTCCTGCGCGACGTGCCAGCAGAGAGCGGTCGTGGGCCCCGGCGAGCGTGCCAGCGACGTTCGCGGTTGACCCCTCACAGCTGGATGCTCCTCGCGGATTTCCGCGACGCGAAATGCGGCACGGGGTCCAGCATCGCGACCGCGGAGCTGCACCGGGCGCGCTGCGTCGCGGCGACTCGCCGACGGGGAGTTCGGGCCGCGACGTCGCCAGCGACGGCGTGTGAGTCGAGGAACCCTGCGGGGCATTGCACGCACCTCACCAGGACACTTTCGCGCCTCTTCCCGCCAGAGCTCGAAGACGCAGGGCGATCGCAGGCACCGGCGATGCCGACGCGCGCCCGCCCCGGCCGCCCTCGAGCCCGCAGCTCGCCCCACCTGGCCGCGCTGCTCCTGCTGCGTCAGGCGCTGGTGTCGGACACAGCCAGAGACGCCCCGGCGCCGCAACGCGCCCGGGGCGCAAGGTTAGCGTCCTGGCGGCGGCCGCGGGACGCCCTGCTGCGCCGCACGTCGCCCCCTTCGACCCGTCGGCGTCAAACAACATGATGCGCGCGTGTCAGGGGGGCGCGGGTGAGTGGGGCGGAGTCGGTCGTCCGGGTGGCCAGTGCGGCTGTGCCTCGCCGTCGACGAGCGCATCGCGTTGGGAACGGGGTCGCCGACCGTCGGCTGTCGAGCGCCGGAGGTGTTTTGAGGGACCCCTCTACCTACCGGTCGGGCGGTCCAATGAGCGTCTAGGCGGCATTTTTCACGCTCGTTGGCGACGGTCACAGGCAGTATACCTCCGAGACGTCATGAATCAGGACGCGCCGCCCGCCTCGGGCATCGGAACGCCGCGTGACGAGGTGAGGAGCAGCTAGGCACCCCAATGCTGACGTTCGTCTCTCAACGCACCCCGCTGCGGTCGAGACAAGCCGTACAGGCCACTATGCTGCTGTCTGTGTCGCTGATGGGGTGTCTGTGCGGCGTCCGGGCGCCATTGACAGGCTCCGTCGAACACTAATGTAACTCGAAAGCGGAGCCCCGCCGCGCTCCGGCATCGCTTTACGAGGCGCCAGTCGCCGTTCGCGCGGGCGATTAATCTCGCACCGACGTCTCAGGCGCTGAGCGACCGACGTCGGGCACAGGGTGCTGCGTGGCGGAGGCCGCGTGCTGTTTCAACGCTGATTCGGTCGCCTGAGACGGTCTGGAGCTCGCGCGACGAGGTCTTGAACGTGCAGTAGAACCCCTCGTGTACGCAGGTACGGTCGCACGCGCTGTTCGAGGAGGTGCTGACCCAGGTGGGCCCTCAGATCCTCGACCAGCTCCCACAGCGTGCGGCGATTAACGTGGCCGCGACGTGCTGGGCCGGGCTGCTGACGCTGCTGAGGCACGGGAGGCGCGTGGTGCGGGGCGACGTGGAGTGGGCCTGGACCGGCAACGGAAGCCGGCGGGGCTCGAATTCGGTCCTGCGCGTCGAAAGCGTGGACAGGTTTTCCCCGGCCAGGTTTTTTATTTGTTTAGACGAGCGCCTGGTGACGCCCGTCCTGGAGCTCTCGTCGGTCGACGGTCTGCTTCGCGGTCTGGCGGGCCGTATCTGCGTCGGCACGTCGTACGTCGGGAGGCTCGTGCTGCTTGATGACGCCGCCGCGTATGGAGCACACGTCGACGTTCAAGATGCGCGAGCGCTGTACGACGCGGCGGTGGAGGCGGGCGTGGACGACAACGAGCTGCAGACGTCGTTCAGCGCTCTCGCACGCGTGTTGGAGGCGAGCACTGACCCGGGCATGGCGCCAGTGCGCGTGCGGCGGCTGTGTTGCAGTGCTACCAACGGGCGCCCAGTCCCCGGCAGCAACTCGATGCGCGCGGCGATGCACGATGGCATTTGCGCGATCCTCGAGACGCGAGCGGTGTGCGGGATCATCGAGGAGCTCTGCTTTCTGGGCCTCGATCGGAAGGAGTTGAATGCGCGACGCGCGATGAACGCACTCCTGGCCAACGCACACTCGCTACGGGTGCTCGACATCCGCGACTGCGACATCGGCGCGCAAGGAGACGCCGCCGTGGCACGGCTGGTGCGAGGCTCAGCAAGCCTGCGCGAGCTTCACCTGGCCGGTATCGCGCGAGCTTCACCTGGCCGCAGGACGGGAATCAACACCATTTCGAAAGCGGTGTTCAAGATCGGGACAGTCAAGGTATTCAAGCTCGAGGAGCAGGGCCTGGGCGCAGTCGACGCTTTCATGGCGTACGGGGCCGGGGCCGTGGAGCACCTGAGCCTACAGCGCTTCGGGGGGTCGAAGCAACAACTGGCTGGATTGGTCACGAAGGCCGCTGACAGTCAGCTCGTCGAGCTGACAATCGGGCCCTGCCGTTGTTCAAGTCAGGGCGACCACAACGACATCTTGGCACCCCTGCTTGCGACGAGCAACAGGCTGCATCGGCTCGAGTTGAATAGCTGCGACTTCAAAGGCTATTTTAGACTGTTCGCCGAGGTCGCTCGCAACTCGGCGCTGCCCCTGGAGCGGCTGCACCTATCCAGTCGGGATGCACAGGACTGCTCGGCGATTGCTTCGATGTTGGCGGCGACCAGCACGCTGGTGGACCTCCGCTTGACCAGGATGGGGTTAACGGACGCAGCAGCTGAGGATCTCGAGCGGGGCCTGAAAAGCAGCACGTTGCTCCGCATTCTCGACGTCTCCGGCAACTGCTTCGGCCCGCGAGCCTTCGAGAAGCTCCTACAGGCCGTCGCAGGATGCGGGTTGGAGGTCTTTTCAATGGTGGATAACAAGTCTCCTACCGCTGGGGTCGTGACCATCGGCGACGAGTTATCCAGGAGCACGACACTCAGAGTCCTCCAGCTTGGGCGTGATACTCGGAATTGGGCGTTCCCCGTGGAGCTCCACGGGCTGGACTCCTTCGCAGACGGGCTGGCGCACAACAACACGCTGCGCGCTCTCAGCATCGAGCATCTGAGGTGCAAAGGCAGCCGCCTCGCGGGTGCTCTACGCTCGAACCGGGCTCTCAGGTCCTTGAGCCTGCACAAAACCGGACTTACTGACGACGACGCCCCTCTGCTGGCTGACGCACTGAAGAGCAATCGGGACCTGCTGGTCTTGAGGTTGACACTCGACGGGGAGAGCGGCAAGACCGTGGGCGTGAAGTGCATGAAGGAGGCGCTGAGGACGAACAGGGTGCTGCAGCTGCTGTGCCTGATCGTCGATGGCTGCAGTCTGCACTCCCACCTAAGGTGGGAGGTAGGTCTACCCCAGGAGGGCTGCAGGTACCCGCGAATCGTCGTCGAGTAGGTCAGGGCGAAATCAGCAGGTGTCGTGGCTGAAAGCTGACGAAAAAGTCATCCGACGGAGGTGACGCCTGAAACCACGAAAGCAAAACGGTGCGCACGGCGACCACACCCGATGACCGCCGCGATGTGAGAGCACACCACCGCGTCCCAATTTAATGCGAGTCTTCAAGCTCTATTCATGCGCGGAACGTGTGTTGAATTGTGTTCCTATTTCCAAGTTCGGGAATGGTAGCTGCAACGAACTCGTTCCGCCCCGGCCGGCACACCGGCACATCGTGCGGCTCACCAATAGTGCGAGCGGTACGTGTTCACACCGGCGCCGCGCCCGAACATGGACGATACTCGTCTCGCCTCGTGATCGATTTCGTTTTCGATCGAAGTCTCATATCATAGCTTCTGCCGGTCTGAAAGCCCTTCCTCACGCCCGCCGCCGCCCCATCCGCCATGCCCCTGCATCGCCGCTGCGTGCTACTCCGCGGTCGCGTTCTCCTGTGCGCGCGGGGTGCGTCCCTGCCGTCCCCGCACCGTGCGCCGCTTCTCCGACGGCGGCGCACCCCCGGGGGTGTTCCCAGCGACGGACCGCAGCGCCCGCGTGGCGCGCGCGGGCGTTGGCGGCAACGGCGACCCCGCGTCGGGCCCCTCCTTGCCCGGAGAGTCCCCCCCCTCCCACCGGATCCTCTCCTGAGGTAGAAACAGGTGCTCCACGTCACCGTCGTCGTACGCCACGCGGTGGCGACCTGCACGGGGCCACGAAAGAACCACACGCACTCAGAACATGCCCGCAACGCACCAAGATTGAGCCAACAAGGCACGCGTGCACGTTCGCAGGCAGGGCATGGTTGTGCTACGCACCGCTTGCTTCGTCGAAGCTCTCGACGGTGCCTGCGAACCACCCCTCGTCCTCCGGCCACCACACCTCCACGCGGCACCCGACCGCCTCCGCCCCGAACCGCCGCCGCTTCGACGCCGCGTCCGGCGACCGCACCTTTGCCTGCTTTGAACGTGCGCGCGGCGGAGACCCCACCTCCGCGCCCTGGCGCCCGCGCTTCGCCGCTCCCTCGCCGCGCCTCGCGCCGCCCTTCTTCGCCAGGCCCAAGTGCGGGCGCATGTCAGGCGCAGCGAGCCCCCGCGGGATGTGGCTGCCGTCCGCGAAACTCCCCCCCTCGACCGCGACGGCGCGGAGCACCCACCGCGGCAGCTGCACGTCCCCGGGATACGGCGCCGCGCGCGCGGACGTCGCAGTCGCGCCCCGCGGCCCCAGGATGACCTCCTCGGCCGCCGCCGCCATCTGCAGCGCCACGTCCGCCAGCTCCCGCACCTCCTGCGTGCGCGGCTCCTCCCCGCGGAGCCCCGGCGCCGTGACCTCCGAGTGCTTGATCACCCGCAGCAGCTTCCGGACCAGCGGCAGCGACGCCCCGGCCTCGCACGAGTCCTCCGCGGTGCCGAGCAGCGCGCCCAGCAGCGGCGCCAGCATCTGCTGGAAGGGCGCGAGGGCCGCGCCGCTGGTGTCGCGCACCTCCCCGACCGTCGGGAAGTCCGGGTGGTGCGCGAGGAGGAACACCGCGTACGTCAGACACAGCTCCGGCTGCGCGGCCATGCTGCCGCCGCCCGCACCGCCGCGCTGCAGCTCCTGCGCGGCCGCGCGCCGCCGGGCCGCGACGTACTGCGCGAACGCGCCCGCGGCGGCCTCGCGGTTCGCGGCGACGGGGTCCACGTTGCACAGCGCGAGCATCGCGGCCCACTTGCCGCCGGCGAGAATCGTGCCGTTGTCCGGGCGCTGCGCTGCAAGCTGCAGGGCGGCCGACAGCGCGCGGCGCGTCTTGGCCGCGGCGGCGGCGCGCACGGCCGGGTCGGGGTCCTGCAGCGTCAGCGCGGCGCCGACGTACGCCGCCGGGGGCGCCGCGGCCCCGAGACGCCGCAGCGCGTGCAGGAGGCACCCAAAGGCCTTGAGCCTGACGTACGCCGCGTCGGGCGCCGCCAGGGCCGCGAGCGCGTCCGGCGCCGGGTCGGCCTGCGCGTCGCCGATCGTCAGGAGCAGGTCGACCAGCGGGGCGAGCTGCCCGCGCGCCGCCACGCACGGCGCGTCGCCGGCGCCCGGCGGCGGCCAGCGCGCGTCAGCGCCTGAGCCCCGCCGCGAGCGCCGACGCCGGCCGGGACGGCCCGGCCGCGTCCTCGGCGCTGCCCGGCGCGCGCTGCCGCCGGTCCGCGTGCCGCCACAGCCCCCCGCCCAGCACGGCGTCGCCCACCTCCTGCGCTACGTCCTCGTAGAGGTCGGGGCGCAGCCGCGCGCCGGCGCCGATCGCGGCGTAGCTGGCCGGCACGCGGGCGTCGTGTGCGGGGTCCCTGCAGCACGACACGTGCGCGGCGGCGTCCCGGAGGACCTCGCCGAGGGTCTCTTCGGCGCGGCCTGACAGCGGGGGCTGGTCCGGACCGCGGTGGGCCTCCGCGGCTGCGAAGGACGCGAGGGCCCTGCAGGCGTGCTTGACGACGCGAGCGTCGCTGCCGCCGCACAGCGCGCCGAGCAGGTCGCAGATGTCGCCGTCGCGGCGGCCGGGGTCGTCGGTGTCGGGCGCGGAGCGATCAGACCCCCCCTCGTCGTCGCCGTCCGCTTGCTGCTCCGCGTCGGCGCGCCGCGCGGTCGCCGTGCGCCCCCGCATCGCGTTCGCGAGCGCCTGGCACGCTGCGGTCGCGAGCGCGGCGCTGCGTGGCCTGCCCGCGCTCTCCGCGAGCAGCGGCACGAGCAGCGCGCGGCGGGCCGCGACCGCGTCCGGCAGCGCGCTCGCGACCTCCACGAGCGCCCCGCACGTCGCCTCGCCGTCCTCCTGCGCGGCGAGCGCGACCAGCGCCTCCACGTGGGGCGCCGCCAGCAGCACCGGCGACATGCGGCGACACAGGCCCGTCAGCGCCGCCCGGGCCGCCGCGTCCGACCGCCCCGCGGCCGACCACCGCTGGATCGTCTCCGTCGTCGCGTCGCGCGCCGCCGCCGCCGTCAGGTCCGGGTCGCAGAACCGCCCCAGCGCCATGAAGAGCTTGCGGTCCAGGTGCGTCGACAGCACGCGCACCAGCGCCGCCGCCTCGCCCACGGGCAGCCCCGCGGCCACGCGCTGCGCGAGCGCCGCCACCTCGGCCTCGGCCGCGCGCCGCCGCGCCACGTCGCCCGCGTCCGCGCCCGCCGCTAGCGTCGCCGCCTTGGTGCCCCGGCCGCTCCCCGCGGCCTCGCGCACCGCCCGCCGCGCCTCCAGCAGCCGCGCCATGTCCCCACACACCCGCGTGCGCACCCGCAGCAGCCTCGCGAGCGCCGACCGCTCGACCGCGCCGCTCGCCTGCCACACCTCCACCCACCGCCGCGCCACCGCCTCCGCCGGGACCGCCGCGGGGAACAGCGGCTCCGCCTCGAGCGCCGCGCGCACCTCCGCGACGCGCACCGCCGACGCCGCCACCGCCCCGGGCACCCACGCCACCGCGGCGCACCCCCGCGCCCGGTAGACCCGCAGCAGGCCGCGCGCCGCCTCGCCCTGCACGCCCGGACGCACGTCCCGCAGGCGCTCCGCCACGGCCCTGAGCGCGTCGTCCGCCTCTCCGCCCTGCGCGCCCCCCGCCGCCGCGTCGCACACCGTGCGCACCGCCAGCGCCCGCACGCCCTCGTCGCCGTCCAGGACGCGGTCCCGCGCGACCCGCCACGCCGCGGCCCGCAGCTCCGCGCACGCGCTCCCGGACGCGCCCTTCCCCGCCCTGCCCGCCTCCCCGAGCGCCGCCTGCTCGCCGCACAGCGCGGCGCGGCCCTGCTCCAGCACCGCCAGGCGCACCGCGGCGCTGCGGTCCACCCCGCGCCGCGCCCACGCCTCGAGCAGGTCGGGGTACGCGGCCGCCATCTCGCCGCCGCCGGACGCGAGCAGCCGCCCCACCAGCGCCACCGCGCCCCGCCGCGCGTCCTCCGCCTCCGACGTCAGCTCCGGCTTCAGCGCCGCGACGATGGGAAGCAGGATCGGCTGCGACGTGGCGTGCAGCTCCAAGAGCAGCTCCGTGACGTGCGAGCGCAGCTCCGGCGCGACGCCGCGCGCCGACGGCGCCCGCGCGACGACCCCGGTGAGGAGCGCCGCCGTCGGCGGGCCCAGGGTGGCCTCGCAGCGCGCGAGCACGTCGCGGACGACCTCCGCGGCCTGCGGGGACTCCGTGCGGCGCGGGGGCACGAGGTGCACGAGGAGCGTCTCGAGCAGCGCCGGGAGGCCCGCAAAGTCCGCGCCTTCGTCGGCGAGCGCGGCCAGGACGCGGCCGGCGCGCTCGAGGACCTCCGCGCCGCTGGCGTCCGTGATCGAGTCCAGGAGCGTGCGCGCGAGGGACACGGCGGCGTCGGGGGTCTCGAGGTCGAGCAGCAGGAGCGGCATCTTGAGTGTGTCCAGGAGGTGCAGCACCGCGAGCGACTGCGGGGGGGAACGCGGGCGCGCGCTCGTCGGGGACGGGGGAAATGAATCGAGACGGGGCGTGGTGGAGTTTGGCGCGCGGGCGCGGCCGTGCGCGGCCGTGTGCGGGAAAGGCGGGACTTGAATGCGTGGCCGCGAAGGGGCGTTGCGGCGACGGACGTGGGCGGGGGGCGGTGCGCACCTCGCCGTAGAGCGGCCTGGAGGCGTCCTCGAGCGCGGAGAAGGTCGACGCGACGAGGTCGAACGCCGTTTCGAGCTCAGCGTCGGTGTACGGGCAGTCCGGCGCGTGAAGCTTGAGCGTGAGCGCAACGCAGAGCGCCGCGCGCGTGCGGACTCCCTTGTCGCAGTGCTCGAGAACGTGCTTGGAGATCAGCGCCCGCTCGAGCCCCACGGACGCCTTCTGGACCCTGGCGTCCCCCTGTGCCGCTCTGCGCAAGCACGCCGCAGCCCGCTGCACCGCGCGTGGCCCCGGGACGTGCGGCGCGTCAGACGCTTCGTGAGCGAGCAGTGGCGCGAATACATGGCGCCGAGCGGCGCGGCACGCCGCGGGCGTGGAGAAACGCGGCGGACCATCTCTGCAGCGTTCAAGCAGGCTCGCACCTCGAGGCCCTCTAGTGCGGCGTCCCTGTCGAACTTCGGCTTGGAAAGCATCTGACCGACCGATACTAGGTCCGCGGTGCCCTCTTCGGCCGCGGGCGCGGCTCCCCTGCGCCCCATCGCGCTGTGTGCGGCCGTCCCAAGGGAGAGAGCGCCGCGCTGGCTCTGTTCCTGCCTCCGCCAAGGCCGGAATCACGAAGAGACGGCTAGAAGATGAGCGCTTCGCGTCGAATCACGCATTTCTCATCACGGACGTGCGCCGTGGGGCCGTCGCTCCTCCTCAGTGCGCCCACCTGCCTGCTTGGCCAGCTCGCCAGCAGGTTTGAGTGCCAGTGGCGCGTGGCGTGCGAACAGCGCGCTGCCCTCCCTGCTCGGTCTGACGCGTGGCTTCCGGCGACGCTAGAGTGACGGAGGAGACCCGCGCGCGCGCCCCTCAAGCACGGGAGTGCCCGGAGACGGACTGCGCGTCCGTCGGGCTCTCCCAGTTGCACTGGCGCCCATGTCAGGGCTCCGGCCACGTCGACGCGCAGATCGCCGCTCTTGCCCGCGGCACAGCTGTACTTCGTGGAGTGCTCCGCCGCGGGCCGTCTTGGGCGCGGTTGGGCCGCGTGACGCGTGCGAGAGAAGCGGCGGGAGCGCCACGATGGCGACGCCGTTCCAGCTGTACCTGGCCGCGCTCCTGCAGGTACGCTGTGCGTGCGGACCCTACTATGACTCAAACTTCCCGGACGGCCTGTCAGACTCGACGAAGCGCAGCCTGACGGAGCTGCTGACGGACCAGTGGGCGTGGGGGCAGGACGTGCTCGAGCCTACCTACGCGGAGTTCTCGCGCATCGTCTCGTGAGTACCCCAGCCCCCAGACGCTGCAGAGAACTGTCTCGCCCATCGAGCTCCTCGGAAACAGCGAGCATGCCGTCGTATGGACGCCCGCCCTGTTGCCCGGCAGTTCCCTGGCGCGGAAACAACGCCCCGCTGGCAGCGTCTCAGGCGCGAACCCCGCGCCGTCGCATGGCGCAGGCAGCGCTTCGAGGACTCTCCGGACAGGGAGGCGTTTGCGTCGTTCCTCGAGGACCTCCGCGGGGCATTCTGGGAGGCGGAGAGCTCTGTGGACGCGCTGGTGGAGCTGGCCAGCCGGACGCGCGAGGTGGTCGAGGTGGCGGAGGAGGAGATCGACGTGGACTGGCAGGTCATCGACAAGCACTCGGCGCTCGGGACGCTCGCCCAGCGCCTCCTGGTGGCGTTTCAGGTGCGACGCATGAATGCGGGCACGCGCGGGCGAGGTGGCGTCGCACCCCGCGTGGCGCGATGAAGCTCACTGATGGCCGGGCTGCTTGGCGCGCAGGAGCTCTCGTTTGAGTCGGTGTGCCAATTGGCGGTCGACGCGGCAGCGTGGGCGCGCGGGGCGCCCGCGACGCACATGCGGTTCGATCCGTGGCTAGCGGAGCACGTGTCGCGCGCGCAGGATACGCTGCACAAGGACGACGAGCGCTGGCGCGCGTGCGCGGACGACTTGCGCCGCGTACGGAGCGGCGCCGCGGGCGACAGCGCGACGAGCGCGGAGGTGCAGGGGCGGCCCGCGCACTGGCTCGCGGCGCTGGAAACGGAGGTGCAGGCGCTTGCGCTGGGGAGGGACGCCCCGGGCGCGGAAGAGGCGCTGCGGCGGCGGCACGACTACGGACTGGCAACGGCGACGGGGCGGGGCCAGGCGGTCGTGGGCGGACACGTGCCGCTTCTGGCGCTCGCGAGCATGCACACGGCGCTGGGGCTGCACGGAGAGGCGCGCCGATGTCTGAGCGAAGCGATGACGGCGGCTCAGCGCGAGGGGCGGGCGGGGCCGCTCGTGCACTTGCTGGCGGCGCTGTGCCACGTGGCTGGCGAAGACGAGGAGGGGGACCAGGCGACGCAGGTGCCGGACGACTTCCGGCTGCTCGGCGGGGCCGCGGCGAACGAAGGTGCGGGCCCCGGCGCGGCCTGCGCGCCATGACGTGCCCGGCTCAGCTCGCGGCGCTGTTCCAGGCGACGTCGTTGACGATCGTGGCTTGCGCCCGTGCGCGCCCTTGCTTCCATCTGATGGCAATCTCTAGTGCTTGTGTTCGCAGTTCCTCGCGGCAGTGCGCGCACGACGTTGCTGCGGCAGTGTCTGGGGCAGGCCGAGACGCACACGCTGCCTGACGTGGTCGCGTACGCCCGGCTCGCCATCGCCGCGGAAACCCTGATTCGGGGCGGGCCAGCACGTCCCGAAGCAGCGCTCGTGGGGACCGGCATCGTGCTCCGCCGCCTCGGGTACGCCTGCGGCGTCGTGGCCGCGTACGCCAGCGCCGCGTCGCCGGGCGCGTCCCCGCTGACGTCCGGCAGCGCTGGCACCGCGCTGGTGCGCGACGAGGGCGAGGGGGACCGCGTCGGCGCGGAGGCCAGCGCCAGCTGCGCAGCCCTGCGGACGGCGTCGGGGCAGTCGCTCTTGCTCGAGGCGTCCGCGCACCGCGAGGCCGCGTGCGGCGCCATGGCGGGTGCCGTGCTCGAGTCCTTCATGCGCGTGCACTTCGCGTCTGCGTCCGCGGCGGATCGGGCCTCCGCCACGGCCACGCTCGCAATGCACGTCGCGGACACGCAGGGGCCGAGCGCGGGCCTGCGCGTGCTCGAGGTCGCACGGCAGCGAAGCGGGAACGGCGCGGACGTGGACGGCGATACGCGGTTGCGGCTGGCGGAGCTGATGCTTCTGCACACGCGCGCGTTGCGGGCCGGACAGGTGCTGAGGGCGCGCGAGGCGTTGGATGCGCTGCAAGAAGCCGTGGCTGCGGCGCCGGACGCGCTCGTGCCCGCGCACGTGCGCGCAGACGTGATGCTGCGGGAGGCGGAGACGCGGCTCGCGGAGGGCGACGCGGGGCGCGCGCAGGCGGCTGCGAAGGCCGCGTTTGCATTCTGTGCGGGGCGCCGGCTGCGGCCGTCCGCGGCGCTGGCGCTGGTGTGCCTGTCGCGCGTGTACGCCGCTGCGGAGCGCGCTTCCGTGGCCCTGGAGTGCGCCGCGGCGGCCAGGCACCACTGCGAGACCCTGGGTCTCCGGCGGACGTGGGCCGAGGCTGCCATGCTCTCCGGGCAGTGCGACGAGGCGCTGCCGCTGTGCTTGAGCAGCGGAGACGCTCGGCTGATCGGGGAGGCCAGGCTGCAGCGCGCCGCGCAGCGGCTCGTGAGCGGCCCGGGCGGCGGCGTGCCGTCGCGCGACGCCATGGCGGACGTGTGCAGCGAGCTCGAGGCGGCGTGCGCGAGCTTCAACGACGCTGAAATGCCGGCCCAGGCCGCGGAGTGCGCTCGGCTGATGGCGCTGACGATGGCGGCGCGCGAGGACCGCGGGGGGCGGGACGCGTGGGCGTCGAAGTGGGAGGCGCTGCGTGCGGGGATGGCCGCCGCGGAGGCGTAGGACGGCGCCGCACGGGGACGAGTTTGCGCGCAACGGGTGCGAGGGGGCGTGACGCTGCGGGACTCGGGGCTACGGGAGGCGGCGGTCGGGACGACTGGTCGGGAAACTCATGCAAGCGACGGTGAAAGTAGTATATGATGTGGACTGTACGCGGAAGTACGCGTATCGTCCTGGTTGCGTCGAAATTCCCTCCCAGCGCCTGGCAGCGGTGTAGCTCAGAGGCAGAGTGCGGGGCTCATAACCCCGAGGTCGCGTGGATCGAAACCCGCCACCGCTCGAACCTTATTGCTCCTTGGGAGGCTCGATCAAGGCGATCGCCCTGCATGTCTAGGTTCACGGTCTTGCTGGCCATGACGCTGCCCCGCGGAGGCGCGTTCGGGGACGGATCGCTCCCCGTCCGGACCGTTTTGCTCCACGGCGGGCGCACCAGCGGCCGCCAGGGTCCGCGACGATGATCGAGCACACACCCTGTGTTGACGTCCCGGGAGCGCACTTCGCAGCTGTGTGGTGCGCGTGCGTGTCTGCTCCTCGCGCCCTCCCGGCTCACACGGGCAATCTGTGACATCTCCCCTCGCCTCGGGTCGGGCGATCCGTCACCGCGAGCGACCCGTCACGGCAGGACCTACTGTGCCGCCCCCGCGGATGTCGAGTCGGCGACCCACGTCAGGTACGGGGGGTTCCCGCCGGTGATCGGCACCGAGATCACCTCGCACACGTCGTACGGGTGCAGCGCCACGACCGCCTCCGTCAGTTTGTCGACGAGCGACGCTCGCGTCTTGATCATCAGGAGCAACTCGGCGTCTTTCTCCACCTTGCCCTGCCACCAGTACATCGACTGCACGCCCGGGATGATGTTCACGCACGCCGCGAGCCGCTGCTCCAGGAGCGGGCCCGCGATCTTCTCCGCCACGTCCTGGGAGGGCACCGTGACGTAGCACGCCACGAACGACGTGCCGTCGGGCCCCGCCGCGCCCCCGGACATTGCGCGAGGGACCGACGCTGCGAGGGGAGCGAGAGCGGGAGGGAGGAGAGGTTCGGTGTGACCACGAGGATCGCGGCGAAGCGGAGGCGACGTGGCGAAACGTTGGGTGCACGGGCCACGCGACCCGCACCTGGCCGGCCAGCTACGTGCCAGGTGCGGCGCGCTGGTGTTGCAAGAGGTGCCGGGACGCTCCCAGCGCGTGGCAGCGGCATCGCCGACCGGGGACCGTGGCAGGCGCAGGCGAAGTGGCGCGCGGGGTTGGCAGCAAGAGCACCGCAGCGACGCGTCGCCGTGCACGCGGCCATGAGCACCCGCATGACGTGCTATCGGATCTTCGTCGGCCAGTCAACGCGGAAACCCCTCGCTGCACGCAGCGGGGGCGTCGCGAGAGCAACTTCAACAACTTTCTGGACGCGCGCAGTGGCTGCACGGAGAAGTCTGTCGCGTCGCCGGCGCACCTTGGGCGAGCTGAAGTGGTAGACGAGGAGTGGGGAGGGTGCTGAGGAGAAACCCCAGCGCGAACGCGGCCAGGAGCGGCAGAGACCGGGACAAGAGCGCAGCGCAGCGTCCTCGGGTGCGAGACTGTCCGGCAACGGCTTGCTTTGCCGTCGATGCACGGGTCCTCATCCAGGGAGTCGCTCCTGTGCGCTGCACGGTGCCGCTAGCTCGCAATCACGCCGTCCTGGCAGTCTCCCAGGAGCGTGCGGTAGGAGGGACGAAAACGCCCCGCTGTGGCTCGCGGACGAGGCTTCCCGCGCTGATTGCCGCCCGGGCGGAGCGGGCGGTCTCAGAATATTGTAGCACTGCCGAGTTCGCGTCGATATTTTGCACAGGTCTGCAGCCCGGGAGCTGGAACTCCTGCGTGGAACAGAAACGCGGTCGTAGAGGTTGCTTGAGGCGCTGGGGGCGCAGGGGAGCGCGCTGAGGGGCGAGAGGGCATAGATGGCGAACGCCAGCCAGGACTGCAAGCCGCGTCTCCGGTTCTGCCCGAACACGTCGGACCTCTTGTATGCCGAGGAGGACAAGTGCGTGGCTCTCCCACCACGTACCGCCATCTCAGTGTTTCTGGGCAGCGAGTGCTAGGAACAGCAATCAAGAAGCTTGAATACTTATGTGCCGCAGCTTTGGCTGCATCAACGCTGCAAGGCGCCAAGAAGAGCTGGCTAGTGCTTCCATCACGCAGCCGCGCGCGTTCTGAGCCGCCTCCCGGCGTCTCTCTGCACGCACGACGTATAACATACCCACCATCATCGAACCGTATCGCGCACGCCGTTCCCGTTCGTTCCTGCAGGGAGCGGAGGGTCCTGGTGTACCGCTGCAAGGCGAAGAACTGCGGGTACGAGGAGGACGCGGAGCACGGGTGCGCGTACAGGCACGTCCTGAAGCACTCCAAGCAGGGCGAGATGATCCGCGGGGACATGACGGACGACCCGACGCTCCCAAGGTACGCCGCACCTGTTTGCGTAGCCCGTGCGCAGGGCCGCGTGCGCTCCGAACGCAAGCCGCGCCCGCACACAGATTTCAGCGTCGCGCACGGGGCCGTGCGCTGTTCGAACGCGAGCCACCGACGCGGTCGCGTGTGCGCAGGACCAACGACTACGAGTGCCCGGAGTGTGGGCACAAGGAGGCGGTCTACAAGCAGCAGGCGACCGTGAAGGGAATGGACGTGTACTACATGTGTGTGCAGTGCGGGACCGAGCGGCGTGATAACGCGTGACGCCGCGCAGCCCGTCTGTGTGTGACGCCGGAACAGGTTTTGCGCGCGTCTCAGCTGCTTTGCCGGCGCATCTCTTGGACCGCTTCGCCCCGCCGAGGACATTCGGCCTTGATGACCGCGCGGAGTGCCGCAGCTCCACAACCAGGGAGCTCCGACAAGATGCGGAGATGAGAGAATAGACGATGGCGCAAACCTGCCCGACGCGCCCTCGCCTCTGTTGGCTGCAAGTCACGACCGGCGCCGCTGAAGGGCGGCACTCCAGCGTCGCGGCACGTATCTGCGCGATCGCTGCACTGCGATGCGGCGCGTGGGCGACCCTCTCCTTGCAACTGCGATCGCACCCTTCGCTGGCAACCTGACGCGCAAGTGCGGCCCCGCAGCCTCCCGCTCAAGACCCTGGAAGGTCTCCTTGCATATTGCGTTGACAGTGCCCAGCACGTCTCACAGCATCGCCCACGTCAGCTCCAGTGCCTGAAGTGGGAGATTCAAATTCACGTTTTTGCGCCACTCTGTCGGACGGTCTTTTTCGGTCACATCTGAATCAGGGTCAGAAACCCTTGACGGAGAGGGGAGGTGGCCGTTTTGACTGACTCACGCGCTCGTTTCGAGGTCGCATGTTTCGCCGTTCGAGCCGGGCTATGCTCGGGGAAGGGCGTGTCCTGCGCGAGGGCCGTACGCGTCAAGCGTGGTGGTGGTGGGAGCGCCGCGATCCTTGTTTCTCCAGGGAGGGCTCCGCAGGCGCGTGCTCCATGATTTCGTCCAGGCTCAGCTGCGAGCCACTGTCCTGGCTGAGCACGAGCCCGGCGGCCTTTTCCCCCTGCCTCGCTCGCTGTGACCGGACGGCTTCTTTCGCAGCCTTGATGCTCAGCTCCTCGATGTCGCGCGGCACGTCCGCGGCGCGCGGTCTGCGGAACTGAATCGGTCTCAGAGTGCCACACGTCTTCACCGGCCGCAGCACCTTGTTATCGAGCCCGCGCGCCTGCGAGAACAAACCAGTAGGTGCGAAATTCGAGCAGCGTGCTTGCAGGGGCAGCTCACGCGATGCTTCCGCCGTCACGCGCAGTCGCACCAGTGCTTGGTTCCCTTCTTTGTCTTCGCCCTTCTCGTCCTGCGCTGGGGCACGAGCTGCCCTCTCTCGCAGCTTCCACGGGTTCTTCTTCTTCTCCTTCTCGCTCTTGCGGGCGTCTCTCCGGGACCCGCCCGTCCAAGCCAGCATCTCGTGCCCTGCCGCTTTCAAACTCCCTGAACGTGCGGTACGGCGCTGCTCCACGTGCACGCCACGCCCACTGCTCAGAACAGGCTCTCACAGGACCGTGTTTGCCCGCGTCCTCTCGACACGCGGCGCCGCCGAAGCAAGCAGCTTTATTACCCCCCCCTTCCTGAGACCCCCCCTGACCTCGCTCAGCGTCGTTACACGCGCCCACTCCATCAGCTATCGGTGTGGAGCGCCTTCCGGATCTGCTCCTTCACGGCGGTCGTCTCCTTGTTCGCGTCGAGCGGCACCACCTTGCCCAGCCGCGCGTAGTAGTCAATCACCGGCGACGTGCTCTTGTGGAACGCAGCGAGGCGGCTCTTCAGCGTCTCCGCGTTGTCGTCCTTGCGCCGCACCAGCGGCTCACCCGTCACGTCGTCCACGCCCGCCACCTTCGGGGGCGCGAACCGGTCGTGGTAGGACCGCCCCGACGCAGGGTGCACCCACCGACCCGTGACCCGCTCCACCAGGACCTCGTCCGGCACCTGCAACGCGCCGCGCGAAACGCACGTCCTCGGCGCCGCGTCGCGACGCACGCCACGCCGGGCTCGCGGCGCGTCGCGCCCCTCGTCTGTGCGCGGCGGGAACCAGCTTCGGCACGCGCAGACGCGCGGCGAGGCCTTCGCTCGGCGGGGGAGCGCGCGCACCTTGAAGTCCAGGACCTTGTCGATCTGCGTGCCCTTGCGCTGCAGCAGGTCGTCGAGCATCTCGGCCTGCGGCACCGTCCGCGGGAACCCGTCGAGAATGAACCCGTTGCGACACTCCGGCTTCTGAATGGCCTCCTCGATGATGCCCACCACGATGTCGTCGCTCACGAGCGCGCCGGCGTCCATCGCCGCCTTCGCCTTCTTGCCCATCGGCGACCCTGCGCGCGAACAGAGCGCAGCGCGGGAGCGCGTGGGCGGTGCGCGACTGCCCAGCGCGCCGGACGGGCTAACGTTGGCCGCGATGGGACGAGCGTAGTACGAACGTCCGGGGACGGGCGTTGTACGGGACGCTGGAACGCGCGCTGGTCTGCCATGCCCCGGAGGTGGGCTGGCAAGGGGAACAACCTGCGGCGACGGCCGCGCGCAGCATGTCACCCGTCGCAAGGTGGCACAGGCAGTGCTCCTTCTTGATCATGGGCGACTGCGTTCCCTTGCCGCATCCGGGCGGGCCTGCAGGGGGTGGCGCGGGGCGGTGCAGCACATGAGCCGGCGGGAACAGGCCTGGCGCCGACTGACAGAGACATGGAGGGATTCGGGCTCGACGCGCGCGGGTGGAGGGAGATGCGGGGTCAGGGCAGGTGTGGAGCGCGGCTGTGATCGCGCAGCACGTCTTTGCCCGATGTGTGGGCCGGGAGTATCCAGGCACGCAATGGTCGCTGCGGCCGGGCGTCTCCAGGTGCGCACGAGCGCACGCAGTACGACCGAAGGGAACGATACATGTCGTATGAGGCTGATGCACAGCGGCGATGGTCCCGGAATGCCCCACAGCAGCGTTGGGAGACGCCTCCGCACACGAGAGAGAGCGGGCGCCGCGCGTCGTCGCCGGACGGGCGCGATGGGGGAGCTGCGGCAGCGAGGACGCGGCGATGGCTCACCGACGAGGACGACGCGCTTCTCGGGCTTGTTCTGGCACGCGAGGCGCCTCTCGATCTCCGTCATGAGGTCCGCCACCGAGACCTCGGACAAGTCGACGGCGGGCTTCACCATCTTGCTGCAACGAACGCTCCCAGCTGCAAAGGACGCACTGCGCGCGCGCACGAGCGCCGCGCCCGGCAATGACGCCGCAAGGGGCGCCCTGTAGACGCCGTCTGACGGGAATGAGCCCCCCCTTGACTCAAGGCCCCCCCTGCACCACCCAGGAGGGGCGACGCATCCGGACGCCGAGCGGAGATACCCTGCACGCTGCGGTCATGCGGCCCATGCAGTCTGCGCGCCCCAGCCAGCAGCGAACGCGGCGTTGAGCACCATGCAGTGCCGCTGCGATTTCTTGCTGTCGCGCGTGCAGCGCCCGCGCTCGGTCGTCGTGAAACTGCACGAGAGCGCACGCATCGATCGTCGGCGGCCTCACAGTCGCTTGCGGGCCTCCATGAGCCGCTCCAGGCTGCCTCTCAACGCGATCTTCTCCGACATCAGAGCCAGGCGAATCGAACACTCCACCGCGCTGCCCTCGTTCAGCTGCGCCGTCGCCAGCCGCGCCTGGTCCTCCTCCAGCGACGCCGGGTACCTGCGCGGTCACGAACGCGCGGAAACGCCAGTGCAGTCAGCGCACAAGGAGCTCATGTTCCTGGACGGCGCGGAAACGGGCTCGGGCGGCGTGTTCTCACTTGGCCAGTTGCGTGTCGAGCGTCTCTATCAGGTGGTCGTACATCCTCGCCTCCCACTCGCGCGGTGCGGGCTCCTCGAGCTCCCACACCACGGCCATTGCGTCGCCCATCGCGCCGCCCGCCGGGTCCCAGCCGAGCTCCGCCAGCTCGCCGTCGGTCCCCGTGGCGGCGCGCACCCACGACAGGATCGCCTGGTCGGGCCCCGCGTCGTCCAGAACGGCGCCGAAGTCCCCCAGAAGCGCGACCTCGAACAGCGCCTGCGCCGCGGCGCCCGCGGGCCGGGCGAGCACGGCGAGGGGCACCTCCACCCAGAAGTTGCGGTTCGCAGCGTCCACGAAGCCGTAGTCCATCAGGAGCTCCGAGGGGGACTTCTGCGGCCCGTACGAATCAAACACCTCCTCTCCTGCAGCCACACGCATCCAACGCACCAGCCTCGGACCCAGGTCGATCCCTGGATCGAGCGGCGCGGTCAGAGAGGGTTCGGGGGCGGCAGGTCACCTGGGGAGTAGTCGCGGTGGGCGCGCAGGGTCGCCTGCTGCGTCCCGTGGTTGAACCGCAGCACTGACGACTGCCCTGCGTCGCTGGAGTGATTCAGCATGTCCGCCCACGGGACCAGCGCCAGCGCGGGCGCCGGCGCGTCCCACCGCCCGGGCATCTCGTCCGAGAAGGAGTCGTCCAGGAAGGACGCGTCCACGGGCGGCTCCAGGAACCCGTCGCACCCCGATCGATCAAAGTCCTGCGCGGGGGGGGGAGGACACAACGGCCGAAGGGTCGCGCGGCCTGGTCAGTGCGTCGCAGGGGCAGGGAGCGCTCTGTCGAGCTGGCTGAGAGCACGGCCCGGGCTCACGGTGGGAGGCGTCCGAGAGCGCGGGCGTGCCGCGTGAGACTGTGCTTGTTGCAGCTCACCTCTACGTCGAGAGCCTCTGGCTCGGCGGCCTGCGGGTCCTGGAGGATGATAGCGTTGTCGTCGTCGTCGTCGTCCACGTCGAACTCGTCGCGCTCGAAGCTCAGGCTGAACGCGCGCGACAGCAGCACCGCCGCTGCCCACCGCATCGACCGCTCTGTGACGAGCGGCTCCGAGAGATGGCCCGCGACGAGCAGCTCGTTCGCGCCCGCACTCACCAGCACCTCGACGTCGGACAGCACCTCCGCCACGCGCCGCTGCAGCGTCTCAGACATAAACGAACCCCTGCACAAATAGATATGTATGTTCGATTCGGAAAACGCTCGAAACATAATAACGAACCGACGCGGTGGAGCACGTCCTACCCCGGCCTCCGCTACGCAACACTGACTGCCTCAGGCGGCGCGAGCGCCGAGACAAGTCCTACGCAGGCACAGCTCGCCGCCTTTCGTATTGCCGCGTGAATCTCTGGACGGGCTGTTGCGGCCGTGGCGTACCTGATCAGCTCGACGCGCTCGTCGGGCCAGAGGAGGGGGTGCCAGTCGCTGTCCCGGGGAGGCAACGCGGCGAGGTACGCAGCCCAGCGCGAGTGCTCTCCCGCCGCGCACTCGCACAGGAGGTGCAGGCAGAGCGCCTGCCACTCCGAGAGGTTCGCGGCGTCGATGAGCGCGCCGCAGTGCGCGGACGCCGCCCCGCTCTCGGCCGTCATCATCGCCCACTTTGGCACCCGCAACAACAGCTGACCCTGACTCAGGCTCTCGTCCGCGACGAGACCCCACCCCCTGCGCAACGGAACGCGGTCGCGGCGGCGAGGTTGGGGGCCGGTGCGGCGTAGGTCCGCTGCGAACCGAGCGGGAGAGACAGTGCTGTGGTTGGAGGGGTTGGAGGCAGCTGGGTGGAGCTGCGGCTTGCCTGTTCGCGCCCGGAAGTGTCGACGGTGTGAGCTTTGCGGGCTGTTCGCCGAACTCGTTGATCCAGGCCTGCAGCCTGAGCAGCTCCGAGGGCTCGGAGGCTCTGTCCGCGGTGGCCGAGGCTCGGATGCAGCGCCCGCGCCTGACCAGGCCGCGTGGGCAGGAATGCGCTCCCGGAGCACGCTTGAAGGAGTGCAGGCAGGCGCCAGCGGGGCGTTCCGCCCGCGTGACGGGCGCCTTGCGCGGCAGGGGCGCAAAGATGCTGCGCACTGGGTGCCGCCGGTGACGCAGCGCGTGCACACCGCACCCCTCCGCACGGGCGGCGTGAGCGACATCCATCTTGTACGGGGACGGTGCTCTAAAATGTGCGGCCTCGTGACTCGTCTGCACGCCTTCTCACGCGTCGAACGGCAGACAGAAGTGATGCACGGTGCGGCGCGCCACCTTCTTGTGGTTTCCGGTTGTACGACCGACGGCTGTGCGAGAGATGAAGTCAGGATGGCGGCGTCGTCGTCGCACGCGGAGCATTGAGCTGGAATCACAGCCTGTGCTCCTGTGCCGTGAGGCCTCCAGGACGTCAAGCCCACGCCCGTCACGGCCCGGCGAAGAAAGGGGCGCTGCCGCCGCCCGCGAGCGGCACAATTCCCACTCTCCAGTTTCGAGGCTTCCCTCCCTGCCCAGAGTCCCGGGGGCCCGTGCGCCGGCCGTGTCCCGCGCTGAGACCTTCTTCACCAGCCCGGGGTCCCTTCGTGAACGTCTTTGCTTCGTTGGCCACGCGTCTGGCACGCCATCGATCGTGACATCCTGCACCTGGGCCGCGATCTCGTAATTCGCGCGACCCCACGCCATCAAAGCTGATTTTCTTCGGGCAGCTCACTCGAGGTGCTCGCCTCTCAGGGAACCACGGAGGGGCTTAGCGGACACGTTCCCTGGTTCACGGGGCCTCACAATTTCGCCACCTTGTACGTGGGGCCACGTAGTCGCGCGGCCACCTCCCCGCGCGGCAGGACTGCCTGAGCAGCAGCTCGAGCCAGTAGACTAGCGCCCGCGGCGGTCATGGCGTTCAATTTCGGCGCGGCGTCGGGGGGGCAGCCCGCTGCCTCGACGCCCGCCTTCGGTTTCGGGGCATCGGCTCAGCCCGCGTCGAGCTCCGCCTTTTCGTTTGGGGCGTCCTCGCAGCCTGCCTTCTCCGGGGCCGGCGGCGGGCTCTTCGGATCGAACCAGCAGAGCTCTGCGCCCAGCACAGGTTTCGGCTTCGGATCGGGAACGCCCCAGCCCGCGAGCGGCGCGGGGGGGTTCAGTTTCGGCGCTGCAACGTCAACAGCCTCGCTGGGCTTCGGATCCACGCCGTTCGGGGCCAGCACGGGCGGCGGCCTCTTCGGCGCCGCCAGCACGGGAGCGAACTTGTTCGGCGGGTCCTCCGGCCTGTTTGGGGCCGCCTCCGCGCCCCAGCCCTCCTTGTTCGGCGCCTCAACCCCCGCCCAAAGCACCCCCGGCGGCGGGCTGTTCGGAGGCCAGCCGCAGCAGGGCCAGCCGTTCGGCACCCCCACCGCAGGCACGGCGACCGACGGTGCGCGCGCTCGCCCCTGCCCGCCCCCGATCACGGCGGGCGCGCCCTCCCATGTTGCGCGCGCGTCGCACCCGGCCGCGACCCCGCCCACCCGCGACCCCGCCGTGCGCGCGCGACCGCAACGCGCCAGCGCTGTCCCCTTCGCGCAGGGCAAGCGGCGGGGATCGACCCGACGGTGCTGTCGGACCTGGCAGCAATAGACCGCGCGTACACGGAGCGCGCGGACAACCCGGACTACAAGCTCCGCGCGCTGTTCCTGAACACCGTCGAGAACCCCGCGGCGCGCGTGCAGCCCCCTGGCGTCGACCGGCGGCAGTTCGAGGAGGCTGTGCGCGCGGCGGGGGGTCCCAACAACCCCGAGCGTCTCTGGCCGGTGATGGCGGTGGGGTTCCGCGACCTCATGACGCGCGCGAGGGTGCAGGAGGAGACGCTCAAGGAGCACGCCGCGCGGCTCGCCGGGATGACGAGCCTGACGCAACGGCTCCGCCAGACATACGAGACGGACGTATTGCAGCGGCTCGAGGCGGTGCGCGCGACGAACGAGCGGCAGATCTTCGACCTGCTGCAGGTGTTCAGGCACCTCGACGCGCTCGAGGCGGCCATGGGCCCGCGCGGCGGGCGCGCGGCGGACGGCGGCGCGATGCACGCGTTGCGTGAGCGGCTGCGCGCGCTCGAGGCGTCGGTTGGGGCGCGGACCGGCGCGAACGTGCACTCGCGCGCCGAGGGGGTGGAGATCATGGCCAAGAGCCGCGCCAGGTGCGACTTGGCGCCCGGCGGTCCCGTCACCGCGCGCAACCGCTCGACTTGCGCGCGCACGCGTCACCGCCGGCAGGTTCGTTGATCGAGGGAGTTGGGCGCGGTGAGCCGCAGGTCGATGGCGAAGGAGACGGGCGCGTTGCGGGAGTCGGAGGGCATGATGGACGCGGCGTCGTTGAAGTCGTTGTTCGAGGTGTTGCACGAGCAGGTCGAGGTGCTGCAGCGGCTGCAGGACGTGGTCGCGCGGGACGAACGCGACCTGGCGATCATCAAGGAGCAGTCGATCGACGGCGCGGGGTACTGACGGCGCGCGCAGGACCGCGCTGCGGACGTCACTGCGCGCTCGCCCGGCTTCAACGTACGTGTGAGGCAGCGTGCGGTCTCCGGCGCGTGGGGAGGTTGTCAGGTGAAGGCTTACTCGCCTGGGGTCGTGCAGGGCGGCAGTGAGGCGAGAGCGGCCGGGGGCGGCGTTTTGGGGCGCGGCGCGGAGGCCCTCGGAGATCCGAGAGAGAACCCAGGGGTGCTGTTTGGACGGGCTCTACGGGACGTCACCTGCCGCGCGCGCCGCAGTGTACCTCGGTAGAGCTGGAGGAAGAGGCTGGCTGCCTTGGAGTGCGGCTGCGGGCGCGATGAGTCTCGTGTCGTCGATGTTGAACGTTGGCAAGAGGTGCCTGCCTCGGAAGACACGTCGCGCGGCCGGAGAGGAGTCCGCGCGCGACGAGCGGGCTGCTCCGGCGGAGGGCGAGGAGCAGGGGCCGGGGAGCGGGTCGGGGGCGGCGGAACGCGCGGGGCCTACGCGGAAATCGAGCGATCTCGAGCAGTGGGAGCAGGGCGCTGAAGTGGAGGTGTGCGGGGGGCTGATGAGCCGCCCCGTGCCAGGCGCCATTCTTCAGTCGGCTTCGGATGGCAGCAGGGCGGAGAGGAGCATGCTGGGTCCCGTGTCGGGGACAACTGGCACGACTCCGACGCAGAGCGCCGGTCGCAGCGTGCTCGCCGGGCGCGTGGGGCAGGTCTTGGGCGAGCTGATCTTCGAGGGAACGACGCAGGTGCTGCCCGTGCAGAAGCACTGAGACCTGTAGACGAACGCAGGGGGCGCGCACGGCCCACCGAACACTTCATTTCAGGTCCACACAGGCCGGTGCAGCTAGCGAAACACGGCGCGAACGCCCGCTTTGGCGTTCTTGTTCACGCGATGGAGATGTACGGAGGTGATTTGTCCCTCGAAGAGACCGTGCGAGCTTCCTCGCAGACGAACGAGGCGAAGGAGCTCGAGGTGGGCAGCGCGACGGGCGGCGACGACAAGGGGGGCCCTGCCGTCGACCCGAGGGACAGAGAGTGTGTCGAGGCCTTCATGAAGAGCTACATGGCTGCCATACAGGCGAACGACAACAAGTGGGCCAACTCCGTCTCCAGCACCCTGTTTGAAGAAAACATCAGCATGGTGCGCACCGCGGCTGGCGACCAGAGCCGCTCAAGTCCGCCCTGCGATGAGCCAGCTTCTCGTGCGCACGCCTCGCACGCAGTCGATACCCCTCGCGTCCAGATCCCACCGCGGCGAGACGGCCGTTTCGCGCCGTGCTCCCACCGCGGCCGACGCTCCCGCTCCGCGTGCCCACACGCCCGGCACAGGTGACCCACGACAACGCGAAGTGGGCGGGCCGCATGAACGTCGTCCGCCGGCTCAATCTGGCCATCGACAACGCCAAGACGCTGCGGGACCGCGCGGGCAACATGACCGAGGAGGAGGCGCGGCAGATGGTCCACGTGGACGGACCCACCCCGGTGAGACGAGAACACGTCTGCCCGACCGGCTGCGTGTTGCCGACGGCGCGCCCTGCTGCTGGCGCCCTCGCTGCCTTCACATACATCACAGCGCGTGAGGTGTTGCAGGTCCGCGGGGGCAAGTGGGAGGTGGTGATGACGCTGCGGCGCGGGATCGCGCGGTTCCGCATGAAGACGGTGCTGCGGACCCGCGGCGGCAAGATCTTCCGCATCCGTCAGACGAGGGAGTAGGTTGGTGTGCGTCAGACTGTTGGTGTCTGATGCTGACCAACGGCTGGCGTTGGACCTGCCAGCCGTCCGCAGCTGGCCCTCGCCAACCGCCGCAGGTCAGCGAAGTTGAAACCTCGCGGCGACCACAGCGACGCCCCCCGGACGTGGAAACCGTGCATGCGGGTGACGCCCCCCGAAGCACCCCCCGGGCTCTGTTACGCCGAGGTTGACGTCTTGGCCGGCGTCACACGCGCGCTACAGCTCCCCGCACGCCGTGATCACGACCTCCTCGCTCGGCGCCCCGCTCGCGCTGCCCAGCTTCTCGACCTTGTCCACCACGTCCATGCCCCCCGTGACCTCCCCGAAGACCACGTGCTTGCCGTTGAGGTGCGGCGTCGGCACGGTCGTGATGAAGAACTGCGACCCGTTGGTGTTCGGCCCGCGGTTGGCCATCGACAGCAGCCCTGGTCGGTCGTGGTCCACCCCGAACTTCTCGTCCTCGAAACTCTCCCCGTAAATCGACTCCCCGCCCGTCCCGTCGCCCGCAGTCATGTCGCCGCCCTGGATCATGAACTGCGTAGCCGGGGCCGCGCGACGGACGCGCGTGAGGCCATTTCAGGTGCACACAGAGCGCGACGCACACTGCAGGGGCGCGTGCGGTGCGGTGCGGTGCCGGGCGTGCCTGCGGGATGATGCGGTGGAACTTCGAGCCGGCGAAGTGCAGCTTCTTCCCGGCCGCGCCCTCGCCCTTCTCGCCCGTGCACAGCGCGCGGAAGTTCTCCACCGTGCGCGGCACGTGGTTGCCGTACAGCCCGAACTCGATGCGGCCGGCGGGCTCCCCCGCGATGGACACGTCGAAGAACACGCGCTTCGTGACGCTCGTGTCCGCCGCGTCGCTCTCCAGCAGCTTGTCGCCCCACGGCATCATCTCGTTCTTCTTCACCAGCGCCACCTCCAGGATGCGCGCGCCGCTGCTCAGCTCCTCGATCGACCAGTACGACTCCCCCGGCTCCACCTCCTGGCCCGCGGGGAACGCGCCCTGCAAAGCCGCGGCGCACGGACGGCGCGACACGTGGGACGCGCGGCGTGCCTCGAAGGTGGGGGGGGTCTGTCCGGGGGCACACGCATCCAGGGCCTGGACCGGTGCGGAGCGAGGTGCGGACGGCCGGCGCGTGGACCGCGGCCCCCGGCGCGAACGAACGCGCCGTTGGACCGTCCCTACAACCGCAACAGGCTCTGGCGGCGCTGCGGGTCGCAACCGGCAAGGTTTTGACTCGACGGATCGACCATGCGCATCCTTTTGGCTGTGATAATTGCACGCGCTGGGAATCAACGTCGCAGGCGTCCCGCAGGAGACCCCGCTGCGGTGTTCCTCTAGAAGCTTGCTGCCCACCGCAACGGCGGCCGCTGCGTCGCGCCGGGGCCGCGCGCTCACCTCGACGAGCGTCGCGCCCTCCCCCTTGATCGACAGCCTCGTGGGGTGCAGCTCGAACTCCACCCCCGCGCGCGTGAGGCCGTCGGGAATCGGCACGCGCAGCGTCACTTCGTCGCCGGCCTCGCTCCACTTCGTGCCGTCCGTACAGCTCAGCAGCGCGCGGACCTGCGTCGTGCCCTGGTGGCCCACGGCGCGGCTGGCCCGCGGCGCGCCCTTCGCGAGCAGTTGCCGCCCGGTGGCGAGGGCCATGGACGAGAGGCGTCCGGCCATGATGCGCACAATACGCGACGGTGAGCGACGCCTGGATGAGGACGGGGCTCGTGTAGTGCAACTGGAGGATGCGGAGGCGCTGCAGGGGCAATGTCTTCGCCGCAGCTCCGGCATCAGCGCTGCGGGGCACCCGACGTAGGCGGGGGGCTGATGGCCACCGCGGGTCGTCGCGTCAGGCTGTCGGGGGGGAGCAGCGGCGCGTGCGGCATGTGGCGCTCGCGTGCAGCGGACTCGCGCAACAAAAGCGAGCTGAGGGACGCGCGCGGCGACACATTCGTGCCAGAACGACCAGCGGGTGAAACCAGGCCTTGGGGCGCCGACTGCGGCCCAGACGTGGACCAAGACGGGCATATTCTGGCGCTGCTGGAATACCAGTTGATATATCTATCTGATCGCAGCGCCTCGCAGCCATGATCCGCCTTGCACTGACGGCGGCAGCGGCCTACCTGCTGGCCCCAAAGGTCACGGGCCGAAAGCTGACGCTGAGGAGGCCGAAGAGGACGCTCCCGAAGCGCGGCCCCGTCAACGGCCTCGTCGTGCGCGACCTCGAGGCCGGGGACTTCCACAAAGGGTTCCTGGACCTGCTGGCGCAGCTAACCGACGTGGGCCAAGTCACCGAAGAAACCTTCAAGTGCGGCCCGCTCGCCACCTCTCGCTGCCAGATCCGCCGCACTGCTCGTATACCCGCCTGCGGTGGCCGACGAGAACGGCGTGACGTGCGCGACGCCCCGCGCACGAGCGGCTCCCTGCCGCGTGCTCTACGTCCGTCGAGGCGCGCCGTTGCGCGACGACGCCGCTCCTGCTGCCCATCCCTCGCAGGAAGCGCTTGAAGGAGATCAACCGCCGGCACGGCCACCACGTGTACGTCATCGAGGACGTGGAGACGGGCCGGCTGGTGGCAACAGCAGCGGTGATGACGGAGCAGAAGTTCATCCACTCCTGCGGGCAGGTCGCGCACGTCGAGGACGTCGTGGTCGACGCGTCCGTGCGCGGGAAGGGCCTCGGGCGCCTCCTCGTCAACCGCTCCCTTGACATTGCCAAGTTCGAAGGTGCGCTGGTGCCCGCGTGGCTCCCGGCGCCGTCCCGTGCCTGTCGCCCACGCCGCGCGCACTGCGCCCTGCGCACGCGACCGGGTCGTAGCGCGCCGCGGTCCGACCGACGCACTGGCGCTGCGGCCGCGGTGCGCGCGTGGTGATGCGAGCACGCGCATACGACAGGCCGACCGGCGTCCCGCGTTGGTGGCGGCGACCGTGCAGGCTGCTACAAGCTCATCCTGGACTGCAGCAACGACAACGTCGCGTTCTATCAGAAGTGCGGCCTCGAGGCCAAGGAGCGTCAGATGGTCAAGTACCTCTGAGAGCAGTGCGGTCAACACCCCCCGGGGGACTGCAACACGGGGCGCGCGCGGCGGACGAGGCGCGCCGCGACACGCACGTAGTCGGGAGCCGCGCCGCGTGACACCGGGCCAGCGTCGGCGGACGTCGCGTCGCGTTGTTGTGACATCACAGGCTGCTGCGGGCGGGCGGGTGCCCGCGCCGCGTGGCACGCTACTCCTCCGCCCTCCCGGACGCGGCCTCCATGTCCCGCGCCTCCTTCTCGCGGTCCGCGGCGTCCCGCAGCGCCTGCGCGTCGTGCGCGCCCTTGCCGCGGACGGGCACCCCGAGGCCCGAGAAGAGCAGCGCCGCGACGTCCTCGTGGATGACCTTCATGCGGCCGTGCTTGGGCCGCTTCGCGGAGGCCGTCCACTGGAACCCGCGGAACGCGTCGAACAGCGGGTGCATCTCCCGCAGCGCTGCGGGCGCCACGGCGGTGCCGGAGCCGATGCTGCCGGTGCGGTCCATCCCGGCGCCGCGGTACTCGTTGGAGAGGTTCGGGACGATCTCGTTCCGGAAGGTGGTGAGGAAGTCGTACGCCCTGCGGCCGCGGAGCGTGACCTTGGTGCCTAGGGTCTGCCCCTTCATCATGCGCAGGTTGCCCCGGATGATCTGGGACTTCTTGACGGTCGTGATGGTGGCCTCCTGCCCTGACAGGATCGTGAGCGCCGCGCGCCCGATCAGGAGCGAGCGCAGGTCGCTCAGGGCGCGGCTCCGGGAGACGTGAAGCGTCACCTTGTCCAGCTCCGGCATCTGCGAGGCACGAAAGGGGACGCTCGGTTCCGGCCGGGAACGCGCACGTTTGACGTCGTTCGTGCCAGTGGAGGCGCAGGCGGGGGGCGTGCCGCAAGGGAACGCGGCGTGAGGCACTCGTGGACTGGCAGAGGCGCAATTGCCGCGCAATCGTCGCGACTTTGCAAGCGATGCGTCATGCAGAAGCGACCTGGCGATGCTGTCATGCGGTTCGTGCGGCGAGGAGGCTCGAGCGGGGCGGACCGCGCCCTGGCGAGCGCCATCAGGGCGGTGGCGCGGTGGTGCGCACCTCGTACGCCTGTCTAATCGGCAGCTTGTAGATCATGTCGTACGCCACGACCCTCCTGAAGTGGTGTTCGAGCAACGGCCTGCTCGGGAAACTCATCGCGCCTGCCCCGCCGCAGCGCTGCCCCCTCCCCGCCTCGGCAGTGCCGGCACCACCTCCTCCGTCCTCGCTGCTCCTCTCGACACCACCCCTGCGCACGCGATCGCGTTCCCCGCGTCCAGACTTCCTCGAACTCCGAAGTCGCGATCGAACGCCGACCAAGCGCTCCCTCCCTCGCCGTGTAGGGGCCACTGATGCTACGTCGCAAGCCAACTAGGGGGCTGCGGACTCGCACGAGGGTCGAGGAGGCCCTCCAGACGACCGGGCGTTCGCTGCGAATGCTGTCCTCCGTGCGCCCGCGCAGCCCATGAGCGAGCAGGTCTGCAGCGGACGAGTCGGACCTGTTGCAAAGTAGAACACGACAGGAAGGGGGGTCCATTCCCGCCCACCGGGGCTAGATGGCCCTGCCCGGTCGGCGAGGCCGCGGCACACGCGCCGGGTTCGCGACGCACGTCGAGGCTAAGGCAGTCGCGATCCCTCGCCGTTAGGTTCCCGCCCAGTGCCGCACGACGGCATCGCTTCGGCCCCCGAAACGCGTGCTGCCTTCGCCAGCGTCGACGTCAAGATGGCGTTGGACCAGCACGATCCTTTCAAGGGTTCGGGACCCCCGCACCTGCGCGAAAAGGTGCGCAACGCACTCTCAAAGTATGCGCAGAGCCGCTCTCTGCGATGTTTGACAGTTGTTGCAGGGCGTTCTTGCCTGCGCACCTGTCGGGCGGCTTCGCGCTGCTATGGATCTATCTGTGGCGGGGTCGCGCGGCCCTGCACGCGCGCGTGGGGCTCCGTGTCGCGCTGAATGACGTTCGACTTGCATGACGGGGGCCGTCGCCGTCGCGCGTGCGGTCGGTCGGGCGGCGCCGAGCGCCCTCGGTTCTGACACTATATCATGCGTGGCCTCGCGGGTACTGCGCAGGCTCAAGCTCTCATCGGCGTCGTCGAGAAGGTCCCCTACATCATGGACCTCCTGCCAGAGACCTCCGCGCTGAGCCTCGCGTTCACGTGCTGGGGCGGGCTGCTCGCGCTGCTGCGACACGGCAGGCGGACGATCGTCGGGGACGTCGAGTGGCACACGGTGCCGGGCTCAGGCCCTGACGACCAGCATGATCATCGGCTGGCGCTCGTCGACGAAGAGCGACTCCGGCGCCCGGTGCTGCGCGTGCTCGCGCCGCACGGGGCGCTCCTGCGCGGCCTCGCTCTCCGCACCAGCGTCGGCGGGCTCTTCCTCGGTCAGGTCGACATGTGCGGTGCGCGCTTCTCCGTCCACGGCGCGCGCGGGCTGTACGCGGCAGCGCGTCGAGCGGGGCTGCGTGACGAGGACGTGGCGACCGAGACGCAGCGCATGAGAGCGCTCGGCCGCATGCTCCAGCTGCCGGCGCCGCGAGGCACGACGCTGCAAGTGAGCGCGCTTGACGTCCCGTCGAACTTCCTGTCCAGGGACGTATCACGTGCTGTGTTCGACGAGCGTGTGGCGGTGGCGCTCTCGCTCATCGGGGCTCCGGCGGTGCGTCGTCACGTCACCAAGGTCACTATGCATCTCCCCACCGCTGGGTGGTGTTTGTACGAGCCCTTCGAGCTCATGGAGGCACTCTGCAACGCAGAACAGCTGCACACCCTCCACCTCGTTCTGTCCGCGAGTGATGAAGCCGCGGACAACGACGACATGTTCTACGCCGTCGCCAAGCTGGTGAGGATGTTACCGCGCCTGCGTCATCTCCACCTCCAGCTCGGCAACCCACACGAGACCGTGGCGAGATACAAGATCGACAACATCGAGATCGATGCCATCGGACCGCGGGCTCTCGTACACGCCATCGCAGAACGCAACCTCGAGAGCCTCCACCTCAGTTGCGACATGAGGTGGTGCTTGCCCGGCCAAGAGCTCGTCGCATGCGCCATGCAGCGATGGAGCGGCGAGGATCTTCAGCGCCGCAGCGGCGAGAACCTCCGGCGCCTGAGCCTGCCGGGCTGTGCGTTTGCGACCAACGCGATCACATCGCTGGCGGGCAGCCAACTCGACAAGCTGACCGACCTGCTCGTGTGCGCCAGAGCCAACGTTCCCGCGCACCTCAGGACTCTCGCCACCACCTCGACGCTCCGGAACGTCGACCTGTCGGGCAGCTGCATTCGCACCGTGAGCCTGGAGAGGCTGTGCGGGGCAATCACCAGCAGCTCGAACCTGCGCCTGGAGCAGCTGCGGCTGAACAGGGTGCAGATGACCGACCACGGCGGTCAGGCGGTCGCCGCCATGCTGGCCACGCACCCCTCGCTCCGTGCGCTCAGCCTGCAGGACAACCACCTGGGCGGCAACGCGGCGTGCTACCTCGCAGCAGCGCTCGCGCAGAACGGCACGCTCCGCGAGCTGGACGTGTCCGGGAACGTGATCTGCAAGGTGGGCGTCAACAGGCTCCTGCACGCCGTGGGGGAGAGCACCGCCCTGCAGGTCTTTGCCATGGAGCGCAACAGGCGACCCTGCTCCGTGACTCTCGGCGACATGCTCGGCTCGAACACGACGCTGCGGTCGCTCAAACTGGGCGGCGCGGCGCAGCTGTCGCAGTGCTTCATCTGCCAGTCCGTCGGCACGTATCGGTACGGCATGTGGTTGAAAGACACGACGTTCTCTTCCGGCCTCGCATGCAACCGCACCTTGAGAATCCTGTCGTTCAAGAACCTCTACTTCCTCGAGAAGCTCGGCGCTTCCATCGCCCTCGCCCTGCGGTCGAACACGGGGCTCCGCGAGCTGACCATGGAGGGCGCGGGCATCAGCACCAAGGACGGGGCGCTGCTGGCGGAGTCCTTGCGCTTGAACGACGGCCTGCAGCACGTCTCCCTGAACGAGAACCCGTCCCTGTGCGGCGAGACGTTGCCGCAGTTCTCCCGGGTCGTGAAGCAGCACAGGAAACCGCAGCGCCTGGACATCCTGGGCCACACGTATCACGGCGAGGCAGGCCTGGGGATGCCGATGCGCCCCGTCGACGGACCGGGCCCCGCAACATAGGTGCGCGCGGTAGAATGAGCCCGTACAGCTCGAGCGGCGCGTCGGAGCTCGGCGCAAAGTGCCACTTTAAACAAGCCGCAACTCAAGAGACATGTGACCGCGCGCCAGACGCACGGATCGCCCGAGCGGGTGCGACGGAGTCGGAACGGGGGGTTCGCAGGAATTCATCGGCGGCATGGGGAACGCCTCGTTCGCAGCGGGGGGCGGCGACGGCGTAGAACGCCAATCGCGTGGCGGACCGCGGCAGCTCGGGCGCCCGCGAGGAGCGCCGACGTCGCAGCGGCTCCGGCAACCGACCTGACCGTGATATGTGTGAGCGTCGCATCGCCTGGCCGTCACACGACGTCGCACACCACCTGGCGGCCATGTCCTGCGTGTCGCGTTTGCAGCTGCGTCGAGGCCGCGCCTACTGCCCGCCGTGCCCTGTGCTCGACGCCGCGTCCACACCGACGTGCCCCCGCTGCTCGGTCGGGCCAGCCTCGCACCCACAGTGCAGGAGCTAGCCCCGGGGGCCTTGTGCGCTCCCGCGGGTGCGACATGCGCGGCCCCGCAGCGTCGCCTCGCCGCCACACACGCGCTCGCCGCACCCGGCACAGCAGCCATCCCCGCCAACGCCTCACCGCCCGCCTAGCGACCCGCTGTCCTCCCGGCCGTGCCCTCAGGTGCCGTCCAACGCGTGTGCGTGATCCCAGCGGCCTGGCGGCGTCTGCCCGTGTATGATCCACATATCTCACCGCATCGTGCCCCGCCACCTCCACCCCTGCGTCGCCCCTCAACGCCCCACGACGCCCCTAATCGCTCTGCCGCTGCCCGCACACAAGGCGCCCTGCCGCGCCTCTGCGGGCCGCGCCCAGCCCTCGTGCCGCTCGGATCCACCGCCGCAGCGCACCACTGCCCGCGCACGTCGCGCCCGCGCCCCCTCCAGACCGCTCCGGGCGCGGCACACGCCACCCGCTCCCCGAGGCCCCCGGGCCGTGACGCAGGGCCCCGACGGGCCTGCCGGGGGCTCCGGGCGCCACTAGGCGCGCTGGATCGCCGCCGAGTGCCAGTGCGAGCCGCGCCCCACGCGTGCTGCCACGTGCGCCGCCCCCACGCCGCGCTCCAGGCAGCGACCTTTTCTCTTCGACAGGCGCCCACTTGCCCGCCCCGCGCAGCACGACGGCGGTGCACATCGCGCGCTTGCGACGGAACCGCTGGCGCCATCATGAGCACCAGCCAGGGCCCTCGCTCGGGCGGCTCGGGACCCCCGCATCCTCGCGAACAGGTGCGCGATCCACTCAAACCACTCCCACAGCCGCTTTCAGGGACGCTGGGCGGGTGTCGCGGGACAGGCCTGCCGTCGCGCCTGTCGGGCTGACTCGCGCTGCTGCGGATGTATCTGTGGCGGGGTCGCGCGGTCCTGGGCGCGCGTGTGGGGCTCCGTGTCGCGTCGAATGACGTTCGATGTGCATGACGGAGCTCGTCGCCGTCGCGCGTGCGGTCGGCCGGGCGGCGCCGAGTGCCACGCACGCTGATGACATATCGTGTGGTGGGCTGCGGCTGCTGTGCAGGCGCGTCCGTGTCTCGCCGACGTCCTGGACACGGTCCCGCAGATCTTCGACCTTGTGCCGGCGACGTCGGCGCTGAGCGTGGCGTTCACGAGCTGGGGGTGTCTGCTCGCGCTGATGCGGCACGGGAGGACGACGGCAGTCGGGGACATGGTGTGGAGACGACAGGCGACTTTATGTTACAGCGACACCTGCTTGGATGTCGTCACAGAGGCCAGGCCGTCCATCCCGGTGCTGGACCTGCGCGCGCCGCACGGGGCGCTGCTGCGCGGCCTTGCTCGCCGCGTGAGCCCCGGCTCGAGCTACGTCGGTCAGCTGGACTTCGCGGGAGCCCGCTTCGACCTCATTCAAGCGTCGGCGCTCCACTCCGCGGCGCGTCGTGCGGGGCTGCATGACGAGGACATGGGGTCCAGGATCGAGTGCAGGAGGGCTCTGGCCCGCATGCTGCAGCTGCCGGCCGAGCAGGGCACCCAGCCGCTGCGCGTGGTTGGCCTGAGGGTGCAGCCGTGGCAGCTCGACGCCGCTCCCGGGATGCTCGAGGCTCCGGCGGTGGTCGGCCACATCACAAAGCTGTCGCTGGCGAGGGCAACAGTCGAGTCAACTCAAGACAAGTCAACTCAAGACAAGTCAGTCGGAGAACCTGCACAAGCCGATACAGCCCGGGAGTTCGGGACGGCAGGAGCGCTCGCGATCGCGGAGTTGGTGCGCAAGTCGCCGACGCTGCGGGAGCTAGATATGACCGGGGCCCTGTGCGACTGCGAGACGGGCATGGCGGCGATTGCTGAGGCTGCGTTCACGTCAGGAACGCTGGCTGCGTTGCGCTGCCCGCAAGACCGCGAGGGACATTTCACCGATGCAGTAAATCGACATGGATGCGGCCACGTGGCGAAGCTGCATATGTTTGACGGCCGTGGTGGACGGCAACTGCAGCCACTGATGCTGCCGCAAGAGAACAGCCTCGAGGAGCTGTCGCTCCACTGGGTCTCCGACCTTGATCTGGCCAGTCTGACGACGGTGCTGCGGCACAGCACCACGCTGCGCGTGCTCGCCTTCGACTCCTGCTATTTGCACGACGCCAAGGACGCCGAGCAGTTGGTGGATGCTATCTCATCCAGCCCTGCCCTGCCTCTGCGAGAAGTACGTCTACGTTATGGCGACCAGACAATGTTTGAAGACGGCGCGCTGATGGCGAAGCTGGCGCGTACACCCTCTCTGCGCGTGCTGGACCTCGTCGGGAACGACGTATATAACGACGCCGCCTTCTCTGTCGCGGACGCGCTCGCCGGCAACACCACCCTGCGCGTACTGGACGTGTCGGGCAACCTCATCGGGCCTGCGGGGTGGACTAGTCTCCTGCGCGCCGTCGGCCGCAGCAAGATCGAGGTGTTCTTGATGGAGGAGAACAGCTTCCTCGAGGACGAGACTTCGGTGGCGATCGGCGACATTCTCACCGGCAACTCCACGCTGCACACGCTCAAGCTCGCCTGCCACCGACGGATCGACGGGGTAGATCCATACAACGACCAAGTATTCCTCCAAGGGTTGGAGAGCTTCGCGCAGGGCCTCGCCACGCACCCGGCGCTGCGCGTGCTGTCTCTGAAGGGGCTCGGCTGCGACACCGACGGCGCCTTGTCTCTCGCGCGCGCCGTCCGCCGCAGCACCTCCCTGCGCTCCGTCGTCCTTGAGTCTGCACACATCAGCGACGCGTGCGGGGCGCAGGTCGCCGAGGAGCTGCTTGGGAACACCAACCTCCTGCACGTGTCGCTCATGGACAACCCGGACATGGGCGAGCTCACGTCGGCCGCGCTGTACCGGGCCCTGCAGCGACACCCGACGCTGCAGCTGCTGGACGTGGAGTGGTGCGAGTTCGCTGACAGCCCTTTCTGGACGACCCGCGTGCGCCAGGTCGGCCTGCCGCACCCCCGCATCGTGCTGATGGACGGGAGCACCAGCGTCCCCGACGCGCAGTAGGGGCTCAGCGCACACAGAGACACACACGCATGGGGCGCAAGGAGGAGGATGCGGGGGCGACGCGGCGGCATCCGGCTGCCACCCGCACCAGACCTGTGACACCTGCCCCGCGCGTCGCTCGCACCCGTCCGGTCTCGCGGCCTCACAGCCCCGATGCCTGCAGCGCGCATCCACCAAGCTCACTGCGGGCGCGCGAGCTCGCTCGACGGCGGCGGCCCCGCGATGAGCAGCATAAACACCGCCAGCCCGACCACCGCCACCCCCGCCAGCACGAACACGTTCTCCTGCGTGACCGCGCCCAGCAGCACGCGCTCCTGCTTCCTGATCTGCTCCTGACGCGACGTGTGGTGGGCCGCGGCAGCTCGGGCGCCCGCGAGGAGCGCCGACGTACCCTGCCCCTGCCCACCGACCCGACCGTGACATATGTATGACCGTAGCATCGCCTGGCCGTCACACGACGTCGCACACCGCCTGGCGGCCATGTCCTGCGTGTCGCGTTTGCAGCTGCGTCGAGGCCGCGCCTACTGCCCGCCGTGCCCTGTGCTCGACGCCGCGTCCACACCGACGTGCCCCCGCTGCTCGGTCGGGCCAGCCTCGCACCCACAGTGCAGGAGCTAGCCCTGGGCCTTGCGCGCTCCCACAGGTGCGACATGCGCGGCCCCGCAGCGTTGCCTCGCCGCCGCACACGCGCTCGCCGCACCCGGCACGGCAGCCATCCCCGCCAACGCCTCACCGCCCGCCTAGCGACCCGCTGTCCTCCCGGCCGCGCCCTCAGGTGCCGTCCAACGCGTGTGCGTGATCCCAGCGGCCTGGCGGCGTCTGCCCGTGTATGCCCCACATGTCTCGACGCATCATGCCCCGCCACCTCCACCCCAGCGTCGCCCCTCAACGCCCCACGACGCCCCTAATCGCTCTGCCGCTGCCCACACACAAGGCGCCCTGCCGCGCCTCTGCGGGCCTCGCCCAGCCCTCGTGCCGCTCGGATCCACCGCCGCAGCGCACCACTGCCCGCGCACGCCGCGCCCGCGCCCCCTCCAGACCGCTCCGGGCGCGGCACACGCCACCCGCTCCCCGAGGCCCCCGGGCCGTGACGCAGGGCCCCGACGGGCCTGCCGGGGGCTCCGGGCGCCACTAGGCGCGCTGAATCGCCGCCGAGCGCCAGTGCGAGCCGCGTCCCACGCGCGCTGCCACGTGCGCCGCCCCCACGCCGCGCTCCAGGCAGCGACCTTTTCTCTTCGACGGGCGCCCTCTTGCCCGCCCCGCGCAGCGCGACGGCGGTGCGCATCGCGCGCTTGCGACGGAGCCGTGGCACCGACATGAGCACCAGCCAGGGCCCTCGCTCGGGCGGCTCAGCACCCCCGCATCCTCGCGAACAGGTGCGCGATCCACTCAAACCACTCCCACAGCAGCTTTCAGGGACGCTGGGCGGGTGTCGCGGGACAGGCCTGCCGTCGCGCCTGTCGGGCTGACTCGCGCTGCTGCGGATCTATCTGTGGCGGGGTCGCGCGGTCCTGGGCGCGCGCGTGGGGCTCCGTGTCGCGTCGAATGACGTTCGACGTGCATGACGGAGCCCGTCGCCGTCGCGCGTGCGGTCGGTCGGGCGGCGCCGAGTGTCACGCACGCTGATGACGCACTGTGTGGTGGGCTGCGGCTGCTGCGCAGGCGCGTCCGTGTCTCGCCGACGTCCTGGACACGGTCCCTCGGATCTTCGACCTTGTGCCGGCGACGTCGGCGTTGAGCGCGGGTCGCACGAGCTGGGGGTGTCTGCTCGCGCTGATGCGGCACGGGAGGACGACGGCAGTCGGGGACATGGTGTGGAGACGACAGGCGACTTTATGTTCCAGCTACACCTGCTTGGATGTCGTCACAGAGGCCAGGCCGTCCATCCCGGTGCTGGACCTGCGCGCGCCGCACGGGGCGCTGCTGCGCGGCCTCGCTCGCCGCGTGGAACCCGGCTCGCGCTACGTCGGTCAGCTGGACTTCTCGGGAGCCCGCTTCGACCTCATTCAAGCGTCGGCGCTCCACTCCGCGGCGCGTCGTGCGGGGCTGCGTGACGAGGACGTGGCGTCCAGGATCGAGTGCAGGAGGGCTCTGGCCCGCATGCTGCAGCAGCCGGCACCGCAGGGCACCCAGCCGCTGCGCGTGGTCGGCCTGGCGGTGCAGCCGTGGCAGCTCGACGCCGCTCCCGGGATGCTCGAGGGTCCGGCGGTGGTCGGTCACATCAAAAAGCTGTCGCTGGCGAGGGCAACAGTCGAGTCAACTCAAGACAAGTCAACTCAAGACAAGTCAGTCGGAGAACCTGTGCAAGCCGATACAGCCCCGCGGTTCGGGACGGCAGGAGCGCTCGCGATCGCGGAGCTGGTGCGCAAGTCGCCGACGCTGCGGGAGCTAGATATGACCGGGGCCCTGTGCGACTGCGAGACGGGCATGGCGGCGATCGCTGAGGCGGCGTTCACGTCAGGAACGCTGACCACGTTGCGCTGCCCGCGAGACGGTTCCACGATCTTCGTCGAGGCCATCAATCGGCACGGATGCGCGGTCATGTCGAAGCCGAACACAGATGTCGAACTACACGGCCCGCGACTGGTGCTTCCGCAACAGAACAGCCTCGAGGAGCTGTTGCTCAGCGGGATCGGCACCCGCGATCTGCCCAGTCTGACGACGATGCTGCGACACAGCAACACGCTGCGCGTGCTCGCCTTCGACACCTGCTATTGGCACGACGCCAAGGCCGTCGAGCAGTTGCTGGATGCTATCTCATCCAGCCCTGCACTGCCTCTGCGAGAGCTACGTCTGGAATGTGGCGTCACGACTACGTTACCCGGGGACCTTCTGACGGCGGCGCTGGCGAGCACGCCGTCTCTGCGCGTGCTGAGCTTCAAGGCCAATGAACTCGGCGACGACGCCGCCTTCTCCCTCGCGGACGCGCTCGCCGGCAACACCACCCTGCGCGTACTGGACGTGTCGGACAACTACATCGGGTCTGCTGCCGTCGAGCGCCTCCTGCGCGCCGTCGGTCGCAGCAAGATCGAGGTGTTCTTGATGGAGGAGAACGGCTTCGGCGAGGACGAGACTTCGGTGGCGATCGGCGACATCCTCACCGGCAACTCCACGCTGCACACGCTCAAGCTCGCCTGCCACCGAGCGGTCGATGGGTACGACCTATCCGACGAAATATTCCTCCCAGGGTTGGAGAGCTTCGCGCAGGGCGTCGCCACGCACCCGGCGCTGCGCGTGCTGTCTCTGAAGGGCCTCGGCTGCGACACCGACGGCGCCTTGTCTCTCGCGCGCGCCGTCCGCCGCAGCACCTCCCTGCGCTCCGTCGTCCTTGAGTCTGCACACATCAGCGACGCGTGCGGGGCGCAGGTCGCCGAGGAGCTGCTTGGAAACACCAACCTCCTGTACGTGTCGCTCGCGGGCAACCCGGACATGGGCGACCTCACGTCGGCCGCGCTGTACCGGGCCCTGCAGCGGCACCCGCCGCTGCAGCTGCTGGACGTGGAGTGGTGCAAGTTCGCTGACAGCCCTTACTGGACGACCCGCGTGCGGCAGGTCGGCCTGCCGCACCCCCGCATCGTGCTGATTGACGGGAGCACCAGCGTCCCCGACGCGCAGTAGGAGCTCGGCGCGCACAGAGACACGCACGCATGGGTCACGGGCGCAAGGAGGAGGATGCGGGGGCGACGCGGCGGCATCCGGCGGCCACCCGCACCAGACCTGTGACACCTGCCCCGCGCGTCGCTCGCACCCGTCCGGTCTCTCGCCCTCACAGCCCCGATGCCTGCAGCGCGCATACATCAAGCTCACTGCGGGCGCGCGAGCTCGCTCGACGGCGGCGGCCCCGCGATGAGCAGCATAAACACCGCCAGCCCGACCACCGCCACCCCCGCCAGCACGAACACGTTCTCCTGAGTGACCGCGCCCAGCAGCACGCGCTCCTGCTTCCTGATCTGCTCCTGACGCGACGTGTGGTGGGCCGCGGCAGCTCGGGCGCCCGCGAGGAGCGCCGACGTACCCTGCCCCTGCCCACCGACCCGACCGTGACATATGTATGACCGTAGCATCGCCTGGCCGTCACACGACGTCGCCCGGCGGCCATGTCCTGCGTGTCGCGGCTTGCAGTCGTCGAGGTCGCGCCTACTGCCCGCCGTGCCTGTGCTCGACGCCGCGTCCACACCGACGTGCGCCCCCGCTGCTCGGTCGGGCCAGCCTCGCACCCACAGTGCAGGAGCTAGCCCCGCCTTGCGTTGCCCTGGTGCGACATGCGCGACCGCAGCGTTGCTCGCCGCCGCACACGCGCCGCCGCACCCGGCACGGCAGCCATCCCCGCCAACGCCTCACCGCCCGCCTAGCGACCCGTTGTCCTCCCGCCGCCGCCGCCTCAGGTGCCGTCCAACGCGTGCGTGATCCGCGGCCTGGCGGCGTTCGCCCGTGTATGCCCACATGTCTTCGACGCATCATGCCCCGCCACCTCCACCCCAGCGTCGCCCCTCAACGCCCCACGACGCCCCTAATCGCTCTGCCGCTGCCCGCATTACTGCTGGGCGCCCCGCTCGCGCCTCTGCGGGCCGCGCCCAGCCCCGTGCCGCTCGGATCCACCGCCGCAGCGCGCACCACCGCCCGCGCAATGCCGCGCCTGCGCCCCCTTCCAGACCGCCCGGGTGCGCGGCACACGCCACCTGCTCCCCGAGGCCCTCGACATCACGCAGGGCCCCGACGACCTGCCGGGGCCTCCGGGCCACTAGGCGCGCTGGATCGCCGCCGAGCGCCAGTGCAGCTGCGTCTCCACGCGTTGCCACGTGCGGCCGCCCCCACGCCGCGCCCAGGCAGCGACCTTTCTCTTCGACGTGGCGCTCCTCTTGCCCGCCCCGCGCAGCGCGACGGCGGTGCGCATCGCGCGCTTGCGACGAACCGCTGGCGTCATTGGTCATGAGCACCCGTGCCAGGCCCTCGCTCGGGCGGCTCGGACCCCGCATCCTCGCGAACAGGTGCGCGATCCACTCAAACCACTCCCACAGCAGCCAGGACGCTGGGCGGGTGTCGCGGGACAGGCCTGCCGTCGCGCCGTCCAGCGACTCGCGCTGCCGCGGATCTATTCAGGCGGGTCGCGGCGGTCCTGGGCGCGCGCGTGGGGTTCCGTGTCGCGTCGAATGACCGTTCGACCCGCATGAGGGGAGTTCGTCGCTACCGCAAGCGTGCGGTCGGTCGGGCGGCGCCGAGTGCCACGCACGCTGATGACGTACTGTGGTGGAGGGGCTGCGCTCGCTGTGCAGGTGCGTCCGCAGCCCTCGCCGGACGTCCCGGACACGGTCCCTCGATTCGACCTTGAAGCCGGCGACGTCGGCGCTGGAGCGTGGGGTCGCACGAGCTGGGGTGTTCGCTCGCGCCGATGCGGCACGGAGGACGACGGCGGTCGGGGACGTGGGAGTGAGACGACTGGCGAGTCTATCTTACAGCCATTACCTGCTTGGAGTAACGTCACAGGCTGGTGGCCGTCCATCCCGGTGTTGGACCTGCGCGCGCCGCACGGGCGCTGTTGTGCGCGCGGCCTCGCTCGCCGCGTGGAAACTGCTCGCTGCGCTACGTCGGTCAGCTGGACTTCGGGAGGCAGCTTCGACCTCACGCGCGGCGCGTCATGCTCCGCGGCGCGTCGCGTGGGCTGGTGACGAGGACGTGGCGTTCAGGGCGGCGCTGGCGCGCCCTGGTCCGCATGCCGCAGCTGCCGGCCGAGCAGGGCGCCGCCGCTGCGCGTGATTGGCCTGAGGGTGCAGCCGGCAGCTCGACCGCCACCCCGAGATTCTGCAAGCCCGGCGGTGGTCGAACACGTCATGAGTTTCCACGCCGCGGTCAGCTCGTATGAGGGCAGCCTTGCCCGACGAGCCTGGAAGACGATGCGTGGAAGGAACCGGCGGACGGATGCGCACCGGTGCATACGGAAGCTCGGGATTTGCAGGAGCGCTTCGCGATCGCGGAGCTGGTGCGCAACGCCGACGCTGCGGAGCTGGATATGACCTGGGACTTGCGTGACGAGACAGGCATATGGCGGCGATCGCCGAGGCCGCGCTCATCGCCAGGAACGGTTGGCTGCGTTGCGCTGCCCGTCTGCGCTCTCAACAGGTGCTTCACCGATGCAGCAAATCGACACGGATGGGTCCTGGAGTTACCCGCGCGACCGTTTCGGGGCTTCAGTAACGCACCGCGACTGCTGCTTCCCGCGCGACCGCTTAACCTCAAGGTCATGTCGCTCTCGACCCTCAGCGACGATGACCTGCCCAGTTCGACGGCGATGCTGCAGCACGGCACCGCGCTGCACACGCTCAGGCTGGTACTTCGCGCCGTCCATCGCGAGAAGCCCACCCGTTCTCTCAGCATCTGCAGCAGGTGTTGCAAACCCGTCGCGTCGAAACCCGGGCTGCCGCCGTAGTTGCCGACCTTCGCGACACCTGCGTCTCCAGCCCGACCGGCCTTCGTTTCTGATGGCGACGCTGGCGCGTACACCTTCTCTGCGCGTGCCGACCCTGGCAGGCAGCAACGCTTCAGGCGGCCATGCCTCTCTCGCGGACGCTCGCTGGCAACACCACCCCTGCGCGAGCTCGGGACGTCGGACAACAACGTGGCATGGCTGCCATCGACCGCCTGCGCGCCGTCGGTCGCAGCAAGATCGAGGTGTTCTTGATGGAGGGCAACCGAGCTACGATATCGGCGAGGAGGAGATTCCGGACGACGATGAGCGACATCCTCACCGGCAACTCCACGCCCGCACGCTGAAATCGGCAGAGCCATACCGTCACCGATAATGATGACGATGAGGCACCGGGTTGGCTGGAGCCCTGGGGTTGGAGAGCCATGCAGGGCGTCGCCACGGCACCCGAGGCTGCGCGTGCTGGTCCCGGGTGGTTTCTGCTTGGACACCCTGACGGCGCCTTGTCGCTCGCTCGCGCCGTCTGCCGCAGCACCTCCCGCGCCCTCGCCCTGAGTCTGCACACATCAGCGACGCGTGTGGGCGCAGCTCGCCGAGGAGCTGTCCTTCAACACCGGCCTCCTGCACGTGTCGCTTGTGGACAACCCGCATGCGCAAAGCCTCACGGCGGTTGCGCTGTACCGGGCCCCGCAGCGGCACCCCGACGCTAAAGATGCTCGACGTAAAGCATTGTGGCTTTGAAAACAACCGTTACTGACGATCTGCGTGCGCCAGGTCGGCATGCCGCACCCCGCATCCTGGTAGGAGGAACGATGGCACCAGGTGGTCTCCGACGCGCAGCAGGCGCTCGGCATCATTACATCGGCCACACGCATGGGCGCAGGAGGAGATGCGGGGGGTGACGCGGCGACATCCGGCTGCCACCCGCACCAGACGTGTGACACTCCGCCCGCGCGTCGCTTCGCACCCGTTCGCGGCCTCACAGCCCCAATGCTCGTATAGCGATCCACCAAGGTTACTGCGGGCGCGCGAGTTTGCCGGACGGCGGCGGCCCCGCGATGAGCAGCATAAACACCGCCAGCCCGACCACCGCCAATTTCGCCAGCACGAACACGTTCTCCTGCGTGACCGCGTCCAGCAGCACGCGCCCTGCTTCCTGATCTGCTCCCGACGCGACGGAAGACCCCCCGCCCGGACGCCGGGTCCCTGGCGGGGGCGGACGTCCCGGTCCACCATGTCGCCGCCTCCGGACGTCCCTTGCATCTGCGGCGCGTGGGCGAGTGGTGACCCATGTGGGATGCCCGTGAGCGCACCAGGCCGCGTGGCAAAATGCCGACGGTCGCCTGCCGGCGACGTGTCTGCCAGCTCACTCGCCTGGCCCTTGAGCTGCTCCCAGAACGAGTCAGCCGTCCCCGCCGCGGCGCATCGGTGTTGCGGGCGCCACGCCGGGCGGCGCCCGGCGGGCGGCCAGGCGGGCTGTCGGACCTCGCGGATCGCCACGAGAGGAGCCGTCACGGTCAGGTCGCAGGTGGGCTGGTGGGGCGCGCGATCGCCCTGGCGGCGCGCGACATGCGCGTGTGAAGGTCTCTTGCTGCGAGGCGCAGGTGTGCGCCTGCGGCGATTGCGCGCCCCGGGGCTCGACCGCGCTGCGCGACGAGCGCATCGTGATTCCAGGACGTCGCTGCGGCGCGGGCACCTGACCGCACGCCGCGGCGCCGGCGCGATCAGGCCGGCGCTGCGTGCCGGCGTGTGCGCGTCGGTCGCCAATGCGTGCCTGACCGCGCGGTCGCGCACGGACGCGCGCCGGATCGCATCCGCCGCGGACGCCGCCATCGTCGCGTCTTGGAGCCGCCGCGAGCGGGTGATGGCTGGAAAGGGGTGCCGCGGTGCGAGAAGAACCCGACGTTCGCCCGTCCAACCGTCGCTGCCACAGGCGAACGCTCGTTGCCGTCTACAGCGACGAAGTTCGATCACGCCGGATCTTCCGTGTCGCCGGGCGCGCGACTTGGCGTGGTAGGATCCAGGCGACGCCACGGGGTCGGCGGGAGGCTGCTCTGCTCTTTGGTGCCGCGCGGAGGGAAGCGAGCCCGCAGAGCTCCCGGACGCGGCTCATCGTGTAGCTCCCCGGCGCGGCGGGCGCGTGGCCCGTCGGGCCCCTGCGCGTCATCCTGGCGCACCGGGTGGTCGGGGGTAGGAAACCCGGCGGGCGCTCCCGGGCGAAGACGGGCACGGGTGGCCGGGCGCACCTCTCGCACAGCGACCGTCGAGCCCGCCCGCAGCAGTTGGCTCCGCCTTCCCGCGGGCACCGCAGACGACGTGCTGAGCTCAGCGCTCCGTGCGGGCGCAGCGCACGCTTCCGGGCAAAGCCTCCTTCGCCCTGCTATGATCGTTGTTTTTTGCTGATACAGAGCAGCCCGGGGCATCGGGACGCGGCGCTCCTGCATCCCTGCCCGTTCCCCGGGTCACCCCTGGCCTGCCTCCCGAGGCCGGCTCCGGATGGCTGGGCGCCGATGCGGACCCGTGGCTGCCCGCGCGAGGCGCCGGCCGCGCGCACGGTGGGGCGCCCGGGCGGCGGCGCGTCCGCGGCTCCGTGGCCCGGCGGGAGCTCGCCCACGGTGCCGCGCCGCGGGGCCGTTTCCCCGTGGCGCGACCGGGCCCGGGCTGCGCGAGGCGGCGCGTGGGCGCCCGCAGCGCCGGTGAGGACGGCCAGGGCGGCGCGGGCTCCGCGGAGGCGTCCTCGGGGGCCGGCGTGAGCACGGTGGGGGCCCCGGACGAGACCACGGCGCTCCCGGAGAGCTTCTGCATCATCGAGTCCCAGGACGCCGTCAAGGACTTCGCGTCGATGCAGGTGACCGCCCGCGCCGCACCTCGCGCCTCCCGCGCGCGCCCGCCCGTCCCCGGCGGCCGGCGCCCTGCGTCTGCGGCCGCGGTGCCTCGGCCGCCCGCGCGCGCCCGCGCCTGCGCGCCGTCCCGCCGCCCCGGTCGGACTCTGGCTGGTTCGCGCGTCGCTTGCTGCGGACTGCGCTCTTCCGCGAAACGCCCGCGCAGCACGAGCCCGTGGGCGCAGCAGAGAGCACTCACACAACACACAAGTGCGGCACCCTCTCCCGCGCGCGCAGCTCGAGGAGATCTCCCGCAACATCCAGTCCCGCAAGAACAAGGTCTTCCTCCTCCTCGAGGAGATCCGCCGGCTGCGCATCCAGGAGCGCATGAAGACCCCCTCTGCGGCGGCGGCGCCGGGCGGCGGCAACGGGTCCGGGACGCGCGGCGCGGCGGCGCCCGAGTCCGAGCTCGAGGCCGAGGAGTTCCGCTCCGCGCTGCCGTACTTCCCGCCCATCACGGAGCGCACGTTCGACTCGTACAAGGCCGCGTTCGTCGTGGCGGTGTCGGGCATCATGTTCTTCGGCGGGATCGTCGCGCCGTCGCTCGAGGTGCGCCTCGGGCTCGGCGGGCAGTCGTATCGGGAGTTCATCCGGTCGATCCACTTCCCCGAGCAGCTCGCGGAGGTCGACCCGATCGTGGCGTCGTTCTGCGGCGGCGCCGTCGGCGTGCTGACGAGCCTGATGATCGTCGAGGCCAACAACATCCGCGTGCGGAAGAGCGAGCGGTGCGTGTACTGCCAGGGGACGGGGTACCTGAACTGCGGCGCGTGCGCCGGGACCGGCGCCGTGGAGGACGGGGCCGAGCCCTGCGCGCAGTGCGGGCGCCTGGGCAAGGTCATGTGCACGAGCTGCCTGTGCACGGGGAAGCAGATGGCCACGGAGCACGACGTGCGCATGGAGCCCTTCAACTGAGGCCCCGTTCTACGTCTTGATGACGATGATGATGATGTAAGACCAGACCAGAGCACGGGTGTCGCGGGGCGCTGCGCGATCGGCGGCGACGCCCGAGGAGGAGGTCCGCCGGCCGCACGTCTCCGTCTCGGCGCGGGCGCCTGGGCAGGGTCATGACGAGGCGAGGTGACCTGAAAAGTTTGATCAATCATGAGACACACGGCGCTTGTTCGTGGTCGTCGCGTTTCTCGTCACACGGCGCTCCGGCGTCAGAACCCCGCGGGCACGTTGGTCGCCGCGGGCACGTTGGTCGCCTGCACGCCAGCTCGCGGCGGTCTCGGAACGGCCGCGCAGGTGGAATGCGTCTGCAGCCCGCCCGGCCACGGCGCAGTGCGGGACGGCGACGACCGGAGAGATCCGCCGGCCGCACGTCTCCGTCTCGGCGCGGGCGCCTGGGCAGGGTCATGACGAGGCGAGGTGACCTGAAAAGTTTGATCAATCATGAGACACACGGCGCTTGTTCGTGGTCGTCGCGTTTCTCGTCACACGGAGCTCCGGCGTCAGAGCCCCGCGGGCACGTTGGTCGCCGCGGCCATGTCGACCACCTGCGCGCCCCCGCGCGTCTGCACGACCCGCAGCTTGAGCGCCAGCGGCCGCGCGGGGTCCTGCTTGCGCACCGTGATGCGCTGCGTGATCGGCGGCCCGCCCGGCCGCGCCTCCGTCCCCGACGGCGCCTCCAGCGACGCCTGCATCGACTTGGGCACCGCCACCTGCAGCGAGAACCCCGTCAGCGGCTCGGGCCCCGACGGCACAGCGTGCGCCGTCACCGTCACCACGCCGGGCTCCGCCTCGCTCCGAGCGAAGTCCATGCGGATCGTCGCGCCGTTCTTCTCGTACACCACCACCCCGGGCGGCGTCGGCGCGACGCTCTCCTCCTCGTTGCCGCCGCCGCCGCCAAACAGGTCGTCCAGCCCCCCCAGCGCGGGCTGCGCGGGAGCCGACGACGGCGCGGGAGCCGATGACGGCGCGGGCGCACCGCCGCCGCCGCCGAACAGGTCGTCCAGCCCCCCGCCGCCCGAGGGCTGCTGCTGCTGGTCCGCGGGGGGGGCCTGAACAACGTCGCCGCCGCCGCCGCCGCCGCCGCCGATGAGGTCCATGCCGAGCAGGTCGGCGAGGGCGTCCGCGCCGCCCTCGTGCGCGATCCCCGCGGCCATGGCGGCCGAGGGCGACGCCGCGAGCCCCGCGATGTCGTCGGCGGCGGCGAGCGTGGACAGCGTGGCGCTGTTGCCCTCGAGCGCGGGGATGCGGTCCATGACGCCCGCGGACACGTCGCTGCCGGCCTCGAGCAGCCGCGCGTACTCGCACGCGCGCGTCTGCACCTCGAGCGCCGGCGAGGACTTGAGCGGCGCCAGCAGCTCGCGCGCGCCGGCGGCGTCCTGGGAGGAGCGCGCCGCGAGCTTGGCCGCGGCGGTCAGCGCGTACTCCTTGGCCTGCGCGGGCGCGGCGCCGGACAGCACGCGGCGCAGCAGCCCGACGGCGTCCTGCGCCGGCGCGCCCCCCGCGGCGACGAGGTCGGCGCCGTACTCGCCCGCGCACCACACCGCGACGAGCAGCAGCATGCCCGACGCGTCGAGCGTGCGGTGCTCGAGCGCGGCGCGCAGGAGGAGCCGCGTCACGGTGGCCTGGGCGTCGGGCCCCGCGCGGGCCACGTGCGTGATCACCTGCCGCGCGTCCTCCTCGGTGACGTGCTCGCCCGCGTCGCGCAGGAGCCGCGCGACGGACGCGGCGTACCACGCGCGGTCCGTGTGGCCCCAGCGCAGCAGCATCGCGCAGAGGTGCCGGGCGAGGTGCGGGCGGAACTCGGGGTCGCACGCCGCGAGGTACGCGAGGAGGTCGTCGGCCATGGGCTGGCACGTGGCGGGCGTGGCGAGGGTGTGCAGCACGGTGAGCGCCTGCCGGCGGATGGACACGTCGCTGTCGCGGACGCACTCCATGACGGCGGCGCGGTGCCGGGTGACGGCCTGCGCCTCCTTGCCGACGAGCTTCCCGAGGAGGTTGAGCGCGACGTAGCGCATGTTGTTGTCGCTGCTGCCCAGGAACCTGCCGAGGATGTTGACCGCGAGCACGCGGAGCGACCCCGTGGACTCGACGCCGATGATGGTGGTCACGCACTCGTACAGCACGGCCGCGCCGGCCTGCTTCTGCAGGTCCGCGCTGCTCGCGACCTGCGCCAGGAGGTCGGACATCTCGTCCGACGCGCGCTTGCTCCCGGCGCCCAGCAGCCGCAGCAGCTTGAGGAGCCGCACCTGCAGGAAGGGGTCGGTGATGCCCTGGACGTCGTAGTCGCGGGCGCTGCCGGGCACGGAGGAGACGACGAGGGAGCGGAGCGCGGCGACGACGGCGGGCACGCGGCGGCGGTAGGCCTCGAGGGCCTCGCGCGAGGCGGCGGCCAGCGCGGCCATGAGCTCCGCGGCGCCGAGGAGGACGCCGTGATTGCGGTCGGCGATGAGCTCGCCCGCGGGCGCGACGAAGATGTCGGCGAGGTCGGGGACCTTGCGCGCGATGCGCAGGGCGCAGAGGGCGGCCTTCTTCACCACGTTGGGGTTGGGCGCGCGCAGGAGGCGCTCGACCTCGGACGCGAGGTCCTGCCCCATGGACGGCGAGCAGATGTTGCCCAGCGCGTTCAGCGCCAGGCCCACGACCGCGGGGTTGCGCGACTGCAGGTCCATCTTGATGGCGTTGGTGACGAGCATCAGCGTCTCCTGGCGCTCGTCCATGATGACCATGAGCGCCAGGTAGCCGATGCGCTTCTCGGGGAAGCCCGGGCGGGACACGAGGCGCAGGCACTCGATCTGCCCGAAGTGCGTGGGGTACCCGAGCATGTGCATGTACATGAGCTTGGCCGCGTTGCGGTACTGGTACGGCCCGTCCTGCGGCGCGCGGCGGCGGGCGATCATGGAACATGAGCGCGGGTGGAGACGCGGAATGAGGGCGAACGGAGGGCGAACGGAGGGCGAACGGAGGGCGCACCGGCGTCTTGATGGCCTTGCGGATGGCCGCGCTCTCCGTGGCGATCACCGCGCGCTCGTCCGCCGCGGTCTTGCACCCGCGGACCTGCCGGATCAGCTCCCTCAGACGGATGCTCATATTACTCGCGGCGGGACGATGCCCGCCCGCGGCGGGCGCGAGGAGCGTAGAGAACCAGGGGGCGAGCAGCTGGGACCGCGCTAGGGCCCCCCCTTCCGCGGGGGGATCGCTGAGAGTGTGTGGTCACACTCTCCGGAGGAGAGAGTGTGATCTCCCCGGCGCGATTCCGGTCGGTGGGCCACGCGCGCACGCACGCTCCTGGTGCAGGGCAGCTGCTCGTGCTGCCGTGTGCGTGCGGCCCGCGACGGACGTGCAAAACGCGCTGTGCGGGGACGCGTTGTGCGACGGGTATGGGGCGCCGCGCTGCCGCTGAGGCGCGGGCGGGGGGGGGTGGTGTGCAGGTGGGCACTGATTCATGGTCCCGGACCGTCCCATTTACATTTACCCGGCAGCTGGGCATTGCCCCGGACAGTGCGACGGTCGTCGATCGCGGCGCTGGCGTCGGCAGTAGCGGAACAAGGCGCACAGGGTGCCGGGCGGCTCGGCACACACACGGGCGCGGCGATGTCCTCCTTGGGGCGGGCGTGCGGCTGTATGGCGGCGCTCCGACGCCACAGGACCGCCCGGTGTGACGTTTGTGCGGTGTACATGCGGAAGAAGCGTCGCGCCCGCGTGTCCGCGCGGCCCGTGATGGCGCACGGGGGCCCTGGTCATGGCATGGTTTGCTGCTAGGATCGATCATCACGACGACGCGAAGTCGAGGGCGACATTCGCACGGACGGCGCGAGCAGGTCGCCCCGATGTGTGGGGCCGTCGGAGCGGGCCGCGGCAGTCCCTGTGAAGACCATCTCGCGATTTCACCTCTCCAGACGTGGCCCGCCGCGTCACGGCCTCGGGTCTCGTGCGCGCGGCTCGTCGCAGAGAGCCGCATGCACGCTAACGGAGAGACGGCTGCGCGTGACGCGGGCGTCGGAAGCGCTGTAGCACGGCGGCGGAGCTCGAGGGGCTTGTGTGTGTGCACTGGTGCCGGTGCCCGGGCGTGCGGCGGCGCTCCGACGCTAAACGATCGGCCGGTATATGACGTTTATGCGGAATGCATGCGGCTGCAGCGTCGTACCCGCGTATCTGTGCGGCGGGTGGTGCGCACGGGCCGTCATGGCATGGCTTCCAGGATGGTTGGATCACGACGACGCGGTGACGTACGTTGCACCTTGAACGTGGCGGAACGGTGCCGTCCTCGCCGCGGCCGGACCGGAGCCGACAGTGACCACTCACTGCGTAGTCGTGGTGACACGACTCACACGTTGCGGGGCTCACGTGCCCCCGGCAGCCGAGACGTCCGGACAGGGAGACGCGCTGAAACCCATCCTGCATCGTCGCGTAGATACGCGCAACGCCTTCTGCCGTGGGGGCGCTGCTCGCATCGCCACGATGCGCCTTGCCATGGCAGTGGAAACCCGCGACGCGCGCGTCCCCGCCCACTGAAAACAGGGAGTCGCGCTGAAACCCATCTGCTCCAGATGCGTGTCGTCCGCCGCACACGTGTGCAGCGGCGCCCGCCGGTGGCTTGCGGCAGGTCCGACCTGGTCGCCCGGGTAGGGTTGTAAAACGTGCATGCAGCTGGTGGTGCGCATCAGGCGGTGCGCGCCTCCGAGCTCGCCAGCACGGCGCTTGCAGCGAGCCGGGGAGGGGGGGTCACCAAGTGTCTCCCGGGGGTTGTCTCGCGTGGTCCGCGCCAGCCGGCTACACCTGGGCCCGCGCACGGTGGCAGGGGGCCAGTCTGCTGCACGACGCGGGGCGGGACGCTCGTGCCGGCGCGCGTGGGGCGCGGCGGGACGCTCGTGCCGGCGGTCAGGAGGTCGACGACGACGGGGTGGTTCGCTGCTGCAGCCACCTGGTCGAGGACGGTCACGTCACGACGACGCGAAGTCGGGGCCGACGCTCGCACGGAGAGGGTCGAAACCAAACCTCGCAGGCAGGCGGTCTCGATCTGCTGGGCCGTCGCAGCAGGCCGCGGCAGTCCCTGGCCCTGTGTGACACCAATTTGGTCCTCATGCCCGCCGCGCCACGGCCTCGGGTCTCGTGCGCGCGGCTCGTCGCAGGGAGCGGCATGTACACTTGCGGAGAGGCGGCTGCGCGCGACGCGGGCGTCGGAAGCGTCGCAGCAAGGCGCCGGAGCTCCCTCGAGGGGGGCTTGTGTGCGTGCATTGGCGCCGGTGCCTGGGCGTGCGGCTGCGCACGGTGGCGCCAAACGACCGCCCGGTCCATGACGTTTGTGCGGTATGCATGCGGTCGCAGTGCGTAGCCGCGTGTCTGCGCGGCCGGTGATGGCTCACGGGCCGTGATGGCATGCTTTAAGGATGGTTCGATCACGACGACGCGGTGACGTACGTTGCACCTTGAACGTGGCGGAACGGTGCCAGCAGCGCAGGAGCGCCAACATACATCGACGTCTGATGCAATGTACAAAATGTGATCTGGAACAGCGGATTTCACCATACTAGCAACGAAACATGAACGGTCCATTCGTATAGTGGTCATTATCCCCGCCTGTCACGCGGGAGACCTGGGTTCGATTCCCAGATGGGCCGCTCGATTTTTATGCCCGTACGTCTTCTGCGCGACGCGCGACGTCCAGGGAGCTGGCCAGGGCCCCCAGGTGCAACTCCAGAGCTCCCGGCACTTTTTGGCCCCGCGGAGGCGGTGAGGCGCGCTTCCGCGCACGGCTGCGGCGCCCGTGCACGTCAACACGCGGCCCTGCCGCGGCGAGAGTGCGAAAAACGCGCATGTAGCGGCGCCGGCAGCACGATGATGGTGGACACATCACGGTGCGCGCCTCCGAGCTCCCGCCCGCCCAGCACCCGCCTCCGCGCTGCACCGCCCCGCACAGCCGCACACCGCTGCGCCGCCCGCCGGCGCTCATGGCCCCGCGAAGAGCGGACCCCCGACGGCAACGCTACGAGTGACGGCGACGACGACAAGGGAGAGCGGATGTCCGGAAATCACACGTGCGCATCCTCCCGCACGCGTAGCTGCTGCTCGCCACCGTCCGCGCGGTACGAGCGCGTCGCCAGCCCGCGGCGGCGTGCACGAGACGTCGGAGCTGGGCCGCGCCGCTGCACACACCTAGCTCACCATACCCCCCGGTGCCGATCGAGGGCCGGCAGATGCGGGCTCCCGGAGCGCCCGGTGCTGATGGCGCCGGCGCGTCGTCGTGTCGACCCTGCACCGTGCTGCGCCACCCTGCCGAGACCGCGCCCGGGCCGTGCAGGTCCACCACTCCCTTGCACGCGCCTCCGGTTGGCGGTGGACACGCCGTCCGACGCCCCCAGGGTCGTTCGCTGCAGGATCTCCCCCGCAGGCCGCCCGCGGGGCTCCCTCGCGTCGTCGGCGCGGCGTCGCACGTGCAACCTTGCAACGCGTCCGCCTGGTAGCGCGCCCAGCGCCACCTGCCTTGGTTCATCGCCTGAAAGAGGATGTTTCGACCTCGGGCAGAGCCAACCGTCGCAGAGCGCCGCACGGCAGCGGGCGTGCGTGCCTCCCCGGAACGGAAAAGGAGCAGAGGGTGGCCCAGGCAATGCAGTATCCGTCCCGTCGCTCCCCCGGGGCGAAAGGACGGCGGGGACGGAGCCCATACGCCTGCATGAACCAAGTATCGGAGCGCCCTGCGAGCCGCGCCATTCGTGAGCCCCGCGGGGCCGGACCGACTCGCACGCAGGAGTCTCCCAGCACGCGTCGCGTGCGCGGGGACGCTGGCGCGCACGTGGGCACGCCGAACTACGGCGGGGCGACACACCCGTCGACGTCCACCTCCGCGAGCCGTGGCTCAAGGCGTGGGCGCTGTGGCCGCAGGGCCAATGCAGCACTCCGACCAGGCCTGACCGCACATGCAGACCGCGACGTGGGCCCTGCATGGCCTCGCCTGCGCCGAGAAGGCACGTGAACGCAGCTGAACAGCCCGTGCCGCGCGAGCGCAGACGCGCAAGGGCCCCAGCTCGAGGTGAGAGGCGTGCGGGCCGGTGGAGGTCGCGCCTCCGCTCCCTGCATCTCGCGCCATGCTGCTCTGTGCGCGGTCAATAGCCCTCCGCGGCGCCGTCCGACCTGGCCCTGCGGCGCGATCGCGCCCCCACGTTGCACCACCGCCGCCGCAGAGCGCGAGCCGCCTCCGTGGCCGCGCACGAGGCGACCGTCATGCGCGGCCACGCACTTACCACATCTACTGCGTTCGTTCGCGGTGTGGCACCGGCGGCTGCCCCTCTACGCGCGCAGACCCGCTCGCATCTGTGCCCACGATGCTCGCCCGCGCTCGCGGCCCCCGCTGAGCGTTGCGATGGCGCACCGAATCCTTCTCCCCGTGCAGGACACTGAGCAACGCCCGCGACGGACGCCAGGTGCGCGCGGCGGGGCCCGCCTCGCCGGTGCCCTGGTGCCAGTGCCCTGGTGCGGCACCGCGCAGCCCGTTCCGGAGCGGCCGCGGGGAGCGACGGGAGCAGGTGCGCCACGCCCACGTCGTGTCGGTCTCGTCGCGTGCCCGGCGGACCGCGAGGGCCGTCCCCGCAGGACTCGCGTGCTGCGTGCACCTGGCGACGGCGCCGGGATGCTCCTGCGCTTCGGCACGCGACGCGCGCCCGCTGCCAGCCCCTCTGCGTGCCCAAGACGTTGCACTGGCGCCCGGCGTGCACGCGCCGGATGGCCGCGACCGCGCGCACCGCCCCCGCGCCATGCGGCGCAACAACAACATAGCACCGAGCTGACCCGTCACTCGTCGCTCCTGACCCCTTCCTCTCTCGCAGACTCGCACACTGGCCGCTGTACTCTCACGCGGGCGCGCCCGAGCCGGCGCCGTCGACGGACGGAGCCCCAGCGCCGCTCCCGACGCCGTCGACGGCGCTGGGACGGGGCCGCGGCATGCCTGGCTGCAGGGGGCGACGAGCGCGGGGAGCGACGAGCGACAGTGAGTAGCGGCAGCGATGATCAGCGCGTGTGCGCGGCTGCCGGCGAGCGCGTGTGCGCGGCCGCCAGGGCGGCTGCCCTGCCGGAGGGTCGATCTCCGTGTGCGCGTTCACGGGCAGCCAGGAGGAGCCGGCAACGCGGAGCGCGCGGCTACTGGTACGCGCGGATGCCGCCCCGGCGCGGCGTGCTCGGCCCCGGGGGGGGGTGTGTCCTTTGCTGACGTGAGAACACCCCCTTCGTGCGATCAACCGGCCCGCCGGCGACGCGAGGCGCGCGGCTGCTGGTGCCGCCCGCCGCCGCCGCGCTGCGCCGCGCGCCGCCGCGCCGCGCCCGCCGCGCCGCACATCTCTCCCCCCCTCCTCGCCTGCAGCTGCAAACACCCTCCCACCGCCGTGCCTGGCTGCAGGGGGCGACGAACGGGAATCGACGGCATCGGAGAGCGACAGCAGGGTCGGCGAACGCGTGCGCGGCCGCCGGTGAGGTCGGGCGGCGCGACCGCCAGGGCGGCTGCGGTGCTGGAGTGTCGATCTCCGTGTGCGCGTTCGCGGCCCGCCAGCCCGCCGGCGACGCGGAGCGCACAGCTGCCGGTACGCCCTCCGTGCGGATGCCGTCTCCGGCGCGGCGTACTCGGCGTGCGCGACCCCAGGGCGTGTTGCTCTCCTGACGTGGCGATCGGTGCGTTCACGTGCACGGGCGGGACGGCGACGACGCAGAGCGCGCGGATCTGGTGCTGCTGCGCTCGCCGCGGCCCCCGCCTCGCCGCGCCCGCCGCGCAAGACACACCCCCCCCCCCTTTCTCGCTACCAACTCCCTCCCACGGCGGCCGTGCCTCGCTGCAGGGGGCGACGAGCGCAGGGAGCGACGAGCGCGGGGGGCAGCGGCAGCGCCGGCGCGCGCGAGCGCTCCCGCCGGCGAGGTCGAACGGCGCGGCCTGCTGGACGGCGGTGGCGCGGCACGGTCGAGATCGGCGCGCGCCCGCGCTCTCGCGGGCAGCCAGCCCGCCGGCGGCGCGGAGCGCGCGGCTGCGGTCGCGCCCGTCGCGCGGGGGCCGTCTCCGGCGCGGCGTGCTCGGCCCCGCGTCCTTGCTGACGTGAGAACACCCCCTCGTTAGCCAGCCCGCCGGCGACGCGGAGCGCGCGGTTGCGGTCGCGCCCGTCGCGCGGGGGCCCCGGCGCGGCGTGCTCGGCCCGTGGGTGTCCTTTGCTGACGTGAGAACACCCCCCTCGTGCGGCCAGCCAGCCCGCCGGCGACGCGGAGCGCGCGGCTGCTGGTGCCGCCGCGCCCTCCGCGCCGCGCCCGCCGCGCAGGACACACCCCCAACCCCCCCTTCGGCTGCAGCTCACACCCCCCCTCAGTTCGACCGCTGTGCCTGGCTGCAGGGGCGACGAGCGCGGGGAGCGGCGGCACCGGCAAGCGGCGGCGAGCGCCTGTCGCGGCAGGGTCGGCGCACTCGAACGGCGCGGCCGGCCGGACAGCGGCGCGGGACGGGTCGGCGCCGACGGGTGGGGTTTTGCCCACGACGACACGTCCGCCGCGCTCGGACCGATCTCGCAGTCCCTGCACGCGGCAGGTACGGATCGTGCACGCCGCGCGGGGCGACCCCAGCCCGCAATACCCCTCCCCACCAGCTCGCAATACTCCCCCCCTCTTTGGTTTCACCCAGTGGCGCAACAAGCGGCGAGGCGGCTGCGCCTGGGTTTCGCCCGTGTTCACAGCGTCGCGCGCGATCTCGCGCCGCTTGCGGCCACGGCGCTGTGAGCCGGACCGGAACTTAGCCCCCGCGTGCGCTGCGCCACCTCTCCACTCGCCGCCGTCCTGCTCCGCGCGCGCAGCTGCCCGCCGTGTCTTCACCTCCTCCTCCTGCTCGTTCCCCTTCTTCGTCCCCGTCGGCTGCCTGCCGTCCCGCCGGCACGTCCCCTGCGGCCGTGACGCGCTCACTCCGTGAAGTCCGAGCCGCTCGACGGCCAGCTGCGGCACAGGTCGCTGTCGTACCAAAACTCGTAGCCCGCGTCGCCCGTGTCGCCGGAGCCCGCGGCGCCGGAGCCCGACATCGCGCCGCCCGCGTCGCTGTCGCCCGCGTCGGACTCGCCGGAGCCCGACTCGCCGGAGCCCGACTCGCCGGAGCCCGCGGCGCCGGAGCCCGCGGCGCCGGAGCCCGACTCGCCGGAGCCCGGCATCGCGCCGCCCGCGTCGGAGTCGCTCGTCAGGGGCGGGATGGACGGGAGGCCGAAGAACTGCAGCACCTCGATGTCGAGCACGAACACCCTTTCGACGTAGAGCTGCTCGCGCAGCCTCTCGCCGTAGTTGTCCATGCACACGGTCTTGGTCCTCTCCTTATCAGCATCGAGGATATCCTCCCGATCAGCCCTCTTGTCGTAATACCTCATGCAGTTCTGGCACCTGCGCTGCCCGTCCTTGCTCCACTTGAGGTAGAAGTCGGGATCTTTGCGCTCGGTGTAGCGATACGCCACGATCTTCTTCCCCTCTGCGTCCTTCCCCACCACGACGGTGTCCACCTTGTACACGAATTCGGGGATGCTGGCGGGGCAGTTGGGGTTGCGGCACACCCTCTGCGCGTGCCATGCCCTGAAATCAGCCCCGAAGAGGGGGGGAATTTTTCCCCTCACCGACCCCGAGCAGATGTGGTTGTTGCCCTTGTTCCGCGTGCAGCCCGCGGTGTGCATGCAGGTGTCCTGCATGTGCTCGGCGGTGCGGCCAAGCCGCGCCGCCCAGCCGACCACCGCCTGGTGGATTGGAGGTCCCTTACGGCCTCCGGTGCCGTTCTGCAGCGACCCGGGGGCGGGGAGGGACAGGGGGGCGCGTGAGCGAATGAGCGAGGTGCGTTCGGTGCGCTGCTCAGGCCGCGAGATGCGCGCGCTTGAGGGGCGAGCGAGTCTCGCTCACCGGAAAAAAGTCCGACATGTTCGACGACTCTCCGAATCTGCGCGCAGGACGGGCAGGGGGTGCGGGGTCGGCGACGAAAGTTTCGTCAGAAGTGTCTTTCGCCGCGCCAGCCGCGCCACGGGCGTTCGCCGCCAGACAGCGGACGGAACCGATTCAGGAGACCAGATCTCCCGCGTCCTCGCCCACGGCGCGCCGGCGTTCGGGCCCGCGCGCCCGCGCGCCGAAAACCCATTTTCGACGGCACCGTGGCTTCGGCGCGCGGCTGGACGGCGCCGCCCGACGCTCGTACGACGGCGTTGCGCGGCGCAGAATACATCGTGGCCGTGCGACGGACACGACATCCGAGAACGTGACGGTGCGGGCCCTCACCGGCGATCGATACAAGCCGAAAAGCGGGACGTGTCCGGCCGCTCGGTGCGATGTGCAGTGACCGCGAGGATCTCTTCTCGAGGTCGCGACGAGTGTCGATGCGCGCGCCGTCGGCCAGCCCAAGCGCGGCCGGAGGGGACGCAGGACACCGTGTCTGTCAGCGCTTCCACCGACGCGGGCTAACTGACTGACGCGGGTTCCCCCAGTCGGGCAGCGGGCACGCGCGGCGCCGATGGCGGCCCGGGACCGGCCACGCCGGTCAATTTTCGGGCCAAAGAAGGCACGCACGGCGCGCCACCCCCGCGCGCGGAGTTCACACGGAGCTCAAACGCAGGTGAGGCAAGCGGCCACCGAACGGCCCCGCTGGGTCCGCTTCGGCCAGATCCGCGACCGTCGCAGATCCACCTGACATTCGGAAGCATCGAGAGCGCTTCGTGTACCTTCGGTCGTCCTCGTCGAGGCCGGGGCGGCTCTGCCGCCTTTCCCTCGTTTCGAGCCCAAATACGCGCGCGTCTTCGCGCCAGAAATTGAACGCGCTGGTGGAGTGGCCGACCATGATGGTGACGCGTAGCATGGCGCCGAGATCACGCGCCTCGCGCCCCGCGCGAAGCAAGCCCGCCGTGTCTCGAATTTTCGTCGTTTTCGGCTCTTCGAAGGTCGCTTCCGCGCTTCGACGGCTTCAGCGCGCAGCTGCTGACTCGCCCCCGCGCGGCGTGATTAATTGCAGGCGGAACCGACGACGCCACGCGAGATCAAGATGGACGGAGAGCGCAAGAGGCCTGCTGGAGCAGCAGGAAAGGTGAGGCCAACGCCGCACGTTCGCACCGCCTGCGGGCGAGCCGGACCGCTGTCCGCAGCCGCACGAGTTGTCGGACAGCGCTGCCGGTCCCCGTCGGTGTCCGGCGCTGCGTCTTTCAGTCTTCCGCGGCCCCGCGCCGATGGCAGACTTGTGTCATGTCTGAGCGCGTGTGCAGACCCCCCGCCGAGCGCACGTCGCTTCGCGGGCCCGTCGCGCACCGCCCTGTGGCCACGTGGCGTGGACTGACCACCGCCGACGGCGCCGTGTGCGTGTCTGCAGGACGATGACCCTGCCAGGCCCTCCAAAAAACACCAAACGAATATCAGCGACTTCTTCGCGAAGCGGCAGGCCCCGAGCTCGACGGGCGCCGGCGGCCCTGCTCCGCCGGCCGCGGGCCAGTCCGCCCCCCCGACGACGAACACGCCCATCGTCGTGTCGGACTCGCCCATCGTCGTGTCGGACTCGCCCATCGTCGTGTCGGACTCGTCCGCGCACGGCTCGGTGACCGGCTCGGAGTCGAACTTGCAGCCGTCGACGGCGACGTCCGCGGGCACGCACAGCGCGGGTGCACCGTCGAGCAGTCCTGCAAGTCCCAGTCCGTCAGTCGGCGATGCGGTCGACGCGCCCGTCGCTGCGCACGTCAGCACGCGGACGCCGCGCACTCCGGCGCCTCGCAGCGGCCCGAATCCGTCCCCGGACGCCGCTGGAGGAAGCGCGCCGTCGCCGTCGCCGTCGCCGTCGCCTTCGCCGTCGCCGTCGCCGTCGGGGCACACGGCCTCCTTTCTGATCCAGCTCGCGCGCGACCTGGAGCCGTCGGAGGTGACGTCGTGGGAGTCCCCGCTCGCTGCGGGAACCACGACGGGGGATTCCCCGGCCGTACCGGGGAAGTCGGCGTCGGAGATCCTGGAAATGCTGGCGAGGCTGCAGCGCAATGTCAGGATCAACCTCCTGAACAAGAAGCTGAGGAGCGGGGCGGCTGCCGGCGGAGCCGCTGCTGCGCCCCCTGGCGCTCACGCGGCGTCCGGGTCCGCGCCCGGACAAGCTGCTGCTCCCGGACAAGGTGCCGCTGCCGCACATGGCGCACCGCAGCAGGCTGCGAGCGACAGCAACGACGACGGCGAGTGGGGCGACACGAACGAGGGGCTCGACGCTGTGTTGGCGGAGATCCAGGACGACGGAGACCTGGAACAGAGGTACCAGGCCGCGAAGCTTTACTTCCGCTCGAAACGCGTCGACCGCTGGGTCGAGGACACGCTGGCCAGGATGGAGCCGGACGAGCGCGAGGCGATGCATCCTGCCGTCGAGACCGCCGGCAAGCTCGCCGCCGTCCTGTACGGCAACATGGTGAGCTGCGACGCCACCTTGGAGGACCGCGGCAGCATCACGAAGGCCCAGCGTTTGACGTGGGGGGACTTCGACGAGCTGTTCCCCTGCGCCGCGGACCTGCTCCTGGAGCAGGTCGCGACCGAGGTCGTCGCCGGCGTCCGCACCCCGCTGATCCCGCTCCACGTGCTGGACGGGTACACGCGGGACCAGCTCGACATGGTGCACTCGGGGCGCACGTGCGCGACGTGCATCACGGCGGACCGCACGCGTGCGGTCAGCCACAAAGAGGCGCTGCGGAAGCGCGCCATCATCTACTGCGACCTCCCTTTCAACTGCCTCCTCGGGGACTCCCAGTGGTCCTACCGGACCCTGGGGCCCATCGACGAGATCCTCCAGTGGATTAACGACAGCGCGCTGGTGGAGCAGCTCAAGAAGATGGGCAACCCCTTGTACGAGCTCGTCGTCGAGGAGGAGCCGGAGCTCTTCGCGGTGCTGATGTGCGTTCCCGCCACGCCACGTCGCGCCGCCGCGCCACGTCGCGCCGCCGCCCCGACACGTCCGCGCCCGTGCATCGCTCCCCGCGCGTCGACCGCTCACAGCGCTCCGTCCCCCGCCTCCCGTGCGACTGCAGGCACATGCTGGACGCGCGTGTGCAGCACCTGCAGCAGGGCGACGCGAGCGGCAAGGGCCCGGACACGCTGGCCAAGGAGCGCCGCATCATCGTCGCGGCGCTGCTCGTGCAGCTCCTGGGGCCGACCGGTCACCTGGACCTGGTCGGGCTGCCGATGGTGGTGGGGGTGTTTGGGCCGAGGAGCTCGCGCTCCAAGGGGAACTATCTCCAGATGGTCCCGGACGCGCTGATCGGCCAGCTCGGGCACGTGCTGCCGAACCTGCTCGCGATGTCCAACGCCCTGAACGCACTAAAGTTCACGGACGGGCTGGACCGCGCTCTCCAGCGGGCGCGCAGGATCGCCTCGCTGTGGTGCGCGAGGCGCGACCTGCCCGACGGAGACCCGGGCTGCTTCCCCGCGGCCATCCGCGACCGCATCTGGCCGCCGGCCGACGCGGACGTCCCCGAGCGCCGCGTCCTCTTCGAGGCGAACCCCCCGGGGACGCCGCTGGGGGGGCTCCACGACCGGGGCGAGCGCGCGAGGACGGGCCGCGCGAAGATCAAGGAGCTCATGCGGGCGCGGCTCCGGCACTACGACGGCCACCAGGGCGCCGGCGACGACAGGCCCCGCGCGCAGCTGCTCAGCACGCTGCTCTGGCCCGAGTATGGGCTGTGCCCCCACCACGAGCTATGCGTGCGCGCGGACTTCGACCTCCCGCCCTGGGACGAGGACACGAAGCTCGTCAACGTGATCACGACGCACGGGGCGAACCAGTGCCTGCTCCTGAGCGCTGTGCCCGGGGACGCGACCCAGTTCCTCGACGCGCTGAACGACCTGGGCTATTGCTGGGCCTGCGGAAACCCCCGCGGCGACCGCGTGGCGGTCAACGGCGGCCGGGGGCGCGGCGCGGCGCAGAAGCCCGAGGGGACGAACGCTGGCAGGATTCCAGGATCTGGTGGCCTCTGCAAGAGGTGCTACCAGAACGACTGGAACGACACCAAGAAGCTTCAGGCCAAGGCAGCGCAGGCCAAGGCAGCGCAGGGCGCGGCGGCGCAGGAGTGAGCAGGGCGGGGCGCGGAGGCGCGGGAGTGAGCAGCGAGAGAGAGATAGAGCGAGTGTGAAACATAGTCAACGCACTCTCTCTATGACCTGGGCGTCGCAGTACTTGCGCGGTAGGTGGTATGTGGCCTCGTCCCGCGGGCAGCTGCGCGCGCGGAGCGCGACGGCGGCGAGCGGAGAGGTGGCTGCGGGGTGCACGCGGGGGCTCACTCACACAGCGCCGTGGTCGCGAGCGGCGCGAGATCGCGCGCGACGCTGTGAACACGGGCGGAACCCAGGCGCGAGCGTCGACGCGCGGCCGCCTCGCCGCTTGTTGCGCCCCTGGGTGGAACTATGCCTGTCTGTCCGACCACGCCCAGGGGTAATTCTGCGGGCTGGGGTCGCCCCGCGCGGCGTGCACGATCGGTGCGTGCCGCGTGCAGAGACTGCGGGATCGGTCCGAGCGCGGCGGACGTGTCGTCGTGGGAAAAACACCCCCCCCTCCCCCCCCTTTGTCGGCGCCAGCACAGCGCTCGGTCCGTCTTTCCCGCCGCCCGCCGCGCACACGCGCGCGCCGGCGCTCGCCGCCGCTTCCCGCGCTCGTCGCTCCCCGCGCTCGTCGCCCCTGCAGCCAGGCGCAGCGGTCGAACTGAGGGGGGTGTCAGCTGCAGCCGAAGGGGGCGGGGGGTTGGGGGAGAGATGTACTGCGCGGCGGGCGCGGCGGGCGCGGCGTGCCGGCGCCAGCAGCCGCGCGCTCCGCGTCGCCGGCGGGCTGGCTGCCCGCGACAGCGCGGACGCGCGCCGATCTCGACCGTGCCGCGCCGCCGACGTCCTGCCGGCCTGCGACACGGCCGCGCCGCCCGACCTCGCCGGCGGCCGCGCACACGCTCGCTCATCATCGCTGCTGCCGCTCCCCGCGCTCGTCGCTCCCCGCGCTCGTCGCCTCCTGCAGCCAGGCGCAGCGGTCGAACTGAGGGGGGTGTCAGCTGCAGCCGAAGGGGGCGGGGGGTTGGGGGAGAGATGTACTGCGCGGCGGGCGCGGCGGGCGCGGCGTGCCGGCGCCAGCAGCCGCGCGCTCCGCGTCGCCGGCGGGCTGGCTGCCCGCGGACAGCGCGGGCGCGCGCCGATCTCGTCCGTGCCGCGCCGCCGCCGTCCTGCCGGCCTGCGACACGGCCGCGCCGCCCGACCTCGCCGGCGGCCGCGCACACGCTCGCTCATCATCGCTGCTGCCGCTCCCCGCGCTCGTCGCTCCCCGCGCTCGTCGCCCCTGCAGCAAGGCGCAGCGGTCGAACTGAGGGGGGGTGTCAGCTGCAGCCAAGGAGGGGGTTGGGGGTGTGTCCTGCGCGGCGGGCGCGGCGCGGCGGGCGCGGCGGCACCAGCAGCCGCGCGTTTCGCGTCGCCGGCGGGCTGGCTGATCGCACGAGGGGGGGTGTTCTCACGTCAGCAAAGGACACGCCGACACAGCCCACGGGGCCGAGCACGCCGCGCCGGAGACGGCATCCGCGCGGAGGACGTACCAGCAGCCGCGCGCCCCGCGTCGCCGGCGGGCTGGCTGCCCGGGACAGCGCGGGCGCGCGCCGATCTCGTCCGTGCCGCGCCGCCGCCGTCCTGCCGGCCTGCGACACGGCCGCGCCGCCCGACCTCGCCGGCGGCCGCGCACACGCTCATCATCGCGCTGCGCTCCCTGCGCTCGTCGCTCCCCGCGCTCGTCGCCCCTGCAGCCAGGCGCAGCGGTCGAACTGAGGGGGGGTGTCAGCTGCAGCCAAGGGGGCGGGGGGGAGTGTACTGCGCGGCGCGCGCGGCGCGCCGGGCGCGGAGGACGTACCAGCAGCCGCGCGCCCCGCGTCGCCGGCGGGCTGGCTGCCCGGGACAGCGCGGGCGCGCGCCGATCTCGTCCGTGCCGCGCCGCCGCCGTCCTGCCGGCCTGCGACACGGCCGCGCCGCCCGACCTCGCCGGCGGCCGCGCACACGCTCATCATCGCGCTCGTCGCTCCCTGCGCTCGTCGCTCCCCGCGCTCGTCGCCGCTGCAGCCAGGCGCAGCGGTCGAACTGGGGGGGGTTGTCAGCTGCAGCCAAGGGGGCGGGGGGAGAGATGTACTGCGCGGCGCGCGCGGCGCGCCGGGCGCGCCGGCGCCAGCAGCCGCGCGCCCCGCGTCGCCGGCGGGCTGGCTGACCGCACGAGGGGGGTGTCCTCACGTCAGCAAAGGACACGCCGACACACGCCGGCAGCCGCGCGCCGCGCCTCGAGCGCGCGTTCGCTCTCGGCCGCGCGCCTTCGCTCTCGAGCTCCGCGGTCGACGAGCGCGTCCGTCTCGTGCAGCTCGTGTGCCCGTCTGGCGCACGCGGCGGCTCCTCGCGAGCGCCGAGGCCGAGCGGAGGCGCCTCCGCGCCCGGCGCGGTCCAGCACCGTCGCGTGCGCCGCCTCCGCCTCCCCTGCAGCGCGCCTTCGCCTTCCGGTGCGAGGCAGCGCGCGCTGCTGCGGCGGCGTGGAGCTCAGCGCCGGCCTCGGGTCACGGCGCGCTTTATGGTGGCGCGCTCCACGCTCTGCGTACAGACCCAGTCGATCCGGTCGAGAGCCCAGACACCGTCCACGGCGATGCGCGTCGCCGAGGGCGAGCGCGATCTGCAGTTGGCGCCAAGGCTCCCCTCGCGCTCGAGCGAAGGCGCCGCTGACGCACCTGGGCCTTCCACGAGTCAGCAGCAGCAACTCGCAGGGTCCTGTCCGTGGTCGCCTCGCTGCCAGCAGCGCGCCCGAAAGGGTCCTGCGGGCAGGCCACAGCTCTCTCCCACGCAGCCTCGCGCGACGTGACGGGCGCCGCCGAGGAGCTGCGGGGGCTGCCGCCGAGCGCGTGGGAAACGCCGCCGCGGGCGTCGCCTCTTGGCCGCCGGGCGTGGTGCGCGTCGAACGCGTGCCGGGAGACTCCGGCGCACCGAGTCGGTCCGTCCCCGCGAGCTCATGGCGCGACGCGGGCGGCCCGCGGGGCACTCTGGTCCTCGCGACAGGACAGCCGGTCCTCTCGGCCGGCAGGCAGCGGAGGCAGCGGGTCGCCAAGGGGCGCGCGCGCCGAGGGGCGCACGCCTGTGCTCAACGTCTCTCGACGGGCTCTGCCGAGCCCCGCAGCCCCCCCTGGGAGGCGCATCGCGGCGACGCATGCGCAAGTCCACAGTATCCGGGACACGACGCGCCACGGCAGGACGCGCTCGATCGGCGTGCGTGCGTGCGTAAGCTCCAGGGGGGCACACGGTTCCCGCCGCGGGCTGCTCAGACTCCTGCGCCGCCTTCTCCCCCGGTCACGGACGTCCCGGCAGACTCGAGCACGCGTCGCAGCCGCACACGGATCTCCCGGAACTGTGCGTGCTTCCCCTTTCTCGGCGCGAGATGCCTGCACAGATCGGCGCCCCGACGGCGTCGACGCCGCACAGGCGCGACGGCGGCGGACGCGCAGCCGACGTGCGCCAGGGCCCGCATGGACCGCAGCGGCTCGGCCCACGTGCATCACGTCAGGTACGTACACAACAAGGCACACATGACGTGGCCGCGGCGTGTAAGCGGCGGCTCTGCGTCCCCCCCCCCCCGCGTCACGTACTCGTCGCTCACACGCCGGTCCCGACGCACCGCACCCACGCACCGCGCCCCCAGCGTCGTCGCGCACCGCCCGCCGCCCCCACACCAGCCCCCGCAGCGCTGTCCACGCACGGCCGCGCCCCGGCCCTCGAGCCGCCACGAAGCGCGCAGCGGTCCGGCGCCACACCAGCCCAGCCCGCGGACACGCCGCCCGCGCTGCGTCCCCCTCCAGCGTCACCCACCAGCGCCACGCCGCAGGTCGCTCCAGCGTTCCCGCACAGCGCCGCGCCGCGCGCACCGGCCCGCGCACCGCCCGCCCAGCGTCGTCGCGCACCGCCCCCGCCGCCCGATCGGCCCCCGCGGTCCAGTGCACCGCGCTGCCGTCGTCGCACCGACGCCACGACCGCGTCTCCGCCCCCGAGCAGCCACAGAGCGCGCAGCGGCCCGGCACAGACATCCCGGACGCGTCGATGGCGCAAGTGCGCGCTGAGCAGGAAGCCCGCGCGGCGCTCGCTCCCGTCGAGCAGCGGCACGACGCGGACGGAGCCGCCCTCGAGCCCGAGGGCGCCGGTGACCGCGCCGGCCACGAGCTGCCGGCCAGCCACGATGCTCGTCCGGACGGTGTAGCGCTCCCCGATCTGGACCTCATTGCGCTCGATCTCGGTCCCGTGGACTCGTTGATATGCTGTCCCACACCACACCACCTCGTTGTCCGCGAGGTTGCGCGCCTTGACGCGGCCCACGCACCCGCGAACCACGCGTACCCCGTCGACCGCACCCGGCACGCGCCGTCGTACCACGCCCCGGCGCTGGCAGCGTGGTTTTCAACGATCTCCCCGTGCACGATTACGGTTAACACACCCCCTCCCTGACTCGACAACCGACCCCCGTTACTCCCACACCCCCCCCGCACCAAACCGCGTGAGTCCTTTTTGTCCGTATAGGCGTTCTGCGCGACGCGCGAGGGAGCTGCCCAGGGCCTGGGGTGCAACTCCAGGGCTCCCCGGCACTTTTTGGCGCGCAACGCCCGCTACGCGCGCTCCTGTGCGCGGCTGCGGCATATTTGCACGTCAGTACGCGACCCTGACGCGGCGGAACGCGAAAAACGTGCATGTAGCGGCCCCGGCGGTATGGTGATCAATGGCGCATCACGGTACGTGCCTCCGAGCTCGCCCGCCGAACACCCGCCCCTGCGCTGCGCCGCGCCGCGCCTCCCCGCACCGCCGCCAGCCCCTCTGCGTGCCCAGAATGTCGCGGCGGCGCCCGACGTGCACCGGACGGATAACCATGGTGATCGGTGACGCAACACGGTGCGCGCCTCCGAGCTTGCCCGCGGAACGCCCGCCCCTGCGCTGCGCCGCGCCTCCCCGCACCGCCGCCAGCCCCTCTGCGTGCCCAGAATGTCGCGGCGGCGCCCGACGTGCACCCGACGGATGCCCTTGAACATCAGCGCCGTAATCGCCCGGCAGTGACGCCGCCCGAGCTCGCCCCCACATGCGCCGCACGCGCAGCTCCACGAGCGCGCTGGGAGCTGTCTGGGACCGCGCAGCTCCAGTCGTGAGCATCAGCGCGGGGGGAGGGGTGTGGAGCAGTCCTCCGGGGATCAACTGAGTTGAACTCGTGAGACGTGTCCAGGCCAGCGGCGTCATCTGGCACCACTTGCACTTGCAGCGGCCAGTCTGCGGCGCGGTGCGCGCCGGGACGCACCAGCAGCCGCGCGGGAGTCCAGGCATCGCCCGCGCACCGGGCGAGTGCACTGGCCATCGGTGGCCGTCCCGCGTGGTGCTGGCCCTCCTCCAGCACCCTCGCGCCGCTGTCGGATCATCGAAGCAGTCGTGACGCGGCCGCCGAGCAGTCGATCACGCGGACAGCGCCCACAGGCGCGTGCCTCGCCTCCGTCTCTCCCCGTGCTCCAAGCGCCCGCGCGGTGCACCGATGCGGGGTGGGCGTGAAACGGGAGGGGCGTGCGTGATGAGGACATGTGCGGGAAGGGAGCGCCGGCGCAGTTTCGCGCAATGCAGGACCGCAGCGGCCCAGCGCCTCAGGCTTGGCGCGGTGGAATGACGAGCGCCGGGCGCCGCGGGAAGGGGCATGGGGCGAAAACGTCCGCCTGGAGTGTAGCGTGAGGTCAGTGCGGGTCGTTCTTTGCGTTCCGGGTCGTAGAGATCCGGCGGTGGCGCCGGCCCGTCGCACTTGGCCTCTGCCGTGCGCCACCAGACCGTCGCGCACGCGGTGGGAGGCGGGCCCGCCGCCGAGAAACCACAGCCGGACTTGCGCGTCACGTGCAGCAGCGCGCCCCGTCGTCGCTGGGAGTTGCAGGTCCGCGAGGAGCGCCTGCGCGTGGTCGTTGACGTCCGTCGCCTTCTTGGAGCTCGCGCTGCCCGCCCACGTCCGGCCCCATGATGGCTGGGCCGCTGGCAGGGCCCGCAGCTCCGCGCGCGCCTCGACGATGACCGGCGAGGTGCACTCGGTGAGCAGATGCACGACATCCTCGATCGCTGTTACGTTGCCACAGAATCTGCACGTGCGCTCCGCGAGTTGCTCACGCGCCCGCGCGCCGCGTCCGACACGCAGGAACGAGGCGCTGAGGCGGATCTGCGACACACGCTGGAGGACGCGCACCGGCAGCGGCGCTGGACAGCGACACGGTCGGCTTCGGTGCGCTCCCGCGGCCCGCCAGCCCGCCGGCCACGCGGAGCGCGCGGCTGCCGGTACGCCCTCCATGCGGAACCCGTCTCCGGCGCGGCGTGCGCGACCCCGGGGCGTGTTGCTCTCCTGACGTGGCGGTGCGTTCACGTGCACGGGCGGGACGGCGACGACGCAGAGCGCGCGGATCTGGTGCTGCCGCGCTCGCCACGGCCCCCACCTCGCCGCGCCCGCCGCGCACGACACACCGCGCGTGGCCGCGGCCGCCGAACAACGCGGCCTACAGGACGGCGGCGCTGGACGGTCGGTTCCGGCGCGCGCCCGCGCTCTCCCGGGCAGCCAGCCCGCCGGCGACGCGGAACGCACGTCTGCCGGCGCGCTCGCCGCGCAGGGGCCGTCCTCGGCGCGGCCCTGCGTGCTCGGCCCCGGGGGGGGTGTGTCCTTTGCCGACGTGAGAACACCCCCCTCGTGCGATCAGCCAGCCCGCCGTCGCCGCGGAGCGCGCGGCTGCTGGTGCCGCCGCGCCCGCCGCGCCCTACACACCCCCAACCCGCCCTTTTGCTGCAGCTGACACCCCCCTCCCACGACCGCCGTGCCTGGCTGCAGGGGCGACGAGCGCGGGGAGCGACGGCAGCGATGGTGAGCGTGTGCGCGGCCGCCGGTGAGGTCGGGCGGCGGGGAAGACGGACCGAGCGCTGTGCGATGGCGTGCCACAAGGGGGGGGTTGGTTTTGCCCGCGATGACACGTGCGCCGCGCTCGGACCGATCTCGCAGCGCCCACGCGGCAGGCACCGATCGTGTACGCCGCGCGGGGCGACCCCAGCTTGCAATACCCCTCCCCACCAGCTCGCAATACTCCCCCCCTCCTCTGCGGGACACCTCCTTGAAACCACCCAGGGGCTCAACAAGCGGCGAGGCGGCCGCGCGTCGACGCTTGCGCCTGAGTGCCGCCCATGTCGCAGCGTCGGGCGCGATCTCGCGCCACTTGCGGCCACGGCGCTGTGAGTGAGCCCCGCATCCACGTCTCCACCCGCCGCCGTCGTGCTCCGCACGCGCACCTGCCCGCGGGACGTGGCCACATACTGCCTATCGCGCGAGCACTGCGACGCCCAGCTCATCGAGAGTGCGGACTATGTTTCACACTCTCTATCTCTCTCTTGCTGCTAACTCGTGCGCCTCCGCGCCCTCCTCACTCCTGCGTCTCCGCGCCCCGCTCACTCCTGCGCCGCCGCCGACGAGGAGGCACTGTTTCGCGCCGTGGGTGGTGATGACGTTCGCCTGCTTCGTCTCCTTGTTCCATTCCTGCAGGTCGAAGTCCGCGCGAATGCACAGCTCGTTGTGGCTGCAGAGCCCATACTCAGCTCTGGCCCGAGTATGGCCTCTGCAGCAACAACGAGCTCTGCATTCGCGCGGACTTCGACCTGCAGGAATGGGACGAGGACACCAAGAAGGTCAACGTCATCACGACCCACGGCGCGAACCAGTGCCTGCTTCTCCGCGCCGTGCCCGGACACGCGGACGAGTTCTCCGTTCGAAACCACGCCGGAAATCGAAAGCGTCGACGCGCAGACGCCTTGCCGCTTGTTGTTGAGCCCTGGGGGGAAGAAATGAAAGGTGGGGGGAGTGTTGCGAGCTGGTGGGGAGGGGCTCTGCGGTCAGGCCCCCCCCCGCGCGCGTACGCCGCGCGGACACGGCGGCGTCAGTCCGTGTGATCGGGAGCGACTCTCGTTCCGCCGACAACTCCCCCCAAAAAACCACCACGCCGGGCCGCGCGCAGCGGCGGGGTTTGCGAGCAGGGGTTGCTCCGCTCGGTGCGTGCCGCGTGAGGACTGCGAGGTCGGAGCGCGGCGCACGTGTGATCGTGGGCACCCGCGGCGCATCGCGCTCCTCCCGGAAGCTCCGCACCCCAAGCCGCGCCGTTCGGCCTCGCCGGCGGCCGCACACGCACGCGCCGGCGCTGCAGCTGCTCCCCGATGCCGCTATGGCGCGCTCGGCGCCCCTGCAGCGACGCACAGCAGCCATGGGTGGTGGTCGGTGGCGAAAGGGGGGGTGTGTCCTGCACGGGGGCGCGGCGGGCGCCGCTCCTCGCGCGGCCGTCGAGGAGCGGCATGGTCGCAGCGGGGTCCCGGGCGCCCCGGACGCCGTCGGCGAGCAACCACAGCGGCAGTTGGCAGCAAGGCACGAGAGGCGCGCGCACCTGGAGCGAGGTTTTGCCGCAGGAGGAGCTCCGCGAAGCCATCCACGCGACGGATTGCCGCGGGTCGAGGACCCACAGGATCGCGAGGCGCCCCACGGCGCGGCGTGTGCCCGTCTCATGCGCGTCGCCGGCACCTCATGGGGGCGCACGGCGCCCTGTTCGTGGAATTTCTGCACCTATGTCGTCACCCCGCGCCACCCAGGGGTGCTTCGCGGCTCCAGACATGACGGCAGGGCCCTGGGAGGACGTGCCCAGTCTCAGCCTACTCGCCTGCCGCGCGCGCGCTCTGCCGGGAAGCACGATTCCGCGCAACGACGACATGCAGCGTCCACGTCAGAACGACACATGGTCAGCTCGCGGCGCCGCGGGCGATCGCCCAGGTGTCCGCGGCGCGCGTGCTGCCCCGCCGCAGCGCTCGAGGAGGGCCGCGCGGCGCGCGGGAGCGCGGAGGGAGAGTGCGATGCGCCCTGGCCGATGGACAATGCCGCCGCGGTCCGGGCCGGGGGGGCCATGTCAAGCGGCGGCGGGGAGGCGGGCCGCGAGTGGGGGAGTCCTGGTTGGAGGCCTCCCAGAGGACTCTGCCCTACTCCGCTGGTTCCCGGCCACGAGGAGCGACGGCCTTTCGCGCTCGCAGGGGATCCCGGAGCCCCGCTGCGTTCGCGTCGAGCGGCGCCACGGTGTGTGTCGGGAAGCCCACGTCGCGCAACAGCAGGGCATCTGCGACGGCTCGAACTGTCCGCTCTCGTCCAGGGTCGCCGGCGACGGCACCGGGCGGCCCCGGCGATCCGGGGGCGCTGGTGCGCGCCGATCGTGTGGGGACTGCGGCGTCGCGGCGCACGTGTCATCAGGAGCACACCTCCCCCCCTGACTCCGACAGACATCCAGCTTCTTGACCGCTGGCCCGCACGTGGACCGTCAACACGTCGCGAAGCACCAACAACAATCACGGCCAAGAAGCTGTCCGAAGACTCTCGCACGGTGAGGAAACACACACCCAGATCTCCTGCCCTGGAAACCGACGATGCATGCGCGAGGGGCGTTCCACTCGCGCCGTCGTGCAGTCGATCGCATCGTCTGTGCCGTCGACGTGCCTAGACGTACGCTGCGCCCCCGCTGGCAGCCCGCGGCCCTGCTAGGGGCCATCAGCTCGGCACGGCGCGTGACGCGCTCGCCGCCGCGCATGCGATCCTCACATGACGCGCAGCCGAAACCTCGCATATTACACGAGCAGCTCGCGTCATGATACGCCGGTCTCCGTCCCGGACGAGCCCTGCAGCACGCTTCTTCGTTCGTGGCATTGTAACAGCGCGTCGCTCGCTCACCGCGCCGCGCGCAGCCCGCCGGACGACCGAAACGCGATCCACGTCCCTGCACTGCTCCACGCAGGCGCCCCGATCACCACACAGCCCGTCGACATGCCGAGCAAGGGTGAGAAGCGAGAGCTGGTGCTGGTGCGTATGCCCGCCGCGAGCGCGACGCCAGTGCCCGCGCGCTCCAGGCATGCACCCTCGTCTCCCGTGCGTCCCACCTGGTGCCCGTCTCGGCACGTGAGGACGTGCAACTCCCACGCTCGTGTGTGGTTTCAAACGCATTGCGTGACACGCCGTGTTCGACTCGGACGTGTGCGACGCCGCCTCAGCCGAGGCTCCGCGCGACAGCTCGTCCCCGTGCAGGATCTAAGCGCCGGCAGCGACGAGGCGGACCAGGGCACGCGCGGCGCGAAGCAGCAGCGCAGCATCACCACGTACTTTGGCGATGGGGGGGGGTCAGCCAAGCCGGCGCGTGGCGCTCCACCCGCCACGCCCCCGGCGCCGGAAGCTGCGGCGCGCGGTACGCCGCAGCCCAGGCCTGCCGCGCCACCGCAGGCGCCCTCGCCCGTCACACCGCCGCCCGCTGCGAGCGCGGGGCTTGCGCAGGCGTCCGGCGGAGCGACGGACGCGGCCGTGCGTACCCCTGCGGAGGGAGAGTGCATGTTCTGCTGTGCGAAGCTGGGCCCCGGCAGCGTCAAGGGGAAGTGCAAGAGGTGCTACAGCACGGACTGGGCCAGACAGAACAGGGACAGGGTCAACGCGAGGAGGCGGGCCAGGCGGGCGAGGCAGAAGGCGGAGAAGGCCGCGGCCAAGGATGCCGCTCAGCGCAGGTGACCGGGCGGAGGTGCCAAGGGAGCGCGGGCGACGCGGAACCGAGTGGGGCCGACAGCGCTGTCAGCGACGAGGCGAAGCTCTCACAGCATCGCGAGACCGTGTGAGCCGCCTCGCCAGTAGCGTAGCCCCGCCGACGGGCCCGGACGTGCCAGAGCGGCACGTCTCGCGCCGAAGGTGTCGTCGCGCACCAGTGAAACAACAGTGGGTGGTGCCGACGCGGTCAGGACAGTGGCGCGGAGTCCCCGGGACTCGAACCGACGCGCAGAGGTGCCGGCGGCCGGCGGCGTCGCGCTGGACCGCGCTGGCGCGTGGCCCGACTGACGAACGCCGCCGTGCTTGTGGGCACGTGGTACGTGCGTGCGTGCGTCGGGGCCACGAGACCGGCGGCGGGCTCCGGCTCAGCCTCAGGCTCGCGACTGGCCGTTGGATCGTGCACGCCGGCCGCTGCAGCTGCGCCTCCCACACCACGTCGCGCAACGCGGATGCGTCACGCTCCCCCGGCGCCCCTGCGGATGCGGTCGCCACGTCCGCGCCCAAGCAGATAGAGAGACTGCGCGCGGGTCGCGGGGACCGCTCAGAGGGGCCTGCGACGTCGGGTCTCGCGCGCGAACGTGCTGGGGCCCGCGGTGCACGATGCTACGATACGCTTTGTTCGAAGGTTCGTGGGACACGAATCGCACCAAACCCCCATATATCTGCAGTGGTCTCTGTGGTGTGGTCTAGAACCGGCGTCGAAAGCGCGGCAGTGCGCAGTAATCAGCGGGCAAGTCCAGCGCAGGCCAGGCGCAGCTCTCCGTGAGCTATCACGCGGGAACATGGGCTCTCGCGAGCACCTCGGTGACGAAAATATCGTGAGGGTCACGGCGCCGCCTTTCGCATGGCGCGGCCCGCCGGTGCGCCCGCCTCCGCGGGCGGTTCCTTGGCGCAGGTTGCACCGTCACGTCACTGCGCGAGGGCCGCGGGGGTGGACCGCGCTGGCTTGCAAGCCGCATCTGCCGGCCAAGGGCTCCCTCGATGCCCCCCTGAGCTCGCTGCTCACATGGCTCCGCAACTGTCAGCCGCCCTGATTCAGGGTGGACAGACTGACTCAACAGGCAGCATTCGCATGTCAGCGCTGATGTTTTTTGTCGGCACACGTGCAGAGCGACGCATACGTGCGCTGCTGGTCCGCGTATCCTGTCCGCGCGTGCCCGCTGCCCGACTGGGGAACCAATGTCAGTCAGCCCGCGTCGGGTAGCGCCGACACGGCGTCCCCTCCGGCCGCGCTTGGGCTGGCCGACAGCGCGCGCGCCGACACTCGTCGCAACCTCGAGGACACGTCCTTGCGAGCCCAGGCACTGCATATCGCACCGGTGGTATCGATCGCCGGTGAGGATGCGTCGACAGATGGATCAGGACACGCTGGCCGGCATGGCGCCGGACGAGCGCGAGGTGATGCGTCCTGCCATCGCGTGCGCCGGAAAGCTCGCCGCGGTACTCTACGGCAACATGGTGACCTGCGACAAAACCCTGGCGAAACGCGGCAGGATCACGGAGGCCGAGCGGCTGACGTGGGGGGACTTCAACGAGCTCTACCCCTGCGCCGCGGACCCGCTCCAGGAGGGTTCGCGGCGCGGGGGTACAGCTCGTCAAAGTCTCCCAACATCAGCCGCTGGGCCTGCGTGTTCCTGCTGCGTATCGCCAGGGTGTTGTCGCACCTCATCATGTTGCCGTACAGGACAGCGGCGAGCTTCCCGGCGCACTCGACGGCAAGACGCATCGCCTCGTGCTCTTCCGGCGCCATGAGGGGCTCGACGCTGCGGTGGCGGAGATCCTGGTCGATGGAGACCTGGAACAGCGATACCAGGAAGCGATCCAGGATCGTCGAAGTACTGCTTCGCTTTCGACGATCCTGGATCGCTGTCTTGTAGCGCTCTTCGAGGTCTCCATCGACCAGGATCTCCGCCACCGCAGCGTCGAGCCCCGCGTCTTCGTCGCCCCCCTCGCCGACTGGCGCTGGGCCGCGGACGACGCAGCGCCGGACACCGACGGGGACCAGCAGCGCTGTCTGGCAACTCGTGCGGCTGCGGGCAGGGGTCCGGCTCGCCAGCAGGCGGTGCGAACGTGCGGCGTTGGCCTCACCTTTCCTGCTGCAGGCCTCTTGCGCCCTCCGTCCATCTTGATCGTGGCGTCGACTCCGCCTGAAATTCATCACGTCCCACCGGGGACGGGTCAACAGCTGCGCGCTGACGCCGTCAAGGCGCGGAAACGAGCCATAACGACTCGAGACACGTCACCCTCGCTGCTTCGCGTGAGGCGTGAGACACGTGATCTCGGCGCGATACTACGTGTCACCATCGTCGTCGCCCGATCGAGCACCGTATTGAGCTTCTGGCGCAAAGGCGCGCGCGTGGTTGGGCTTGAAACGAGGGAAGGGCAGCAGAGCCGCCCTGGCCTCGATGAGGGCGACTGACCGTAAGCGAAGCGCTTTCACTGCTCCTAAATATGTGATATATCTACGACGGGCGCACATGCGGCCGAAGCGGACCCAGCGGGGCCGTTCATCGGCCGCTTGCCGCACCTGCTGTTTGAGCTCCGCATGAACTCCGCGCGCGGAGACGGTGCGCCGTGTGTGCCCTCTCGGCCCGGGCGGGCCCAGAGATGGGCTGCGCGGCCGGTCCGGGGCCGCTATCGGCGCCGCGCGTGCCCGACTGGGGAACCGTGTCAGTCGGTCCGCGTCGGGGAGCGCTGACAGACACGGTGTCCTGCGTGCCCTCCGGCCGCGCTTGGGCTGGCCGACGGCGCGCACCGACACAAGTCGGGGGAGTATCCATTTGCGCGTACCGGCCTGCTGCGCGACGCGCGACGGCCAGGGAACTTGCCAGGGTCCCCAGGCGTCGCACCATGCGGCACTTTTGGCCCCGCAACGGCCGTGACGCGCGCTCCCGAGCACAGCTGCGGCGCACGCACACGTGCCGCACAGCGAGACGGCGTCGCCGCGGGAGCTCGAGGCACCAGCGTGACATGCAAGACGGCGTGTTGTCGCAACCACGCCTCCCCGATGCAGCCCTCGCGGTCGCCGCGGCATCCTGCTGCAACGCCTGCCGCCGCCCCTCGCGCGCTGATGGCCGCGGAGCGGCGCCAGCACACGCTCCGTCACGCGGACGTCGACTGCGACGGCCACACACACTCACTCGACACGCACACAATCCCGGCGCGCTCATGCGCGCCGCCCGCGCCCCCGACAGCAGCTGCCGACCCGGCGGACGGACAGTCAAGCGTCCACGCGAGGGATCAGCGCACACGCCGATCGCTTAGCGGCCGTCGCCCCGCAAGTGACGTCAGGGAGGGGGGAGTCGACCACCGCGCGTGCGAGCTACGGACGACGGGCAGTCGAGACCGCGACGTGAGCGCCGGCAGAGACACTCGCGCCGAACGGAGCGCTTCGAGTCGGTCGACCGTCGCGGGCGCCGCGAATCGTCTTTGTCGGGTAGTTGGTGCATCCTGGGCTGGATCGCTGGCGAAAGAGGGGGCGAGGGGGCCATACGGCCCTGGTTCCGCCTGTGTGGTGTAGTGTGGGTCGCGCCGCGTCCGAAGGGGTCGCGTGCTGCCGCTGCGGCCACGGGGTCGCGGCTGACTGCGTGCGGCGCTGGGAGGCGCGGCCCCCGCCGGCTGCGCGGGTCGAGGTCGGGAAGATCGGCCGCGTGCCCGCCGCCACGGGACTGACGAAGCGACTGAGGTCCACGACTGACGCTCACGTACTGCGTGGACGTCGGTGCGTGCGGTGCTGGCACTCTTGGTACAGTGCGAGGACCTGTGCGTGAGACAGGGCGCCCGTCTCGCGGCGTGTGACAGCCGGCTGCACGGAGACAACTGTATCGCACGCTGCAGGGCGGGATCTTTGCGCAGCCGTGTCCCCAGCAAGCAGGCCTCGGCAACACTGCCGGCGCGGCGGCACCCTGGCGCGCGCGCGGTCGCTCGACGGCAGCGCAATCGCATATCGACGCCCCCCCGGCGTCCGGCATCTGACGCGCCGTCGCAGCGCTCGCTGCGCGCGCCCGGCCGCTCGCCCTACGGGAACCGACACGCAGCAAGTCAACACGGCGCGTCGTGCGCGCTTCTGGCGAGCGGAGCGGGAGCCCCGGCGACGATGAGCGAGCCGCGAGCGTCGTGCCAATTGAGCATTCGGGGGTGGGGGCGTGGGAGGCGGGGTCGGCGAGCGCGCTGCGCAGTCAGGTGCCCGCAGCCCGCGCGCTTCTCACTCCTGCGCCTCCGCACCGCCCTGCTCACTCCTGCACCTGATCACACCTGCGCCTCCGCGTCCTGCGCCGCCGCGGCCCGCTCCTCCGCGTTCTTGGCGTCGCGCTTGCCCATGTGGGGGTTCTGGTAGCGTGACTTGCGTGCGGCGTGCACCTGGCGACGACGCCGGGATACTCCTGCGCTTCGGCACGCGACACGCGCCCGCTGCTAGCCCCTCTACGTGCCCAGGACGACGCACTCACGCCCGGCGTGCACCCGGCGGATGGCCGCGACCGCGCGCACCGCCCCTGTACCGCACAAAAACAACACGGCACCGAGCTAGACTGTGACTCGTCGCTCCCGACCCCGTCCTCTCTCAAACGCTCGCGCACTGGCCGCCGCACTCTCACGCGGGCGCGCCCGAGCCGGCGCCGTCGCCGGACGGAGCCCCACCGCCGCCGCCGTCGACGGCAAACGACGGGGCCGCGGCAGCGGCAGCGGCGTCCGCCTTGGCCTGCTTCTTGCGCTGGCGATTGATCAGTACGGTCTGCGTGCATTCATACTGCGCGAACTCCTCCTCCGGGTTCTCCACGCCGTGGACCACCTGTGGCGCGCTTGCAGCGGCGATGGCCGTCCGCGAGCCCCGCGTCACGGTGGTCTGGTCCCAATAGAACTCGACATGCGCGGTGCCGTTCTCGCCGTACGCGTATGCGTACTGGCGGGTGGGGCACACGGTGGGTGACTACACTGTGTGACTAGTCGAGCACTGTGACACAGTGTGTGACTGCACACCCCTGCATGCTCTGTCCCCCAATGCCCGAGCGCCTCGATGGTCGACGTTGAGTCGCCGAGTTGATGGGGACGTCGATGAAGACAATCTTGCCCAGTTGCAGGCAGACCTTGTGCGAGTGCCTGCCCGTCCGCTCGGTCGAGAGGCAGTGCTTCATGGCTCGCTTGGCGTCCAGCATGGACAGCCGAACGAGCGTGATGAAGTCCCTGCAGAACAGCGGGCAGGCCACGACCGTGGCGCCGTCCTGAGGCTGCGTGGATGCGTGCCGATGGACCAAGAACCGAGGGCTAGCGAACCCGCTCCGGAGGGCCGACCTGGCACGCGCTTTCGTGTCGTTCGCGGGACAGATGTGGGCGCAGCTGGCCAGGGAGAAGAGCGGACACGGCGACGGCGCCAAGGTCGTGGCGTGTCCGCTCTTCTCCCTGGCGAGCTGCGCCCGCATCTGTCCCGCGAACGACACGAAAGCGCGTGCCAGGTCGGCCCTCCGGAGCGGGTTCGCTAGCCCTTGGTTCTTGGTCCATCGGCACGCATCCACGCAGCCTCAGACGGCGCCACGGTCGTGGCCTGTCCGCTCTTCTGCAGGGACTACATCACGCTGCTTTGGCTGTCAATGCTGGACGTCTAGCGTGGCCTGAAGCACTGCATCTCTAGGAGCGGACGGGCAGATTCAGCCACAAGGTCTGCCTTCGTCTCGGCAAGATTGTCTTCACGACCTTTCAAAGGAAGTTCCCATCAACTCGGCGACTCAATGTCAACCACCGAGGCACTCGGGCATGAGGACGAGAGCATGCAGCTGCTCGCGGCCAAGCTCCTACGCGATACGCTGCGCAGGTGGAGCAACCTCCTTGACGAAGTTCTGACCGAGCATCCGGAGCTCGAACCATCGCTGACATGACACACATGGCGCCACACACAGCCGGGCACCTGCGACGCCGACTCAAGCTGCCCGCTCCCGTCAAGGGTCGCCGGCAGCGGTACCGGGCGGCCACGGCGCACCGGGGGAGCCGCGATTCGCGCCGAGCGTGCGGCCTCTCTCATGTGTCCGCTGCCTGACTGGTGGAACCGTTTCAGTCGGCCCGCGTCGGGGAGCGCTGACAGACACGGTGTCCTGCGTGCCCTCCGGCCGCGCTTGGGCTGGCCGACGGCGCGCGCACTGGCACTGGTCGGGGGAGTATCCATTTGCGCGTACCGGCCTCTTGGGCGACCAGGGAGCTGGCCAGGCCCCAGGAGTGGGCCCGCGATCGGGGCGTGCATGCGCCTCACGTGGACGCCCTGCTGCACGACCGTGTGCCGCACCCGCAGGGCGTCGCCGCGTCGCGCGGCCCGAAAGCAGCGACTTTTCTTCTTCAAGAGCATCACGTCAGTATTGCGGGCGAAACGGCGCGCGACGCCCCGGCACGCATGCAGGGCATAGAGCGGCGAGAGGGGCCGACGCGCGGGGGGGCTTCGTCGGTCACGCTGAGGAGCTTCGGGCACCCTGGGAGCGTCAGTCTGCGTCAGCAGCGACGCGGAGTGGTCGTGCATGCACCCTGTGAGTCTCTCCGTCACGTCGGCGCCCTCACAGCTAAAGCCCCAACGGCACGCTGACGCGCTCCTCCGCGCGAGACGTGGCCGACACACCGGCAGCGACGGACCGACATCCGACTCACAGCCGGCGCAGCAGCGGCGCCACGGTCCCCGCGACGCGACCGGCCGCGTCCCCGACCGTCCAGCGAACACTCCTGCAAGCAAGCGTCGTCGACGAGGACGCGACATGTTGGTTTCGCACCCCACCGCTGCGTTGCGTTGCGTCGGGCACGCAGCGCGGCGCGGCGCGGCGAGACCGCGCGTGTGTTGCCTGCCGGACCGGCGACCTCGGCGCGCAGCGCTGCGCGAGGCGCGTCCCCGCGCGAGGTGCGCGGGGGGCCCGGCCGGGCGGGAATCAATCAATCAATCAATCAATCCCTCGTCTTGGTGTGGCAAGCGCTGTGGCCCCCGGCGCCAGCACCGCGCCGTCGCGTCCGTGGGGAGCTCCGGCGCGGCTCAGCCGGGGGATGGAAGGCTTGCGCGGCGAGCGAGTGAGCGCCAGCGAAAAACAAAACAACGATCAAACAACAACAGGCATCGAAGAAGCTCCTCGGGCAATAAGCGGAGTTGTGTAAACCTCATCCGTTCGGTCGGCACACATGTGGAGTGATCGTCATCGGAGCGGCGCGGGGCGGCGCGGGCGGCCTGCGTGTTCGCGGGGGGTCGTGACGTGGCTCACAGGGGCGAGCCGCGAGGCGGGCCGCGCACCGGCACGCGTGGCTCTCAGGCCTTGACGGCGTACTTCCGCTTGGGGAAGTTGGCGGCCTTCTTCGCGGCCTTGTCCGTCACCGCGCTCTTCTGGTGCTTGGTGAGCCTCCGGCGGATCGCGCGGGTCTTCTTCTCCCGCAGGTCCGTCGGCAGGTACTTCTTGCCCTTGTACGCCTCCTGCGACGCGGCGGGGGCGGGGAGCGGGCGGCTCGGAAGGAGGGGGGCAGTGTGGTGTCCACGGAGCGCGTGGGAGCGTCGCGCGGGGCGGCGGGGCCCGCGACGTCGTTGCGTGCGCGCAGGAGGCGTGCGGGGGGGCCCTCAGTGGCTAGATCAAAGCGTCATGCGCGGCTGATCCTCCCGCAGGAGGGCTCGCCTCATTCAAGGCGGCGCGTTACTTCTTTGATGAAGGTGCCGCTCCGGTTCCAACGAAGCATCATAGGGCAGGCGCGGCCTCGCGCACGAAACAGAGAGGGAGGCCGCCGCAGGGGGCAGGCGGCGGGGCGCGCGGCGCAGGGAGCGCGCGTGGGGAGGCGCGGCCCGTGGTGTGGGGGGCCGGCGCGCCGGGGGCGGGGCGCGCGGCGCACCTTGAGGGCGGCCCGGGTCTTCTGGTTGATCACGGTGAGGCTCCGCGCGATGCCCTTGCGGATCGACCTGATCTTGGCGAGCTTGTTCTGGGCGCCGCCCGTCACCTTGGCCACGCGCAGCGACGCCAGCTCCTGCTTCATGTCCTTCAGCGAGCTAAGGAGGTCATCCTTGCTCTTCTCGCGGAGCTCGTACGCCTTGGGTGCCATCCTGCAGCGGGCGCCACGCGCGGCGGGCGCGGGTGAGGCGAGCACGCAGGCGGCACCCGCCCTGAGGCCGACGCGCGCGCAGGTCACGCGCGGGGCGCCCGGGCGCGCCCGGGCGCACGGGCGAGGAGGTTGGGCGCTGGAGGGGGCCGAGGGGGGCCCGTGGGCGTCGGGAGCTGTGGGCGGAGACTCTTCCGAGGCGCCCACGGCAGAGTGGGGCGCGCGGAATAGGCATGTCCCGCCCGAATCGGGTCTGCCGCAACAAATGTGAAGGACCCGTATCAGCTACGGCCCATGGGGCAGCTGCCGGGGCTGGAAACGCGGCGTGCGCCGGAGACGCGGGGCTGCAAAGCGGCCAAGGCACAGGCGCCGGCCAGCGAGCGGCTTGGCGGGCACCCGGCCGCGCGTGGCCCGGCCCGGGCGCGAGAGTTATGTGATTGAGCGTCGTCGCAGCGTAGAAGCGGCAGCCGCGCGCGTCCGGCGCGGCGCCGGACGCAGCGGCGCACGTCGCGAAGCGCACGCGCGCGGGGTCGCGGGCCTCACCTGCTGTCTACACCACGAGCCGGAGGCACTTACGAAAGAGGACCTCGGGCGGCCGCCGCCCCGGCCGTTGTGCCCCTCGCGCGCTCCCGCCGTGGTCGGGGGAGTCGAGTCAGGGGCCAGGCGGCCCGGGAAGGGTCCGCGGGGCCGCGTGCGCGCGACAGTCGCGATACGCACCCCTCTCGCTCGCGGTCGACGGATAGGGGTTCGGGAAACGTTCGTCGCGCGGGCCGTGGGAGGGTACTCGAGGTGCATTCGGCGCGCCGGCGGGCCGGCCCGGTGGCCGAAGCCGCGCGATGAAGCTGCTCCTGCACAACCTCCTAGAGTGCAACATCAAGGGCGTCGAGAACGGCTACCCGCTGAAGATAGAGGCGCGAAAAGTGGAAGTGAAGGAGGCAGACTTCCAGGCCGGTGCGTCGCCCCGGGACGGCGCCGCGCACCGCTCCGCGGCCCCGCGCCACGACCACGCCGCACCAGCGCCTGGCCACCCGCCGCGTCGAGCCTCGCGGCGCACGCCCGGTCCGCGCAGCGCCGCGGCGCGCGATTTCACCCACGCCGCCCCCTCCCTCGCCCCCAACGACGCAGACTTCCTGAAGCGCATGCTGCAGCGACTCGACTGGAGCGCGCTCGTCCAGGCACGCCCCGCCACCCCGCCTCCCCGCGACCCCGCGCATCCACACACACACACACGCGTTCCCCCCAACGCCGCCGCGCCGCCCGGCCGCTCCCCGCAGGGCGCCAAGGCGATGGGCGTGCCGGACCTCCCCGAGCAGTACAGGCCCGAGATGGCGGACGACGAGGCCTTCCTCAGGGCCCTGCACCACGCACTGCTGGAGGTGCACCTGGAGGAGGGCGCGCTGGTGCGTGGCCCGCGCGACCCGCCGACGCCCTGCTCCGCGCTGCCGCGACGCCCGCGCGCCGCCGCGGCCGGCCCCGACGTGCTGCGCGGCCGACCGTGCGCTGCTGTTTCTTCACGCGTGGTTGGTGGGGGCGTGGCGTGCAGATATGTCCGGAGAGCGGGCGGAGGTTCGAGGTCAAGGACGGGGTGCCGAACATGAAGCTCGCGGAGGACGAGGTGTGACGCGGGGCGCCGCCCGCAGTGTGAGTCGCGCGTGTGCAGTGTCCGGGGCGCGCCACCGCTGGCGGGGCCCGCGCCGCCGTCGGCCGAGGCGCGCGCGGCGGGGCCCGACGCGGCGGGACGTGGGCCGGCCCGGCGGGTCCCGCGCCGAGCTGGGTCGCGCGGCCGATTCGGGACGGTTACGGTTGCGCCGCCGCCGGCGGTGGTTGCTGCGCGGGTGGCCGCGCGCGAGGCGCTCGTCGCGTGCAACGGTGCCCGGAGACGGGGCAGGGCGCGGGTTGTCGGGGCACGGCGGGAGGGCGCGGCTGCCGCGTCCTCGCGCTCGCTGGGGCCCCACGGGTACCTCGAGCACTTGTAACGGGGGTGCTGTCGGGCTCGGCGGCGCGCGCGCGTATGGGCGCTCGGCGGCGGCGGTGCGCGGCAAAGCGCCGTTGGTTGAGGATCGTGCGGAGCAGACCACGCGGAACACGCCGCCGGGAGCCCCGCAGGCGCGACGGTGGACGCGCGAAGGCCGACTCCGTTGGCGGGAGCGGCGGCTTCGAGATCGGCTTTTTCGAGCCTTAGAGAGGAAATCGGGTCAGTTCATTCAGGGTCCGCGTCGGGGGGTGCGAGATGGGTTGTGTGAGCTCGCGCCCTGCCGGCTCGGGGAAGCGCACTAGGCAGTCAACCCGGGCAGATCCAGGCGCGCAGCCAAACCTCGCGGCGCTCTGGCAGGAGGAAATCGGGGCCCTCACGGACGGACGGAGCCCGAAGGTACGCCGCGCGCGCGCGATTCCGCGCCGTCGCCGCAGCCCCCGGGCCTCGCGGGCCCCTGCAGCCCGGGAAAGCGTTGCCCGTGCCGGGGGCCCCACGCGACGTCGCGGGCGAGGACCTCCCGCGACAGCGACGAGCGGGCCAAGTGACGCGCCGGGGCGCGCGCAGCCCGCGGGCACGCCCCCCGGCGCGCGCGCCGTGGGCGCCTTCGAAACGCGGGGGGCTCCCCCGTCGCCCCCCGTCGCGCGCTGCCCGCTCGCACCGCGCGCGCCCCGCGACGCGAGAGATCCGGCGCCTGTGGCACTTCCCGCGCGCAGGCGAGGCGGAATTACAACCCAGCGTCGCCAACGCTGGCCGCGGGGCTGCGGGGCGATGGGCGAACCTCCGACGGCTCCGCGGGCAGGCGGCAGGACAGCGTGGAGCGCTTCTCGGAGCTCATGCAGTTGCCCCTGGTCTCCGAGGCGTGCCCGGTGGAGATGCTGAGCGCGGCCTGGACGCTGGACCGCTTCATCGTCCACCGCAAGCTCGGCGGTGGGGCCAAGAGCAAGGTCTACCTCGCCATGGACGAAATGTCCGGAATGCAGGCGCGCGCCGCGACCACCACACCGCGAGCCGCCCGCCGCGGCCCGCACGCCGCCGCGGCACGCCCGCAGCGCCCCCGGTCGCCCCTGCCCCCCTGCGCCGAGCGGGTGCCTTCCGCGCGCGCGTGCGTCGCAGGTGGCGGTCAAGGCGGTGGACATGCGCTCCCTGCACGAGATGGAGAAGAAGCAGCTCAGCCGCGAGATCAACCTGCACGCCGAGCTGAACCACCCCAACGTGCTGGCCCTCTACGCGGCCTTCCGCCTCGAGGACCACGTCGTGCTCGTGCTCGAGGTCGCGCACGCGGACCTCCTCCAGAAGATGCCGGAGATTCCCTGCGCGGAGCCCGTCGTCACGCGGCGCGTCCTCTTCCCGCTGCTGCTCGCCCTGGACTACGTGCACGCCCAGGGCATCATTCACCGGGACCTCAAGCCCGAGAACGTGACCTTCTCGCTCACGGGGCAGCTCAAGCTCGCCGACTTCGGGTACAGCATCGACATGTACGAGACGCGGCCCGTCACGCGCCTCGGGACGCTCACCTTCATGGCACCGGAGGTCCTCGCGAGCGGACGCCGCCACATGGAGGACGTCACGCACGAAATGGAGCCCAGGGTGCGCGCACGGCATCGCCCCGCCCGCGCTGCCCGAGCGTGGCTCGCCCCCCTCCACGCGCTGCGCTGACACCCCCCCGTCCCCCCCCGATGGCGTGCCGCGCAGCCGACGGACATCGCGCGGGAGCGGCGGCCCGGGTACCACACGGGCGCGGACGTGTGGTCGATCGGCGTGCTCCTGTACGAGCTCCTCGTGCGAGACACCCCCTTCCGGCGCCAGGAGCGGCCCGACGTGATCAAGGCCATCATGGCGGGGGACTTCCCGCTCCCGGACTTCCTCTCCCCCGAGGCCAAGTCGTTCATCAGCGCGTGCCTCACCGTCCACGCGGCCGACCGCCCCAGCGTCCCGCAGCTCATGGGCCACCCGCTGGTGTGCAAGTACTTCTCGGACGCGCACGTCAACGCCGCGCTCGGCGGGAACACCGCGCACATCCGCCGGCGCAACTCCGTGTACCTCATCGTCGGGAACCGCCTCGTCGAGCGCCGCGGGTCGCAGGGGTCGGTCCAGTCGCTCTACGGACAGCTGGAGTGAGTCGCCCCGCCCGCCCGACGCCAGCGCACCCGCGTCGCCTCGCCGAAGCAGCGTGCAGCGGCCCTCGCAGCGCCTGCGCCCCGACACGCCGCCCCCCGCGGTGCGTCGCCACGAACGAGCATGGCATCACCTGCCCGAACCCCCCTTGGGTGTTGCGTGCGTGTTGCCCCCCGCAGCCAGGCGCACATGGACGCGATCCTGCGCAACCGGGTGTCGAACAAGTCGGGCGAGACGGCGAAGAGCGGGTCGCTGCAGATCTCGGTGTCTGACCCGGTGTCGCGCAACAACCTCGTCGCGCTGCGGCAGGCCGAACTCAACGGCAGCCGCAACAACGTGGCCCTGCGCGCGCCCTCGCCGCACGCCGGCGCCAGCGGGTCCCACCCGCATCTCGGGCTGCGCAGCGCCGGCCACATGGTGCGCGCCGGCAGCAACAAGAAATCGGTTGAACTCGGCACGGTGGAACGCATTCCGTCGCGGCTTGGCCGCGAGGGTCTCGCGAGCCGCGCGGGCAGCGTCACGCACGGCCTGGAGAGCCAAGCAATGGCGCAGGCGTTCCGGCAGCGCGTCGCGTCGCAGTCGCAGCACATCGGAGCGCAAAACTCCGGGCTGGGGCGCGACCTGGGCAAGCACGTGCCGATGCCGTCCAGCCACAGCATGACCAACCCGGCCACGAGTGCGTCCGTCAGTCAGCACCTGAACATGTCGCGCGCGTGACGCTGGCACAGTGCGACCGCGCAAGCCGGGCACGACCCGGCGGCGGCAGCGCTCGCGTTCCTCGCAGGCTTGCCAGCGGGACGCGTCGTGCTTGCGCTCTGCTCAGCCCGACCCGTTCGTCCAGCACCCACCTCTGCTACCAAACCGGACCCCCCCCCCACCCTTCCGTTCCAGAATCCACAATATCTCGCCCCCGTGCTCCCCGTATCTTCGACTCCGCCTTCTTCCCCACCGAACCGCTTCCCGCCACAGCCCCCCGGACCTGCCCTATCCCGACGCGCTCGAGCACTTGTGCGTCGTCGCACGAGACGTCCCCCTTCCCGAACGGTGGTTTGCCCCACCCCTTGTCACCCCTGTCAACGCACGGCGTCTCGACACCATCATCTCGACGTCCCCCATCGCTTCGATCTAGCAGTTCCCTTTCTTTCTACGACTCGACAACCCTGCTAACCCCCAACCTCCCCTCCCCCCCCCCAACCTCACGGCCGCCGCTGACGCGACGCCTGAGCTTGTAGCGTGCGCAGACGTCGCTCGCGCAGCCCGTCTCCAGCGGGCCCCGTCCTGCCGTAGCGGCTCGGACACCCACACACCATGTTTGGACAGCATTCACGTCACAGCATGCATTGCAGCTGCATCAGACAGAACCATTACGCAGCAGCCACGCCCTCCCCCCGGCGGGTGCCTGTAGGTCAGCGAACAATCAAAGCCCTTGATCCCTGCCCGGGAGAGCCTGAGCGGCGGAACATTGCGTCCACAGAGCTCAAGCCGAGACGCGCGCGGGCCAGGCGTTCCGCGCGAGGTGAGTTGTCGCATATTGCACGTCGTCGGCCTGATGGCGTCGGGACACGTGTAATGAACCTTCACCGACATCCGGATGCGCTCGCAAGTGAGCCCGGGAGGCACTACAGCTCGAGGCATCCTGCACGACGAAAGGCCAACGCCGCTCCAAGGATCGTGCGCATGCGGTGGCCAAGCCTGCCGTACCATTTCGGTCGCTCCGGCATCCTCGCGGTGAGGGTGCTCGTAGGTCAGCGGAGAACTAAGTTCCTGCGTCGCTGCGCGCCGCAACCACCCGCGGCGCCGCCGCGTCCACGCCACCGCCGGCTCCAGCGCGCTCGCTCACTTCGGGTCACAGATCGTGAGCCAGCTTCCAGCGCCCTCTCTGCCCGTGAGCGACCCACCGTCATCCCATGCACTCGCCTTCCTGCCCCGCCAGCAACCCCCCCTTACGTTCCCGCAGTCCTCGCCTCCAACCGCCCCGCCTCCCTCGCCCCACCGGCTCCGCGCCCGCCGCTCACAGCTCCTCGTGCTCGTCGCCGCCGGCGTCCTCCTCCTCGTAGTCGTCCTCCTCCCCGCCCTCGACGTCGCCGTCCTGCTCCTCCGCCTCCGGCTGCTCGGCCTCCGCCTCGGCGTCGAGCTGGTCGTCGGCCTTGGCGTCGGGCTCCGGGATGGCCTCGTCGCCGGCCGCGCGGCGCAGCACGCTGTAGACGTCGCGGCTGAACGCCTGCGGGTCCGCGACGTCGAACCCGGACTCGAGCAGCGCGACCTGGTACATGACCTTGGCGGTCATGGCGGCCTCGGCGCTGGCCTCGCCCTCCTCGGCGTCCGCGACCTGGTCCTTGAGGTACTGGACCATGGGGTGGTGGGGGTTGATCTCGAGGGTCTTGCGGCCGCGCATGAAGGCGTGCTTCTGGTTGTTGGCGAGCGCCTGCGCCTTCATGAGCTTCTCCATCTGCGCGGACCAGCCGTACTTGGACGTGACCACCACGCAGGGCGTCTCGGCCAGCCGGTTGGACACCTTGACCTGGTCCAGGTCCGACTCGGACGCGAGCGCCTCCTTCCACCACTTGACGAGCGGCTTGAACTCCTCCTTGATCTTCTTGAACGCCTTCTTCTCCTCGCGGTCGTCGATCTTGAGGTCCTCCTTGGACGCGTTCTGGAACTTGAAGTCGTCAAACTCGACCAGGCTCTGCATCATGAACTCGTCCGCGGGCTCCCCGAAGAAGATCACCTCGTACCCCTTCTTGATCAGGCGCTCCACGAACGGCGACTTCTTCAGCTCGTCCATGCTCCCGCCCGACACGTAGAAGATGTTCTTCTGGCCCTCCTTCATGCGCCCGATGTAGTCGTCCAGCGACGTCAGCTCGTCCGGCGACGCGCTCGAGTGGAAGCGCAGCAGCTTGGCCAGGCGGTGCCGGTTCGCGGCGTCCTCGATGATGCCCATCTTCAGCGCCTTGCCGAACTCGTTCCAGAAGTTGCTGTACTGCGACTTGACCGCCTCGAGGTCCTTCCCGTCGCCGCCCTCCTCGCCCTCCTCGCCGTCCTCGCCCTCCGCGCGCGCCCTCGCCCTCCGCTCGTCGTCGGCGAGCTTCTTGATCATGTCGAGGGCCTTGCGGACCAGCTTCTTCTTGATGGTCTTGAGGGCCTGGGACTGCTGGAGCTGCTCGCGCGAGATGTTGAGCGGGAGCGTGTCCGAGTCGATGACGCCGACGAGGAACGAGAGGTACCGCGGGAGCATGTCCTCGTAGTCGTCGGTGATGAACACGCGCCGCACGTAGAGCTTCACGTTGGCCTGGCGCTGGTAGAAGTTGTCGTAGAAGTCCCACGGCGCGCTCTTGGGCACGTACAGCAGCGCGCGGAACTCAACGTCGCCCTCGGCCTTGAAGTGCGAGTGCGCGAGGTGGCTCGCGGACCCCTTGGTCAGGGCCTTGAAGAAGTCGTCGTACTCCTCCTCGCTGATCTCGCTCGGGGACCGCAGCCACATGGCCTTGTGCGGGTTCAGCTTCTCCCACTCCCGCACCTTGCGCTTCTCCGTCCGCGTCTTCGCCTCCTCGTCGCCCTCCTCGTCCTCGGCGTCCTCGGCGTCCTCGTCCCCCTCCTTCTCCGCGTCGTCCTCGGCGTCCGCCTCGTCCTCGCCGACCTCGTCGTCCTCGACGGGCACCTCGACCTCGACCTCCTTCTCCTTCTCGAGCAGGATCGGGAAGTTGATGAACTCGGAGTACTTGTGCACCAGCGCCTCGAGGTTCGACGGCTCGAGGAACTCCTCCGCGTCCTTCTTCAGGTGCAGCTTGAGCATCGTGCCGCGCCCGAGCGGCTCGTTCTCCTTGTCCTCCGTGATCGCGAACGACCCGTCCGCGGTGCTCTCCCAGATGTACTGCTTGTCCTCGCTGTGCTTCGTCACCACCTCGACGTGGTCCGCCACGAGGTACACCGAGTAGAAGCCCACGCCGAACTGCCCGATCAGGTTCGCGTCGCCCGAGTCCTTGAACTTGTCCAGGAACGACGACGTCCCGGACTTGGCAATGGTGCCCAGGTTCTGCACCAGGTCGTCCTTGGTCATGCCGATGCCCGAGTCGCGGATGTACAGCACCTTCTTCTCCTTGTCCGCGCTGATGCGGATCTCCATGTCCGGCGTGCTCCCGTCGTCGGCCTCCATCACCTTGGGGTCGGTCAGCGCGATGAAGCGCAGCTTGTCCAGCGCGTCCGACGCGTTCGAGATCAGCTCGCGCAGGAAGATCTCGCGGTGGCTGCGCACGCAGGTGGCGGGGTCGTGGAGCGTTGAGCACGAGCGTTGCCGCGCCAACGTCGACGAGGAGGCACAAACAAACAAACATGGCCTTATAGCAACCAGGGCGGTTCGTGCGCGCTCGCCGGGCGGGAACGGTTCCGACGATCGCGCACTGGCACGGAGCTACCCTCTCGCGCGTCCGCGGCGGTCGGAGCGTCCGTCGCGCCGGTGCGCGCGGAGCGACGCGCTCGACGGGCCCCGCGCACGAGCAGGCGTCGATCGGCGGTTTCACGGGCAACGGACCTGTACAGAGAGTTGATGATCATGTCGAGGAGACGCTTCACCTCGGCCTGGAACGTGAACGTCTCGGACTCGCGCGGCGGGCGCGCGGGTTCGTCGCTGCAGGCACGCGGGGGCTCTCGGCGGCGGTGAGCACAGGGCGCGCGCGCGTCGCGGGGCGAGCGGTGGCGTGAGCGCTCTGGCGCGCGAACGGATGCATGATGTACGTGGATGGCTCGGAGGTGCGCGCGGGCGCGGTTGCCGTCGCGTGCTGGCGCGGGGGGAGGGCGACAGTACGTGTGGGGAGGAGGGGGGAGGCGCGCACCTGGCGGCATCGCCCTCGGCCGCGGCGGGCTCAGCGGTCTCCGCACGGGCGACTGCGTTCGGAATGAGGCGCGGGGAGGCGGTTTGGCGGCCATTATGGCGGGCGTGCGCGCGGCGCGAGGCACACTTCTGGAGAGGCGGGGGCTAGGCTGCGGGATCGCGCTGCGGGAGGCGCGACGGACCTGGAATAGCGAAAGCGCCGAGCAAGGCGAAGAGGAAGATGGCGACCAGGATGTTGCGCCTCATGGTTGCGGGTCCGTTCGGCGCCGAGCCGACTAGTAGGACCCGATCGAGCTACGTTGTCGCGCGTGCCCTGGCGCGCTCACGCCCTGTGGTCGGTCTGGGTGCGCTGCCCGTGGCGAAAACTTGCACGGGCGGGCGCCGCGCGGGCCGGACGAGCCGCCGCGCGCTGCCAACAAAACGTCCCCGCGATCAGGGGGGCTGTTAATGTTGGCCGGGCGTTTGGGCATTTTGCGGGCCGGCAGGGCGGCTGCCGGGCAGATTTCGCACTCCAAACGTCCGCATAGCATTCCAAGCATCGAATGGGGCGTAACTCCGGCGCTATGTGGGGGCGTCGCGCGTGCTGGGCGCTGCTAGGTATGGCGCGGCCGCATCGAACTCGCTCTGCCGCGCCGCACGCCGCCGAACCACCCGTCCAATCGCGTCACGCAGCCTTCTCACATTGCACTCTACCCGTTCCGCGCGCGTTGTCGATCCGGCCACGCCCCACGCGCCCACGGCCGGAGTGACTCTTCTAGCACCTCCTGCCTCCCCACACAGCAGCTCACGCGCGCCGCGCCCGCCTCTATCTGCGCCCCCGCAGTGCTCCTGCCGCTGCTGTTCGTCGCGGCCAGGTCGGAGGAGGAGAAGAAGAGCCTCGGGACCGTCATCGGGATCGACCTCGGGACCACGTACTCGTGCGTCGGCGTCTACCGCAATGGAAGGTGCGATGGCGGACCCCCGGACCTGCCCAGCCGCGCCGCTTGCGCGCCGCGCCTCGCTCGCGTCCGCGGCTGCCTCGTCCGCGGCTCGCGCACCCGTCCCGCGCCCCCAGCGGGCCGCTCTCCGCGCCCCGCCCTGCCACGCAACACGCCCCCGCGCTCACGCGCCGCGCGCTGCCTGTCCACGGCCGCAGGGTGGAGATCATCGCCAACGAGATGGGTAACCGCATCACCCCGTCCTACGTGGCGTTCACCGACAGCGAGCGCCTCATCGGTGCGCGCCCGCCCACGGCCACCCTGCACCTGCCCTAGCGCCTCCGTGCCCCGCGCCGGCGCCGCGTCGCCCCCCGGCCCGCCCCGCGCGCCACGCCCGACCTTCCCTCGCCCCGTCCGCCCCGTCCGCAGGCGACGCGGCCAAGAACCAGGCGCACATGAACCCGAAGCGGACCATCTACGACGTCAAGCGTCTGATCGGGCGCGACTTCACGGACGAGAACGTGCAGCGGGACCGCAAGCTGGTGTCGTACGACATCGTCAACAAGGACGGGAAGCCGTACGTGCAGGTCGAGGTCAACGGCGAGAAGCGCAAGTTCTCGCCCGAGGAGGTGTCGGCGATGATCCTGGGCAAGATGAAGGAGATCGCCGAGGCGTACCTGGGCCACTCGGTGTCGCACGCCGTGGTCACGGTGCCGGCGTACTTCAACGACGCGCAGCGCCAGGCCACGAAGGACGCCGGCGTCATCTCGGGCCTCAAGGTGGAGCGCATCATCAACGAGCCCACGGCCGCGGCGATCGCGTACGGCCTGGACAAGAAGGGCGGCGAGAAGAACATCCTCGTGTACGACCTCGGCGGCGGCACCTTCGACGTGTCCATCCTCACCATCGACAACGGCGTGTTCGAGGTGGTGTCGACCAACGGCGACACGCACCTCGGCGGCGAGGACTTCGACCAGCGCATGATGGAGTACTTCATCCGCCTCGTCAAGCGCAAGCACGGCAAGGACATCGGCAAGGACGGCCGCGCGCTCGCCAAGCTCCGCCGCGAGGTCGAGCGCGCCAAGCGCGCGCTGTCGTCGCAGCACCAGATCCGCGTGGAGGTCGAGGCGCTCGTCGAGGGCATCGACCTGTCGGAGCCGCTGACGCGCGCGAGGTTCGAGGAGCGCAACCTGGACCTGTTCCGCAAGACGCTGGGCCCGGTCAAGAAGGCCATGTCTGACGCGGGGCTGGAGAAGTCGGAGATCGACGAGATCGTGCTCGTGGGCGGGTCGACGCGCATCCCCAAGGTGCAGGAGCTGCTGAAGGAGGCGTTCGACGGCAAGGAGCCGAACAAGGGCGTGAACCCGGACGAGGCGGTGGCGTACGGCGCGGCGGTGCAGGGCGGCATCCTGTCGGGCGTGCAGGACGACAACACCAAGGACATCCTGCTGATCGACGTGTGCCCGCTGTCGATGGGCATCGAGACGGTCGGCGGCGTGATGACCAAGCTGATCCCGCGCAACACGGTGATCCCGACGAAGAAGTCGCAGGTGTTCACCACGTACCAGGACCAGCAGTCGACGGTGTCGATCCAGGTGTTCGAGGGCGAGCGCACGATGACCAAGGACAACCACCTCCTGGGCAAGTTCGACCTGTCGGGCATCCCGCCGGCGCCGCGCGGCGTCCCGCAGATCGAGGTGACGTTTGAGATTGACGCCAACGGCATCCTGAACGTGGGCGCCCAGGACAAGGGCACGGGCAAGTCGGAGCGCATCACGATCACGAACGACAAGGGTCGGCTCAGCGAGGAGGACATCGAGCGCATGGTGCGCGAGGCGGAGGAGTTTGCGGAGTCGGACAAGGCGGCCAAGGCCAAGATCGACGCGCGCAACTCGCTGGAGACCTACTGCTACAACATGAAGAACTCGATCGGGGACGAGAGCAGCAAGCTGTCGGAGAACCTGGAGGAGGACGACAAGGAGACGATCACCAAGGCCATCGAGGAGGCGCTCGAGTGGCTGGACGACAACCAGGACGCCGACACCGACGAGTACAAGGACAAGCTCAAGGAGCTCGAGGACGCGTGCAACCCCATCCTGCAGAAGGCCTACGCCGCGGCGGGCGGGCCGGACGGCGGCGCGGGCGGGGACGACGACGACGACCTCGACGACCACGACGAGCTCTGAGGGGGGGTGTTTGTGGGAGGGGGTGTTGGGGGAGAGACGTGGGGAGTAGGGTGGGGTGTGTGGGCGCAGGCGGGGCGGGGGCGCGGGGCCGAGCGGCGGCGGCGGCGGCGGCGGGGCCCGGCAGTGTCGGAGCGCACGCGGGCCGCGACGTGGCTGCTGGAGGGTCGAGGGCAGGTCCCGCGGGGCCCGTGATTTTTCTACGCACTTGTCTCTGTGACAACGATTAGGGACCGCATGCAACAGAGACCGCATCGCGCGCTCAAGCCCCACCACGTCTCCGCGTCTGTTGAGGTGAGAGCACAGACGGCTCCACGCGGGCACCGGCAGGGCAGCGAACGGAGCACCTTGCGCGACCCCGACCCCGGCAGAGATTCCGGCGGCCTGGTTGCGCGCCGACGCTCTGCGCGGCGACGGCCTCGACACTCCCCCGCGGGGGCGTGTTGTTGGTTGTGGGCACCCGGGCACGCGGCGTCAATGCCGGTCCGGGCGGCCGGGCGCGGCCACACGGTGTTGGCGTCGCGCGCGCCGTCCCGCTGACGACGATCACCGCGTGATCTGACCGCGTGATTCCCCCCCGGTGTAGGAGTGCTCCGTGCCTGTCGCACCGCGCGGGCGCTCGTGCCGTTGGACGTGCACGAACGACGTCTAGGTGGATGGCCTAGAGGGCGGGGGACGTCGGAAACATGAGCGGGGTCGAGAACACGCCCCCGCTCGGCGCGGGGCTGGGATGGACCCCAGCAGCGCGCGCCACGCCGCTGATGGACTCCACGCGTGCGCGCCCCATCCCCGCGCGTCGCTGTATGCCGTGTCTGCGCAGTGCGCGTCCTCGATCGCTGCTTCGTCGGTCCAGGACTGCGAGGGCGGCACGTTCTAGACCAAGGCGCTGAAGGCAGCGGCCGGAACGTCGCTGACGGAGCCGCCGGGGCAGCGTTGACCGCCGCGCGGTCTCGTCCTGCGTGTCGAACCGGCCGTGTCAGGGTCCCAGCTGCTTCAGCAGGCCCCCTGTCGCCGCCAGGGCGTCCCCGCGCAAAGCTGCGTGAACGTCCGCGCAGTTTCGCGGGTAGCGCCGTCGGCTCAGAGGTCGCAGCGCCGTTCCCGAGTGACGCAGGGAAGCTCGGACTCGAGGTTGAGCGGAGCCTGGCAGAGATGCGTCGCATGATCATCGGCGCCGGCCACACGCCCGTGTCGCTCCAGCCCACGCAGCGGCAGTCGCCACCAGCGCCCGTACCGTTCGGCACGACCCTCCAAGACCGAGTAAGCGCCACGACCCCACCACAAAGCACAATTTCCACACTTCCCGCGGCTCGAACCTCCCAGAACGCACCGCAGCACCGCAACACGGCAACTTGCTCTTGGAAATTCCCCCAGTCGACTCGCCCACCGTCCGCACCCCCGAACTCCCCCGTCGCAGCTGGCCCGCATCGAGGGCGCGCTCAAGACCACCCCGGTGACCATGCCGAAGCCAGCGCCGTACCCGGTGTCGCCCCCGCGGGCCACGACCCTGCACGCCACCGCGGCGGTGCCCGCCCCTCGCGCGCGCCCGCAGGCCCCCGTGACGCGCCCGCTCGGCGCCGCGAGCCCCGACCCGTCCGCGTCCTGGACCCTCGGCGGCGCGTCGGCGTCCCCCCCGCCGTCCCACGCGTCGCGCAGCCCCACTCGCCCGCTGTTCGCCAGCCAGGCAGCAAACACGCCGCCCCGGGGGCCGGGCGCGAGCAAGTCGCCGTACCAGGACGTCGTCGACAACTACTTCCGGCGCATCGAGACCGCCACCGCCCACGCGCAGCGCGCGGCCCGCGCTTCGCCGGCGACGGCGCACGCTGCGTCGAACGCGCACAGCAGCCACCGCGCCGCTGCGGCGCGCGCGCCGCAGCCCGAGCGGCCCGCGAGGGTGAAGCTCGAGTACGGCGAAGCCGCGACGCGGGCGCGCTCGCGCAGCCGGGACGTGCGCGGCGGCGCGGGGGCGTCGGACGCAGGCGCGGGCAGCGAGAGGTCGCGGTCCCGGCACAAGTCGCGGTCGCGGTCGCGGTCGGCGCGACAGAGCCGCGTCGGGGCCCAGGGCGCGCCTGCCCCTGCGGCGGAAGAGCCCGGGGAGCGTCGGAGGGAGGTGTTGAGGGACTCCCCCCCGTCGTTCAGCATGCTGTCTGACGACGCGAAGATGCGGCGGCTCCGGGAGCTGCAGGCCAAGGTGCGGCAGCTGGAGGAGGCGAACGAGATCGTGGAGGGGGACCGCAGCACGCTGGCCATCGGCGCCACGGAGGTGCGACACACATGCATGATGATCCTGGCGGCCTCTCACGGACGCGGCAGGGGCGTGAGAGGCGCGCCACCGTCCAGCATCTGACGCTTCTGTCCTCGGAGCGCGCTGGTTGCCCGATGCCGCTCCCCAGCATGTTCGACGCGACCGGCTGCGCGCAAAGAGGGGTGCTGGATGTTGTGCACGCCGGCAGAGCTGCTTTCTCGTCTACTCGTGACACTCCGCAGGTGGCCAACCTGAAGCGCGAGCTCGAGTCCTCCCGGGACCGCGAGGCCGCGCTCGCCCGCGCCGTCGAGGACATGAAGCAGCAGATGGAGCGCCTCATCATCGTCGCGGCGCAGCGGCACGGCGCGGGCGACGGCAACCAGCACCCCGCCCCTGACACCGCCCGCCGCCTGCAGCAGCTAGAGGACGCAAACGCAGCTCTGGAGCGCCGCGTGCGCGACGCCCAGGCCGAGCGCGACGCCGCCGTCCTCGCCGCGCGCGAGGCGGCGGAGCGCAGCGCGGATGCGGCGGCGGCGCCTGACAGCGCTGCGCTGAGTCAGGAGAACGACCGGATGCGGCGGCAGCTCAGGGAGCGGACCGCGGAGCTCGCGGAGCTGCGTGCGGCGCAGGAGGCGACGGTGGCGGAGCTGCGGGAGTCGCTGCGGGCTGCGCGGGCGGAGCGGGAGGGCGCGGACCAAAGCGCGCTGGCCCGGGACGCGGCGGCGGCGCACGCGCGGCTGGCGCGGGTGAGCGTGGAGCTGCGGCAGGCGCAGGACGCGCGCGAGGAGATGGAGGACCGCCTTGTCGACACCGAACGACAGCTCGAGGCAAGCCACGTCACATGTCTGCGTTCGCTCGCACTTGCATACCAGTACGGCGGCGCAGGGATCTCCCCAACGATACCGACGTGACTGCTGCTTCCATATCGTTGACCTTGGCAAGCGCTCCTGGTCCAGCTCAGCGTCGCACGTCGTGCCGTCCTCTCTCATCACCTTGCCCTGTTCATGTAGAAGATTTTCGTGTAGCACGGCCGTCGCGGACCTGTGCTCCGCCTCAGCATGCCCACCGAGGCTCCAGCTGGTTCTGGTGTGCGCGACGGTGCGATCGATGCCGGGAGTGCGGACCGGCGCCGCTTGCAACTGTTGCACTGCGCTCAGTGGCACACCATCTCCCAGATGCGCACCGCGCAAGCCGGGAAGCCTCAGACTGAGCACTGCCGACTTCGTCACGTACTTTGTCAGGTAATCTGCGCAGCACGCTTCTTGCTTCTGCTCTGGCGTGCGAACAAGCACACCGTCACCATGAACAGCACGCTGCATGTTCATGGTGGCGGTGTGCATATTCGCTTTCCAGAGCAGAAGCAAGAAGCGTGCTGCACGGAGTACCTGACGAAGTACGTGACGAAGTCGGGACCTCTCAGGGGTGCTAAAACTGGGGCTTTCCTGCTGCTCTGGGAGATGGTGTGCCGCAGTGTGTGGTGCGACAGTTGCAAGCGCACGTCCGGCATCGACCGCCGCGCACACCAGCGACACGGAAAATGGGTGGGCATGCCGAGAGCGGAGCACGCGTTCTCGACCAACAGTGCTCCCCATCGCGCTTGTGCCATTGCTCGACCCCATGCGGAGGTCGCGCCCTCAACCAGCGCGCCGGATCGACACGACCCGCGCGGACGCTCTGCAGGCGGAGCGCGAGCGGTCGGCCACCGCGGCGGAGCGTGCGGCCTCCGACGTGGCGGAGGTGCGCGACACGCTGCGCAGGGAGCGTGCGGAGGTCGCGCGGCTGAAGGAGGCGCTGCGCGACGCCGAGGCCGCGCGGGAGCAGGTGGGCGAGCGCGGCACCGAGGCCGAGCGCCGCCTGAAGGCCACCATCGCGGAACTCGAGCGCAAGGTACACACCTACACTCCTCATTTCTCAACTTCCAACGCTTCGCCACACCTCGTCCCCGCTCACCGCCACGCGCCGCGCACGGATCCCCGCCGTCATCGGCTCTCCCGCGCCGGCGACCGCAGGTCGAGCAGGCGCGCGAGGACCTCGCGGTGGAGAAGGAACGAGCGGCGACGCGCCTCGCCGATGAAGAGCTGCGGCTCGAAGCGCGTGTCGAAGACGCGCACCGCGCCGCCGAGGCGGCCCGCAACGAGGCTAACGCTGCCCGGAACGCGCAGCGGGAGGCCGAGGAGGCTCGCGGCGCGGCGCGCGACGAGGTGGCGGCGCTGCGAGCGAGCTTGCGGACGGCGGAGGAGAGGGCCGCTGCGGCTGAGGATCGCGCGCAGGAGCTCGAGCGCGACGTCGAGACGGCGGACGCGGCGGCGGCGGCCGCGCGGCGCGACGCGGAGGAGGCGCGGGCGGCAGCGGAGCGCGCGCGGGCGGGCGGCGGGGAGCTGGACGCGGCGCTGCGGAAGGAGCGCGAGACGCTGGAGCAGGTCGTCGCGAAGGCGAAGGAGTACAAGGTGTCCCGCGACCGGGCCCTCCAGGCGCGCGACCTGCTGCAGAAGGACGTGCACCGCATGTCTGACGAGCTGGGGGGGTGTCGCGAGGAGCTCGAGAGCGCCCTGGCGGAGTGCGAGCGGTCGTCGCGCGAGGCCGACGCGGAGCGGGAGGCGCGCGAGGAGGCCGAGGCGGCGCTGGCGGACGCGAGGCTGCGCGTCGCGGAGGCCGAGCGCGTGCACGCTGAGGCGAAGGAGGCCGCCGGGCGCGCGGGGGAGGCCGAGAGGGAGCTGCGGTCGGAGCTGCAGGCGCTGCGGCGGTCGGTGGTGGCGCTGCAGGGGGACCTGGAGCAGGCGCGCGCCGAGGCGCGGGCTGCACGGGATGAGGCGACGGCGGAGCGGGAGGCGCGGGTGGGCGCGGAGATGGACGCGGACGGGCTTCGGGTGCGTTGTGCCGCGCGCCGCTGCGGGGTGCCGCCCCGGAGCTGCACTGCGGTGCGTGCGCGGGCGTTTTTATGCAGTGTTGCTGAAGATGCGTTCGTGGTTGCGGTGCGCGCGCAGGAGGTGATGGACGAGCACTTCGAGGAGATCGGGAGGAAGGACCAGGAGATCGCTGCGCTGCACGCGCGGCTGGATGCGCTGTCGGCGTCGGACGCGGAGCAAGCGAAGCGGGAGGTGGTCGAGCTGCGGAGGTCGCGCGCGGCGCTGGAGGAGGCGCTGAGCGAGCGCAACCGCGAGCTCGCGGACGCGCGGGGCGCGGCGCGGCGCGCGGAGGCCGCGTTCGCGCGCGCGGAGAGGCTGCAGCAGGAGAGCGACGCAGCGGCGGGGCGGCTGGCGACGACCGAGGCGCAGCTGGCGGCGGAGCAGCAGGCGGCCGCGAAGCTGCGCGCAGAGGTGCAGCAGCTGAAGAGCCGCATCGTGGAGATGGAGGGCCAGCTCGCCCTCCTGCGCGACCAAGCCCTGTAAGACAGACGACGCGCTCGCGCTGCGCGGGAGACCCGGCGGCGGACGACCGCTGCTTCCGCCGCCGATGCGGCGGCCGGGCAGGGCATGCGCGAGGCCACGTCGGCACTCGCACGCGTGCTGTCGTCGTGATGAGCTGGCACAAGTTTTACGGTAGTGTTTACGCGACGCGGCGGGGCTTGCGTACGACGCAGGCACTCACACTGGGTCGCGCACCCCCTGTATTGAGAAACACGGGAGACCTGCGCGCTCCTTCAATGATTGACTTGCTGCGGCCGCCGCGCGCCAGCCACGCTGTGGCTCCCAACGCCCCGGACGGTCCGCTCCTAGCTGTTTCTAATTAACGCGCGCCAAATCAGCGCTGCTGAGACCATGTACAGACGGCCGGTCGCGAGCACGCGCCAGCCCAACTGCTCGCCCCACCTCACTTCTTGCCCACGATCGCCTTGGTCACCAGGACGCCCGTGCCGACCAGCGCGCCGCCGAGGGCCCCGAGGAACGCGTTGCGCTTCGCCTTGCGCTTGCGGTCCGCCTTGTCGCACTCCTCGATCGCCATGCGGAACGAGTTGTTGCACAGCTGCGCGACCACCGGGTCGCAGCTCTCCGCGGCCTGCTCCGTGGTCGAGTGCACCGCCTCCTCGCCGGCCATCTCCTCGGTGTGCGCCGGCGTGGCCTCGTCCGTCGTCTGCGGCTCCGGGGACCCCATCACGGCCCCCTTGAGCGTCTCGATCATCTCCCCCGCAGCGTCCACCGCGTTCTCCACCAGCCCCCCCTCCTCGGACTCGTCCTCCGACTCCGCGTCCTCCTGGGCGCGGACCTCGTGGGCCTTGTCGAAGTTCGAGATCTTCGGGATGCCCGTCTTCAGCGGCGTGGCCGCGGCGGAGGTGGCGTCTGCGTTGGGGGCACGGCCGACGCAGGGCGGGTGGGCGCGTGGGGAGGCGGGCGGGCGGGGCGGCGGGGACGACGGGGTCGCGAGGGGGCCGGGGGAGCGCGAATACGCGGCCGTCCGCGCGGATCGGAGCGCGCAGGGCCGGAAACACGCACTGGGCTGCGCAGGCGGGGCCGCTGCCCTGCCGGGGCCAGACGGCGGCCTCCGCGCGGCGCGTGGCCGGCCGGCGATCGCGTATCGGAGCAGAGGGGTCGGGGGCGCGCACCGGCGAGGGTGTCGTCGGCCAGGTTGTCGAACTCCTCCTCGGCAGCGTCGATGAGCTTCTTCTTCGACTCCGAGGGCTTCGGGGGCAGGCCGGCGCGGACGTTCGCGGCGCCCTTCTCTGCGAGGAGCAAGTGAGCTCGGTGGGGCGCCGTCAGGCCGGCTCCTGGGGCCGCCGTGCGCGCGCGGCGGCGGCGTGCCCTGCATTCAACAACGTGCCAACGTGGCAGCCCGAAACGGGGGCGCGCGAGGGCCGAACCGGACGAAGCCCGCCACCGCGGGGCGCCCCAGTTCGTGGGCGAGCCTCTGCGCGCGCGGGGCGGCCGCGCGGGGGCCCGGAACGCGGCGGAAGCGCGATGCCCACTGCAGCCCGCAGCGAGCGAGCCAGCGGCGCCCGCGCAGCTCCGGGGCGAGGCGGCGCGGAAACGCGGCGCAGAACGGTCGGTTGCGGGGCCAGGGAGGTCCCGGGACGCCGCAGGTCGCCGCGGACCGCGGCGTGCGTCCGCGATGCCTTCGAGGGGCGGGAAATTGCAAGGGAGCGACCCATGGTGCGTGCGCGGGCGCGTGGGGGCGCGGCGGGCGCCGCGGGGCGCCTATTTCGTGCGTGCGCGAGCTGGAGGCTTCGGATACGGCGCGCCGCCGCGCGGGGACGCGCGGAGGGCGCCGGGAGGGCCCGCGGGGCGGAAAAGCGCTGGGTGTTGGGCGGCAAACCGCGCACCGGGGCGGGCGGCCGGTCGGGGGGCGGCGGGCGGCCGAATTTCGGCAGGGTAAAAGGGAGACATGGCGGAGTGGTCGTTTGCGGCGCGTTTGGGGCGCGGGTGACGCGCGGCGGAGCGCCCGAAGAGTGGCGCGGCCCAGGCGCCAAACTCAACATCGGGTTCGCGCCAGGTGGCACCGGGCGCGGCGCGTTTCGCGCGCACGACGCGGTCGCGCTGGAAATGGTGATGCGGAGGGGGGCGCACCAGCGGCGGCCTGGGCCTCCTTGAGGTCGGCCTCGGCAGCGAGCATCTCCTCCTCGGCCCTGCGCTTCGAGCGCGGCGTGATCATGCGCTTGAACGACTTCTTCAGGCGAGCGGAGAGCGGTGCCTTCCCAGATGCCGTCTTCTTGAGCTCCCTGCTGGCATCGGTGGCCGCCTGCGGGACCATGGAGGGTGGGTTGGATCAGTGCGCGGCGGTGGCCGGGGGCGCGGCTCAGCGCGTCGCGGGCGATGCGCCTTCGACTGTGCGGCGGAATGGCTCGCGCTCACCGCAACCGCAGTGTCCGTCATCGTGTCTCGGGGCTGTGCGTCGGTAGGTTGATCGGTCGGCTGAAAACGAGCTTCCGTCTCGATGCGCTGGGAGCAACGTTGAGCCGAGAGGTAAGTCCGCGGAGTGAGTTGGAGGCGAGTGGCCGCCGGCATCGGCGCGCGAGCCCATTGTGCGCGCCGCGGCGGCCGATTGCGACCTGGGGGTACTCTGGCTCCTACCACCAGTCGCTTCACGCGCTCCGTGCGGCACGGGACAACCCTCCGACCGCTCGGCGCGCAAGCCCCGGGCGCCGCCCGTCCCCTCGCACGCGCGAGCGCTCCCGTCGTTCCCTGCAGTCGCGGGAACCCACCCCGCTGACCCGCCACCTGTCGTTTTGCTCGCTCCACGGCCCCGGAGCGCCCGCACACAGACTGTTCGGTCACCAAGAACCCATCTTCACTGCGCCGAGTACGCGATTCCGGCGCTCGGGCAATCGCTCGGCGACGTCACACCCCGTCTCGAGCTTGTGTTTTTCAACGCTGCGTCCGCCACCTTGCTGCGCCCGCACACCCCTCAAACGCACAGTCCTGCCGACGCGCCGCGCGGAGCCGCTCCCTCACAACTCCACCGACCCCAGCTCCGCCCCCCCGGCCCCACGACGCGCCCTCGGCAGCGCAGCACCGCGCCCCGCACAACATGGCCCGCGCCCAGGTCGCGGTCAGGTGCATGGGCGCCAGCGGGCCGTGGAGCGACGCGCGCCGCCGGCATCGCCCCCCGGCGGTCTCCAGCTCCTTGCGACGCGCCTCGACCCGCGCGGACCCCTCGGCCACGACCCATCGCGGTGCGCCCTGCGTCAGTGCACGGCCACGTCGATCTGGTCGCCCTCCTCGAGGTCCTCGTCCGCGGGCGTGCTGCCCGACACGTCCTCGCCGTCGAGCAGCACCCGCAGCTGGCTCTCCCGCGTGCACCACCCCTTTTGTATGAGCGCCGCGCGGATGGCGCCGACGCTGTCGCGCAGAGGCCGCGCCGAAAACACCTGCGCACGCACGACCTCCGGGCGCAGGACAGCGGTCTGCGCGGCCCATGCGCTCGGCGCGTGCTGCACGCCCCACGCAGCGCGGTGTGATGCTTTCGCTGCCCTGCGCACCAGCCGCGGCGCCGCGGTGGCGAACGTGGCCACGGCAGCGACGCGGCCAGGGACCATGCGTGCGCGGGGCCGCGCCGCACCTGCACGTCGACCTTGCCCTTCGAGCACGCAACACTGAGCGTCATCTGGGAGGCGTCGTCGTCGCCGGGCGCGCCGGCGTCCAGCTCGACAACGACCTCCGCGGGCGCCGCCGCCGTCATGAAGTCCTGCATGTACGCCGCGAACCGCGTGACCCCCGCCCCGTTCGCCTCGCGCCCGCCCCCCGCCCCTGCGTCCACTGCCGCGGGCGATGCGTCCGCCGCGGCCGCCTTCAGCTGCCGCTCGACCTCCTCCAGCTCCTCCTTGCTCTTCAGGAACTCCGCGAGACGCGGGTTCACCACTTTCCGCTCCTGCGCACGTGCACCGCAGCCCCCGTGAGCGTCGCCAACCCCACCTCATGCGAGGCGCTCGTGGCGCGCTGGCGAAGCGTGCACGGGCCACGCGCCGCGCACCTGCTTGTCCGGGGCCGGCGGGGACCCCATACCGAGTTCCCGGTCGAGGTCGAAGCTGTCCTCGAGCGCTGCGTCGCCACCCGCGTCGCCGCTGCGGGCGCCGCCGTCCCGCGGGCTGTCGTCGTCGCTCAGCGCCAGGACGGCGCCCGAGGGCGCGTGCCGCGCGTCCTCTCCGCTGCGACGGGCCGGCGCGGCGAGGCAAGGCGCGGGCGTGAGTGCCAGAGCGGTGGCGCGAGCGAGGTGGGGAGGGGGGTGTATTGCTGCGGAGGGGCGGGGGGGTGCGCCGCGTGCACACCTTGCGTGGTTGGCGTTCGCGTCGTCCTTCCGCGGCTTCTTGCGGTGTTTCTTCGGCTTGTGGTGTTTCGGTTTGTGACTGCGCAATGACTTCTCGTCGTGCCCCGACGAGCGGTGGCGCTTGTGGCCGGGTCCCGCGCCGGGGGCGGCGGGCCCGCTGTCCGACGAGGCCAGGTCGATCGCCCCGCCGTCGCTCTCGCGCACTGCGGGGCGGAGAGAGGGCGCGGTGTGTTCGCTGGTCAGCGGACGGGTCCGGTGCGGCGTGGAGGCGGGCCGGCTAGCCGCGTGGGCGGCAGCGACGCCGACGCCGTCATCGACCGGTGTCGAAACGCGGGTAGCGGAACCGGAACACACGCTGTTCACGCGCTTGAAAGCGCTGGTACTTGAAAGCGCGGGGTGCACCGATGCGCGCGTGGGGCAGCGCCCGCGCATTGCGCAGCCGCCTCCCATCGTCCAGGCCAGCGCATCCGCGTGAACTGCCGCGGCGTGCCAGCTCCAGGCGTGCCACGCCGCTCCGCGGGCAGGGGGAGCGCGGCGCTCGAACGGGTGCGCGCATCAACGGGCAAGGGAGCCGCGACGCGATGCGCGCGACGGCACACGAGCTCGACGGCGGCGCGGTCGGCAGCGTGAATGCGCGCGTGGCGGCGAGCGTCACGCGGGGATTCGGGCCGGGACCGCGACGGACGGGCGCTAACCTTTCCTGGCTTCAACATGCGCGCAAGGCTTCGGTGGCGCCTGCACCTGGATGTCGTCGTCATCTGAGAAGTCCCAGATGTCGGCCATCGCGCCCCTCGCGTCGTTCTGCCCCCACAACGCCCCGCTGCCCCCCGCCACGCCCTCTAGCGTCACCAACTCCAACTTGAGCGCGCCCCGGCGTCTCCGTCGTCTTCCCGCCGTGTGTCTCGCCGCGCCCGATCCACGTAGGCCAGTTGTCGCCCGCGCGGACCGCGAAACCGCCCCTCGAAGCCTGAGACCACCCCCACCGGCGGCCCCAGCATCAGTCAGCCTGAAAGTCAGTCCGGGCCGCGCCATCAAGTCGTTGCGCCGCGAAGCACCGCTCGCAGTCCCCCGAAGGCCGCGCTAGACTGCAGGCCGTCGTACCAGTGGACGAGCCCGCACATTTAGGACACACCGGCTCCGTGCAGCCCGCTAGACTGCAGTGCCGCTGCCCACAGGACCGGGGTGGCGCGGAATGGGGTCGCAGGAGAAGACGTTGGACGGTATCCTGTCGAGGGTCCTCGCAGTGACCCTGGACGAGGCCAAGGCGGATGCGAACGCGTCGCCTCCCGTCACGTACCTGCGGTGCACGGCCGAGGTGAGCAGGCGCTCGCTGGCGGTGCCTCTAGCTCTTCAGGCCCGCGCTCCTGCCTCGTCCAGGCCGCTGCGCGCGTCCTCGCGCGCTGTCTGAGACCTCCAGGCGTATATCTCGACTAATATCCAGCTCATACGAATTCCCGAACGCGCGCCCGTGCGCACGGCGCCTGGAGGTCACCTCGGCCTCAACGCCCGTGGCGTGCCGCGAGCGGACGCCGATCCCCCGCGCACGCATCGTATCGTGCGGCTCTAGCCCAGATCTACCCCATGGGCTGCAGTCGTACCCTCAGTCGCCCGCTCTGCGCTGTCAGGGCGCCTCGTTCTAGGACCCCGATGCGAGCCCGACCAAACAGGCCCTCGCCCACTGGATTCCGAAGCTATTTGCGCGCGATCAGCGCCATCAGCGATGACACAACATCACCGCCAGCCCCTCACCCGCACCTCCGGGCCACCTCACGCCGCGCGAGGCCAAACACGGCACCCCGCCCCCTTGGTGCGTGCACCTCTCGACCGCTCCGACGCGGTTCCGTGTGCGCAGGAGCTGCGCGGCGACTCCGACGCCGCGCCGCTGCTCACGCCGGACGCGCTGGACCAGGTTCTGCCGGAGCGGCTGCTGATCGACCCCCCCGAGAACTACCCCCAGCCTCCCGCCCACTACCTCCTGGGGTGCTACGCCCGCGCGAGCGACGAGCTGCGCCGGACGGGGGGCATCAGCGACACCGCCTTCGCGGACCGAATCTACGACTGCCTCACGGCGCTCCGCGACACTCTCGTGAACTACATTGGTGCGACTGCACACACCATGAACACCATGAACACAAGGGCGCTCGGCGGGCCCTCGACGACAGCGACGCGTGCGGTGCGCTGCCGTGATCGTCCTCCGTCGCGCCCACCCGCGCGTCCGTCCCGCCGCTCGCAGTGTCGCTGCTGACGGAGCCTGACATGCCGCAGCCGCCTGAGGCCGCGGCGCGAGGGGCGCTGCAGCTGCTGGACTCTATCGAGGCGCGCGAGAAGGCGACGACGCCGGTCTCGACGAACGCGACGCACTGCAACCCGATGCCGATGCCCGCCGGGTTCGTGGACCACCTTGCGTCGGTGCGCAACACACCCCAACCCCCCCCCCCCGACGCGGCACCGACGACCGCGACGGCACCGACCGCCGCACGGCATCGACCGCCTCTGTACGTCGAACGCGTTCGCAGGTCCTCACGGAACGCGGCGAGGGTGCGACGTTGGCGGCGATCGTTGGGCCAGTGCTGAGTGCGCTGGCCAAGAGCGCGCGCGGGGTGACGATCTGCGGCGACTACATGCGTTTCCTGACGCCCTGGGCGTCGCTCCTGGCCATCAAGGGCGTGCAGGACGTCCTGTGGCAGCTCGACGGGTGGATGCCTCCCTCGCGCCACGGCGGCAGCGCGCGGCCGACGGGGCGCGCGTTCCAGGAGCAGACGATCGTCGGGCCGTTCCTGGCGCTCGCGGCCGTGCCGGACATGGGCACGCAGCACCCCCCGCGGCCCGACGTGCGGCAGCACGTCCTCCCGGACGACCTGGACTCCCCCGGGGGACAAATGCAGGCCAACCAGGCCATCCTGTCGCTGCAGTCCTCGCTCAAGGTCGTGTACACGACGCTGCACCAGTCCTTCACGTCGATCCTGCGCAACAAGGGCGCGCGCGGCGCCGTCCTGCGGTGGGTCGCGGCCTGCCTCGACGCCAACCGCGAACGCAACAAGATGTCGCCCAACCTCCGGAAGGCCTCCGGGACGGGCTTCGCGCTCAACATGACGGCGCTGATGCTGTCGCTCGCCGGCCCGTTCCTCGACGCCGGCGCCGGGAAGGCCTTCCAGCACGTCGACCCGGACTACGTGCTGCACCAGGGGCAGTGCCTTGTGGACAACTCCGAGGACTCGCGGCTCGCGATGGCGCTCGACGAGGCGAACGCGTACCACGCGGAGTCCGCGGACCGCCTGCGCGAGAAGGCGGAGCGCGCGGGGTGCCCCCCCGACGGCTGTGGGGTGTGGTCGGACATGCGGGGGTCGGCGAGCGAGCCCGAGACGCGCGCGTACCACTTCATCTGCGAGTGCTTCTTCCTCACCGCGGCCTCCGTCCGCCGGGGCTACGCGTCCGCGCTGCAGGAGCTCGAGCGCTACGGCCGCAACGTCAACCACCTCGAAAATGAACTGGCGCAGATCGAGCGTCAGCGCGACACCATGCGCGGCGGCGGCGCGCCCCCGGGCGCGCTGATGCGCATGGAGATGACGCTCGCGTCCGGCCGCGCGCGCGTGAAGGCGCTGAGGAGCCACGTCATCGTCATGCAGGGGCAGCTGATGGACGAGCAGCTCATCGTGCCCATGGTCGCGTACTGCCGGCTCCTCGCGCTGTGGCTCCTGCGCCTCGTCGGCAACGGCGGCGGCACGCCCGGCGCGGCCCCGACGCTCCCGCTCCCCGCGGACCCCCCGAAGGCCTTCGCGGCGCTCCCGGAGTACATGGTGGAGGACATGTGTCAGGTGCTGCTGTTCGTGGGGCGCGTGCGGCCGCAGGCGGTGTCGTCCGAGGTCGCCGCGGACCTCATGACCTTCTTCGTCACGTTCCTGGGGTCCTCGGCGTACGTGCGCAACCCGTACCTGCGCGCAAAGATGGTGGAGGTGATGTACGTCATGCTGCCGAACGACGAGCGGCAGGACCGGATGCGGCGCTGGGGGCGCCTCGCGGCCGCGGGGTCCGGGGAGGTGGTCAGCGACATGTTCGAGCGCAGCCCGCTGTGCGTGGGCCACCTGGTGCCGGCGCTGATTCAGGTCTACTCCGACGTGGAGAACATGGACCGCTCGGGGGCGTTCTACGAGAAGTTCTCGATCCGCCACGTCATCAACTCGCTCTTCGAGCACCTCTGGCAGCACGCGGGGCACCGCGCGACGTGGGAGGCCACTGCCGCCCGCGAGGTGCGCACCCCCGCGCGCCACGCGACGCACGCGGCTCCGCGGCTCGCTCACCGCGCCAGGGCACCCTCGACGCACCGTTCGATGCGTTTCCGTTTCTGTTTCGACGTGTTTGCAGGAGAAGGGCATGTATTTGAAGTTCTGCAACATGCTCATCAACGACTCGATCTACCTCCTGGACGAGTGCCTCAAGCTGCTGCCGGAGATGCGCGACTTCGAGGACCTCCTCGAGCGCGACCCGGAGCTCTCCTCGCTCCCCGAGGAGGAGCGCGAGGAGCGCTCGAACTCGTACGGCGAGAACGGGCGCATCGTGGCCAACGACCTCGCGCTCGGGCACTCCACGTTCCGCACGCTCGAGCTCTTCTCCGACTCCATCACCGCCACGCTGCTCCTCCCGGAGATGGTCGACCGCGTCGCGCAGTGCCTCGACTACTTCCTGCTGCACCTCGCGGGGCCGGAGCGGCGCAAGCTGCGCGTGAAGGACGCCGAGAAGTACGGCTTCAAGCCCAAGCAGCTCCTCCAGCAGATCATCCGCGTGTACATCAACCTCGCGCGCGCGGACGCCGACGGCCGGCTCGTGAAGGCGATCGCTGGGGACTCGCGCAGCTACAACGCGGCGCTGATGAGCGACACGATCGAGCTGCTGCGGACCAAGGCGATCGTGGCGCCGGGGGACATCGACGCGTTCGCGGACCTCGCGGCGCGGTGCGCGGAGGCCGCGGCGGCGGGCGCGGAGGAGGACGAGATGTACGACGACGCCCCGGACGAGTTCTTGGACCCGATTATGGGGACCTTGATGGAGGACCCGGTGCTGCTGCCGAGCAGCAAGAACATCATGGACCGGTCGGTCATCCTGCGGCACCTGTTGACGGACCCGAAGGACCCGTTCAACCGCAGTCCACTGGCGCCGGAGGATCTGGTTCCAGATGAGGGGTTGAAGACGAAGATCACGGAGTGGAAGGCGGCGGAGATGGCGAAGAAGCGCGGGGGCGGCGCGGCGACGGACAGGGACGGGGACACGGAGATGACGTCGTGAGGGAGGCAGGGGACCGCGCGGGCCGTGTGACGCTTCGCTTCTGTTTACACGGCGCCCGGGAAGGCGCTGGCGCCCGTTCGGCGCGTAGAGTCAACGCGTGTGTCGGTATTTTAGAGCAGAGTCAGCGCGAGCATGATCAGGTCGGGGCCGCGGTCATCCAGCGCGCGCCGTGGAAGGTTGCGCGAGTCTATCACCGTGCCGCGGAACACCGGCGCGCGCCCTGGAGCGGAACCGCTGCCGGCCCTGAGCTCGCTGCCTCCCGGCAGCAGCGTTGCGAGCTCGGGGCCGTCCAGGGCGACGTAGGACAGGAAGTGGCGCAGCGCGGGCGCGTCTTCGCCCATCACGGCAACGGAGAAGCATATCCGACGCTCCACGGATACGTACCAAGTACACTGACGCCCCGCGCTCAGCGACGACCTCATCGCCCGCTCAGCGACGCCGCACAGTGCGTCCGTGAGAGCGTCGTCGTACACGCAGTCAGCAGCGACGATGCAGTCGAGGTGCCCCCGCAGATCGGCCTCCGGTGTCCGTGCCGCACCGCCCTCCCACTGTCCGGGCCCCACCGCCGCGTCGCACCACAGACGCCCGCCGACCTCTGTCGTGCACACAGGCCCTGCATGGGGCGACCGTTCCACGAAGCGAGGCCAGCCCGGCGACGCGCCCGTCCCAGGCGCGGCCCATATACAGTCCAAGCAGGCGCTGTTCGTCCAGTCCAGCGGGCGCACGCGCACTCGCGGCGCGGAGCTGTGCTTGTTGCCGCTCTCCGCCTCTGCCAGCGTGTCATGCACCTTCGCAGCCGCCTGGGCGTTCCGGCACACGTTCCGTGCGCACCTCCGCAGAGCGCTGCATCCTGCTGGGGCGTCCGTCGCCCACAGCGTGCCCGCAATCCCGCCCAGCACGGGCGCCAGCATTCCGGTGCCGCAGCCCAGCTCGAGGCACGTTTTGCCGCGAAACAGCTCCGGACGCGCGAGCACGAAGTCGGCCATCAACAGCGCCCCTCGCCAGACCTGGTTGCCGACTTCCGCGAGGCTGGAGCTCAGCACGTGCTCGATGGTTAGCGTGACGCCGTGTGGCGCGGTGGCGCCCGCGTCCGCGTCGCCGTCGCTCGTGGGGCTGCATCCCCGCGATGCGTCGCTCGAGCTGCGGACATCCCCGCGGGGCCTGCAGGCTTGACTTGGGCGAGCGCTGTGGCTGTTGTATCATGGTTGCTGCAATATGAGAGCACGGCGTGATGTCGACTAGATAGCCTCGGTCTGAATGCACGGGCGAGGTAGTAGTCGTGTACCTTGGGCGGCGCGGAGGAACGAAATCTCCGTCTTCGTCGGTCGCAGCCGGGCGGGCGGTTGTGCGTGCCGAGGCAGGAGGAGGCAGCAGGATCCGCACGAGCGACGAGACCGCTCCGTCGTCGCCCTCCGAATGCAGCTGGAGGCGGAGCTCAGAGGCGATGGCACCGTGTGTGCTGCCGCCCTCGTTCTCGGCGCTGTCAGGCTCACTTCTCATGTGCACGCTGCGCTACGTGCTTCCGTGCCACGCAGTCCGGGTCTGACGTCAAACGAAGGCCGGACCCGGACAGAATCGAATCACCGGAAGTGCAACGTGCGTCGACGAGGCCGGGAACAAGCACCCAAACGTCAGGAACGGGGCTGCAAGCGGCCCGTCAGCCTGCAGGCAAAAGGCCCCAAAGCGTGGAGCATGGTGGATTCATCGGGGAGCTGCGGCGCCCGCCGGCATGAACTCGCGACACTGATCACGGTCCCGGCAAGGCAGCTGATCGGAGGGGGTTTGTGGGCTCGCAGCTGCACCCTCGTCATCACCGGTTGCTCGTTCTCGGGTCGTGGGAACTTTCCCTGTTCCGGAGCGGAGGCTTCGAAGGCAAGCTTGGAAAAATGGTCAACTCCGCGGCGGTGAAGGCGGCCCTGGACAAGGGACTCGCCCGGATGGCCAAGCAGCAGCTCGCTGCGTGGGCAATGAGCACTCCCGGGCCCACCAAGGTCAGCACGTACCACATCCTCGAGATGTTCGCCAAGGGGAAGAAGGGCGCCAAGCCCGCGAAGAAGTGAGGCAGGAGGAAGCAGCCCCGAGGTGCTGCCCCCACGCCAACCCTGTCCGCCTCGCCCGGCTCCGTCAGCGACCAGGGAGCTCCCCGGGATGCCTTCAGAGAGCGACGAGTTCGCCCGACATGCAGACGCGCGGCACGGCCCTGTCGCGGCGGCCCCACCGGGCTCGCCAGCGCGCCCCCGCTGCAGCTGAGTGCTTGTAGGCCCGCTCCTGTGCTCCTGCAGACCGGCCTTCGCCCCAGACATCGTCCGCGACCGTCAGTGGCTTCGCCAGATGGGCCACATCATGGGAGACGACAGCCAGGGCAGGGCGATGGCACGGGGGCGCCCGGTTGGTGCCCGGAAGAGACTTGTGACGCTGCGTCTGGCTCTTCCACGGCTCGAGCGGCCACGCAAGCACGTCGTTGCACACGTTGAGTACAACAGGCACTCTGAGCAGAAGCAAACACCTCCTATGCACGCATGCCTGTTTCACACAAGCTCCCAACACCAGTTCTTTCGTGACAGCTCCCAGCACTTGGCCTCACGGCACGACGCACCCCGCTCGCTGTGCGCTCCCGAGCGTCCGTGGTCGCCCCTGGCGCTGCCGCCGCGCGCCTGCGGTCGGGACTCACTTCCCCCCCCCGCGTAGCCTGCTGCACCCCTGCTAGACGTCGCTGGGCAGCGAGGCACAAGCTCGTCGGACTCGCGCAGACAGGAGCGACGGCCCCTGCGCGCAGCCGCCCCCCCGGCCTTGTCCGGCGACCTTGAGCGGCAGGCAGTGCGCGTCACGACGTGTGCAGCCATCTCGGTCTCCAGCGTGGCGATGATGGCGTCCCCGTCCACCACGACGCACGCCACGTCTGCCGCACGGCCGACACAACACTCGCGCTGTGCAACGCGACGGGCTGGGGCCGCAGCGGCACGCGGCTGTTGCAACCAGCCGGCTCGGTCCGCTGCGCCGCGAAGCCCCCGACCGGTCCGTCCGCGCCCGCCTGCGCTCTCGGGGCCGTCCGTGGCTTGCGCAGGGCCCAGCCTTGACCGCGTGGCAGCTGAGGCGGCCGTTTGTGTACACTGCCACCTGGGACGCGCACGGCGCGACCGCGACGTCGCGGTGGTCGATCGCGCGCAGCTAGGTGCAGCGATCATCGCCCGCGGCATGCTGTTCCGCGGGAGGGGTCCCTCCGCGCCGCCGCGAGGACCGACGGACAGCCGCGCGGTGCGGCCGCAGGAGGCTCGGCTGAGGGCGACGCGTGCGCTGCTTCTCGCGCCCCTTGGCGGGCCTCCCCGGCGCCGCGCGCGCGCTGTTGAGCCCCGGCGCCATGCGTTTTTTTCCGGACGAGCTGCTGCGCTGGCGCCGCGTCGACACTGGCATCTTCGAGCACCTCCGGGGCCCCAACGCCGCCCTGAAGCTGCAGCCGCCTCGTCGGCTTCTTCTGGCGCTTCTTGCCGGCGTCGCCGCCGCCCCGTCCCTGCCGCAGGTTCGCGACGTTCCCGCGGCGCGCCCTCTTCATCGGCGTGGTGGCAATGCCGTCCATGGGAGACAGGATCGACCACTCTCCGTCGCCAGGGTAATTGTCCCAGTCGCGGAGCTCGTCAGTTGCGAAGTTGATCAGCATCAGGGGGTCCAGGCGGGATTCAGGCCCCCCGCGAGCCTTGATCTCCTTGGCCTTCTGAAGGAGCTTGTCCACACCCCGCGGCCACATCGGCGGCGGATTCTCGGATGGACCCGGACGTTCGCCCTGTTCTAGATCAGGATTTCTGACCGACATAGCGTTCGGAATCCCACGCGGATTCCGATTCCCCCCCAGGGACAAGCCCCTCTCACGGAAGCCTGCAGACGACTCGAGCGAGGAGCGGAAGGCGGTCAGTGCCATGAAGGACTCTGTGTCGCTCGAGAATCGAGGCGCAGCGGACACTTGGTGTCATGTGCACGCCAGTACGACGAGTTGCGCCAGGAAAGGGCAGTTGCGTTGAGCGCGCAGGAAGGGCCGAACACAGGTGTGGCGCGCCGGGACTGGCACGAACATAGACGCGACTTCGCGTTCCGGGCAGTTCAGCGCCCACCTGCGCACGCGGCCACGCGCAAAGCGCGACACTCAGTCCTAGAAGGGTTCACCAACACCGCGTGCGTCCGTCGGAGATGCCGGGCACGAACCACAACCTGGACCCTCGGGTGATGCCACTGGAAGCGAATGTGATGCTTTCGAGGCCTCGTTGACCACAGTGTCGATCGTGGCACCTGGGCAAAAGTCCACCGGGGCGTCATGCTGCTTCGCTTGAGCTGCGTCCGAGCACGAGGGGGCGCCGCGCGACGCGCCAGCGCTGTACATGCTTGCCGCTACACGGCGGCGGCGTGCGTCTGACGGTGAAAGCGCTAGTCACGCTGTTCGACGGTTCCCGCCGGACGTCGCGCGCCAACTGCCTGCTGCGTCCCGAAGCGGGCGCTGACGAGGACCACCGCACTTGTTCTGCGCGGACTGTGGCTGTCGTGTTCACTGACATCACGGAGAGTCAGGTGCGATGGCTTTAGATTGTCAAGCGAGGAGTGCGCGTGGCACAGGCTGGGTGTTGCCAGTGATCGCTGTAGCGCATCATCCACGCAACGTGCACGAAGTGGACCCGCCCCGCTGTGCACCTCGTCGATGACGCATACCACAGCGTCCTTTTCGAACAAGTCTGCCCTCTGCTCCTACAGCTGTGCAGGCACATCTTCTCACTGTCTGTTGAGCGCTTGGTTTCCGACACGAAGCATGTCAGACTCCGCGACGCGGTCCGTCAGCCCTGACTGCGATGATGGCGGCACCGGCAGCTTCGACCAGCGCTTCCAGTCCCACATCAAGCCCGTCCTGGAGCTGCTGGACAACATCCGCTCCCTCCTGCACGGGTGCGAGGGGCTCGGCGACGTGCGCGACAAGCTGCCGACGATCGTGGTGACGGGCGACCAGTCCGCGGGGAAGTCGTCGGTCCTCGAGAGCCTGTCGGGGATCGCGTTCCCGGTGGGCGACGGCATCGTGACGCGGCTGCCGTGCCAGGTGGCGCTGCGGGAGGGGCCGGCGTTCCGGGCGGTGTGCACGCCACCGGAGGGCCACGGTCCGAGCGAGGTGAGTGTGCGGTCGCAGTTTCAGTGCTTGGTCTCACGTCAATCGGCTTGGTTTGACCTCTGTACTGCATTCTACAAAACACGTTGCTGTGTGTCGGGCTGGGGCGCGCAGGCGGTGACGCTCACGGACCCGAAGGCCGTCACCAAGTGGATCGAGGACACCACCGCCGCCGTCGCTGGCAACAAGAAGGGCGTCCTCGACAAACCCCTCAGCATCAAGGTCGAGCGCGAGGGCTCCGCGGACCTGACGCTGGTGGACCTGCCGGGCATCACGCGCGTCGCCGTGGACGGGCAGGCGGACGACATCGAGGAGCAGGTCAAGCGCATGATCCAGCGCTACATCTCGCGCGAGGCGGCGGTGGTGCTGTGCGTGCTGCCCGCCAACGTGGACTTCAGCACGGCCGAGTGCATCAAGATGGCGCGCGCGGTGGACCCCGAGGGCGAGCGGACGCTGGGCGTGGTGACCAAGGTCGACCGCGCGGAGCGGGGCATCGTCACGCGGCTGAACGCGTTTGGGACGACGGGGTGGGCGCTGCGGCTGGGGTACGTGGCGGTGAAGAACCTGAGTCAGGACGAGCGGGCGAAGCACGGCGTCGACACGACGAAGGTGCTGGAGGTGGAGGACGCGTTCTTCAACGACGGTGCGATTCATGATCGTCCCAGCTGTGTGTTGGTGGTTGGCTCCTCCTGCGGCAGCGCGGCATCCTTTGGCGCGGCTGCTGACCCGTCAAGTGCTGCATCGCCACGTTCGCGCAGGTGTGGGGCGTCCGGCGCACCTCACGGAGCTCGCGGACCTCGACCCCGACATGCGCGGCTTGCGCACGCTTGTGCAGAAGCTCGTGCAAGTGCAGAGCGAGCGCATCGAGGCGTTCATGCCGTCGCTGGTGGAGAGTCTATCTGATAAGCGCCTGCAGCTCGAGGCGGAGCTGGACGGTCTGTCGGAGCCAGTCAAGACGGAGGCGGAGGCGATTCGCGCGCTGACGCTGGCATTGGACAAGTTCACGAAGGTTGTCGGCGACAAACTGTTCGGACGGCTTGAGGCTGTCTCAAAGTCTACCGGGGTATGCCACTCGATGCCCACAAAGCTATCGAAGGCGACCTGTTGATTGCGCCTGCACTCTGCACCGTTTCCGCCCGAACACGCCCTGCGGGCAGCGACGACACGATCAAAGCACGGCCGACGTTTTGCGCAGGCCTCTGCTGACGATGTCGGCCCTTTTGCGTTCCTTCACATCTGTGTGGACCAGATGCGCAAGCAAATCCGTCGGGCGATTCCTGCATATTTCAGCAACGAATTCGCAGACGGTACGCCTCCAGCAAGTACATTCGCCTTCCTTGCATTCGAGCAGCCCCTTGACCCGAGACGTGTACGAACCAAACCCTCACTGCTGTTAGTTCTCATACTGCAGAGATGCGTACGGACCTGCGCAGGCGCCGCGGCCAGCACCTGCCCAACTTCGCGCCCCTGCCGCAAGAGCTCTTCGAGAAGCACTTCCACCGCCACCTCGAGAAGCCCATCACGGACGCGGTGTCCAGGTCCTTTGAGATGGTCAAGGGGGTTGTTGTGGGGGAGTTGGGGGTGTTCGACGACTTTCCGCGGCTGAAGGCGCAGATTCTTCGCGACGTCGACGCGATGATCCAGAGGTGAGCTCGACTCGCAGTGAGGTCCCTCGTGTGCGAAACGATTCTGCTGTCAGCACTCGGGGGGGAGTGTTGGTTCTCAGCGCCAACGTCTGGCGCTGATAGTCGGCACCAAGGCAGACGCGTCCGTCATCTGGGAGCGCGCTCGCCTGACCCCCCGCGAATCGCCGGGGCGCTCGATTCGCACGGCAACCAACTGTTCGCACGGACACCAACCTCCTTTGCTTTCCTGGATGCAGGCTGCATGCAGAAACTGCGAACGTCATGAGTCGGCTTGTCGCGAACGAGCGGTACCCCGACACCATGAACCACTACTACATGGACACGGTCGGCAAGATCATGCGCTCGATCGACAAGCACCGCCGCGATAGAGCCAGCCACGAGGATGCGGACGCGAAGCGAGACCTGCGGCAGGATCTCTCGAGTCTGTGCTGCGACGTGGATCCCAGTCACGAGATTTACCTGTTGTCGGACGCATTGAAGGATGAAAAGCTTGAACAAAACGGCAAGGTGTTCAGCAAGCGCTGCACGATCGCGGGGGCGAAGGTCGAAGTGACGGTGACGAGATCGGGGGAAAAACACGTCCTCTTCCACCTGACGAACCTCTCTCCGGACCTACTGGTGTGCCGTTTCGGGGTGCACTACGAGCGCGCTGAGGAAGGTGCCAAGGGTGCCAGTTTCCCCTCCTCCATCCAAGAGGTTTCTGCGGTCGAGCCCGGGGCCAAATCGCAGATGTTCTGGGTAACGCACTCTGGTTTGGAACTGAGCGACGTCAAGGACCTGCGCGTCGAAATGGAGGTGCTGGACCCGGGACCGAAGTACGACGTGCACCAGCATGTTTCCTTGTTCGGCGACGCCGTCCTGCAGGCGACCTCCAACGACGAGCAGGCCGCCGTCGAGCGCCAGGTGTCGATGGCGGCGTACACCAAGCTGGTGCTCAAGGCGCTGCTGGACTGCGTGCTGAAGGAGCTGCGGACGACGCTGATCACGGAGAGGCTGACGGGGAGCCTGTCGGAGGAGATCCTGGCGCGCAGGTGCGGGGAGCGGACTGCCCGTGCACGTGACAGTCCATGTCGTCACGTGCCACAGTTGCGACAAGTGCCGTTACTGGTGTGTTGCAGGCTGGAGCACGGCACGGGCCCGCTGCTCGCGGCGATGGACAACGACCAGCTCTCCCGCAAGGTCGCGCGGCTGCGCAAGGAGAAGGCCGCCGTCGACGAGGCCCTGCGGCAGGTGAACAACTGCGCATGGTGAGACGACGCGGGGAGGGCAACGCCGCCGCAGAGCGTGACTGGCGGACGGTTGACTGCAGGTGACCGTGTGAGCGCAAGGACTCCGGGTCGTCGGTGTCCCCCCCCTCGCGCTTGTAGAACCGTTGCAGGTACGCGAGACGCATATTCGCCTCCGCACGGCGGCTGCTTGGCGTTCCAAGGGCGACGCGCCTCGGAGCGCTGCTTTGCGGAGCGGGCCGTCCCGATGACCGCGCAGGCGGCCGCTGACGACGCTTGCGCCCTGATTGCTTGTTGCCACGCAATGCGCTATTCGACGCGCCCCCTCGGCTGGCAGCTGGTGTTCTCGGCGCGCTCAATCTGCGCACAGGTGATGTACGCAGAGGTCTCGACGCGCGCTGTGCTCGATGATCCTGCGCAGCCAGGGAATCCCATGGGCATGTTGAACATTACTTTCCGCAGGGCAACTTCAATCCATCGGCGTCGTCGTTCTTTCTGACGTTTTTTCTTCGATGGTGGATGCAAGGACATCACATCGGATGCTTTTGACGGCGACAGGTGATGACTCAGGCCCCTGACGTGGCCTAGGTCACTGCGCTGCCGTTTCATTTCTGCGGCGGGTTCATCAGGGCGGCAACCTTCCGCCGCTGCGCACAGTCTGCGCAAGAATCCCATTGCGAATCCAGTTCGGCTTGGCGATCTCGGTCCCGGCAGGAAGCGGTGCTGGCGCATCGACGTGCCGCAATCAACGAGGATTCGCGAGACACGCGCCCGAGCGCGTTCAGACTTTCTTGCAGCTAAACTCGACAGGTATGCCCGCCCATATGCCGTACGTACGTGTCGTCGAGGCTTGTGGCCAGACCATTGATGCTTAGGAGCGGCTCGAGTTTGTGTGTGCACATGGCATCAACCGAGCGCAGCACAACCCGCATTCCCGCTCAGTGCGCGTTCAGCCCGCCGATGCAATCTCATCTATAAGACGTTAATCTCCGGCGAAACTTGCTCACAGACGGTGGATGTCCTGTGGCCCCTGGCGTTGACTTTCCATTTTTGTTCACATGGCGCGCAGGAACCCAGCACCGGCTCACCACAGCTCGCGAACATGTCCGAGTCCGCGACACGCACGGCGTCGCCGGCCTCTGCCACCGGCAGCTTCGACCAGCGCTTCCAGTCCCACATCAAGCCCGTCCTGGAGCTCCTGGACAACATCCGCTCCCTCCTGCACGGGTGCGAGGGGCTCGGCGACGTGCGCGACAAGCTGCCGACGATCGTGGTGACGGGCGACCAGTCCGCGGGGAAGTCGTCGGTCCTCGAGAGCCTGTCGGGGATCGCGTTCCCGGTGGGCGACGGCATCGTGACGCGGCTGCCGTGCCAGGTGGCGCTGCGGGAGGGGCCGGCGTTCCGGGCGGTGTGCACGCCGCCGGAGGGCCATGGCGAGGTGAGCACGGTCGCGCCGATTGACATCGCGCCGTCAGTCTTCTTGTTCCCCCCAGCCTTGCCCGGCCCTGCACAGCCCCGCACAACCCCGCATAGCCTTGCCCTCCCGCGCCCGACTGCATAGTGTGTGTCTTTCACGCCGTCCTGGATACATATTCTTGACCGCCACGTGGCATCGACCAAGCATTTATCATAATTATAATTATATAACAATAATTGTGTGTGTTGCGCCGTGCAGGCGGTGACGCTCACGGACCCGAAGGCCGTCACCAAGTGGATCGAGGACACCACCGCCGCCGTCGCGGGCGACAAGAAGGGCGTCCTGGACAAGCCCCTCAGCATCAAGGTCGAGCGCGAGGGCTCCGCGGACCTGACGCTGGTGGACCTGCCGGGCATCACGCGCGTCGCCGTGGACGGGCAGGCGGACGACATCGAGGAGCAGGTCAAGCGCATGATCCAGCGCTACATCTCGCGCGAGGCGGCGGTGGTGCTGTGCGTGCTGCCCGCCAACGTGGACTTCTCGACAGCTGAGTGCATCAAGATGGCGCGCGCGGTGGACCCCGGCGGCGAGCGGACGCTGGGCGTGGTGACCAAGGTCGACCGCGCGGAGCGGGGCATCGTCACGCGGCTGAACGCGTTTGGGACGACGGGGTGGGCGCTGCGGCTGGGGTACGTGGCGGTGAAGAACCTGAGTCAGGACGAGCGGGCGAAGCACGGCGTGTCGACGACGAAGGTGCTGGAGCTGGAGGACGCGTTCTTCGACGACGGTGCGGCACGCGACAACATTCTCGCGGCTTCCGCCGGTTGTCAACAGGGCCGCAGTCTCTGACCGTCACGTCACGCGTGTGCCTTGGCGTGCAGGTGTGGGGCGTCCGGCGCACCTCGCGGAGCTCGCAGACCTTGACGCAGACATGCGCGGCCTGCGCACTCTCGTGCAGAAGCTCGTTCAAGTACAGGGGGAGCGCATCGAGGCGTTCATGCCGTCGCTGGTGGACAGCCTGCGCGAGAAGTGCCGGCGCCTGGAGGAGGAGCTGAGCGGGCTGTCGGAGCCGGTCACGACCGAGGCAGAAGCGCTGAGGGCGTTGTCGATCGTCGTTGATAAGTTTGGCAGGATCGTGGGCGACAAACTCGAGGGGCAACACAAAACCTCCGCGCTCAAGAGAAAGGTGAGCCGCACTATGGCCTGCTCGCGACCCATGCGATTTTCGGAGCTTTGTAGGCCGGAATCATCTCTTTCCGGATCGCAGGCAGCCACAGGCCCTGGAAGTGATCAGGGTCACTTCCAGAGCATGTTCAGTTATGTTTTTGCAAATATATCGCTGACGAGCTGTTCGTGACGCACTTCTCGTGTCTTGCAGGCTGACAATTCCGCAGGGATCAGCCCTTTCGCGCTCCTTCACGACTTCGTGAGCGAATCGCGTGCACAGATCCGCCGGTCCATGCCGGAATTCTTCAGCGACGAATTCTTCGATGGTAGGAACACCTCGATCCTCCGCAGCCGCGATTTCCCGTCACCGTTCGATTCTTCACCGGCCGCGATTGCGGGGCAGGCGACGTTTCCACTCCTCGCAACTGTTGTGCAGAGATGCGTATGGACCTGCGCAGGCGCCGCGGCCAGCACCTGCCCAACTTCGCGCCCCTGCCGCAAGACCTCTTCGAGAAGCACTTCCACCGCCACCTCGAGGAGCCCATCTCGGACGCGGTGTCCAGGTCCTTCGAGATGGTCAAGGGGGTTGTTGTGGGGGAGTTGGGGGTGTTCGACGACTTCCCGCGGCTGAAGGCGCAGGTCGCCTGCGACGTCGACGGTGTATTCGAAAGGTGTGCTGCCGCAAGTTTCCGGTCACGTCATGGCTCGATGGGCCAGGTCGACATGCGTTGACAGTCGTACAAGCCCTCCGCCGAGGATTCGCGACGCTTCATGGGCAAGGAGCTTCGGCCCATGTTCCTCGCAGGATGCACATTGAGGCGAAAGACATGATGTTGCGGCTCATCGCGAACGAGCGTTTCCCTGACACGCTGAACCATTATTACATGGACACGGTGTCGAAGATCATGAAGGACATCGAGGAACATCGGCGCGACAAAGACAAGCAGAAGGACAAGAAAGCGGTCCGAGAGCTGCAGCGGGGCCTGGCCGGGCTGTGCTCGGACGTGGCCCCGAAGTACGAGACATACCGGCTCGCAGACTCAATTAAAGATGCCGACCTGAAAGATGGGGAGTTCACCAAGCGATGTACGGTTGCCGGGGCAGAGATCGAGATCATCGTCTACAGGGATGCCGAGCGAGGCGTGCCGAAGTTCGATATCAGGAACCTCTCGTCCCAAAGGCTCGTGTGTCGCTTTGGTGCCAACCTCAAGAGGCTGGCGCCTGGATCCAGCGACCCCGAACACCACAGTTGGCTGCGACACGGTGTCGACGAGATCGAAGTTGGCGCTCGACAGTCCGTCATGACCGTGGACGGAGCAAACATCTCCAACGTAAACAAGTTGCGAGATGTGGACGTCATCATGGAGGTTTTCGACCCCGGTGCGCCGTGGGAAACGCACGTCGATGCCAGGTCCTTCGGCGACGCCGTCCTTGGAGCGACCTCCAACGACGAGCAGGCCGCCGTCGAGCGCCAGGTGTCGATGGCGGCGTACACCAAGCTGGTGCTCAAGGCGCTGCTGGACTGCGTGCTGAAGGAGCTGCGGACGACGCTGATCACGGAGAGGCTGACGGGGAGCCTGTCGGAGGAGATCCTGGCGCGCAGGTGCGGGGAGTGGACTGCCCGTGCACGTGACAGTCCACGTTGTCACGTGCCATGGTTGCAACAAGTGCTTTTTCTGGTGTGTTGCAGGCTGGAGCACGGCACGGCCCCGCTGCTCGCGGCCATGGACAACGACCAGCTCTCCCGCAAGGTCGCGCGGCTGCGCAAGGAGAAGGCCGCCGTCGACGAGGCCCTGCGGCAGGTGAACAACTGCGCGTGGTGAGACGACGCGGGGAGGGCAACGCCGCCGCAGCTCGTCACAGACGAGCAACAGCCAACTCAACCTAGTCTTGTAAGTCCATCTGCACCGTCATCGCGTCCCGCCCCTCATCTCAATGTCGCCTGGCTCCTCCTCCACCACGCGCACCGCGGGCGGTTGGTGGGCCTTGTTGCTGCCCGCAGCCGCCTGCGCCCGCCCCTGCGCGACGGCCACGACGCCGCCAACGACCATCGCCGCGCCGAGCAGCGACCACACCGTGCTCTCCTCCCCGAGCAGCAACAACCCCATTGCGTAGCCATACATGACCTGCACGCAGTTAGCCGCCGCCGCCCGACTCGCGTTCTCGATCTGAAACCCTGCACCGAAACAGCCACGCAGATGCCAAGGCGTGAGAAGTCGACAAGCCCACGCACGTGCGCCGCGGCACGGCATCGACGCAGACTTTTCCCGGCGCAGCCTGCTTCGCGCATCCGGCGAGGCAGGGGCCAGCGGCGGCGCAGCCGGCGGTCGCAGCCGTCGTTGGCCGTCGTCTCACCTCGGTTCAGGAAGACCTGCCCGACGAACGACCCAGCGGCGATCAACAACAGAAGCATCGCTTCGTATGCGTCCGGGAGGACCGCCGGCTTCGGCCAGCCCATCACGAGCGGGACTGCGGACACCATCATCGCGGTGCCGTGGAACCAGAGCGCGACGACGATGCTGTTCTCGCGGTTGCCCAGGATGCGGATGATGAGAAACGCCGTCGCCGCGAGCACCGCCGCAGCCGCCGCGAAGAGGAGGCCCGCGGTTCGGACCTCCGGCCCGCCCTCCTGCTGCAGCGCAGCTTCCTCGCCGAACAGGAACGGGGGCTGCGAGGCAGACGCCGGGCCGAGAAAGAGAGCTGAGAAAAAAACAATCAGGCGTGATTGGTTGGAGTGGGAGCGCGATGCGGGGCACCGGGGCCCACCTGCGAGATGACGATGGCGCCGGTGGTGCTGAGCAGGACGCCCGCGAGCACGACGAGCGGGAGAGGCTCGCTCAGGAAGGCCCACGCCGCCACCGCTGTCAGGACAGGGTTGAGGAAGAACACGGCGCTGCAGTCCCCGAGGGGGAGTCTCACGAGCGCGAGGTAGTAGCACACCATCGCGCTCGCGCCGGTGAACCCGCGCAGGAACAGCAGCGGGACGTTCTTCGCGGCCCCAAGGATGGTCGTGTTGGGCGTGCGCGCCAGCGTGTACACGGTGGCGATGATGGACAGCCCGCTCCGGACGAACTGCACGCAGCGCGCCAGGAGATGCAGCGCGATCGGAGACGCGTTCTCGGGGGCGTGCGCGCGGGTTTGGAGCGGGAGCGAGCGTGCTGTGGGTGCGTGGATGGCCTTGTGTGCGCTGCGCGCGGCGTGACGCGCACCGTGATCTCGAAGACCGGCACCCGGGGTCCTCCGTCTTGTCCTGGCAGCAGTTTCACGCACAGCTGCGTGAACGACAGCGTCGTGGCCGCGATGACGATGCACGCCAAGCCGTTGTTCCACGGGCTCCATTTCGACGCCGCTGGCGGGTGCGCAGGAGCCGCCTCGCGCCGCGCGGACTCCTCAGGAACGGAATGGTGCGGGTGTCGATGCCGCTCGCCGCTCTGACGGCGAGAGGCGATCAGCGCGATGTCCTCCCCATCCTGGTGCCCAGGGCCGGCCATTCCAGGCCTCTGCGGGGCGCGGAACTGACGAGCGACTCGAGCAGGAGCACCAACGGGACGAGACTATCCGCTTCTACCGCGCCTCGGGGCTTGCGGGGGCTGTGTCGCTGCGGTTCCGGCTCGCGACGGTGGTGCGGGTGCCACTCGTGCGTGTTGCGGGGCTGATGAGGTCGCAGTGGACGCGTACGTGGCGGTTCGATCGCGCCCGGGCAAGCTTCTGCTATGTATCGCGCGGTCTGCAACGGTGGTGGCGCGGCGTCGCGATGTGACGCGGAATTTCGCAACAGCTACGACACCCCCGCCGCCAGACTGACACCGACGCCGCGCCGGGCAGCGCAGGCGGCCTCGGCGGCGCGCGCTCGCACGCGGGACCGGCGCGGCGCACGGGCACGTGACGCCAGCGGTCGCGGGATCTCCGCGTCGGCCCCATCGTCATGATTAAAGTTACACCATACAACGTGTGATGGATGTGCCGCCGACCGCCTCCGTCGCGGACTCACGCCTCCGTGAGCTCGTCCTCGATCTGCGCGACGTCGGCACGCGGCGCCGAGTGAGTGCGCCGCGCGCGGCTCGCCCACGGGCGCTGCGCGGATGCGGCGGTGCAGGGGGGGACTTGGGTGGGCGCGGGGCGCGGGGTGGGCCGGGGCGCACCATGTGGACCATGAAGGTCGTGGGCTTGGCGTCCGCGCCGTTGTCCTTGGTGAACTTGACCTTGACGGGGAACGTCGCGGACAGTTTCTTGCCCTTGTATTCACTCACGTCGTCCGCCACCTCGCCAACCATGCCCTCGATCATGATCCCGTCCTGCGCGAACGCAAGATGACGCGCTGTCGTGCCAGGGCGCTCCGGGACACCGCGGCCCAGCCCTGGGCCCGCCAGGCGCGCTACCTGCTGCTCCCAGGCCTATCATCGCGGCTCTGTGCCCCGCTGGCGGCAAGGTGCAGCACGAGCAACCCAACGCTGGACACTCGCATGTCTCAGACGCAGTTTGCACGCGGATATCGGCCAAGCAGCCCGCCTGACAGCGCTGGTAAAGCGGTTGTGTCCAGAAGGAAGTTGGGTGCGAGGGCCAACGGCGCGGTGCGGCTCGTCCGAGCACCTCCACGCGCGATGATTCCACGCGCGCAGCGCCAACTGTGTCAGGAGCTGTTCCCGCACCTTGTTCTTCGGGACGTGGTACACCGTGATCGGCGCGGTGACCTTCACCTTGGCCCCTGGAGCGAACTTAGAGGCCGCGCAGCGCACCGACGCGCCCCGCTGGGGGCGGCCGGCGCCCCGGACGGGCGCCGCGGAGAACGTGGACGCCGCGGAGAACATCGGGTCGCGCTCGGGCGCTCGGTCTGCGACGCGGCAGGACAGTGGTTGCCTCGCCCCGGGTGCACGTCTTTCCCTTCCACACACGCAGGCACGCGGAGAACTGGACGCGCCTGGGAGCTCCTGAAGTGCTGACACACCCGCAGCCGCGCCGCCGCCGCCCGCAACGTCGTCCGCGGGCCAGGGGGGCCTTGCGCGCGCAGGTCGGTCTGGGCGCGCCGCGGCTGGCTGCGACCTGCGGCCGCCGCGCGGTTTCGGCCTGGCGGGCGCCCGGCGCGGGCCAGTTCGCCCGGCCTGTGTCCAGTCAGACCGTGCCGCGGTTCGGCGGCGTCCCGATCCCGAGGACCGCAGTGCTGGCCCCGTAAAAGCAGACAGTGGCAGTGTCGCTGCGTGCTGCGAAGGAGCTGCCGTTTAGGAGGCCGTTGCGGCCTGGGGTTGTCGTAGGCGAGCGGCTGGGTCGGCGAAGCTGGTGGCGAGCCGGGGCGCCGCGTTGCGGGGCCGCTGAGCGGCATGGACACCGTGATGGAGGGCGAGCAGCCCCTGGCGGCGAACGGCGACATGGAGGACCAGGCGATGGACCAGGAGAGGGTTTACGACGAGGAGTACGACGACCCGTCGGACATAGCACAGGTGCGGCGCTGCCACGGGCGCGGCGCGAGTGTGTAGCAGCCCCGCCAAGCTCGCAGCGTGGGCGCTGGTGCGGAGTTCTGCGTCGCGGGGTCATTTCGTTCGCGTGGCCGCGCCATCCACGTCAGCGGAGCCGCGCTGGATGGCGCCGTTCTGGCGGCGTCACGGGTGGCGACCCCGAGGCTTGGCAGCGGGCTACGGCCGCTGTCCTGGCCGTGATCGGCCGAACTGACGCGCCTCATCATGCCCAACCGCAGACCCAAACTGCTTCCCCGTCCCGAGCTGCATGATCCGTCCGATTGCTCGCCCCCCAACGCCGCACTGGCCTCCTTTAGTGCTACACATTGCACACGAGCGCCGCGTGGCCGCTTCCGCGCGCACATACCCCCAATGCACCAATCCCAGCCCCCTTGACATCGTACTCCGCCGCTTCCTCCCCCTCACGCCCTCTTATACCCCCCCGCTGCCCCGCTAGCCGCACTGCTCCACCGCCGCTGCGCCGCTCCGCTCGCGCGCCGCAGGAGGAGGCCTGGACGGTGATCAGCAGCTACTTCAAGGAGCGCACGCTCGTGTCCCAGGCGCTGGACTCGTTCGCGCAGTTCGCGGAGCACTCCATCGCGCAGACGATCACGGAGTATAACCGAATTGTGCACGAGGTGCAGCCTCAGTTCACCATGGCCGGGCAGGAGGACCACGTCGAGGAGATCAAGTACGAGCTCTCGATCTCGACCGAGCCGGGGTCCATCGTGATCGCGCCGATCATGGTCAGCGACAAGGGCACAAGCGACGAGGACCACATGTTCCCGTGGCACGCGCGCTCGCGCAACCTGACGTACGCCGGGTGGCTCAACGCGCGCGTCAGGCTCGTCAAGCTCAGGAAGAACGCGGACGGCGAGTGGGAGAACGTCCCGCCGCCGGGCGCGAAGGAAGACGAACACGACAAGCCGTTCGACGAGATGGCCAGCTGCCGTCTGGGCAAGGTGCCGATCATGCTCAAGTCGTGCCAGTTCTGCCGGCTGCACCCGATGAACGAGATGGAGCTCACCGCGCACAAGGAGTGCCCGTACGACCTCGGGGGGTACTTCATCATCAACGGGCAGGAAAAGGTGATCATCGCGCAGGAGCGCATCGCCGTCAACCGGGTCTTCTGCTTCCGGAAGAACGTCGACATGTGCACGTACTTCGCGGAGATCAAGTCGCAGCGCCTGGGCACGTCCGTCGCGTCCAGCGCGGCCGTCATGATCCGCGCCCCCAGCGCCTCCATGCCCGGGTGCATCGTCGTGCGGATCCCGTACATCAACGAAGACGTCCCGCTGCTGATCGTGTTCCGCGCGCTGGGCATCGAGTCGGACCGCGAGATCATCAAGCACATCATGCCCGACCCCGAGGCCGACCCCGAGATGATGGAGCGCCTGCGCGCGTCGATCGAGCGCGCGGGCGTCGACGAGCTGCGCACGCAGGAGCAGTGCCTCGACCACCTCGGGAAGCGCATCCGGAACCCCGGGTCGACGCTGCGCCACAAGCGCATCCACGCTGTGTGGGACATTCTCCAGAAGGAGTTCTTGCCGCACGTGTCCATCGCCGAGGGCTTCGAGACGCCGAAGGCCTTCTTCCTCGGGTACATGACGTACCGCCTGCTGCTGGTGGAGCTCGGGCGGCGCGCGGAGGACGACCGCGACCACTACGGCAACAAGCGGCTGGACCTGGCGGGCCCGCTCTTCGCGCGGCTGTTCGAGACGCTCTACCGCAAGATGATGAAGACGGCCTCCACGCGGCTGCGCCGCAAGGCCAACGACGGCGCCGAGCCGCGGATCTTGGACCTGATCGACAGCTCCATCATCGAGAAGGGGCTGACGTACTCGGTGGCGACGGGCAACTGGGGCGACAAGGGCAAGGCCGACGTCAAGAAGGGCGTCTCGCAGACGCTGGTGCGCCTGACGTACGCCAGCATGGTGTCGCACCTGCGGCGGATCGACTCGGGCGTGGACCGCGGGACGAAGCAGACCAAGCCGCGGCAGCTGCACACGACGCAGTGGGGGTACATCTGCCCCGCGGAGACGCCGGAGGGCACGTCGTGCGGGCTGGTGAAGAACCTCGCGCTCATGTGCCACGTGACGGTCGAGCAGTCGCCCGAGCCGGCGCTCGACCTGCTGGAGGACCTGGGCGTGTCGCGGCTGTACGAGATCGCGCCGGGGGACCTCGTGAACTGCTTCAAGGTCATGGTCAACGGCGCGTGGGTCGGGGTCACCGACAAGCCGAAGAGCATCGTCGAGGACCTGCGGCGGGCGCGCCGCACGCAGAACCAGGAATTCAAGTTCCTGCGCGAGATGTCGATCGTGTACGACTCGCGGCTGCGCGAGATCCGGCTCGGCACGGACGGCGGGCGCGCGACGCGGCCGCTGTTCATCGTGGGCGAGGGGCAGCAGCTGCTGATCCGGCGCACGCACATCAACCGGCTGCTGGACGCCGAGGCGTCGGGGTACAAGTGGGAGGACCTGATGGCGGAGGGGCTGGTGGAGTTCGTGGACGTCGAGGAGGAGGACACGACGATGATCGCCATGTTCGTCGACGACGTGCGCAAGGCGCGGGAGGAGCCGTCCAAGGCGGTGACGACGTCGTTCACGCACTGCGAGGTCCACCCGGCGATGATCCTCGGCGTCTGCGCGTCGATCATCCCGTTCCCGGACCACAACCAGTCCCCGCGCAACACGTACCAGTCTGCCATGGGCAAGCAGGCCCTGGGGGTGTATTGCACGAACTACAACATGCGGATGGACACGCACGGGTACGTCCTGTGCTACCCGCAGAAGCCCCTCGCGACGACGCGCTCGATGGAGTACCTCCACTTCCGCTCCCTCCCCGCCGGCATCAACACCGTCGTGGCCATCGCGTGCTACTCGGGGTACAACCAGGAGGACTCGACGATGATGAACCAGTCGGCGATCGACCGCGGGTTCATGCGGTCGATCACGTACAAGTGCTACCGCGAGCAGCTCCGGTCCACCGCGGGCCTCGCGCTGAACGAGGCGTTCGAGCGGCCCAACCCCGACGAGTGCGAGGGGTTCAAGATGGACGCCGACTACGGGAAGCTCGACGACGACGGGATCGCGGCGCCGGGCGTGCAGCTCGTGGGCAGCAACGTCATCATCGGGAAGACGTCGGGGCTGCCGAGAATGGAGGGGCGGGCGAAGGAGAAGAAGGACAGCAGCATCAGCCTCAAGGCGACGGAGACGGGCGTGGTGGACCAGGTCATCGTGACGACGAACGAGGACGGGCAGAAGTTCGTGAAGACGCGCATCCGGTCGATCCGGCAGCCGACGGTCGGCGACAAGTTCGCGTCGCGGCACGGGCAGAAGGGGACCGTCGGCATCACGTACACGCAGGAGGACATGCCGTTCACGCGCGAGGGCATCACGCCGGACCTCATCATCAACCCGCACGCCATCCCGTCGCGCATGACGATCGGCCACCTCGTCGAGTGCCTCCTGAGCAAGGTGGCGTGCCTGCGCGGCACCGAGGGCGACGCCACGCCCTTCACGGGGCTCCTCGTCAAGCAGATCTCCGACGAGCTGCACGCGCTCGGGTACCAGCGGCACGCGTGGGAGCAGATGTACTCGGGCCACACGGGCCGCCCCCTGGCGAATCAGATCTTCCTGGGTCCGACGTACTACCAGCGGCTCAAGCACATGGTCGAGGACAAGATCCACTCGCGGCGCATCGGGGCCGTGACGAGCCTCACGCGCCAGCCCATGGAGGGCCGCGCGCGCGACGGCGGCCTGCGGTTCGGCGAGATGGAGCGCGACTGCATCATCGCGCACGGCGCCGCGGCGTTCTTGAAGGAGCGCATGTTCGACGCGTCGGACCAGTACGTCGTGCCGATCTGCACGCGCTGCGGGCTCATCGCGCGGAAGCAGCTGCTGGCCGGGGTCCGCGGCGTGCAGAACATGGGCGGGGGGGAGGTGTCGTGCCCGAACGAGAACCACAAGGGGTCGCGGATCGTGCACGTCAACATGCCGTACGCGTGCAAGCTGCTGTTCCAGGAGCTCATGTCGATGTGCGTCGCGCCGAGGATCATCGTCTGACTGCGCGCGGAGAGGGCCGCGCGTTGGCTGCGCGGCTGCCAGGCCGCGTGCTCGCGTGGCGGCTCGCGCTCGCAGCGCCGTCCGCGTGTAAACCAGCGGCGCCGCATCCCGTCCCACGTGGCTCAGCCAACAATCACGTCACCCAACCGACGACGTGTTGCCCCGCGCCGCTGCCGCCCACCGCGCCCACTGCGCGCTCCGCGTGCCATGGTCACCGCAACGCGCCCCGCGCAGGCCGTGCAACCGCCGCAACAGCTACCCCCAGCCCCTCGCCCCCCACCAACCATACGCACGTTTCATCATCATTATCGACACCCCCCCCACAACTCCGCCAACCTCCCCCCGCCCTCGCACAACCGGTGGTGCGTCCTGGCCGCGCGGCGCGTGCTCGGAGCTCTCTCAGGCGCGCTCACAGCGTCCGTGCGGCGCGTCGGCCCGCCCGCTCACCACTCGAGGTCCTGCATGTCCTCGCACTGGTTCAGGTCGAAGTCCGAGTCGTCGTCGCCGCCCACGAAGCCCTTGGTCTTCAGGAGGTCGTACGACGCCGCCGACGCCTCGTCGCGCATCTTGATCGGGAACTTGCCGTTGTCCTTGTCAGCCTTGGCCTGCACGGCCGAGGGGGGGGTGTGTCACGGGAAGTGAGGGGGTGTGAGCGCGTGAGGGGCTGGTGTGAGGCGTGTGGGGTGCGTGGGGTGCGCGAGGGGCGATGTTGCGTGCGGCGGCGCGTTCGAGGCGCTGCTAGGTGACGGCGTGGTGGTTCGGCGTCGTGCGGGGCGGCGTGGGGGGGGCGGGCAGAGGTGACCGCGTGGGGCGCGCGGGCGGAGGCGTGCGGTGGTGTGGGCGCGTCGGGAGGCGCGAGGTAGGCCGTGGCGGCCGGCGAGGCGAGGGGGGCGCCTTGCGCGAGGGAGAACGGCCGCCGCGAAGGGTCTCGCGCGACGAAGAAGGGGCAACGGATGCGAATCTGCGACGAGGCAGTGTCCGAGAGGGGTCCTGGCTGCGGTTCCAGACGGGGCGCGGGCCGTGCAGCGGCTGCGGTAAGGCAGACGAGACGACCTGGGCCGCACCTCAGCGTAGATGATCTTGCCCTCCTCGTCCTTGGTCTCGAGGATCTCGCCGCCGACCTTGTCCATGAGGGTCTTCATCCACTCGTCCGCCGAGAGCTTGTCCGCGAGCGAGGCCGGGAGGTGGCAGAGCATCGACAGCTTGTCCTCGCCGTACGACAGCAGGACCTTGCCGAGCTCCTTGGCGCCGCCCTGCGCGACGAAGTTCGGGCAAACCAATCAAGAGACGCGGGTTGCACCGCCGCGGCAACCCCCTGCGGCGCGCGGGCGACGCGCGGCGGGGCAGGGGGGCAGCAGGTGGTGGGCGCGGGCCGTACCTTGAGCTCGCCGGCCTCCGGGTCGACCTCCGCGTTGGCGCCGGCCAGCGCAGCGAACAGCAGCTCCTTGTCGCCCGCGGGCTCGTCCAGGGCGATGCAGAAGAACTTGACGCCGCCCATGTCCGCCAGGCCCGCCAGGTCCTGCCCCTTCTTCCCGCCCTCCTTCGTGGCCTTGGCGATCTGCTTGTCGGTCGGCATCGTTCCCCTCTACCTATCCCTCACGCGCGAAATAGTGGGAGAGCGCGCCCCGCGGCGCGCGCCCTCGAAGCCCCAGCAGCACGCCCCGCGCCTGACGTCAGGCGCGTCCGACAGCGACGCACGCACGCACTGGCGCCCGCGGCGCACCCCAGCGCCCCGCCGACCTCCCCGCTCCACCGCGCACCTCCACACCCACGCAGCGCATGACGCAGCCGGGATCAACACCGCCACACTTGCACCCACGCCCACAACCCGCCGTCGCAGAACGGCCCCGTCCGACGCGCCCGCGCGGTTCACATATTTATCCTGGTGCCGCCCTGCGTCTGGCTGCGGTCCTACGCCGCGCTCATCTTCTCCCGCGTGACTTCTACGAACTCATCAAGGAGGTACGGCCACGCGCCGCCCTCGAGGTCGTAGTTGCTCAGGTCCGGCTTGATCGTGTTCACGAAGTCCAGGAGCTGCACCCACACGGGCGCGCGCGGTTCGTCGGCGCCGTCCCGCCGCAACTGCGGGCAGGTGCAGCTCAGCACTGCAACGCAGCGTTCGGGCGACGCACCTGGTTCCACGTGTCCCGCGAGATCGCCCGGCCGTGGTGCTCCTGCAGGAAGTCGCACCACGCGTCTAGGTGCGGCCAGCCTCGGCCGTCAAACAGCAGCCGCCACATTCCCAGCGCCGCCTCCAGTTGCACAACCTTCTGCCCCTTCGGGCACGAAAACCCGTACGCGTAGCGGTAGACCTCCCCGAACGTGCCCGCGTCGCTCAGGGAGTCGCGCAGCGGGCCGAGTTTGCCCTGCAGCTGCTTCACGCTGTCGCACTGCAGGCAGTGCATGCCGTGGGCGAACTCCGCGCGCTTCCACTCGCCCATCGTCTCCGCGCCCATGTGATACGACAGCACCAGCATCGCGATGTCCGTCGGGTCGACGCCCAGGTCCTGCGAGCGGGCAGGGGCGTGAGGGCGCAGCTTGCGGTGGGGTGGGTGCGGCGTGGCCGGCTGGCGGGTCCGCGGGGGACGCGACGCCGGAGCGCGGTCCGCGGGAGCACGGGCGATGATGGGGCCGCGGCGCGTGCGTGGCGGGGCGGGAGCGCGCCTCGCAGAACTTCATGATGCCCTCCGCGAGGATGACGTCCTCGCCGCCGCTATATTTCTGGAACAGCGTCTCGATCGAGCCTGAGTCGAGCTTGGGCGCGCGCGCCGTGTACTTGCCGCAGGAATAGAAGTGGTCGACGGCAACGGGCACCGACCAGTCGCACGCGCGGAGGCACTCCTGCGCGACGCGCTGCGTCGACCCGGTCACCGCCGCGAACTCCTGGATCTTCTGCCTCTGCGAGACCTGCATCGGGGGGGCGCGCACGCGCGCTCGCGCCGTGGGAGGGAGGCACACAGTGCCGCTGCGAAACTATGCGCGCGCGGATCTGGCGCCTTCGCGCGGGCACAACCGTCGACGCACGGCACGGGTGGAGCGTTCGGAGGGCAAGAAGCTTGCGGGGACGTCGACGCTGGGATCGAGGCCGTGGCGACTCCCGCGTCCAAATAGGAGCCCAGGACAGCGTGCAGGTCCCCGATCGCCGCTCCGCTTTGCGCGCGGCCCGCGCCCAGGCGGGAAGGACGAATCGCTCTTGCTCGAGCGGGTGGCGCCCGGCGTCGCGAGAAAGGGCGCAGCGGCCGCTCAGGCGGGCCGGGCGTCGAGACGGATCCAAGGTGCGTGGCTCTGGTCGCGTGCTCTCCGAAAGCACGCGTTCGTTCCTCGAGGGGGGCGCGGGAACGCACCATGGCTCGCCTCTCCTCACGCGCTCGCGGCTTGCGCCGGCCCGGCTCCGCGGTCCCGAGGAGGAAGAGAGCTGCGAAGATGCTGCGCACAAAACCCGCTACTAGCGACACCAGCACTCCCACACCCCCCAAAACCTTCATGCATATCACGGCACCGCACGCTACTTGCCTCCCCGCCGCGACGCCGGGGCCCAACGCGACAGCGCGCCGCGCCCGGCCACGCGAGCCCCTCCCCCTGAGCTGTCCACACGCCCACGCGCCGCGTCAGGCCCAGGGGGGACTCCGGGAGGTGCGCGCGGGCTCGACGGCGCGCGCGCACGCCTGGGCACGCACGCTGGCTGGCGCGCAGCTTTCAGGCGAGAGACGGATGGCGAGCACGGTTCGTGGAGGCCCTGCCAGGTCCCCAGTGTGTCCGCGTTCGGGTGTGGTAGGCGCGGCGCCGCGGACCATGCCGAGGCGCAGCTCGCGGCTGCGCACGAAGGCGGCCAAGGCCAACGTCGCTCGTGGCGGGCAGTTGTCCCTGGACGAAGGTGAGCGAAGCGTGCCAGATAGGTTGCCGCAAGTTGGCGCCCGCGGCACGGCCGTCGCACTTCGTGCCGCGGCGTTTGGAAGGGGCGTGAAGCAGGCACCGCTTCGAACGCGGCGTGTGCGACGATCGACCGCCCGGCTGGACCAGCGAGATGAGCCAGGGCTGCGATGAGAGCACGGTGACCTCAGCAATAGGCAAACTGGCTCTACTGGGGAATTCAGGCGAAGAACGGCGATGTTGTCAATCGCACGGGGACATCCGTTGCATACAGACGACCAGAAATATGAGAACGGTGTATGTTAGAGCCTCGGGTCGCCCCGACGCGCCTCCTTGCCCCAGCGCGCTCACCTCCGCCCCTCCCGCCCCGCGTGCAGACGGCAACATCGAGCTGGAGCTGGTCCGGAACACTCGGGACCTCTCCGTCGCCACGCCGCGGTGCCGTCCAGGCGCCCTGCTGCGCACGGCGTGCCCGGCTGAGGCCAGCGGCGCTGACGTGGAGCTCTTCAGCGAGCACGTGGGCGTCACGGAGCTCCTCGACCTGCGGTCCGAGGAGGAGCAGCGCGAGGACGACGCCGCGGCCGTCCTCGCCGGCTGCATCACGGTCGACCGCCTGTACGACCGCGACGACAGGGCCCCTGGGGGCCTCGCGGTCCAGGAAACCACCATGGACCGTTCCGGGGACGCGCAGCCGGAAGCGACGTTCGTGCGGCATCGGCTGTCGCTCCTGGACCGCGACAGGTTCTACAAGTGCGCCCCCGACCCTGAGTCAGTTTGACAAAACTTGATTGTTGATGGTTTGGCACTTTGGCTGTTCCGTTGCCACTCGTCCAGGCTGCGCGCGTGGTCAGCGCGCGCCTCACTGTCCGGCGCGGCCCGTGTCCTGCCGCAGGGCGCTGCTGTGGAAGCTGCCGAAGCTGACAGTGGCGCGGGCGCTGGTCACCCAGATCTGGGACGGGCAGGGCAGCAAGAACATCTTCCTCGACGCGATCAACGCCGGCGGCCTCCCGCTGCTGTACGAGATCCTCATCGACACCTCCAAGCCCGAGATCTGCAAGAGCCTGCAAGTGGCCACCGAGTGCGTCGAGGGCGGCGGGACGCTGTTGTTCTACTGCAAGGCCGGAAAGGACCGCACGGGGCTCATTGCGATGCTCGTCCTGGGCCTGCTGGGGTGCTCGGACGCGGAGATCATCAGCGACTTCGCGAAGAGCGACAAGCACCGTAAGGTTGCGCTGGGCGGCATGGAGAACAAGCCGGAGCTGAAGCGGCTAGACAGGGAGGTGTTCAGCCGCGCGCCGCCCGAGGCGATGGAGCACATTCTGGGGTACGTCAAGGCGCGGTACGGGTCGATCGAGGCGTACTGCAGCAGCATCGGATTTGACGCGACGTGGCAGCGGCGGCTGCGGAGCGCGCTGCTGATGAGCGAGGCCGGGCCGGACAACTGACCTCAGGGAATTGCGGCTGAGGGCTCGCAGTGCGTGCGTCGTACATGTACATTGGCGATCGCTGCCGCAGATCGGTGCGGTCCTACGGACAAGATATCTTTTTGTGTCTGTGACTAGTTTGTGAGCGTTGCGCCCGCCGTCAGCGCCGCCCACGCCGCTAGCTGGCTCAGATTGCGTCGTTCTGCGTCCGACGCGGACCGTCAGTCCTCCTCTTCGAGGAGGGGCGCCACCATGAACACGACAGACGCGTTGATCGCCTGTCCGCCCGCCGCGCCCATCCCGATCAGGTGCGTGACCTTCATCATCCCGCGCCTATCCACCGAGACCCCCGTCGACACCTCCGGCGCCTCCCTGAACGTCGGCGTGTTGCACAACGCCCCCTGGAGGTGTTTGTAGTTATAGCTCCGCCGAACACCCCCCGTCGCACACCTGAACGCAACCATCTTCTCCCGCGGTATCTCCACCGCGAGGGACCCCGCCCCGGCCTCATGCGACCCGGACAGCACCACCCGCTGCGCCCTGTCGTCCATTTCTACCGCCACCTCAGACCCCACCCACTCCAGGTCCTCCATCGCCTCGCGGAGCAGCGCGCCGGGGACGAGGAAATGCGACTCGGACGCCGCGTCGAAGAACTCCTCGAACGACCGCGGGGCCCCCGCCTCCTCCGTCGAGACACGCGCGTACGTACACATGCGCCCCGCGTCGCCGGCGTCGTCCGTCTGCTCCAACAGGAGCTCCGCGTTCGGGCCTGGGTACCGCAGGCGGAGCTCGGCGTCTGCAGGGGGCGGCGGCGGGCCGAGAACGCGGTGTTGGCGGCAACTACCGCGGTGTTGTCGCACTGCAGGGTAGATGTTGTTGGAGGGGCTCTGGGAGGGTGGACAGGGAGAGGGGCGCACCGGGCGAGCAGGCGAAGACCTTGAGGACGTCGATGAGCTGCTGGATGCGGACGCCGAGCGTGCGGCTGGGGCCGGGGCACTCGAAGGTAGAGAAGACGTGGGGCTTGAAGAAGGCCCAGCCCTGCATGGCCTTCGCGTCGTCCTCGAAGATGACCTTGATGCCCGTGCTCGCCACCATCATCACGCAGGGCTGCATTTCGGGGCAGAAGCGAGCGCTGTCGGGGCGGAGGGAGAGAAGGCGGGAAGGGAGCTGCGTGCATCTGTCGGTCGCGGCGGGCGCCCTCAACGTTGATGTGCTCGACAATCTCAGGTGGTAAATGAGAAGGGACTCGCTTATCATCCGGGGGCATCGCAAAACAACGGCCGGAGCGCGCCAGGGTGACGCGTGGAGGGCGACGCTCTCAGCGGTGCGCGCAGGGGCGTTTGGGTCGGGAGCGCGGGTGTCGTACGTGCTTTCCGCTGCACTTCAGGACCTGGAGCACCGTGACTAGTCCACGGACGTTGCGGAGCCGCAAGTGGCACGGCTGCAGCATGTCCGTCATCTCTGCAGTTTGCTCCAGGGTCCCTCACAGGCGCCGCCGCGACGCTCTCAGTCCATCTGCGCCCTGGCCGTTCTCCTCAGGAGCTAGTCCCCCCCGTGCGGTATCGCGCCGAGCGTCAGTCCGACAGAGCGCGACGGGGCAGCGTCAGTTAACCAGCACCCAAGTTTCGCGCCAGCACCTCGTTGTGTACGGTCCGCACAAGTGCACGCGCTCGACGCAGGTCCACAGCACGCGAGTGCGCCTTCAGGGCTGCCCGGGCAACACACAGCCCGCATCGCACGCTCAGGAGGAACCTAAACACCCCCTCAGTAGAACACTCAACTCAGTCGTACGAGCCGATCCCCGGACGGACTGAGCTCGCTCCTTCGCATCGACGCTCCGAGCGCCCCGGCGCGGTCCGTCACAGGTCGAGTCAGGGCCCCTGACTCAGGGGTTGGGGTTGCCCTTGCCCAGTCGGTCAGCAATGGGCACAAACCCCTCCGTCCACGGCTTGTCCGGGAGGCGGCCCGTGATGCAGTAGTCGAGCGTGTTCACCACCTGCTCCGGCTCCTCGCACACCGCCATGGCCGCCGCGTTGACCTCCTTGAGCATGTGGCCCAGGCTGGGCGGGTGCAGCGTGATGATCGACTTGCCCATCGCCGCCGCCATGCCTGCGTCGAAGCCGCCGCGGCGCCACAGCGAGTGAGGACAGCAGCGCGTTGCCATCGCGTCGGCGGATGACAGGCACTTGGGCTTGGGGACCTCCGGCGCACCTGCGTCGAAGGCGGCGTTCCACTGACGGTACTTCTCCCCGAAGCGCACGACGACGACGTCGGCGTCCTCGAGCAGCGTGCGCGTGCGGATGGCGTTCATCCGCGCGCCCTTCCCGTCGTAGTTCATGCGCCTGCGGGCGGCGGAGCCGCGGAGAGCGTTGGCGTGACGCGACGTGTTGCGAGGCCCGTGCCGCGCGAGGCTGTGTTTGTTTGCTGGGTGATTGGGCGCGTTGGGCCGGGGGCGACGTACTTGTCTTCGTCGCCGAGGATGATGGCGGCGCAGTCGTCGGAGTCTTCGTGCACGCAGATCGGGGACACAATGGACACCGGGAGGTTGCGCTTGTGGAGACCGTCCGCGATGCGCTCGCGCCAGTCGCTGTGGATTTCGCCGCTGAGGTAGACGCGCCACACGCGGTCCCCTGTGGACGCCGCCGCGAACGCACGCAGGGCGTGGGAGCTGCAAGGGGGGCTCAGCGCCGGGGACAGGGCCGCGCGGGCGGCAAGCAGGCAGCGGCGCATGCTTCTCTTCTCGATGTGGCGAATCCGGGCTAGAGAGGTCTGTATGACGCGTGCAGAGGGCTGCGGCCTCGATGTGCTGTCCTAGGTGGGGCTCGGGCCCGTCTGTCTGACAGGGAGCGACTAGGATGCGAGAACAAGAGCGAGTGATGCGCCATGTATTCGTGCTACGCGTCTGAGTGACCGGATCCCGATGTCTCACCTCGAGCACTCCTCTGGGGCCTAGTGTCCCGCACACCTCCCATCACTCCTCCCAGGCGGCCTCGCCAGCGATTGCCCGGCGCTTCACTGCGGACGCGTACGTACATTTCGTGAGAGTCCGGTCGTGGATCGATGCGTGAGGTCGGGGCCTGACGGGGCCCCGGAGCCCAAGTGTATGTGGGCCTTGGGTTTCGTCGCGCGTCATGGCGAGGAATCACTATGAAGTGCTCGGCGTCTCGAGAGGCGCGAGCCAGGAGGAGATCAAGCAGGCGTTCCGCGCGCTCGCGAAGAAGCTCCACCCGGACACAGGCCAGGCCAGGAGCGCAAAGCGCGACGGGGGCCAGCCGAGCGACGACGACAGAGAATTCAAGCGCGCATCTGCAGCGTACCACGTGCTGAGAAATGACGACAGGTACGCTGTACGCCGCACGAGCCTCCAAACCCGCAGCCGCGCGCGGATTGTCGCGAAACCCCACGGCGCAAGTGTGTGCAGGCGGAGGCTGTACGACAAGGCCCTGGACATCGAGGAGGCCACGGGGGCGGACGCGGACGACTACGGAGCGTCCCCGAGCGGCCGCGCGCGCACCGCTGCGGACCGCGCGAAGGCATGGGAGGAGTATTGGGAGCGTGAGTTCCGGGACAGGGACCGCACGGGGGCGCGCGGGTTCAGCGACGAGGTGTACCGCCGGCTGTACGAGGAGTACATCCGCGAGACGCGCGGCAACAGGTCCGGGCCCGCGTGCGCCGGCGCGCCACCATCGCACGGCGCTTAGCGCGCCGAAAGTTGCGGGCGGCTCCGGGGGCCGGCGTTCGCGCGCGGTGGCTTGCGCGTCCTCGCATGGACGGCGCATACGTATGTCGAGCCAGGAGCACATTCGCTGTTTGTTCTGCGGCAAATCATGACCGCGGTTTGTGTGCAGGTCGGCGACGTGGGCGTCGCGCACCGTGGACGGCAGCAGCCGCGAGGCGTGGGTCATCGCGACGCACGACGCCGCAGCCTACCGTGCGCGCGCCCAGGAGGCCGCGCGGAAGGCCAGCGAGCGGCGCATGGAGCGCGCCGCGCGGGCGCTGCGCAAGCACGCGTTCGCGGCGACGGGCGTCACGCTGCGCGACGCCGCGGTGGCCGCCTTCACGCTCGCGAGCCTCACCGCGGCGCTGCTCCCGCTCGTCCCGGCCCCGTCTGACGGCTGCGCGACGGACGCCGCGCGTGTCCGGGAGCCTGACGGCAACGCGGGGGACGAAAGGGGGGGTGTTCCGGATGGGACGGGCAGATGGGACGGGTGGAAGAAGGGGGCGGGGACGGTCTTCGCGACGGTGGGCGCGATGGGGTTGGCGGCGTCGCTGGCGAAGCGATTCCGAGGCGGGCTGCGGTTTTTAGGCAGGCAGGGGACATCGTCACCGGCAGGGGGCGGGGAGGGCGCCGGGTGGTCGCCGTGGCGGCGGCGGCCTGACTCATAGCTGCTGTACATACGCAACGACACCGTCTCTGACAGTCGGAGCACTCAACTTCTCGCGTTCATGCGTTGTTCGGATCGCCTGGTGCTTATTTTCCGCTCCAGGAGGGCCACAGTGTCCCAGGTGATGCGGCATGGGCGCTGACTCGACAATGTGCGGTGTCACGTGCGCACAACAGGTTTCCACCCCTTCTGCCCTGTCTCCGTCGGTGACGCGTCGAGCCGTCGTGCCGCGGGGCGATCTCGTGCGCGATGCGTGGCCGACATGAGGGACATGCGAGCGCGCCGGTCGGTCTGTCCCGCGCGCGCGTTCCGTGCGGCCCCCGCGGCCCATGACGTGGCTCAGCTAGGTCAGCGGATCACGCGGGCCGCCGGGCTCATTGCCGGCGTCTCCGGGCCGTTCGAGCCACAAACTCGCCGCAACCGATCTACATTCGTATACCGCAAGAGATCCCAAGCAGTATCTAGTCGGAACGCGCTCGCATGCGGCGCGGAGCGGCTAGTGCGAGCATCATGCAGCAACCGCCATCGCTGCGTGCGCACGACCGACGCGCGGCCTGCGACGTGCGGCGCGGGCATCCGGCGGAGAGCTGTCTGGCGCAGTCGCGCGCGGGGCCCGGCAAGTTACGCAGCGATCCGGCGATTCTGGAGTGCCGCGTGGCAAGCGGTAGTTGCACGGAGGACTACCTGCGCGGCGCCCTGCCACGGAGCACGATCGTCTACGTCCGGGCGCCGTCCAACGCGAGGCAAACGTCGTTCTGCGGTGCCTCGAGGGAGTCGACGTTCGGACCCGCGACCGTCGCGGCGGCGGCACGGCGGTTCGTGGGCTCGGGCGCGATGCCGCACGCATGGCACGCAGCAATCCCGGCGGCGCCGGCGCACGGCGCGAACGCGCTGCGGGACGCGGCGAAGTGGCGGCGGGTGCACAGCGAGCGCGTGCGGCCCGCGGCCCGCCAGGAGGGTGCGTCTCAACAAGATGCAATGCGGGCCGGGTCACAGGGCCTGCGCGGCCTCATGCTGCGGAAGTGCGCCACGACGCGGGACCATGTGGGTGCTGTAGAAGCGGTCCATGCGGCCCGGAGGGTGCGTGGTCGGGGCGCCGGGATGGCGCGGCCGGAGACGGGCGACGAAGACAGTTGCTCCATGACTGGTGCCGAGGCGCTGCTGCGACGATTTCTGTGGACGTCTCCGCAAGAATTTCCAGGATCAGACGAAGTGAGGTGTCCTTCGGGGGCGTTGATTGATTCTTAGGTCGAGGGAGTGTGGCTCCTGGGCGCGTAGGGGTGGGCGGGGAAGTTGACCGGGCAGCGATCGCGGGCGGCGTGTGATGGGTTCGTGGTGCGTGCACAGGCTTGTCAATTCTCGTAGGTGTGCGTTGGAGTCGGTCCGAGCTCGCGCCGCACGTACCAGTCGCAATGCGCCCCACCAGGTGCCGTTGTTCGCCGACGCACAGGCACCCTCACGCGAGGATGCTTGAGCGACCGAAATGGCACCGCAGACGAGACCATGCTTGCACGTCGATGGACGCGCACGCCAACCACCAGCAGGCCTGTGCGTGCTGTATGCCCCCACGCAACCGCGTACCACACCGGAAGCTCCGCAGCCCGCAGCTCACGCGCACACGCAAGCAGCCTTGTGAGAATCACCTAGGCTCGGTAGCACGACAGAACTCAACCGCGTCGATCGGCAGCACAAGCACCGCACGCAAAGCATTCATTGACCACCCGCGCACGAAACGAAATGCGGGTGCGCTATCGTCACACCCAACACGCGTCAACTCACTCACACGCGCGCCTCGCGGCCACGCCGCTCACCGCACGAGCTCGCCCTGGTTGTCCCACTCGCGCACGTTGTACGCCTGCCAGTCCCCCGCGATCGGCGCCGCGACCAGGTGGTCGGGAATCCCGAACGACCCCACAAGGTCCAGCGCGGCGGGCGCCAGCTCCCGACACAGCGCGCGCACGCTGTCCCCGACCGCGCGCACCGCGTCGGCGCCCATCGCGCCCTCCACGACGAAGAACGCGACGTCGACCTCCGCGCGGCGCAGCGCGTAGAGCCTCGCGAGCCGGTCCAGCGTCGGCGCGAGGTCAAGAGGGGCCTGCGCGACGGCGCGCGCGCAGGCGGCGAGGACCTCGCGCTCGGCGTACGCCTGCGCGGTGGCCTGCACGAGATCGGATTCGCCCTTCATCCACGCGTCGAAGCTCCCCGCGCGCCCCGCCGCGGCCATGCGCGCGGCGAGCCGGCCCAGGAGGCGGCCCTCGCGCCACGCGAAGAGGTCGCCGAGCGCCGCGAGGGAGCCGAGCGTGCGCGCCGTGACCGTCGGGGCGGTCCCAGCCGCGCGCACGCGCTGCGAAACCTCAGGCCAGCTCTGCGGAGCAGCGAACGAGAAAACCAGGCATATCTGAGCGCCGCTCGGTCGGACAAAGTGCACCCCACTGCTCAGCGCGCGTCTGGCGAGTTCCCACACCTGCGCCACGGACAGCAGCTCCTTGGCCACCTTTTGCATCAGGACGCGGTTGTCGCCCTCCGCCGTCATCCCCGCGTGCGCAAACCCGATGATGCTGCCGAGCCGGTTCACGCTGAGGTACCCCTGCCCGCCGCACCGCTCCCGGCACGTCGTCCCGACCGTCTCCGAGTTCCACGTGCACAACGGCTTGATGCCGCAGCACAGCATGACAATCTCCTTGGCCTCGTCCGGCGGCACGGCGTCGGGGCCGAACCCGGACCCCGCCGCCCAGCGGTCCTTGACGTAGTTCAGGCCGATGTTGAGGCAGACCGTCGACGCCAGCAGCGGCAGCAGGGCGCGCTGCTGCAGTTGGTAGTCCAGAATCGCTGTGTCCGACTTGCCAGTGGGCCCGACGCACAGGCGGGAGGACGCGTAGCGGATCGCGATGGTCAGCGCCTGCTTGCTCGCGGCCTGCATCATCGCGGCGATGCAGATGCGCCCGGACAGCAGCTGGTCGGCCACTTTCAGGAAACGGTCCCGCGTGCCGGCGACCGAGGACGTGAAGGCGCCGCCGGGGCCGAGCTGCGAGGTGGCGTCCAGGAGGGACTCGCGGGGCACGCGGACGTTCTCGAACCAGAGCCGGCCGTTGTCCACGCCTGCGGGAGCCGCGACACACGCACCATCTTTCCACAGTGGGTGAGCGGCGGCACAGGTACAAGGCAAGCGGGGCTGCAGGCGGCTGCGTTGCGTACCGTTGCAGCCAAACTTGTGGCCCATGTCCTGGATTGTCACGCCGCGACGGACGGTCAGGTCCTCTTCGCGGATGCGCACCAGCACGCCGTGGACGCCGTGGTTGGTCTGACCGACGAGCAGCTGCGCGAACACGACGCACCACTTGGCGTGCACCGCGCCGTTCGTGATCCAGTACTTCTGCGCGAGCGGCTGCGTGCACACGGAGCGCAGCGGCGGTAGTTGCGCGACGGAGACGCCTGGCCTGGCGGCGCGACAGCTCACGCGCTGGCGGGGACGTCCGCGGCGGCGGAACTCACCGTCGGGGTGTTGACGACGAGCTCGTCGGTGCTGGGGTCGTACGTCGCGGTGGTCTGCATCTCGACGGCGTTGTTTCCGAACCCCAGCTCCGTGAGCGCGAAGCACCCCATGGCGCTGAGCGTGTCGATGCCGTCGAGCAGCAGGTCGTGGTGCCGCTGCGTGCCGAGCTTCAGCACGGTCCCACCGAAGAGGTTGAACTGCGACACAGCGAGGACGGGGGGTGTTGGGGGTGATTGCGCTGTTTGCGGGGCCGCGAGGTTGCGGGGCTGCGTTAGTACGTGAGGGAACGTGCTCGGGGCGCGTTTTCTTTCGAGGCTGCCGGTCCAAGACAAGCGCAGAATGGTGTATTTCGAATTATTGATTCATGTACTACCTGAACAGTCATCTTGGTGGCCATGGAGCCGTCGCAGAGCGCGGCGCACTCGTGGGCGGCGAAGATGCGGTGCGGGTTGGTCACGAAGTCCTGGACGCTGAACAGCCTGCGGTCGCAGAAGCGTTGGAGGCGACGCAACGCCAGCTCCCTCTCCTCAGGCAGCGGGATGTTGTACCGCGGGACGAAGACCTCCTGCGGACGACAGGTCGCACGCACACGAGCCAAGCGTGAGCGGCTTGTGGGGTCGAGGTCGGCAGCCTCCGCGCGGCAGAGCGGTCGGTGGGCAACTGCAGGGAGCCGAGCTGGCGCCCGTCCTGACGAGGTGAGGGGGTGAATAGAGCTCGCGAGTGACGGAACGGTGATTCAGTGAGCGCGAGAGACGGACGCGACCAAGGGCGGTGCGCGCTGGACGCCGAACGCGGCAGCACGCGGGCACTCTCGACCAACCGCCGGACGAGTACGAGCGAAATCCGAGAGGGCGGATTTCGCCGCACCTCGCGCATCATCTCCTTCCATTTGCGCCGCTCGTCATGATTGTCGTGGTCGAGGATCTGCTGCAGAGCCGCAACGTCGATACTGGTCACGGTGCCGCCCGCCGGAGCCCCCACCAGGTGCCCTGCCAGCACATCGAGGCGCCGCGCGGCGTCCGCGGAGCCCTTCATGATCCCGTCTGGCCGCTCTCACACTCTCAGCCTCAGTCAGCGAGAAGTCGACACGGTCCAGCCCGCCGCGCCGCAACCAGCTCCGCCAGCCACTCGCCCTTCCTTCCGCAGGGGGGGGTATCCTCTCCCAGTCCGACACGCGAAGGGCCTCAGCCCCAGCCCACACAACCCGCCCGCTGCACCCCGCACCTCCCGCCCGTCCGATCCGGTCCAGCACCGCACCGCAACGCAACGCACCGCGCTCTCTCTCTCACACGCACACACACACGCACACACGTGCTCTCACGCGTCTGCGCGCTGAGCCTCAGCGGCGGGTCCCCGCGCGCGCGGCCCAGCGCCTACGTGTACAGTAGCCCCGCGCTGTCCAGCCTGTCGCCGCCGTGCAGGTCCTTTTCATACCACACAGCAAAAGGCCGCACCGACGCGAGGCGCGCGGAGTCCAGCGCGAGCTGCGCGGGGACGGCGGGCTGCAGCGCCGCCCAGAGCGCCTCGACGTCAGCCGCCGGGACCTGCGGGGGCGTGCGGGCGCGGACGTATTGCGAGTCGGTGTGTGTTGATGCTGCGTCTGTCGCGCGTTCGACGCGGGAAGAGTCTGGCGCGGGCCAGGGCAGGAGGGCGAGGGTGGAGGCTCGGTCGTGGCTGGGCGAGCGGGGCATTCCAGGTTCGGGCCCGCGCAGCGCGGGGCAAAGGGTGTAGGTGTGTAAGGGGTGGGGGCGCACCTCGAGGTTGCTTGCCGCGACGTCGGAGCGCGGGCGGTAGGAGGGGGCTATGAGGAACGTCGGGTGCCACTTTGACGTCCTGCTGAGGACCAGAAGGGCGGCAAGGAAGCCGTCGGAGATCTGGAAAGTGCCTTCTGCCTCCGGCACGGCCGCGAATCGTGGACTCGGGGCCTCCGCGCTGCCGGCGTTGCAGCTCTGCGTGTCTATGCGGTACACGGGCTCCTTCGCGGGCGGGATCCGGCAGGCTGCCGCCACTGTCGCGGGTTGATTGCTAGCGAGGCAGTATTGTGCCACCGCGGCGGCGAGGGAGGCGTGCACGAATGGGTGTGGCACGCAATTCACCACCACGAAGCTATGGTGCGTCTCCCCATCGCACAACACGTCCACCTGGTACAGCGGCCACGCCTCCTCGCGCCCTGCAAACTCGCCCACACAAACCAGGCCCCGCGCTGCGTCGTCATGGGGTCGACACGCGTCGTACAGCGCGAACAGATGCCGTATAAACAGATGAGTCGGTCGGCGAGCGCACCCGGTGTCGGATACACAGCTGAGAGCGCGGAAGGCACCGGAGTGTCGCCGGTGGTTGCGAGCTCCAGTGGAGTGACCCTCAGCTCGCATCCCGCCGCGCTTTCCAGGCTGCTAGCGAGACGGCAGCCAGCGCCGGACACGTCGCACGCCAGCACCGTCGCAGGCGCTGCGAGCCCCGGCCCACGCAGTGTGTACGGCCCGCTGGAAGTTGTCATGGGCCTCTCTTTGTGTGCAACCAGCTGCCGGCCCGTCAGACCGCGCGGTCCACGCCTTGCTGCCACCACGGCTGTGCCTCGGCACGCCGCCTGGGCTCGCAGTTGGCCCGCGCCGGGGCGCTCACCGGTGCTGGGGGCGTGTTGACTGTGTGTCTGTCCAGGCGGGCGCGCCGGGCAGCTTGGGGGGCGTGATTGCCCCCAGCGCCGCGGGCCCGGGGCGCTCGTGCGAGTGCTCGGTCCGGGACCAGCTGTGGGAGCGATTGACGCAGCGAGGACGCGAGAAAGCGCCGCCAGGGGCTGAGCCTGGCACACGTGCAGGTGCGCGGTTGTGGCCCCGCAGCGCCCCCGTTTTCCCCGAAACGGCGCGCGACCGGCATCGAGGTACAACGTTCTCGCCTTAGGGAGGTGTGTTATTGAGGCGCCTGGCAGCATCGCGCGACGCGGGCCCGAGAAACAGCGCAGGTGGCATCTGCGCGGTCCACACGTGCCATGGTGGCGTGCGAGAGCGCTGCGAGCTCCGTGACGTCGTCTTCGTGCTTTTCGCGAGGCCCGGACGCGCACGTAGTGGCTTTTTGGGTCCGTGTTGCTGCGGGCGGGGCCTGCAACGACAGCACAGCAGCTGACGCCGGTTCCCCGGGCGCGCACGCGGGCGTTTCGCGGACAAGGCGCACCGTAGCTGCGAAACCTACCGCTATGAGTGTGGCCGGGCGCGAAAATTGCAGCGCGGCGACCCCGGGGTGCACCAAATGCGCTGTTGCCCCCCTCCGTGGGCTCAGGAACGCTCGCTTGGACGAGCTACAGAAGGAACGGCGACGCTCCGACCACCCAACCTCGCGCAATTCCCAGCACCTCACGCCTTCGCGGCGCCCGTGCTCGCCAACACCCCGCAGGCACCTCTCCAAGGCCCGCAAGGGAGTCCATCCCACGGCAGTCGAGGATTCCCGACTTCCGTTCGCTCCCTCCACCCACAACGCCGCCTAGCACACACCCGCCTCCCGCGCCTCGCCCCCGGCGACCCCTCCTCGGCCGAACCGCAGGCGCGGCCTCGGACCCGCGATGGGCTGCACCAACAGCAAGGGCGCCGGCCCGGACGCGAAATCACGGGACAAGAGTGGGAAACAGTCCGATCATGCACAGCGCGTGACCGTGCAGGACCCGCCTAAGCCCGCCCTGAAGAAGGACGGCGAGGACGCCGGCGCGGTCCCCGACGCATACAAGGCGCGCGCGCCCCCCCCCGCACGCAACCAGGACCTTGCGCGCCACCGCCACTCAGGGATCCACGACTGCCGCGCCCCCGCGTCGCTCGACTCCGCGCGCAGCCCAGCACCCGCCGACCGCGTCCGACTCCGCTGCGCCGCATCCGCAGGGCGGGAACGAAGGCGGCATCCTGCAAGAGGTGCAGGGTCTCGATGTGCAAGCAGGCGGGCAGGGGCTGAAGCTGTTCCAGGCCGCGGAGGTCTTTCGGAACCGCGGGAAGCTGCAGCAGGCGATCAACCGGTACCGCGAGGCGGCGAGGGAGTTCGAGGAGGAGTTCGGCGCCGGGTCGCTGCTGGAGGCGCACGTGATGCTCAACATGGGGTTTGCGCACATGGGGCTGGTGCAGTACGAGGACGCGCTGACGGCGTTCACGCAGGCGCGCGAGCTGTACGCGAACAACAAGGGCGCGCAGGACAAGTGCGTTCGCCCCCGGCGCGGGCTCTGCCCCCACGGTGCTCGTGTCGTTGTTGCGCAGGCCCGCTGTGCGGGTGGTTTGGCGTTCTGACGGCGCGGTGGTGTGCGGTGCGTGCAGGATTGTGGCGCAGGCGATGACGAACCGCGCGATGGCGCTGGTGGAGCTGTCGAGGTACAAGGAGGCGGTGACGGAGTTGACGCAGGCGCTGGAGATCTGGGAGGCGCAGGGGACGCGGCAGTCGCAGCCGCAGTGGGTGATCGCGACGCTGACGAACCTGGGGAACGCGTACATGCACCAGGGGAACTACGCGGCGGCGCTCGAGCAGCACCAGGACGCGCTGGCGCTGACGCAGGCCACGCACGGGAACGAGGGGCTGCAGTGCGCGACGCACAACAACAACATCGCCGTCGTGCTCAAGAAGATGGGCCGCCACGACGAAGCACTCACAGTACGCACCAGCGCCAACACCCCCCCCGTAAGCAGTTTTCTTTTTGTACCGCCCAGACGGTCCGCGAACCCCCCCGCCCCGCCGCCCCGTGTCCCGCAGACGTTCCAGCAGGCGTACCAGCTCCTCGTCACGCACGTCGGCCCGCAGCGCCCCGCGTGCAACGTCGTCCTGACGAACATTTGTTCCGTCAAACTCGCGCTCGGTGACTTCGAAGAAGCCGAGGAGCTCGCGCGGCGCACGCTCGGCGTCTCCGAGCAGCTCTACGGCGGCGCGCACCCGGACGTCGCGACCGACCTCTACAACCTCGGCCGCGCGCTGTCAGGCCAGGGCAAGTATAACGCAGCAGCACATGCGCTGACTCAGTGCCTGACCATCCGCGAGCGCGTGCACAAGCCCGGGCACCCCGAGCACGCGCGCGCGCTGCGCGAGCTCGGGACGGTCAAGGTGTCGCTCGGGCAGAGGGCGGAGGGGGAGGAAATGCAGCGACAAGCCTTTGAGGCTCTGAAGGCGGCCTTGGGAGCCGACGTGGCCGAGGTGAAGGAGGCGGGGGAGAACATCGGGGCCGCGGGAGCCGCGCCGCCGAACGAGGCGGACGTGCCGGCCGGCGAGATGTAGCGGCGGCGGCCGTGTTACTCTGCGGATACAGTGGGCGGTGACTGGTGATTGGTTGCCGTTGAATGGTTGCTGTGCTGCGTGGGCGTGCGGGCGCGGCCGGGGTGCGGCGCGTGGGTGCTTCAGGCCGCGCGGGCGGCAACGCGTGCGCGAACACGCCGCCTGCCATCGCTGCCGATGACGTCGTGAACGTCCGAGGTCACGAACGTCGACGTCGTCGTCCGGTCGTACCGCGAGAGCGCCGCGCGCGAGCTCGGCGACTGTGCGGCGCACCGCCACGAGGACCTTCCGCGCTTCGGTGGCGCGCGCGTGCAGCGCTAGTAGTGTCACTCACAGTGAGTGCTGTCGGGCATGAGAACGTGCGTCGATTCCGGGGCGCCCGGGGACGGATCTTCGCGTCTGTTTTGATGCGGACGTAGAAGAGAGCATGAATGTTCCGCGTGGCGTGTATCGCGGGGCAAGGTCTTGCGAACATCGCGAAAACTCGGATTCAAGGATCGAGGGATTGTCCAGTCAGCGAGCAGCTGTGCTCAGCGCCGCGGGGTGTCTGGGCGCGGTGCCGGCTCCATTAGCGCCGCTCGCGGCCCCCACACGCGCAGACCTGCGACCAGAGCGCTCAGACCCCGGTTCGCGGTCACAACGACGCTCTCTCCGGCCGCGGTCGCGCCCCGCTCGCGTCCGCACCCCGCAAGCCTGGTCAGCGGCGCGCAGAGCCGCCCCGCCGCGCCGCCGCCCGCGGGCCGCGCCCGCTCGCAGGCACTCACTCCCCCCTCCAGCCCCCCGCGAGTCCCGCGCCTCCCCCGGCCCGCTGGGCCGCTGTCGCCACGACGACGCCCTTCGCACCGCCACCGGATCCGTTGATCATGCCGGCCCCGTCCGATGACAACGAGCCGCTCCGGTCGCCGATTCGGCGTTCCGGGCTCATGAGGGTGCGTCCCCGCGCGCACCGCGGCCCCAGCGGCGCGCAGCCGCGCGCCACCCGCCCCCCCTGCCCTGCCCTCGCCAGCTCCTGTCTGTAACCACCATGCGCGAATCGGCCGCACGAACCCGCGTTGCCCGCAAGCCACCCGCGCTCCGCAGGTCGTGCAGTCGTGCCACCAGCTGTACGACGACTCGGACCCTCTCCCGGCCTTCCAGCTGGGCACGACGCCCCTTGTGCCATCGCTGGTCGAGTCCGCCCACCCCCCGACGATTCCCGAGGAGAAGCTGCCCGGTACGCCCCCGCACAGCGGCCTCCACGCGTTGTCCTCCCCCCCGGACGCTCGATCACGCCATCGCACGCCCCGCCCCGCGGCCGCTGACCGCCCCCACCTCCCGCACCCGCAGTCGCTGCCGCGCCGGTGCCGCCGCCTCCGACCGCGCCCGAGTGGGAGGACCCGGCGGTGTACGGCAGGAACAAGCTCGCGCCGCGGATCCCGCTGCACGGGTTCATCACGGAGGCCGAGGCCATAGCCTATTACCGCCCGCTGCCAAACGGACACCTCCCGAAGCGCGTGGAAGTCGATCACGGGTCGCGCGTGCACCTCCCAGGGCCGTACAAGTTCCGCCTCGAACCCACGCCCGCCCACGTGAACCCCTCGTTCTCCCAGAAGCGCTTCGACGACTCGGATTGGGGCGACATCGACGTAAGTCAAACAACAGAGGTTGCTCTGCGCTTCGACGTCCTAGATTCGCCCCGCGGCCCCGCTCCGTCGGTCTCCTGCGCCTCCGCGGCCGCACCGGTGCGCGCACCTCGCAGCCAGAACCCCCGACGCGCCCACAGCGCTGCCGCGCCCCTCCTGTCTTGCAGGTGCCGGGCCACATCGAGCTGCAAGGGTTCGGGAGCAAACCGATCTACACCAACTTCCAGTATCCTATTCCGATGACCCCGCCGTCGGTCCCGCGCGAGGACAACCCGACGGGTCTGTACCGGCACTGGTTTGAGCTCCCGGACGGGTGGGAGCCGCGCGCGGGCGCGAACGGCTGCGGCGGCGACCGCATCCAGCTCTGCATCGGCGCAGCGGGGTCCGCGATCTACGTCTGGGTCAACGGCGAGGCCGTCGGGTACAGCCAGGACTCCAACCTCCCCGCGGAGTTTGACATCACGACCAAGGTCAAGCCCGGGCGGAACCTGCTGGCCATCCAGTGCCTGCGGTGGTCGGACGGCACGTTCCTCGAAGACCAGGACATGTGGTGGCTGTCCGGCATCCACCGCGAGGTGTCGCTCCTGCGCCTCCCGCCCAACCACATCCGCGACTACAAAATCACCACGCCGCTCAAGTTCAAGCCGGACCCCACGGTACGCCCCCCCCCCGCGGCCCGACACACAGAAACGCCCCCGCCCACGCGCGTGCGCCGCCAACCCGCCTCGCGCCCTTACCCCCCCCCCTGCTCGCAGCAGCCGCAAGGCAGTGTGCCGGAGAAGGAGGGTGTTCCGCAGAAGCTCGTCGGCGCGGAGCTCCACGTGGACGTGGACATCTCCGCGGTGCCCGGCGTCGACCTGTCGCGGTACCGCGTGCACGCGACGGTGCACTCGACGGAGGGCGCCCCGCTGGTGTCGGCTCCCCAGACGCAGCTCGACGACACGATCTGGTCCGCCGGGCAGGCGACGGGGCAGGAGGGCCCGGACCGCGCCAAGGGCGGGCGCGCGCGCGTGCGCCTCGACGCGCTCGCGGCGTTCCACGACGCCGGGCAGGAGCTCAAGCTGTGGTCGGCCGAGGAGCCCAACCTCTACACGCTCGTCATCCGCCTGATCGACGCGAACGGCACGATCGTGCACGTGGAGTCGTGCCAGCTCGGGTTCCGGTGGACGGAAGTCCGGGACCACGCGCTGTGGCACAACGGCCGCCCGGTGCTGATTTACGGCGTCAACCGGCACGAGTTCGACCAGTACACGGGGCGGTACGTCACGGAGGAGTCCATGGTGGAGGACATCATGATCATGAAGCGGTACAACATCAACGCGGTGCGGTGCTCGCACTACCCCAACCACGAGCGCTGGTACGAGCTGTGCAGCCACTACGGGCTCTACGTGTGCGACGAGAACAACTTCGAGACGCACGGGTTCGACCCGCTCCTCACGGACAACGAGCGCAGCCCTGCGTGCGCCCCGATGTGGATGGCGCCCATCATGGACCGCTGCATGCGCATGCTCGAGCGCGACAAGAACTTTCCGAGCATCATCATCTGGTCGCTCGGCAACGAGTGCGGCTACGGCATCGCGCACATGGCCATGTACGGCTACGTCAAGTGCCGGGACCCCTCCCGGCCGATACAGTACGAGGGGGGGGGGTCTCGCCCGCCGGCGACTGACATCATCTGCCCGATGTACACGTCCGTGCCGCAGACGCGCCGCCTCGCGGAGTGGCCGGGCGAGCACCGCCCCGTCATCCTGTGCGAGTACGCGCACTCCATGGGCAACAGCACGGGCAATCTGAAGGAGTACTGGAAGCTCTTTGAGCGGCTCCCGGGGGCGCAGGGCGGGTTCATCTGGGACTGGGTCGACCAGGGCCTGATCAAGGAGGCCGGGGAGGAGAACGGGATCACGTTCCCGGACCACTGGGCGTACGGGGGGGACTTTGGGGAGGTGCTGCACGACGCACAGTTCTGCATCAACGGCCTGCTGTTCCCGGACCGGCGGCCGCACCCGGCGATGGAGGACGTCCGCACGGTGTACGCGCCGCTCGCGATCGCCTGCGAGATCCCGGAGCTCGCGGGGCGCTGCGCGGTGACGGTCCCCGCGCGCCTGCGCATCCTGAACAAGAACTTCTTCATCGACACGCACGCCAAGTACCACTTCTACGTCCAGGTCCTCGTCAACGGCGCGCCGCAGCCCGCGGGCAAGGGCGGCGCCGGGCGCGTCGAGCTGCTCGGGCTGCCGGTGCTGGCGCCGCGCGAGTGGATTGATGTTCCGCTGCCGGACGAGATCGCGCGCGAGATCCAGGACATCAAGGACAACGGCGTCGCGATGGGCGCCGGCGGCGAGGAGGTCTTCCTGAACTTCTGGTGCGAGACGGCCGTCGGGTACACGTGGGCCGAGCCCGGGCACTGCATCATCGCGTCTCAGTTCGCGCTGGGCGTCGCGAAGCCCCCGCGCGACGCGACGCCGCCGAGTCTCCCGGCGTCGATCCCCGGGGACCCCGCGGGCGTCGAGGTGTTCGAGGAGGCGGGCGTGATCACCGCCAAGGCCACCCGGGGGGGGTGTCCGGTTTCTATTTCGGTCAGCCGCGTGCACGGCGGGCTGTGCTCGATGGTCAGCGGCGGGACGGAGCTCCTCAGGCGGCCGATGCTGCTCTGCATGTACCGCGCGCCCACGGACAACGACCGCGGCGGCAGCGCTGGCAAATCTTACGCGTGGCGCTGGGAGGCCTGCGGCCTGCACGACCTGGTCCCGAACGGCCCGGCGCGGCTGGACATCGTGGAGTGCACGGACGAGGGCGCGCACATCCGCGCCACCGTCGACCTCGGCCCGGGCCCCGCCCGTGGGGCCTGCTTGGGTGGCGCAGAGCACGGGACGGGCGCGGACGAGCCCGTCGGCGCCGACACCGAGGTCGGCGGCGCGCACTACTACGCGGAGCAGGGCGAGGATCCCGGGTGCGACCCGCGGCCGCTCGGCGACGAGGTGGTGGACTGGCTCGGCCCGCTCAACACGTGGGACGGGCAGCCGCCGCCGCCGCCGTCGCTGCCGTACGTGCCGCCCGCGCGGCACGGCCGCGTGGACGGGACGGACAAGCCGCCCGTGCGCGACACGCACCTGGCGCACAACACGATGGTCCGCATGGTCGTCGACTACAAGCTTGGCATCGACGGCACGCTGCACGTGAACGCGTGGGTGGACGCGAGCCGCGCGCTGCCGTCCCCCGAGGAGCTCCCGGGGTACCTGTGGCAGAGCCTCGCGCGCGTCGGCGTCACGATGGCGCTCGAGCCGATCATGGACCACGTGGAGTGGCTCGGGCGCGGACCGTTCGAAAATTACCCCGACAGGCGCGAGGGCGCGCTCGTCGCGCAGCACCGGGTGCCGCTCGCGGACATGCACACGCCGTACATCGTGCCGGGCGAGTGCGGCGGCCGCACGGACGTCCGCTGGCTGGAGCTGCAGGGGCCCGGCGAGGACCCCCAGAGCCGCCCCGCGGTCCGGTTCGAGGCAACCAAGGCGCCGCGAGGGCCCCCGGGCGCGCCGGAGGGCCCCCCGATGTTCGCGCTCGCCTCCGTCAGCCCCTTCGGCATCCTGGTGCGTCCTACCACCCTCACGCATGGCATCCGCTTGCGTCAGACACCGTGTGCCACCGCGCCCCCGTGCGGCTCCGTGACCCGCTTCTCTCGCGTGCGCTCCGTGCAGGCGCTGTCTACGGCGAAGCACGAGCACGAGCTGTACCACACCGACTGCCTGCACGTGCACCTGGATGCGGCGCACATGGGCGTGGGCGGCGACAACTCGTGGACGCCGACGACGCACCCCGCGTACCTCGTCCCGCCGGGCGTGTACGAGATCGGATTCAAGGCGATGCTCCGGGGCTTCGCGTGAGCGGCCCCGCGGCTGTCGCTCCCTGCAGCCTTGCTTGCACTGTTTCGACGCAAAACCACCCCCACGCCCCCGATTTCACCTCTCGTTTCCTCCCGATTCGCAACTCGAACGAGACTCCATCCGCGAAACGCCAGAACCAGAATCTCCGAGGCGAGCGGCCGCCGCAACAACGCAGCGCGGTGTGTTCCCACGCGGTGCGTCACCACGCGCCGCCGCCCGGCGCCAACCCGGCCCCGCGAGGCCCTCGCGACACGCGAGCCTGCCGGCCGGCTCCAGGACCTGGTCCCGGCACCGCCCAGTGCCCCGCTACCATCTCCTCCGACTAGTGCTCATCCGACGACTCGTGTGCGGTGCGGCGGGGGGCCTCCGCCGCCGTGCTGCGCGCACCCGCACGACGTCGCGGGTGCTCGCCCGGAGACCGCTGTGACCGAACGCCCGTCTACAGAATCAAGGTTCAACCACAGAAGTAGCTGTGTTGGTGGGTCTCATGGTCGCCAGCTCGCCTGCCCCGCATAGCGCGCGGCCGGCCGGCGGGCGTCGGCGCGAGGGTCGCTCCGAGGCGGAGACCGAGCGGCCGAGGCCGGCCCATGGCTTCGCGGCCCGGAACCGTCCGCGAGCGAGCGAGCGGGCTCGGTCAACGTGCGGCCCATCACACCTCGGGCACGTCCGGTCGGTGGAGGTGACGTTCGTCGCGAAACACCGCCGCCGTGCCTTCTTGGAATACACGGCCGTCGAGGCGCCGCGCAGGATGGATCGAACCGGCCCGTCTGACTCGAATACGGCGGAGCAGCATTGAGGGTGGGGTATAATGAACCCGGCGGCGTCCGTCTGGGAGCGCGGTTCGAGGCTTTTGCGGGCCCGCGGGGCGGGGCAGTTGACGGCGAAGCCATGAGGAACACGGCGAGATTAGTTGCGCGCACCGGCGCGCTCGCAGCGTCCCTGGAGGGCGTCGGCGGAGGGTGGCAGCGATTAGCGGCCTGTCCGTCGGCGGCGTCGTGCCTCGCGAGCGACGCCAGGGCCGCGAGCTCGGTAGTTGGGCGTCCGAGCGACGTTCCCGGCGGGCTGAGGGACGTCCCCGGGTCGCCGAAGCGGAGCACAGCGACGTGGGTGGTGCGCGAGGCCACCCCGGCGCGCCGCGCGGCGTGCGAGGCGCTGGTCCCGAAGACGCCCCCGGCCGGCTGGCGGTCGGCCCACGCGGCCGTGGACGCCGCAGATCCGGCGGCAAAGAACGGCGTCGAACCGGAGGAGGAGCCGAAGGTGCGTGTGCCGCGTAGCAACGGCAACGGCGCCGGGCGGGCACCTGCGGCCCGAAGCGGTGCCGCGCTGGTCCGTCCGCGTGGTTCGGTGTACCGGGGGCAGGGTCGCGCGATCGATTGCGCGGCGGGGGCGCGAACCCGCGCGCTGAGCCCCGTTGCGCTGCAGGTCATATTTGAGGCGTCCTGGCGGAAGATAGAAGCCGAGCTCGGGCCCGAGGTGCGGGAATTCGCCGCGAAATATCCCCCGAGGCCGCCCGTGCGGCGCCCCCGCGCGCATTCGGCCCCGACGCCGCTGGAGCCGGAAAGCGTGCGTGAGTCCTCGGTGTGCCGAGGGCGCGGCCTGCGCGGGGCGCGGCGCTGCTCCGTCGCCGCGGCACCGTCGTGCACATTTCAAATTCGCCGCCCTCGCGCCCCACGCCGACCTGCACGCGCGCCCGCGGCGCTCAGCTGCGCTGCATGCCCCTCTGAGGGGCACGCCGTGCCCCTCCTCCCGCGCTCGCGGGCCGGCCATTCCGCCCCGTCCGCCGCGGGCCCCGCAACGTCCGCGCCCACGGCCCGGTCCCCGCAGAACATGATACCTCCGCGCGAGATCGTGTGGCTCAACGGAGCGCCTGGCGCGGGCAAGGGGGCGAACACGCCCTTTCTGATGAAGACGCGCGGGCTGTCCCGCGCCGCGGCGGTCTCCTCGCTCCTCGACAACGACACGGAGGTGAAGCGACTCAAGGACGAGGGCGCGCTCATCCCTGACTCGCGCGTCATGGACGTTCTTCTCCAGTGGATATTTGACCCCGATTTCTCGGATGGAACCGGCATCCTCATCGACGGCTTCCCCCGCACGGGCCTCCAGGTACCTCTCGCCACCGGTTCCGCGCGGCCGCGCGTCACGCCACGCCGCCCCGGCCCCGCATTCGCCCCTCGGCCGCCCCGCTCAAGTACACTCACGCCCGCCCCGGCTCCGCGCGCCGCCCAACTCGCAGGCCGACATGCTCAAGCTGCTCTACGACTCCATGACGGACCAGCACCACCGGTACCGCGGCACGCCGCTCGCGAGCAAGTTCCCGCGGCCGTCGTTCAAGATCGTCGTGCTCTACGTCGACGAAGACACCTCCATCAAGCGGCAGCAGCAGCGCGCGCAGAAGGCCGGCATCAAGAACAAGCGCACGCTCGACGCCGGCCTCGGCGAGCTGAGCGAGGTCCGCGCGACCGACCTCGACGAGCAGCGGTGCCGCAAACGCTACACCACCTTCAAGGAGCACTACGGCGCGATGCTGCGGCTGATGCAGTTCTTCCCGTTCGCGCTGATCGACGCGATGGGCACCGTCCAGGACTGCGAGGCCCAGATCGCCCGCGAGCTGCGGTACCAGTCGGACCTTGACCTGTGCGAGGAGACGTATCTGGCGATCCAGCACCTGCCGCTCGCGAAGGAGGTGGTGACGCGGTCGCGGCAGCAGCTCGTGGCGCGGCTGGACACGTACGCGACGTGCGAGCGCGAGACGTTCTCGCGCGTGATTTCGCACCTGGACGGGCACGTGATCCCCGGGGTAGTCAAGTCGAGCCTGTCGGGGTTCTACGAGCACCGCACGTCGGACCCGCTCTTCCTCGAGCACCCGCAGGCGATCGACATGCTCATCGACATCCTCTCGGACCGCGGGTTCCAGTGCTCGCACACCACGGACATGCGGCTGGTGCCCACGCGCTTTGACATGCGCACGGGCGAGGTGCACAGCGTCGAGCACGCGACGCACCGCTTCCGCATCCAGTTCCCGACGGAGAACGTCCGCGAGCTCGCGCAGGCGCGCAACGCCGACCAGCGCAAGTCGCGCGCCAGCGCCGCGCAGAAGCTGCACATCAACAAGGTCCTCGAGTCGAACAAGGCGGGCGTGATCCCGCCGCGGCTGAGCAGCGAGCTGGAGCACATGATGGACGTGATCCGGCACCCGTCGCACGACCAGGAGGAGGAGGACAAGCGGAAGAAGGAGGCCGAGGATCGGCTGTGGGAAGAGCAGTTGGGCTACGGAGACTGAGGACGCGCCGGGAAGCATGTCTGGCGGGCCGCGGGCGCGAGGAGTGGTCTGCTCTGTCGGTGCTCGGGACCGGCGGGGGCGACCGGCGAGGGGGGCTGCGTGCGGAGCTGCGCGTGTGTGCATCTAGATGCACACACCAGATCTGGTGGGCGCCGACTTTTTGTTGTTGCGCAGCGAGGTGCGGGGCCGTGTGCGGTGACGACTGGCTTCGAGCGCGTCCGGCGGCGGGCCGGGCGGGTGTGGTGGCGTGCGCGGCGAGGGACGGTCTGCGTGGTGTGCTGGGGGGGGTGTCCCCCGTGCGCGGGGCGAGTGCTGACACTGTGACTGAGACTCATGAGCGGGGGTCGCGGTGCTGCTCCCGGCATGCTTGCACGGCTCAGCGGCAGGACTGGCAAGGGCGCCCGGCGGCGGCGGTGCGTCGTCGGTTGCTCGCCTCCTTCGCAGCGCACAGCAGCGGGGGGCGCAAAGCTGCACTGGTGTTTGTCAGCTTGCGGTGGAACCTGGACAGAGAAGCGGCGTCGGACACAGGTGTCTCTGCAGGTCACAGGGGCATCAGGGCCTCCTCTGCATCAGGGCCTCCTCTGGGAGAGATGTGCGCCAGTCCGGACGCGCTGCTGTGTTGACGCAACGGCGGCGCCGTTTCCGGCGCTTGTCGCCCGTTTCGTGAGTTCCTGATTCACGATTATCATGACGATTATGATTCTTATATCATTATATCATTATTATGTTATCATATAGACGAGGGAAGGGAGGGAGTGAGGGAGGGAACGTCCTTCACTTGCACGTGGTTCGCGAACTAGGTCTCTGCGACCCTCATGCTCACCCGTGCAAGTTCGGCAAAGCGGAGTACTCAGCTGCTCGGGCATTCGAACGGGAAAGCATCCGCAGCAGCACATTGAAAACAGAACGCCCGCTGGCGCTGCATGGCCTGTTGCGCGGCGGGGCGTTGGTGGCTGGAAGGTAGAGTCACGGCGTCTGCGGGGCGTAGCAGCGCGGCTCGCCGCCATGGTCTCGCTATCGCAGCAAATTGTGTGTGCGAAGGATCGACCAAGCGGCGTTGTGTCGTTGACGCCGATGTTGGGTTCCCGCAGAGGGAGCTGTACACGAAACAACGACAGCGCTTTCGGCGGCAGCGGCCGTCGGGCGGTGCGGGCGTATCTCGCGATGGTTTCGGTGCCCGCGAGGGCCAAGCGCTACGTAGAGCTGGTAGAAAAACGGAGTCAGACGCGTCGAGGGACGGGGACGGGGGCGTTGCGGGGAGCGCGGGACATCGCACAAAGCATGCATGAGCAGCGAGCTTGACAAGAGCGGCTCGGGTGGGTTTCGCAGGCCGGAAACGGCGGCGGCACATCAAGGTGGGTGTGGGGGTTGCGGCGAAGGACAGCTGCGGAAGCGGGGGCGCGCGCGGGTCCATCCTGGCTCGCGCAGGGCCGCGGAGCGGTCATTTCTCGTGTCCCGTCGGAGAAGGCGGTTGGTCGGCAATCGACGCCATGGCCGGCACGCACGACCTCCGCCGCGCGGTGACCCGCACCATGTCGAAGGTCCGCGGCGACGAAGCGCTGAGCTTCAGCGGCGCGACAGCCTCCCCCGCCGCCCCGGCGATGCCGACAGCCCTGGCGCCCGGCGCCACTCCACACGACACGTCAAGATACGTAGGGCCGCGGGCGGGCGCGGGGCCGACGGTGTAGCTCGTGTTGCAGCTGAGCGGCGCGACCTGGTTGGTGTCGGTGCTGTGGCGCTGCACCGTTGCGATGAAGCTTCCGCCCGAGAGGTACTTCGCGGCCACTCCCGCGGGGACCAACGGCTTGGATTCTGAGCGGCGTTCGCGGACGTGGGCCTCGGCGCCGTCCCGGAGTCCGCTGAGGACGTTCGCTACGCCGCTGGTGTCCGTGCAGCGCTCGTGGGACGCGCTGGGCGTGAAGCGCGGCAGCTCGCAGCAGCTCTGGGCGTGGATGCCCTTCCACGCGACGGCTGCGGGGGCGGGAGGGGGCGCTTGAGCGTGGAGGCGAATAGTTGTTGAAGACAAGACGCGTTGCGTGCGTCGAGGGCGCGTGGTTGTCGTCGACGGGCGCCCGCCGCAGTTCGCGACGTTGGGCGACCGAAGCATCAGCCCGCGAGAGCGTCGACACCGTGTTACGTGCAATATCCGCTCCGCGAGCGGCTTAGTTTGAGACTGAGTGGCGCAACAAGGGCTGCCAAGAGTAATTGCAGGCGCGGCACGTACCGGCTGGGACATCTGCTGGTGGGTTGCTCGGCCCATCGTCCCCGTGTACACGAGGTGTCCGAAAGCACGAGAACATGGTGGCTTGCCCGAGTAGATCTCACGGCTGCTTTCCGCTCCCTTGTGACCAGAACACCCGCTGTTTCGAGCCGCAACAGAGCACCACACTGCAGTGGCAGGTCCCTTCACGCTCTCCTCCTCCGCCGTGACGTTGTGAACGTGTTTGTTGTACACGAGGGAGAGAGAGAGAGCTCTTGTGCAACTGAGGCGGCGCACCGACGGGCGTGGGCCGTCCACGCGCCCCGCACGCCGCGTTTTCGACGCGGCTTGCCAGTAGCGGCGCTGGAGCCAGTAGCGACGCAGCCTCTCGCCCTCGTTGCTCGCACGCATAGGCGTTTGCGATGCGCTCTAATATCCACACGAACATATTCTCCCATGCTGACCACCCATGGATGACGCGTGCCGCGCCAGCCGGACCCCAACCGCCCGGACGAGACGCAGCGCTCACCTTGCGCGCTGATGGCCCCCGCCAGGCCGCGGCGACGAGCATTCGGCCGCTGGGGCTGACCACGTCGCTCACCAGCGCGCCCGTCCGCCGCCGTGACTCCAGCGCCGACGCCCGCCACCTCGAACGGCGCATCAACAAAGACAACTCAGGGGGCGCCCGCACGGGCGTCGCAGCTAGCCTATAGAGCCGCCACGCGGCGCAGAGCGGCGGCCTCGCCACGCGCAGCCGCGAGGGCGGGCGCGCGACGTCACGCCGCGCAAAGTCGCCCGCAGTGACCTGGGGCCCGTGCGACGGCGCGTGGGCGTCACAGCTCGTCGTCGAACGCCGCGAGACGCGCGCCGCCCTCCCGGGCCATCTGCGGCGCTAGGTGCGTCACGAAGAGCTTCCAGAAGTCCGTGCTCGTCTCCGGCATGTCGAAGAGCGTGCGTTGCTTCGCGTCGCGCGCCACGTGCAGCAACACGAGCCGCACGCGCGACAACCGCAGCGCGTCGTCCTCGCACAGCCGCAGGAGCCGGTTCGGCGTCCCGGCCGCCACCTGACACCGGTTCTCCTTCAGCCACGCCACCTGCTCCTCCGCTTTGAAGTGGCGCGCAAACAGCTTCGCCGGACGGCACTTCGGGGACAGCGGGCCGAGCACCTGCGCCGCGCGCACGGAGCCTGGGTGCGTTTCCGTCAGAACCGCGCCTCTGCTTGGTCGTGCGCACCTCCCGCGCACTGCCTGCTCTTGCGTTGTCAGCGCCGCAGCTGGTGGCTCTCGCGCCGCGCGAGCGGAGCGGAACGCACCTTCGCGGCCTGGTTCGCGGCCACGGCCGCGCTCGCAACCACGAGCACCGTCGGCGCCCCCTTCGGGCCCTTGTCTTCGCGTAACGCCGCCGCCCAGCCCCCCGCGTCTGCTGCCGCCTGCACCCGCTTGGCGAGCGCGGCGCCGGCGTCCGGGAGCCCCGCGAGCCGCGCGGCCGTGAACATGTCCTGCTCGATCACGTTGCCCTTGCCGCCGCGGTGCCGCGTGAAGCGCGCCCACAGCCACTCGGACAGCTCCGGGGGCGTCATTGCCGCGGGACGCTGCTCGAGGTCGGACCGGTAGTCCGCCGCGGCCATGCGCCGCTGCTGCTTCTTCTCCTTGAGCTTCGCCTTCTTCGCCGCGAGCTTCTCTTCGCGCGTCATACCTGACGACCCCCCCCCTGCCGCCGCGGGGGCTTCCCCGCCGTCGCCCGGCGCGTCCTCGTCGCGCAGCGCCGGGGGCGCGGCGAGCGCGAGGCCGTCGTCGAGGTCGTCTCCGCCCGAGCGGCCGCCCTTCTCGAACTGCCGCCGGGGGGCGGGGGAGGGTGCGTGGCGGGCGCTGCGCCCGGGGCGGTGAGACCCGCGCCCGGGCGCCCCTCTACGCCCCCCCGCAGGCCCACGGGTCTTCTGAACTCCGCCGCCGCGCGTCCCGAAGCCCCCGCGTCCCCTCCCGCGCCCGCGCCCGCCGCCCCGCCCGCCGCCGCCGCGCCCAGGGCCCCCGCGCCCGCGGATGCCGCGGCCCGGAGGGCCGGCCATTCGCGCCGGCGGGACGTGCGAAACGCCGAGGCTGTCCTGCGGCTAGGATGGGCTTCGGCGCGGGCAGCGCAGGGCAGTGGAGGCGCTAGCAAGCCGAGGAAGTTGTCGCGGAATGCACGCGCTGTGTGGCGGCGGTTGGACGTGACGTGTAAGTCGACGTGGAGCGAGAAGGAGTGGGAACGTGGTGTGCAGTTCGGCTGAGCGGCTGAGCTCCCTTGCTCGCCGCGAGGGCCCCCTGGAAGAAGACAGCCCGGGAGGGCTGCGAATGACGCCCCGTAGGCTCTCCTGCGCGGGCTTTTTGGGTCCCTGGGGCCGCGCGGCGTGCGAACAGGACGCACGGATCGCATCTTCAGGAAGAGAGGCACGTGATCGTGCACAGGAACGCCTCTTTCGCGCAGGCTTGAGCTCGCTGGGTGTTTTGCCACCGCCCTGAGGTCGTACAAGCCACTGACGCGCGGCCTTTGCAAGCACAGGTGTGGACCAGTCAAGCAGAGTACGCTGGCGTCGAGCCAGCACCGGCGTCGTGCACGGAACGGCGCTTGCGCGCAGGCGTTGCAGCCCTTGGAACTCATTCGGGGCCCCTCACGTCCAGTGTGGCGTGCATCGTCCCTGTGTTGCAGGCCGGCACCGACGCGAGACCATCTTCTCCACCGGGCTGCCGTCGGAGCACCGGCAGGGCGCTGCGGCGGCACGGAGACCGTGAGAGACTGCGGCAAGCACAGGGTTGCCACTCTCGGGCCGAGGATAGGTGGACTGCGCGATGTCTCGGCACATGACGGCGCACAGGCTCCTGAGCCGTGTCTTCGCGGCCAAGGACGAGCCATCCCGCGCGGCCAAGCTCGCGGTACGCGCGGCAATGGGTCCAGAAGGTACGTGCGGCGTCGCGCGGGCGCCGAGCGCCGCACGATCCGCGGTGCCTCACACGCTGAGCGATGAACCATTCTCGCCGCGTGGAGCTTGGAACAGGCCCACCAGGGCACGTGATTTGCGTTCCTAGCTATCGGATACCGCTTGCGGCCGGCCCCGGCACGTCCGAACCACGCAGCCGCGCCGGCCTCCTACGCGCAGGGCTGAAGCAGCCGCTGCTGCGCGACGGAACGATGACGCGGATACGCAACGAGTGCACCGTCACCGGCCGCAAGCGCTTCGTCATCACCCCGCTGCGCGTGTCGCGCATCGTGCTGCGCGAGAAGTGGCGCGACATGCCGAACGTCGAGAAGGCGACCTGGTAGTCCACGCTCCGTCGCTTCCCCCTACCCTGAGGTGTTACATTGTAAAGTAATTGCTGCCACGCTGCCACATCGGCCTAAGATCGGCTGCTCGCCCGCCCGGTGTCCTGCGACGTGCTCGACGGCCTGCCCCCGGACAGCCGGCGCCGCGGCGGCAGCATTCTCAGCGCGGGGTCAGGCCCCTTGACCTGCGGCACGTGGTGCACTGGCGCGCCCGTCGGGCGCGGGAGGACGGGCCGCCCCCGCGGCAGCAGCTCGGGGTCCGAGTCGCTGCCGCTGTCGCTGTCGGGCGGGCCCGCTTGCTGGTTCGCGCGCTCCAGCGCTTGCCTGCGCAGCGAAGCAGTGTGGGAGAGCTGGTGTGGGAAGGGGGGGGGTCTCGCGCGGGGGCGCAGGAGAGCGGCGGGACGAGTGGGCGGGGCGCAGCTTACGTCATGCCGGGGTAGCGGACCGCGCGCCAGGGCCTTGGCCGCAGGGGGGGGTCTATTGCGAGACGCAGGTTGTCCTCGCTGTCGGTGCATGAGTCAGTGTGCACCTCCGTCTCCACAGGGGTGTCCGGCTCCGGCTGGTTGATCTTGAAGTCCGCCTGCTGCTCCTTCCTGCACAGCGACGGCCCGCGCGGCGCCGCTCACGTCGCACTGCACCGCTCTGCACGTGGCACGTGCAGCCACACAAAGCGAGCAAGACCGCACCTGACCAGCTGGCGCTCCCGCCGCCGGAGCAGCAGATCCTGGACACGTGCCTCCAGGTCGTCCTCGACGCTCATCTTGCGCCGTGCCCTGCCGCTGCGCCGTCGCTGGCGCTTCCCACCGGCGGCCTCGTCGCCGCTCGACGCCGCTGGATCCGCATCCTCGAAGTCCGACTCGAGGTGCGACGTCGCTGCCGCAGCCTCTGCCGCCCCTGCGCCAGCCGGCGCGCGACCGTGCGCCGCTTCCGTCCCCGCAGCCTTCGCAGCGGCTCTCCGGCGCTCGATTTCGCGCACAGTGAGGGCGTAGGGGCGGCCGCGACGCAGCCCGTCCGAGAGCACGGAGTTCTCGAGCTGCAGGTCGTCGATTCGCGCAAGTGACGCCGCGAGGCGCTCCTTCAACTTGTCGTTGTCCTCCAGCGACAACTCTCTCTGGCGGTGCAGGCCCACAGCCTGCTCAACGACAGCCTCCGCCTCCTCCTTGGCCCTGCGTGGTGGGGGATGACGCCGATCTCGACTTTGGGGCCAAGCGGGGCGTGTTGGGGCAGTGGCAGTTGGCGCGGGTGCAGCATGCAGCTTCGGGGGTCAGGGCGCAGCGCACCGTTCCGCGAGGCGCAGCTTGAGCTTGAGAGTGTGCACTTCCTCGCGGAGCTGCGCCTCGGACTCGGCGATCTCCTTCGCTGCGGTGTCCGACCTGCGGTGACAAGGGAGAGGGCGTCGGCGCGTGTGCGTCGCGCTCGCCGGCGCAGCTAGACCGGAACCGGGCGCAGCTAGCTCAGTGGAGCCACTGCCGCCGCGTCGCGCACCGTTCTGCGGCCCGCAGCTTCAGCTGCAGTGCATGCGCTTCCTCCTGGGCGGCGGACGCTGCATCGGCGCGCTCCCTCGCCGCCGCCTCGAGCTCCTGCTGTCGCTCCTTCGCCTTGACCAGGTCACCCTGCAGGGCGCGGATCTCCTCCTGCGACGCCGACGCACCACGGCTGCGGACTGAGACGCGCACGCAGCAACACGCACACGTTCGTCGCGACGCCGGCGGCGGCACGAGGATGAAAATCGCAACGAAGCCTTTTTCAAAGGCCTGGAAACTGCGGGACGGAGCGTGTCGGGCAGCAGCTTGCCTCCTTCGTCTTCAGGACCACCTCCAAGCGCGCCGTGCTGGCACGCGTGCCCTCGAGTTTCAGCGCCGCCTGCTCGTGCAGCTTCGCGGTCTGCGCCGCCGCTCGCTTCGTAGCAGCGAGCTCCTCTTCCACTGCGCGCGCCGTCGCCAGCTGCGCCGTCAGAATCACGTTGGTCGCCTTTGCCTCCTGCAGCTCCGCATCCAAGGCGCTCATCGCCTTCGCGGCCGCATCGGCCTCGCGCTCCATGGCCTTCGCGGCCGCATCGGCCTCGCGCTTCATCGCCGCAGCTGCGGCCTCCGCGCCGCGCCGCTGCTCCTCCGCCGCACTGCGGGTGGCCTTGAGCGTCCCCTCCAGCTCCTTGCGCGCCCCCTCCAGCGACGCGACCTGCGCCAGCATCGCCTCGCAGCGCGTCTCCGCCTCCCTCGCACGCTGCGTCGCCGCTGCAGCACACGCAAACGAACGCAACGTCGGCCTTCGGAGCGGCTCGCTGCTGCATGGCATACACAAACGCAGCGCGGGCTGGCGTCGGCTCACCGGGGAGGAGCTGGCTTTCGGCCTGCGAGGTCGCTTCGAGCCGCGCGATGGTGTTTTGCGCCGCCTCGAGGCGTTGCGCGATCCTGGCGCGGTCCTTGTGCACCGAGATGAGCTTCGCGCGCAGGATCTTCATCTCCTCGTTCACGGACCCGCTCTCGAGGCGCGCCTTCTTCGCCTCGCTCTCCGCGGCGTCCACGCGGTCCGCCAGCTGCGCGTTCGTCTCCCGCGCCCGCACCAGCGCGTCGTGCTCCTCCGCCACGCGCGCCCGCAGCATCTCCATCTCGTCCCTGCACATCAATCACGTACACACATCATCGAGGCCGCAACGCGGGGATTCGGAAGGCGCGCGGTGCCCCGCGGCGCTCAGCAGCGCGCAGCTGTCACCGACGGAAGTTGAGCTGCTCCGCCCCGCCTTGCGGGCCACGAAGGGCTCACTGCCCGGGTTTGCGCGCCTGAGACAGCTGCTCTCGTCCTGAACGCGCTGCACCTCGGACGCGAGCACCAGGTTGGCCTCCTGTAGCTCCTGGGCGCGCTGCTGGGACCCGCCGTGGAGCTGCCGCTCGTACTTGAGCTCCAGGGCGCGCCTGCGGTCCAAACGTGCGTTACACATCGCCACAAGTGAGGGGATTCGGCCGCGGGGCCGGAACCGGGCGGGTGCGACGTGGGCGACGCGCGACGCGGCCGGAGCCTGCGTTGTTGCACGCACGGGGGGCTTGTGCGCGTTCGCGGCGGGGCGCGCGCGCCTTGGGACGTTGCCGAGCAGGTAGTCCTTGGACTCCCTGAGCGTGCATTTCTTCGTCTTGTTCGTGGAAGCGGCCGTGCGCTGCTGGAACCGCGGGCCCGGCTCTGGCTCGGGCGCTGGCGGAGGGCCCGTCGTGGGCACTACGACCACGGGACCCCCCATCCTCGACATCCGTCAGTACGCGCGAGCTCGCGTCGTCTCCTCCAGCGCTAGACGCAACTCCACACGCCGCGCCGCATGCAGCGCGAGCGCTGCTTGAGCTTGCTACTCGATCAGCGGGGCGTCGTCGCGGCGCAGCCGGGGCACAGAACCCAAGCAGTCGCCGGCTGGTGTGACGAGTAGCATGCGCGACGCAAGCGTCGCCCGAAGGCGGCGCCGTTGGGAAGTTCAGGGGGCCAGGCGAGGCCTCTGGCGCGCACGTGAGACCACCCCACGTACAGGCTGCGCGCTGCCGCGGCATCGAAACGGGCGTGCGAGCGCAGCGCAGACCGACGCCCCGCGCCCGCGCGCGTCGCGGCGCGCCCCGGCAGGGCGCGCCGCCCCCGGTGACTCGCAAGAGGTGAGAACTCTAGCTAGGCATATTCAGCGCCCGGGAATCTCCGTCACACGGCGCTTAGCTCGAGTACTTCTTCGAGATGGCGTCGCCGCAGCCCGTGAAGTTGGCCGGGAACGCGCAGACGCCGTCGGCCACGGCGCGCGAGCGCTCGAGGTTGCGGCTCGACGCGGCGAGGCGGGCCTTGTCGTTCTTGGCCTTGTTGGCCTCGCTCTTGGCCTTGAGGTCCTCGACGAGGTCGGCCTTCGCGGGGCCGGCCGTGGCCGCCACGACGGCGGCGGCGAGGCCCAGCGAGAGGAGCTCGCGGCGCGAGCCCGCCTGGGCGCGCACCACGGTGGACACGCGCGCGCGGGGGGCCTGGGCGCGGGCCTGCGGACAGACGACGGACGCGGAGCGTTGGGGATGGTGTGTGGTGTTGCGTGGAGGCTGGCGTGCGTGGTTGCGCGCGTGTGCGGGGCGGCAGCGGGCCGGAGGATGCTGGTTGGTTGCGCTCGAGGACGGGGCGGTTAGGGGGGGGCTGCGGGGAGCGGGGGCGGCGGAGGGGGGGGAGAGGGGGGCGGGGAGCGCGTGGTGGCGTGTGGGCGGGGCATCGGCGGGCGGGGGGCAGCTGGGGGCCGGATGCGGTGGGAGCACTCGAGCAGGTTTGGATGCCGACAATCGGCGCAATTGGAGGATGCGAGGGCGTGGCGAGCGCCAGGCCGCGAAGTTGGAGAGAGAGTCGTCAGCAGCATGCGGATACAGGGCGGAGGGACGCGGGTGCAGGGAGCGCATCGTCGCTCGGCGCTGCCGGTCGTGGCCCCGCGCGACGTGGTCGTAGCGGAGGCCGGTTCGAGCATTCAGGCGCTCAGCGGTATGGTGGGGACGACGTGGAATGCGGCATCATCGTTTCTGCGTGTGACGCGACCGCCGAGCGACGCATCGGCGCCGAGGCCGTATCTGCCCGCACCTGCACCGCCTTGCCGGCGAACGTGGTCTGAGAGATAGCCATCATCTTTTCCAATTCGCTCCGACTCTCCGAACGACGAACCGCGCCCCGCGCCGCCCCCATGACGCGCAGGGATGCGGGGGGCCTTTGGAGTACACGAGTTCTACTTTGCAGCCGAAGAGGGAGTACGATGCCTGCTCAGACGCGCGCCCCGCGCTCACAGCGCTCCCTCCATGCTCGCACAGCAACTCAGCCACATTACATCCCCGTAAGTGTGGAAAAACCACCGGCCCTGCCTAAGAACACTCTCCGGCGTCGCCCACGGCCGCGCGGCCCCGGGGACGGGCGCCTGGCCTCCCAGAGCCGAGTGAGAGAGACGAGGGACCCGTCGCGGGGGCGGGGCAGGCCCGGCGCGTCACCATGTCGCGCGTGGCCAAGCGGGTGCTTCTGACGTGTGGCGCGGGCGACCATGGGCGCCTCGCGCTGGGCCACGACCTCGCGGCGAAGGTCCTGACGTACGTCGGCGGCCCTCTCGACGGCGTCGAAGTCCAGCAGGTGATTCGCAACGCCCGCCTCGAGGCGCCCGGGCACGCCCGGGGCCGGTGGACCTCGCGTCCGCCCGAGCGGCCGCTAGCGCCGCGCACGCAGCCCGCAACGCAGCACATTCGCTGTCAATCGACGCTCACGTTCCATAGCTGCGAGCTTGGCTCCAACCAAGCCCCGAACGCCGCCCCCGCAGGTGTCGTGCGGTGCTGCGCACACAGTCGTTTTGGACACGGACGGGTTCGTGTATGCGGCCGGCAGCAACGACTGCGGCCAGCTCGGGCACTCCCCGCACCTCCCCTTCGTGCCCGCCGCGGAGGAAGTCCTCCTGCCCGAGCCCATAGACAAGGTAGCCGCGGGAGGATACCGAACGCTGTTTCTCGGCAAATCGGGCACCGTATACACCTGCGGCGCGTCCGCAAAGGGCGTGCTCGGCGCAGGAGGGCTCATGAAGGGCGCCGGGTCGCGCGAGCTGCTCGCGGAGCCGCAGCAGGTCCGCGGTCTCGACGGAATCGACGTGGCGGACGTCGCGTGCGGCAACGCGCACGCCGTGGCGCTGGCGCGCGACGGCACGGTGTACACGTGGGGCCGCGGCGGGGAAGGCCAGCTCGGGCGCGGCGCCGCGACGGCGAAGCGAAAGCGGGGCTTCTTGCGCAGCACTCGTGAGTCTTTCTCCGGCGGCGGGGACGACCCGGTGCTGCCGGTCGAGGCGCTCGCCGGCGAGGACGTGGCCGCGGTCGCGGCGGGCTGGGGCCACTCCGGGGCCGTGACGCGCAGCGGCGCGGCGTTTTTGTGGGGCCAGAACGCGCACGGACAGGCGGTGCCGGGCGCGCCGCAGGTTCCGGTCTTTTCTCCGACGAAGGTGGCGGAGCTGAACTCGACGGAGCAGCTGGCGATGGGCGCGCTGCATACAGTGGCGCTGCTGCGAGGCGGGCACGTGTGCGTGTGGGGGACGGGTATAAACGGGAGTTTGGGTACTGGGAAGTCTGGGCTGGCGTCAGCGGCGGCGGGGCGGGCCAAGGGGCCGACGGTGCTGCCGGAGCTGCCGAGCATGATGAGTGTGGCGTCGGGGTGGCGGCACAACGCGGCGGTGGCGCAGGGCGGGCAGGTGTGGGTGTGGGGGTGGAGTGGGTGGAGTGAGGCGTTTGACGGGTCAGGGCAGCTGAGTCAGGGGGAGGGGAAGGAGGAGGACTGCGAGTGGCCGATGCCCGTGGAGGGGAAGAGCGCGGCGGGGTTGCCGGAGGGGATGAAGTGGCGCGCGGTGGCCGTGTCGTGCGGCATGCAGCACACGGCGGTCGTGGCGGAGCTCTTCAGCGCGAAGTGACGCGCAGGGCGCGCGGCGGAAGCACTGCGCGACGTGCGGAGATCGGAGTCGTCGAGGGCGGATCTGCAGCCGCACGAGTGCCCCCGGCTGCACCTGACGCAGTGCCGCCTAGCAGCGTAGCGGGGCTGAAAGGGACGAAGCACTCCTCAGGACGAGGTCTCCGACACCGGAGCGAATGGTGCGATACACACGAGACTCGCGCAGCTCGTTGCCCTGGACGTTGCCAGCGAGAGCGGTGACTTGTGACTTACAAAACGTTCCGCCTGGCTAACGAACCGCTGCTGACATGAGGGCGTTCGAGACCGAAGCAGTGCCGGAGGTGACGCACGCAATAGGGATTCGCGAGGCGAACGACGTTTGTCATCAGCGCCAGATCCTCGATCTGACCACATCATAAGTTCTCGATGCGTCACATGTTGCACGTCGCAAGTCACTGTGTAACTTGCTCATTCTCTCTCTCTCTGTCTCTCTCTGATGTCTAGGTCCACGCGAAGACAGATTCGGCGCATACGCATAGCAAACAGCTGGTGCCGCAAGCAGTGCCAGCACAGCTCCAGCGCCCCCCTCGCTGTGCACGCCGTCCCCGTCCTTGCTGCCTGTGCAGCTCAGAGGTGGCGGAGGCGTCGGAGGGCCACGCGGGCAGTGCCAGTGTCGCGGTTGATCGAGCATGCCAAGGGCGTTGATGTCGCGGCGGTGTGTGGGAGGGGGGGGGGTGTTGACGGGGCGGGAGGGGTTGCATGAAAACACTCGGTGGAGCGACGCGGACGTGCCACGTCGCAGAACGCCGTCAGCGCGAACGATGCGCGGTGCGGAGGGCGACGTGGGATGTGTCACGAGGCATGGTGGGAGGTGTCGACTTGCGCGTGTATGTAGAGGCGCGAATGGCGCGCAGGTAGGTGTGCTGAGCCACCTGCCGCGCGCGCGGGTGCGAAGGCGAACTGTTCCTCGAGCGGTACGACGGGAAATCAAATTGCGAAACTGTCAGGGGGGAGTGTCAGGGGGGGTGTTATGTATATTTGTCGTCGCGATCGCGACGCCGTCCGGACGACCGCGCGCGCACTCGCGCCGCGCGTCGACTGCTCCACAGCGCTCGGCGCCAGCGTTGGCGGCGCCATCGTCGCGGGGCCCTCCACCCGACTGCGTTCGGGCTACAGCCGCCAGGGGCCTCACGCGACGGGCAGAGAGTGCATGTGCGGCGGGGAGTCCGACAGCGGCGTCGACGGCCGGTCCGGCACGTCGATGCGCGCGCCCCCACTGCCGTTGCTCTGCCGCGCGTCTCCCCTTTGCTGCTGTTGCTGCTGCTGCTGCGCCGCCGCCTGCGCGCCGTCCTGGTGCTGCGGCGCGCGCAGCGCCGTCCGCGCGTGGTCGACGTCCATCGCGCCGCTCCCCGGCGCCGCCACGTCCACCGACGCGCGCCGCATCTGCGCCTGCGACTGGAACGGCCGGAAGCCCTGCGTGGCCACGCTGTGCCGCTGGCCAGCAGACCACTGCGCGCCGCTCGGCGGGAGGCCCGGGTGCGAGTGCGCCACGACGCTCGGGTGCGGGCCCTGCATCTGCACCAGGTACAGGGGCTGCCCCGAGCCCTGCGCGGACGCCGCGGCGCGGAACGCGTCGTCCGCGGCGATCCCGAAGAACGACGCCATCTCCGGCGTGAGCGGCGTCGCGAGCGCGCCGCGCGCGAACGGCCCGTCGGACCTCCGCTGCGGGTCTTGGGGGGTGTGCGGGTGGATCGAGGGCGCCAGCTGCTGCGGCTGCGCGCCCGGGAGCTGCACGGCGGTCGCCTTCGACGACGGCGGCGCGCGCGCGAGCTCCGCGAGGATCGGCATGTTGGCGGCGGCCTCCGCGGCGATCAGCGCCTGGTCGCCCTGGTCGTGGCCGACGGAGACCGGGGAGACCGAAGTGGGGCCCGTCGGCGTGGAGCCGACGTCGGGGGTGACGTTCGTGTGCGCGCGCTTCGAGGTGCGCGGCTCGTCCTCGGCGCGGCGCATCGCGGTGTCGTCCGACGCGCCGAGCGCGGGCGAACCCGGCGGAGGCGTGCCGGCGGCGCCGGAGCGGCGCTTGCGCGACGCGCCGACGTACGGCGAGCCGCCCGGGCCGTCGAGGGACGGCCGCATCGACGGCGGCGGCTGCGTGTCGAGCGGCCGCGAGCGGTTGTGCGTCTTGAGGTAGATGCCGCACGCGTTGCACAGGGGCTGCCCTGTGTTGGGGTTCTTGCGCCACAGCGGAGTGTGCGTGGTGCCGCAGTTCGCGCACGGCCCGCCCGCGGGCCCGTCGCCCGCGCCGCGGCTGCCCCGGCGGCTCCCGCCGTCCACCGCGGGGCTTCCGGTCACGCCGGGGCGCAGCCGCGACGTCGGCACGCCGCTGCTCATCCTCCGCGCGTACACGCGCTCCCCCTGCGGCACCGCGGGGCTCCGCGGCGGCAGCGCCTCGCCCGCCGACGGCCGCCCACCCAGCGAGCGACGCCGGTAGTCTGAGCCCGAGCTCATCTGCACGTCGGGGCTGTGCGACCCCAGCGAGAAGTTCTTCAGCCCGGACAGCACCTCCGCGCCCCACTCGATGCCGAGGTCCGTCTCCGGGTGGTCGGCGCGCGCCTGGTCCATGTAGCTGTTGATCAGCTCGTCGCGGTGGGCGTCCGTGTGGGCGAGGGGCCGCTGGCGCGGCGGCTGCGGCGCGGGCGCGTCGCTCGCGAGGATCGGCGCGTTCGCGGCCGTGACCTGCGGCGACGGCCGCTGCCCCGCCGGCGACGGCGGCGCGGCAGCTGCGTGGCGCCGAGCGAGTTGCGGCGCGGCTGGCGACCGCGCGGGGCGCCCGCGCCGACGCCCGGCTGCGCCGCGGGCTTGTCCTCGCCGTCGTCGGAGAGCTCCCCAGGGTACGCCAGGTGGTTGATGCCAGCGCTCCGCTTGGCGCGCAGGCGCGACTTCAGCGGCTGCTGCGGCGACGTGGCGCCGTTGTCGTCCGCGTCCGCGCCGTCTGCACCGCACGGGCGATCGCAGGGGGCGCGTTCGGCGTCGGCCGAGCGCCGCGGCGTGCCACACAAAGGGCAAAGAGCAGAGCAGGGCAGGGGGCGCGCACCTTCATCGCCGGCACCGTGGTGGTCCTCGCGGCGCTGCTGCTGCCCCTGCGCGAGCTCCACGGGCCTGTGGCGGCCGTGGTTCTTGAAGTAGATGCCGCACGCGTTGCACATCAGCGTGCCCGTCTGCTTGTCCTTGCGCCACAGCGGCGTGCTCGTCGTGTGGCAGTTCGCGCACACCTTCGCGTCCGACGGCGGCGCAGGCGAGGCCCCAGCGGGGCTCCCCGCCGACGCCGACGGCGCGCCGCCCGCACCGTTGCCGACGCTGCCCTTCGCGGTCGACCCCGCACCGTCCGTCGTGGCCGCGCTGCTCCCGCGGGCCTGCGCGCCGGGGCCGCGCGGGGGCCGGCTACGCGTCGACGGGCTCGCGTTGCGGTTCATTCCTCGCTCCCTCGCCGCGATCGCCGCAGACGACCCGCTTGCCCACGTCCGAAAGTAGTGTGTTAATTAATCAATTGATAGCCGCCAACGTCAAGCGCGGCTCGCTCCGCCAACGCACGTCCGCTCGCGGGTGCGCCGGTCGGGCTGGAAGCTCCGTCGGGGGCGTGCGCCGACCTCGCGTCGCGCGGGGGCGGCGTACCGGCCGTTGGCGCCTGCGACGTGACGGTTGAAGCTACGGTGGGGCGCTGAGAGAGGGCACGTGGGTTTGCGGGGCGGGGGGCGGCGGGGCGGGCGGTCGGGCGGCGGCGATCTCGCGCGCGCGCGGGGTTCGGGCGGGGATCGCGCGCACCTCGTCCGCGGGAGGCGGGGCGGGCGGTCGTGCGCGCGGGCGTCCGGGGGGCGGTCAACTGTCTGGCAACCGACCCCGGGTGTGGCGCGGGAGGGCGCCTCGCGCAGCGCGGTTCCCTCGTGGCGGTTCGTGCACGGTCAGGCGGTCCGTCTCGCGCAGACCTGCGTGGCCGTCGCGCGCGGCGGCGGGGCAACGGCCGACGGGGTGGGCGCGGCCGCGGTGGTGTGTGGGCGCGATGGGGGCCGAGGCGACCTGCGCGGGGCGGGTTGGAGCGGATCGGATTGAAGTGCGGGGTCGTGCGGTGCCGCGGGGCGATCGGTTGGGCGGTGTGCGCGGCGTGGCGCGGCGTACGGGCGGCAGAGAGCATGAGCTGACCTCGTGAGGTGGTGGGGCGCGTGTGCGGTGGGGGGGTATCGAGGCGCGCGGGGGTGCGGGCTGCGCGCGATGTGGCGGGGCGGCGGGTGTGCGAGGGTGCCGGCGGGCGATCTGGCGCGCGGGGGGCGCTGTGGGGCGCGCCACGGTGGGGCCGCAGGTGGGGCGCTTGCTTTCGTCGCGGTGCGCGCGGGAGGGCAGGGTGGGTGGCGTGCGCCGGAACGATGCACGGGACTTATACGTCGGATGCGCAACGACGCGCGGCGGGCGGCGCAGGGCGCGGCATCGGTTGGCATCGGAGAGAGCCTAGGCGGTTTGCAACCGACCGGCGCGATGGCGCGGCCAGCGTGCGGTATTGGCCGCGCGGGGGGTTCGTCGACGCGAGATACCCTAGGAAGGGCCACATGCGGCGCGGCCAAGTCGGCCACGGGACGGAATTAGGCGACGGAAATGCTTGCCACTTATTTAGCTCGCCCGCGCCGCCGCAGGACGATTCGAGGCCCGCGATATCGCGATGGCGGCGAAGGGTCCATCTTAGGCGGAAAAGCAGCACGGCCCGCGCGAGGAATGGGCCGCGCGACGCCGAGAGCATCGGAGGGGGGCTCGGGCCGCCCAAAAAACCGGATAGCGGCTGATGCGGCCCAAGCTGCGCGCAACGGCTCGACGGAAAAGGAAACTAAGCATGTAGGGATCCCGTTCGCGCCGAAGGATGCGACAGATATCGCCTCAGCGCGCCGCAGCGAGGCGTGCCCTTCAAGTTTTCAGCGGGGCGCGCTCGAGCAGCCCACGCCGGTGCGATGCCGCCCGGCCGGCCAAACGGAACCGCAACGACAACACCAGTCAACGCGTCGGCGCCTCGCAGCGCGCCGTGCGCACCTTCGCGACCTCACGAGCTGCGCCTCAGGAGATCCCTCTGCCGGGTCCTGCTGCGTAGGAGCGCCGAAGTACGTGTTCGTAATCTCGACTGCGACGTCGACAACGTTCTGCACCCTCCCCCCGCGCGCCGGCCCCCATCTCGCGCGCACGCCGCTGCACAGGGGGGGGGAGGTGGCGCCCATGCTGACAGAGGCGCGGCGCGGCCGCCCCGAAATAGCGAGCCGCGCAGCACGCCTCGCTCAGCCCCGGCCGGCACCGTACTCGCTTGCGAACAACTCCGCCCGCGCCCGCCGCGACGTCGGGCGGCGATCGCGGCGTTTGCCCCCTGCAGCTGCCTTGCCCGCGCTCCAGGGCGGGCGAACGCCGGCGGGTGAGGTCGCGCCGTCCCCGTCGCCGTCAGGCGCGCACCGCTGGCGCGGATGTCCGCTGCAGCCGGAATCAAGCGTCGCATGCGCCCGTTTGCCGTCGTGTCGCGCCAATCGTGGGGACGCAAGCAGTTGTGAGGGGCGCGCGCGCCGCGAGGCGCACGCGGGCGCCAATGTCGCGCTCCGTCCGCGCCGATCCTTCGCCGTTATTGCGGGCGAGCTGCCTCTTGCCCCGAAGTCGAGCGAATCGCGCGGATTTCGGCGCACGCGGCAGTCAACGGTTGCCGCCTGCGGCATTCACATACCGCGCCCCTCGCAGCCCGTGCGCGCATGCGCCGCTCCGCGCGTGGCGCCGGAGGGGAGCCCGGGTGCTGCGCATCCCTGCGAGCGCCGCAGACAGCGCACCGGCCCGCCCGGGAGCGCGCAGCGCGGCACGCAGCGTTTGGTACAACGTCACAGCTAGCCGTCGCGTTCCGTGGCGCTCGCGCCCGCGCCCGCGCCGCTGCCGGTGTGGCGGTGGATGGGGCCGCCGAGGGCGAGGTCCCCGACGCCGGCGGCCACCCCGCGGCCGGTCACGCGCTCCGCGGCGATGGGCGGTGCGTACGTCACCCCATCGCTGCTGTCGTGCGTATCGGACGCGCCCGGAGCCCCAGGGAGCATGTGCGCGTGCTCGTCCTCGGGGGCCGCGACCGAGCCCTGCCGGCGCGGCGGCCGGTAGCCCGCGCCGCGCCGGCCGAACCGCCGCTGCAGCACGTGGTATCTGCGCGGCACGGACAGTCGAAGATCCTCGAGTGTAAGCGAACCGAATCGGCACGAGTTCCGGCGGACAGCTCTGCGCCACGGCCCCCGCTGCGCGACCCCGCTGCGCGGCCCCGCAGCGCCTTTCATGCCATTTCCGTTCGTTCGGATCGCGCCACGCCACGTTGCGCGTTGACATCGAAGAACGCGCACCTGTCCTGAATGTTCGCGACACCGTACGCGAGCCGGTCGCCCAGCGCGCGCAGCCCCTGGTCGATCGCGGCCGAGAGCGTCTTCTTCGGCGCCCCGCCGCCGTTCTGCGCCATCATCGCGCTGTTCAGCCGGTGCGCGCCGTCCACGACCGTGAACACCGCCAGCAACACCACCGCCGCCGAGGACGCGCACACCGTCGCCGCGATCAGAAACAGCGCCATGATCTGGTACCGCGCCGCCTGCATCACGTCCTGCCCCGCAATCACCTGCCCCGTCATCATTCCTGGAATATTCACCAGCCCCGCTGTCGCCAGCATGTTGAGCATGGGCGTCTGTGCCTGCGGGACGACGCGGCGCGACGAACGAGGCGGCCGCGGGTCAGGACGCGACCACGACAGGGCAACTGAGAGCGACGACAGCGGTGTGGGCATGGAAGGGGGCGGGGGGGGGGTTTTAAGTACCTGCGTCAGCGCGCCCTGCACCAGCTCGCGCGCCGCCTCCCACCGCGACGCCCCGAGCGCGAGCATCGCCTCGACCTCGTGTCGCTTGTCGTGCAGCTTGCCGAGCGAGTGGTTGAGCCCCAGGGTGAGCGCCGTGAGCGAGTTGCCCAGCAGCATGCCGAAGAGCGGGATCGAGTACTGCGGGTTGAACCACGCGGACCCGAGCCGCAGGATGACGAGCATGCCGTAGAGGAGCATCGACGTCGCGGAGGCGCCCAGGCACAGCAGCACGTGCAGCCACACGCCGGCGTAGCCGTGCGTGATCTTCGCGGTGACCTCGTAGGACGCGAGGAGGAGCATGATCGCGAGGTAGGGCAGCACGAGGAGCCAGGTGTCGAGCTCGAGGATCGGGCGGAGGACCACGGCGAGCAGCAGGAGCTGCCCGACGCAGCGCCCGGCGGAGACGGCGATGCGCGGGCCCGCGCCGAGGGACAGGCGGTTCGAGACGAGGACGTTGATCGCGACCATCGCGGCGGAGAGGCCCACTGCGGCGGAGCAAGGGGCGCGACGGTCACCGCGTGTGTTTTCTTTCGCGGCAACTGAACGGGCCGTTTTCGGCGATGATGTCGCACTGCGGGGCTCCACGCGCGTACCTGATAGGAAGCCGATGTCGACCGGGGGCTGCGGCACGTAGCCGCTCTTTCCACCGCCATCGCCATCGTCGTCGCCGCCGTCATCCGGCATGCCATCGTCCGGGTCGTCCGCGGGCGGCTTGGCATCGTCGTCGTGCCGCCGCGGTCGCGCGAACGCTCCGTGCCCCTCGCGCCACGTCACCGCCGCCGCCGACGCCGCCACCACGCACCCCACAACAAGCACAAACACAAGCCAAACGCGCGTGCGCCGCATCCTTGCGACGCCAGCCGTTCCGATCACCTACGCGGCGATCTCGGTGCCGAGCGGCAGCTCCAAAACGCGCCCGCCCACGCGGGACGGCTGCGCCACGTCGTGCGTGACCCACACGACCGACGTACCCCCCTTTGCGACCCGCTGGATCAGGTCCTCCACGCGCTGGGTCGCGGCGGGGTCCAGGCTGCCCGTGGGCTCGTCGAGGAGGAGGACGTCGGGCTGCAGCGCGAGCACGAGCGCGAGGTACACGCGATTGGCTTGCCCGCCAGAGAGCGTGTGCCACTCGACGTTGAGCTCGTCTTCCGCGAGGCCGAGGGCTTGGACGATCGACGGGAGGTCGCCGCGGGGGCGGCCCTTCTGCGCCTTGTAGGACTGCGCCTTGAAGTAGAGCTCGGACGGGGTGCCTGCGGGGGCGCGTGGCGTGCGTGTGGCCCATCACTTCGACGCTGCGTCTCGGGGACGCGCGGAAAATGCGTGGAAGTTGCCGCAGGTGTTGCTGTTGAGTGTATCTGGGAGCTGAAGGGCTGAACGCGGGCGGTGCGTCACTGACCGCGACGGGGGACCACGTAACAGACTGCACAGGGTGTCCAGAGCGGCGGGGCCGTGCACCGACGGGCCGCGGTCCATGTCGCCTACCTGGGAAGTTCAGACGGTGCTGGGGTACGTACGCGACGCGTGCCCGCCACGAAGGAAACCCGTACTGCGAGGGCGTGCGCCCGTCCAGCAGAATTGCACCGCCCTGCAGCAACGCAAGCCTCGAAATCCCATCAGCGTGCCTCGATAACAACGAGACTCGCGCGCCCCGATACTGCCCAATCACGAACGCGCGCCCTGCCCCGCCCGCGCGACGAGGCGCCGCCGCCGCTGCCGTTGCAGCCACGCTGTCCTATGTGCCCCCCGCGCGGCGCGAGCTTCACCGCGAACGCTCCGGCGCTCCGCGAGATCGCATGGAGTCGCTGTGTTCTCGCGGGACGCTCGGTCGCACTGCGGTGTCGCGGCGCACCTGGGACGCGTCCAGCGACGCAATGGCTCGCAGCAACAGGGTCTTCCCGACGCCCGAGGGGCCGCGCACAAATAAAATCTCGCCCTTGCGGAGGCTGAAGCTTATCGAGTAGATGACTGTGCGAGGCTCGCGCGAGGCCTGGCCCCGGACGTCGCGCCTCAGGCCTGACACTTCCAGCATTGCCAGTGCAGCGGGCCGGCACACCGTGACGTGCCGTCCGGGATGCTGCAGGTCCAGGTCGTGTCGGTGTCCGTGATGTGGGGACTCGTGAGCTGCGCGCCCGCCCTAGGCTCCGCGCCCCCGCGCTGCCGCCGGCCCAGGCTGACAGGACCCGGGGGTGAAAGTGCAACCACCGGTGTCAGGTGGGCTCGGGCCCGCGCCGACGCGACCGGGCGACCGCGGGGGAGGTTGCTCCGGGCTCGCGAGTGGTAGCTGCGGCCAGAAGACGACTTTCGAAGACTCTGACGGACAGGGAAGAAGTATGACTGACAGGGCGTCGAAGTGGCAGCCTGACCCGCAGTGACGCCGCCGCACAGCGCGCCCGGACGTCAGGCTCCGTGCATCGTCGCGGCGTGCTCACATTCCGGCCTCTCGCGCGCCCACGTCGTCACACAACCCCCCCCCTGACACATGCATGTTATAGTACCCCCGGGAAGATCGCGCGACGGTGCGCGGGGTACGACTTGAACCTAGCCTTGTACCACGCGTGCCGATCCAGCGCGGACGACGTCAGGTTGCCCACCACGAACGCGAACACGCACAGCTGCGGCACCGTCGCTGGCGCAACCACAAACAGCAGCCCAGCGTACAGCACGATCTCGGCGGTGAAGTGCGGGCAGCTCAGCCCCTCGAACAGCATCCCTGCGCGGCAACCGGGCCCTTCTCCGCCACGCTGAGCTCGCACGCACGCGCCCGCGATTCCCAGCAGGCGCCCGCGTGCACCGTCGTGGTTTGGGCGCACCGTGCGGGAGGCGGTACTTCCCAGCGTCCCGGCCGTCGCTCCTTCGCAGCGCGGCCAGCGACGCGTGCGCGCCGTGCTGCGCGACGTTGCCGAACACGAACAGCGTGACGCCGAAGAGCGTCGCCGCTGTCCCGCCCTGCAAGACGCCTGACAGGGTCTCCGACAGCCCGCGCTGCGTCAGCGCAGCCAGGGAGGTGACGTTCGCGCTGGGAATCGCAGCGAGGAGGGCTTCCGCGGCGTGGGCGGCGTGAGACGCGCCCAGGAATGAGATGGGTGTGGTTGTGTAATAGGCGCAGGCGAGAAGGTAGGTGAGGAGGTGCATGCGCGCGCCGGGGCTGTGTTTCGCGACCGCGGCGGACTCGTAGAGGCGGCGCGTGACGTGCAGGAGGAAGAGGGCGAGCGCGAGGGCGCGCAGCGCGCTGCCCGCGGTGGTTGCGTCCGGGCGCGCGGCGAGGAGGAGGCTGCCGGTAAGGAGCAGCGCCGTCGCTGTAGTTCCGACTATGTACATGTGCGTGAACCATCGTTTCGGGACTGAGACGCGCTGCAGGGGAGCCGGAGGGACGAGAAAACGCTCAGTGAGGATGATGTGAAAAACGCGCCTCGCGCACTCAATTCAACATGAACACAATTTTATCTTGGTCTGAAGGCATCAATAGCGCTAGATATTTGAATTTACGACGTTTGTTTGGAATTCCTACCTCGAACCAACCGCCCTCCTGCGTCGCTGCTGTCCACGTCATCCCCCGGGCCCCAACGGCGCGCGTGACGCGGACGAAGACGTTCCGCCGCATCCGCTCCGGTGCCATCGTGACCAGGGAGACCGCTGCGCCGGACGCCCAGAGCCCCGCGATGGCCGCGTCGGCCACCGCAGCTACTTCGTCCATCGACAGCATCCCCCCACGTCACACGTTGCGCAAACCCGCCCGCGTCAGGCCAATTCAACGCCGACGCGGGCACGCATCGTGTCGGACAGAGCCCTCCCGCGTCGCAGAGTGGCACTGCGCCTCTCACGCGGCCCCAATGCAGCGACACTGCCTGAGCGGACAGCCCCCCTCCAGTCTGTCCGTTGCGCAGGTGCTCCAGCACCTGCCGGGCTGATGGACCGCCCGCTGGCCCGCCGGAATCGAACTCTTTCGAGCCACATCTAGCGCGGATCGATTCGAAAGCGCCACAAAGGGGACTAGCGTGTTGACTTCACATCTGCGCCTCTGGCAGAAGATCTCGCCCCGTGCGCGCGCCAGGATGCCGCTGCCGGTGTGCTGTGGCAGCGCTGCGCGCAGTAGCTTCTGCACGCCTCGCGACCGGCCGGAACCGGGGCTCCGAGCGCGCCCACGGCCGTCGTGCGCGGTTATGGCACTGGGCAACGGATCCGGCGCGCACGGCTCGCCCGATGACGGCGCATCCATCGACGGCCCGGGTCCTGCGGCATGTGGAGCGCGAGCCGCGCCTCTGACGCGCCGGAGAGCCGCGCTCGGGGCGGTTTCCGGGCTCCTTGCGGCCAGCGCAAGCGCTGTGGTGCCGCGCGGGGCGTCCGCGAGCATCCTCAGGGCGCCGTTCGACTACTGGCAGGCCAAGCAGCAGGAGCTGGCCCCGAAGATGCTCGAGCCGATCGAGGTCGCGCTCGAGCGCCTCAAGATCGCATACGTGCGCGCCCCGAACGTTCGAGCGTGTCGTTTGTGCCACTCCGCGGCTGGCGCGCGGCCGCGCACCGACCCTGCGCGCAGCTTCGCGCGCCGATTGTTTCCAGCGCGCCCTGCGCGCCAGCCGCGGCCGAGCCCCCCTGCGCGACAGGAAAACACCCCCGGGTGAGTAGAAAACATCACGCGTGTCCTGGGTGCCGCAGGCCATGGTGTCCGCGACGGAGCCGAATTACAGCGAGGCGCTGGCGCTCGTGCGCCGCGCGGGCGACAACTGCTACGTCTACGACACCACCGGCGGGACGTTGGAGGAGAAGGTCAGCGCGATTCAATCCGAGAAGAAACTGGCCGAAGTCTGCACGTTCCGGCTGGTCGTGAAGAACATCGTGCTGTCGAAGGACCAGGAGTACCTCCGCGCGAACGCGTACGACGCGATCGACGCCGCGAAGGGGGCCATGGAGGCCCTCGACGCGCAGCTGTTGCAAGCGACGCGGTCGACGGCGCCGGACGCGGCGGCGGTGAAGGCGGCGTTCGGGGAGGCGATGGACGCGTACCGCGTGGTCGCGGCGCGCACGAGGGAGGCGCTGCGGGTGGCGTGAGGGCGACGTGCGATGTGAGGGGGGGAGTTTCACTGCTGCTGTGTCAGGGCGGTGGAGGGGGCAGAGGGTGTTGGGCTGCGGGCGGGGAGTGGTTGCGTAGAACGTGTGCTTGTTGTCGCTTGCGTGGAGCGGTTCTGCGGCGGTGGATGCGTCTTGAGGCGGCGCGCGTGGCCCGGCTGTGCACGCGGGGAGGGCCTGGGTCGCGGCAGGGCGCCCGCGCGGTCGGTTGGGGGGCGTTGGGGACCGGCAAAGCGTAGTTCACTCCTAAATCAACTGGCAGGATGGCGGTCCTGCTGGAGACGTCGGTCGGGGACCTCGTGATCGACCTGTTCGTGGACGAGTGTCCAAAGGCCGCGAAGAACTTCCTGAAGCTCTGCAAGATCAAGTACTACAACAACACGATCTTCCACAATGTACAGAAGGACTTCTTGGTCCAGGCGGGGGACCCGACCGGCACGGGTGAGGTCCCCTACGGGCGCAGAGCAACGCTACGCAACCATCGGCGCGGTTCCTGTCCGACTGCGTCTCCGTGCTGCTCCGCGCGCTCGGCCCCGTGCTGCTTGGGTCTCACGCGAGGCTGTCCCAAGACGAGAGGTCGCTGCGGTTGCCGGAAAACACAGAGGAGGTGGTTGCGTGTCGTGCAGGCAAGGGCGGCGAGTCTGTGTTCGGCGTTCTGTACGGCGAGCAGGCGCGGTACTTCGAGGACGAGATCCACGACAGTTTGCGCCACAGCAAGCGCGGCCTCGTCGGCATGGCGAGCGCTGGGCAGGACAAGAATGGCTCCCAGTTTTACATCACGACGGGGGCGCCCTGCACGTCCCTGGACGGCCGGAGGACTCTCTTCGGGGAGGTCTCCGAGGGCCTCGACGTCCTGGCCAAGATCAACGAGGCGTACTGCGACGGCAACGGCAAGCCGTTTCAAAACATTCGCGTGCGACACACCATCGTGCTGGACGACCCCTTCGACGACCCAAAGGGCCTCGAAAGCCACGTTCCCGACAGGTCCGCATCCACGCACACCGCGCCGCGCGCCCTGGCGCGCGCAAACCCCCAGCACGCGAAGCCTGACTCAGTTCTGAGTGTGTACAAATCATCATGTCGCGAAAACTCCCCCCCGCGCCCGTCCGCAGCTCCCCGGCGCCCATCGTCGACCCGGGCGACCGGCTGGAGGAGGACTGGGCGCCGGACCGCGAGGAGCGCGACCCGGAGGAGCAGGAGGAGGCAACGCGCAAAGCGGAGGCGGCGGGGCGCGCGGTGGTGCTGGAGATGATCGGGGACTTGCCGGACGCGGACGTGAAGCCGCCGTCGAACGTGCTCTTCGTGTGCAAGCTCAACCCGGTCACGAACGACGAAGACCTGGAAATCATATTTGCGCGGTTTGGCAAAGTGACCGACTGCCAGGTCATCCGGGACGCGAAGACGGGCGACTCGCTGAGCTACGCGTTCATCGGCTTCGAGGACGACGCGGCGGCGGAGGAGGCGTACTTCAAGATGAACAACTGCCTGATTGATGACCGGCGCATCAAAGTCGACTTCAGTCAGTCTGTGGCGAAGCTGTGGCGCCAGTTCAAGCGGCACGGCGCGCGCGGTACGCGGGACATGCAGGCCGAGGCGGCGGCGCACCAGGACGGGCCGGGGCAGGGCCGTCCCGCGCGCGGGGGGGGTCCGGGTATGATTGGGGGTCTCGAGCTGCGTCAGGGGGCGTTCGCGGGGATGGCCGGGCCGCGGCTCGGCGCGGCGTATCGGGGCGGTGGGGAGCGGGAGCGGGAGCGGGAGCGGGAGCGTGGGCGGAGCCCGGAAGGGGGCCGCGAACGGGACGGTGCGCGGGGGGAGGAGCGTGGGCGGCGCGGGGAGCGAGAGCGCGGGCGCGACGACGGTCGGCGGCGCAGCAGGGACCGCGAACACCGCGACAGGGACAGGGATCGAGGCCGTCGGGACCGCGACCGTGAGAGGGACAGGGGGAGCGACCGCGATCGGCGGAGGTCGCGGGAGCGGGACCGTCACCGGCGGTAGCTCGACGGGGTTGCGGGTTTTGTGGGAGTGTGGCGTGGCGGCGACAGGGTCGATCGTGGAGGTGGCAGGAGCGGGGGGGAGTGATGGTTTGGTCCGCCCGAGGGACTGACTTGGGGACACTGGCGCGCGGGCTCGAGACACGGGGAAGTGCGTTGCGACGTGCATCGCAGTGATTTGTGACGCGCCTGCGCTGGCAAGGGCGGGCTGAGGGCCCCGCGGCGCATCGTGACGATGAGCGGCAGCATTCTTTCGGCAGCGCTGACCGCGCAATGGATCTTCATGAGCGCGGCCGTGATCGTCTTCAACAAATACATATTATCGGGCGACACGAACTGGCCCTTTCCGCTCGCGCTGACGGTGTCGCACATGACGGTCGGGTCGATCTGCTCGTGGGCCCTCCTCCTCTCCGGCCTCGTCCCGGGGCGAGGGAGCGTCTCCCCGCGCGACTTCGCGACGTCCATCCTTCCAATAGCAGGTGATGCCCGTGCGACGGCGCCCCGATCCCTGGCGAACTGAGACGTGCGCACGCACCGCTCGATTCCAGCCCTTGCGGCTGCTCACACGCCTCCGCCGCGTGCCCCGTCCGCGCGGCACAGGGCTCTTCGCCGTCGTCCTGTGGCTCGGCAACGCCGCGTACCTCTACCTGTCAGTCGCGTTCATTCAGATGACAAAAGCAGTCATGCCCGCTGCGGTGTTTCTCGTCGGCGTCTGCGCCGGCCTGGAGGTGTACTCCGACGCGAAGCTCCGCATCCTCCTCCTCATCTGCGCGTAAGTGCCTCGACGCACGCGTACTCGTTCAGGCCCAGCGATCCGAGCGCTGCTCCTTCATTCCTTGCATTGTTTTTTTAGGTGGGTTTACAGTCCGTGCTCGACGGAGGTGCCACACGCTGTCCGTCCGCCAACGGCTGCCTGCAGCGGCGTGGTCATCGCGTCCACCGGGGAGCTCGACGACCGGTTCCAGCTCTTCGGCTTCCTTATCCAGCTCGCTGCCTGCGTCGCCGAGGCCGTCCGCCTGGCCCTCGTGCAGGTTCTGCTGCAAAGACGCGGCCTGAAGCTCAACGCGGTGGCGACCGTGGCCTACGTGGCCCCCGCGAGCCTCTGCTTCCTCCTCCCGTTCTTTTTCGCGAACGAGTGGAGTCTACTTGCCACTTGGCCGCACAGGATCGGCTCCGGCGTTTTGCTGCTCAACTGCTTCGCGGCGTTCGGCCTGAATCTGTCCGTGTTCCTTCTCGTGGGCCGCACGAGTGCTCTCACGATGAATCTCGGCGGCATAGTCAAGGACTGGCTTCTCATTCTGCTGTCCTGGGCCTGGATGGGGGCGGCGATCTCGGGCATCACCATGGCAGGGTATCTCGTGGCCTTCTGCGGCCTCCTCGCGTTCAATGCCGGTGCGAATCGCCCCTGCACGCCTCCATCTGTCTCCATTGTATCGAGAAATAATATTTGTTTTCAAAGTCAACTGCTCACGAGCCGCGCCGTCACCGCACCGTTCTCTCTCGAGGCCGTGCGAGCCGTCGCGTTCGCATCGTCCTCCTCTGGACGCTGCGACCGCAGCGACCGCGTGACGTCAAGGCGTCTCGGTGACGGCACGTACGCGTTGCCACGATCGGGGGCAGTTACGTGACTTTTGACGTCACCTGCAGACGCATTCGCCACCCTGGCACAGCGTCCGTTCTTTTCTGCGCAGGAAAGCTCGGTTTGATCCCGGGGGCGCATCGTCCTGCGTCAGACGGGGCGATCAAGGCATTTCTCGTCTCCGGCGACAACACCGCGCCCCCCGAATCGTCGTCGTCGAATTCGCCTGAGTCGGTGACGTCAGCCGCGATCAGGGCCCCTCCGGGGGAAGCGACCGACGGTGACCCGGCGGGACTGCCGCGGCGGCTGTGGGAGCAGCAGCGCGCCGCGAGGCTGCCGGTCGGGCGAGGCGGCAGTCCGGCGGTGCCTGGGCTTGTCAAAGCGCACACATCTGCGTACATCGGGGTCGTGGCAGGAAAGCAACTCCGCTTTTGAACGAATTTAGTTCTTCGCTGACCTACAAGCACCCTCACCGCGAGGACGCCCGAGCGACCGAAATGGTACAGTACTTCGCTGACCTACAAGCACCCTCGCCGCGAGGACGCTTGAGCGACCGAAATGGTACGGCAGGCGAGACGAATTTGTACTTCGCTGACCTACAGAATTCACCCGTGAAATTCACGGGTGCGTTATTCACCAACGACCCCCCCTCGAGCCGGGGGGCCGCAGCGGCGAGCAGTTCAACGTGCGCTTACAGCCCCGCTCGTCCGTGAGCGCCGTGAAGGTCCACGTCCGAGCGGGTGTGTCGGCGAGCATGCCGCCTGCCAGCTTGGTGTGCTCGGAACTGTGTCCGCTTTGCATCGTGCCGAGCAACGGTGTCAAAAAGATGTGAGCCAAGTCGATGAGTCGTGCGCCGAAACCGTGTCCGCGCGCCAAAGCCCGCAGGCCGTCGGCGCCGAAGCGCTCCTAGGCGTTCGTGTCGCCCGTCGTGCGACGCACGCTCCGCGCGCCCTGCAAGGCCTGCGCCGAGGGCCGGCTCTGCCGCGGCGGCCCGTCGTACGCCGTGCTCAGGATGCCTTCGCCCATCGCGAACGCGTCCGACACCTCGGCGCGCCGCTGCATGCCCTGCACCTGTTTCTGCAGCGCGGCCTGCGAGGCGCTGAGCGACATGATCTGAGTGACCATTTGCTTCATGCTCTCCTCGATGCCCGTCAGGTGCTTCACGACCGTCGCGTCCGACCCGCCCCCCGCCGGCGCGCCCGTCAGCAGGCCCGTGCGGCGACTGCCCACGCGGCTGGCGCCGCCCATCATGTGTTTGCGCATGCTCGGGCCCTTCGCGAGCCCGCCCTTGAGCGCCGCGCCGAGCGACGGGGCCTCCGCGAGCTCCAAGCCCCCCGGCGCGTCCATCTTCGCGTTCGACCCGGTCCGCCGCACGTCGCGCGACTTCAGCCTGTCCTTTTCCCCGCGGTCGCTCTCCCGCCGCGACATGCGCGCCTCGCCCTTCCCGCCGAGCTCGTTCAGCCGCTTCACGTGCGCCGGGCCCAGCCGCGCCGCGAACGTCGACTGGTCGAGGTTGCCCGCGACTTGGATCTCAGCGAGGCGCCGCAGCGCGGCCTCGCGGACCATCATCGCGGCCTCGGGGAAGTCCTTCATCGTGATGGCGAGGTCGTGCGCGCGCAGCACGGCGAGGTCGCAGTGCGTGAGCGTCGTGCAGTTGGCCGTCCGGCGCGCCGTCGCCAGCAGCGCCAGCTCGCCAAAGTACCCCCCCTGCTTCAGCACGGCGACCGTCTCGCCGTGGGAGTTGATCACGGCGACGCGGCCCTTGTAGATCATGTACATCTCGTGCCCGACGTCCCCGGAGCGGAACACGATCTCGCTCGGCATGTAGACCGCATTCTTGAGCTTGGTGACCAAGTGCGTAATGAAGGCGTCCTCGCACGAGGCGAACAGCGTGACCTGCCGCACGCGGTGGCCGTGCAGGTGCATCGCGATGTCCTCGTACAGCGACCACGGCAGCTCCATCAGGAAGTTGATCCCGTCTGGCCCCGGGTGCGCGTACGTCGTGAGGTAGTCAAAGTACTCCTGGACGCGGTCGTTGATGTCCGCGGGGAGCCCGAGGTACCGGATGACGTCCGACACGAGCTCCTGCTTGTGCTTGTGCCGCGCGGCGGTCGCGTTCAGGTTGGACACCAGCAGCGCCATGTTACCGACGACCGACGCGTAGAAGCACGCGCCGACGAGCAGGACGAGCGAGCAGTAGAAGCGCTCGAGGTTGTTCGTCGGTCCGACGTTGTCGCCGACCAGGAGCTCGAACGACAGGTAGTATGCCTGCAGGTAGCGCGAGAGCTTGTCGTTCTGTTCCTCCGGGCGCAGCTGGTCCTCGATCCAGCTGGGCTTGCCGTCGTCGAACTGCGTCTTCCCGATCAGGTGCAGCCCGCAGCCGATCCAGTGCGCGAACATGCACATGATCATCATCAGTTTGAAGATCTTGAAGATGTTGGCGTTGCGCATGCGCTCGAAGAAGCGCAGGAGGCGGCCCAGGCGGAGCAGGCGCGGCGTCTTGAGGAAGGCGAGGAGCGTGACGTTCGAGGACACGTTCAGGCCGATGATCTGCGCGAAGAGCTCGAAGGGAATGCTCGCGAGAAGGTCGACCGAAAACCAGGTCGAGAGGTAGTGCCCCGCGACCGCGCGCTGGTCGTTGATGAGCGTGCCCTGGTTGTCCACGAACGCCGTGCGGAAGTTGAGCAGGATCTGCGCGAGAGGCGGGGGAGGGCGGCGGTGGAGGCGCGACGGGCGTGTTGGAGCGGGCGGGGCGTGGGCGTGGGCGTGGCGTTTCGGCGGGGGGGTCGGCGGCCGCGGGGGAGTCTCGGTGTGCGGGCGGGCGGCGGCGGGGCTCACGTCGAAGAAGAACACGGCGTCAACGCTGTACTCGAAGAAGGTGATGAAAGTGCTCTCTCCGACTTGGAAGGAGGCCTCGTACGGCACCATCACGGCGTTGTACACGACGAGGAAGAGGATGAGGAAGTCCCACGCGCGCCGGGCCCGCGCGTTCGGGTGAATGATGGGAACGCGGATCGACACATTCTTGGCCCACAAGGCCAGCTTGCGCACGAACTTGTACGACTTCGTGAGCCGGTCCCACGGCGTCTCGCGCTTCTTCTCGAACAGGATGTCCTCCGTGATCTGCTGCCACGTCGTCTGCGGGGCCGGGCGCGCGCAAAGGGCAACAGGTCGGCGCACAGGTCGGTGCGGAATTGCGCGCCGTCAGCGCGCCCCGCGCGCCTTGCGCGGGCTCTGCACGTAGGGCCTCGAACAGGGAGGGCGGTCGCACCTTGTTCACGTAGGAAGGGTCCGGCGCGCCGTCGTAATCGACCGACTCGTTGAACCCACCCTTGGCCCACAACGGGTGGTCCTCGTCCTCGTCTATCGCGTTCAGGCCGTCCATCCAGCGCGCCTTGTCCTCGAACGGGTCTCTGCTCTGCGCCAGCGGCACCACCCGCGCGACTTTCCCGCCATTCCGCGCCGACGCGTCCATCGAGGCCGCTGCGTCCAACCCTGGCCCCCTGGCTCCCCACGGGGCCTGCTCGCCGCCATTCATCGCCCGCTGGTCCTCCGGGGTCGAGTTCGACGCCGTGTCGCCGTTCTCGCCCGGAAAACTCCCCCTCCCGTCGAGCTCCAGGGCTTCCCCCTCCCCGGACTCGCCCTCCTCGCCGCTGCCCGACCCGCTCCCCTCGTCGCTGCTGCCCTCCCCGCTGGACGACGAAGACGACGACTCGCTCGCGTTGCGTCCAAAAATGTCCTCCACCTCCTCGAGCTGCGGGAAACGGAGGGCCTTGCGCTACGTGCCCTGTGGGCCTGCCGCGTGCGGTCCCAGACGCGCCCGCGCGTACGAGGACGCGCGCGGGGCCGCGAGGGACGCTGCGAACCGCACGCCGGGCGCGCGACGCCGGGTGCGCGAGCACGAGGGAAACCGCGGCCGCAAGCCCGAGCACGCGCCGGGCAGAGGCACGCCCGCCCTCTGGCGCGCCGCTGCGCGCTTCGTCAAGGAATCCTCCCGCCAGGGCGTTGCCTAGCTCACGAGAAGACCACAGGGGGGCGGAAAACCCGCGAGGACGTCCCCGGGGAGCGCTGGGCGCGGGTGTGCGATGCACATGCTCTGCGGCCCGCGGGCGTTTCCAGGGGCGGCGGGGGGGCGCGAGGGGGCCGCGTGGGCGCGCTCACCTCCTCAGCGATCTGCTGGTGGCCCTCCCCGACCTCCCGGTTCATCATCCCTATAGCGCCGAACATGCTTCCTCCCACAGCCTAGACCGGGCCGGCCAGGCCCGGAAACCGCACCACCGCCGCGGCGGCGCGGTCGACGTTCCCTAAAAGTGTGCGACGAGCCTCACGCGGCCGCCATTTCGCCCTCTCGAGCCCTGCAGCGGGGCGGTCAGCACTCGCGACAAGTGCGCGACCAGACGGCGGACCTCGCTGAGCGGCTTTCCAGACTTCTACCACGCGCTCACGTCTGCCTATGTTCAAACGCTCTGCCGGGCCCCGCGCGCGCCGGCCAGCATTGCACCGCGAGCGCCCCCGGCGAGACGGTCCAAGCCTTAGGGCCCACGCACTCACTCCCCGCACGCCCCACGGCGCCCGCAGCGCCGAACCCGCCGCGCCCTGCGGACCGGCACACCGCACGGAAGCAGCCATCCGCCCGCGCGGCTCACTGCGCGACGTCCCCGCGTCCCAGCCCCAGGTGCAAGCACAGGTGCTGGCGTGTCACACTGCGAGGGCTGGCAGGGGGCCGCGACGGGGGTCTCGCGGGCGTCGCGCGCCGCCGCGACGCAGCCGGACGCAGCCCGCGTCCCGCGGCCGCGACAGCGTCTCACGCCGCTGCCACCGAGTCGCGAAACACTGGTAGATACAACTCAGGGGTAAGATACGTATACCAATGCATGTCTGCGCGTGGGCCGGGTGCGCTGACGTCGCGAACGGAGCGGCGTCGCGCTGGGAGCACGCGCGCGCGATCGCCAGGCACGCGAGCCGTCCTGTGGCGGCGCGCATGGTCGCTGGAGACGGCGCGTCGTCGTCGTCGCGGTGGGCACGAACGGCGCTGGCACGAGCGGCGAGGCCTCCGCGCGGCCCGGGCGTAGACAAGCGCGCGCTCTCACAGTCCGCGCCGCGGCCGGCGGCGGCGGGGCAGCGCCCGCGCGCGCGCGAGAGCCTGCGTGCTGCGCGCATCACGCGCCGCGCGCAGCGTCGAGCTCGTCGAGCTCCACGGGCTTGCCGTCGAGCTTGGTGAGGTTCGGGAGGCGCTTGAGCACCTCGACGCGCCGCGCGCCCTCCTCCATGTCGCCGTAGAGGGGGTTGTTTAGAAGGTTGAGGTCCTTGACGTGGGTGCCCGCCAGGCGCTCGAGCTCGTCGAAGGACGAGATTTTGTTGTTCGAGCAGAAGAGGACCTGCGCGGGGACGCCCGGGAGGGGCCGTGCGGTCGGGCGAGCGCGCGGGGGCGAAGGGAGCAGTGCGGCGCGCGCGGGGGGGGGGTTCGGCCCGGGGGGGCGGGGACGCGGCGGACCTTGAGGTTCGGGAGCTTCTCGACGCCCGCGAGCGAGGATATGTCGTTGTAGGAGACCCAGAGCTCCTCGAGGTCCGGTGCGGCGTCCACGCCGTCCAACTTTTTCAGCTTGTTGCGCCCCAGGGACAGAATCCGGAGGTTTTCGAGGCCCGTGAGGCCGCCGATCTTGTCAATGGAGTTCGAGCCTAGCGAGAGGTGCTCGCAGGCCTTGAGCTGCCCCAGGGAGTTGTCCATTTTCTCTATTCCCATGCCAATCAGAGTCACCTGCACCCGCGTCCGACGCGCGCAGCTGCCCTGAGGCCCCCGGACCGGCGCGGCGGGGTGGACCCGAAGCAGCTGACGCGGGACGGGAGGGAGACTGGCCGCGCCGGGCCGCAGGCGGGGCGGACGGGCGCACAGAGCGACGGGCGCATGCTTCGAGCTACCGGGGCGCAGGCGGGGCGGACGGGCGCAATGCAGCGTGGGAGCCGCGCGGCACGCCTGCTGGCTTCGTCGTGGGCGAGGGGCGCCCGCGCGGAGCGACCCGGCGCGCGGGGGCGCGCGCGGGCTGTGCGACGGAACTGTACGCGCGCGCGCAGGCCTCGCGTCCCGCAAGGCGGCCCTGCGCCGCCGGGAGCGCCACAGCGGCCGCAGGGGGGGCGCGGAGCCAACTGGCCGCGGAACGCGGGCGCCGGCGGCCCGGGAGGCGCGCGGGAGGCCGCGTGGCCATGCAGGGCAGCGCGCACCTTCTTGTACTCGGGGAGCGCGCTGAGGCCCTTGTTGGACTCTAAGAGCGTGAGAGGATCGATGTCCTGCGAGCTGATTTCTGGCCGCTCCGTCTGGATGGTCCGGAGCTTCGACAGCAGCTCCTCAAACTGCTTCATCGCGTCCTTGCACGAGGTCTTGGACTTACTCATCGCGAGCGGTGGTCAGGGCTCCGCCCCGGCGCCCGTGCCTGCTCGGCGGATGCGTGCGGCGCGAGGCGCCCAGCCAGGCGATCCACGAAGGCTGTAGCCTTGCGCAGTGAAAGGAGCTGGCTCTATTGAGTTCCGAGGGGGGTGTTTTAGGCGAACTTGCGCAGCCGTGGATAGAACAGAATATGTGAGAGCGGTTTGGGGCGGAGCGACCGCGCCTCGAGGCCTTGTCGACGCAGGACGGCCCGCAACAGGCCACGCCCTGGGAAGGCCCCCGTGTCGTCAGCTCCCAGCGCCGGCGCCGAGCGAGACGTCCGCGCGTGACGGGCGTGCTCGCCGGCCGCGTGCGCGCACATTCGAGTGCGATCGTTCCGTGTCGGAAACAGCCGGTGCACCGACAACCGCGAGGCAACTAGTGCAGGCAGTAGCTCCCGAGGTCGTGTGCGGCAACAGTAACTCGTTTCTCGAGCGCCCCGGCCTCCTTCGGCGTCCACTGAAAGCGGCACGTTCGCACTCGCTGCGCGAATGCGTTCGTAGCGGGCGTCTGAGCCGGTGCGGTCTCTTGCAGCCCACGTTCGCCGCCGGACGCCCACCGCTCGACCTCGACGCGGATGTTGTCCGGGGCCCGACACGCTAGGACCACACCAGGCGATGGCCCGCACCCGCGCGCACCTCCCACGCTGATGCGTGCGCGACGGGGCCTCGACTCTCTGCACTCCTTTTGGAGCGGCCTCCGCGCCTGCACTCGGACCCCCTTCGGCTCACACACCCCTGGGCGCGAAGACAGCGCCCCAGACATGGCGCTCCAGCGCGCTGCGTGCGCAAACGTCCCTCACGGACGCCCCGCGCCGCCCCGAGTCCTCGCGCGATGGATCTGCGCCGCTGTGCCGAACAGGAGGAGCATTCCGGGCGTGACGGGGCTGCCAGAGCTCCCTCAGGGCCTGCAGGCGCCGGCGGGGCTGCCGCCGCCCACTCCCCTGACGTCAGGGCGAGATATGGACCCCTTTGGCCAGCCCGGGACCTCGGATCTAGGTCCGACGCGAAACGGCGGTGCAGCCGTCCGCACGGACGCCGCCGACGCGACCACCGGGGACAACATCGAAGGAACCATCGTTCGGGTGCGTGTCGCCGCGTCCCAACCCCGCACCGGCCACGAGCAGGGCCGCTCCAGCACCGCACGCGCACCTCCGCCGCATTGCGCGCTCGCGCCGCCCGTCGTGGCGAGGCAACCGCCCGCGCACCTCCGCCTGCGCAGGAGAAGTACATGGCCGGGGGGTACGCGGTCGTCGTGGTGCGGCTGAGCCGCGGGGAGATCGTCTGTCGCGCGCGCGGCACCGCCGCGGCGGGGCTGGCGGTCGGGACGCGCGTGCGCATGTGGGGCGAGCACTTCGAGCACGACCAGTACGGCGGGCAGTTCGAGGTCAAGCGCTGGGAGGAGCTTCCGTTCGAGTCTGGGTCCGACCTGCGGCGTTTCCTCATCAACGCCGTTCCCGGCTGCGGCCCCAAGACGGCGGAGCGGATCCTGGCGCACTTCGGCGACGCGCAGCTCGCGGAGGCGGCGCTCGACTTGCCGGAGAAGGAGGCCGAGAGGAAACTGCGCGGCGTGCCGGGCCTCGGACAGAAGCTAGCGGCGCGGCTGAAGAGGGGGTGGGATAAGGCGCGTGGGGGCTCGCAGCGGCAGGCGCTGGAGCTCGGGCGGCGTCTGCGCGATCTGGGCGCGGGGCCGGTGGACCGCGCGGGCGTGTTGGACCCGCTGGTGGCGCGGCACGGCAGCGCGGAGGGTGCGTTGGCGGCGCTGGAGAACTCGCCGGACGGGCCGTACCGGGAGCTCGCGGGGTGCGTGGCGCTCGGCGCGGGGCTGGGAGACCTGGACCGCGTGGCGGCGGCGGTCGGGGGCACCGCGGGGGACCCGGAGCGGGTCACGGCGGCGGTTGCGGCTGCGTTGTATAAGGCGGGGCTGGAAGGGCGGCCGTGCTTGACGCTGGGGGAGGCTGGGGCTGCTGCAGCGGAGATACTGCGCCGGCCGTGGCCTGGGGCGGGCGGGGGCGCGGAGGGGGGGGTGTTGTGGGGTGTGCCGGCGCAGAGGCTGACAGCGGTGGAGTGCCCTCTGGCGTGGGGGGCCGCGGCGGGCGTCAGAAGCGAGACGTCGCTCCTCGCGCTCGTGCACCGCGGATCCCTGCGGGAAGTCGCGCCGGGGGACCTGCCGGCGCCGATCGCGGGCGAGGGAGCGGACGGGAGTCGGGTGGTCATAAATCCCGGTGCGCGGGGGGCGAATGAATACGTCGTGTACCTGCGTGGCGTCCTGGACGCCGAGAGCGCCGTTGTGCGCGGCATGGTGGCGCGCGCAGGCCGCAACGCACCGCCCGTGCGCCCTCAGCGGACCGTCGACGTCGCCGCGCACATTCGGTCCTTCGAGAGCCGCCAGGGCGTGACGCTGACCGACGGACAGCGCAGGGCGGTCGAGCTCGCCGCGCACTCGCGCGTGCTGGCGATTACGGGCGGGCCGGGCACCGGCAAGACGTTTGTCACGCGGTGTATCGTGGAATTGTGGGATGCGCAAGGCAGGGACTTCAACTTGTGCGCGCCGACGGGCCGCGCGGCGCAGCGGCTGTCCGAGGTGACGGGGAAGCCCGCGGAGACCGTGCACCGCCTCCTGCGGCTCGGCGCGATCCCCGTGGACGCGCAGACGGACCCAAACGCCGCGCAAGAGGGGGGGGGGGCTTCTGGCGGCGCTGACGCGGCGGAGGCCGGCTCGCACGCGGAGAGCGCGAGCGGGGACAGCTTGCTCGCGATGCTGCAGCAGACGGCGTCCCACGCGGAGCTCGTGGGCACGGGGGGGGTATTGGTTGACGAGTCGTCTATGTTGCACTCGCAGCTGGCGGCGGTGCTTCTGCGGGCGCTCGACGCCGCCGCGGGGGGCGCGCCGCCGGTGCCGCTGGTGCTCGTGGGCGACCCGGACCAGCTGCCGCCCGTGCTGCCGCACCCCGTGCTGTCGGCGCTGCTTGCGGCTGACTCAGTGCCGCAGGTCCGACTCGACGAGGTGAAGCGGCGGGACGGGTGGAGCGCGATCACGTCGGCGGCGGCGCGCGTGAACGAGGGCGCGCTGCCGTGTGCGGAGACGGCGGGCGCGCACGTCGTGCGGTGGGACGCGGGGGGGAGTGTGGCGGACATCGATGCGGCGCTCGTCAGCGCGCTGCAGGAGGGGGGGGAGTCCGAGGCGCGTCAGGAGTTCGTGTGGGTGCAGCCGCCGGCCGACGTCGACGCGGGCGCCACGCGCGACGCCGTCGTTGCCGCGGTCAGAGCCCTGACAGGCCCCGGGGGGTCTTTCCTGCCTGATGACGTCATGGTGCTCTCGCCGATGCGCCGCGGCCCGCTCGGCGCCGGCGTCCTCAACGGCGCGCTCCAGCCGCACCTCCGCCTCGACTCCGGTCCCAACGGACACTCCCCCTCGCGGCAGAACACCCCCCCGGGGTGCTCCGCGCTGCCCGAGGTCGTCGCACGGACGCGCGGGGAGCCCGGGGCGTGGCGCGCGCTGCGGACGGGCGACCGCGTGATGCAGCTGCGCAACCGCGCCGAGCAGAACGTCTACAACGGCGACATCGGCGTCGTGACGGCCTGCTGGCAAGAAACCGCCGCGGAGTGGGATGCGTCGCGACGCGTGCTTCGCGGGGCGCGCGTGCGCTTCTCGCGCAACCAGGAGATCGAGTACAGCTCGCAGCCGTCGAGCCGGCAGCTGCCGATCTCCGAGCTCGACGTGGCGTGGGCCAGCACAGTGCACAAAGCGCAGGGGGGGGAGTCGGGGGCGGTGGTGGTGGTGTTGTCGCCGGTGCACGGCGTGATGTTGCACAGGAAGCTGCTGTACACGGCGGTGAGCCGGGCGAAGCGCGTGCTGGTGCTGGTGGCGTGCGAGGGGTCGGTGGCGACGGCGGTGACGGCGGCGACGCAGGCCGGCGCGGGCGCGAGCGCGGGCGGGGCCGTGGACCTGCTGCGGCGGCGCGTGCAGGACGCGATGGGTGCGGGGGAGGAGTAGAAGGGGTGTTGAGGTGAGGTGAGGTGTTGCATTCTTCGCGTCGTCAGCCACAAGGCTTTGGGAGCTGAAAAGATCATTCGACTGGGTGGCGAGTCATTGTTGTGAGACTCGCGGCGGCCGTCCTCGGCCAGTTTCGCGCCGTTGACACCCCTGGAGGAGTGAAATGAGCTTTGTCGCATGGAGCCGGCGTGCCGGGCGTTCTTCGGGATGCGAGGGCGCAGAACTGCTCCCCTGCGTCTGCTTGAGCTCGGGCGCCCGTCCGTGCAGACGTGCACTTTTCTTTTCTACCCGTCACGGTTCGGTGTTATACTGCGCTTGCGCTGTCAGGGTTCGCGTCGTGCCAAGTGCGTACGTTCCGAGGCGCGGACCGCAGAGGCTGCGCCAGGGCGGGTGCTGCGCGACAGCGGCGGTTTCGTGCGGCGCGAGCGCTCTTTCGGCGGCCAGCGTGCGTTCTTGCTGTGCCGGGCTCGGTGAACGGGGCAGAATGCCGTGCATGGCGCAGCGGCTGCGGCCGACGATAGCGCGGTCGCATAGCCTGATCTCTCATGTGCGAGGCCACGCGCCGCTCCGCGCCGCCAGCGGCCCAGCGACGCATTCTGCGCGCGAAGCAGGCCAGAACAGCGCACACCCTCCCGCGCACCGTTGCCGGGGCTTCCCAGAGCGCGTGAGCGCCCGGAGACGGTGCATTGCTTCCTCGTCCGGCCGGCCGGCGGCCGAACTGGACACCGCGGACGCGGAGGCGTCGCTGGTGTCCCGGGCACAGCAGCGGGCAGGAACAGTCGAGGAAAGGTTTCGTCTCAGAGGCTCCAGCTTCGAGGGGCGCCAGAGCGTGCTGCACCGCCTGAGAGCGGACGATCCGATCATTCTGACGCGCGAGCCCACGAACCCGCACGACCCTCACGCAGTCGTGGTGCGCGCGATCGACGGCACCGCAATCGGTTACGTGCCTCGCGAGCTCACAAAGCACGTCCTTTACGGCCTGTCCTTCGGTCGAGTCTACAGCATCGGGGACGTGTTCGTCGAGGACCCTAAGGGCGGCCCGCCGCGCCCCCTGCGCGGCGCGCAATGCGCCACTCGCCCTCTCCTGCCTCCTCTTTCTGTCGACATCGTGCCGTCCAAGCTCGCGCCCGCCATGCTGGACCTCGCCGACCTCGTCGCGAGCGCCGCCTGGCAGCGCCTCTCCGCCGCCGTCCTCGCCCGCGCCCAGCACCGCTGTCAGGTCTGCGGTCGGCCTGGCAACAGCAACAAACAAGCCCCGGAGTTCGCGGGGCCCGCCGCGCCCGGGCCGCTCACGGCGGCGCCGGTCTGGGAGCCCGAGGCGCTCGATCCGAACCGCGGAAAGCAGGTGCTGCGCGCGGTCGTGGCGCTGTGTCCGGCCTGCAGCGCTACGCGGCGCGCTCTGGCGCTGCCGGGCGGCGCGGAACAGCAGCCCTTCCTGCGGCACTTGGCGGAGATGAACGCGTGGGCGACGGCGCCGTCGGGCGTGCGGTGGGCGGACACGTACTGCGCGGGGTTGTGGAACGTGGGTCGGTTGCTTGATGGCGCTGGGGATCTGGGCGTCGATGTGTCGTGGCTGCTGGGGCCGGGGGGGGGAGTGGTGGAGGGGGAGCTCGCGGCGGAGCTGAGGGCGTAGGGCTGGTGGTGGCCGGGGCGTGCAGGCGGTGTGATGGATGCGGGTGGTGGTGGTGTTGGTCAGTGAAAAGAGAATATCGTTCTTTTTCGATTCTTGCTGTTGTGGTAGTTGGTCCAGGGGCTGAGAGGGCGATCGGCGATGCCGCGGCTGGTCAGGTCCGGGGTGTGCGACTCGCAGGGAGGGGGGGGTTTAAATTTATTTTATTTAGCGTTTATAAAATGCATTTCCCAGCTGCCGACTACGCAGCTCAACGATGGTGCGGGTTTTGACGTGCCATGCTATGAAGTATTGTGTGCGTCCTAGCGAACCGGCTGGCCGACCGCACGCCCTCTTCCGCCCCCAACGTCAGTTCGCAATTCGCCCCCCGCGTCGCTTCAACAACTGCAGCCATCGAGGCGCCTCGATGATGACGGCCCTTGAGCTCGAGCCGGCGGGAAGCGCCGGCTGCCATGTGCGTCGCGGTGCGTCTTCGATGCCGTGGTCTGTCAGCGGCCGAGTTGTACCCGTTGTCCCCTCAGGGAGGAGGTGTGTTTGCGCACTCGTCAAGCGCCCGGCCGACATCACAAGCACGCGCCCGCCTCGCACATGGTCAGTGTGACTGGCTCGCGATCGGCCGCACGACAGACTTCGCGCCGGGACGACAGCAGGCCGTGCAACTGCTTGTAGCAGGTGAGACGCGGGGCGGTGCTCGCGGAACGCGCTGGCGGTGGTTGGTGCTGATCGCACGGCCGTGGCGGAGGTGTGCGCTGTCTCGCGGGCTGCCGCGAGAGTCGCATGGAGCGCCCAACACGGTGCATGCGGCGTGCGTCTCTGGCGCTGGAGGGAGCTCGGCCGTGAGGCTGCGTGGCGGGAGACCCTTGCTGGGTTGTCACGATCGCATATGACAGGCACTAGGTGTCATGCCGAGCCCGGCCGCATGCGCGCGCCGGGCGGCTCTCACAGCTCCCGCTAGCTCACCTCCTGGAATCTCTCTCATTGGCACCCGCAGGACCCGTCCACGGCGCTCCGACGGCGGCGAGGCATCACGGGCACGATCTCTGCAGTCGATGGAGCTGCGAAGCGGCCGCTGCGTGTGCGGGCCGCGCTCCTCGCAGCGCCCACGCGCTGGTGACGATGACGCACCCACTCTGATGGACCTGTCGTTCGGGCCGGGCGGCGGTCCGCTGGGGGACATCATCCGCCTGCTGCCCAGGGGGTCGCGCGTCGCCCTCGCGGCCGCGTCGTCGGGCGCGATGGCGAGCGTGCTGGAGAGCTGCGGGGGGGCTCGATGGACCGCACGCACAAGGGAGGTGGGCAGGGCGGTGGCGGGGAAGGTGGAGGGGCGCGTGTCCGCGGGGGCGGGATCGCTGGTGGGGCGGACGAGCGACGACGCGCTGTGGGTGGTGCACCGGCGCGCGGGTGCGGACCCCGACAGTGTGGCGGCGATCGTGGAGGTGAAGAGAAACAACTCGTATCCGAGAGAGAAGCCTCTGTCGAACGCGGGTCGGCTGGTGATCACGGAGGAGATGACGGGGCTGGAGGTCGTCTGGGCGCGTCGCGTGGCGGGGGTTTGCTTTGACATCGCTGAGGAGTGGGGCGCAGACTGGCTGCCTGCAAGCGTCGCGGCGCGGTTGAGGGAGCTGGAGGTGCACGGGCAGGATCTGCGGAGGCTGCCGGAGGGGATGGGGTCGCTGGAGGTGCTGGACGTGACACGCTGCTGGCAGCTGGCGGGGGAGGGGTGGCTGCCGGCGTCGAGCTGCGGGAGCGTGAAGACGCTGTACGCTGCTTGGTCCTCGCTGGCGAGGGTGCCGGAGGGATGGGGTCGCTGGAGGTGCTGGACGTGCGTGGCTACGCCCATCTCGCGGGCAGGGGTGGCTGCCGGCGTCGAGCTGCAGGAGCGTGAAGGAGCTGGGTTTCGGGGGCTGCTTGCTGGCGAGGGTGCCGGAGGGATGGCGTCGCTGGAGGAGCTCAGCGTGAGCAGGTGCGATGAGCTGGCGGAGGGTGGCTGCCGGCGTCGAGCGGCGGGAGCGTCAAGAAGCTAAATGCTAGGTGCTCGTCGCTGGCGAGGGTGCCGGAGGGGATGGTGTCGCTGGAGGAGCTCGACGTGGGTTTCTGCGAGCAGCTGGCGGAGGAGGGGTGGCTGCCGGCGTCGAGCGGCGGGAGCGTGAAGAAGCTGGATGCTGGGGACTCCTCGCTGGCGAGGGTGCCGGAGGGGATGGGGTCGCTGGAGGAGCTCGACGTGGTGCAGTGCAGGCAGCTGGCGGGGGAGGGATGGCTGCCGGCGTCGAGCGGCGGGAGCGTGAAGAAGCTCGTGGCCGCACACACTGTGCTGGCGAGGCTGCCGGAGGGGATGGGGTCGCTGGAGGAGCTCAGCGTGGGGGGGTGCTTGCAGCTGGCTGCGGAGGGGTGGCTGCCGGCGTCGAGCGGCGGGAGCGTGAGGGAGCTGGATGCGTCGGGGTCCGCGCTGGCGAGGGTGCCGGAGGATGGGGTCGCTGGAGGAGCTCGACGTGAGCGACTGCAGACATCTCGCGGCGGAGGGGTGGCTGCCGGCGTCGAGCGGCGGGAGCGTGAAGAAGCTGGATGCTGCGCGCTCCTCGCTGGCGAGGCTGCCGGAGGGGATGGAACCGCTGGAGGTGCTGAATGTACTTGGCTGCGGGCGGTTGGCTGCGGGCTGGCTACCGATGTCGAGCTGCGGGAAGCTGCGGGTGCTGCGGGCCGCGGCGCATCAGCTGCAGAGGCTGCCGGAGGAGCAGAGTCGGACCCTGGCATCTCTGTTAGGTTGAGCAATCAGTGTGAGCGCACGTACGAATGTCGACTCCCGGGAGGACGATACGATGGGTCACTGCCGGCGACCGCCCTGCTTGGCGGCCGTCAGCGGTCACGTCGTGAGGCCACAACACAACTGCAAGACCATAGTCTTGGACGTAGCCCACACGCCGCCGACGGTGCGTGTTGACGCTGCGATGACCCTGGAGTCGGCGGTGTCACCGCGCCCTGCTGGGTGCCGCACTCATGGAGTCGCAGCTCGCAAACAGTGCATCCGTGTCGGTGTGACGCTGCGAGCGTGTGTGTGCACATCTGCGCGTGTAGAAGTGCGACTCGTCCCGCGCTGGATGATGACCCGGGAGCCGCTCGAGCTGGCAGGAGGCGCCTGCCACGTGCGTCGCGGTGCGTCTGCGATGCCGTGGTCTGTCAGCGGCCGAGTTGTACCCTCATGGAGGTGTGCGCTCAGTGGTCCCCAACCGTCCCGGGCGACATCACAAGCACGCGCCCACCGCCTCGCATGTGGTCAGTGTGACTGGATCGCGGTCGGCCGCACAACAGACTTCGCGCCTGGACGACAGCAGGCCGTGCAACTGCTTGTAGCAGGTGAGACGCGCGGCGGTGCTCGCGGAACGCGCTGGCGGTGGCTGGTGCTGATCGCACGGCCGTGGTGGAGGTGTGCGCTGTCTCGCGGGCTGCCGCGAGAGTCGCATGGAGCGCCCAACACGGTGCATGCGGCGTGCGTCTCAGGCGCTGGAGGGAGCTCGGCCGTGAGGCTGCGTGGCGGGAGACCCTTGCTGGGTTGTCACGATCGCATATGACAGGCACTAGGTGTCATGCCGAGCCCGGCCGCATGCGCGCGCCGGGCGGCTCTCACAGCTCCCGCTAGCTCACCTCCTGGAATCTCTCTCATTGGCACCCGCAGGACCCGTCCACGGCGCTCCGGCGGCGGCGCGGCATCACGGGCACGATCTCTGCAGTCGATGGAGCTGCGAGACGGCCGCTGCGTGGTCGGGCCGCGGCCCTCGCAGCGCCCACGCGCTGGTGACGATGACGCACCCACTCTGATGGACCTGTCTTTCGGGCCGGGCGGCGGTCCGCTGGGAGACGTCATCCGCCTGCTGCCGAAGCAGTCGCGCGTCGCCCTCGCGGCTGCGTCGTCGGGCGCGATGGCGAGCGTGCTGGAGAGCTGCGGGGGGGCTCGATGGACCGCACGCACAAGGGAGGTGGGCAGGGCGGTGGCGGGGAAGGTGGAGGGGCGCGTGTCCGCGGGGGCGAGATCGCTGGTGGGGCGGACGAGCGACGACGGGCGGTGGTGGGTGTACCGGCGCGCGGGTGCGGACCCCGACAGTGTGGCGGCGATCGTGGAGGTGACGAGTATCAACTTGTTTCCGAGAGAGAAGCCTCTGTCGAACGCGGGTCGGCTGGTGATCACGGAGGAGATGACGGGGCTGGAGGTCGTCAGGGCGCGTCGCGTGACGTCGAGGGATGCTTTCGACATTGCTAAGGAGTGGGGGGGGGACTGGCTGCCTGCCAGCGTAGCAGCGCGGTTGAGGGAGCTGGAGGTGCACGGGCAGGATCTGCGGAGGCTGCCGGAGGGGATGGGGTCGCTGGAGGCGCTCGACGTGGGCGCATGCGAGCAGCTGGCGGCGGAGGGATGGCTGCCGGCGTCGAGCGGCGGGAGCGTGAGGGAGCTGAACGCTGCTTGTTCCTCGCTTGCGATGGTGCCGGAGGGGATGGGAGCGCTGGAGTGGCTCAGCGTGAGTGGCTGCTGGCAGCTGGCGGAGGAGGGGTGGCTGCCGGCGTCGAGCTGCGGGAGCGTGAAGAAGCTGGCTGGGACTCGTCGCTGGGGAGGGTGCCGGAGGGGATGGGGTCGCTGGAGTGGCTCAGCGTGATAGAGTGCGTGGGGCTGGCGGAGGGGTGGCTGCCGGCGTCGAGCGGCGGGAGCGTGAAGAACCTGTATGCTCGGGACTCGTCGCTGGCGAGGCTGCCTGAGGGGATGGGGTCGCTGGAGGCGCTTGACGTGGAGCGGTGCGAGCAACTGGCGGGGGAGGGGTGGCTGCCGGCGTCGAGCGGCGGGAGCGTGAAGAAGCTGGAGGCTGCGGGCTCGTCGCTGGCGAGGCTGCCGGAGGGGATGGGGTCGCTGGAGGTGCTCGACGTTAGCGGGTGCAGACATCTCGCAGAGGAGGGGTGGCTGCCGGCGTCGAGCGGCGGGAGCGTGAAGACTTTAATTGCTGCGCGCTCCTCGCTGGCGAGGCTGCCGGGAGGGATGGCGTTGCTGGAGGTGCTTTACGTGGAGCGGTGCAGGCAGCTGGCTGCGGAGGGGTGGCTGCCTGCGTCGAGCGGCGGGAGCGTGAGGAAGCTGCGTGCGTGGGAGTCCTCGCTGGCGAGGCTGCCGGAGGGGATGGGAGCGCGAGGTGCTGGACGTGTTTGGCTGCAAGCAGCTGGCGGGGGAGGGGTGGCTGCCTGCGTCGAGCGGCGGGAGCGTGAAGATGTTAATTGCTCGGTCATCTTCGCTGACGAGGCTGCCAGAGGGGATGGGGTCGCTGGAGGTGCTGGAGGTGCTTGGCTGCAGTGAGCTTGCGGAGGAGTGGCTGCCGGCGTCGAGCTGCGGGAAGCTGCGGGAGTTGTGGGCCGCGGCGTATCAGCTACAGGGCCTGCCGGAGGAGCAGATTCGGTCCCTGATAATTCTGTTACGTTGAGCGTCCACCGAGTCACAACACGGTTTTCTCAAGTCTCAGACAAAAGACCGACGAAAACAGCCCCGAGGCCCCTCTCGCCCGCGACACGAGTGAGGGTGCTTGTAGGTCAGCGAAGAACTATGAGTGAGTGACAGTCTGTGGCACGAAGTGCCCACACAACCCGCGGGGGAGTCACTACCCGCCGCGCGCCTGCAACACCGCCGACAGCGACAGCACCGCCTGGCTCGCCGCTTCCCGCACGGCCCCCTCCCCGCGCCGCGACAGCACCTCGGCCTGCGCCAGCAACGCCGCCAATGCATCCACCTCCGGCCCCTCCACAGGCAGCCCCACGGGCTGCACGCACGACAGCGCCACGAGCAAGCTCTCCTGCACCGACGCCTCCACGCCGAACCCGCCCCCCATGCCCGCGTCATCCACACCCCCCCCCTCCTCCTGCCCCAGGTCTAAACACCCCGCCAGCGCCAGCGCGAACTCCTCGCTGAGCAGCACGACGGACGCGTCCGCGGGGAAGAGGTCGCAGAGGAACCCGAGGCACTCCGCGGCCAGCTTCCCGATCCCTGAGTCAGGGTGCCGCACCAGGTCGACCAGCACCGGCAGCGCCGACACGAGCCCACGGGTGATTCCGGCGCCGGGCTCGCCGGCGTGCGTGGCGTGCTGGTCGCGCTCGAGCAGCGAGCAGCACAGGTCGAGCGCGGGGTCCAGGAACGGCTCCACCGCGTTCTCGTGCGCATAAACCAAAACCTGTTCTACGCGCTCGACGGCGCGGAGCTGCGCGGCCTGCTCGCAGGTCAGCGCGCCGAAGACGACGAGCGCGCGGCAGAGCCGCATGTTGTGCACGTTGTTGTTCGGGTGGTCGAGGCTGAGGAAGCTGAAGAGCCGCGGTACGATCTGGAGCGCGGCGACGCGGGGAGCCCAGACGGCGGGCGCGCTCTCGACGAGCGCGACGAGCACCTTGAGCGCGCAGAGAGGGATCATGTCCGACTCCTGGCCCTCGAGGAGCGTCGGGAGGAGCGGGAGGACGACGGAGGTCAGGGCGGCGTCGACGGCGTCGGCCTCGGGAGGCCCCGGGGGGGGTGGGGCGTCCCGCGCGAGCCGCCCGCCCTGCGCGGACTCCGCGCGCTGCTGCGGCGGCCGCGCGGCGAGGTGCGCGAGGAGCAGGTCGGCCAGGAGGGCGAGCGCGGAGTACCGCGCGTCGCCGCCCTCGGTCTGTGACGCGACCACGTCGGCGAGCGCCGGGATGAGGTCGTGCGCCGCGGCGTGCGGGAGGCTGCCGGGGCCCTGCCGGGGCTGCTCGGGCGGCGCGCTGTCGCCCGGGGCCGCCGCGTTGTCGACAAGCTCCACCCCTGCAACAACAAAGGAACAAGCAGTCGAGAAATCACGACTGATGGCGGCAGCTAGAAGCACCGTTCAGGCGCCCACGGCCAGGCACAGCGCGAGCGTGCCGGATTTGGTTTCCGCAGGAGAAAGGAGGGGGGGGGTGTCTCACTTGACAGCTGGTCTTCCAGCGCCTTGGTCTGGCCCGCGCTGTCGAGGCCCATCACCGCCGTCGGGCTCTCCGACAGCGCGTCGAGCGCGCGCAGCACGGCCTCCTTGAACTCCGGCGGCCCCGCGGACGCCGCCCCGGGCGCCGTCACGGCGCGCAGGAACGCGGCCAGGTGCGACACTAGTGCCGCGGACTGCACCGCCGGCCGCAGCGTCGGGCTCTGCAGCAGGTACGGCACGACGCTGAACGACGCCAGCGCGCCACCGCGGCTCGCCGCGCGCCCGAGCGCGGGCGACGCCGCCCGGCGGCCGCCCTGTGACGCCGCCAGCTCCTGCGTGCACCGCGGCAGCAGAATCGCGCTGACCTGGTGCCGCACTTCGGCCTGGAGGCACCGCAGCGCGGCGCGGACGTAGGGGTCGCGTTCGCGGCTGAGCCGCTCCATCTTCTCGACGACCTTGCCCGCGCGCGCCAGGTGCGCGAACCCCTGTCGGGCCAGCAACCCCAAAATAACAACCCCCTTGCCCTGCAGCATCTGGAGGGGGGAGTCCAGGAGCTGCGCGAGGCCCTGCTGCAGCGTGCGGTCCTCGAGCGCGCCCGCCGTCGCGCGCACGGGCACGTCCGGGCTCGCCAGCGCCAGCGCCAGCATCGTCGCGCACGCGCCCTGCGACTTGGACGACGTGTCCAGCAGCCCCTGGACGAGCGTGCGCAGGCCGAACTTCTCGATCGTGTACGGCAGGAGCGCGGGGTGCGCGCGCACGAGCCGCGCGAGCGTCGACGCCGCCGTGCCGCGCACAGTGTCTTGGTTCGAGTTCAGCAGCACTTGCGCGCAGCAGAACGCGGCTTCTTTCGTCGCGAACCGCGCGGCCCACTCGCCTCCCTGCGTCGCGATGTTCTCGATCGTCTTGAGCGCGTAGTGCTGCGTCACGTCGTCCTCGCCCTGCCGCAGGAGCCGCAGCACCTGCGCCGTGACGATGGGTGGGACGTCCCACCGCGTGGCCGCGCCGCCCGCGGCGCGCGGCGTCGCGACGCCGTCGCTGTCGTCGCCCTGGTTCGTGCCCTCGCCGTCGCCGTCGCCGTCCGAGGCCAGCGCGCCCGTGTGGTGCTGCTGCGTCGACAGGTAGAACAATAACTCCCCCAGCGCGGCCATCGCGCGCCGGCGCACGCGCTCGCCCTTGTCGCGCAGCACCTCCGCGAGCGCCTCGACGATCCCCGTCGACGCCAGCTCGTCCGCGATGTACGTCGCGTGGCGCACCAGCAGCCCCATGACAGACGGGATCCGCGTGCGCAGTTTGTCGGACTTCGCCGCGCGCAGGAGCCGCACGAGCAGCGCCATCAGCGACGAGTTGACCAGGATGTTGGCCGCCTGGCTGTCGATGCACAGCGACTCGAAGTACGCCAGAATGTTCGCCTTGTCCGTCACGGACGCCCCTGACGCTAGCGCTTTGTATACTTGTTGCAAGAAGCCCTCGAGCTGCTGCGCGGGCGCCATGATCATCTCCTGCAGCGTCAGCGGCCGGAACGGCAGCGCGGCCGCGTCCCAGCGCGGCTCCGGGACCCGCTCGATGCGCCGATTGCCGACGATCGGCTTCACCACCATGTCGGAGGCGTGCCAGATCACGTCCTCCAAGCACGCGCCGCCGGGGCGCCCGGCGCCGAGCGACGCGATGTTCTCGCGCACGCCGGGCCCGGCCGCGCCCGCGCCGCCGATCTGCATCGCCGACGCCTGCTCCGCCATGCCCTTGCGGTCCTGACGCGGGTTTATACCCAGGAGGGGTGTAATCGTGTCGCGCGGTGCGCCGGGGCCCCCGGCGGACATCGGCTTGGCGTCCGCGCCCGCGGCGTCCTGCCCGCGCTCGGACCCGCCGCGTTCCGATGCGGCTCGGTGCGGAGGGATCCGCGGAGTCGCGTTGCCGGTCGGCGTCGGTGCCGCGCTCGCGGTGGCCGAGTTGGCGTCGGGCTGCGGCGGGAGCGAGCCCGCGCGCGGCAGCGACGAGGTAGACGCCGGGGACGACGGGATCGCGGAGCCGCGCGACTGCTGGCGGTCGAGGGCGGCGTTCGCGGGCCGGGCGTCGGCGGCGGCGGCGGCGGTGGCGCTTGGCGCGGCGTCCGAGGGCGGTTCCGGCGTGGCGCGCTGCGCGAAGTCGACCTCGACGTCGGCGTCGTCGATCGGGACGGCCCCCTGCTGCGCGGCGCCGCGCGCGACGCCGGCGCGCGCGTCTGACCGCTCGCGATACTCCCCCCCCGTGTCGTTGGTGCCGTCCTGACGGATGTTCCGGCCGGCGATCTGCGAGAGCCGCGTGACATCGACGCTGCCGCGCAGGTCCGCCGCGGCACGGATGGCCGCCGCCATCGACGCGCGCGGGTCCTGCTCGGGCTCCGGCCGCAAGTTGTTGCGAGTGACGAAGTCCTCCAGTGCTGGTTCCGCGGGCAGCTCCCTCGGCTGCGCGCACAGCGGCCACGGGCGCGGTTCGGTGGGACAGATAGGCGCGTGCGGGAACAAAATCATTCGTGTTTCCTCGAGTGTTTGTGCGTCAATTGATTCTGCGCGCGGCTGCCCCCCTCCGGTCGCGTGCTCGGCAGCATCGGCGGCACCGGCAGATCCAGCTCGCGGTACGCGGCACGCGGACCGAAACAGCGCTGTCGCAGCCCGCGGGAACGAACAACACACCCCCGGCCTGCAACGAAGACGCATTGCTTTCACGCAACGGTCGCGGCAAGGCGCGCACCCGCATGCTGTGCTGGTTGAACGGGTGCTTGATGATCTCCGCCCACGTGATCCGCGTCGCGGGGTTCTTGTCCAGCATCCGTCCGACCAGGTCCTGGAACGCCTCCGATGCCCCCGGGAGGGGTGACGGCTCCACGTTGAGCACGTCCGTGATCAGCTGCGCGAGCGTGGGCGCGGCGAACGGCGGGCGCCCCGCGGCGCACTCGTACAGCACGCACCCGAGCGCCCAGATGTCGGACGCGGTGGAGTGGGGGGAGGGGTCTACGAACAGCTCCGGGGCCATATAACTGGGAGTCCCCTTCTTGTTGAGGGCGTCGCGCGTGGTGGGCTGCGCGGGCGCGCCGCCGCCCGTGGCCGCGGTGTACGTGCGGTTGACGTCCTGGATGCGGCGAGACAGGCCGAAGCCGCCCAACTTGAGTCTTCCATTCTCGTCTAGGAGGATGTTCGAGGGCTTGAGGTCGCAGTAGAGGATGCCGCGGGAGTGGAGGTAGTGCAGGGACTCCATGAGGTCGCGCGCGAGGTCGTGGATCGACGACTCCGGCAGCATGACGTCCTGCGCCGCGTCGCGACTTGCAAAGCGGTGCATGGGCGCGCGGGAGGGCACCTCACGCGGGCCGGCGTTGGTCGCCGCTACCGCGGCGGCCAAGAGGATCGCGGCGCCGCCGGAGTCCGCCGAGACCGGCGGCTTCGGCGGGAGCTACGGCGCGTTGCTGTGTGGAGACAAAGGGGCCGTTGCGGCGCACCTGCTTGAGGAGAGCGAGCAGGGACCCTCCGACGCAGAACTCGAGGATGAGCCAAAGGTGGTTCGTGGTCTCGTACCACGCGTGGAAGCGCAGGACGTTGGCATGATCGAGTTGATGCATTGCCTTCACCTCCTGGAGAACGCGCGGTTTCTCGCCCTTCTCGACGCTCTTGATCGCGAAGTAGCTGATCGTGCGCTTCTTCCGGCCCTTGTACACCACCGAGTGCTGCCCGCGGCCGACCGCGTCGTATATGCTGCGCGTAGGAGCGGGGAGGCGTCCCAGAGGTTGGCACGCAGCTCCGCGGCCGCAGGGGGGGGGAACGCCGGCGCGGGGGCGGCGCGGCGAGCGGGTCTCGAGAGCTCGCGGGGCCGGGCGCGCCGGGGCCGGCAGGGGGCGGGCGGCGGGTGCGTGGCGCGGGCACGCAACGGCTGCGACACGCTCGCAGCAAGGCAAGCAGCGCGGGAGGCGCGTGAGGGGGAATTTCCGGCACGATGGCTGCGAGACCGTGACGAGAGAGCTGCGTGGGAGGCACCCGGTGCGCCCAGACGGCCGCTGGACGCGAGGTGGACGCGTGGGCTAGTGCCCAGGGCACAACACAGGACTGCCGCGCCTGTCTAGGCGGGCCTGGAGGGCGAGTTCGGTCGTGCATAGATGGCGCCGATACGTGTCCTAGATGGTTCTGCAGCGTGCCGCGCGCGAGGCGCCGCGTGCGCAGCAGGGGAGCGGAGACTGCTGCGCTTGTTGCGATTCAGGCCGGTGAGGCCCCGCACGCGCCGCCTCGGCGGCTGCACGCCCTGCGCGCCGCCGGCGCCTACGCTTCTGGGAAAGTTCTACCACGTGCCGGATCCGGGCGCTCGGCCGGGGCCGCACCGCGCGAGGAGCACGGCTTTGGCTCAGCGCAGCAGGCGCGGTCCCCGCGTCGCGCGGGGGGGGTCCGGGCCGCCGCGAGCGCGCGATCGGCGAGCGAGAGACGCGTTTGTGCGGGGGCGTACTGGTAGTTGTTCATTGCGCCCACGTGCGCGCCCCGCGGGGCCGAACTTCCCGCCTCGGCGCTACGTTTGCGACCCTACGACGTCTCCGGTGGCGCGCTTCGCTGTCTCAGCTGCCCATCTCGACGGCAGGTCGACTCGCCGTAGTGTCGGGCCCAAAAACGGGCAACCAGCGAACCCTATCCGGCGCTTTGCGCGAAAGTCCCAGGTGCGCCAAGCAAGCGACCGATTGCGTGCTAGCGCCCGCGAGCTATAAGTCCCCGCCGACACCGCGGCCGCCACGCTCTATCTCTCGGGCACATGTGTCCGCGGCGCGGCGCGCAGCGCCCCCTCCTGTGCAGGCTCAGAGACCCCCGGAATGACTCAGGAGCTGTTTATACTGGCAACACCCGGCTGCGCGGCCAAGTGCCGCCCGCGAGGCCGGCCGCGCGCAGCTGGCGGACAGACGGTCGCGCCGCGCGCCCGACCGCACCGCGCTTCCCATGTGCTGGTCGCGAAAGTAGCAGTGTGTCAACAGGCGGTTCATTTCATCGTGCATTCGGGCGCGACACGATGACGCGCCGCGCGGCGGACGCGCCGAGCGCCGACGGGGCGCTCTTCCCGTGCATCTTGTCGGACTACGAGTCGCCGCTGCTGCACCGCCTGCTGCCCGGCCACCCTGGAAGTGGCACCGCCTCTGCCGCGTCGCACGGCGAGCCTGGACCGCGGGCCGCCTCGAACGGCGCGGTCCAGGACGCACCGAGGGATCAGAGTGCCGTCACGAACGCTCAATCGACGAAAGTCGTCCATTCCAAGTCGGCAGAGGAGGACGGAGATGTCGCGTCTCCACAGACTCCGCGAACGGGCCACGGCGCAGCGGGCACGGCGCCGCACAGCGTGCTGGATCAGAACGGATCGCACAGTCACGCGAGCAGCGCGAACGGAGCGTCGCATGCGGTGCAGGCGGCGCACACGGGCGATGCGAGCCTCCGTGGCAGCACTCCTGTGGAATTGCCGTGGCATACGGCCCGCTGCGGCGTGCTCGACGTGCCAATCGTGCCGCAGAAGTTCCGCGCGGACGACACCTACGGCCTCGAGGCGCATCGTGACGCGCACGCGGAGTGCGCGGCGAAAATCTCCTTTCTCATGGACTTGGGTCTCGCCGGCGGGTCGCGTGTGCAGCTCAAGAGCGCGAACAGCTCGGAGAAGTACGCGACGATCTGGTGCATCGACGAGCCGGAGGACGCCGACGACGAAGACGACGAGCTGCGCGACGCAGTGCTCGTTTCGCCCATTCTAGCCGGTGGGCTCCTCCTCCCTCTCGCTGCGCGCGCAGCCTGGCCCGCAAACACCCGCCCGCCGCGTGCCAGGCTGCCGCAGCCCTCGCGCGAGGCGCCCGCATCCCGCGCCTGCAAGGGCGCCTCCCGGCGCGCCGGCAGATACCCGTGCGAGTGTGTTGTTCCACATTTTCGCGCCCGACTGCCGCCAGACCGCATCCCGCCGTCCCCCGTCGCCGCAGCCGACCTGGGCATCCCGCACGCTCCGGAGCAGCTCCTGGACCGGAAACCCCCCGCCGATTCCCGGCCGTTCACGCCGGCGACGCACGCCATCCAGATTCGTGCCGCGCCCGTCGTCGACGCCACCTGCACGCGCCGCCGCGCGGCAGCAGGCGCGGCGAACGGCGCGCCGGCGGAGCAGCTGCGCGCCTCGCCCGGCCCCGACGGCGCGCCAGAAGATAACACCCCCCCTCGGCTGGCGGGCCTGACGAGAGCCGCCAGCGTCACGCTAGCGAAGGTCAAGGAGCCTATCGTCAGCATGTTCCTGACGCAGGACCAGGACGCCGTGGAGGAGGAGCGCTACGCGCGGGCGCGCGAGGCCGGCCTGCGCGACCGCTTCCGAGCGCCCCGCGCCCTCGCGATCGGAGATGTAGTTCCAGTATTCTTTAGGAAGCCGCCAAGCCCCTTCTCCGGGGCGCCCGGGCGCCGGCGCGACGAGGCCGCGGGGGCCACCGACGGCGCGGAGGGCGACGCGCCGCTCGCGGCGGCCGCGTGGCAGGACGTCGCGCTGGAGCGCGGGTGGCAGTTTGCATGCTTCCGCGTCACGCGCATCGAACCGGAGACGTCGAAGGGCGCCGACAGGGCGTCGATGATGCGCGCGGTGTTCGGGGGCGCGCCGTGCGTGGTGGTGCCGCGCGAGACGAAGCTCGTCGTGGCCGGGCAGGTGCAAGCAATACTCCCCCCTGGCTTGAGGGGGTACTGCGGGGCGGAGCTGTGGGGGCGGGCGGGGAAGGCGCGGCGGCCGCACGACTGGACTGCGCCGCCGAAGGGCTGGCACAGGACGCTGTCGGAGCTGCATCCGCGGACGCCGCTGCTCGGGTGGCTGGCGTCGGGGCCGCGGGCGGCGACGCCGTGGCTGCCCGGTGTGGGCCCGCTGGCGCCGACGTGGCGCGCGCTCGCGGAGATCCTCGCGCCGATCTACCACCCGGACACCGCGATCGGGCTCACGGCGAGCATTCTGCTCACGGGACCCCCTGGGTGCGCATGTCCCGCCAAAGTCTGTCTGTCTGTCTGTCTGTCTGTCTGTCTGTCTGTCTGTCTTTCTGTCTGTCTGTCCTGGAAGCAACGCACGCAACACGCACGGAAGTAGTACGCCTGCCGGCGACCGTTCGGTCGCGCTGGTGCAGATCGCGCCGTCCCATTAGTGATGCCCGTTGCAACACCACTTGTCTTTTCGTATCTTCACTTGCTCGCCTTTTTCCGCGCTAAAGACCGCTCCACCCGCTCGCCCGGCGCAGGTCCGGCAAGGACGTCGCGCTGCGGGCCGTCGCGCACGCCCTCGGGCTCAACATCATCCCCCTGGAATGTCAGTCCCTGGCCGACTCCTCCCCCTCCGAAACGGAGCTCGCCGAGTTCATCAAGCAGCACGTCCAGGAGTCCCGCGGCTTCCCGCCCTGCCTCGTCGTCTTCCGCAACGTCGGCGCCCTCGCGCAGCCGCTCCCGGGGGACCACGCGCACAACCCGGCCACCGCGCAGCACGCCGACGCGACCGGGCGCGGGCCCCCGCACGTCATGGCGCAGCTCCGGCGCGCCGTGAGCGAGTGCGGCCGCTTCGCGCGCCCGCAGGACCGCGTCGTCATCGCGGCGACAGCGGAAATGGCGTCCGACGTCCCGGCGCCGTTGCGGGCCATCTTCACGCACCACCACCGCTGCGAGCCGCTGCCCGGCGGCGGCGGCGGCCGCGCGTCAGTCCTCGGGCCGCCGCTCGCGTCGGTCGGGTTCAAGCCGTCCCCGGAAGCGTGGGACGTCCTCCAGAAGGGGTCGGCGGGGCTGTCGTTACGAGACCTCTCGGCGCTCACGGCAGGGCTTGCTCTCGCGCCTGCGCGCGGCGGGGAGGGTGCGGAGCGGACGGTGGACGCGGGGGAGGCGGACGTGGCCGCGACGCGGGTGCGGGGGGCTCTGCGGCGTGGGTTTGGCGGCGTCGAGGTGCCTGAGGTGCGCTGGGCGGACATCGGGGGCCTGGACGACGCGCTCGCGATCGTGCGGAAGGCGCTGAAGCCGCCGCACGCGTCCGCGGGCGGCCGCCGCATCCGGCCGCGGAGCGGGGTGCTGCTCTTTGGTCCCCCGGGGACCGGCAAGACGCTCACGGCGAAGGCGATCGCAACAGAGAGCGGTGCGCACCCTTCGACCCCTCTTACACCACGCCTCCTCGATTCCGGCCGGTACTCGCGATTCCGAGCCCTCGCTGTCCGCGGCGGCCCGCAGATGACTTTGCATTGAATTGCGTCGTGCCGCGCAGGCATGAACTTCCTGAGCGTCAAGGGCCCCGAGCTGCTCGACATGTACATCGGGGAGTCCGAGCGCAAGGTCCGCGAGGTCTTTTCGCGCGCGCTCCAGGCCGCGCCGTGCGTTCTCTTCTTCGACGAGCTCGACTCGCTCGCGCCGCGCCGCGGCGCCGGCGGGGACTCCGCGGGCGTGATGGACCGCGTCGTGTCGCAGCTGCTCGCCGAGATGGACAGCGTTCACCAGGCGGACGCCTCGGGCGGCACGGGAATCAACGTCGTGGTCATCGGTGCTTCCAACCGCCCGGACTTGCTCGACCCGGCGCTGACGCGCCCGGGGCGCCTGGACACGTCCGTGTACGTGTCGCTGCCGCGCGGCGTCGCGGGCCGCGCGCAGGTGCTGCGGGCGCTGACGCGGAAATTCGCGTTTGCTGAGGACGTGGATTTCGAGGCCGTGGCGGCGCTGGCGAGCGAGCGGGCGAGCGGCGCGGACCTGTACGGCGCGTGCGCGGACGCGTGGATGCGGGCGGCGCGGCGGCGGATCAAGGAGTCGCAGGCGGAGGGCGGGGGGGAGTTAGTGGGGCCTGTCGCGGTGACGCAGGAAGACATGATGGGCGCCGTGGCGGTGATGGCGCCGTCGGTGTCGGCGGAGGAGCTCGAGCGATACGAGGCGATAGCGAGGGAGCACGCGGGGCCGCTCGCCGTGTAACACGCGCCGAGGGCCGTTGCCATTCAACGACAAACTGCTGGAAGTGTCTGTTACGACCTGATAGGTCTCAGGCGCTTGATGGTTGAACGGGTACGTTTGTTTGTGGTTGGCCGACCTACATTTGCGCAAGAAGGAATTGACCACCCGCGCAAGAAACGAAGCGCCGGCGCCCGCAGCGCGAGACGAGGCAAACCATTCCCAAGCGACGTTCCTGTTCAATCGAAGATCATCAACACAATACAATACAATACAATCGACACCAAACAATGAATCATGAATCACATCTTGCGGTCTGCTCCGCGCCCCCCCGGCACGCGCACGCCCCGCAGGCCCCCGCACAAACAGCCCCGGCAAGCCAACCTCTCAGAATCCCGGGAAGGGGCCGGGAGGGGGCGGGGGAGGGGGGTTTCATCACTCCACTGGAGCGGCACTTCCTCCTTGTTCTGTTTCCCGACACCGCGGCACGTGTCACCTCACCAGCGGCGGCGCCCCCCCGAGCCGCGTCCCGAACCGCCTGCGCGCCTTCCGCCCGTACACCTTGTGCCACGACGCGTCCCCCGCCGCAATGTCCGACCCGACCCGCCACCCCTCCGACAACACCCCCCCGCGCGCCGCCACGTCGACGCCGTCCAGAGCCGCCGGCGGCGCGAACCACGCCGTCTCCTCCGGCACCGTCACCGGCGACGCCGCCACCGCGGCGCCGCCGGCCGCCGCGCTCTCCGCGCGCTCCGCGGCACTCCCGGACCGGTCGCCGTCCTGTCCGCGGCGGGCGCGCTTCTTCGCCTTCTTCCGCGCGCTGCCGACGCCGTTCGCGCCCGCAAGATGCTCCCCGCTCCCGCTGCTGCTGCCCGTCTTCCCGAGCGGCCGCGGGCCCGGAACCGCCGGCGTGGGCGCCCGTTCCGCGTGCCAGGGCGGCGTGACGTCGCCGTCGCGCGACAGGCGCATCGGCGTGGCGGGGGCGCTGCGGCGCTGGCAGCAGGGGCACGGGTCCGTGCGGGACTTGTAGCTGCCGGCGTCGTGCGGCAGCTGCGCGTGCGGCGGCACGTGGTGGTGGTTCTGGTGGTGGCGGGCGCCGCGCGCGTCGTGCCGGTCGAAGTGGCGCGCCTGGTCCAGCCGGTCGAGGGCGTACTCGACGCGCAGACGCGTGCCGTAGCTGTCGCGCTTCGACGCGCCGTTCGAGAGCAGCTGCTTTGCCTGCGGGTGGAGCGCGGCGAGCAGACGCGGCGTGAACATGCGCAAACAATTAATTAATTAATTAATTAATTAATTAATCTTGTTTTGGTAATTGTGAGTGCGAGGAGGCCGTGGTGGCCGCGGGCGGCGCGAACCGCGCGCCCGGCATCCTCAGGCGCGCGCACGCGTGCTCCGCGAGGCCGCGCCGTCGCTGGCGGCACGGCTACGACGAACACAGGCAGTGGGGTGCGGGGGGGGGGATTTTCGCGGCACTCGCGGCGGGAGACGGCGCACCTCGCGGACCATTTCCTCGACGCCGGCGCCCTCTTCCTTGAGCGCCGTCATCGCTTGCCGGCGGACCTTCTCCGGGATGGTGCGGCACTGATAGATACTGCCATACCACAGCGCCGCTGCGGCCTTGACGGCCTGCCAGACGAGGAGCGCGCGCGGGTGGTAGTACAGGGGGAGCGCGAAGAGGAAGGAGAGGACGGTGTAGGCGAGCTGGAGGAGCCCGAAGGCCACGACGCGGCCGTGCGTAGTGCGCTGGCGGTTGATGAGCTTGACGAAGGGGTTCCCGGTCTTCTTCGTGAGCCACTTGAAGGACGTCATGAGCTCAGGGTCGCGCATGAACTTCCCAATGAGGACGTGCTGCACGAGGATGTAGTACGCGAGCTGCCAGGTGCAGTAGAAGACCAGCGGGGCGCCGAACAGCCACCACACCGCCTGCCCGCCGAACGGAATCGTCGACTGCGCGGGACGGGACGAGAAACGACCGTGAGAAGGCGTGGCGGCGCGGAGCGCTCATGCCGCGGCCTCCACGCGCGCTGCAGGCGGGGTTTGGTCCGCCCGCGTGCGCACCTGCTCCACTGTCATCCGCGGGTGCATCCTGACGGCCTCGTTCCAGGGCGTTCCAGCGAGGACGTCCTTCGAGAGCTTGACGAGGCCCTCGACGCCCCGCGGCCCGGACGCGAGGCGGTTGCACGCCAGCGCGAGCCCCGGCAGGAGGTGCACGCCCACGGAGACGAAATGCTCCATGGAGCTGAAGACCCAGGAGGTCTGCCAGACGATGATGGCGCCGGCGACGGGCCCGTCGGCGAGCGCATGCGTCAGGGCGCCGAGAGCCTGCGAGTTAGGCCAGCCTACGAGGTGGACGGCCGCGAGGGCGTTCACGAAGTAGCAGAAATCAACCATGAAGAACTCCCACTTGAGCCTCCGGTACTTCTTCGTGCGCCACGGGATGGAGAAGGCCAGGAAGAGCACGTACACGGGTGCAATAGCCCACCGGGCCGCGGCGCAGCCCAGGACGATCACGGTGAAGATCAGCGTGCCGAGAAAGTGCAGGAACGCCTGCCCGCCTGCAGGGGGGGCGACGCGGCGGGGCGGGCGGGTCGGGGGCGCGGTCGAGGCCACAGGTGCGCCAGGATGGGGCATCGCGGGCGTCCGCTGGTGCTGGCCTCGAACGCCCGTGGCGCCGCGATACGCGCGCTGAATGAGCGTTTTTCGCGTTCATACTCTCGTTTCGAAGTGGGGGTATCGGCGGAGGGGGCGCGTCCGGCACGATGCGGCGTGTGCGGCCCGCGAGGCGGGGCGAAAGTAGTTGGAAGCGGTGGGGCTGCAGCAGGGGCGTGCCGGGCGTCACCCGGGGCTCCCAGGCCGCAACACCGCGGAATCTCGCGGTCGCGTGTGCTAAACGGCGCAAAAATCCAACGCGCAGCCCGAAGCGTCGCATATCCGGCGCGGCGGGAGACGGCCAAAGCAAGCCACTGGAGGGCGCCGCCAGAGGCCCGGCGCGCCGAGCAGCCGCCCGCGGTGCGTCCCCGCGGCGCAGCAGTCACGGAAAAGCCCGTGCGGGGCGCCGCGGCGCCGGATGCCCCGCCTGCGCGCGTGGCGCGGGCTCACCTGGAGGTGCGCGCTCCGCCTGCGTCTTCTGCCGCTTCGGCTGGTACTCCGGGGCCGGCGAAGTGGCGTCAGGGGCCGGCCTCTTCCTCCCTCTGCGCCGCATGGCGCTCTGGAAGAGCGCAGACGCGCGCCGCTGGACGGGGCCGACCACGCCCTGCTTGATGGGCGTGAGCAGGCGCTGTAGCGACCCGCTCAGGACCTCCAGGGACCGCCGTCCGTCGTCTTCCTTCGCGTTCCGGGCGTGGGTGGCCGCGGAGAAGCTCTTCGCTTCACGGCGCGCCCCCTCACGCCCCTTTGGGGCGGGCTTTGCCCGCCCCTTGCCCTGGTGCATCGGCTGTCCTATCGCTGGCCGCCTCGGGGCGCACAGGGCTCAGCCGAGGTCGACAGCGGTGCTCGGGCGGAGATAAACACTGGAGGAATCGTTCTGCGCCGCGCGCGGCGCCCGCCGCCCCGTTGTGGTGCGTGTGCGGCACGTCCCAGGGGCATGGGCGCTGGGCGGACAGGCGACGCTGGGCGCGTCGTGAAGGGGCGCAGCCGCGCCGCAGCGCCCCGACTCGACGGCTCCTTGTTAGAGGAACCGCGCACGCGGCGGTTCGGAGCGGGAGCGGCGGGCAGCGGCCGCGCACACCGCTCCAAGCAGGCAGGTGCTGGACAGGCGCGCGGGCGGCGCTGTCGTCCTGGGACGTGTATCTAGGGCATCGACTTACTTACCTGGACATCGCGAACGGCGTCGGCTTGACCTGAGAGCAGCCAAGGAGGTCCGCTGGGGCCCTGCGCCCGCAGCGGAAGCCAGAAGAGGCACTGTGGGGCAATTAAGTCGCGAATTCTCGACATGGACGACATCGACGAGCTCGACGTCGACCTGGAGGAGTTCGACAGGGGCGTTGGCGCGTCTGCGGTGGCCGGTCCGCCGCAGCCGGCGCCCCAGGCCTCCAGGGCGGCCGAGGCGTGGCAGCCGGGTGCGCCCACCGTCTGGGCGGGAGCGTCCCGCCAGGCGGTGGCTGCGGTTCACGGCCCGGCTGGCGGCGGCCAGGCGGGGCGGCTTGAGCAGCAGTTCGAAGCTGCGTGGCGTTCTGGGACGCAGACGCCGCGGGGCGGCGCGGGGGCGCCGCAGAGTGCAGCGCGGGATGCGTGGGCGACAGCCAGCGGCGCTGGCGCCGTGCCAGCGTGGCCGACGCAGCAGGGTCCGGGCGTTCCGGGCACGCAGTGTACAGGAGATGGATGGAACGGGTGGAGCCAGGCCGGGAGGGGGCGTGACGGGCCGCGCGAGCCGGCAGCGCAGGCTGCACAGAGACACGCCGTCCGCGCCGCTGAGCGTGCGGCTCCGGACAGGAACCGCGCTTCCTACGCCGCTGGAAATACAGCATGGCCGAACGCGCCGGGCGCCACCGCCGCGCGTGCGCCGGGCGAGCGCGCCTCGCTGCCGATGCAGCTCTCCCAGCGGGTCCCGGGCCCGGCGGGCGTCCTCCAGCAGCTCGAGGACCGCGGCTGCGTCGTCGAGACCCTCGAGCAGCTCGTGTCGATGGCCGCGGAGGCTCGGGACGGCGGAAACCCGGCCCACGCGCCCGAAAGTGGCCCTGACGCCAGCGCTGGCGCGCCTCACGGCCTCTGCGCGGACCCGGGCTTCCGTGACGGGCCGTGGAAGCAGGCCGCGGGCGCCCTGGAGCTGCCCTCGGACCCGCGGCACTTCGGGGCCGGCGCGGGCGGCGAGGCCGGGGGCCCGCAAGGGTTGCGCACCGTCCACGACGTCAATGCGGTGACGTTCCGCGGGAAGGCCGCCGCGATGGTCGTGCTCGTCGCCTCGCTGCGCCTCACGGGCACCGGCGACGCGCGGTGCGTCCTCAAGGTGCGTCCCCGCCACAAACAAGCAACGTAATGCCGCGTCGGTTCACTCCCCCCCCGCCTTCCCACCTGCAACCACCGTGGGATGACGCGCGGGCAGGCTGGCCCGCACAGGGCCGACGAGGCCGCGGGAGCGCGTCTGCAGACCGATGGCGCGACGTGCGCTGGCTGCGTAGACGGCATCCTGCAACGCCATCGCTCCTGGCCACTCCGCGGCCCGCAACGCGTTGCGTGTGCATCTCGCACGCCGCCGATGCAGCGCTCCGGACGCGCCCCTTCGCTCGCGGACTGTGCTGTCTGGTCATAATAATATGAATTAACTATATACCAGTATATACGACTACTAGAATATATAATAGTATCATATACTATGTTATCATACTTTTCATTATAAATGACTCGAACATGTTGTACATATTCAATATGCTCCCGCCCCGACTGACTGCGCCCGCAGGACCCGACCGGCACGATCTCTGCGGCGGTGACCGCCGCGGCCCTCGACGCCGAGCCCGCCATCGGCCCCGGCGCAGTCCTCGCGCTCCGCAACGTGACGGTCCTCGCCGTGCGCCCGCGCAACCACTACCTGTGCATCACGCCCTGCAGCATCGCGCAGGTCTACGCGCCCGCGGCGCGCGACGAGGAGGAGCACGGCGCGACCGACGCGGCCCGCGGGCCGCCGCTGCTGCGCGGCCTCGACGGCGAGGGGGGGAGTGGCAACATGGCGGAGCGGGGGACTCCCCCCCTGGAGCGGTGGCAGCGCCAGGCGGCGACCGCGAGCGGCCGCGCCGCGCTCGCGTCGGCCGCGGAGCCGCGGCCGGGGTGGCTCGAGGGCGCGCTAGCGCAGTCGTCTGCACGAGCGATGAGACCCCCGGGACCGCCGCAAGACGCCCCGGCCTGCGCCGGCGAGGGCGGGGAACGCGGTGGGTGGCGGCCGGACGAGGCGGCGTGGGCGGATGGCCGCGCTGGAGGCGGGGAGCGGCGGCCGTCGCCGTCATCGTCGCAGGACAGTGGCGCCCCGCTCGCGGCGCAGTTCCACCGCCGCGCGTCGCAGCGCGCCAGCGGCGCGCAGGCTCCGGCGCAGGCGGCCTCAGCCGCGTACCAGTCCGTGGTGCCGGGGCGGTGGCAGGCGCCGCCGCCAGCGGTGCCGTTGCAAGCGCGCACGAATGGCGCGGCGCCGAGGCCGTCCGCGCCGCCGAAGGCCCCGGACGCGCGCGTCGCGACGGTGGCCCGTGTGCCTGGGGCGGCCGTGCTGGGGAACGCGCCGGGGCCGGCGGCGGCGGGAGCGCAGGCGACGGCGCGGGGTGTGGACGCGGACGGGTGGGCGGAAGCGGCGGCGGAGCTGGCTGGCGGGGATGGGGGGGAGGCTGGGTCAGTCAGGGCTGTGGGGGGGGCGGCAGGGGGTGTTCCGGGTGGGGAGTGGGAGGCTGATGGGTGGGACGCGTCGCCGTCGCAGTGGGAGGGGTGACGGGGGGTGTGCCGGCGAGGGTGTAGCCGTGCAGCAGGCGCAGATGTCGATCCAAGATAGTCGTGAAGTAAATAAGTGCACATTTCAGAAGTTCACAATTGTTCGTTTATGTCTTGTTCGTTTGCATGGGCGTGGGCTACGTTCTTCGTGTCTTTGCATCCAGCACGAGGACTTGCAGGCGGTGCAGAGCCATGCAGCGCGCGTCAGTGCGCCGCAGGGTCCGACCCGGCATCATCGACGTACCCCCCCCCGCCCATGCAACGGGCCAGCGCACTGTTGCCACTTACTACAGAGTAGAATTGACCACCCGCGCACGAAACGAAATGCGGGTGTGCTATCGTCCCGATCAAGGCGGCAGCGTGCTAGGAGCACTGCGCGAAATGCCATGTGAGCGTGCCATCATGTGCCAAGGGAAGGCTCTGACCTGCAATCAGTTAGAGTGAGTGGCGGGCGTCGTCAGCAACAACGCGGCGAGCCGCGCGAGTACTGGACGACGCCCGCCAGCCGACGCGCCGAAGTGCTGGTCCACGTCCTAGGCTGCTTGTACCGGGGGGTGTCGGCAGCCGGCTGGGTGACAGCGGTGACTGAGTCTGCGGCATTGTCCGCGTTGTGTGGCGACGCGCCGACGGCTACTCAGCTCTCCTCGTCATCGCCGTCCCCCGCGCGTGGCCTGTCATGCGAAAAGGGATCATACCTCGGTCTAGCGGCCACGGAATACGCGCATGGCCAACATGTCAACATCGGGGGGGTAACAGAGTGCGTCATGTGTGCGGGCATGGCTGGATAGTTCCGAGCCAGCTTCGCAGCGCCGGGATCATGTATGAGGGTGACGAGTTGCAGGGCGCCGGGCACGCCCTGTCAGCAGGTTGGCCAGTATGGTCTGCAAACTGCACGTGGCGACGCACGAGGTCAGCCAGGCCCGCCGGCGTGGCAGGGCCAAAATGCGGGCTCGGGTGCGTCCGGCAGGCGGCGCGGTGGATCGCCAGGACCTGTCGCATGCAGTAACCTCGATGCGTACGCATGTAGCGCATCATGGCCGACATCTTGGCTACGTAGCTGTCGCGGTCAGTCACCTCGCTGGACACGCGGATGTGTTCGGTGCGGACGATGTTGTAAAGGTGTCGTCGCAGCAGCGCACACGAAGCGTGGGGGTACTGTATGAGGTGAATGTTCTCAGGAAACAGACCGCGTTTGTCATAGTGCGAGATCAGGAGGAAGCCCTGATATTCGGGATGCGGACGCACGCGGAGGTCTAGGAAGGAGACACCGTCGAGCGGGTTCGCTGGGGCGTCAAATTCGACCTCAAGACAGGGGGGGTACATGTTATGTATACCAGAGATGAGATCTACGATCGACGACGGGGTTTCGGGGGGCGGGGTGGGGGGGCGGGGGTGGGTGTTGAAGTAGCGGTACAGTGCGTTCGCGAGAGAGAAATTGTCGTCGATGTAGCGCCTGGAATAACGGAAAGACCCCAAGACCTTCAGCCAAGCGACGTCGCCAGTGCTCAACCAGCGGTCGCGAAACTGGCAGAGGAACGCGAGCTCATGCCGGAACATGTAGCAGTTCGCGAGGTGGGGGGAGGCCGAGAGCCCCATGGGCACACCGCAGGTCTGGTGATATACGACGCCCCCGAACACCACGTAGGCGCGTTTGACGAGGATGTGCACGAGACCATGAAGTTGCTCGATGCTCGGTGCCCATTTCCCAACCATGCCGTCCGCGTCCGGCAGCTGCGCCACCCACCACCACGTCTCCCTCGCGTCAAACGCGGGTTGCAAGTCGATCAGGAGGTGTTGCCCTGGATGCAGTGCAAAAACAGCGTCGATGTGTTCGATGACGCAGTCGATGAGGCCGGTCCCGTGGTCCGCGCTCGTCTCGTGCCGGATGTGCGTGTAGAGCCGCTTGATGTCGGCGCCCAGCAGCAGAGGTGGTTGTTGAGCATGTATCGCTGAGCGTGGTGGGTTGTCATGTAGATACGCGGTCACCATGTCACGCATGCCGCGGCTGGAGTCCACCAAGAAGGGCGCGAAGCTGCTGCAGAGGTCCTCCGGGACGCCGTCGAAGATGGAGCTCCAGACCTCCACGAGGGTGGCGTGGCACATGAGCGCGCCGAGGGCCTTCGTCAGCAGCTGCGCTGCGGGGCGCGTGATGTCGCTCGAGCAGTCCGAGATGTACCGCACGTCCACCTTGGCCTTGTGAAGCTTCATCGTCCCGTAGTAGTGCGGTAGACCACCGCACTCGCGTTCGGTGCGTATTCCTGGTAGCTGCAGGTTGTCCAACATAGCCTCCGTCGTGTTAGCGACGTTCATCACGTGCCTGGCATGCGTGATGTTGGCATTTGCCGGCTCGTTGACAGCGAAAGCGTCGTTGCTGTGCAGGTCGTGCAGGAGGACCTCGATGTAGGCGCGCCGACACACGAAAACCAAATTCCCGGCGTTCTTGTCCATGGTCGTGATGGTGAGGCGTGTCGCGTCTCGCCGCAGAGCCACGCGATCGTCGGGCTGAATGTCCGCCAGCGGCGGGGGCCATGGAAGGCGGAACCCGGGTTGAAGAGCGGGTTGGAGTGCCGTTTGCGTAGCAGCAAGTATAGCATCAATGTACGGCATGCACGCTGCCGCGTCCATGTCGGCGGCCTTGCTGACGCGTTTCGTCCACCCGAGCAGCGGCTTCTGGTAGGCTTCAACGATGCTAGCTACGGTCGCGCTCGTGGCTTGGTGCAGCTCCGGGACGTGTCGGTGCTTGGCACCGCCGACGGCGAACAAACGGCGGTACGCGGTGCTCTGGAGGCCCGCCGCAGCAGGGTCCAGCGTGCAGAGGTGCCGCACAGGCTCGCCGTCGATCTGCCAGTAGGGGTCCTCGAGCGTGAAGTGGCGTCGTAGGTCCGGTCCTTGGTGTTGCGCACAGTCTCACTGCGTCGCCATGATGTCGTACAGGCGACTGCGTGCAAACTTGGCAACTCCGCTGTGCGTGCACACCGAGCGCGACAGCGGTGGAAACCTGACCGAATAGCGCGGGGCCACCAGAAACAAGCCATCCATACCTTCGCGGATACGCTCAGGTAAGAGGTTGAGAAAGTCATCATTATTGACGAGGGTTTCGAGGGGGGCGAGGCTAGCCAGGAGGGTAGGGAAGTCGTGGATCATGAGGGTACGGCTCCCGAGGTCGATGTCTGCGACGGGAGGGTAGTGGTGGTTGATGGCGGCCTGCAAAACGGTGCGGGCACTGTCCAACATCTGCTGTGTGTAAAAGGGCTCGTCGAGACCCAGGATAAGCGCATCGGGATGCATGTGCGACACGCAGTGATGGAGGGAGAAGAGGTATTTTCCGATGTTCGCTGCCGTGCAATGGTTCACCGCGCGTCTCCAATGATCGTGCTCTGTGTCGCCGGCGCGGCGGAACAAAACAACGTCAAGAAGGAGGCGAGTCTGGTATATATACTCGCGTGTACCGAGGCGCGGAGACATGCCTGCGATAGCGGGGGGCAGGGACAACGCTGGTGCCGTAGTTGTGAGGCAGTTGTCAGCGTCGAGGTGGATGGTACGTTGATGCGTGGAGGAGATGGCAAACGTTGGCTGGAAGAGGGTCGCCAGCGCTGGGAGCCCACTCGGGCCGGGCGGGACGGGGAAGTCGTTGTGGGGGATCGCTACGGGGTGGGGGTCAGCGGCGATTTGGAACGCCAGGGGGGATAGAGGCCATGGGGCAGCATCAGAGTGGCCAGCTCCGTAGCCGAAATTCCACATGCCCTTGCAGTAATTGAGGCCGCCGGGGTGTGTGGAGCCCAGACAGCGTATCATGGTCTGCTCCCAGGCCAGGGAGTAGGTGCGGAACTTGTGGAACCAGGCCTTCAAAGCGTCCGGGCTAGTCGCCGGCGGGATGGGCACCTGGCGTGCGAAATTGATGCGAAAGAGGGGCACGATGGTGAAGTCGCGCCACGGGACATGGCCGTTCGGCGACTGCGCCCACACTCGTCGCATAAACTCGTAAAGCGGGGTGTGCACGGCGTTCGGATGGTGCGTGAATGCTGCATCAAAGGGCTCCTGCAGTCGTTCGATCGCTGTGCGGTATGTCTCCCCGACATAGTAAAAGAAGGGGTATTTCCGGCACAAGAGGACATAGACAACCCCGCGCGCCGCAAGCGGGGGGTTTGCCGTGACCGATGGTAGCGCGGCGAGGTCCGAGAGCGCCGGCGGGGGCGGTGGGAAAGGAGCGCTCGGTGGGGGGCACGGGTGCGGGTATGCGGGCGCCCGTTCGTCGCGGGGCACGTAGTCCCAGTAGGGTCGAGGGGCTAGTGCGGAGGCGGGGTGGGAGGGTGTGTGGTGGGGGCTAGGAGGGGGCCAGGCACGGGGAGATGCCTGCGGAGCAATAGCGGCCGCGATGCGGCGTGCGTGCGTGATGCTGGGTCGAAAGTTCGGGTCGTGGTCATTTAGATTTGCGACATGGTGGAACAGGGTGACATTCGAAAGGTGGCCACGCAGCGTGCGCGCCTCGGCGGTGCCGGCCTGGTCGCTGAGACGCAACGCTGCTTGGAGCCGTTTCCTCCGTCGGCGACCGATTGGAGTGCGCATGGTGAGAGGTTTTGGGGGTGAAAAGAGGGTGGTGTGCGGAACTAGACCGAGGATGCAGTAATCAAGCCACGACGGGAGGGCGACGATGACGGGGAGAGCTCTACCTAAGTTGCGCGTTCCTAGCACGCCGGGCGGTGAGCCACGGACGTGAGACGGCGGAGTCAGTTAGCCGGAGGCAGGCTCGTCTACGCCGACGGTTGAAGGCCGGAGTAGGGAGGTAGCTCTCAGCTGGCACTGCGCCAAAGCCCCATGTTCGAGGCCCGGCGCAGCACAACACGACACACAGAGTAGTAATTGACCACCCGCGCACGAAACGAAATGCGGGTGTGCTATCGTCCTGATCAAGGCGGCAGCGTGCTAGGAGTACTCGCGCGAAATGCCATGTGAGCGTGCCATCATGTGCCAAGGGAAGGCTCTGACCTGCAATCAGTTAGAGTGAGTGGCGGGCGTCGTCAGCAACAACGCGGCGAGCCGCGCGAGTACTGGACGACGCCCGCCAGCCGACGCGCCGAAGTGCTGGTCCACGTCCTAGGCTGCTTGTACCAGGGGGTGTCGGCAGCCGGCTGGGTGACAGCGGTGACTGAGTCTGCGGCATTGTCCGCGTTGTGTGGCGACGCGCCGACGGCTACTCAGCTCTCCTCGTCATCGCCGTCCCCCGCGCGTGGCCTGTCATGCGAAAAGGGATCATACACGCCCGCGTCACGGGGGCGGGGCCCGCAGCTCTCTCCGCGCACGTCTCCGCTTGCCGCGTGGCCGCCTGTCAACGAGTCACGTCACAGTCGCGAACCACGACAAAACAAAAAGCAGCGCTCCTGCGCAAGTGCGTGCATATCTGTTCCCACCCACACCCGCGCGCCCATATCATATTCGCGCGCCGCCCTGGTCCGAGCTGAACGCCGACCTCGCACTCGCCGCGTCCCCCTCGCCCACCGCCCCCTCCTCGTGCTGCTGCCGCCTCCCAGCGCCATCCGAGGCGCCCAGCCCCTCCCGCGCAGGCCCGTCCCCCGGCCCCGAGACCCCCGTGTCCGACCCGTCCCCGCGCGCGGCCCTGCCCGGCGTCGCCTCCGACGCGTGCGATGCCCGCGTTCCCGCCCCCCGCCGCCGGGACGAGCCCAGTTGGGCCCAGCGCCGCGAGGCCGTCTGCGCCTCGCTGCCGGGCTCGCTCGTCTCCGTCGGCGGCGCGTCCGGCTTCGACCCCGTCCGCCGCAGCGCTTTCCTGTGAAAGGGGATGCTGCGCAGGGACGTGGCGGGCAGCTGCGAGTTGACCGCCTTGCGCCCCTCCCCCGTCCGCAAGCTCGCCGGTTCTTCCGACGTCGACACGTCGAGCAGCTGCTTCACGCTGCTGTCCTCCCGCTTGAGCGACCCCCGCGCCTGCTCCGCATCCGCGTCGCCCCCGCCCTGCTCCTCCACGACGTCCTGCAGCCCGAACGTCGACATGCGCTGCCTCGAGGTCTTCTTCAGCTCGAGGAGCCGCATCTCCTTCAGCGTCGAGTGCTTCCGGAGCTGCATGAGCTCCCGCCGCGTCGCTGCCTGGGACTGCTGCAGCTGCACGAGCTCGTCCGCGTAGTCCGGGTGCGCGGCGAGGCGCGCGCACAGGTGCGTCGTCGTATTTCGGATCACGGTCGCCTGCACGCTCGGCGACCCCTCGAACAGCGGCTGCAGCGCCTTGAGCTTCAACTCCCACACTTTGCAGTAGCTGTCCACGGTGCGGAACCCGCGCGGGCGGCGCGCGTACGCCGGGATGATGTGCTGCAGGAACGCGGACTCGCCCAACGTCGCGGGCCCCTCGAGCACCTCCACGATGTTGTCCTGGTGCACCACCACCGCCTTGCCCGCCTGCAGCACGTAGACGCTGTCCGCGTCGTCGCCCTCCGCCGCGACGTCGATGCCCGGCGCGACGCTCACGGGCACGAGCTTCCCGCAGATCGCGCGCATCGACATGGAGTGCAGCCCCTTGAAGATGTCGAGCTCCGCCAGGGTGTCGTAGGTGAGGTGGACCGCCGCCTCCACGCGCACCGCGTGCGGGAGGTTCTCGAGGAACTCGGCCTCCGACGGCGCGCCCACGCGCTTGCCCCACACGTCGAGGTAGTACGCGCGCACGCGGTCCTTGAGCGCGGCGGGCAGCCCCCCGGACTTCATCCACGCGTCCATGGCGGCCATCTTGCTGCGGAACTCGTCGCGCAGCATGGCCTCCTTGCCCATGCGCTGCAGCCGCGCGGTGATGGAGCCGAGCACGGAGGCGAAGAGGACGACCCCGAGCGACTCGATGCACATGGTCACCACGCGCTCGGCGTCCGTCGTGGGGTAGAACTCGCCGAAGCCGATGGTCGACATGGTCGTGAGCGCCCAGTAGACGGAGATGATGTAGTGCGAGACCGTGTGGAGGTCGACGTCCGAGTGCACGGCGACCCACGAGTTCTCGAGGCCCTGCCGCGCCGCCGTGTAGAAGAGCGCCATGCCGGAGATGTTGATGATCACGAAGTAGAGGTACGCGAGCTGGATCATGTAGGTCGTGCTGGGCGTGAGCTGGATGGGCAGGATCGTCTGCAGGACGCTCGGGTGCTGGCTGACGCTGGTGGCCGCGGAGAAGACGGCCACAAAGTGCTTCACGAGGCGGAAGAGCCGGAAGAGCCGGAGGGCGTTGACCCAGGAGACGTTGAGGCGGCTCGTGCCCCAGACGATGAGCGTGAGCTGGAGCAGGAAGGGCAGGATGGCCAGGAAGTCGATGAGGAAGGTGCCGCGCAGGATGTAAAACTGCCCCGAGTCGCGGCCGTTCATGACGAGCTTCCGGCGGAGCTTGTTCGTGACGACCCAGCCGATCGAGAACTGGATGATCAGGTTGGCGATGAAGATCACGCCGGCCACGAAGTCGCACACCGAGGCCCACGACCACGACGCGGGGTTCAGGTCGAAGGCCACGGTGATGGGCACGATGAACGCGCTGTACACCGAGTCCACGACCAGGATCAGCAGCGTCCAGTACCGCACGAAGTCCGTCGACGGCGACACCATCGGCAGCCCCAGCATCGACCGGTGGCCCGCCGCCAGCCTGTTGAGCTTCAGACGGTCCTCGTTCACGTTCTCCAGCTGCGACGACGTCATGCTGACCTCGCTCTTCGACCGCTTATCTGCACGCGCGCGCCGCGGGGACCGGGGCGGGGGTCGGTCGCTGCGTGAGCGGGACGACGCGCCCGTGCTGGGTGTTGCGGGGGGGGACTCACGCTTGCGGCCCTGCGTCGTCTCGGTGCTGCGGCTGGCCGTCGTGCGCTCGCCGTTGGCCTCCTCCTCGGCTGCCGCCTCCAGCGACCCGCGCGCCCCGCGGGCCACCACGGGCGGCGGCGTCGTGGCGCCCAGCACGCTGTCTTCCGCGGGCGCCGCACTCAATCCGGTGTGCGACACGTCCCGCGGCAACCTCGGAGGCTTGCTCCTTGCCATCCCGCACATGTTCATGCATTTGTCGTCCCCTGCGGGCGCAGGGCGCGAAGCTGTACCATGTGTGGGGCGCGCGAACCCGCACTGTAGAGGCGGTGCGAGGCGCGTCGGGGCGGCGCAGCAGAATTTCGTGCGCCCGCAGCGCTGTTTTCGCGACGCGGCGGCCGCGTCGTGGCGTCGCGCGGCCCCACCAGCCCAGCCCAGCCGCTGGCGACGCACCTGGGGTCCCGGCCGCACGCGCCGCCCGCTCGGCCTCGCGTTTCATGATGGACGTGTGCAGCTCGACGAGCTTCTTCCTGCGCCGCTGCTGCCGCGCCACCAGCTTGTCCCAGTCCTCGTCGGAGACGTTAATCATGCGGTCCTCGTCCACCAGCACCGCCAGGGGGTTCACGTCCTCGCCGAAGGTGACGTTGTACTGGTTCCTGCGCAGCACCGCGGCAGGGAGCCCCGCAGCGTCGCCTCGCGGGGTCACGGCATGCGCGCGAGGCCGCGGGCGCGACCTGGGCCAACAGAAGGCAGGGGGGGGCTGCTCGACGGCCGCGCCGGGATTTCCCGAGCACGCGCGGTGGCTCCTGCGCGGGAGCGCAACTGGGGTACCGCGGCACCGGGCGCGGGGGACGCGGAGCGTCCCGCGCGGGCCTGCGCAGCGAACGTGCCCCTCAGCCTGTTGCTGGCACTCGCCCGCGCAGAGCGGCTCGAATCCGGGGCCGCGGCGCACCTGCCCATCATCTCCTCTGCCAGGCGGTCCCCGATGGGGAGGTGGTCGGCGTCTCTGATCTCCTCCAAAGTGAATTGCTGCTCCAGAAACTCCCGGCTACTGGCCACCGAGGGCGCGTCCGAGTCCTCCGTGATGCGCTTCGCGGGATCCTGCCGCGACAAGACGCGCATCATGCCGCCCGTCAGCAGGCTGCCCTTCGGGGCGCTCCCCGGGCTCGGGGGCGACCCGTTGCCTTGCTCCATCCCCCTGCAGTGCTGTCAACAACCGCGCTCTCGCCGCGTGTGCAGGACGCCCTGCGCGCGGCGGCCGGGGGAGGCGGGAGGTGACGTGCGAGGCCCGCGCAGGGCGCTCCGAACGCGCGCTCGGGGGCGACGCGGCGGCCGCGGGAGGCGGAATCAGTGCGCGAGACGAGCTACCTCGGCTGCCGCGACGCGGGCTGGGGGCGCCGGTGCGGCGGGCTGGGCGGTGCGGCGCGCAGTGCCAGCGCGGGGCGTCGCGGGCGGGTGCCGTGGACGAACCTGGCCGCGATGAACCCGTTGCGAGGGGCTACGACATGGTTGCGCAGAGTTCGCGGTGCGGCCCGCTGGCACAGCGCGTGCAGGTGCTGCGGATTTCTCTGGCTCGAAATTTCTCGAAAGTTGTCGGCACCGCCGTCGCGGCACGAGCCGTCCCGTCGCGCGCTGCACGCCACAACCGCAGAGTGCTGCGAGCGCGTCCAGGAGGACGTCGGCGTTCCGGGGTCCTCGCGCCCGCCGCAGGTCGCTTATATCCGCGCGACCTTCGCAGTGAAAAAGACCACCCGCGCTGCCCAACCGGAGCGGCGCGCCACACCGGCAGCTGCCCGAGGAATCCCACCTCCAATGCGCCCGGCTCGAAGGCCTCAGCAACGACTGGAACGTGCGGAATCTGTTACTTCGTGCACGAGACTGCGCGTCCGTGCAGCCGGCCGGCCCGTTGGCGCCGTGCGGGGCCCGAACGCGGGTGCTGCTCGTGGTCCCCCCCTGAGGGGTTGAACCAGGTCGGTCGAGTCGCACGGCAGTCGGGATCCGTCGACTCCGGGCCAACCGCTGCCTGGTGGCCTTCGAGCCCGCGCCCCAGCGCCCTCCCGGCCACTTCCACGCGGCCCGAACGCCACACATCGCCGCCTCGAGCGACGCACCGGTGCCGGGGCACCGGCGCGTGCGTCGCGATGGCGCGCCGCGCGCGCCTCGCGGACGAGCAGGCGGGCGCTGGCGGTGGGCCCGCGATGTGGCACAGGGCGCCCGGGCTGCCGGACAACGCGGTCTCGGACACCTTCCTGGACTCACTCGTGATTGGGAGCTACGAGACGCAGCGGCGGGAGTACTGGAGCGTGGTGTTGGCGGCCACTGCAGTGACACAGCAGGTGGCCGCGGTCGCCGCGGTCGCGGTCGCATCCGTCCTGCTCTACCACGGCCGCGTCGCGACATCGACGGTCGTCACGGCGTCGCTGCTCGTGCTGGCTGCGGGTTGGTCCTTCTGCTGCTTCAGCGCAGGTGAGCTCCTGCACCAGCGCACCACGCCGCTGCGTCGCGAGGGTCGCCGCGGAACGACACGTCACCACGAAGCTTGCGGCCACGCGGTGCAGGCCGCGTCCTCGGCGGGTCCCTCCTCCGCGTGGGGCGACAAACTACGCTGCTGTACGTGGGTGTGCGCGGCATGTCGCCGCTCCTGGCGTCTCTGACCGCTACCATCAGCTCCGACACGGTCCTGGCAGTGTCCGTCACGCTCGCAGTGGCGCACCTGTACCTCCACGACTACAACTTCACCGCAGCAGCCTCGCGCAACCTGTCTGGTGACTGCCCCGCACCGCCCCCCGCCCCGCCCGCGCCAGCCATCGCTCCTCCGGGGGCCGCGCGCCATCGTCGGCGCACGCCGCGACCAACGAGCGCCCCACCGCGACCCCCCCTCCCCCCCACAGGCACCCTGTCTCTGTCCGCTGCAATCGGCGCGTCCGTGCTGGTGTCGAGCCGTCTGCCCACGCCGGAGTGTGTGTTCGCGCACCTGATCTTCTGCCTCGTCGTTTTCCTCCTCACTCCCTACATTCGCCACTTCGTCAGGTCCGACCGCCCCGACCAACACAGTGCGCCCCGCGCCCTCCCTGCCGCTCACCGGCGCGCTCGCGAGCACGCCCGCACACGCGCGACGCCGTCGCGCCGACGCACCGAGCCGCACGTCCGCCCGGCGCGCACGCAGGGCCCGGAGCATCTCCATGCACGTGGCGCTCACGGTAGCACTCGTCGCGGCGCCCCTGCCGCCGCTGGCCGCGCAGAGCTCCGCCGCGGCGGTCGCGCTCGTGGTCGTGCACCTGTTCATCCTGTTCGCGTGCCCGCTGCTGTTCCTGCACGCCCAGCAGTTCAAGCTGGTGGTGCAGGGGCGCTGGGACGAAGCGCCGACGGACGCGCGGGCAGGGTGACCCGCGAGCCGCGCGAGAGGGGCGTGGCAGGCGGCCGTTTGGCGTGGAAACAGCGACGCGTGGCTTTGTGAGGCTGGGCGGCTTGCAAACATCCGCTGTGCGAGTGCGGGAGTGCGCATCGGCGACGGGTGCAGCGGCGAAGGTGGCACATCTCACAGGTGTCGTGCTGGTCAATATGCACGTGCGGCGCGTTGCGCGGGCGACCGCGCCGCGAGGTTGCTGCTCCAAGGTGATGCTGAGGGCCGAGCGGTCGACGGTCGGGCGCGCCGCTTACGGGCGCGGCGGAGGCATTCCACCTGCGGACAAGCGGCGGAGTGCCCGGTGGTCGGAAGGTGCCGGGCGTGGGAAGCTGTGCCAGCGGGGCGTGGCTCGTGGTTGTGACGCTCGGCGCGCCCGGCATGCCGCAAGACGTGCCGTTTTCCGCACGACCGTGCACGATACGCCTAGGACATGCGTGGCGGAACGATCATCTGCGAGGCCGTGCCTCGCACGCGGCGCGGACCGCAGCGGAGAGCAAGCCCACGCGCGCGCGCCCGGTGCGTGGCCTGGGTGCGCGCTCGCGCCGCCTCCGCAGCCCGACGCCGACGACAGACATTCCAGCGACCGCGGACGCGCCCCATCTCCGCGCGGCGCGCAGTGTGTGGCCTCACCTGGCGCTGGCGGGAACCCAGGCGGCGGCCGAGCGCCTGGCGGGCCCATCCCTGGCGCCGGCGGTCCCCCGTAGGGCACGGGCGGCGCCGACATCTGCGGCCGCGGCACCATGGTCGGCCCGTGCGGCCCCCCCATTCCCCGCACCGGCCCCGCCAGCCCTGGAGCAGCCTGCCCCGGAGCCACGACGGGCATCCCGCGCCCCGCCGCCTTGCCCATCCCCGTCCCCGCCCCCGCCACCTGCGCCTTCCGCACCGCGTCCTCCGTCGGCGGCGGCCCCTCCACCGTCAAGCTCACCACCTCGTCCCCGCGCAGCAACACCATGCCCAGCACGCGCCGCTCCTCGCGCTCCTCCCCGCCCTTCCGTGGGGGCAGCTTGCGGAACTCCTCGCAGTCCCCGAGCACCAGGTTCATGTGCTTGTCGTACGCCATCAGCCGGCCGAGATACTGCCGCCCGCTCGCGATGGTGATCCTCATTCGATAGTTGATGTACTGCATCATCTTTGTCGTGCGGGCCGCCATCGTGCACACCCCCGCGCAGCCGCGATCTACGAGCCTGCGACAACAGGAGGGGTCCGGTCTGCCCGGGCGCGGCGCCCGAGCGCCGCAACCGCCCGCCCCGGGCCGCCGGGGCCGCGAAATTCACCTCCCGCCGACTGCTCGGCCAGTCCGACGCCCCGCTCGCGCGCCGGGGACGGCTTCGGCGCGGCGCGGTGCACCCTCGGGTGCAGTCTGCGTCCCCCCCGGACAGATGAACCTGCGCACATTGTAGACACAGTTCGAGGAGGCGAAAAGGAGACGTTGCTGGAGCGCAGCATTCAACAGCGTCCTGGAGTGCGTTCAGCGGCGCGGCGACGGCCCCCGGCCGCGTCAACCCACTGTTAAGTTGAATGTCTAGCTCACCGCGCGCGAGAACGAACGTTGAATGAACCCGGTGGTTATGCAACAGGCCCTCTGTTGAGCTGGCACTTGTGCTGAGCTCCACGGGCCTCCGCCTGCGCCCCTCGCGGCCGCATCGGCCTGCTGGCCTCTGGGCCTCGTTGGGACGTCCGATGGCGGATCTGCGCGATCCGCGTCCCCGCCATTTGCGGCCCGCGCCGCTGGGCAAACCCCAGCAGTGGAACGATGGTGGCCCGGACTCGCCAGAGCGCCTCGCGCCCTCCCCGCGGCCACGCGCGAGGGGCCCCTTCGAAACCCCGGACCCGGCGGCACCCGGAGCGCGGCGTGCTCGCGCGCGCCCCGCGCAGGCAGCGCCCGCGGACGGGGGCGCCAGCGGGCGCAGCTTCACTCAACGCAGCAGGTGAGCACGCGAGGGTCCTCTCCGCTTGGTGCACCGCTCACAGGAACGGACTGATCCCGCTCGACATCAGGGTCGTGTCTCGCGCGCTCCGCGCAGGCCCCCCGGGACGCGCGAAGGCCACAGGGGGGGCGTGGTCGCGCAGCCGCCCGCGTCGGCCGACGGGTTCGACTGGAGCGAAGTGGACCGCCAGCTGGACACGGTGAAGGAGCAGTACAAGTCCCCGGCCTTCGACGCGCTTCCGCAGATCCTCAGCATCGTCAACGACTTCAACCCTGACCGCGCCCTGGACAAGGTGCCACACCCCCCCACACCCCCCCCGACCTCGCGACCACCCCCGCACAGCCCCACACGTCGCAGCTGCGCGCCTCCCAGACGCGCTGTGCCTCTCCGCTGCGCCGCCGACCGGCAACCGCGCCGTCGCATTGTCGCAGGTGCGCGGCCAGCAGGACCGTGTGGAGGCGTTGATCGACGCCGTCGTCCCGCGGTACCGCGCGGGCTTCACGAAGGCCATCCACAACTACTCGGACATCCTGCGCCTCTTCCTCAGCTCCCAGGACGAGCTCCGGTCCCTGCGGTCCACTCTCGACGAGGCGCAGCGGCGCCTGGGCGCGCAGGCGTCGTCCCTGCTGACGCACTGGCGGCGGCAGACCGAGCTCTCTGAGCTCATGAAGCTCCTCGAGGCGGTCGAGGCCCTCCGGGGGTCTCCCGCGAAAGTAGAAGCGCTGACGCAGAAGGGAGCGCTGCAGGAGGCCGTCGCGGTGCTGCTGGACGCGTGCGCGAAGGCGGCGCGGTCCGAGCTCGCGGGGCTCCCTGCGCTCGCGGGCGTGCGGGCCGGTCTGACTGACGCGCGGGGGCGTATTGAGGGGTGTCTGCGCACGGCGCTGGAGGGCCACGTGTGGTCGGACGCGCCGCGCGGGTCGCGCGCGCTCGCCGCGCAGGTGCTGGCGGAGGAGCTGGATCTCGAGGAGCTCGCGGCGGGCCTTGTGCGCGCGCGGCGGAGCGGGGCGGGCGAGCGGGAGGGCGCGTCGCTGTCGTTGAGCGAACCGCCGCCGCCGCCCGCGCACGCCCCCGCCGGCAGCGTCGAGAACGACCTCGACCAGCTGCTGTCGTGCCTCGCGCAGCTCGGCGCGCTCCAGGACAGCGTGGAGTGGGTGCGGGAGTCTGCGGCGGAGGGCGTCGACACCGCGGTGTTGCGGGCCGTCGCGCGGACGGGGGGCAAAGCGGGTCTGCTGGCGCGGGGGTTCCGGCCAGGAGCGAGTCCGCTCGAGGGGAACGTGGTCGTGGGGATGGACGCCGAGGCGGCGTGGCTGGCCGCGCAGGCGACCGGCGACGTGTTTACGCGGGCGCTGCAGGCAGTGCAGGCAGTGGGGCGCGTGTGTCTGCGCGTGGGGCCGATGCACGTGCCGGCCTTGCCGCAGCAGATCCGGGACGTGATGCGGCCGCGTGCCGCGGAGGCCGGCGGCGCGACGCCGGCGAAAGCGAGCAGCGTCCGCAAGGAGGGGGGGGGTTCTGGGAGCAGGGGGGGAGTCCCGAGTGCGAAGGAGCTGGTGTCGTGTCTGCTACTGACGTGGTACGAGGCGCACGGGGCGTGCGCGGCGGCGGTGGCCGCGCTGGTCGGCGGGGAGCAGCTGCTGGGGGGGTCTGACAAAAACGCCCCCCAAACGTCGTGGATGTCGTGGTGGTGGGGTTCCACCGGCCAGCAGAATGCCACGCAAGGGGAGCGCAAGAAGTCGCTGGGGTTCTCGATCGATGTCGAGCTCAGTGGCGATGCAGGCGCAGGGCGCACCGCCAGCGGCGGCATCTCTGACGGGCGCGTGGCGGCGTCCGGGCGCGGCGAAACGAAGCTCAGCCGCAGAGAGAGCATCGGCGTCGAGATCGTCGCGGCCGTGGGCGCGGCGCGCGGGTCGCCGAGCCTGCTCCCCGTCGTCGCTCAGCTGGTGAGCGACTTCGCGGTCGACTCGTGGTCCGCCGTGGAGCACTGCGCGGCGACGCTGGGCGTCGACATCTCGGGCAGCCGCGTCAACGCGCTGCTTCCGGCCGGGTGCGGCTCAGGGGGCCCGTCTGGCGGACCGCTGGCGGCATTGATGCGGCGGGCGGGCGAGGAGATCTGGCTGCCGTACAGCGCGCAGGCGATCCGCCGGCACGCTACTGCGCGCGATGCTGTGCGCGCAGTCCAGCCGGAGGGCCGCGTCGCGGCCGCAGGACTGCCCGGCGGGGCCGAGAGGCGGCCGCAGGCGTCGCAGGCAGCGGCGTCGACGCTGACGGCCGGGGCAGCGCTGCAGGCGCCGGGACAGTCCGTGACGGCGATCGCACAGGAGGTGGCCACCTCGATCACGTGGTGGGCGTCGAGGCTGCCGGACCTGTCCGAGGTGAGTCGTTCTGTCAGACCACATGCACCCTGCACCGCCCCGCCCGCTCCTTGCACCACGCGGCAGCACCGCCGGCGTCTCCAGAGAGCTTGCTTCCTGACGGGACGCGCGCGACGGCCACTTGCGTGCAGCGGCTCGTGCCCGTCCTGGAGGATGCTGCTGCGCGCGTGCTGTGCACGTGCCACCAAGCCATGTCCTCCGCGATCTCGCCGAACTCCGTCGCGGCGCACCTTGCCGCGGACGCAAGTTTCACGGGTCTGGCCGCCCGCGAGCCGGCCGCGCGGATCATCACGGGCACCAATTCTACCGCCTTCCACTTCACCCCCCTCCCGCGCGCGTCATGCCAGGACGTTTCGTCGGCGATGGCGCCCTTCGCCCGCGACGCCGCGTCGCATCAGAACCAGGACGACGAGGTATCCGCGCGGGAGGTCGCGAAGGTCACCTTGAACGCTTGGAAGCGGCACCGCAACACGCGCGCGGCCTCCTTCTCCGGCGGCAGCACCGCGCTCGCCGCGGTCTCCTCGAGCACGTCAGGGCTCCTTCCATCCGAACAGAGCGTCGAGATCCTCGCCGCGACGGTGCTGAGCACCGAGGCGGCAGCGGCGCACTTCCGCACCGCAGGGCTGCGGCTCGCGGGGGGCGCGGGCGGGGGCAAGCAGCTGTCCGAGGCGCTCTCGAATGTGCTTGCGCGGATGGAGGCGCTCGTCGGGCTGTGTCTGCGGACGCTGCGGGCCGAGGGCGGGCTGCTGGCTGCAGTGCGCGTTGGCCGGCTGCTGTCGCGGCCTCTGGTCGCGCGGCCGCGGGAACACCGCGTCGTCGACGAGGACGTCCTCGGTCTGCTCACGAGCCTGAAGGGGTTCGCGCAGGCGCTGGAGGGCGGGGCGGGTGCCGCGGGGGAGCCTGCGTCCGGCACCGGGGCGGCGGTGTCGTACGCGGTGGGGCTGGCGGGGGCGGCGGCAGGCGTGCTGCTCGTGGAGGGGATGGCGGCGACCACCGAGGCCACGCGTGCGGGCGTGCAGCGGATCCTGTGGGACATCGGCGCCCTCGGATCGGTGCGACGCACTCCTTTGCACGTGTTGCCCACAGGATGTAGCGCTGGAGTGCGTTGCGGTTTCGTGCTCTGCACATCGCTTCTCAGGCACGTCTGCTACGCATCTGACGAGGTCTGCGTCGTGGCTGGTGTTGCAGGCGCTGCAGGGCATGCTGCTGCCGATGGTGTCTCCGGACAACGCGAACGCGGCGCTGTCGGCGGCGGAGCGCAGCACGGGATCAGAGGGCGCCGCGGGGTCGAGCGACGCGTGGCAGCGGTGGGCGTTCGAGTCTCTTGAGGGCGTGGAGCACGCGCGGCGGTACTGGGAGACTCTGATGAAGGCTGTGGACGAGGTCGCGCGGCCGGCGGTCGTCAAGTCCCTCCTGGGCAAGTACACCGCGCTGGAGCTGCGCCGGCTCTTCGAGGTCAACGTCCACGAGCGCCCCGTGTCCGCGGAGGCCATGGCGCGCTACTGCAAGCTCCTTGGCGTGCCGACACCATCCGAGCAGTCGTGAGGCGCTGCCGCGTGCACCCTCGCAGTTCACATATCCGCGGAGCATGCTTCCGCGCCGCGAAAAACCAGTGCGGCTTCGTGTTAAAGAAATGACGGCATCAAACAACTTGCCAGTTGGCAGGAGGCAGCTCCCAGTCCCTAGCGCGGTCCGGGTTTGTAGGGGTATCACTGCACGATCATGCCGCGATCCGGGCCGGACATAATCTTGCGGAACCGCAGCACCGCTCGGCGCCCCTCGAGCCCCGCCGCGGGCGCCCCGCGCCCCAGCTGCAGCCGCACCTTTCCCGACAGTCCGAACCCCCTCTCCACCGTCGCCTCCGCGTCCTCCTCGGCCACACTCCCCACTTCCAGACCGTCCATGCTCCCCCGCGCGCCGTCGCCGGCGAACTCGTCGCGCACGAGCGCCACACGCATTCCGAGGAAGGGCACAATGTCGCAACCCTTTGGGAACAAGTCCCGCACAATCACGCCGCCACTGTCGGGCTCCACGCGCTCGACGCGCCCCTCGCGTTCCTTCGGGCGGTACGACCGCACGTGGTCCGTCGCGCAACCCCCCGCGCCCCCCGCCAGCGCCCCCACCAGAGTGCCCTCAAAGGCGATCCGGCACCGGCCCTCCGACGGGTCCATGTCGAGCCGCGACCCGATGATCCGCGCGCCCACGGGTGCGAGCAGCGGCCGCTCGAACGTCAGCGCCGCGAGCGTCGCGGGGCCGTTCTGGTCGTCAGCCGCGTCCTCGTCGCACCCCGGCAGCTCGTCCAGCGCGGCGTACAGCGCCGCGGGGTCCCAGGCCACGGCGGCGCCGTCTTCGTCGGGCGCGACGAAGGACACCTGCGCCATGACCGTCGCGTGCCCGGCGGTGATGTGCACCTTTGACCGCGAGGGCACCGCTGACGGAAAGAACCTGACGCGCCGGACGATGGCGACGCACTGCTGCACCGCGGCGACCGTGCCGGGCGCGCAGAGCAGCCCGCGCTCGCTCCGAACGGCCTCGGGGGGGAGTTGCACCAGGCACACCCCGCAGCGGTCGCCCTCGCTCGCCCGCGACACCGCGCGCCCGAACGCCTGCACGCTGCGCACGCGCCGCACCAGCCCCGTCCCCGCCACCTCCACCTCGTCCCCCTTCGCCACCGCCCCGTGCAGCACCGTCCCAGTCATCACCGTCCCCTGCCCCTTGACCGTAAAACAGTGGTCTGTTGCCATCAGCAGCGGGCGGCCCGGCTGCCCCGTCGGCGGGTCCGGGGCGCGCCGCACGTCCCCGGCGAACCGCACCAGGCGCTCCGCGAGCTCCCGCACGCCCCACGCGCGCTCCGCGGCCCCCGCGCGGTCGACGCCGTCGCCCCCGCCGGGACGGGCCGCGACCGCGACGACCTCCGCGCCGCGGAACGCCGTCCGCGCGAGCGTCGCGGAGAGTCGCTTCGCGAGCTTCGCGACGGCGCCGTCGCGCCCCTCCTCGGGCAGGAGGTCGGTTTTGTTGATCACGCAAAGCATGCGCTGCGCGCGCACGCACTCGCCGACGACGATGCACTCCGCGGTCTGCGCCTGGACGCCCGCGACGGCGTCGATGACCAGGACGAGCGCGTCGATGATCCCCGCGCCGCCCAGGATGGTCTTCAGCAAAGTCTGCAACGAGACACTTCGAAACATATGTGTGGGCGTGTCGCCAGGAAGGGGGGAGGGGTCCGACCAGGGACGGCCGCTGCGGGTATGTCGTGGAAGGGAGGCGAGCGGTGCGCGCGTCCCGGGGCCGCACCGCGTGTCCCGGGCAGTCGACCAGGGTGACTTGGACTTGATCGGCGCTCACTCGAGGTTTCAGGTCTGCTGGCGTGTCGGCGCGGAAGGAGCTGAAGCCGAGGTCGAGGGTGATGCCGCGTTCGCGCGACTGCGGGTGTTTGTCGAGCGACGCCGTCGACAGGCTCGTGGACAGCGCGGCCACTGCGTCGCGGAGAGGCGGCGGAGGTGAGAGCGGTGGGCAACCGGCGACGTGGCAGTGCAGCCTGCGCGCGGGAGTGTCCGCCCCGAAAGGCGCGTCCGGCGAAGCGAGTGAGGCGGTGTGGGATCGGAGGGAAGGAGATGGCGGGCGGGGGCCAGGACCCGAGCCGGAACCCGCGCGCCTGTCACGGCTGGATGGGAGGCGTGACAAACGGAATGCCTCATGCGCACCTAGGCTCGTCTTTCCGCAGTCCACGTGGCCCATCACGCCTACGTTCACGTTCAGCGTGGAGCGGGGGTCCTCGTCCCCCATGGTGAGGATACCGCGGCCCGAAGCTGAACCAGAGCACCTCGCGCCAGCTGCGCGTTCCCAGCGTCCTTATATTCCTCGCTTTGGAGTCGCTTCGATCCGACAACGATCTCGGCGAGCGACCCGTCACATCCTCATGCTCTTGCGCAACTTGTGTGACGCAGTGGGCTGCCTCTGCGTGTGAAGCCTTCAGCGTCACCGAGTCCGCAGCTCAGACCGGGGCGGCGCGGCGGCCTATCTGCGCATCCGAGGCCGCGCTGAGTCCGCCGCGGAGGGGCGGTCGAGGGGCAATGTAGCGGCGATCGCAGCGTCAGGCACGCTGGCAGACATGGAGCACGGACGTGTTTCGACCGCCCCGTTCGCAGCGCTGGAGGCGCGGACGGAGCCATGGCGCACCGGCGGCGCCTGGTGTGGGCCACATGCTTCGTGATTCTCGCTATTTTCAACAAGCGGCCCTCCCCGACGTTCCTGCTTCTTTTTCCCTTGTTCCAGCAAGGCTGGCGCGAGTCGAGACCACCCCGGGGTGGTCAGAGAGCGACAGAGAGGGAGAGGGAACAGCGCGGAACAGCAGCGACGTATCCTTTCCGCGAGCTCACGGCCGGTAGTAGCGCACGGGCTGTTGCTTGGGAGGAAGGGCTAGGGGGACGACCGCGTGCTCGGAGCGTCAGTCGTCCCGCGCGAGCTCCAGAGACACGTCGACTCCGGGAAGTCCGTCTCGTGTGCCCGCCATGGTGCTGCTGAAGAAGGACCTGACGCCCAGCGACGAGCTGGAGCGCCGTGCCAAGGAGGGCAGGGAGAGCTGCACCGACATCCTGGACGACGCGTGGAACTGCGTGCGCATCTTCCAGAAGATCGAGGAGAACTACGTGTACGGGCGCTTCCAGGAGTGCGCGCCGTTCTACGGCGCCCTGTGGCAGTGCATCAAGGTGAGCGCACCGCGCACGACGGCGCGCGGCGTCGCACTCGGACGCGCGCCACCCTCTGAGGCAGACAATGTCGGTGGCAGCACCCAGACGCGGTCGCACGGACGCGGCGGCCGTGCCGCGCGCGTACCTCGATGCCCTGCGCGCGGCGCAAAGCTCGGAGCCGGTGTGCCGTGCGCCGTCGCCCTCCGCGTCCCTGACGAAGCAACCGGACGCCCCCGCGTACGCAGAAGAACAACATCGACGGCTGGAAGGAGCGCGCCGAGAGGGAGCGGCGTTCCCCGGCGAGCCCTCCACCGCCGCAGTCCACAGCAGCGCACTCCGCGGCCGCCGCCGCGGACTCCGACCTCGAGCTCGCCCGCGCCCAGCAGCGCCGGCGCGCGGGCGCAGCGCCCGCGCAGAGCGGCCCGTCGGTGTCCCACGACCCCGCGACGGGGCCGCTCGGCCCGGCCGGGGCCGCCGGGCTCCAGGTGCCGCCGAGCGAGCGCCCCTGCTACTTCGAGCTGCACAAGGACCGCGAGTCCGCGCGCGAGGCGTGGCTGAAGACGTTTGGGCACCTGGGCATGGAGAACACCGCGGAGCCTCCGCTCCGGCCCGCGGAGATGCGGCTCGGACCGATCGAGTACTCCAAGTTCCTCATAGACTCGTGGTCGAAGAAGGGCGGCGAAGGCGCCGCGCAGAAGGACGGCGCCTGACGTGGAGCTGCAGGGTTGGGTGTGCCGCAACGGGCGAGGGTTGCGGCAGCGGACCCGGGCCGCCTGCAACCGTGCGGGCGAACAGCGTCTGTGTCCGCGTGCGCGCCGCGGCGCGACAGCGCACCTTTGCGTGGCGGTCGGGACGGGCTGGCGCGCATGTGTGTGTCGGAAAGACGCTCTCTCGTGCAGAGCCCTTCCGAAAAATCGCGCGGCGCGGGCGGGGGCGCGCGATCGCAGCGCATGCCGACGGCGTGGTTCGCGGCTGGCGCGGTGCAGGCGCCGGGGCCAGGCCCTGGGAGTGTCCGAGTTGGTGTGGGGGGGTGAGGGGCCGCCTGAGGCGGGCAGTCTAGGGCGTCGCTGCCGCGGAGGATGTGACATTGGACTCATTCACCTGGTTTACGTGCATCGGGCGTCTACGCCGTCGTTGGGAAGTGTTCTCTTTCGCACGAAGCGCACGGACCTAGGGGCAGCAGGCGAGGGCGGGAGCGGAGGCGTGCGGGGCCCCGCTGCGGCGACATGCAGCGCACAGCGCGTGTCACGCCTCAGGTGATTCGCACAGATAGGGCATGCGGTTTCTCTTGTGCGCTGCGATGCGCTGCGGGCCGATCTGTGCTGCAGGGCCTCGCCGTGCTGCCGATCAGAGGGGCTGTGAACCGGCCTGGTTTGATAGCTCAATCACACACGTGCTCTGTTGACAGGGGAGCGCGCGGACTTTGGTGAGGGCTCGGGCCGCGATGGGTCAGGCAGGGGCGCCAACGCTGTACACACACGTCCTGTGCCCGTACGCGCACCGCGCCTGGCTGGCGATGCTGGAGAAGGGGATCGACTTCAACATGGTACGCGCACGACGCTCCCGCCTCTCATCGCTCGGCAGAGGGACGTCCGGCGCCTCGAAGTGACAACCCCTGACAGTTGGAAACATCTCGACTGCTGTGGCGTGGTGTGGCTTCGCTCGCAGAGGCACGTGGACCTCAGCAACAAGCCCGCCGACCTCCTGCGAGTCAATCCGCGGGGCCTCGTTCCCGCGGTCGAGCACGACGGGTCCGTGGTCGTCGAATCCGCCGACATTGTGCAGTGGGTGGATGACACGTTCGCTGGACCGCCGGTGCGCGCCCCCGCGGCCCACACGTCGCGAACGCCTTGCCGCATCCGCGGCCTACCGCTCAAGGCTCTCCTTCGCCGCTCTGCCCGCGCAGCTCACGCCGGAGGACGCGGCGGCGGCGGCAGCCATGCGGGACCTGATCGACGGCCCTCTCGGCCGCGTGCAGTCGGCTGGCTTCAGTCTGATGGCCGGGTCGACGGGCAGGTACTGGGGCATCGGGTCGGGGCAGGTAAGAGGGCCTACCGCCGCGCCGTCCGTCAGTCCGTCCGTCCGTCAGTCTGACTGCCAGTGGTCGGTCGCAGCGACCGGCGGGGCGCCGTGCGGCTGCCGCTGCAGACGAGCGCGCACTGGGAGTCCTTCGTGGCGTCGTTGAAGCCGCTCGCGGACAGTCTGGAGCGCCACGGCGGGCCGTTCCTGGTCGGCGCGCACCCGACTGTCGCCGACATCCTGGTGTACCCGTTCCTGGAGCGATTCGACGTCGCAGCGCAGGTGAGTCGTGCTGCAGGTGCCCCACGTCTGCGCCGGGGGCCGCTGGTCTGTCCGCGGGGCGTGATCGCGGTTTGTTTTGATTGCAGGGTATGATGGGGTTCGACGTGCGCGCCGACGACGTGCACGGCGGCGCGGTGGGGCGGTGGATGGACGCGATGGCGGCGCGGCCGAGCAGCGGGGTGGCGTCGCCGGACCGCGCGCTGCTGCTGCGTGCGTTCGAGAGACACAAGTCGCTGGATTTCTTCGACTACGAGGCGTACGGCGAGTTCGACCTGCACCCGCACAACAAGCGGGCGTGAAGGGCGGGCGGGGGCGGCGCCGCGCGGGTCGCGCGCCGGAAGCGGATCGTCGGCGATGTTTGGGGGTTGTGTGAGAAAAGGTCCCAGTGTTGGCGGGCGTCCGCGCGGCGCGCTCGGGGACATAGGTTGGGCCCGCGCTGCAACTCCGGCATGTATCATTGCAGAGATCGTCGAATAGGAACGCGGCAGCCATTGGTGTGAGTGTCGCGTGCGCCACGAGAGCTGCAGCCGACCATAGCCGTCCACTGGTGCCCGGCGATCGGTCACCGGTCAACATCAGCGCATTGCGCGGCGGCCAGGATAGTTTCGATATCTGACGTTCGCAGCGCGCGCGCAGTTGCACCATGATGGGGGTGAGGCTGCGCGTACAGCGCCTCAATGGTACCGGCAATGCCAGCGTCCGCGTCCCCACTCGCATGCGCAAGTCCGGCGTCGACGTCGCATCGAAGAACAAGCAGTTCTCCAAAACCGCCGCGCGCGAGGTACGTCACGCCCGCACGAAGCCGTTCGGCCAAGCGCATCACTTCCTGTTGCGCGGCCGCTCGGTCTCCGGGATCTGATTCCGTAACCACGCATCCCGAGGGACGAGGTTACTTATCTCACGCCGACTCGCGGCGCAAGCGCCCCTGCCGACCCCAGGGCGACGCCAGGCGCCGAGAATCCCTGGTGGCCATTTCTCACGCCTCGTCTTCCGCGACACCCCTGCGCCCCCCAAACCCGCGCCGCCCGCGTCGGGGACTCGCAGCGATCGCCTGCACGCCCTCGCCACCCCCGATGGCCTCCCCGGCGCCACGCCCGCCCCTGCCACGCCCCCCCTTCCTCCCGCCACTCCCTCGCGTGGCACCACGGCGCGACGCCGCCCCGCCGCCGGGCCCCCGGCATTCGCACCAGCTCGCCCCTGCACTGCCGCTCAGCCCGCACACCGCTCGGGGTCTGTCCGGCGTTCGAGAATCCCTGTCTCCCAAGTGCTCCATTATACAACAGCAGGGCTTTTGCCCGAATGGGCTTTCGCGCGGCTACCGCGCGCGTCGCGAACCGCTCCTCCGGCCCGCATGGTCCCCACCGTCCCGGAACGTCCGGCGCACGCCCCACCTCACGTCGCCACGCACTCCGCGCGGCGCCTCCCCCTCCTGCGGCGCCTTCTGGCGCGAGACGGCCCCACCGCACGCTTCCGGCCCCGCGCCCTCCGTTCGATCGCAACCTCGGATACCTCACTCGTCAAGCTCTCTCCACGCGAATTGTCAACGCACCGCGCGCCCCGGCGACGCACCACGTGCCGTGAGTTGACCGCCCACTGCGCAGCAGCGAGACCCCGCCCGCGCGTCGCCCGCGCGTCCCGCGCCCCGTCCTCACCGCGCGCACCCTCCCCGCTCCGCGCAGTCTGCGATCAAGGCCGAGTCGTCCACGGCGACCTACGAGCGGGAGGCTGCGACCGAGGACAAGAGCCAGTGGCAGTCTCTGCAGCCCGCGCTGGCCGTCAACTCCCCGAACGGCTCCGCGAGCGCGGGGGGGCCGGAGTCGCGCCCCCCGCGGTTCCTCAAGTGGGTCGCGAATGAGCGCGAGGAGGTCCGCACCATCAACTACAGCATCAACCTGGGGGCCATCCTGCTGTTCGCCGGCGCGGCCGTCACCAAGATGCTCACCGTCGACGCCGACATCTCCCGCGGGTGGACGATGTACGAGGTCCTCACGCGCGTCCCCAAGGTGCGCCCGGCCCCGCCCCGCTGCGGCGCGCCCCCCACCAAATCGCGCGTCCCCGAGACCGCGACGCCGTATTCGAACGCGAGGAGCGCCCCGAACCGTGCAGGACAACTGGCTGTGGTACGAGTCGTGCCTGGAGAACAACCCGATCCTCGCGAAGGCGACCATTTCGGGCATTGTGTACACCATCGGCGACCTGACCGCGCAGACTTACGAGGGCCGCGGGCTGGACGACCTGGACCGCGGACGCGTGCTGCGGTCCGGCCTGGCGGGCTTCATCGGCCACGGCCCGCTCTCGCACTGCTGGTACCTCTTCTGCGACAGCGCCTTTGCCAACCTGTACATCCCCCCCTCCAACTGGCTCTCCAGGTGCGCGACGCGCGCGCCCGCCCCGCACGCACGCGCACGCTGCGCTCCACGTCGGGTGGCGCGCCCCCGAGCCAACCGCGCCCGCCCCCGACAACGCCGCGCTGTGCACGTGTGTGTTTTTGCAGCGAGGCGAACGTGACGCTGGCCAAGGTGCTCGTGGACCAGACGGCGTGGTCGTTCACGTGGAACAGCATCTACTACCTCCTCCTCGGCGCGATGCGCTTCGAGCGCCCGAAGCAGACGCTCAAGACCATCGGCGAGACCTGGTACACGCTCCTGTCGGCGGGGTGGAAGCTGTGGCCGTTCGCGCACATCATCACGTACGGCGTGGTGCCGCAGGAGCACCGCCTGCTGTGGGTCGACATGGTCGAGATCGTCTGGGTGACGATCCTGTCGTTCATCGGCAACCAGAACCGCGACGGCAAGGAGAAGGACGTCGCGGAGGCCGCCGCGGAGGTCGCCGACCTCACTGCGGCCGCGGGCGGCAGCGCCGTCGCGCTGCCCGAGGCGGCGCCCGCGGCGGCGACGTGTCCGCTGCCCGGCGGCCAGAACAGCATGGTGGAGATGATGCGCGGGATCGAGGAGGAGAGCAGCGTCATCTTCGTGAACGAGGAGGGCGACGAGGTGGTCAAGGACCTGGCGGACGTCTACGAGGACCCCGCGCCGCCGACGGAGAAGGAGTTCGAGGAGGCGCGGCAGGAGAACGTGTGGGTGGAGTGAGAGGGGGTGGCGCCCCTGCAGCGCAGGGGCCGGGGGGGCGTCGCGGCACCGCCGCTCAGTTAGGTTCTTGCGTGCACATACCCGTATAACCACCTCTGTCGGCCACGTTCTTTCGCCACGTGCGCCGACACCCCCCCCTTCGCCCATGTGCAGCGGCCCCTGTCAGAGCGCCTCCGTAGCGCGGCACCTGGCAGCTCGACGGCTAGGTGGCCGCTACAGCAATGTGAGACCGATTGTTGTTCGCCCGTGCATTGACGCGGTGAGGTGCCAAGCACCGACACGTCCCGGAGCTGCACCAAGCCACGAGCGCGACCGTAGCTAGCATCGTTGAAGCCTACCAGAAGCCGCTGCTCGGGTGGACGAAACGCGTCAGCAAGGCCGCCGACATGGACGCGGCAGCGTGCATGCCGTACATTGATGCTATACTTGCTGCTACGCAAACGGCACTCCAACCCGCTCTTCAACCCGGGTTCCGCCTTCCATGGCCCCCGCCGCTGGCGGACATTCAGCCCGACGATCGCGTGGCTCTGCGGCGAGACGCGACACGCCTCACCATCACGACCATGGACAAGAACGCCGGGAATTTGGTTTTCGTGTGTCGGCGCGCCTACATCGAGGTCCTCCTGCACGACCTGCACAGCAACGACGCTTTCGCTGTCAACGAGCCGGCAAATGCCAACATCACGCATGCCAGGCACGTGGTGAACGTCGCTAACACGACGGAGGCTATGTTGGACAACCTGCAGCTACCAGGAATACGCACCGAACGCGAGTGCGGTGGTCTACCGCACTACTACGGGACGATGAAGCTTCACAAGGCCAAGGTGGACGTGCGGTACATCTCGGACTGCTCGAGCGACATCACGCGCCCCGCAGCGCAGCTGCTGACGAAGGCCCTCGGCGCGCTCATGTGCCACGCCACCCTCGTGGAGGTCTGGAGCTCCATCTTCGACGGCGTCCCGGAGGACCTCTGCAGCAGCTTCGCGCCCTTCTTGGTGGACTCCAGCCGCGGCATGCGTGACATGGTGACCGCGTATCTACATGACAACCCACCACGCTCAGCGATACATGCTCAACAACCACCTCTGCTGCTGGGCGCCGACATCAAGCGGCTCTACACGCACATCCGGCACGAGACGAGCGCGGACCACGGGACCGGCCTCATCGACTGCGTCATCGAACACATCGACGCTGTTTTTGCACTGCATCCAGGGCAACACCTCCTGATCGACTTGCAACCCGCGTTTGACGCGAGGGAGACGTGGTGGTGGGTGGCGCAGCTGCCGGACGCGGACGGCATGGTTGGGAAATGGGCACCGAGCATCGAGCAACTTCATGGTCTCGTGCACATCCTCGTCAAACGCGCCTACGTGGTGTTCGGGGGCGTCGTATATCACCAGACCTGCGGTGTGCCCATGGGGCTCTCGGCCTCCCCCCACCTCGCGAACTGCTACATGTTCCGGCATGAGCTCGCGTTCCTCTGCCAGTTTCGCGACCGCTGGTTGAGCACTGGCGACGTCGCTTGGCTGAAGGTCTTGGGGTCTTTCCGTTATTCCAGGCGCTACATCGACGACAATTTCTCTCTCGCGAACGCACTGTACCGCTACTTCAACACCCACCCCCGCCCCCCCACCCCGCCCCCCGAAACCCCGTCGTCGATCGTAGATCTCATCTCTGGTATACATAACATGTACCCCCCCTGTCTTGAGGTCGAATTTGACGCCCCAGCGAACCCGCTCGACGGTGTCTCCTTCCTAGACCTCCGCGTGCGTCCGCATCCCGAATATCAGGGCTTCCTCCTGATCTCGCACTATGACAAACGCGGTCTGTTTCCTGAGAACATTCACCTCATACAGTACCCCCACGCTTCGTGTGCGCTGCTGCGACGACACCTTTACAACATCGTCCGCACCGAACACATCCGCGTGTCCAGCGAGGTGACTGACCGCGACAGCTACGTAGCCAAGATGTCGGCCATGATGCGCTACATGCGTACGCATCGAGGTTACTGCATGCGACAGGTCCTGGCGATCCACCGCGCCGCCTGCCGGACGCACCCGAGCCCGCATTTTGGCCCTGCCACGCCGGCGGGCCTGGCTGACCTCGTGCGTCGCCACGTGCAGTTTGCAGACCATACTGGCCAACCTGCTGACAGGGCGTGCCCGGCGCCCTGCAACTCGTCACCCTCATACATGATCCCGGCGCTGCGAAGCTGGCTCGGAACTATCCAGCCATGCCCGCACACATGACGCACTCTGTTACCCCCCCGATGTTGACATGTTGGCCATGCGCGTATTCCGTGGCCGCTAGACCGAGGTATGATCCCTTTTCGCATGACAGGCCACGCGCGGGGGACGGCGATGACGAGGAGAGCTGAGTAGCCGTCGGCGCGTCGCCACACAACGCGGACAATGCCGCAGACTCAGTCACCGCTGTCACCCAGCCGGCTGCCGACACCCCCCGGTACAAGCAGCCTAGGACGTGGACCAGCACTTCGGCGCGTCGGCTGGCGGGCGTCGTCCAGTACTCGCGCGGCTCGCCGCGTTGTTGCTGACGACGCCCGCCACTCACTCTAACTGATTGCAGGTCAGAGCCTTCCCTTGGCACATGATGGCACGCTCACATGGCATTTCGCGCGAGTACTCCTAGCACGCTGCCGCCTTGATCAGGACGATAGCACACCCGCATTTCGTTTCGTGCGCGGGTGGTCAATTACTACTCTGTGAGGCGCTGTTTGTGCGTCGCCAGGGACTTGCCACTCACAGGCTCGCGCGAGGCGCGCAAGAACGACCTGCGCGGTCCCCGAGCAACATTGTCGCGGGTCGGAATAGGTCGTTCTGTGGGGGCGGAGGCTTGATAAGTGGCTTGACGATGTCTTGTGTCTTGTGATGAGGACTTAGTGTCGTTTGGTTCGGGTCGCTGCTAGCACGCGCACGGTGGGCGTCGTGCAGCTCGGTACTTTCGAGTCCGAGAGGGGCGCTCGACGGTCGTCCGCGGCGGCGCCCCCCGGGCCGGAGCCTCCAGAACAACACGAGCTGTCATCGTCGCAGGGGCCTATGTTGACGTTCAACTGCTATATCTGCTATGCTTGCGCGCGGGGACACTGTCCCTGGGCGGCTCCGAAGGGGCGCGCGTGGAGGAATGCGCGGGCAGTCCCGTCACCGACCCCGCAGCTGTGTGCACGGCCGCGCGGGTCGTCCCGGGTGCAGGACCGTCTCGGCGGTCCCTCCGAGGGCCTTATCGACCCCGTCCTCCCACCGCGATCGCGCGCTCTCCAGCAACGCACCCCCGGGGGGGTGTAGTGGGGGGTTGGGGTGTCAGAGGAACCGCACGGCGCTGCGATTCCTGTTCGCCTGGGCCTTGATCGCGAACTGGTCCGTGATGCTGAACGCGTTCGACAGCCGCCTGTGCGCCGCCTTGCTGCGCCCCTCCTCGCCCAGCTCCGACGACAGCGCCGTCTCCCGCCCCCCCAGGTCCATCGACCCGCGCCGGACGCCGGACCTCGCCCGCACACATCCGTCCCGCTCCCCCTTGCTCGCGAACGCCGCCGAGCACGCGCGCGCCCCCGCGCACGCCGCAGCAGCGTCCCCGCCGGACTCCAGGGAGTCGCGCTGCTGCGACCTATAGTTGCTGCGCGCGACCTCGAGGCTGGCGCGCGCGGTGTTCCTGTAGACGCTCCTGCCGCCGTGCGCAGTGCCCGCGCTCTGGCGCGGCGGCGCCGTGCGCGAGGCCGCGCGCGGGTGCACCCACGACGCCTCGCTCGCGCCGGGGAAGGCCACCCCCGTGGTGTGCCGGGCCTGGCCGAGGTCCGCGAGGACGCCCACTTCCTGGCGCCTGCGCGGGGCCGCAAACGGCCCCTCCGCCTTGCTCGGCGCGAACCGCTGCGTCACGGAGGGGTCCCGGAACGGCTTCCGGGCCACCACAGGCCCTCCCGACTGCATTTGGGGGGGGGAGTTTGGGGTCAGTCGGGCCGACGGAACTGGTCCGCGCCGCCAGAACGACACCCTGTGCCGCTGGCCCGCGCGCGGCGGCCTGCGGCCTGCAGGGCCTGCCGCGCTGCAGCGAGCATGCTCTGTTGTCATGGGGCTGCGGCCGCGCCGGCTGGCGGGGCGCGGAAATAGTCGAGCGGCGCGCGGTTTGGAAGCCTCAGTGTAAAGGTGTTGCGCTCGGTGACTGCTTTGCTGCGCGGGCGCGCCGCGGAGGCGGCCGGGTGCCCCAACACATCGGCTCTCAACTGCCCAGGGAGGCGGGGCACGTGCGCGGCGGGGGGGGGCTTTGTGCCGTGGCCCGCGGCGTCGCTGGTGCCGGAGATGCATAAAGACTCCGCGGAAGGAATCTGGTCGAAATGTAGCGGGCGCAGCGGCGCCCCGGTGGTCCTGGACGTTGCTGCAGTGGCCCTCACCTGGCGCGACCCGGCGGACTGCTGGACGTTGAAAGTGCTGTACGTGTGCTTCAGATGATCCGTCCTCCCAGGCTGTTCGTCCGCCACGCGGCGGGACCCGCCTAGACAGGGCAGGCAGCCCAGCAGGGGCCGCCTGGCAGGGTGCGGGTCACGCATTCTGTCCTCGGCATGCGCGGCACAAGTTCGAGGGTTCCTGCATGCGCGAGGTCCGCGTCACCGTGACTGCCGCTCCGCGCTCGTGCGCCCCGGCCCTCGCGCCCGGCCCGCCTCCACCCTGGGTGCGTGCCCCCAGGTAAAAAGGCACGCGCACTCCCCCCCCCCGCGACACCACGCCGCCAAGCTGTCCGCACGCGGCCCTGGAGATCCAGCGCACACCCGCAGGGGCGTCTGGCCGCGCCCGCTGCCGCTCACGGCGGCACCGGCCCGTGCTCAGCACCCCCGCAACGTGTGTGCTGCGCACCGACCGCCGCGCGGCCATGCCGAAGCCGCTCCGCGGCGAGACGCGGCGCTCCGCCTCGGCGCTCCCCGAGGCGATCACCACCTCGTTCCTCTTCGAAGCCAGCCGCGCCGTCCACCAGGCCTGCCGTCCGCTGGCAAGCGCGCTCGGCGTCTCCGCGGTCAAGGCGGCCCGCGAGACCCCCGGCGCCGCAGCTGTCGATCCCGGAGTGCGCGGCTCGCACTGCCTGCGCTGCGGCACGCCGCTGCGATCGACGGGGCTGCGGGACGTCGCGATCGTCCCGACGGCACGGTCGTACAGGTGCGCTGCTGCTGCCTCGGGCGCCCGGGAGCGCACCTCGCGCGCGCATTGCTCGCCCGGTGGCAACCCACGGCACCCTGAGCACGGTAGCGTCCTTGCAGGCGACGCAAGTCGAAGGGACTGGCGTCGAAGAACGCGGACGACCGCGGTGTGTGCAAAGTGGCTCTGATCCGAATATGCGCCGTGTGCGCGCACGAGAACGTCCGTTTGTGCGCGAACGAGCAGACAGCCATGCAGGCTGCCGGACACAACCCCAACTGCCGCCTGCTGCCCCGCGGCACGCGCGTCCAGGCCCCCGCACCGCCTCCGGCACACCCGTCCGCCGAGCAAGCGCCCGTGGCGGCCTCGCCTGGCGTCGCGCCTGCAGACAAGCCGCGTGACTCCCGAGACAGTGTTCAGGAGGCGACGCTGGCGCCACCGGCGCGCGATCCGGCGGCCGCAGCGCGTGAGGAGGCGCGCAGTGGTGGCACCGCCGGCGGAGGCGGAGCTCCCGTGGGCGTCGCAGAGGCTCGGGGGGCGCAGGCGCGGGCGGCGCCAGCGGGCGGCGCGGGCAGCGCGCTCGATCTGGAGTCGCTTCTGGTCGCGAACCCGGACGCGCCGGCCCCGGGGGGCGCAGCGGCGCGGCGCAAAAGCGCGAAGCGGCGGCGAGGGGCAGCGCGGGACCCGACGGCGGAGGAGCCGAGGCGGAACGTGGTGTTCAAGCCCAAGAAAGCGCGCCCTGGATGAGCGCCCCCGCCACCCAGTCGTGACTCAACGCCAGCGAGCCTGCCGCGCGTGTTCCGCGGCGGTGCGCTGGCGGCCGCGCGAGCTACTCTGCGTAGATATTAGTCTCTCCTCACTCCACGCTGTGAGCCACACGCGTGATGTCAACGGCGGTGAGCTCACACGCGCCGCGGGGCGTCCAATGCGTCAACCTCCACACCCCTTACGGGCTCACTGCAGCGAGCCGCAGGGGCAGGCGCCGGCCCGTCTGACGCTGCTAAGGCCGTGCACGCAGTGCCGCGGGCCGAATGCGTCTGGCCCGGCACGTCGCTCGCGTGAGTTCCTGGGTGCTGCGAGGTGAGAGGCTGGGAGTGCGTGTGCGTGTGCGTCGTGCGCCTGGCTGGAAAACGCGCACGAGGCGGCGGCCTGCGAGGTGCGGGGTCGGCGGCGGCGAGGATCCCGATGTGCGCTGCGCGGCCTACGCGGCGGCCTGCTTCGCCTCCGCGCCGCTCTTGGCGCGCTTCTCGTTCAGGTTCTTCACGGCCGCCTTGATCGCGTCCTCCGCGAGCATCGAGCAGTGCAGCTTCACCGGGGGCAGGTTCAGGTGCTTCGCGATGTCGCTGTTCTTGATCTCCAGCACCTGCAACACCACAAGCACCCAACGCAGGGCCGCGCGTCTCTCTCTCGCCTGCCCCCCCGCGTCGCGGGAGCGCTCTGCGCGTGACGAGTGGAGCGGCGGGCGCGGCTCGACTGTTGCGGGCGCACCTCCTCCATCGTCTTGCCCTTGACCCACTCGGTCGCCAGGCTGCTGCTCGCGATCGCCGAGCCGCAGCCGAACGTCTTGAACTTCGACTCGATGATGTTCCCGTTCTCGTCGACCTGCAGGAACGGCGGACGCGCTGCGAGGTCGGGCGCGCGCTCGGCGCTCGGCGCGCGCGGGCGTGGCGGCGCTGCGGCGGGCAGACCACGCGCCTTGATCTGCAGCTTCATCACGTCGCCGCACGCAGGCGCGCCCACGAGGCCCGTCCCGACGTTGGGGTCGTCCTTGTCCATGCTGCCGACATTGCGCGGGTTCTCGTAGTGGTCTAGAACCTGCACCGCACCCTCGCACAGAGGCCAGCGTGGGCCGACAGGTGCCGTGACGGCGCGAAACGTCGATGGGCGCGCTCGTGAGGCGTCCATGGAGCATGAGCGGGTGTGCTGGCCGCGGGATACGGAGCCACGCGGCCCCCGCGACGCCCGCGGCGGGCTGCGCTGCGTGGATGGGAGGACGCGCGTGCACGGGCGCGGGGGCGGTGAGGACGCGCCGAAACGGGCCTCGTCGCGTTCGCGAGGACGCGAACGAGCACGCGCGTGCTGAACGGGGACAGGGCGCCCTGACGCAGGGGTGTTTCCGCGCCTCCTAGGAGGACTGGCTCTCCACGGCTTCCCGCAACCGTCAGGTCGTATCAGGACACGTCAGCGGCGCGGAACGGCGCCCGCCGACAGTGAAAGGGGCCAGGATGGAGCGCGGCCGGACGAACGCGCCGGACCGGGTAGGGAGCCCGGTGAGAGCACAGGGCTCCCTACCATCCGCCCCACGCGGCGCCGGCGGCGACAGGCGCCGCTGACGACGTGCGTTCGCGGCCGCTTGATCGGCGGTCAGATTGGCCGTGCGACGATTGCGTTCCAGGCGGCGGGCCGCCAGCGGCACCAGCGCGTGGCAAGCGCAGGGCGGGGGCTTGCGCGGAGCACCCACGCCGCCGCAGCGCTGCCCGCGAGCGCTTTCGTGGGGCGCGTGGGGGGCACTCACGTTCTTGTGGTAGGCGCGGGTCAGGACCGGCGCGAGCTGCCGCAGGGACTGCGAGATCGCCGGCAGCCCCTGGGCCACATTGGCGAGGGAAAACATCCTGTGCGGTGCGCAAGAACACTCCGCAATATCAGAAGACCCACGTCGCGACCGCGTTTGCGCACGACGGCCGCGGGCGCGCGGCTGTGAGCCGCTCAGGGCCCCGGGCAGGACCCTCCAGTGCTGTGGTCGGGCAGGCCGGGGGGGGCTCGCCAGGCCCGCTGCGGCGGCCTCACTGCCCGGAGACGCGGCCGCGGGGGCCTAGTACTCCGCGGTCGCACAGCTGTCGAGCTGTGGACCGCTGTCGCGCATCGGGGCGACCGGCCGCCTCGCCGGTTTGAGCTGCGCGGGCAGTGACTGAGAGCGCGCGCTCGGCAGCAGCACCGCGCATCGCTCCTGCGGCGGATTAGCTAGTTCACAGGAGGAGAGGTTCGGCCATGACCACCGTGGCGGCCGCGAGCCGCGGAAAACGGCCGCACGAGGACGGTGAGGAGTGGCCCGCTTGCAGACGAGCGACGCGCCCTGCGCGCCTCCTGCGCGCCGTTCTCCCTGCGTGATCCGCGCCTCGTGTCGATTCACGCATACGGCTACCTGAAACAGTGACGTGTATCGCGGGAAGGCTCACCGCCACGCCCGGAGAGCCACCTGCTGCTTTGCACCGCGCCCTGCGTGCTGTGCTTCGCCGCTGCGCGCACGGGCACCGCTACGCTCCGTCCCTGCCGGATCTGAGATGCCGGTGGTGCAAGCGTTCTGCGTGCCCCGACTCCTCTGCTGCAGCCGGGCCTGCGGCGCTGGGCGCCGCGGAGGACGATGGTGGGGGCAACGGTCACCTGCCCGGGGAGCTCGTGCACGCGGTGTGGATCCTGCCGCCGAGCAGAAAGGGCCACCTGTCGACACAGAAGCAGGGGAGCATCGTCGTTACGGAGGACACGCGCCCGGTCCCGACGGTGGACGCCCTGAAGGACCAATTCCTCAACGCCTACCGGAGCTCATGCCCCGAGGTGCGCCACGCGTCGAGGCGGGCCCCGCCGCATCGTATTACATCTGGCTTCGATGCTGGGGACTTGCGCGGGCGTATGTCGGCCGTTCTGCGGGCGGAAACGGCTGCCCGCACCCAGCGAGTTAGGTTGCGCGGGGCGCGACGGTCCCGCCCGCGCTGCCTCGCGCGCCCCCGCGAGACCGTTCTCGCGAGGCACCGAGCCACCGCGCGCGCTGGAGCGAGTCGGCGCGCCCCCCCTCGACGGGAACGCCAGCGTGCTGCTCACACGTGCGCGTCTGTGCGCGTGCCGCCGCGTGCAGCTCGCGGAGCTGACTGCGAGTGACCTGGGCGACCTCCAGACGCTCAAGGGCAGGGTCGTGACGGACCTGGAGGCCTACTTCGAGGAGCTGGCGGCGGGCAGTGCCCCCCGGTTCCGCAGGTCGGTGCTCAAGACTCCAGTGGGCGGCGTGCTGGACGGCGCGGGCCTGGACCGGCAGGTGAGAGGCGGGGAAGCGCATGGACGCAGTGCGCGTCGCACCGGGCCGCGGTTCTTCCGGCGCGTTCTGCGGGGGCGCGAACGGCCGTGAGAGCGTCACTCGTGCACTTGCGACGGCGCCGCCCGTTGTGTGTTGGTTCGCAGCTGCGGTTCAGCAAGCTGGACGTCGGCACGTACGAGATCATCGTGCCGCGGTTCGCGGAGAGGCACGAGGAGAGCCTCGCGGACAACTACAACGAGGCGACGGCGCTGCAGGAGAAGCTGCACAACTCCATCCAGGTGCGCCCCGGTCTGCAGCGCCGCGACGCCCCCGGTGCGGCGAGACGCGGGGAGGCCGTGCGGGCGCGCTGCGGCGGCCCGTCGTCGCCGACCCGTGCGCCGCGTCCCGGTGCCGCCGGTGCAGGCGTGCATGAACGCGATGGCGCCCGGGACGATCCTGCATGAGTCGGAGTTCATGCCGATGATCGAGATCCGCGTGGAGACGTGCGACAAGGAGGACGGGAAGCCGTGGATCGAGATCCGCGACAACGGCGAGGGCATGACCTACGACGACATCGACCGCAACATGTACACCGTGGGGTCCGGGAGCAACCGCCGGAAGGACGTCAGCGTGCGGCAGCCCAAGCGCTTCCAGGACATGATGACCGGGCAGATCTCGCGCGCCGGCATGGGCGGCACCCTCACCAACTCCTTCTTCCGCGCCGACTGCAAGGCCTGGTCGTTCCCGCTCAAGGGGACCGCCTGGGGAGGTGAGCGCGCGCCTGAGTGTGTGCCGCCGCCCCGCACGCGCGCCCCGCTCGCCCGTCGCTGCGTGGCGCGGTCGCACGACGACGACCCTGCATCAAAGCGTTTGTGTGATTGTGTTGCGGCGCAGAGGGCGAGGGGACGTACACGGGCGGGGAGTGCACGCTGTACGCGCCGCGCGGCGCCGAGAGAGAGCACCCCTCGAAGCGTCCGCTGCGCAGCGACGAGATGCGGAAGCACCTCATCGCCACGTCGGAGCACGGGACCACCATGCGCCTGCACAACCTCAAGATCGACGGCGAGGTCGACGCCGAGGGCCGCGTCACGCGCAAGCCGCTCCTGTGGAACCGGCCGGAGTACGACTGCATTCCGAACCACTCCGACCGCGTCTCCGTGGCCCTGGAGGACCTGGCGTGCATCCTGGCCAACCTCAACTTCATGTACCTCGTGCCGGTGGACAAGCTGGCGGCGCTGCTGGAGGAGAAGATGGACGTGGTCTTCAACGAGGAGTTCGTCGCGGGCGCGTCGGCGTACGGCGGGCGGGGGCGCTCCCCGCGCGAGGAGGCCAAGCGGCACGCGGAGGCCTTCGCGTCGTTCCTGCTCGAGAGCCGGAGCAAGCCCGGGTCGGACCGCCCGACGGTGGCGTGCTCGCTGGTGTGGCAGCACGAGGGCGCGCAGCAGCGGCGGTGGGACCTCGGGGAGCTCGCGGAGGAGGGCTACATCATGCGCATGCTGCACCGCTGCGAGGCGCTGGCGCCGCTGCTGCTGGACTTCGAGGTCGACCACCGCGTGCGCGGCGTGCCGGGGCCCGCGAAGAAGGCGCGCGCGGACCAGGGCGGCGCGGCGGCGGGCGAGGAGAGCATCCAGGCGTTCCTGCTGGTGCTGTTCGGGGGCGCGGACGACGCAGCGCCGGCGGCGTCGATCGAGCTGCTGGACGACAGCGACGACGACGAGGTGTCGCTGCGGGAGGCGAGCAACATGCACGCGGCGCGCCCGACGCCGTACGCGCTGCTGCCGAGGGTCCTGGAGGAGCGGCGGCGCGCGGGGTGCGGGCTGATGGCGGACCGCCTGTGCCAGGTGGTGTGGGAGGGCGTGGCGATGCGGGCGGACACGCTCGAGCTGGGCAAGGCGCTCGACAGGCTCGGCACGGCGTGCGGGGGGCGCGAGAACGCGCTGCGGTGCGTGCTGCTGGCGACGGGCGCGGTGCCGGTGAACGACCACAAGACGGGCCTGGAGACGACCAAGGTGCACGCCGCGGACATCAACCAGCTGATCAAGACGAAGATCGAGCACGCGCTCGCGGGGCCCAAGAACAAGACCGCGGAGGTGATGGCGGAGTTCGTGCGCAAGGTACGGGGGGGGGCTGTCTGTTCGTGCCGCCCACAGGCGGCGCCGCGTGACCGCTGCGTGCACTCGGTGGGACGAGAGCTTGCCGTGCGCTGCTTCCGCGCCGTCCTGCCATCCAGCCCGCGGCCGAGGGTCTGCCCGCAGGGTGCAGCACCCCCCACGGCGTGTGGGTGCGCTCACCGCTTTTTCCACCCCGAGCCGGTCGTGCCCGCAGTGCATCGAGCGGAACGAGTCGGTGCGCGTGGTTCAGGGCGCGCTGGTCAAGTACAGCAAGACGAGCGCCACGTTCAATGTTGGGTCGGAGGTCGTGCTCTCGCTCAAGGACGGCGCGAGCAACGACGACGCGGACCTCGCCGCGCTCTTCGCCGGCGACGGCAAGGGCACGCAGCCCATCTTCCGCCTGCTGCACGCGGAGGAGAGGGACGTGGACACGGGGCGCCGGAAGGTCATGAAGGTCGTGGTCAAACTCGCGCTGCTGCTGCCCGGCGACGGCCAGGACAGGGTCGAGGTCGTCGCGGACGGCAAGAAGCGCCAGATGCGCCTGACGCAAGAGGCTGCGCAGCTCCTCGCGGACCGCTGCTTGCGGAAGCCCCAGACGTACACGGTGGTGCTGGCGGACGACAACCAGCTGTGCTACTCCGCGCTGCGCCCGCCCACCATGGAGGACCTCGAGAACTACACGGTGGCGCTGAACGAGCTGCCCACGCTGCAGCTGGCGCTGTCCAAGAAGTCGGGCGACGTGCCGAAGCTGCAGGGGAACGGGCACGTAACAATCGCGCAGCAACAGGCGATCGAGTTCGCCAAACTCGGGACCCGGAACGCGCCGGCGAGGTACCTGTGCCTGCGGCGCGCCAAGGTGGTCTCGGGCGCGCGGCTGGTGAAGGGGGACCTCGACCTGCCGGACAGTGGCGCGGGCGTGTGGCTGCTGAAGATGCTCGAGATGGTCAAGGTCGCCGTGATCGTCGACGGCGAGCCGTGCGCCCTCAGGGACACCGAGTACGGGTGAGCGCCCCTGGACCTCCGGCCACCAGTGAGGGCTGACGCCCTGTTGACGCGCGCGCGCCCCTGTCCACCGTTCTCCTGCGCTCAGTCCGGTCACCGTCGCCGCCGCTGCCGCCGCAGGTTCGAGTTCGAGTCCTTCAGGAAGAAGGGCGTCGATCACAAGGAGCTCATGATCGTCCTGAAGGACACGGCGCTGCAGCGCGTCCCGCCGCTGAGGCAGCTCAAGTGCGGGAAGCACGAGGTCGCGTTCGGCGTGGCGGCGCCGGGGCAGAAGGTGCCCCCCCGCCTCGTCGGTCCTCCGCTCGAAGTCCAGGTGGAGACGCAGAAGTTCGACCTCGCGAAGCACGGCGACGTGGTGAGTGGCACACCCAGGGGGGTCACGTCCGTGTCGTGCGTTCCGAGTCGCCCGGACGTCTGCACGTCGTGCATGCACGGGGCTGCGCGTCTGAACAACGTGGCTTGTTGTCTCGAACGCTGCGCCGCAGGCGAAGATGGTGGTGGAGAACATCACGAGGCAGGACGGCACGGAGTGCGCCCGGGGCGAGCGCTACGTCATCAACGCGGACGACCGGCTGATCATGCGGTTCAGACTGCAGGTCGACTTTGAGGGGAACGACAACTACGTGCCCGTCCTGCTGCCCCGCGCGGACGACGAGGACCGCGTCAAGCTGATCGCTACGTCGTGCAAGCCGGCGCTCCTGCGGACAGGTGCGCGCCAACGCGCGCCAGCCCCTCCCACGCTGTCGCCGTGCGACGCCCGAGCCACTCACTCGTGCGGCGCTGCGCGTGTGCACCTCGCAGCGCCCCCTGCCGTGGTGTACGGCGACGAGGAGGACGAGGACGAGGGGTGCATGGATATTGAGCTCCACGGGGTGCAGTTCGACGACACCGTGCGGCTGGCTCAGGAGGACCGCATCGAGTTCTGCTTCAAGATCATCCCCAGGAAAGCGGAGCGACACGTCGACCCCATAGGTGCGCCCGAGCGAGCCCGAGCGTCGCGTGCACGGCCCGGAGGCGTCCCTGACGGCGTGACACCGCGCTGTGCTGACCATTCGCCGAGCCCCCGGCCGCCCCGTGGCTCCGCTCGCAGAGGTCAAGGCCGTGTGCGAGAAGGTCCGGTTCCGTATGGCCCCGGGCAACATCGCGTTCGACGCCCGTCTCCTGCGCTCGGGCGTGTGGAACCACCAGTCGCTGGTGCGCCCCGCGGACGAGCTGCCCGCGGGCGTGAGCGACGCCGGGGACGGCGACGCGGGATCAAAGATGAGCTTCCGCATCGTCTCGATCCACGAGGAGGACGTCGAGGTGTCGGGCAAGCTGCGGCTGGCGGGAGGCGCGGTGTGCCACAGCAGCCGCCTGGCCGCGGAGGCCCTGAGCGTGAACCCGAACACGAACGAGCAGGACCGGAGCAGCACCGTCGCGGAGGTCTCGGCGCAGGACCTGACCGTGCTGAACCCGCTGTCGGGCCCGGACCCCCCCTTTGGCGCGCTGGAGGGCGACATCGGCAAGTACGTGGGGCGCGGGGACTTCACGGCGGAGAACCTGAGCAAGCTGGGCGTCGGGCAGGTGGTGCGCCTGTCCGGGGACCACGTCGACAACGTGGAGGCGTACATGGTGCGCATGCTGGTCCCGGACGCGCGCGGGGGCAAGAAGAGGAAGCTGACGCCGAAGAGCCTGGAGGCGCGCGTGCGCTGGCTCGTTCTCATGGCCGGGGACTACGTGCTCGTCGACGACGACGGCGAGGAGCGGCTGGTGCTGGTGTCGGGCATCGAGGAGGCCGAGGTGCGCCAACTCGAGGAGGAGCTGGAGCGGGAGTGGGTCGAGGACGAGCGCGCGCTGCAGAAGCACGAGGAGGCGACGTCCACGATCAACGTCCTCCCGGCCAAGGTCGTCGGCCGCACGGTGGTGGGGTTCGCGGGCCAGGCGCGCAAGATCAAGCCCAGCAAGATCAAGGCGCTGGCGTACGTCGTGCCGCACGGGCGGGAGGGCGACGACCTGCTCGGAGAGAACAAGGCGCGGCTCGAGGACCCGCTCGCGGGCGACGCCGCGCGCCCGGACCTGTTCCGCCGCGAGAGCCCCATGAAGGTGTTCCCTCCCTCGGCGCTGGTCCCCGGGCACTACAAGCCGCAGATTCGGAACGAGGCGGCGCGCGCAAACATCCAGCCGTACCGGTACGCGAGCGTCCCGGTCCCTCGCTCGCACGCACCGCAGCGCCGAAAACATGGCCGCGAGTTGAAAGCGGCCGTCTCCGCGCTGCTCCTTCCGCCGCAGGTACCCGTGGGAGCGCATCACGCTCCTGTTCGAGGCGAAGAACGCGCCCACCACCGGAAGGCGCGTCAAGCAGAGCGCGGGGTCCAGCGTGTTCGTCACCAAGCACCTGCCTGTGGAGCTGCGCCCGCTGCCCGTGCGGCTCGTGGCGCGCGCGACCTGCGACGGTGCGACCGAGGTGCTCGACTCCAGCACACCGGTCCGCTTCGTCCCGGGAGGTGCGTTGCGACCCGCCCCCCGCCCCCACTGCCCCCCGCGTGAGCTCTGCTGCGGTGTCGCTTGCCCGCCCCGAGACGTGGTCCTCCTTTCTCGTCCCGCTCGCACATCGCAGAGACCGTCACCGGGCTGTACGCGCGCCTGGAGTACGCGACGGGGCGGCACGTGACGCGCGCGGACCTCCTGCACGAGAGCAGCGTGTTTGACCGCGTGGAGCTGACGGTGCGCCCGCGCGGGGAGCGCGAGGGGGTCACGCGGTCGTTCAGCTTCACGACCGGCGAGATCGACGTCGACGCGGACGGCTGGTTCCCGCTTCCGGAGCTGGGCCCGGGGGAGCTCGACACGAGTCATGTGGGCGCGTTTGACGCCACGGCGACGCTGGTGCTGGACGCGCTGCCGCACGCGGGCGGGGGCGGGGAGGCCGCGGAGGGGTGCAGCGCGGAGTTCGGCGTCGTGATGCGGCAGGCGGGGCTCGGGGACCGCGTGGAGGTGCAGATGGGCGGCAACAGCTCCGTGGTGCACGTGGGGACGAACGTGGTGCTGCACCTGCGGCTGTGCGACCTTTCGGGGCGCGCGTATGACGACCACGGGCCGTTCGACATGGCCGTGAAGAACATCGACCTCACGCTCAAGGGCGCCGACGCGGAGCAGGCGCAGGTGGCGTCGTTCGACGCGGCCTACAACCTGACGGTGGTGCCCGCGGGGGACCACCTGGAGGCCACGCTCGCGGACATCCGCGTGGGCGGCGTCCCGCAGAACGGCATCGCGGAGGTCCACGCGGACGTCGAGGTGACGGTGGAGTACGAGGACGGCGCGAAGGTGCTGCGCGGCACGCTGGAGGGCCTGACGCTCAAGCCTGGGGTGGCGCACACGGCGTACTGCGTGAGCTCTGAGGGCGGGACGTGGCGGGTCGAGGGCGAGAGGTCGGTGATCGAGGTCAAGGACTACAGGAGGGTGCCCGTGGCCGCGGGCCTGCGCGACGTGGCCGGGAACAACACGTGGACCCTCGAGTCCCTCCCCAACCTGGGGTTGGAGCTGGCGTCGGAGCTCAGCGCGCAGACGCAGACGGAAACGCAGGCCGAGGAGGGTACCAGCACGGTCGTGGTGCGCGCTGCGTGGCCTGTTTGCTCGTTGGTTGGTGCTGTGCGTCCGCGGGATGTTGTGTTGTGCTCGCTTCGTCGGCCTCGTCGCGCGCGGCGTCACCGTTCCGCCGCGAACGTGGCCGACGCACATCTCTGGAGGGTGTCTGCAGGCGTTCGATCTTGCGAAGATGATGAGGAAGCGGAAGGTCACCATTGACGGTCTGAACTTCGTCAAGATGGAGTACATCATGTGGTCGTGCGCCGCCGGGGGCAAGAGCGTAGACGTGCCGATGAAGGCCAGGCTACATACCAGGAAGAGGGGGGATGATGACAGCGGGAGCACGCAGGACGGGCGCTGGCCCTGGACGCCCTTCATCGTGCGCATCGTGCCCTCGGTCCTCGTCGTGCCCGCAGGATTCGTCGACATGCCCCGGTCGACAGGGTACGTGGACGCCCCGCCGATGACTCGCAACGCCCGTCCACCTCGCGCGTCGCGGCGCCCTCACCCCGCCCTCACACCCCCCGAGCATGATTGTGCAGGGTCGGCCTGCGGCTGTCCCCGCTGGAGTTCTCCGCGGGCACCTTGGTGACCGCGACCGTGACCCTCCCCATGCTTCACCCGCCCGAGCACTGGGTGCCACACGGCAACGCCCTGAAGACCTGGGCGAGGAAGCAAGCCCTGGTGCGCCAGTCAGCGCAATACGCCGCGCGCTGCCGCATGACCAGGCGTCCGCAGGGCCTCAGTGCTCATCCGCTCCGTCCCCGTTGTGCGCGAGCCCCCACCCAACCCGCCTTCCCCCCTCCCTCCGACGGACGCTCGCAGGGAGAGAAAGGCGACGATGCCCGGCTGTCCCTCAAGATTCAAAGCAAGAACAGCGCCGACGTGGACAACGTCGACGATCTGCTCACGGGCCATGGCTGGAAGATCGTGTCGGCAGCGACGACGAGCGACCCCCCCGGGCTGGTCCTCCAGCTGGCGGGCAAGTGCCCTGCGTCGGGCATCGAGGAGAGCATCGTGGGGCCGTACACGCCGGGCGAGAAGCTCATCTACGCGGCGTGGGAGGAGCGGGACCTCCCCGACAGGCCCAAGAAGACGAACCCGCTGCTTCTGGAGCAGTGGGACAACAAGCACCGCGTCCTTCGGTGCGTGGAGTCCGAGGAAGTCTGCGCGACGATCCTCCCCGGCGAGCTGTCCGAGGTCGTGCTCTACCCGCACGGCACGGCCGCGCCGCCCCCCGGAGCCGCCGCGCCGCCCGTGGTGGGGGACAAGAACCGCGTGTACAGCGTGGGGGCGGAGCTCGAGCCGCTCGTGCTGGCGGCGCGGGACTCGAACGGGCACCCGTACCCGCTCAGCATGGAAGTGATCAAGGGCCTCGCGAGGGGCGGGCTCGCGTGGAGCGTCGGCCTGGAGAAGCGGCCCGCTCGCAAGAACCTGTCGGTGGCCGACGAGGAGTGCATCAACAGCCTGACGATAGACGGTGCGTCGGCGGTGCTGAGGCGCTGCGCGGACGTGCCGCGTCGCTGCGGGCGCGATGCCCTCCGTTGCGCGAACGCACCGTGGCTGAGGTGCATGTGTGTGTGTGTGTGTGCAGGCGGGGCCGTGAAGCGCGGGGAAAGGGACGGCGAGGTGCTGCTCAAGGGCATGATGCTCGCCGGTGCGCCCGGGAGCACCGCCAGCATCACCAACCTGCGCGTCACCGCCGAGGTCCTCGGGCTGAGCACCGCCGCCACGTTGAAAGCGGCCATCATCGTGGTGTTCAAGCCCAACCCCGCGGACGAGCCCGACGACACGGACAAGATCGAGGCCGCGATCCACGCGGCGCAGCACCAGGGCCGCGAGGCGCTCCGCGAGATCCAGTCCAAGGACAAGAAAACCCTGGGTTCGGCCCTGCGCGTCAAGATGTTCTTGAAGGAGGAGCTGCTGCACCTGACCGAAGTCGCCGGGCCCGTGCAGAGCGTGCGCGACGTCGCCGAGGCCCTGTTGGCGATCAAGCCGGGCACTAGGTGGCACCAGCACCCGGATCTCACCGCCGATGCACGTAAGTGCTTATCAGTGTTGACGTCGCGCCCTGGACGCGTGCCCTGCACGCACCAACGACGGTGACGACGTGTCTGTGCTGCGCGGCTTGCGGCGAGCCCACCACCGCGCTCCGTGCCCCCTCTGTGTCTTCGCAGTGCAAGACCAGAGCAAGAAGCTCGCGGAGAGCCTGCAACAGCTTGACGAGCTGATCAGGAAGTGTCTCGGCGATGACCGCGGGGGCGGAGGCGGCGGCGGCGGAGGCGGCGGAGGCGGCGGCCGCACTCCTCAGAGCGCTGGCAAGCGCACGCGCTCGAGCGCGCGGGGCGGCCCTGCGGCGTCGGCCGACACGCAGATGGGGGCCGAGGCGCTCGCGGAGCTCGGCACAGCGCCGTCGACCAGCAAGGGCCGGGGGAAGAAGAAGCGTGCGGGGCGCCTGCGGAGCCAGGTGCCGCCCGAAGAAGACGACCCGATCAGCGAGGACGAGGAGCACGTCGCCAGCAAACTCAAGGACATTCTCACGGTAACACAGCCCTCCCACTCACAACCGCCGATCCCGCTGTATCTCATCGTGAGCCTCGCGACCGAGAATCCGCTGCGACCCTGCTCTGCGGTGACTGTGCAGCTCGACAGGCCGGTGGCGGAGCTGCTGAGCAAGGCGCACGGCACGACCGTGGCGCGGCTGGCCGCGGCGTGCCAAGCGCTCTTCGGGTCGGACCTGAACCTCCCTCTGTATGTCGGGAAGCTGCCAAGCGGTGCCCTGGGGTCGCCGTGCACCTTCCTGCGGGACTGCAAGGCCGACCAGGCCACCAAACTGATGCGCACGGAGCCCGACGGGCACCTGTTCTCGCTCATGGACTGCAACCTGGTCCAGGTATGAGCCCACGCCAGTTGCAACAGACCGCCCGGCCGACGAGTGTCGGACCTCTGCGGGCCGCGGTCATGGTGCACCGCGTGTTGCGGCGGCAGCGTTCAGCGCGGGCGCGCAGGTGGCCAGCCAGCCAGCTTCGCCTGCGCCGGTTCGTCTCGTGTCGCGCCCCTCACTTACAACAGACCCCTGGGGCGTTGCCGCCTCGCTGTCGCGCAGGTCACGTCCCAAATCGTGCCGGCGAAGAGCTTCCACGCCATCTTCCACTACCTCGCGCGGATGCGTGTGTACGCCCGCCAGAGCGACGCGCACTTGGCTCTCCAGAAGAGCGTGGCGGGGAATCCGCCTGGGACGCCCCTGCGCGCCACCAGCCTCGACGCGGACGGGCGCTTCGTCCTGATCTCGGACGCGTGCAGCGTGCGTGCGGAGCGCCCCGCGCAGCACGCGGGCCGCTCGACGCAGGGCGGCAACAAGCTGCTGATCGATTGGGGGTCGGGGTCGGTGCTGGACGAGCTGGTGCGCCAGGTCCAGGGGCTGATGAATGCCCTCGAGAGGCTGCTGGAGGCGCGGATCGAGATTTCGGTCCAGGAGAGCAACATGCAGGGCGGCGACATGTTCTGACGGGGGCCGCTGGTGGACGTGCATGTTGCCCGCCTGAGTCGGGACGGGAGCGGGCTTGACGGGCACCGGTCGGGTCGCTCGAGAAGCCGGGGCGGTTGCGAGGGAGCACGCGCACGTCGCGCGGCTCGACGTGCGTTGGAGGAGGAAGCATGGAGGTGGGTGTGCAATGCATGAATGGGTTCCTAGGTGCAGGGCGGGGGGTGTTTCGGCGCGACGTTAGCGCCCGCGAGGTTCACACGATGTGACGCAGTCTCTCGCCCTACCAGGTGCCGGGCCGCGCTCGGCGAGGTCTCGCGCTGCCTGCGCCGGCCACTACGCGTAGCCCTTGGCCCGGGTGTCGTCGAGGATGGTGAAGCTCTCGACGGCCTTGCGGAGGCGCGGCTCCTCCTGCTTCCACGACTTGTCGTTGGGACACCGCGCGAGGATGGCGTACACCTTGCCGCGCGACGTGGTGATGCTGGTCACGAAGCGCACCGAGGGGGCGACGATCTCCACGTCGAGGAACTTGCGCCCGCCGGCCTCGCGCTCGCCCTTGATGATGTCGTCGGCGTCGTTCAGGGCGTCCTGGAGGTCCGAGTCGGCGCCGGCGAGCCCCGAGAAGGTCGAGTCAATGTCCCCCAGGTTGTACCCGATCGACTCCCCCGCGCGCCCGAACGTCACCACGATGATGCGCTCGCCCTTCGACGGCGACACGACGCGCGCGTCGATGCCCTTCGTGCCCTTGTCGATCTGCGCAGCGGCGCCGCGAACGCCAACAATGGTGGTCAGAAAACAGCTCACGAGTGCCGCGCACGTGCACGGGCCGGCCTCGAACAGGGGTCAGGGAGGCTTCGTGTGCATGCGGCCGGCCGGCCGCTACGCGTCGCCTTCTGCCACGTGCAAACGCTCGGCTGTGGGCGCTTGGAAGTGCCTCAGCGCCCGAGGACACCTCCGAAAACAGTCGTTCCGGACCGGCAGCGCACGGCAACGTGGCTGAAAGGGCTCACGCGTCCCTGTCGCACGCGGTGCTTCCCAGGGCTCGCGAAGCGGCCAAGTTGCAGTGTGCGGGCGCTGTGCGGGTGGTCGCTGTGGAAAGGCGCAGCGACGTGCGTTGCCCGGCAGGGGCGCCTCATGCGCGACGCTGCTGACGCTGTCCTCGGGGGGGACCGCCAGCGCACAGACAGACGAGTGACCGCGCATCGGCCTTGTGCGCGCAGCTCTGCGACGATGCCGATGAGAGCCTTCCTGGAAGCTCGCGGCAGGGCGTTCGGCACGTCAGAGTGCGCACCTTCCCGGGGACCTGGATCTTCCAGTCCGCGGGGTACTCGAACGAGTACACGGGGCTCTCGTTGGCGTTGCCGCCGTAGCCCCCGTATGACGACGCCGGGAGGTCCTTGCCCTGGTACAACTCCCACCCAGCGTCCACCGCCGCTGCGACGCCGGGGAAGGAGCCCTGCGGACACGAGCGAGGCCGCGTCGCGTCGCAACGGCGCCGCATCGAGCGCAAGTTTGGCTCCTCAGGTGCTGGGCCCGAGGGGGCCAGGAGAGGGCCGCGCTGGATCGGAGCGGGCGCACAGCACGTTGTCGCTCATCTGTAGTGCGCAGCGCGCAAGGAAAGCGGCGGGCGCGGGCACCGTCCCCGCGGCACCGGTGGATGGACCGAACTGCTCGCAGCCATCAGCTTCCGCGATGTGCGCTCCTGGCCCGGGAACAGATCAGCGAACGTCATCGATAGCGGGAGACACACAGCGAGCTGCACGCGAACGGCTCGAGAGTCGGAAACAGAGGTCGATGGAGTCGTTCAGCGGCGATATATCACTGCAGGAGGCGGGCCTCGACTTGCCTGGGCCGCCAGAGCCGCGGCGAGGGGCGCCAGCGAGAAGGATGCGAGGGCCTCGCGCCTAGAGGCGCTCAGCTCGGGTCCCTCGGTCGCCCCAGCGCGGGCAACGACCTGCCAGGCGAGCACCGGGGCACGTAGGATGACGGGGTGAGTTGGTGGTGCTCGCGACCAGGCAGTGCGGGGACGCACGGCGGCAGCCGCTGTGCGGGCATACAGCACGAGTCTACGATGACATTCGTGGCCTGCGGGAGGCGGCGCGGTCTCCCTGGGCGCGGCGATCGCCACGGTCGCTGCACAGCACGCAGTTGGCCCGGTGGGGGGGCAGGGGCGCACCGCCGCGGCCCTCGCGCGCGCGGGCGCCGGGGTGGCCTTGATGCCGAGGCAGCGCATGCCGGAGGCGGACGCCGTGGCGCACGACATCGTCACGGGGCGTCGTGCGGCGTGGGGACGGAGCTCAAGAGCAACACACAGCTATGGAGGTGCCTGGCGCGGAACAGCCCCCGCAACGCTCGATCTGTGGTACTGTGGACTCGTCACTGCACGCGAGGCCCGCTCGACCGCGCCCATCGGCGCCGCGGTCCCGGGGAGTCCCCTACCCCGTCGCACTGAGAGGGAGGAGGGTGGAGCTGAGTCAGTCTCGCTGTGCGGCACGCGGGCCGCGGGCGCGCGTGGAACGGCTGCCGTGCGGTCGCAGCGAGCTCGTGGCGCGCGCCGGGCTCGACCGGGGCTCGCCCGCGCGCGACCGGCGCCGCACTGCCATGCAGTGCTGCGCATGGGGCTGTGGCCGCCCGGCAGGGAGCGCGCGAGAGGTGGGAGGCCCTCGGTCGCTCGCGCTTGCAACGCGTGAGGCAGTCCCGCGTCTGGAGCGCGGCCTCGACCAGGCCCACGGCAGCGCCGCGCGTTGAGAGTGGGTCTGACATTTCGGGGCGGACGAGGGCAGCACCCGGTCACCGCACGGCCCTCGCGACTGACAGCCGGTAGAGCGACCTGGTGGTTCGGCCGTGGATGTCGGCGCCTGCGCGTGCGAGCGCTGGTGTCGCCCGTGCGGTGGCACGGCAGCGTGTGACACTGGTGGTTGGCGCTCGGGTCCAAGGTACCGGCGCTGGCGACCGGCGCTTGCCCGGCCGGCTGGCACTCGCCGTTTCGCGGCAGTGCCGGCGGCGTCGCACGGACCACCCGCTTGGAAGCGGACCAACCGCGACATGGGTGAAATCCATTCTCGCTCGCTTCTGCACGCAACTTGGCGCGCGTTTCGAGGGAACGGGGTGTCGCTGCGCAATTTTTGCATCACTTCCGACGCTCCACGATGAACATCCAGTCTTTATATATCCAGGCGCGTGCCTCGAAAGGCGTGCACCGAAACGTGCCGTTTGCTCGCGGTCGTCTACTTTCTTTCTCGCGGCATCTACGATGGATGCTGCTTGAAAAGATAGCACATGGCACATATGTCGCACTCCGCTTCGTCACGGGCACCACGAGAGGCGGCCGACGGCTCTGTTCATCTGCACCCTCGGCTGCCCGGCACAGCGGCCGTGGACCCGAATTTTCCCCCGCACACCGCAGCCGCGGGATGCATCTGCCCCACTCGGCCCTCTCGGCCCGGCTCCGCCGCCCCCCGGCCTCGCGTGGGCACCACACGCGCCCCACACACGAAGGCGTGTGCCCCACACGTGCAGCGCCGACATTCACTCCCCGGCCCTGCGCGCCACTATCACCGCGGCGCGCCCGCCGCCACACCCACAACAGCCACCCACGAACCTTCCCGACCCTTTGCGACTACGTTCCAGGCACGCGCCCGCCCGTCGCACCGCCACAGCCACTCGACCAGTGCCGGAGATTCACGCCGCCGCCGCATTGCCTGTTCCCGGCCGTGCGGGCGAGATCCGGCCCCGCCGGCGCCCTCCTCGGTGTCCCTCGACCGCAAAACGCCCCCCGCCGCCCCGAAGTGCCCTGCGCAGGGAGGCGAGATGAGCTCTGTCACGCGCGGGGCCTGGGCCCGCATCGGCGCCATGCCGCTCCTGCTCCTGACCATCCTCTGCGCCCTCTTCGGTGCCTCGCACGCCCAGAACTCGACCACCACGGTGCGCCCCCGCCCCACCGCGCCGCCTCGCGCCCGCCGCCTCCGCCTCACAGCCTCATCTCCCACGTCGCGTGGCCGCCACGCGCCACATCCGACGACGATTCTGCCCCCCGCCGCGCCGCCCACGGGCCTCACCGCTCCCCTGCCCGCGCCCCGCGCCCGCAGTTCGCGCTCACGGGCACTATCCGCCTCGACTTCACGGAGAACCTCAACACGCTATCTGCCATTCCCAAGATCCGCGAGGGTCTCGAGACCTTCGTGGGGCCCCTCATCGACACCTCCGCGGGCGACACCGTGTACGTCAAGGTCGTGGAGCTCCTGCGCCGCCGCGCCCTGCAGCAGGCCGGCCGGGAGGCTGACGACTACGTTGCCACCCTCTCCGTCACCTCCACGGACCGCACGCGCCTCGCGGCAGGCAAGCGCCCCGCCCCGCCGACCGCGCCACGCCCGCAAACAGCGCCGCCGCCGCCTCGACCGCCGCCGCGGCTGCCGACGATCGGCTACGCCACGCCCCCGGTCGACACCATGTGTGCGCGGGGTGTCCTTGTGCGCCCGAGGCTGCGCTCGCGGCCACGGCGAGCAGATGGCCCGCGGTCCGATCGCTCGCGGGCCGTGCCGGCGTCCCTGCAAGTCTCTCACACGTCTGCGTTGCGCGCGTCGCCCCCTGCAGTCCAGAGCTCGCTGACGGTGTCGTCCGTGGCCACCGCCATCGAGGACACGGTCGGCACGCGCCCCTCGGGCAACACCGCGCTCCGCGACTTCGCCATCACCTCGGAGCTCACGCTGCGCACGATCATCCGCCTGGACTTCCCCACCAACCTGAACCCCGCGACGCGCATCCCGGACATGGAGGACGCCCTGAGCGCCCTCATCGGAGCCACCCTCAACCCCGCGGCCGGCGACGTGGCGACCGTCACCATCGTCGAGCTCACGCGCCGCAAGCTCCAGACCGTCGACGACTACATCGTGACCATCGTCGTCGTGTCCCCGAGCCTGCAGCGCCTGGAAGCAGGTGCGCGACACACCCCCCCTGTCGCCTCGACCTCGCGGTGCGCAGCGCTCGCCCGCGGTGCGCGCCGATCCGTCAGCAGTGTGCTCGGTCCTCAACGGCGTCGATCCGTGCCCCGTTCCTCCCGTGCAGTCAAGCTGGACCTGAACGTTGTGTCGGTGGCGGCCGCGCTGGAGGCGGCGGTGGGCTCCCGCCCCTCGGGCAACACGGCCATCCAGTCGTCGACCATCACCCTGCCCGACGGCAGCGTGGTTTCCGACGGCTCGTCCTCGGGCTCCGCGGCCGTGATGGCCGGTGCCATCGCGGGCATCGTGATCGGCGTGCTGGCCTTCGTGGCGCTGGTGGTCTTCCTGGTGCTGGCGAAGAAGAACGGATGGTGCTGCTTCGGGAACAGCAAGCGGCCGGCCCGCGGCGGCAGCTCCAAGGAGGCCACGTTCGCGACCTACGAGGTGGGCGGAGAGGGTGCCAACGGTGCCAGCGACAGGTGGCCCGCCAACACTGCATAATCGCTCCGCGGATTGTAATTGACTCCCCCCACACGCCGCGGCATGTCCGGCAACACGGTGTCGCCTCCTGCGTCGGCCCCGGCGGTCACCGGCCGCGTGCCGTCGACACCGCAACCACCAGCACCTGTCCTGCCGCGCAGCGCCGCATCCGTCGTCGCTCGCGGCCGAGGCCCGCCGCTCGCCTCGTCCGCGCCCGCCGCGCATCCCCTGCCCGTCGCCTGCCCTCACGCGCCCGCCGCGCGGCCACAGTCAACTCCCAATCGCTGCGGCGCCCTCCGTCGTGCCGCGGACGGCGGCGCCAGGCAGGCGCGGAGCTCCGTCGCACCCACCCGGGCCGCCGCGGGCGGCCGGGGGGTTCCGATCCGAGTGCGGTCGACCTCGCGTCCTCGGCTTGCGACTCGTGTGGCTGCGCAGGCAACATTAGGGATACGCTGACGTGTCCTTGACGGGACCTTTCCCAGCCGGAGTTGTGCATCGGAGGAATCTCCAGTCGCAGAACCGTCGATCGCGATCGGTCGAGGGGCGCAGGCGGCCGCGCGCGAGGCCCGCCGCGACCTCGAGTGTGGAGGCAGGGCGTCGAGGCAGCACGGCGCGCCCCCGCGGGTGGAACGCCTCGCGAGCAGCGGGGCGTGGACTGGCAGCTGCTCGACCACAGCGCGATCACGGAGGCGGGCCGAGGTGCGGTATTGAGGCCTCACAGCGGCAAATCACAAGGGGGGGGCTAAACATCGACCGCTCTCGGTCGACTTTGCGGGCCGTGGGCGGCCCGCCAGGCACAGTCGCGCCCCCCCGCTGCACAATCTCGTCTGAAGGGCTGAACCGGATAAGAAAAGTCGGAGCAATGCAGGCCACGCAGGTGCGCGCAGCCTCGGCACGAGAGAGCTGGTCGCGCCTTCCGCCCCCGCTCCCGCGAACGGCCTTCCCTCGCAGCTCAATCGATTCCTCGGTGATTCACTTGCTCGCAGGCCATGTCGAGGTGCTCGGCTTCGTGCTCGGCGAAGCCCAGGCTGGCCACCCCTGCTGCGCGGACTCTGCTGCGCGCTCGCGTCCCGTGCGCGCGCCGCCAGGAGAGCCGCATCGGCGCAGCAGCCCAGACGGTCGGACTCCCGCCGTATGGTGACATCACGGTGAGCACTCCGCCCCGCCACGCGCCCCAATTCCCCCACGACGTCTCTGGGCCGGGCAAAGCGACCTCGCGCGGCCACGCCCGCACGGGCCGCCTGCCCCCCCGCACTCGCGGCCACGCCCAAGCCTCTATTCATGCCTCCGCGCTCCCCCGCCCGCCGCCCCCCGCCCACCACACCGCGCGCGCCGCAGCGCATCCCTGGGTTGCCCCCACTGAATCTCCAGGGCCCCCATCGCGGCCCGCCTCGCGTCGCACGCGCCCGCCGCGCCCCCCCGCCGCCGCGGCGGGCCGCAGCCATACCTTCCACGCCCCCCGCGCCATTCCCCCCGCATCGCCACGCGCCCCGCGCCCGCCCCTCTGGATGAGGCTGCCGCCCCCAGGCTCCCCCTCCCGCGGCGCGTGGCGGCCGCAGCCGGGCCGGCGCGCGCGCCTGCGCCCCCGTCGACGTTGCCGGTGGCCCCGGCGACCCCCTGCGCGTCGCGCGGCCGCCGCTATGCTCGGATTCCGCACCCCCCGCCCGGCCGCTCCCCGCGCCCACACAGACGGGTCCTCGCCCGATCCGCGCCCGTGCGGCGCCCTCGCGGCCCCCGGCTGCGCCGACGCGTCCCCCTGGTGTCCGTGGTGGTCCGCAGAGGCTGGACGACGAGGAGCGGGCGCGGGTTGCGGAGCAGATTGGGTTCAAGCAGATTGGGAAGCAGCTGCCGGACGACGTGACGCTGACGGACGTGATCAACTCGCTGCCGAAGGAGGTGTTCCAGGTGCAGGAGTGGAAGGCGTGGTGGGGCGTGTTCGTGACGGTGTCGAGCTGCATCGGGTCGCTCGCGCTGCTGTCGGTGACGCCCAACTGGCTGCTGCCCGTCTCGTGGTTCATCGCCGGCACGGCCTTCACGGGCCTCTTCACGGTCGGGCACGACTGCGCGCACCGCGCCGGGTTCAAGAACAAGCTCGTGGAGGACGTCGTGGGCACGGTGATGATGGCGCCGCTGATTTACCCGTACGAGCCGTGGCGCATCAAGCACAACCAGCACCACGCGCACACGAACAAGCTCGAGGTCGACACCGCGTGGCACCCCGTCCCGCGCGAGGAGATGGCCAAGTGGGGCCCCGTGAAGTCGTTCCTGTACCAGACCTTCCTCGGCACGCCGCTCAAGCTCTGGGCCTCGATCGGGCACTGGCTGATCTGGCACTTCAACCTCGACCTGTACGAGGAGAAGCAGAAGCCGCGCGTGATGGTGTCGCTCGCCGCGGTGTTCGCGTTCATGGCGATCGGGTGGCCGACGATCATCTACTACACGGGCGTCTGGGGCTTCGTCAAGTACTGGCTCATGCCCTGGATGGGCTACCACTTCTGGATGTCGACCTTCACGCTCGCGCACCACACCGCGCCGCACATCCCCTTCAAGGAGGCCAAGGACTGGAACCCCGCGCAGGCGCAGCTCGGCGGGACCGTGCACTGCGACTTCCCGCGCTGGGTCGAGTTCCTGACGCACGACATCAACTGGCACGTGCCGCACCACGTCAACGCCAAGATCCCCTGGTACAACCTCCGCAAGGCCACGCAGAGCCTCCGGGAGAACTGGGGCGAGTACATGAACCACACCGACTTCAACCCCCGGATGCTGCGCTACATGTGCGCCGAGTGCCACGTCTACGACCCGGAGAACAACTACGTGCCCTTCGACGACCCCGCGCTCACGGGCAAGGACGAGCGCCGCCCCGTGTTCCAGCTCCAGCGCGCCCTCCTCAAGTGAGCGGACAGCGCGGCGGAGGGAGACGGAGGCGGGGACGTGGGTGTACGGTGGCCGTGGGCGCCGGCGGGCGGGCGCCGGCGGGGTGGGGCGGTGGTGAGGGTTGTGGCCCGCGCACCGCGTGCGCGAGCGCGGGCGCGGGGGGCAGGCGGTGACGTCGGGTCGCCGTGACAGGGAATTTTGGCACGAGCGCCAGCGCCTGGTTCAGGCGCTGCGTATTGCAGGCGGCGCTCCTCCCTGGTTGCGTGTGACTGCTTGAAGCGAAGACGACCGACCTCCGCCGACTCGCGTGTCTTCCCTGTCGCCTCACAGACAGCAGGAACGCTGCGCGCCATGCTGGTGTTGCACCTGTTTCACCTCCAGCACAATGATTCGAGTGTCAGTATCCCTCCGCGTCCTCAGGGAACGAGATGGCGGCGCACCCGCGCGACGCCGCGCACGTGCACCGCTGCGCGTCGAAGCCGTCCGCGGTGCAGCACTGCGCGAGGTCGCCCAGGTCGCGCGCCTCGCCGCCCCCGCGCTCCCGCGCCCGCCAGCTCCAGATCCCGCTGTCTCCCGCGAACTTGCGCGCAGGGTCGAGGTCGAGCGCCGCGCAGCCGAACGCGCACCAGTCGGCCCCGTACTCGGCGGCGCCGTCAAAGCAATTGTCCTCGAGGACCCCGTGCTCCCACCCGGCTTTGCCCCAGTGCAGGCGCGCCTGGCACTTGTCCACCATGTATCGCACGGCGGCCTTGAACGCCGCGTTGTCCCCGGCGCCCTGGTGCGTGCGGTAGTCCTCGAGGTTGATGGACATCCGCGGACCGCCGTTCGTCGGCGAAAGGTACACGTCAGAGCCGGCGTTGAACCTGCAGGTCACGAAGCCCGGCCGGCGCCGTGTCGGCCGCAGGCCCGACGGACCCACGCGAGCAGAGCAGCTGCATGCAGACAGGTTTGCCTCCGCCGCACCTGACGAGCATCGGCGTCGTGAACCCTCGGGACAGCTGCGCGGAGCCGTACAGCTGGCGCGTGAGGCCGCGGAGGCAGTCCCCGGCCACGTCGAGCGGAATGAAGACCTCGTACTGGTCGTACACGGCCGCCGTGGAGTGGGCGCGCGTCGCGATCTCGGACATCGTGAGGTAGGACTTGCGGCGCTCGAACGTCCCGCTGTACACGAGCGGCCGCAGGCCTGAGGCGACGAGGTTCGAAAGGAGCACGTTGTCGCCCAGGTAGAGCAGGTTCTTCGACACGCGGTCATGGCCGCGCTCCTGCGGGCCGAACATCGGCAGCTGCAGCCGCACAGGAAACAGGCCGAGATCGGTCGACATGGCACGTGCAGAAACGGAGGCTCGCGCGGCGGGGGCTTGGAACACGGTGGGGCTTCGCGGCGCGCACCCGGTCGTCCCCGGCCATCGCGGTCACGTTCGGAACGTTCACGCCGCCCGCGCCGTAGTTCGCCGCCGCGTCCTGCCACGCCAGCGGTGCGTTGTACACGCCAGGCATGCCCGGGACGGAGTTGAGCAGGGCGGCGGGGGGCTCGCGGTCGATGCGAGTGAAGGACACGCGCCAGACCGATTTCGTGGGCACGAACCACAGCGCCTGGACCTCGTCGATCGCTTCGAGGGCCGCGACGACCGCGCTGGAGCTCTTCGCGGCCACGGCGGCCTTGTACCTGGCCTGCAGCCGCTCGATCTCGCGCACGAACGACTCGACGTCGACGTCCTTGAGCTCCCTGCGCACGGCCGTCTGCGGCTCGACGAGCATCGTGAGGCGCGTGACGATCCCAAGGTTGCCAACCGACGTCTGAAACGCGCGGAACAAGTGCGGGTCCGACTCGCGTGTCAGCTCGGCGCGCGTCCCGTTGGCCAGCACGACCTCCATCGCCACCACCTGGTCGCTCAGGCTGCCGTAGCGGAGCGAGCTGCCGTGGGTCGCCGTGGCGATGGCGCCGCCCATCGTCTGGTCGATGAACCAGCTGAACGCGGGGATCGTGAGGCCGTCGGACAGCGACGGCGAGCGGTAGTCCGCGAGGTAGTCGAGGAGCGTGCGTTGCGGCATCCCGGCCTCCACCTCGACCGTCATGGCGCCCTCGTCCACGACGATCGCAGCGCGGCCACCGCCGGGGCCGGTTCCAAAGACCGGCTCGAGGTTTCGCATCTCTGCAGGCGCTGGGGCACGCAGCCGAGATCTCTCGACCGCCCGGTAGAAGACGCGGTAGAAGTAGGGTGTTGAAATTCAAGTTGACATTGCGTACGATCGCCCAACAAGTGCGTCCGGAGCCAAGAGCAGGGGGAACACAAGGCGCAGCACCTGTCATCACCACCGCGATCGACGAGGCGTCCCCAGTGCCTGGTGAGTCTGGCCGCTTCGGGCAGAAGGCACCGTGGTGCCACGAGTGCCCAACTCCGACAGCGCGCACCCGTTCGAACGACTTGACCATCGCTTGTAGCTGCTCGACGGTGCGTGGGCGGCCAACCCAGGTGTGGTCGGGACACTGGTACATTCCCTGGAAGTTCGAGACCTCGTAAGGCAGACCGCAGCCCGTGTGGGCGGCCCCTGGGTCGAACCGGCACTTCCCATGGTCCGCGGATGCATGGTGCACTAGGGAGGCAACTACTACCGCGGAGAGCAAATATCGCAGCATCGTCCTCCTATTGCTTCCTGGTCGCTCTTCGCGCCGATGGGGACCTAGACCGTGATCTACCGGTGCGAGGAGACGACCGTTCGAGGCGAGACCTGGCTTCTGAGGTCGCCTAGAAAGACGTTCGTGTTGACGATGGCGGCGCGTCGTGCAGAGAGAACGGCGGTCGTGTAGTCTGTGCAGCTTGCCAGGCAGAGCATACTCGCACCAAGCTGCGACGCGAGGGCGCAATCAGCTCGCGCACGTTGCCGGGCGTGGCGCGGCGACGATGCAGGGGGGGTTTGATGTGGCAGCGGTGAGGTGGCCCTCGGGCATCGATCCCGCGCACGCGCCGCGGTCCACGCGAGCGGCCTGCAACGTATATCACATCAGGACTGGTACCAGTGCGTGTTGTCCCCCGTCACGATGTTGGGCGGCCGGTACTCATCCTGGTCCTTGAGATACTGCCTGTGCACATTCTGCACGTAGCCCTGGCCGCCGCCCCGCTTCTGCGAGGGACAGGAACGCAGCGACCAGCGGTGTGAGGCGGGAGCGGGAACTGGCGCGGACGGAGCCGGTGCGGCGGGCGGTGGGGTTGAGTGACCGCGGTGGGGTGGCGAGCAGGCACGGGGGGTCCCGTCCTCACCTTGCGCTTCTTGACCCTCTGCTGGTCGAGGAACCGCTTGAAGAGCAGCACGGAGATGATCATGTACACCTGGAAGAGCATGTGCGCGCCGATGGTCACGATGGACAGCGCGACGAGCAGGTACTCGAGCTCGTCGCTGTCCGCCAGCGACGGCTTCTGCGTCGACGCCACCGTGATCGCCGCGATGAGCACCTCGACGATGTTGCTCAGCATCTCGACCGAGAACTCGGCCACGTCCGCCATCGGCGCGAACACGCACAGGAAGAGCCCCACCAGTCCCTGCACGCCCAGCGCCACCGCCACCGCCGTCGTCGCCCCGGGCGTCTTCCCCGGGTCGGTCAGGTCCCCCGTCGACCCGTCGATGAACGTCAGGCCCGACAGCACCGCCACCAGCACCACGCGCATGCGGTCCAGCATCCACCAGTTGACCCGCAGCGCGTACGGGTACGAGCCGAACAGCCACGCGAGGCGCGTCGACAGCCACCGCGCCGCGAGCGGCTCCTCCTCGTCCCGCGCGCGCTGCCTCTCCCGCGCCTGCTCCTTGCTCCGCGCCCGCCCCGTCGCGTTGCGCGCCTGCGCGTCGACCGCCCCCCGCGTGTGCCAGTACACCTCCAGCTCCACCTCCGCAACCGACGGCCCCGCCGAGTTGTTGTACACGAGCCCGAACCGGTCGTGGAAGCGCACCCTCGCGCCGTCCGTCGTGTCCCGCCACTCCCCCGGGATGATGTACGACCGCGTGTAGGACACCTTCATGCCGTCCGGGGTCGTGTCCTCGTGGTACCCCACCATCGCGTCCGCCCCGCGCGCCAGCACCCCCCTGCGCATCACGAACCACCATATCGCGAAGAAGAACGCCCCGCACCACACCAGCACGATCGCCGTGCCCACCACAATCTCCACCCAGCCGCCCTCCGCGGCCAGCCGCGCGCCCGCCGACGCGACGCCCGCCGTCGTGATCGCGTACGTCATGATCTCCGGCTTCGGGAACAGCAGCCACGACGGCGCCTTCCGGAACACCACCGCCTGGGGGGTGTCTCCCTCCGTCTCCTGCACGGTCCGCCGCCTGAGGCTCAGCGCCCGCTCGCGCTCCGCCCTGATCTTCCGCTGCTTCGCGGCGCGCTCCGCGTGGGCCTGCTCCATCAGCAGCAGCGTCTGCGCGATCTCCTTCTCACGCCGCATGTGCGTCGGCGCGGGGAGCAGGGCGCGCTTCCGGGGGGCCTCTCCCTCCTCCGCGGCCTCTCCCTCCTCGACGGGCTCGGGCTCGGGCTCGGGCGCCATGCGGATCAGCTTCTTGACCTGGATGCGAGTGTAGATGGCCAGTGCAATGGCGCGGATGATGGCCACTGCGACGACCACCAGCGCCGCGTACGCCATCGTCACGATGACCAGGTTCCACGGATCCTCAAGAAGGTCGTCTACAGCGTCCTGCGGAAACAGAGGGCACGCCGCCGCGGGCCTTGAGCTCTCGACGTTGCCTGCGGTGTGAAACAACGGTGCGTCAATGCAGCGGCAACGAGCGGGGCGTGCCTTGATCTCTGCCGCCTCCTGCGTCCACAGTGCGCCTTGCTCCTGCGCGCCCCGCCGCCCCGGCTGCGTCGTCCCCTGCAGCGCCTCGGCGCCCGCGTCGTCCGACTTTGCCCACGGGGCTTTCAGCGCGAGCTGAGTCCACCTCAGACCCTCCGCGAAGGACCTGAATCCCTCCGGCATGGGCGTCTGCATCCCACCGAACAGCGAGAAGAACTGCACGTGCCCCAGCAGCGCCACCGTGCTCGCCTGCACCGTGTTTGCCATCGCTGCGGGACTGGCCGTGCCGGCCGCGGAGCCCGCCTGAGCGCCCATCGCCCCAGCGGCGCCGCCGGTCGCCATGCCCCCGGACATCGAGGACCCCACCGAGCCCGCGATGATGGAGCTCGCGACCGCGGTGCCCACCGCAGTCGCGGCAGCAGTGGTTCCGGCGACGGCGGCGTTGCGCGACCACCGCGGCGAGTTCCGCACGCTCGTCTCGGCCCGCTGCGAGATCAGACCCGAAGCCGACCGGCACTGCCCCGCCGGAATCACCACGGAGATCGTCCCACCCCTCTGCAGCGCACGACACAACACGACACGTGGAGAAGACCTCGTCTCGGCAACCAAACCTCGCACAGGGCAGCGCCCGCGCCTCGCTCCGCACGGCGCACAGGGAGGCGGCAACGAGACGCACCCTGTCGAACGTGACGGAGAGCGAGAACGACGCCGCTCCGTCCAGCTCGTTGCGCAGCAGCGGCGACGCCAGCGCGACCCGCCCGCCCGCCACCTCCACCTTGGACCAGTCCCACCCGAAGCACGCCTGCGACACCTCCGCCTGCAGCTTCACCGTGTCCTCCGTCGTCACCCCCGCCACCACCGACGCGTCCGTCGTGATCACCACGTTCGGGCCACGGTTGTCATACTCGAGCCCCTCCGAGAGCGACCCGTGCGAGTACCGGACGGACCCGAGCTCCGGGTTGCGGATCCCGGGCGCCGGCGGCTCGCGGAAGGACCCGGGGGGGAGGAGCAGCGAGGTGACCCCCGGGGTGTTTTGCCGGAAGCGGATGGTGAACCCGAACTCGTCGAACTCCTCGGGGCCGCGCGCGAGCTCCGGGAAGGTGTCCGCGCGCCTCGTGACCGCGACGCGCGTCGCGGGATCCACGGTGGTATAGAAGAAGTCGGACACCCTCTCGATGATGCTGGGGTTGCCGAACAGGCCGGGGAACTCCAGCGTGGCGTTGCTGTTCGTCGCGGCCGTCGCAACCATGCGCCTGCGGAGCGACGCGGGCGCGCGGGACCGTGAGTGCGCGTGCGGCGGCGTGCCTGCGGGCGCGCGCGCCTATCGAATAGCGGTCGCGCTCGGGCGGGGCACGGAGCGGGCGCGCGCCTGCCGAACGAGAGCCGGGCGTTGATGACGCCGATGCTCGTGAGCGTCCGGTCCAGCGCGAGAGTCGGCACTTCCGAGCAGCGGCCCTCAGGCTCACTGACAGGACAGGTGCCCACTCGCTGCGGGCTCGGGGTCGCATCTCTCGCCGGGGACGTGACCTGCACGACGCCCGTCAGGGCACAGCCCTGCGAGGGCGGGGCCGGCGGGAGCGGGGCGTCGGGGACGTGCTCCTCGCAACATGGCACTGTGCAACGGCGGGGGGCGCCGCGACGGCGGCGACAGCGCGGTCCGCGACGGGCACAGATCGCCGAGCGACACGGCTGCGCGGCGGCTCGAGGGGCGGTCGAGACGCACGCGGAACCGCGCGCTCACGTGCAGGGGCCGCGTGCATTGACTTGCGGGTGCAAGGAGCGGCGCGACCACGACGACGGGTGCGCGCGGGAGCGAGGTATTGCGTGCCGGCCGAGGTCCTGAGTACATGTGCATCGCAGCGGGGCAGCGCGGCGGCGAGCGCGGGCCTCACCGCGCCGAACCAGGGCTCGCAGCAGGTGCACGCTACATCGCTGTCGATCTTGCGCTTCAGGCAGCCCAGCTCGAGGCCCTCGATGGTCCGCAGGCCGAAGCAGCGCGACGCCGAGTCGGACACGCCGACGTAGACCGACCCCACGGGGCAGAAGTTGTGCGGTCCGCAGTTGGTGGGCGGCACGGTGAAGCCAGAGGGGGGCTGGGTGGTAGCGAGCGGCACCGTCGTCTCAACGGGGGTCGTGGCGGGCGGCGTCGTGGCCTGCGCGCGCGCGAATGGCAGGGCGCAGAGGCACGCGAGGGCGCACAGGACGGCGCGCAGGGCCGCCGGAACGCCGTGGGAGCGCCCCGGCATGGCTGCGCGCTCCGAGAGGACTCGCGCGCCCGCGGTGCGGCCCGAAAGGCGGGGAACGGGCGCGGGTGCTCGGCGGTGGGGGGGTCGAGCTGGCTACGACGTCATTGGCCGCGGAGCGCGCGACATTGGGCTTGGAGACGCGTGGGGTGCGGTGCGGAGGTGCTTGAAGCTGGCAGCGGGAGCTGCGGGCGCGGCGCGCGGTTGCGTGGCCTCAGACGCGCGGTGCGATGAGGTGGTGGCGCTCGCTGTCCCTGCGGCGGCGGCCCGCGACAGTATTGTGGCCGTGGAGCGGGCGCGCGCGGTCGCTTGTGTCCTCGACTGCTTCCGTTTCTTCCAGTCGAGAGGTCTCCGACTCCTCAGCAAACCCGCCCCCTGTTCTCGGAGACGCAGGACGCACTCATGGGCAGGCGTCGCGACGGCAGCGGCGCAGTCTGCCGCCCGTACTCGTCACTCAAGAAGACGGTTTGTCAACGACCGGCGCGCGAGAGAAAGGTCCCGAAGACGGTGTGCCAACGGATGCCAGGTGCGAGGCAGCCGCGCGGCCGCACACCGCGGTATCGCGTACGAGGCGCAGCCCCCCGCACCAAGTGCGGTCGTACGACGCCAGATGGCGTCAGAGGCCCGTCAACGCGCCCTTGGTTGCGTCGTGAGCGCGGACGGTTGGGGCCCGCCAAGCTCCGTGGGCACCACGTCGTGCCGGAAGGCGGTCACGCGGCGCGAGACCGCGACCAGGACGTCGTGGCGTATCTGAGGTACATATGCAGTGCGCCGCCGCCTCCTCGCAGGGCCCACACCGGACGGCATCGGCGCCAGCAGCACTGGCGACAGCGCCGCACCCGCGGCGCGCCCGGAGGCCGACGGCGAGGGGAGCAACGCGTGGGAGGACATCAAGGAGACGTGTCTGAGCTGCCGCGTGACGGGGAGCGTGACCCTGCTCGGCACCTCGGCGTACATCTCCTACTTTTTGACGCAGCCCCCGGCGCGGTCCATCTTCGAGACGCGCGGACAGCGCCGCATCGCGCTCGCCTCCGCCCTCCTCACCGGTGGCATGGGTCTCTACCGCGCCTGGTCCCCCTGACGCCCGGGAACTGGCACGGCCGCAGCGCGCCACCACACCTGCCTGTGCGGCCGCCGCGCGGCGGGGAACCACTGCGTGACGGGCGTGGCCGGCATGGCGGAGCAGGGGCTCATTCCGGGGGCGCTGCACGCGCCGTGGCAGGGCCGCGCAGCCCCGCCCGCCGCCGCGTGCACGCAGGAGCGCCCCGACACCGCGCAGGCCCGCGACCAGGCGCACGAGCTGCTCCGCGACCCAGGGATGCTCCTGCGGGACAGCATCTCCGCGAGCCAGTCCATGGCGGAGACCCGCCTGCGTCTGATGGCCGAGGTAGCCGGCCACCGCATCACGCCCCAGTTCCCAGCGGGGAGCGACGCGGAGCAGGAGCGCACGGCCCGCGCGCGCATCCGGTCGAGCGGGCTCACGGCCCCGCCGTCGATCATTCTCCCCGCGTGGGCGCGCCCGCCGGGCGGCAGACCGCAGCATCGCGCGGCACCACCCCCGCCGCCGCCGCCCGCCCCGCCGCCGCCGCCGCCGCCGCCGGGGCGCAACGAGGCTCCCCCTGCGCGAAGGCCCCCGCCGCCGCCCGGACTCGAGGCGGGGGGGTCGACGGTGTACGACGGCGACGACAACGTCGCACCTTTTCTGTCGTCGGGGTCCGAGCAGGCGCGCATGGAGGAGGACGACGTCGCGGAGGCGCCCCCGCGCCTGGGGGGATCGAGCGGGCTGTACTCGTGAGGGCCGAGCGCGGGGCGCGCGCGGTGTGCGTGCGGCATGGGGGCACGCACAGGCTTCCTCCGTCCCTGCGGCGGCGGTGCGTCGCCGATCGGCGGAATGTGAGCGCTTTCGAGCAGTTCGTCAGTGGGGTGCAGTGCGTGGGCGGCGCGCTTGGCGTCCCGGTGCGCAGATGGGCGGTGCGGGGCGGACAGACGGAGGGGGGGCTGGTAGCGGTGGTGGCGAGTCGTGGGCCGTGCGGGCGTCATGGTCCGCGAGGACGGCCGGTACCGGCCAGGTTCGAACGCAGGGGACTGTCGTGAGCTAGGTCGCCGTAGAAATGCGGTTCCCCGCGGTCGGCAGTCGCGTAGCGGGGCAGCGATGCGCACGGCTACACACGCAAGCCGCGCGAGCACGCGCCGCGCCGATGCGCGCGGCACGCGGGCGGCCAGCGCGCCACGGGCCCGTCGCGGTCCGCGCGGCGGGAGCGGACGGGGGCGGCTGGAGCGCGGTGGCGTGCGATGTCGTGGACCCGCCGTTCATTGGGGAGCAACACGGGCATCTCGATATCGAGCTGCCGTATCTGGAGGCGGGCGCGGGGGCTGACGCGGAGGTCGCGGTGATCGGGAGCGGCCCCGCGGGGCTCGGGGTGGCGTGGAAGTGTGCGGAGCAAGGTGCGCGGCCGCCGCGACGCGCGCGGCCAGCGGCGGGCCAGGACTGCGAGGCGGGCGTGCGTGGGGCGCTGCTCGCCGCGCGGCGACCTGGGGGCCGAGGATAGCGATACGGCTTGTCGCTCGTGCCCGGAACTGCCGCGTTCGCGCGGTGTCGAGCGCGGGAGCGCGTCTGTGTGCGCATGAGCTCTGCGCCCCGCGCCGTGCGGCCGCGGTGCGCCGCGTCGCTGTCCAAAGACGGTTGCCCCTGGATGTCTGGCGCCACGAGTGCGCGCCGGGGCGCAGGAGCTTCATCCTGGCAGGCTGCTCGCGTCCTCTTTCGCTGCTCTCGCTCTGAGCCCCTCCTCCCTGGACGCGGCTGTGCGTGCGCGTGCGGGCCGCGGAACGCGCGAGCTCTCTCGCACGCCCTCCCCGTCAGTGTCTGGTGGCATCGCGGGCCTCCTTCCTGCACGCCGCTTGGTTCTAACGCCGCAACACCCCTCGACCAATGCAATGCAGGGATGCGCGTGGTGATAGTGGACCCGGATCCCCTGGTCGACTTCGTGCCGACGTACGGCGTTTGGGTCGATGAGTTCAAGCAGATGGGCCTCGACGACGTGTTCGAGAAGGTTTGGGACAAGGCAATGGTCACGGTGCGCCCTCCCCTCCACCGCCCCCCTCCCGCGCTCCGTGCGCGCTCCGCGGCCCCACACCGCCTCCGCGCCGCCCGTCACCGGCTCCCGGCTCCCACACCCGCAGCTGACGCGCGACGGCGCGGACAAGCGGTACCTGGACCGGCCGTACGCGCGCGTGGACAAGCGCAAGTTCAAGACGCGGCTGGTGGAGGAGTGCAAGGCCGCGGGGGTGCGGTGGCACAAGGCGTTCGTGGACGACGACCTCAAGCACGCGGACGGGTGCACGACGATCCCGTGCAGCGACGGCACCGCCCTGCGCGCGGCCTTCGTGGTGGATGCCACGGGCCACGCGCGGCGCTTCGTGGAGATGGACGGGGAGTTCGACCCGGGGTACCAGGGCGCGTACGGGATCCTCGCGGAGGTCGAGAGCCATCCGTTCGAGCAGGACAAGATGCTCTTCATGGACTGGTCCGACGACCACTGCGCGGGGGACATGAAGGCCCGCAACGACCGGTGCGCGCCCCGCCCGCCCGCGCGCGACGCGTTCCGAGGTGCGTGTGCGTCGCGGCGTGCGTCTGACGGCGCTGGTGCCCCGCGCGGTGCTCGTGCAGGCTGCCGACGTTTCTGTACATGATGCCGCTCTCGCCGACGACGATCTTCTTGGAGGAGACGTCGCTCGTGGCGCGGCCGGCCGTGCCGTTCGAGGACCTCAAGGAGCGCCTGTACGCGCGCCTGGACTCGTACGGCGTCAAGGTGAAGGGGGTGTACGAGGAGGAGTTGTGTCTGATTCCCATGGGGGGGGTGTTGCCGAAACTGAACCAGCGCGTGATCGGCGTCGGCGGCACGGGCGGCCACGTGCACCCGTCGACGGGCTACATGGTCTCGCGCACGCTCGGCGCCGCCCCCGCCATCGCGGACGCCATCGCCAACCAGCTCCTCGACCGCAGCCCCGACGCCGGGCCGGGGGCGGCGACCTCGTGGCGCTGGCCGGCGACCGAGGACGCGGCCAACGAGGCGGCGCGGCGCGTGTGGCAGTCGAGCTGGCCCGTCGAGCGCATCCGGCAGCGCGCGTTCTTCAACTTTGGCATGGACGTGCTCCTGACGCTCGACATCCGGCAGACGCGGCAGTTCTTCGACGCCTTCTTCGCGCTCAAGTTCTTCCACTGGGCCGGGTTCCTCTCCTCGCGCCTGTCCTTCTTCGAGCTCATCGTCTTCGGGCTGAACCTCTTCGCCAACTCGTGCCAGGAGAACCGCATCAACCTGATCAAGCAGGGCGTGCCGGGGCTCGTGAAGATGCTCTACGGCCTCGCCGGGACGCTGCAGAGCGAGGTCGAGACGCGCCGCGACCGCATCACCGCGTTCGACGAGGAGCTGGTGGCCAGCCGCGGCAGGTCGCCGCGCCGGGGCGCGCCCGGCAGCGCGTGAGCGTGCACGCCGAAGACGCGCCCAAAATGGGGGCCCCCGCGCAGGAGGAGCGTCGATGCAGCAATCAGGGCATGTCGCGCTCCCAAAGCTGGTGATACAGCTGACGGCGTCAGCAAAAGCGTTATGTGATGTCCGCTACGTCAGCTGCGTCGCCTCGCACGCGTGCCTGACGCGCCGCCCTCCCCTCCTCTCAGCGGCGCCTCATCGCGTCCTGCGGTGCGTGGCCGACACTGTATGGCCGCCCTGTGTCGCAAGATCAATCTTGGTCACGAGCATGCATGGCCGACGACGGTCGACATCGTGACTCACTCCCTCACACCGCCGAGGCGGCGCCCGCAGAGTACGGTCAGGCTACGGTGCGACCAGTGCGTCCTGCGTCAATCCCTGCGGATGCCGTAGTCGTCCATGTCGTCGTCGTCCGACCCCTCCGACTCGTAGTCCGAGTCCCGCCGGGGCCGCTTGGCGGGCGGCTGCGTCGTCGCGGGCGCCTTGGCGGCCTTGGGCGCCGCCGCGCCTCCCCCGCTCCCGCCCAGAGACGCCCGCAGCTTGGCAGCCCGCCGCTTGCCCGTCTTGCCCGCGTCGTCGTCGCTGTCGACGATCTCGACCTCCTCCGCGTCAACGTCGCTGTCATCTGCACCACCGCGAGCCGGAGGACCGATCGGCCGAAGAGCGCGCGCGTGGAATCATGTGCAAGTGTGGTGTCGGGGAAAAAGGGGGGTAGCAGCCGCGACGCGCGGGGACGCACCGAACTCGGAGTCCTTGGCGTTCGGATCGAAGTCGTCGTCCTCTTCGTCGTCGCTGTCGTCGGTCTCGCCCCCATCGCCGCTCTCGGCGCCCGCCGCAGCCCCCTCCTCCTCGCCCCCGCTCTCGTCGCCCGCGGGCTCCCCGAGGCGGATCTTGCGGTCCTCCAGGTACGCCATCACCGCGGGCATCTCCTCCTTCCCAAGCGCCGTGAACTCGACCGCGTCCCCGCCCCGCACGTACACCACCATGTCGAACGTAGCGCTGGCGGCGCCGGTGCGGGACAGGCCGACGCAACGGACGCGCTTCACGGGGAGGACCAGCGCGGGGCGCTCCGCGAACACGATCGCGCCCTGGAGGAAGAACAGGAACCCGTCCGACGTCCCGCGGTACGCCGAGATGCCGTGGGCGCCCTTGGAGCTCTTGAACACGCCCAAGTCGGGGGAGAGGAAGGCGGCCTCGGGGACGCCCATCGCGGCGAGGATCTGGCACAGGACGACCGCGGGCTGCCCGTTGAGCGGCGGGGTGCCGGGGGCTGCTTTCGGCGCGCGGCAGGACACCGCTGCCGAGGCGAGCGTGGAGAACAGCACCACGGGGAGCGGCCCGGACTTGCCGTGGCGGACGTCCGCGGCGGTGTCGAGGGACAGGAGGACGAGCACGCGGTCCTTGCTGTTCATGCCTGCGGGCGGCGCGGCGGGCGCGTTGCATTTGACCGCTCTCGTACGTCGCAAGTGTGCGGAGCGCACGCGTGCTCGCCGAGTGGAGCGCGGCTCGTTGCTTCCGCACGGGGCGTACCTTGGCTGCGCGGCAATTCGTCGAGGATGACGACGTGGGTGATGGCGGATAAGGGGACGCGGACGTCGTTGGACTTGCCGCAGAGAACCATGGCGTCAGGAAGCACGCAGAGGCGGAACCTGCCGCGGGGCGTGGACACGCTGATGTCCTCGATGACCGAGAGCGCTTCGCTGACGTCCACGCGCCCGTCGACCTGTGCCCCGGCCGCCCCCGCCCGCTGAGTGGGCCTGCAAGGCAAGGGTCTCAGGGGATTCTGCGACCAGCGGCGGTGGCAACGATACGAACTAATCGCCAACGAATGCCTTGGCTTCAAACGAAGCAGGCGTTGCCCGTCCTCTGCTTCATGGCGAGCCGCGCGCGGTGTTTCTGCCGGGCGTGCTCAGCGTGGGGGCAGCGCAAGGGCGGGAATGGCGCGCAGGTGGCCTCACCCGAGCGGCCCGGCCTTTCTGGCCTCCGTGACGCATGCTTCGACCTGTTTGCACAGTTCGGCCGCGCACGGCGGGCTGCACTCGTCGCTGGCGTTCACCAGCGCGCTCACGAGCGCTGCTGCTGATGGGAGCCCCACGACGGCCTTCTTCACGGCGTCCATCTTGAACTGTTCCGCCGGCGCTGGGGACATATGCCTCTCAGCGCCTGACGGTGCGCCGCGGATGAATCAATGCCCAGACCGCCCGAATCCACGCCAACCGCAACCAGCACAGTTAACGGCCTCACGCTGAAGGCGAGAGCTATCCGGAAGGGGATACGCGCCACCCGGGTTACGAAAAACGTGGTCCTGACCGATTCTGCGGCGACTCGCCACCCCGCAGCACTCGAGGGGACCGCGGGGACCGGTACAAGCCTCTATGACACCTGACTCAGTCACACGCACTCGAGGCGGGCACACGCGCGCGTGCATGCCCGGAGAACCAAGCGCATCCACTTGCCTGTGCGCACAGGACCTGGGCAGTTCGACACAGCGACGCGCGGGCCCCTGACGGCAAGCACACACAAGTTGGCAGCAGCGACGGACGCAGGACACGACACAGCCCCCCCCCCACACGCCCCCGTGGCACTCACAGGCGCCCGACCCTCCGCACGCCGCGCGCCCCGCCGTCACTGCAGGAACACCTGCACGCGGTCCCCGGACCCGTCCACGTCGAAGTCCACCACCGGCTTGCTGCGGTCCCGCGGGCCCTCCTTGCCCGTCATCTGCCCGATGAGGCTCTCGAGGTCGACGCCCTGGAGCTGCGGGATGAAGCCCTCGACGCCCGCGAGCAGCCCCACGGGCAGCGTGGTCTCGATCTTGACGTCGCCGTCGCGCCCCACCACGCGGATGCGGACGGTCTGCAGCTTGCTCGCGAACGAGGAGGAGCCCTGGGAGCTCCGGCCCGTGTCCCGCCCGGCCAGGTCGCGCGTCGAGTCGTTCGGGGCGTACTGCTGGCGCGCGCGCGGGCGGTCGTCGTCGTCGTCGTCCGCGGGAATCACGACGGGGTCGATCGCCTCGGGCCGGACGCCGGCGGCATCCGCGGAGTCGTTCCCGCCGCTCTCCGACCCCTCGGCGTAGCCCTCGTCCAGCGACGTCGTCCCGGGCTCCTCGTCCTCGTTGTCTGCGTCCAACTCAGCACCCGACGCAGCCGCAGCCTGCTCGCAGTACGGGTACGGCAGCGTGGCCTCGGGCGGCACGGCGTAGTGGTCGGACAGCTGGAAGTACTCGTCGAACCCCACGGCGCCCTTCATGTGCGTGAAGGACGGCTGTGGGGGGATCTCCCCCTGCGCCAGGCTCGCCAGCGCCTTCTCCATGGCGTCGATCGCCACGTTGAGCACCGTGAGCGGGTACGCGACGAGCGAGAAGCCCATCTCCTCGAGCTCCGGCGCCGCGAGAATCGGCGTCTTGCCGCCCTGCACACAGACATGCGACCGCAGCGCAAGATGACCGCGGTGCTCCCGCCGGTCTGCGTCGACGAGCTCGCTTGGCCGTGGCGTGGCGCAGGGCGGCGCGTGCAGGGTGGTCCAGTTCGTGCATTTGTGTCACGTGTACAGCCGTATCAAAGGCACACCTCGAGCATGTTTGCCATCTTCGGCACGCCGGCCCACTCCCCCGCGGACCCCTCCTCGCAGAAGCGCCGCATTTCCTCCTCGCTCTCGAGCGCGTCGACGAACAGCACGTCCGCGCCGGCCTCCGCGAAGGCCCGCGTGCGCCACAGCGCCTCCTCCAGCGACACAGCCTGCCGCGCGTCCGTGCGCGCCACCACCACGATGTCCGCCCCGCCCTCGTCCCGCGCGTCGCACGCCGCGCGCACCCGCGCCACCGCCTCTTCGCGGCTGCACACCCTCTTGCCCCGCACGTGGCCGCAGCTCTTGGGCGCCACCTGGTCCTCGACGAGCACGCCCGCAAGCCCGGCCTGCGCGTAGCCCTGCACGGTGCGCCGCACGTTGACCGCGTTGCCGTAGCCCGTGTCGCCGTCGCCGATGACGGGGAGCGCCCGCGTGGCCTCGACGATGTAGCGCGCCTGGTCGACCATCTCGTAGTAGCTGATGAGGCCCGTGTCAGGGGCGCCGAGGCGGGCCGCGGAGGTGCAGAAGCCGGACATGAAGGCGAAGTCGAAGCCGGCGCGCTCGATGAGGCGGGCGGACAGCGCGTCGTGGCAGCACGGCCCCTGCAACCGCCGAGGGAGAGCGCGACGCGCGGTGACGACCGAACAGGGCGATCGCGGTGCGCAGGGGTGCTCACGGGAATGAGCTATCGGCGGCACGTGGTTTTGCTGCATCGGAGCGCCGGGCCCGGCCCCGGGCGCGCGAGGTGCATCCAACGCAAGCGTGCGCCCGTGCTGCCGGAATCGCGCGAGGACTCGCGTGCCGGCGCGACGCGAACGGCTGGGCCCCACCTTGAGGATCTTGCCGCTGGCGAGCATCTCGCGCAGGGCGGCTACCCGCTCCGCCTGCGAAACGCGCGGTTGCCCGGGCCCCGCAGGCCGCATGTTGCGCGCCCTGACGCACACGCTGCGCCTAACGTTCGTCGGGAAAGCATCCTGCCTGGTAGTTCTACCTCGTGGGACCAGAGCGCATCGCGGGCGGACCGGCCGCGCGACTGCAACGGGGCTGGAAGGCGTCCTGATAGGCTCCCGCTGCAGCGCTGCACGGCATCCTGTCGAGGGTCCCATGCCCGCAGAAGCAGTCATGTCGCTTCGCTGGCGTTGCAGTGCACGTCGCACGGCGCCCCCACGCGCCCATGTGTCGCGCCGATCGCGTCTGACACTCAACACAGGACTCCTCCTCCCCCGTAGGGGACATCCCGCAAGTCCCCCAGCGACCCGCTCCCGCACCTCCGCGCATGCGACGCGTCTCGCGCGAGCGAAGCGCGTCGCGCGTGCGTTCGCAGCGTGAGTCCGTCCGCGCTAGCGGACTTGACATTGCATCACAGCGCGCCCGGCGTCAGTCAGTCCGCGGTCGGCACGATGTCGGGCTCGTACTTCTGCAGCCGCTTCCGCAGCTCGATGACCTCCTGGCTCTTCTTCTGCATCAGCTGCTTCAGCTGCTGGAACTGCTTGCTGTCCTGCACCCTGGCCTCCGCACTCCGCTCCGCGCGGCCCGCGGTGCGCGCCGCCGTGAAGTTGGCCCCTTGCACCTGCAAGCACCGCCACAGCACGCGGACGCCCCGTCACCCCGCAAACGTCACGACTACTGTTACGTCATAGCGCAGCTCCGGTCGACGACACCGCTCGGCTCCGCGCATGTATCTCCAGCGTGCATCTCCCCCACCCCCGCACCTTCTGCTCCGCCTGCTCCGCGTCCGCCCTCGCCTTGCTCGCCTCCGCGCGCGCCGCCACCAGCTTCCTCCCCAGCTCCTCGTTCGTTCGCTCCAGCTTCGCCACGCGCTCCAGCAACACCAGCGACCCCTCCTCCTCCCCGCCGCCCTGCGCCGCGCCGCGCACAGGCGGCAGCGCGCCCCCGAGCGGCGGGAGCCCCCCCGGGCGCGTGTTGTCCACAGCGCGCCGCGCCTGCCGCTCGTGCTCGATCTGCTCACGCAAGGCGGCCGCGTCGCGGCGCGCTCGCTCGAGCGCCTCGCGGGTGTTCGTCTCCTCGAGCCGCGCCCTGTCCAGCTGCGCGGTGAGCTCGGCGACGCGACGGGACACGTCGGGGTCGGCCACGCGCGGGGGGGGGTCCTTGCTGGCGGCGGCCGGGAGCCCGACCGCGGGCGGCGCGTCGGAGCTGGCCTGCTCCTCCCACTTGAGCTCGTTGATCGCGGCCTCGTCCTCCAGGCCTGCGTGCGGGCGGCGGGCACTGTGCGCGCGTGTTTGTTTGTCGAGCCGCGGCGACGGGACGGCGCCCGGACGCGTGCGCGCGCGGTGCGGCGGCGCGCGCTGGGGCGCAGCGGGGGGCCGTGCCTACGGTGTCGACCTCGACGGTCGCGCCGGCGTCCTTCGCGCCGTCGACGAGTTTCCGGGCAAGGTTCGCGGCGACGAGCTGGACGTGCCGGATCTCCTGCCGCACGGCGTCGCGCAGGCTCCCCTCGAGCTCGCCGAGGAGCTCCTTGGCCTCCTCGGTGGAGTAGAACTCGCCCGGGCGCAGCTGCGTGGCTAGGAAGTCCCGCACATGGCCCGCCACCTCGTCGCAGTGCACGTCCTGCCGCTCCTTCGCCCACCGAAGGTACTTCCCTGCCTGCTTGAGCCCGTCGGTCGACATTCTAGCGCTGAATCACCCCGCGCGGCCGCTCTCCGGGCCCTCAGGGAGGCACGCTCTAAGAGATGTCGCTCGCGTGCGTCAGGACCGAAGCCTGCGTGGTCTCCGCCCGCGGGATCGCGCCTCTCGCTCGATGATCCAGTCGGCGGCAATAGAAATCCGATCGTATCCTGACGGCTGTGCGCAGGGCCGCGCCTCGAGCACACAGGTGCAGACTCGTCAGCCTCGGCGACAAGGGGCCCAAAGTGCACCCGCGCCAATACCGCGTGCAACCTCGTCTCCCAGGCGACGCGCCCGCGTGCCGTCCAAGGCGCCAGCGCCCCGGAGGGCGTCGCGCAGACCGCTGAGGGGCCTCCTGCGGGGCCTCTCCCCACACGCCCCCCGCGCGGCGACCCGCCCGGCCCACGGCCTCAAGGGCCCGCGCGCGCGCACGCAGAGAGCCATCCGCCCCTGTGAGCGCAAGACCTTCGTCCCCGAAGTGCGCCACAGCGGCCTTTGAGTTGGTGTCCTCTGAAACGACGCGCACGAGGACGTTCCGCCCGGGTTCGAGCGTTTCTCCCGTCCGCAGGGTCCCCGGAGTGCGCCGCGTCCCCGCGAGGCTGTTCGTAGCGGACACGCCGCGGTTGGCCTGGCGCGCCCCGCTGCGAGGACGGGCACAGGAGCCCAAGCAACGCGGGCCGTTTTCTCCGTGCGCAGCTGACGAATAGCCACCATGCCGCTCGAGTGGCTTCTAGGGAAGAAGAAGACTCCCGCAGAGATACTGCGGGAGAACAAGCGTCTCCTCGACAGGCACGCGCGCCCCGTCCCCGCCCGCACGTCCTCTCGTGCGCCCCCTCCTCCTTGCGCGCCGCATCGATCCCCCAGCGGACCGCACTCCCCGGTGCAACCACACACGGTTGTTCGGGACGCGCGGTTCCAGAGCGAGGCCTGCGCGCACGGTGGCACATTGACAGATTGCTCCCGGGTCCAAGCTCCGCGCCCGCGGCCCCCGCGGCCCGCGGTCCCTGGGCCACGGGGCGCCCCGCGGGGACCGCTGCGCTCTTGTCGGAGCAGCTTCGTGTCCGCGCGGCAGCGCCGTCGCGCCAGGAGGCGTCGCGTCGCGCGCACGGCCCCGGCGCGACCCTCCCCCGCGCCCTGGCCGTCGCAGGTCGATCCGCGACATCGACCGCGAGCGCACGGGGCTGCAGAACCAGGAGAAGAAGCTGGTGGTGGAGATCAAGCGGATGGCGAAGCAGGGCCAGATGGACGCGGTGAAGGTGATGGCCAAGTCGATGATTCGGAACCGCAAGGCGGTGACCAAGCTGCACCACCTGAAGAGCCACCTCCAGGGCATCTCCCTGCGCATCCAGACGCTCAAGTCGACGCAGAGCATGGCGCAGGCCATGCGCGGGGCGACCAAGGCCATGAGCGTGATGAACCGGCAGCTCAACGTGCCGGCGCTCAACGGCATCATGAAGGAGTTCGAGAAGCAGAACGAGCGCATGGAGATGGCCGAGGACATGATGGGCGACGCGCTCGACGACGCCTTCGCCGACGAGGTGCCCACCCGCCCCCGCACACGCACGCACTTACGCACACTCACGCCAGCGCGCGGCGGGCCCACGCGCGTCGCCGCCAGCGCCCGCAGGACGAGGAGGAGGAGACGGACGAGCTGGTGGGGCAGGTGCTCGACGAGATCGGGCTGGACATGGACGTGATGCTCGCCAGCACACCTGCGCCGAAGCAGTCCGTGGCTGCTGCGCCGCAGCGCGTGGCGGCGGGCGTGGGCGCGGGCGCGGGTGGCGCGGACAACCTCCCGGACCTCCCGCCGGACGACGACCTGAAGAACCGCCTCAACAACATCCGGAAGGGGTGAAGACCCACACACAGACACTGGTTGGTATTTGATTGTCTGTTCGTCGAATGAGGGGTTGGAGGTGGCAGCAGGGCGCGGGTCGGAGCGGGAAGCCGGCGGTGCGGAGTTGAAGCGGGTGCGGCGGAGCAGCAGACCTGCTGTGGTGGTTTCTGAACCACGGGTTGTTGCTGTCTTCGGTGGGCTGCACGCCGCGTGCCGAAGCGTGTGAGTCGGTCCGGACCTGCGCAGCTGGTCGCCGTTGCTGCGGGCGAGGTGTCCCTGGCCGGTGCTGTCAGGGCTGCGTCAGGTCGGACATGGTGCTGACTGCGGCCGGCTGTGACGAGGACCGCCGCGCTTCGGGGCGGGCCGCCGGGGCCCGCGCAGCATTCTCGATGCAACAGCGACCACGTGGAGGATAGACGCAGGCACTCGCGAACCGTCGGGACGGATTCGGGCGCGCTTGAGGGGAGGAGAGCGCAGGCGAGGATGTCCGACGACGCCCTGTTGCCGAAGGCAACGGTGCAGAAGATGGTCAAGGCGGCGCTCCCGGAGGGGATGAGGTGAGGGCACACGGCGCAGCTTCGGCGGGCCCTCCCGCGCGGGGAGCGGGCGTTCTCCGCTGCCTGCGCCCCGGTGGAATTGTCGCGCCGACGTGCTCCCGGGCCGGGGAGCCTGCGTTCGCGCGCGGGTGCTAGAGAACGCGTGGCGTTGTGGCTGTGCGCGCAGGTTGTCGGGCGACTTCATGGCGCCGCTGTTGGCGTGTGCGGAGGAGATGATTCAGTTCGTGGGGGGGCAGGCACAGGAGGCCTGTGCGAACGCGAAGAAGTCGCTGATCACTCCGGAGCACGTCGTGCAGGCGCTCAGAGATCTCAATATGGAGGACCTAGTGCCGTTCGCGGAGGAGACCGCGCGCGAGCTCCTGGTGCGCCGTCCCGCCCGGCCGCTCTCGCATGCCCCCTCTGCCACCGCCCGCGCCCAGCAGGGCGCGAGACGCGCGCTGCGTTCCGCCCCGCCGCCCGCAGGAGGAGAGCAAGGCGGTGAAGCGGGACAAGAAGGCGAAGAAGAAGAACAAGCTGACGGACGAGGAGCTCATCAAGGCGCAGGAGGAAATGTTCCGCGCGGTGCACGAACGGCAGCGGGCCGCGGGGCTCGACCCGTCCGCGCTCATGATCGCGGCGGCGCAGCCGTCGGCGCCCGCGCCACAGCAGGACGAGGGCAGCGACCTGTCGATATAGCCCACATTCGTTACGCAGCAGCACCGTATCGCGCGCCCGGCGCCTGTGACCCTCCGGCGAGAGCGGGCGTCGGTTTGGCTCACACTGGCGCGCTACCGGATCTGCTCGAGCGCGCCCGGCTGCGCGCGCGAGGCCTCGTGGCGCGCGAGCTCGGCGGGGACGTTGGCGTTGGACGACTTGAGGAACTTGCGGAGGTCGTAGAACACGCCGGCGTCGTCGGCCGTGAGGAAGGTGACCGCGGTGCCCTTCTTCCCCGCGCGCCCCGTCCGCCCGATGCGGTGCGTGTAGTCCTCAATCTTGCTGGGCATCTCGTAGTTGACGACCAGCGCGACGTCCGGGACGTCGATGCCGCGCCCCGCGACGTTCGTGGCGACGAGGCACGTGAACTCGCCCGCGCGGAACCCGTTGAGGCTCTCCTCGCGCTGGTCCTGGGCCTTGCCGCCGTGCAGGACGCAGCACGGGTAGCCGTTGCGCTCGATGATGCGCGAGACGATGTCGCAGGACTTCTGCGTGTTGACGAAGACGATCGTCTTGCCGCCGCCCACCTCGGCGAGCGCGCTCACCAGGAGCCGCTCCTTCTCGTTGTGCTTGCACATGCGCACCACCTGCGTGATGTTCTCGCCCGCCTGGCCCGCGCTCGCGATCGTCACCACCACGGGGTTGCGCAGGTACTTCCGCGCAAGCCGCTCGACCTCCGGACGCATCGTCGCCGAGAACATGAACGTCACGCGGTACTGTGGCGCGCCCCCGCGCGCCGAGTCGCGCTGCGCCAGCGCCTGCGCCTGCGCCTCGTCCTCCGGCTGCAGCAGCACCGCAACGCGAACAGCGCGCGTGAGAACCGTCCATCCCGTGCGCGCACGGTCACCGCAAGGGTCCGCAAGAGCCCCACCGCGGACGACGCGGCGCTTGTGCGGACAAACCTGCGCGAGCTGGAGGTAGAGCCAGCGGATCCAGAGGGGGGGGAGTGATCTGTGTGCGGCGTGTCAGTTACCTTGAGGGTGGAGTTCGGCATGGCGTCCATGACCCCGATGACCTGGGGTTCGAACCCGAGGTCGATCATGCGGTCCGCCTCGTCGAGCACGATGAAGTTGCACTGGTTGAGCACGCAGTACCGGCGCTCCAGGCAGTCGAGGAGCCGCCCGGGCGTGGCGATCACGATCTCGCAGCCGCGCCGCAGCGCCGTCGCCTGCTCGTCGATGCTCTGCCCGCCCACCACGCTCGTCACGCGGTACGCCGTGTAGTGCATCAGCTTGCGGCCCTCCTCCTCGATCTGCTGCGCCAGCTCGCGCGTGGGCGCCATGACCAGCCCGTACGGCCCGTGCACCGCCACCTCGTCCGTCATCTCCGGCAGCTTCGCGATGTAGTTCAGCAGCGGCACCATGAACGCGCACGTCTTCCCGGACCCCGTCTCGGCGATGCCAATCACGTCGCGCATCGACAGGCCCACGGGGATCGAGGCCATCTGGATCGGGGAGGGCTTCGCGAACCCGAGACGGTCGATCGCGCGCCGCACGAACGCCGGCGCGCTCATCTCGTCCCACGACCGCATCGGCCGCGCCGGGTTCTTGCCCTTGTAGCTAATGCTGAAGTCCTCCATGAAGATGCGCCAGTCGCGCTCCGCCATCTCCTCCAGCGCCTTCTCCGACCAGTGCTTGCCCTTCTTGATCGCCTGCTCCTTGTCCGCAATGCGGTCGCGCCGCGACAGCCGCTGCAGGTCCTCCATCTCCCGCTCCGAGCGGTACTTGCGGAGGACCTCCGCCTGCGCGCGCTCCCCGGCGCGGCGCTGCTCCGACCGGTCGATGCCTGCGCCGGATGGAAGCGGGGCGGCGTGCGCGGCCGGCTGGGGCAACAGCAGCGCGAAGGCGAAACGAACGAGACTGCGCAGCGGTGCGCTCAGATCGCTGGCAGGAGCGACGACGTGGGAGGCTGCGGGGGGTTGCAGGCCGCGCAGGGCGCCCGCGCTGCCGCAGCCGTTGGTTGCAAGTGCTTGCGCGTGTGCAGCACCTGCGCGCATGCCGCGGCCGAACAGGAGCCCCACGTCGCGTTCAGGCGCGTCGATCAGCGGGTTCGCCTCCGCGAGCGTGTCGTCCTCCATGTCCCACTCCTGTCCGCGCTTCATGCGCTCCGCAGGATGCACCACCTTGCGCTTGGTGCGCTCCGCGCCGAGGTACTGCTTGCGGATCTGATCCATCACCTGGTCCTTCATGCGCGCGTCGTCGCCCAGCGCCACCTCCCGCGCGTTCGCCGACCTGCGAACAGCGCAGCGCAGCGACGTAGAGCGTCACGACCCAGTGCCGCCGCCAGCTGAGCCGTCGACGCCCGCAGCGGCCAGGCGCCGCACGCACCCGTACGCCGCAGCGCGCGCCTCCTCGAACCGCCGCTGCTGCTCCTGGAACGCCTCCCGCTGCTGCTGCAGGGTGGCCTCCATGGCCCCCCGCTGGGCCTGGACCTGCTCCTCGCGCCGCTTCAGAGCGAGCGCCTCGCGCTCCTTCTTGCTCAGGAAGACCGGCCGGGCGGCTGCGTGCGGCACCGGACGAGGCACGCCGGCGTCAGACCAGCCCAGCGGTCGCCGCATGGTGTGTGTTGGCGGGGGGGGTTGCGGCGGCGGAGCGGAGCGGCGCTCGCGGCCGTCGCGGACTCGCCTTTCTGCATCTCCTCCTGCTTCTTCTTGAGCATCTCCTCCAGCGCGACGGGCTCCTTCTTCACCGCGCTGGTGCCGTTGAGGGGGGCGTCCGGCGGGCGCGCGGGAGGCCCGCCGGGCAGGGGCGGCGGGGCCACGTCGGGCTTGCGCTCGGGCGAGCGGTCCCGCGAGTACGGCCGCTCGCGCCTGTCGTCCCTGCGCCGACGGTCGTCCCTCCTGCAAGACGGTGCGCCAGGGAGCTCGTCAGGTCGCGAGAACGGAGCCACGCACAGCATGTTGTGCTCGGAAACATGATGTTACGCTCTATTTTTGTCCGTCGGAGCTGAGAGAGGGGCGGTTCGCGTTCGGGATGCGACGCATTTCGACGTTCTGGTGCACCGCAGCACGACTCCAGGCGCCAACCTGTGGTCGCGATGATCTCTGTGGCGCCGGCCGTCCCTGTCGTCCCCACCGTAGTCCCTCCTCCCCCCTCTCTCCCTGCGAGCACCCTCACAGGCGGCACACAGTGAGAGAGCGTCCTCCAGCGCAAAGAGAGCAGCGCCTAGCCCGCGTCCTCGCATCGAATGCGCCGACATCATGCATGCCGAGCTTCAACGACTCGTTGGAGCTCGTCTCGTGCGTCGCACGCGCGTCAGGTCGGCGGGTGTCGCGCTCCGACGGACCTGGGGGAACCTCCTCGCCGCCCATCGCGCCGATAGTCCCGCTCGCGGGACCTCGACCGCGCCCTGCGAGCATACCTGTCCCTGTCACGCGAGCGCGAGCGGGACCGTCCCATCCCGCCCCGCCTGCAGCCCGCAGACCCCCTGGGCTCTCAGGTCACACCACTGCCGCCTCCAGCACCACACCACGCGCAGCCGCGACCGAACCAGAGCGCCACCGACACGCCGGAGCCACCACCGCGTCGCGCGCCAAGTCTGCCCGCGCCGCCACCACCCGCGCGGCAACAACGCCCGGCCACAGCTGCACAACTACCCCCTCAACACCCCCCCTCCCGCCAGAGGCACGAGACCGGCCGCCACGCAGCCGCATCGGCGCGCGCAGGCCGGCTCTCCGGCGCCACGCGCCACCGCCCCGCACAGCACGCCCGACACGGTCCGAGAGGGATGGCGTCACATCGTACGCCGCAGCGGCGCTTACTCGTCGTCGTCGTCGCCGCCGCCGGCCTTGGCGGCCTGGTTCCTGCGCTTGACGCGGCCCGGCCGGCCGCCGCCGAAGGGCGAGTTGAGGGCGAAGTCGATGTGGCGCTCGCTCTCGACGCGCACCATGAACGACGGCACGTTCACGATCTGCTTGCCCACGCGGATGTGGCCCTGCTTGATCAGGACGCGCGCGTGGTGCACCGACTTGGCCAGACCCGACTTGAACACCACCGTCTGCGCGGAGCGGGCGCGGGTGCAGCGGCGGTGAGGGGGGCGCGCGACCGGGGGCGCAGAGCGACGGGCGGGCCGCGCGGCGCGGCGAAACGGACGGGTGCGCCACGTGTGGTCGCGCGGGCATCGTGGAGGCGCCGCGGTGGGCTCGGTGCGCGCCCGCCGGCGCGCCAGGCTGCTGGCGGCTACCGGTGACGGCCGCACGGGCGCCCTGTCGCGGGCCGCAACGCGGCGCGCGCCGCCCCGTGGCACCAGCGCGCTACGAGGCGCGCGCGGGGCCCGCTGGGGGCGCGCGAGGCGGGTCTCGGGGCCGCACCTGCAGGCGCCGGTCGAGGAAGTCCTCCACCTTGAGCGAGAGCACGTAATCGAGCTGCTTGTGGGCCTCGTCCAGGAGCCCGTAGCGGATGAGGCGCCTCATGAGGGCGTTGCCCTCGAAGATGCGCGTGGGGTCCTTCTCGTCCATGGTGAGCATGGTCCTGCAGAGGGGAGGGGCGCCCGGGGCGCGGACGGTGGGCGCCCGAGGCGGCGACGGGGGGCGCGGCGGTTCTATGGAACGTATCATGTCGTTCGTGGGATCGCGGCGCCGCGTGCGGCCCTCGGCGGGCCGGGGGAGGCCGCCGCGCTCGGGCGCGAGCGCGCAACGGGCGCCGAGGCGGGGTCGCTCGGCGCGCACCTGGCGGCGTTGCGGATCTTGGACAGAACCAGGTTCACGCGCCAGAGCTCACGCTTGTTCCTCAGCCCATACTCGCCCACGATCTTCAGCTCAGCGTCAATGCGCTCCTTCTCGAACGGCCTTCGCGGCTTCTTGAAGGTCTTCGAGTCTGCGACGAGAAGAAAGGACACAGCGCCGGGAGGTGGGCGGAACCGCTTCGCAGGGGCCCGGGCGTCGCCGGGCGCGGGCGCGGAGCAGGCACAGCTTGAGCGCTCCCCCGCACGCGCAGCGCAGGCCGCGAGCCGGCGCGGGCGATGCGGCAGCCGGCCACGAAACACGAACGGCAGCGCGTGGCGCGAGCGACACGCGCCGCATTCGCCCGCGCGACGCAGCAACGCCGTCGGCTCAGCTGGCAGGGGCTACTCACAGTTCCGATAGTACGTGGTGGACGGCATCTTGCCCGGTCCCGCCGCACTGGAAAGGACGGAGCGCGGGCGCCCGCCGGGCCCTCGGAGCCGCCGCGGGAGGCGCTCCACGCGGCGCCACGGCCCAGGTCGGACCGGCACGCCCCGAGGTCAAGTGGCCCGTGCGCGCGGCGCTCGTGGCCCGCGGGCGGCCGCCGGCGGCGCCAGAGACCTGGAACGTGCCCAGCATGTACTGCAGCGTGACCAGCTGCCGCGGCCCGGTGGCCGGCGCGCCCCGGCGGGCGTCGTCGCCCAGTGCGGCGAAGCTCACGTTCAAGGCTGCGGTGCCGGCCGTGAGGGTGCACAGGGCGCCGCGGCCGATGCCCCGGGCGACGGCGAGGCGGCAGACGGTGACGGTGAAGGCGCTGGACGAGGACGGAGGCGACAGGGCGCCGGCGAACGAGGTGTGTGCCCGGGGTCGCCGGTCAGTAACCGTTGCCGTGCTCGCCCGCGGCGTGTGGGGGCCCGCGCGGAGCGGAGACGCGCCGGCGTGGATGTGCGGGCGCGGCGGCGGGGCTGCGGGGTGTTTCCCCGCGCCGGCGCGGGCTGCTCGCCGCGAGGTGCGCGCAGCCGACCCGACGTAGTAGACCATCGTGCTCACGCCGTCGCGCGGGTATCTGTGGTTGTCTGCAGCCTCTGCTGAAGGATGCGTCTCCCTTCCGCAAGATCATGGTGGCGAACCGGGGCGAGATCGCCATCCGCGTGATCCGCGCGGCCAAGGAGATGGGACTGCAGTCGGTACGTGCCGCAGCCGCATCGCGCCCGATTTTTTCAGCCTGATTGTGGATCGTCACATATTGCATCATCCGTTCGCGCGTGCCATTTTCCCTGTACCAAGCCGCGCGCCCCGGCAGCGCACGCGCTCTGGCACTCGTCGTGCTGGCCGGCGTCCCTGCCGCGCCAGGGCGTACATTCCTCGCGTCAACCGCCCGGATCCCCCGGGAACCTCCGCCGCTGTCCCCACGCGGGCGGCCGCGGCGGGGAGCCCCGCTGCCCAGCACGCACGCGACCCTGGCTCCTCCGCCCTGTGAGTGCAGGTCGCCATTTACTCCCCCGTCGACCGCCTGATGCCGCACCGCTTCAAGGCCGACGAGTCCTTCCAGGTGCGCCCCCCCCGACGGCCGTCGCTCCGCGAAACCCCGCCGCCCCGCCGCCGCCGCCGCCCGAGGGTTCCGCCCCTCACACCACGCGCCCCCGCGCCACCGCCCGCGCCGCGCCCCGGCCCCGCCCGCCGCCCCGCCGGCCACCGCGGCCCCGCCCGCCGCGCGCCCGCCCCCGCGCCCGCCCGCCGCGCCCGCGACCCCCGCGCCCCCCCGCTCCCCCGTCGATGACGCCCGTGCAGTGCTACCTCGACGTCGAGGGCATCATCAAGATCGCGAAGGAGCACGACGTCGACGCGATCCACCCCGGCTACGGCTTCCTGTCGGAGAACACGACGTTTGCGCGTCGGTGCCGCGAGGAGGGCATCAAGTTCATCGGGCCGGACCCGGAGTCGATCGACCGGATGGGCGACAAGACGGCCGCGCGCGTGATCGCGCAGGAGGCGGGCGTGCCGGTGGTGCCCGGGACGGACGAGGCGCTCAAGGACGCGGACGCGGCGCTGGCGTTTGCCAAGGAGGCGGGCTTCCCCGTGATCGTCAAGGCGGCGATGGGGGGCGGCGGGCGCGGGATGCGCGTGGTGCGGCGCGAGGAGGAGCTGAAGGACGCGTTCCTGCGCGCGTCGAACGAGGCGCAGGCGGCGTTCGGCGACGGGCGGATGTTTATCGAGAAGTACGTGGAGGACCCGCGGCACATCGAGGTGCAGATCCTCGCGGACGAGCACGGGAACGTGTCGCACCTGTACGAGCGGGACTGCTCCGTGCAGCGGCGGCACCAGAAGGTGGTCGAGATCGCGCCGGCGCCCAACCTGGACAAGGAGGTGCGCCAGGGGCTGCTGGACGCGGCCGTGCGCATCGCCAAGCACGTCGGGTACAAGAACGCGGGGACCGTCGAGTTCATGGTCGACAAGCACGGCGCGTTCTACTTCCTCGAGGTCAACCCGCGCGTCCAGGTGGAGCACACCATCACCGAGGAGGTCACGGGCGTCGACATCGTGCAGTCGCAGATCCGCGTCGCCGGCGGGGCCACGCTCGCGGACATCGGCATCGCGTCGCAGGCCGACGTCCCGGAGCCCAAGAGCTTCGCGATCCAGTGCCGCCTCACCAGCGAGGACCCCGAGCGCAACTTCCAGCCCGACACGGGGCGCATCGTGGCCTACCGCCCGCCGGGCGGGCCGGGGATCCGCCTCGACGGGTCGTACGGCACGGGCCACATGATCTCGCGGCACTACGACAGCCTGCTCACCAAGATCATCGTGCGCGCGCCCACGTACCGCTCGGCGGTGCAGAAGATGTACCGCGCGTGCAACGAGTTCGCCATCCGCGGGGTGAAGACCAACATCCCGTTCCTGCGCAACGTGCTCACGCACCCGGACTTTCTCACGGGCGACGTGACGACGAGCTTCATCGAGCAGAACCCGCAGCTGTTCGAGTTCGACGCCGCGGGCTCCCTGCAGTCGTCCAAGCTGCTCGGGTACCTGGCCGAGCAGGTGGTGAACGGCGCCAAGCACCCGGGCGCCGTGGGCCCGCCGCCGTCGGCGATCGACGTGGACGCGCCGGCGATTCCCAAGGAGCTGGACATTCCCACGAGCGAGCTGACGGGGTGGCGCGACATCCTCGAGGCGGAGGGGCCCGAGGCGTGGGCGCGGGCGGTGCGGGAGCACAAGGGCGCGCTGCTGACGGACACGACGTGGCGCGACGCGCACCAGTCGCTGCTGGCGACGCGCGTGCGCACGCGCGACATCATGCGCGCGGCGCCGCTCACCGCGCGCTCGCTGAGCGGCCTGGCCAGCCTGGAGATGTGGGGCGGCGCGACGTTCGACGTGAGCATGCGGTTCCTGAAGGAGTGCCCGTGGCGGCGCCTGGAGCAGATCCGCGAGGAGGTGCCCAACATCCCGTTCCAGATGCTGCTCCGCGGCGCCAACGCCGTGGGGTACACGACGTACGCGGACAACGTGGTGTACGAGTTCGTCAAGGAGGCCAAGCTGGCCGGGATCGACATCTTCCGCGTGTTCGACTCGCTGAACTACATTGACAACATGCTCTTTGGCATCGACACGGTGCGCCAGGCCGGCGGCGTCATCGAGGGCACCATCTGCTACACGGGCGACCTGACCGACCCGAAGCGGAAGATCTACAACCTGGACTACTACATGAACCTCGCGGAGAAGCTGGTCGACGCGGGCATCCACACGCTGGCCATCAAGGACATGGCCGGCCTGCTCAAGCCGCGCGCGGCGACGATGCTGGTGTCGGCGCTGCGCCAGCGCTGGCCCGAGCTGCCCATCCACATCCACACGCACGACACGGCCGGCACCGCCGTCGCGACGCAGCTGGCGGCCGCGGAGGCCGGCGCGGACATCATCGACTGCGCGCTCGACTCCATGTCGGGCACCACCTCGCAACCGTCGATGGGGGCCATCGTGGCCGCGCTGCAGGGCACCGACCTGGACACCAACATCTGCCCCGACTCCATCTCCCCGCTGATCGAGTACTGGGAGCGCGCGCGCGGGCTGTACGCGCCGTTCGAGTCGACGCTGCGCTCGTCCAACGTGGACGTGTACCTGCACGAGATGCCCGGCGGGCAGTACACCAACCTGAAGTTCCAGGCGACCTCGCTGGGCCTCGGCGCGCAGTGGGACAAGGTCAAGCGCTCGTACGCTGCCGCCAACCGCGCGCTGGGCGACATCGTCAAGGTCACGCCGTCGTCCAAGGTCGTCGGCGACCTGGCGCAGTTCATGGTGCAGAACGACCTGGACGAGCACACGGTCGTCGAGCGCGCGGAGGAGCTCTCGTTCCCGGGCAGCGTGGTCGAGTTCATGCAGGGCCTCATCGGGCACCCGCCGCAGGGGTTCCCGGAGCCCTTCCGCACGCGCGTCCTCAAGGGCAAGAAGCCCATCGAGGGGCGCCCCGGCGCCACGCTCCCGCCGGTCAACCTGGCCTACCTGGAGTCGGCCCTCACCGAGAAGTACGGGCGGTACGCCATCGACAAGCGCGACGTGCTGAGCGCGGCGCTGTACCCCAAGGTGTTCGACGAGTACCGCGCGCACGTGGACCTGTACGGCACGCTCACGGAGGAGCTGCCGACGGGGGCCTTCTGGGCGCCGCTGGACGAGGACCAGGAGGTGGTTGTGCCGATGGGGGGGCGCAAGGGCGTCGACGCGCACATCAAGTTCAAGGCCGTCGGCGAGATGCAGCCCGACGGGAAGCGCGAGGTGTTCTTCGAGACGAACGGCATCCCGCGCGTCGTCGAGGTCGTCGACACCAACGAGCCCGAGGTCGGCGCGGGCGGCGGCGGCGGGGCGCGCAAGGGCATGCGCGAGAAGGCCACGTCCGGCGACCTGGGCAGCGTCGGCGCGCCCATGGCCGGCGAGGTCATCGACGTGCAGGTCAAGCCCGGGCAGAAGGTCGAGGCCGGCCAGTCGCTGGTGGTGATGTCGGCCATGAAGATGGAAACCACCGTCGGCGCGCCCACCGCGGGCGTGGTCAGCCACGTGGCCGTCGAGGCCGGGGACGCCATCGACGCCGGGGACCTCATCGTGAAGATCGGCGCCAGCGGCGACAACGGGGACGAGCCCGCCGCCGCCGCGCCGCAGGCTGCGGAGGCCGCGCAGTAGACGCGCGGCGCGTGTGAGCGAGCTGCGACGCGGCGTGCCGAGCGTCATCGTGTGACTGAGTGCGTGCGTGTGTGTGTTGACTCAGGGGGGGTGTGGTTACTACTCTGTGTGGTTGTGCGGGACGGGAGGGAATGGAGGGGGCGCGCTGTGGGCGCAGGCGGTGAGTTTCTGCAGCGTGCGGACGATGTTTGACGCGGTCGCTGTGCGCTGAGACTCGTGTTGGTTGATTCCGCTCTGCGCGTGTCGGCGCTGGTGGTAGGCAGCGTGGGGAGGGGGGGGGGGCAGGATGTCGTCGGGCAGCGCGCTCCACGCGCTGCTCGTGGCAGCCGCTAGCGCCTCGCACAAGGATGGGACCTCGGGGCTCGCGGCGCAGCTGCAGGCGCGTCCACCCTCCCCACCGCAGTGCTCGAGGGGCGCTGCGTCGCGACCGGCCGCGAGGATGACCGTCCGCTGTGCTCTGTGTCCGCTGCCTGACGAGTTCATGCCTCGTGGACGGCGTGCGCAGGGGGAGAAGGAGAGCATCGAGCGCCAGATGGTTGAGTTGGCGGAGAGGAACAGCAAGGCCTTTACAGAGGCGACGAGGTGCAGCAGAGACGCCCACAGGGAGCTGGCGGTCGCGGAGGAGAAGCTGACGAAACTTCAGTCGACGCTGCAGGTGCGTGCGAGGACCCTGTCCCCCGCGGGACGACATCTCGGCCGACTTGGGAGCTGAGGTGCGGTGTCTCCGCGCCTCACGCCGCCTCGTTCGCCCGGACGGCGCTCCTCGCAGGGTCTGCGGCGAGAATCCCGCGTTCTGATGGACAAGGGCGGGGACGTGCGGGAGAAACTGGAGGCGCTGTCTCAGCTGGGCGCGGTGGGGGACCACGCGCAGGACCTCGTCGACGTGCCGCAGATCCAAGAGGCGTGCGCGGCGGGCGAGGCGTACGACGAGGCGCTCGACCTCATGGCCTACATCAACAAGCTCGCGATCGTCAGGTCAGATCGCACCGCCACGCCTCCCGACCAGCGCCTGCGCCTCGTGTCCGCGCTCACACCCTGGCCTCGTCCGTGCCGCGCGAGCCGCAGGAGCGAGATTTCCCTGGTCAGGCAGCTGCACGCCGCGTCGCGGCAGCAGGCCGAGCGGCTGCAGGAGCGCGTCCTCGCCCGCCTCGCGGGCCCGTTGCAACTTGCCGAGTGCCTGCGCATGGTGGCGCTGCTGCGGAGGCTCTCGCCGTCCGGGCCGCACTCCGCAGGCGGCGACCTGCGCAGCACGTTCCTCGCGTGCAGGGGCCGCTGGCTCGACCAGGTCATCCGCGAGGTGCGCACACGGGGTGTTTCGCAGCTCACATGAACACACCCCCCCCCCGAGAACGGCCCCGCCTGGCAGCGGCCGAGGGCTCGCACAGGCGCGCCGCGACCGCCGTCCGTCGCGCCCGCGCTGCCACCGACGCTCGCGCGCGTTGCTCCCCGTCGCGTCGCAGATCGACACCAGCGCCGGCGACTACGAGTACCTCCGCCGGCTCACGGACGCGCACCGCCTGCACCTCTTCGACATCGCCATGCAGTACCGCGCCGTCTTCCCGGACCAGCCCGCCGCCCAGCAGCGCGCCCCCGCCGGGAGCGCCGCCGCGCCCGCGTCGGCCGCGCTGCAGGCCTGGGCGCACGACCGCGTCCTGCACTTCCTCTCCGCCTTCGAGGCCCGCCTCCCGGGCGTCAAGGACGGCGCCTCCCTCGCCTCCCTCCTCGACCACGCCATGTACTGCGGAGTCAGCCTGGGCCGAGTCGGACTGGACTTCCGACCCCTCCTGGAGCCCATGTTCGCGGCGCGCGCGCTCGTGCTCTTCACGGACCTCGCGGACGCCGCCGTCCTCGCGTCCCAGCAGCAAGTGCAGACGCAGGCGTGGGGCGCGGCGCTGCCCAGCACCGGCAGCGCAGGCCTCGCCGCGCACGCGGCCCAGGGCGCGCCGGCGCGGAAGGGCGCCGCGGAGAGCGTGCCTCCGGACGCCCCGGCCGCGCAGCCGCCCCGGGAGGTCCTGAGCTTCCCGTTCTTGGCGTCGTTGACGAACGGGGTGTTGGGCGCGCTGAACGAGCTGAGGCAGGTGCCGGTGGTCGCGCTGGGGCCGCGGCTCGCGGAGGCGCTGACGGACGTGCTCGCGCAGGCGGCGGAGGTGCTCGGGGGCGTGCCGGGCGTGCGGAAGCTGGCGGGCCGCGACGTGGCAGCGCACGAGGCCGCGTGCGGCGTGCTGGCGCGCAGCGTGGCGCCGCACCTGCGCGGGTGCTTCGCGCGGCTGTACCCGGACTGCGCGGACCGCGTGGACGTCGAGCGCGCGATGGCGCCGCTCGAGCCGTACCTGGGAGCGGCAACTTGACACGGGCATGTCCCGTAGTTGACTCCAAGACATGAGTTGTGACTCCAAGACAGTTGCGCGTGCGGTGTCTCGCGCGTCATGAGCAGCGTCAGCGTGTCGTGCGCTCGGTTCTCCTTCGGTGCTGCTGTCGAGGCGCAGGAGGGGTAAGTCGCGCGGCGCGCAGGGCTGGCACACTGGAGGCGACCGCGGCACCGGGCGAGCGCCGTCACAGCGTCCCGCCGCGCGGGGGAGTGTACAAGAAGTGAGTCTAGGGCAGGGACCGCGCGTACGGCTTGATGCTGCCCAGCTCCGCGCGCAGGCGGTTCTCTGCCTGCACCCTGGCCAGCAACGGCAGCAGGTAGTGCGCGTCGTCCCCGGGGCCCTTGGCGAACGGCGTCTGCGCGGTGGGGTACGTTGGGAGGAGCGACGGTGGGGGCGCGACGCGGGCCAGGGGCCGCGCGGGGGGAGGTGGGGGCAGGGTGGGTGGGTGCAGGCGTGGGCGCGTCGCTTGCCTGGAGCTTCTGGGTGTCCTCGTCGAGGTACTCCTTGTGGAGGTTGAGAACCAGAGCGCGCTTGAGGCGCTGGTTCCGGGCCTGCAGCTCCTCGTCCGGCAGCCTGCGGGCGCCAGGGCACGGGTCAGTTGCGGTCGGCGGGGCCGCGCGGCTGTGGGCGGGCGAGGACGGCGGCGCCCTTGCACGCGTGTTCTTCGAGACGCTGACGCGGTGGCGCGGCGCGAGGCAGCAGGAGGGCAGCCTCGGCGCCGCAGCTGGCAGCAGTTCAGCCGCGACAGGGGCGACCGGCCGCGTCCGGCGTGCGTGCAGCGCCCGCCGCTTGGCTCGCGCGGAGAGGGACGGTGCTCGCGCGAGGCGGGCGCCCGGGGCGCGCATGGGTCGCGGGGTGCACGGAGGCGCGCGCGGCGAGGCAGGGGCTCGCTTTCACGGGCTCCTCCACCACGCACGCACGCCGCGGGGCCGGGGGCGCAGGGCAGCGGAGCGGCATGTTGAGCGCAGTCGTGTCCGGCGGCCGGCCACGCAGCGGCGCTTCAGCCAACGTGGACGCGGCGCGGGCTAGCAGGGCCAACGACCAGGCCACGCGGTGGCTGCGTGGCTCGGCGCGCGACTTGGTCTACGGCGCGGCGTACCTCTTGAGGGCCTCGGCGACGTCGACGTCGCAGTCGGGGTCCAGCATGTCGTCGTAACGGAGGCCGTACTTGCGCAACCAGCCCTCGCACTCCCTCTGCTGCGACGCCACGAACCGCCCCCAGATGGGCGCGAGCAGCATCTGGACGAAGTTCTTCTTCTCCGGGTTCGGGTTGATCAGGACCTTGAGAAGGTGCGACATGGTGACCGCGGGTGCCTACGAGCCTCCTTGTTCGGAGCAAGCAGTGCGCGCGGGAACGCCTCGTGCCGCCCTCGCCGTTGAGTCGACGCCGGACACAGTGGTTCGCGGGTGGTGAGACGGGCGCCAACGTCCCCGGGAGCGCCAACGTCCCCAGGAGCCGCGCCGGGGAGGGCCCCGCTTGACACAGCCCCTCCAACCACCGCGAACGGTCCCTTTCCGGGGCCAAGGAGCGCAGATGCGCCGCCGTTGCGCACTTCTGCGTTGCTCCCGGTCCGTCCGCGCATCGAATTCCCCGCCCTACTGTCTATCGAGTTCCTCACAGGCACCAAAGGCCCTGTAGGATCGCAGCGCGGCTCCGGCTAGCCGTGGAACAAGGCCCCCTGCCGCGCACGCTGCCACTCCTGCCGTGCTGCGGAATCCCACGTGTCAGCCTCGGGCGCGCGCGCCGTGCGGACGCTCCACTGCGCCGTGCCGTCCACGGCTGGGAGCCTCCTGTGGGAGGGAAGACACCAAATCGAGGGATAGCGGGCAATGCTGGGGCGGACAGCGGGAGTGGCCCCTCCACGCGCGCCGTTCCCACCTAGTCGGCCATGCCAGGCGCGCCCACGCGTCCCCTCCGTCGCTCAGTCGCCGCCGCGACCCGCACCCCTAGCCTTGCAATGGCCCGGCTCGGCCGCGGCGCCGCGCGCACGGCAACACACCGCCCTCGTCGCGCGCGCGAGCTCCCTGTCTGGTCTACCTGGAGGGCACGCCGCCCGGCGGTCCGCTGCGGGGGAGCGGTGCGGTCGCGACGGCCTCCCCGCCGCCCTCTCTGATTGCAGGCGGGCAGCAGGGGGTCCACGGTCGGCCCGCGAGGGCCCACGCGGCCGCAGGCGCACCTAGGCCCCGCAGAGATCGACGCGCTGTCGACGCTCGGCGACCTCCTGCACGGCGCGGCGCGGCTGGACCTCACCGCTGCGCACCACGCGCCCACGCTCACGGAGGTGCGCCGCCGCACGCCCCCCGCGGCCGCCTCAGCCCCGCGCGCATGCATACCACCTCAGCCGCGCGGCGCCCCACTGCCCACCCCCGCCCCCCCCGACCGCAGGCCGCGGCGGCAGTGACGCAGCACGCGCCCCTCGGGTACGAGATGGTGGTGCCGCAGTGCTCGCAGATGAACTGCGGCGACACCATCTACCGCTCCACGCTCGACCCGAAGCTGCGCATGGAGGAGCGCAGCGTCGACGTCCCCGCGCTGCTCGCCGTCGTCGTGCCAACGCTCGTGTACCTCAACCTGCGCCCGGGCGTGCTCCCGGGGTTCGTCGACACCTTCTTCAAAGGTGCGAGCCCCGTCCGGCAGCCGCCCGCGCCCGCAGCGCCCGGCGCGCCGATCGCGAGTGTGCGTGTGCCCTGCGTGGCTGGTTGCGTGTGGCTGGACGGCCCTGATCGATTGGCGCTCCGACGGTGTGGTGCGCCGCCGCGTTGTGTGCAGCGCCTCAGCAGCGGCGGTCGCTGCCCTACTTCGTGCTGTCGGACTTCAAGAACCGGCGGAAACTGGGGTCGGGGGCCTTTGGGGAGGTGTACCGCGCGCAGGTCGACACTGACTCAGGGGAGCCGCGCGAAGTCATCCTGAAGCGCGCCACGGAGTTCGGCGAGGCCGAAGTGTACATGAACGAACGCTGCATGCGCGCGTGCCCCGGCGCAGGCGAGCCCCCTGCCCCACACACACCTTGCGCGCTCACACGCCCGCCTGCCCTGAGCCGGGCGGCCCGCAGCGCCAGGCTCGACCGTGCGCCCGACACAGCGACCCCGGCGGCCGCTGTGCTGCTGTGCCGAGAGTCGCGTGGCTGCGCATCCGCCTGCGCCCCCCCTGCGCCAACCCCACGAGGCCTGCGCCCCCCCCCACTGCACGCAGTGGCGCAATTCATCACGGCGTTCGACGAGACCGGCAAGGTCGGCGACCCCCTGTGGCTCGTGTGGCAGTACGAGGGCGACTACACGCTGGCGGACCTCCTGGCGAACCGCGGGTTCCCCCAGACCGCGGAGAAGGTGCTGTTCAAGCGGGAGCTCAAGATCCCGCGCGGGCCCCTGCGCGACCAGGCCGTGGTCGTGGAGATCCTGCAGCAGCTGCTCGAGTGCCTCGAGGCGCTGCACTCGATCGGGCTGGTGCACCGCGACGTCAAGCCGCAGAACATGATCCTGTCGACGGCCGAGCGCAAGGTGAAGCTGATCGACCTGGGCGCGGCCGCGGACCTCCGCGTGGGCATCAACTACCAGCCCGACGAGTACCTCCTCGACCCGCGCTTCAGCCCCCCGCAGCAGTACATCATGTCGACCACGACCCCCCCCGCGCCGAGCGTGAACGGGTTCGCCGCGCTGCTCTCGCCCGTGCTGTGGAACATCGGCCTCCCCGACCGCTTCGACATGTACAGCGTCGGCCTCGTGCTGTGCCAGATGGCCTTCCGCGGCCTGCGCACCGACACCAACCTGATTGCCTTCCGGCGGCGGCTCGAGGCGCTGGACTGGGACCTCGAGGCGTGGCGCCGCGACGTGGAGACGAAGAAGCTGCGCGCGTACGACGACGGGTTCGCGCTGCTCGACGCCGGGGACGGGTCGGGCTGGGAGCTCCTGACGCAGCTGATGCAGAAACGCCCCGAGGACCGCCTCTCCGCGAGGCAGGCGCTCGAGCACCCCTTCCTCACGGGCGTGCGCGGGCCAGGCAAGGCGGCGCAGGCGCTGCAGCGAGCGGGCGCGTCCGTGGGCGGGCTGTTCGACGACGAGCTGGTTGCCGAGATCTCCCGGACGGGCGAGAGGTGCGGCGCACGCGCACGCGCACGCTCCTGTGCCTGTGCCTGTGTCCGTGCCTGTGCCTGTGCCTGTGCCCGTGCCTGTGCCCGTGCGGGCGTGTTGAGGGGGGGGTGTTGTGTGGTGTGCTGACGCAGGTTCGGGGGGTTCACGGAGGCGTCGTTGCAGCAGCAGCTGGAGCAGCTCGGGGAGCACAAGGACGCGCCGCTGGAGCCGCGGGTGTCGCAGACGCTGGCGTACTGGCGGTCGCGGCAGGCCGCGATGGAGCGGCAGTCGCGGCAACGGACCATGGAGCGCGCGCTGCGGATGCGCCGGAAGCAGATCAACGAGAGCGGGTCGCGGAACGGCGCCCGGCCGACTGCGGTGAAGGTCGGGGGCCTCCTCGACGGCCTCTTCAAGAGGGAAAAGAAGCAGTAGGGAAAAGATGCAGGGGTGCGACCTGACCGGCGACGGGCGTGCGGACGCGGTGCGCGTGACTGTGTGAGACGCGCCGCGCTGGCAGACTCGATGTCTAGACCGAGGTATGATCCCTTTTCGCATGACAGGCCACGCGCGGGGGACGGCGATGACGAGGAGAGCTGAGTAGCCGTCGGCGCGTCGCCACACAACGCGGACAATGCCGCAGACTCAGTCACCGCTGTCACCCAGCCGGCTGCCGACACCCCCTGGTACAAGCAGCCTAGGACGTGGACCAGCACTTCGGCGCGTCGGCTGGCGGGCGTCGTCCAGTACTCGCGCGGCTCGCCGCGTTGTTGCTGACGACGCCCGCCACTCACTCTAACTGATTGCAGGTCAGAGCCTTCCCTTGGCACATGATGGCACGCTCACATGGCATTTCGCGCGAGTACTCCTAGCACGCTGCCGCCTTGATCAGGACGACAGCACACCCGCATTTCGTTTCGTGCGCGGGCGGTCAATTACTACTCTATGTCGTGGCGGACGGACGGGCTTTCAGGACCCTGGGGGTGTGCAGACGGCCTGCGCGGCGCCGCGGGCGTCGCTGGGCGGACGCGCCGGCGCTGGTCGCAGTTACTCGCGGCTCGTGCGGGTTCGGCGCTGTTCGTGTCGAGTTGCGGCGCTGTGTTGCGGGTCTCTGAGCGGCGCAGCAGGTGGTTGCTTCTCAGCCAGGGGTGCCCTGTGCCCGCGGTGAGGGACTGAGGCGCGGGATCTGCGGCCGCGGATCGCTCAGGGCGAAGTAGGGAGGCCCCTGTGGGTTGGTGGGGCCGGTCGAGCGGGGAATGGGTGCGCGCACGCCGCGGAGAAGTAGAATGCCTCGGGCGGTGGGCGCCCTGGCGCTGCTGGGCGTCGTGGCGCTCGCAGTCGTGGCTGTGTGGCCTGGAGACTTCGGTTACGACGATGAGTACGGCTACGGCCAGGTTTCGTGGATGGGTGCGGCAGGCGGGCTGATTTCCAGGTGACGTACCCCTGCACCGTCCCGTTGCCGCTGCGCCTCCAGAGCCGCCCGCCTGCTGCCCACGAGCACGCTCGCGGCGCTGTCTGGCACGGGGGCGCACGGAGTCGCCTGCTTCGCCCCTGTAAACCGCGGAACCACTGACGAGGCCAAGTGCTTTGGTGTGCGCGCGAGCAGGCACGGAGGACGCGGGAGGCCGCAAGAGCGCCGGGGGCAGGTGTCCGCCTCGCGGGCTGCCACTGTGGACTCCGGCATCCCCTTCGAAGTGGCGTCAAACATCGACTTCGGCGACGCTACCGCCATCAGTGCCGATGGGGGCACCTTCGCCATGGGCGCCCCGCTGGCCACTATCGAGCGCCAGGCGCGCGTGGGCATCGCCTTCGTGTTCCAGGTACTGCCTTCGCGCGCCTGGCTGCCCGCCACGTCCGCTCTGCAGTGCACGCACTCCACTGGAGCATTCCAGCGCGCCCAACGCCCGACGTGCCGCCGTGCGCCGTGCTGCAGGTGCCAAGCACACCTGGTGCGAACGCGACGCTCATCCAGACCTTCCTCCCGGAGGTCGTCGCCCCCAACACGTACTTCGGCGAGGCTGTCGCCCTGGACGGGTCGGGCCAGTCGCTGGTGCTGGGCGCCACGCACGCCAGGGGGACCGGCACCGTCGAGGTACGACGCTGTCCTGCTCACACTGCCGCAACATACAATGCACGGAATCAGCCTCACATCGCGCGCGTCACGCCTCTCGCGCTTCCGCGCCCACAGCAGCGCTGGCGGCGGGCCCGCGTGCGGAGCAGCCCTTACCGACAGCGCGAGCGCGACGTTGTCGCTCCGCAGGTCTACTCCCGCGACGCCGCTGGCGGCACGGTCGCGTACACGCGCATTCAGACGGTGCGGCCCAACGTGGCGGAGCTGGGGGTGGACAACATCCCTATTCGGTTTGGGCACACGGTCGCCCTGACCGTCGACGGGCGCACGCTCGTGGTGGGCGCGCCGCAGTTCGGTCTGGACGACGAGGGCGCGCTGTACGTGTTTTCTCGGCCGGACGTGGTGGGCGCCTTCGGCCTCTCGGAGCGCCTGGCGCCCAAGATCCCGGCGGGCTGGCGGTGCGACAACTGCCGCCTGGGGGAGTCCCTGGGGGTCTCGAACAACGGCGGCGCGGTCGTCGCGGGCGCGCCCGGGTACGTCCTGAACCAGCAGTACGACGGGCAGAACCGGCGCATCGCGGGCATCGACAGCGCGGGGGGGGTGTTCTTCTTCGAGCGCGTGTCCGGCGGCCGCCGCTACGAGGCGCGCGACCCGGCGGCGCTGGAGACGCCGCTGATCAACGGGAAGTTCGGGACGGCAGTGGCCATCAGCGGCGACGGGCTGGCCGTCGTGGCGACGGCGGACAGCGCAGGGTCGACCGGCGCGACGCTGTACCACATGAACGCGCAGCCGCAGAACGGGTGGCCGACGCTGCCCGTCGCGGTCCCGTCGTTCCCGCTGAACATCACCATCGACTCCGTCAGCCTTGCCCTCTCGGGCACCGGCAACGTCCTGGCCGCAGGGTCCTCGCGGGTGAGTGCCCCGCGCTCTGTGCTGCGCTCGAACGCTCTGTCTCAGCGAGCCGCCGCTCGCGCTGGCGGGTGCGGGGCGGCGGTCGTCCTGTTGCACGATCATGCCTCACCGCTTCGTGCTGGTGCAGGGAATCCCGAACGTGCCGCCCTCGCAGACGGCGCTGGCGTTCGACATCGGGGCGGTGCTGTTTTTCGAGGGCAACGGTGCGGTGGGGACCTACGAGCGGACGTCGACCATCGTCGACGTCACGGGCAACCTGGAGATTGGGCAGAGCTTTGGAAAGACGGTGGCGCTCTCGCGGGACGCGTCGTCGGTGTCCATCGGGGCGCCCGCAGCGAGGTCGTCCTTCAACGGGAAAGGCTTCGTGTACCGGACCGGGCTGAGCCAGCAGGTCGCGACGGACGCCAGGGCCAGCACGGACGTGATCGAGGGGGTGGGCGCCAACAGCCCCCCGTCCGCGGGGACCTCTGCGCGGCTGGGGTGGGCGGCCGCGCTCGGGGCGGCCCTCGTGCTTGCCGCGCTGCAGTGGTAGCGGTTCGGGGCGGCGTGTATGTGACCTGTGGCGGTGATGCGTCGTGCCTGCGGATCGGGAATGCAGCCGTGCGACCGGGGGCGACGGTGTGCTATGTGCTCGAGCTCCACGGCTCCCTGCGCAAGAGGGCCTTGCGGGGCGCGTGGTGCTCGCAGTGACGCGGACCGTGCTGCCTTCCGTGAGCCGGGCGTACGGTGTTTGATGGTATTTGTTACACGCACGCCCACTATTGTGAAGCGACGAGAGGGCCTCGTCCTTCCTTTCTGTTCGTTTTGTCTTCTATAGGTGGCCTTGCTCCCATGGTTGCCGTTCAGGACCGTCTCACCTACGCACCCCCGCGCGCCCTGACGCCTGAATGCCAGGGCGCGCGGTCTGTGGCGGGCTTTGTAGGTGGACGCTGCCGCGTTGACTCGTGATGGTCATGTCATGGTCCCTTTATGCCAGTTGCAGCCGCCGCTTGGGCCCCCCCTTTCGTTGAAAGGGTCTGTGGCGGGAGCTTGCGCGGGGCCAACCGCATCTTCTTCGGGTATGCCTCTTCAGGCTTTGGGCAGACGGCGATCTCGCTTCAGAGATGATGTTGAGCCACAGGCTGAGTCTAGAGTGGGCGCTGCGTTCCTCAGACGCTGGCGTCGGAACGCGTCGAGTGTCGGAAATAAGCAAAGTGTGTGGGGGAAAGGTAGGGGGGTAGGGTGATTAGGGTACTCAATAGTAGGGGGGGTGGGGGGAGTGGTAGACACCGTGGAGAAGTGCGTTGCGCGCGCAGCGCGACGGGCGCGGCCTACTGCCGCCTGCCTGCACCGTCGCTTCCTCAGGCGCGCGCCGCCACCTTCTCGTCCCCCACGCCGCCTCATCCTCCGGGGCAGGCCAGCCCGCAGATCACTCGTCGTCGTCAGAGCTCTCGCCCTCCTCGCCCTCCTCGCGGATCTGCTGCTGCACCTTTGCGCCGGCCTTGCGCCACCTGCTCGCGGCCGGCGTCATGGGCGACGCGGACGACGGCCCGGCGCCGTCCGAGGACGCTCCGGCGTCGGTTGAGGCGCCCCTGCCAGTGATCTGGCCCGTAGCGCCTCCGCGCGCGATGGCCTTGAAGACGTCGACCTTGCGGCCCTCGGCCTCCGCGAGCTCGGCCTCGCGCGCGATGAGGTCGCGCGTGGTCTCGAGCGTCTCGCGCAGGGCGCGGCTGGGCGCGTACATGTCGTCGAGGTGCTTGCCCATGCGCGCAAGGCGCTTGTGGATGGCCACGGTGTCGAGCATGGTGCGCACGCGGCGCACCGACTTCTTGAGGAAGGCGTTGAGCGACACGCGCTCGCGCTCGCGCACGACGAAGGCCATGAAGGAGAGCAGCGGCTCGGCCATGTGGCCCTGGATGCCGTCCTCGAGGAACCACTCGTCCTTGTCGCCGCGGTAGAGGTGCTCCATGTAGTAGCGCCAGAGGATGTTGACGGTGTAGTGCACGCGCTCGGCGTCCTCGATGTCCGTGGTGGGCAGCGAGAGCAGCATGGCCACGCGCTGCGCCACGGGCTTCTGGAAGAGGAACTTGGAGCGGTACACCGTCCGCAGGAAGACCAGGTCGTCCTTGTTCTTCGCGCCCTGCTGCATGCGCTTGAGCGACATCCAGAAGCGGCCCATGGTGTCGCGGACCTCCTCGATGGTCTCCGAGTTCTGGAGCGTGAGGGCGAAGAAGAGCATGGCGGTGCGGAGGTTGGGCAGCGACGACAGCGTGATGTCGATGAACATCCACAGGATCGCCACCGTCAGCGAGATGACGATCAGCAGCATCGTCGCCACCTCGAACCCTTGCCGGTACTTCTCAATGGCGCCGGCGAACGAGATGTAGCCCAGGAAGAGCACGACGAACACCGTCGCCGAGCACCACACCTCCATGTACGACACGCGGTCGTGCACGTGCGGCTTCAGGATCGACGTGACGATCCAGAAGGCCAGCAGCACCAGCATCATCGTCAGGTAGGCGTACTGCCAGTCGAGCAGCAGGCACAGCACGACGAGCAGCTTGCGCGACAGCACGACGGCCTCCCACCAGTACGACTCGTCGTCGTAGTCGCGGTACAGCAGCCCGAAGGCCACGTACACCGACGAGTAGCGGACCTTCTCGTGCAGCTCCAGGTTGCCGTCCGCGAGGGCGCGCGTCATGGCGCCGGCGAAGGGCACGCGTCCAGAGGAGCGGAACTCGCGCAGGATGACGAGCACGAACACGAAGAAGAGGAACCAGAAGAGCAGGCCCACCACCGAGAAGGGGAAGAGCCTGGCCCAGATTGTCCGGTCGAAGCCGTCCAGGTTGGTGTACGTCTTGTGCAGCCACGTCCAGCAGACGCGGACGGGCTCGCGCGACAGGAAGGAGATCTCGCCGCCGTTGCAGTCCGACAGGTTGCGGCACCGGTAGAGCGACAGCAGCCACATGAGCAGCGGGAAGAACGACCAGAGCAGGAACACCAGCACGCCCGCCAGGAACTTGTGCTTGAGCAGCGCCGGGTACAGCATCTGCTCGAAGTGCATGTTCGAGATGGTCTGGATGGCCTTGTTCTTGTTCAGCTTGCCGTCCTTGTTCACCGCCGGCCGCATCACGCGCGCGGGCTCCGTCTTCGCCGGGGCCTCCGTCTGCGCCGCCTCCTGCGTGATCGTCTTGAGCATGTCGCGCTGCGAGCTGATCACGCGCTTGAGGGCGCGGCCCGCCAGGCTGCGGCTCGAGCCGCGCGACGTCCGCGACGCGCCCGACGCGAGCTTGTCCCTCCGCTGCACGGCCGCGATGCGCAGCGCCTCCTCGTCCTCCTCGTCGAGGCCCGTGGTGATCTGGTCGGCATTCGTGAAGATCGTCTCCTCGAAGAACTGCGCCGACTCCTCATAGTAGCGCCGTCCGACGCCGAAGATCAGCGAGACCAGGTAGTACAGGCCGACGTACACGAAGAAGAGGACGGGGAAGAGCCACGCGGCGAGGAACTTCCAGTCGAACACGTCGGTGTTCCACTCGTCCCAGCACTCGAGCTGCGCGGCCTCAAAGTTGAGGCTGAACAGCGAGAGGAAGTTGAACACGCGGTACGCGTCGTTGGAGAACCCGGGCAGAAGGCGCAGGGCGCCGAAGATCTGGCAGTAGGTGACGAACACGTTGAAGGGCGCGAGGTAGCGCCGCGACTGCGAGAAGGCCACCACCATGGGCGTGAGGAGGAAGAAGGCCACGATGATCGCGGCGATGATGCTGCGCTCCGTCACGCTGCCGCACGGGCGGCAGAACTCGCCCGAGCGCCAGTAGCCCTTGACGCAGTGCTGGCACTTGCGCCCCTCGTAGCCCTCCTCGCAGATGCCCGCCAGCACCTCCTCCTCGGTCTGCTTCTCCGGGCACGCCTCGGGCGGCCAGCACTGCCACACCTCGGTGCGGTCGACCGGGTTGACCCAGTGCCCCTCGAAGGGGATGGGCGTCCACAGGCCCTGCTCGCGGCACTTGACGCACTGCGGCGCGCACTGCTCGCAGTTGTCGACCGTGGTGTGGAAGTAGTCGACCGGGCACAAACAGTCCTCGATCTGGTCGCTGCCTGAGAGCGCCGTCATGTTCCACCCGTCGCCGGAAGGACACGCCGTGCACTCCCTGGCGCCCAGGGTCGCGCTGAACGTGTTGGACGGGCAGCGCAAACAGAACGTCGCCACGACCGAGTCCGGCCGGTACTCGCCACGCGGGCACGGCAGGCACGACTGCTGGTCCAGCACGTTCGGCTCGTTGTACGTGCCGTCCGGGCACCGCAGACACGTGGTCGGGATCTCCGTGGTCGGCGGGCCAGCGTCCACGCACAAGCCCGGGATCGACGGGTGCTCCTGGCAGAAGCCGCCGCGGCACGCCACGTTGATGCGGACAGTGCTGGCAAGGCCGTCCAGGTCGCCGTCCCGCATGTGCCAGGTGAACGAGGCGTAGTCCGGGCCGCGGCCCGTGTCGCTGTTGGGCTCGTAGAAGAGCAGCGGCACCAAGCCCACCAGGCCCGTCTGCTGCTCGCACGCGCGCGCCCAGATCTCGTAGCCGTCCGTGGTGATCACGTGCTGACCGTCTGCCACGTCCGCCGCGAGCGACCCGCACGTCCAGTACAGATTGCCACGCGCGTGGACCCTGTCCATCACGTAGTACAGCGTGTCCGTGGTCGAGTCGGGGTCGATCGCGCCGAGCGAAATGTACACACCGCGCGCAAGACCCGAGCCGGCCTCGACGTCCAGCACGAACTCCTCCGTCGACGCCAGGAACAGCGAGCCCGAGCCCTGTCCGCCCTGCGACGCCAGCTGCCCCACGCGGAGCGACTCCACGAGCCCCGTGGCCATGTACAGCTGCACGCTGAGTGGCGTGTTGCCGCCGCCGAGGTCCGCTGCCTGCTGCAGGCCGCGCCGCCCCTTGTACGGCACCAGCGCGTTGTCACGCTCCAGGTCACGCAGCAGCCGCTCGTTGGTCAGCAGGGCGCGGCGGTCCGCCGGCATCTTCTCGCCAACGCCATCCGCGCGGAGCGTCACGTCCACGAGCGAGCGGCGCGCCGTCGTCGACGGCACCGAGCAGCCCGTGGTGCAGCCTGCGGCCACGCAGCCCTCCTGGCCTTGGCCGCTGGCCACCAGAGTGAGACACTCCGACATGGCCACGAGGTCGAGGGACTGCGCAGCTGGGCAGTCGCACAGACACGAGATCACGAACGGATCCAGCGAGTCCTTGCCCGGCCCACTGCACACCGGGTTGGGCCCGTTGTTGAACGGAGCGATGGTGAAGAGCATGGTCGCAATCTGCGACTCCTTGCCCTCAATGTCCCGCGCCGTCCAGCTGCACCGGTCCTGCCCGAAGAAGCCCCGGAACGGCGTGTACGACACCAGGCCCTTGAAGGGGTCCACCAGGCTGATGGTGCCCGCGCTCGGCGGGTTCCTCACCTCCACGGCCACCTGGTCGGGGGTCTCGTAGTCGAGGAACGTCAGGGCGAAGTTCGCCGTCTGGCCCTCCATGAGCAGGATGGTCGCGTCCCGGGCGATCGGCGGGCGGTTCTCGGACGAGCGCGGCGTGATGCGGATCTCCACCGTGGCCTCGTTGGAAATGAGGCCCTCGAGGTCCACGGCCCTGTACTTGAACTTGACCGTGAAGTAGCCCGTCGGCGGCAGGGCCGTCGTCAGCGCCGGGTTCGTCGCCGAGAACAGGATCGTCATCTGCAGGCTGCGCGCGATGCGCTGCCGCGCCGAGCTGCCGTTGTCGATGGCGCTGGTGTAGTCCGTGTTCGGGATGGTCACGCCCTGAATCGTGGCCTCCGACTCCTCCGTGATGGTGATGAAGTCGAGGTTGTCGTCGGGGTCGATCGCGTCCAGCACGGCGCGCGAGAACGTGTCCTCGAGCACCGAGATGACCTGGTCAAACACCAGCGGAGGGTTGTTCACCGACTCGATGAAGAGGCTCACCGCCACCTGCTCCGACTCGAGCTCGTGGTCCGAGACCAGGAACGTGAATGTGTCCTCGCCGTTCATGAACAGGAACGGCGTGTACGAGAACGACCCCAGCGTGGCGTCCTGCAGCTCGATGGTGCCCTTGTAGGGCGGGCAGATGATGCCGTACTTGACCGGGTCGAAGTCCGGGTCGCTGGCCGCGCCGTTCACGTTGAACAGCACCGACTGGCCCTCCTTGACGTAGATCACGTCCTGGCCGAGCGGCGGCGAGGGCGGCAGGTTGTAGTACTGCACCCGCACCGGGCGCGTGCCCGCGCTCGAGCACTTGGTGCCGTCGCACAGCTGCAGCGCGGCGCTGCGCGCGTGCGTCGGCTCCGGCGCGAACGTCACGAGGCCGACCTTGCGCAGGATGAGGTTGAATGCCTCGTTCGGCGCGTTGACCACTGTGTTGTCCGTCACCGAGCGCACCGCGTTGACCGTCATCTTCGTGCGGCACTGCTCGCAGCCGGCCTCGATCTTGTTGCCCGGCACGCACAGGTCGTCCACCACGATGATGCAGTTCTGCACCAGCGCGAACTGGAACGTGTACAGGGTGTTGTTGAACAGCTGCGTCACGAAGCCGCCACTCGCGGGCCGGAACGCCCGCGGGATGCGCACGTTCGGGTCGATCACGGTACCCTGCTGCAGGCCGCGGCGCTTCTTCCCGAACGGACTCGCGCCGGCGTCGCGGGCGGCGTTCCAGGTGTCCTGCGCCTGCTGGTAGGTCGACTCGAACCCGATCCAGTCGCCGGGGGCAGTGGACGGCATCGTCCACGAGAAACTCTGCTGCGAGGGCGAGTCGGGGTCCGAGATCTGCAGCGTGTTGTCGAATGGCGTGAAGATCGTGCGCGTCGTGGCCTGCGGCGGGAACTGCGCCAGCGCCACCGAGGGCGGCGTGGGCACGGCCCGCACCGACACGCTGGTGTAGCCAGCGGTGCGGTTGGCGTTCAGGCTCGAGAACCGCAGCCCGGGGACGGGCAGCGACACCCCGACCTCGACCTCGATGAGCCGCTCACCCTCGGTGGGGTTGAGGCTGCTGTCGATGAAGAACGCCGTGCGCAGCAGCGCCTGCGCCTCGTCGATGGACAGGTCGCGTCCGTCGACGCGCGCGAACGACAGCTGCACCGTCGCGGCGTCGAACACCGCGATGTAGTTGCCGTCGACCGTCGTGCAGTTCGTGTTGGCCAGCGTGATCTCGCAGAGCCCGTACTTGACGCCGATCACGTCCTCGTCCGGCGCCAAGATGCCCGGACCAACGGCCTTGACCACAAGGGAGTTGATCCAAGGCACCGACTGCAGCTCCGGACTGATCGTCGACACAATCGCCACGTTGCCAATGGGGATTGCCGGGTCGAGCTCCGTGTACAGGTACGTGCCCTCCATCTCCACGTCGAGCAGGCCCTCGGCGATGTCCACCACCAGGAACGTCCCTGGGATGTTGGTCGTGACCTCGACGCCGCCGTCGCCGCGCACTGTGAAGTTCTCTGCAATCGTCCAGTTGCCGTCCGGCAGGAGGTGCAGCACCGTCACGCGCGGGTCCGGGCGGGCGCCCGGCCGCTCCGGCCGAGGGGCGGTCGGCAGCAGCAGGGTCACCGGCTTGGACATCGGAGGCGGGTCGCGCGGGTCCACGTTGGGTGCGGTGAACACCAGCTCGAAGTCCGTGCACACCGACGCAGCCGAGAACGCCTCCTCGAACAGAGGCGGCTTCGGCGGGCACTTGCCGGACGTGGACGTGCCCCTGATGCACGTGCCGTTGGTCACCTGCGCGCCCACGGGGCCCTCGGGCCAGGAGATGGACAGGCCAAACTCGAGCGGGCCCGCAGAGCCCGCCGGCGGGCAGATGTCGAACTCCAGGAAACCGACGACGCCCGACGCGTCCACGGAGTCGTCGCAGAGGTCGCCGAGACCGTCGCGGTCGAAGTCCGCCTGGTTGCCGTTGGGCACCGTGGGGCAGTTGTCGTCCGTGTCCGGGATCGTGTCCTGGTCGGTGTCCGTGCACCCGTCGTCGTTCACCAGGTCGCCGAGCGGCGTGAGCGGACACGCGTCCTGCTCGTTGGGCACGTGGTCGCCGTCGACGTCGCGGTCGCATGCGTCGCCAAACAGGTCCCCGTCGTAGTTCGCCTGGTCGTTCGGCACGACGCGGCAGTTGTCGATGGTGTCCGGGAAGCCGTCCGCATCGTCGTCGTCGTCGCACGCGTCGCCCTGGTCGTCGCCGCCGAGCAGCAGCGCGTCCGAGTTGACCTGGTCGCTGTTGGGCACATCCACGCAGTTGTCGTTGCGGTTGTTGACGTTGTCGCCGTCGCTGTCGCAGCACCCGTCGTCCGCCACCCTGATGCACGTCCTCCTCTGTCCGTCGTACGAGACCAGCAGGTCCATGTAGGCCGTCCCGTTGGCCATGTAGCCCGTCAGCTGCTGCGGACAGTCATCAAACTCGTTCCGGATGCCGTCCGAGTCTGCGTCCGCCTGGCACGCGTCGCCCAGACCGTTGCCGTCCGTGTCCACCTGGTTGCCGAAGATGCCCGTCTCCGCCGGGCCGTTCTTCACGAACGGACAGTTGTCATCGCAATCAGGCACGCCGTCCTCGTCCAGGTCGGAGCAGCCGTTCGCGTCCACGGGGTTGCCGACAGGGGTGAGCGGGCACGCGTCCTGCGCGTTCGCGACGCCATCGCCGTCCACGTCCGCGTCGCAGGCGTCGCCGAACGCGTCGCCGTCGAAGTTGGCCTGCGTCGGGTTGGCAGTGCTGTTGCAGTTGTCCACCCGGTCAGACACTCCGTCGCCGTCGCTGTCCAGGCAGCCGTCCGCGCCAGCGTGCATGCCCACCGGCACGGTCGTGTTGCCGCTGTTGACCTGGTCGATGCGGATGATGTCCGGCGGCAGCAGCGTTGTGGTGTTCGCGCACTGATCGAACGCGTCCACCACGCCGTCGCCGTCGCTGTCCGTCTTGTCCACACCGTCGGCAAAGCCATCGCGGTCGAGGTCGAAGCAGCCGAACCAAGTGATGGGCTGCCGGTTCGGCGGCGGTCGCAGGACGGTGCCAGGGCACAGGTCGTAGCCGTTGGGCACGCCATCGCCATCCACGTCCGTGTCGCACACGTCGCCGACGCCGTCGCCGTCGACGTCCGCCTGATCCGCGTTGGGCTGCAGGGGACAGTTGTCGAGGGCGTCCTTGATGCCATCACTGTCTTGGTCCGGGCAGCCGTCGGTCGTGACGGAGGCCGTCGCACACGTCTGGTAGTTCAGACAGTTGTCGTCAGCGTTCGCCACGCCGTCGCCGTCCACGTCGTCGTCGCACTCGTCGCCGATGCCGTCGCCGTCGAAGTCGCGCTGGCTGGGGTTGAACACGTCGGGACAGTTGTCCCGGTCGTCGCGGACCTGGTCCCCGTCGCCGTCGGGGCAGCCCTCGTAGTTGACGAGCACATCCGCAGGCGTGGCCTCGCAGAGGTCAAGCAGGCGGCCGTACTGGTCGTACGTCGGGACGCCGTCACCGTCACTGTCCTCGTCGCACGCGTCGCCCACTCCGTCGCCGTCCGTGTCGCGCTGACTCGGGTTGTACACGTACATGCAGTTGTCCTCCAAGTCCGCGACACCGTCCTGGTCCCGGTCCGAGCAGCCAGCGTCCGTCACAAACATGCTGGCTGGGGTCCGAGGGCAGAGGTCGTCCACGTCGGGCACGCCGTCGTTGTCGTCATCCAGGTCGCACAGGTCGCCCTTGCCATCCGAGTCGGCATCGCGCTGCGCCACGTTGGCGACGCGAGGGCAGTTGTCGTCCGAGTCAGGGATGCCATCACCGTCAGTGTCGCGGCAGCCGTCAGGCGTCACGCTCGCGTAGTCAGTGTGGAACCCAGCCCGCCTCTCGTTGCCTTCGCCCGGGCAGACGTCCTCCGTGTCGGGCACGCCGTCGTTGTCGTCGTCGATGTCGCACGCGTTGCCGATTCCGTCGCCATCCGTGTCGAGCTGGTTGTCACCAGGCACGAGGGATCGCAGCGGACCGTTGGCATGGCGCGGGCAGTTGTCGACGCTGTCCTTGATTCCGTCGCCGTCCGTGTCCGGGCAGCCGTCCGCAGAGACGGTCACGACGGTCAGCGGCGTGTCGAAGCACGCGTCCTGGGCGTTCGGCACGCCGTCGTTGTCCTGGTCATCGTCGCAGATGTCGCCGACTCCGTCGCCGTCGAAATCACGCTGCGAGGGGTTGAAGACCGTCGGGCAGTTGTCGAGCTGGTCCTTGAGGCCATCGCCATCAGTGTCCCGGCAGCCGTCAGACGTGACAGTGCCGAGGTCCCTGTGGTAGCCCGCAGCGCGCTCGTTGCCGAGGCCAGGGCACGCGTCCTGCGTGTCCGGCACGCCGTCGTTGTCGTCGTCCGTGTCGCACTTGTCTCCGACGCCGTCCAAGTCCGTGTCGATCTGGTCAGGGTTGTACACCGTGGGGCAGTTGTCCTCGAAGGCATCTGCCTTGCCGTCGCGGTCCACGTCCGCGCAGCCCGCGAACGTGGACGGCACCGTGTTCACCGGAACGCCGACCGGCGTGAACGGACACCTGTCCGGACAAAGAGCCTCGCACAAGTTGTCCTGCACGCCGTCGCCGTCCGCGTCCGGATCGCAAGCATCGCCGACGCCGTCACCGTCGTGATCGGCCTGGTCGGGGTTGAACGCAGACTTGCAGTTGTCGAACGGAGCACCAGCCGGAGTCCTGTCAGGGACGTTGTCCCCATCGCCATCGTAGCAACCCGGGTACCGCGACGTGGAGTTGCTCGCGTGCTGCGGATCGTTGACGGGGCCGTCGAGGCAGTTGTCGATGATGTCCGACACACCGTCGCCGTCCAGATCGTCGTCGCAAGCGTCGCCGATGCCATCGCCGTCGGTGTCAGCCTGGTTGCTGTTGGCGATGCCCGGGCAGTTGTCCGACCTGTCCGGGTACCCGTCGCGGTCGCTGTCCGGGCAGCCAGACGAAGTCAGCGACCCATCGCTGAGCACGAAGTCGCTGGGCGTCTGCGGGCAAAGGTCCTCGTCGTCCTGCACTCCGTCGCCGTCCGCGTCGCTGTCGCACACGTCGCCCACGCCATCGCCGTCGAAGTCGGCCTGCGCAGGGTTGAACGCCAGCGGGCAGTTGTCCTGCGCGTCCAGGACGCCATCGCCGTCCAAGTCGCCATCGCACGCGTCGCCAATGCCATCGCCATCTGCGTCCGCCTGGTCCGAGTTCGGCACCAGCTCGCAGTTGTCGACGGTGTTGGAGACGCCGTCGCCGTCCATGTCCGGATCGCACACATCGCCCAGGCCGTCGCCGTCGATATCCGACTGGTCAGGGTTGACGACCTGCGGACAGTTGTCCGGGCCGGTCGTCGACCCATCGTCCGCCACGACGTCGTCGTCGGTGCGCTTGAACGTGCCAGGAGGCGCCGTCACGCGCTCATCCGGGATGCCGTCGCCGTCGGCGTCGTCGCAGCCGAACACCGTCACAGTGCCCTGACTCAGCGTCCCGACAGAGCCCGGGCACAAGTCGTCCACGTCGAGGACGCCGTCACCGTCGTCGTCGGTGTCGCAGGCGTCGCCGATCAGGTCGCCGTCGGTGTCCGTCTGGTTCGTGTTCTGGATGGTCGGGCAGTTGTCCCATGTGACGCCGTTGGGGAACTTGTCCCCGACGTCGTCCTGGTCGGTGTCCAAGCAGCCCGGGAAGGCCGAGGCCGCCGAAGTGACACGCACAACCTCGTTCACCGGACTGGACGGGCAAGCATCGATCGCGTTGGCGATGCCATCGCCATCAACGTCCCCATCGCAGGCGTCGCCCACGCCGTCGCCGTCAAGGTCGGACTGAGATGGGTTTGGCACTGTGGGGCAGTTGTCAGCGCTGTCGGGCACGTTGTCGGAGTCCTGGTCAACACAGCCAGGCGACTGGGATGCAGTGTTGGTCACCGTCAGGCCCAGCGGCGTGAACAGGCACGACGAAGGCTCCTGTGCGTCCGGAACAGAGTCGTTGTCGGCGTCCGAGTCGCATGCGTCGCCGATGAAGTCGCCATCGAAGTCGGCCTGCGACGGGTTGAACGTGCCTGGGCAGTTGTCGCGGCACAGAGTCGAGTTCTGGTGCGCCAGGGTGCTGTTCGAACAGCCCACGTTGTCGCCGTCGACGTCGTAGCAACCGTCCGACTGCGCCACAGGCCGGCGCATGTCCCGCGGGCACTCGTCGTCGACGTCCGGAACGCCGTCACCGTCCATGTCGGCGTCGCAGGCGTCGCCCAGGCCGTCGCCGTCGAGGTTCGCCTGCGACGGGTTGAACACCACAGGGCAATTGTCCGCGAAGTCAGGCACGCCGTCCCCGTCGGCGTCCGCGCAGCCCACCCACGACGGCACGCTGGAAGAGGACACAACAAGGACCGTCTCCCCAACCGGGCCGCTCGGGCAGGCATCGACAGCGTTCGGCACCCCGTCTCCGTCAATGTCGTCATCGCATGCATCGCCCTTGCCGTCTCCATCCAGGTCCTCCTGGTCAGAGTTGGCGACGGTCGGGCAGTTGTCGTTGATGACATACGATGCCCCGTCCGGCCTGACGTCCGACACCCCGTCCTGGTCTGAGTCGATACAGCCCAGGTACACGAGCTGACTAGGCACGCCAGCGATGCTCAACTGCGTCACCACGTGCGTCGTGTTCAGCAACGAACCGTCGTCGCCAAGCGGGCACTGGTCACTCGAGTCGCGAACACCGTCCCCGTCGTCGTCCGTGTCGCAAGCGTCACCGATGCCGTCGCCGTCCGTGTCCGTCTGGTCAGCACTCGCCGCCAGGGACGGGTCGCAGCCAGGCAGGAAGCAGCTGCTGTCGGGCCTGCAGTTGTCCGCAGCATCGTCGACCCCATCGTTGTCGTAGTCATCGCAGCCGCTCGAAGTCGAGAACTCGAGCCCGCCAGTGCTCATGGGGCACTTGTCAGGGCAGGCCGTCGCGTTGCCCGCGCAGCTCGATCCCGGAGCGTCGGCATTGTCGTCCAGCCCGTCGCCGTCGACATCCGGGTCGCAAGCGTCCCCCAGGAAGTCCGCGACGCGCGAGTCGTCGCCGGCGAACGCGTCTGCGTCCGTGTTGAGCTGGTCGGGGTTCGCGATCGTCGGGCAGTTGTCCCACTGGTTGCCAGACGGATACAGGTCACCGATGTTGTCACCGTCAGTGTCCAGGCACCCAGGGAAGTCGCTGTTCACGTCCGTGACCGTCGTGACGTTCACCGGGCCGAACGGACACAAGTCGAGCGGCTTGCCGAAGCTGTCGACGTTGGGAATGCCGTCGCCGTCCACGTCGTCATCGCACGCGTCGCCAATGCCATCCCCGTCCAGGTCCGCCTGGTCGTTCGGCACCAGCGGGCAGTTATCCTGCGCATCGGGCGTGCCATCGGCATCGTCGTCGTTGCTGCATGCGTTGCCCACGCCGTCGCCGTCCGTGTCGGTCTGGTCCGGGTTCGCGTCCAACGGGCAGTTGTCCGCCGTGTCTGGAACACCGTCATTGTCGTCGTCAGGGTCGCACGCATTCCCGATGCCGTCGCCGTCGGTGTCCAGCTGCGATGGGTTCGAAACGGTCACGCAGTTGTCCTCGGAGTCCGCGACGCTGTCGCCGTCCTGGTCGTCGCAGCCCACGCCATTGACACCCGCCGGCCCAGCGGTGCTGTTGTACGGGCACGCGTCGGGGCAGGGCGAGCTGGCACACGAGCTGCCGATGCCGTTCGGGTTGTCGTCCACGCCGTCACCGTCCGCGTCCGCATCGCATGCGTCGCCGACGCCATCGCCATCGCGGTCCACCTGGGCAGTGTTGGCCATGTCAACGCAGTTGTCCCAGGTGCTGCCGTCCGGGTACTTGTCGCCAACGTTGTCGCCGTCAGTGTCCAAGCAGCCCGGATACGCACTGCTGGTGTTCGTGATGCGCGTGTCGTTGATCGGCCCGGTCTTGCACAAGTCCAGCTCGTCAATCAATCCGTCGTTGTCGTCGTCCGGGTCGCACTCGTCGCCGATGCCGTCGCCGTCCAAGTCCGCCTGGTCGGCGTTCGGCACCTTCGGGCAGTTGTCATCGCCGTCCGGCACGCCGTCGTTGTCGTCGTCGCCCTCGCAGGCGTCGCCCTGACCGTCACCGTCCGTGTCCAGCTGGTCCGCGTTGGCAACAAACTGGCAGTTGTCGCTGACGTCTGGAACGCCGTCGTTGTCGTCGTCCGAGTCGCAGATGTCACCGATACCATCCCCGTCCGTGTCCACCTGGCTAGGGTTGTAGGACGTCAAGCAATCGTCGTTCGGAACGCTCGTGTCCGGACCGCCGTTCACGACCACAGTCACGTTGGCCGTGCCGTTGACCTGTCCATCAGGGCCAGTCGTGTTCACGGTGATGGTCACGTTGACAGGGACGTAGTCGGCCACACCGTCCTGGTCAGAGTCAAAGCAACCGAGGAACACCTTGCTTGCATTCACCCCGACAGCAGTGGCGTTGGTGACGACGTGCGTGGTGTTGCCAATGGGCCCGTCAACGCAAACGTCCTCGTCGTCGGGAACGCCGTCGCCGTCAGTGTCCTTGACGCCAGTGCACTCGCCAGAGGTACTGCCCTCGCAGGAGTCACCGCATCCGTCACCGTCGAGGTCGGCCTGCTGCGGGTTGAACACAACCGGGCAGTTGTCGTTCGGGCCGGTCGTGGTGCCGCCTCCACTCACGGAGCGCTCTTCCGTCGTCGTGATGTTCGTGCCGTTCACCATCGTGGAGGTCGTCACGTTCACGACCACCGGGGGGAAGTCAGAGACGCCGTCACCGTCCGAGTCGGGGCAGCCCAGGAAAACCAGGTTGCTCGCAACACCGGCCGAGGAGTTGGTCGTGACCACATTGGTCGAGTCGTTCACTGGGCCGTCAGCACAGACGTCCTCGCCATCTGGCACGCCATCCCCGTCAGTGTCGTCGTCGCAGGCGTCCACGAGAGAGCTCTCGCACACGTCGCCACAGCCGTCGCCGTCGAGGTCGTCCTGGTTCGAGTTCGGCACCCCAGGGCAGTTGTCATTGGGCAGCGAGCCCGTGGTGCCATCAGGCAGCGGGGTGAAGTCAGAGACGCCGTCAAGGTCGCTATCTGCGCAACCGATGTGGACGTACTGGCTTGGCACACCAGTCGCCGTGAAGTTCGTCACGACGTGCGTGGTGTTGTTGATGGGCCCATCCAGGCACTCGTCCTCCGAGTCGTCCACGCCGTCGCCGTCGACGTCCGAGTCGCACTGGTCGCCGTTGGCGTCACCGTCGAGGTTGGCCTGGTCCGAGTTCTGCGTCGTGCGGCAGTTGTCATTCGCCTCGCTGCCAATGGTGTTGTTCGCATTCGGAACCGTATCGGACACGCCGTCCTGGTCGCTGTCAGGGCAGCCAAGGTAGACGACCTGTGTGTCGTTCACCAGCGCTGCTGTCGACGGCTTGACAACGTTGACAGCATCGTTGACAGGCCCGTCCAGGCACCGGTCGTCCGCGTTCGGCACACCGTCGCCGTCCGCATCGCTGTCGCACGCGTCGCCAGCAGTGTCGCCGTCCAGGTTGTTCTGGTCGGCATTGCTTGAGCTGCGGCAGTTGTCGTTCGGCACAGTGCCCGTCTGGTTGCTGGCCGTCGGCACAGTGTCCGACACGCCATCCTGGTCCTCGTCATAGCACCCCAGGAACACCTGGCCTGCTGGAACGCCCGGCAGCGCGCTCGTCACAACGTGCGTGACGTTGTTGACAGGCCCGTCCAGGCACCGGTCGTCCGCGTTCGGCACACCGTCGCCGTCTGCATCGCTGTCGCACACGTCGCCGGCTGCGTCGCTGTCCAGGTTGGCCTGGTTGGCGTTGCTCGTGGTGCGGCAGTTGTCGTTCGGCACAGTGCCCGTCTGGTTGCTGGCCGTGGGCACGGTGTCCGACACGCCGTCCTGGTCCTCGTCCGGACAGCCGATGAAGCGCTTCGACGGGTCTGGCACCTGCGCGGCTGTCGCAGGAGTAACAACGTGCGTGACGTTGTTGACAGGCCCGTCCAGGCACCGGTCGTCCGCGTTCGGCACACCGTCGCCGTCCGCATCGCTGTCGCACACGTCGCCAGCTGTGTCGCTGTCCAGGTTGGCCTGGTTGGCGTTGCTCGTGGTGCGGCAGTTGTCGTTCGGCACAGTGCCCGTCTGGTTGCTGGCCGTGGGCACGGTGTCGGACACGCCGTCCTGGTCCTCGTCCGGACAGCCCATGTACACAAGGGCCTGGTTGGGGACAAGGGCAGCTGTGTCGTTCCTGACCACCTTGAACTTCTCGTTCAGAGGGCCGTCCTTGCACATGTCAACCTCATCTGCGACACCATCGCCGTCATCGTCCGAGTCGCACGCGTCGCCCAGGCCGTTGCCGTCCAGGTCCGCCTGGTCCGAGTTCGGCACCTCAGGGCAGTTGTCGTTGGTGACACTGCTGGTGGTCTTGTCCACCGCCGGCACGAAGTCAGACACACCGTCCTGGTCGGTGTCTGCACAGCCCAAGTACACGAGTGCGCTGTCGACGCCCGCAGACGTCGCGCTGGTCACGACGTGCGTGGTGTTGTTGATGGGCCCATCCAGGCACTCGTCCTCCGAGTCGTCCACGCCGTCGCCGTCGACGTCCGAGTCGCACTGGTCGCCGTTGGCGTCACCGTCGAGGTTGGCCTGGTCCGAGTTCTGCGTCGTGCGGCAGTTGTCGTTCGGGATGGTGCTGGTGGTCCTGTCGGCAAGCGGAACGTAGTCTGAAACGCCGTCCCGGTCGCTGTCTGCGCATCCGAGGAAGACCAGCAGCGGATCGCCAACCAGAGCCGCAGTGACGTTGGTGACCACGTACACAGAGTCGTTGATCGGCCCGTCCAGGCACTGATCGTCCGCATTCGGCACACCGTCGCTGTCCGCATCGCTGTCGCACGCGTCGCCAGCTGCGTCGCCGTCGATGTTCGACTGGTCCGAGTTCTGCGTCGTGCGGCAGTTGTCGTTCGGCACAGTGCCCGTCTTGTTGTTGCCCGTCGGCTTGGTGTCCGACACGCCGTCCTGGTCCTCGTCGTAGCACCCGAGGAACACCTTGTTCGAAGGCACCCCCGGCAGAGCGCTCGTCACAACGTGCGTGACGTTGTTGACAGGCCCGTCCAGGCACCGGTCGTCCGCGTTCGGCACACCGTCGCCGTCCGCATCGCTGTCGCACGCGTCGCCAGCAGTGTCGCCGTCCAGGTTGGCCTGGTTGGCGTTGCTCGTGGTGCGGCAGTTGTCGTTCGGCACAGTGCCCGTTTGGTTGCTGGCCGTGGGCACGGTGTCCGACACGCCGTCCTGGTCCTCGTCATAGCAGCCCAGGAACACCTGGCCTGCTGGAACGCCCGGCAGCGCGTTGCGCACAACGTGGGTCGAGTTGTTGAGCGGCCCGTCCAGGCACCGGTCGTCCGCGTTCGGCACACCGTCGCCGTCCGCATCGCTGTCGCACACATCGCCAGCTGCGTCGCCGTCGATGTTCGACTGGTCCGAGTTCTGCGTCGTGCGGCAGTTGTCGTTCGGCACAGTGCCCGTCTTGTTGTTCGCCGTGGGCACAGTGTCCGACACGCCGTCCTGGTCCTCGTCGTAGCACCCGAGGAACACCTTGTTCGAAGGCACCCCCGGCAGCGCGCTCGTCACAACGCGCGTGACGTCGTTGACAGGCCCGTCAAGGCACCGGTCGATGTCGTCGGGGACGCCGTCGCCGTCGGTGTCCTTAATGGAGTCGCACGCACCCATGGTGGTGCCCTCGCAAGCATCGCCGCATCCGTCGCCATCCAGATCGGCCTGCGGCGGATTGAACAAGCTCACGCAGTTGTCGTTCGGAGTGGTGCCGTCCGGCAGGAAGTCTGACGCGCCATCGCCGTCCGAGTCCGGGCAACCAACGTAACGCTTGTCCGATGGCACGCCAGCCGCCGAGGACGTGGTCACGACGTTCACGGGGTCGTTGACAGGCGTGTCTGGGCAGACATCGCTGGCGTTGGGGACACCGTCGCCGTCGATGTCGCCGTCGCATGCGTTGCCCGATGCATCTCCGTCCAAGTTCGCCTGGTCCTTGTTGGCCACAGCAGGGCAGTTGTCGTTCGGCACACTGTTGCCAGAATTCCCGTTCTTGCCATCCACAGGAACGTAGTCCGCAACACCGTCCTGGTCGCCGTCATAGCAGCCGATGAACACCTTGCCAGCCGGGACTCCAGAGCTCGAGCTCGCCGTCACGACGTTCGCCTGCTCGTTGACAGGACCATCCAGACAGACGTCCACCGAGTCCTCCACCCCGTCGCCGTCGACATCGCGGAAGCCGGTGCACAATCCTTCGACGGTGCCCTCGCACACGTCTCCACAGAGGTCGCCGTCCAAGTCGGCTTGGTCAGTGTTGTCTGTGAGGCGACAGTTGTCATTCTGCTCTGTGCCCTCAGAACCGTTGGCGGGCTTGAAGTCCGACACACCGTCCAAGTCGCCGTCGAAGCATCCGACAAACTTGATGGCGGGCGCGGCCGTGGAAGACTCCTGCACGACGTGAGTGACGTTGTTCACCGGGCTGTCCAAGCACTGGTCGATCGGATCGACAATGCCATCGCCATCAACGTCCTCGAAGCCGGTGCAGTCACCCATGGTCGAGCCCTCGCACACGTCGCCGCAGTTGTCGCCGTCGAGGTCGTCCTGAGAGGAATTGGGCTCCAACATGCAGTTGTCATTGACAGTGCCGTTCTCTGCCGTGCCGCTCGTCCTGTCCGGCAGTGGCTCGTAGTCGGACACTCCGTCGCCGTCACTGTCCTCGCAGCCGAGGAAGCGCTGGTTCAACGGCGCGAGCAGCGCTGTTGTCGCAGTGACGACACGGTCGGGCGCGTTGACAGGGCCGTCCAGGCACTGATCCGTCGGGTCGACCACACCATCGCCGTCAACATCCTCGAACCCAGTGCAAACGCCCTGCGACGAGCCTTCGCACAGGTCGCCGCAACCATCGCCGTCGAGGTCCTTCTGCTCGGAGTTGGGAGTCGACAGGCAGTTATCGTTCAACGTGCTCGTCTCGTTATTCCCGTTCTTCCCGTCCACAGGAACGTAGTCTGCGACCCCGTCCTTGTCGCTGTCGTAGCAGCCCAGGAAGACCTGGACAGCAGGCACACCGGTGATCGTGGCGTCGTTGACAACGTTGACTGGGTCTGCAACAGGTCCATCTGCGCACTGGTCCTCCGAATCGACTACGCCGTCGCCGTCGGTGTCCTTGAAGCCCGTGCAAGCGCCCTCCGTCGAGCCCTCGCACGCGTCGCCGCACCCGTCGCCGTCCAGGTCCGCCTGCCCAGCGTTGGCCGTCAGCGGGCAGTTGTCCAGCCGCTGCCCACCGGGCGTGAAGTCCGCCACGTTGTCCTCGTCGCTGTCCAGGCAGCCCGGGTACGTCGAGCTCAGGTCCGTCACGCGCACGTTGTCGTTGATCGGACCCGAGGGACACGCGTCATCTTCGTCCAGGATGCCGTCGTTGTCGTCGTCCGGGTCGCACTCGTCGCCGATGCCGTCGCCGTCGAGATCCGCCTGGTCGGCGTTCGGCACCTTCGGGCAGTTGTCATCGCCGTCCGGCACGCCGTCGTTGTCGTCGTCGCCCTCGCAAGCGTCGCCCTGCCCGTCGCCGTCCGTGTCCAGCTGGTCCGCGTTCGGCGTCAGCGGGCAGTTGTCGTCGCCGTCCAGGACGCCGTCGTTGTCGTCGTCCGCGTCGCACACGTCGCCCTCGCCGTCGCCGTCGGTGTCAACCTGCTTGGGGTTGAACAGACCACAGTTGTCCAGGGAAACACTCGTGTCCTGACCGCCGGAGACAGTGACGTTCACCAGGGTGCCATTCCAGTAGATCTGGCCAGGGATGGGCACATAGTCTGCAACGCCATCCCGATCCGAGTCCGGGCAGCCAACAAATGCATCGGCTGGTGCCGTCGTCAGATTCGCTGTGGCGATGGTGACGACGTGCGTCGCGTTGTTCACGGGCCCGTCCACACACTTGTCCACGGTGTCCTCCACGCCGTCGCCGTCGCGGTCGTTCGTGCCGTTGCAGGCGCCCTCCGTGCTGCCCTCGCACACATCTCCGCAGCCGTCGCCGTCCAGGTCGCCCTGGTTGTTCGGCTCGTTGGGGCCGTTCGGCGTCAGCGGACAGTTGTCGTCAAAGTCCGCCACGCCATCCTGGTCAACGTCGTCGCCTCCGTCCGCATTCACCGGCCCGCCAATGGTGCTGTTCGTGGGGCACAGGTCCGGGCACGGCGAAGACGAGCAAGAGCTGCCGTCTCCGTCGGGGTTGTCGTCAACGCCGTCGCCATCGACGTCCGCGTCGCAGCGGTCACCCTGGCCGTCGCCGTCCCTGTCCCCCTGACCAGAGTTGGCCGCATTCGGGCAGTTGTCGTTGGCAACGCTGCCCTCGGCACCGCCCGACGGCACGAAGTCCGACACGCCGTCCCCGTCGCTGTCCGTGCATCCGACGAAGCCCTGGCCCAAAGGCGCCTTCAGAACCGTCGTGCTGTTCACCACGATCATCACGCCATTGACCGGCCCGTCCAGGCACTGGTCCTCGCTGTCGACGACGCCGTCGCCATCCACATCTTCGATGCCCGTGCACGCGCCCTCCGTGCTACCCTCGCACGCGTCGCCGCATCCGTCGCCGTCCAGGTCGGCCTGGTCGCTGTTGACCGTCAGTGGGCAGTTGTCCACATCGTTCGACACACCATCGCCGTCCCAGTCGTCGTCGCAGGCATCGCCCACCAGGTCGCCGTCAAGATCGGCCTGTCCGCTGTTGGGCGTGTCGATGCAGTTGTCGTTCGGGTCGCTGCTCGAGCTGTCGCCAGCAACCATCATGTCAATTGCAGTGCCGTTGACCACCACCTGCGCAAGCACAGGCACGTAGTCCGACACGCCGTCCCGGTCGAGGTCTGGGCAGCCGATGTACACCTTGCCAGCCGGCACGCCCGCAACAGCGGTCGTCACCACGTGGGTGCCGTTGTTGACAGGGGCATCCAGGCACTGATCGACAGCATCGTCGACGCCGTCGCCGTCCCTGTCCTCAAACCCGTCGCAAACACCCTCCGTCGTGCCCTCGCACAGATCGCCGCACAGGTCCCCGTCGAGGTCCTCCTGGAACTGGTTGTACGTGCTCGGACAGTTGTCGTTGCGCTCGCTGGTGCCGGCGCCGCCGACCGTGTTGCCCGGCCCAGGCACGTAGTCAGACACGCCGTCGCCATCAGCGTCAGGGCACCCCAGGTACACCCTGCTCGGGTCCGCCACACCGGCAGCGCTCGCCGCATCCACGGCAAGCGCAGGGCTGTTGACAGGTCCGTCAACACAAACGTCGTCTGTGTCGCTGACTCCATCGCCGTCGGTGTCTGCGAAGCCCGTGCACACACCCTCCGTCGTGCCCTCGCACGCGTCGCCGCACCCGTCGCCGTCCAGGTCCGCCTGAGGCGGGTTGAAGGTGTTCAGACAGTTGTCATTCAGGGAGCTTGTGCTTCTGCTGCCAGAGACCGAAACGGTAACGACGTCGCCGTTGACCAGCCTTTCCTCTTCGACAGGAACGAAATCGGCAACACCATCCTCGTCTGCGTCGGGGCAGCCCAGGAAGATCTGATCCGCAGGGGTGTCCGACGAAACAGTCCCCGGCCTGACAACGGCCTGCACATCGTTCACTGGCCCGTCGACACACTTGTCAACGCTGTCCAGAACGCCGTCGCCGTCGGTGTCTGCGACGCCAGTGCACACGCCCTCTGTGGTGCCCTCGCATGCATCACCACAGCCATCTCCGTCCAAGTCGGCCTGGTCCGGATTGGCGGTGGCCACGCAATTGTCGAACGGCTGGCTGCTGGCAGGCGTGCCAGTCAGCGTCACGTCGATGAAGGAGCCATTCCAGTAGATCTGGCCAGGTACGGGCACATAGTCGGCAACACCATCCTGGTCCGAGTCCGGACAGCCGACATTCGTCCTGCCCTGACCCGCCACCACGACAAGCGTTGCGTCGTTCACGGGCCCGTCCACACACTTGTCCACGGTGTCCTCCACGCCGTCGCCGTCGCGGTCGTTCGTGCCGTTGCAGGCGCCCTCCGTGCTGCCCTCGCACACATCTCCGCAGCCGTCGCCGTCCAGGTCGCCCTGGTTGTTCGGCTCGTTGGGGCCGTTCGGCGTCAGCGGACAGTTGTCGTCAAAGTCCGCCACGCCATCCTGGTCAACGTCGTCGCATCCGTCCGCATTCACCGGCCCGCCAATGGTGCTGTTCGTGGGGCACAGGTCCGGGCACGGCGAAGACGAGCAAGAGCTGCCGTCTCCGTCGGGGTTGTCGTCAACGCCGTCGCCATCGACGTCCGCGTCGCAGCGGTCACCCTGGCCGTCGCCGTCCCTGTCCCCCTGACCAGAGTTGGCCGCATTCGGGCAGTTGTCGTTGGCAACGCTGCCCTCGGCACCGCCCGATGGCACGAAGTCCGACACGCCGTCTCCGTCGCTGTCCGTGCATCCGACGAAGCCCTGGCCCAAAGGCGCCTTCAGAACCGTCGTGCTGTTCACCACGATCATCACGCCATTGACCGGCCCGTCCAGGCACTGGTCCTCGCTGTCGACGACGCCGTCGCCATCCACATCTTCGATGCCCGTGCACGCGCCCTCCGTGCTACCCTCGCACGCGTCGCCGCATCCGTCGCCGTCCAGGTCGGCCTGGTCGCTGTTGACCGTCAGTGGGCAGTTGTCCACATCGTTCGACACACCATCGCCGTCCCAGTCGTCGTCGCAGGCATCGCCCACCAGGTCGCCGTCAAGATCGGCCTGTCCGCTGTTGGGCGTGTCGATGCAGTTGTCGTTCGGGTCGCTGCTCGAGCTGTCGCCAGCAACCATCATGTCAATTGCAGTGCCGTTGACCACCACCTGCGCAAGCACAGGCACGTAGTCCGACACGCCGTCCCGGTCGAGGTCTGGGCAGCCGATGTACACCTTGCCAGCCGGCACGCCCGCAACAGCGGTCGTCACCACGTGGGTGCCGTTGTTGACAGGGGCATCCAGGCACTGATCGACAGCATCGTCGACGCCGTCGCCGTCCCTGTCCTCAAACCCGTCGCAAACACCCTCCGTCGTGCCCTCGCACAGATCGCCGCACAGGTCCCCGTCGAGGTCCTCCTGGAACTGGTTGTACGTGCTCGGACAGTTGTCGTTGCGCTCGCTGGTGCCGGCGCCGCCGACCGTGTTGCCCGGCCCAGGCACGTAGTCAGACACGCCGTCGCCATCAGCGTCAGGGCACCCCAGGTACACCCTGCTCGGGTCCGCCACACCGGCAGCGCTCGCCGCATCCACGGCAAGCGCAGGGCTGTTGACAGGTCCGTCAACACAAACGTCGTCTGTGTCGCTGACTCCATCGCCGTCGGTGTCTGCGAAGCCCGTGCACACGCCCTCCGTCGTGCCCTCGCACGCGTCGCCGCACCCGTCGCCGTCCAGGTCCGCCTGCCCAGCGTTGGCCGTCAGCGGACAGTTGTCCAGCCGCTGCCCGCCGGGCGTGAAGTCCGCCACGTTGTCCTCGTCGCTGTCCAGGCAGCCCGGGTACGTCGAGCTCAGGTCCGTCACGCGCACGTTGTCGTTGATCGGACCCGTCGGACACACGTCGTCGCCGTCCAGGATGCCGTCGTTGTCGTCGTCCGCGTCGCACACGTCGCCCTCGCCGTCGCCGTCCAGGTCCGCCTGCGTCGGGTTGCTCGCCGCCGGACAGTTGTCGTTCGCCGTGCCCGTCTCGACACCGCCCGCCGCCGTGTTGTCAGACACACCGTCCCTGTCCGCGTCCGGGCACCCGATAAACACCTGCGACGCCGGCACGCCCGCCTCCGCCGCCGTCACCACGTTCGTCACGTCGTTCACCGGCGTCGTCAGACACTCGTCCACGTCGTCCGTCACGCCGTCGCCGTCGCGGTCGTTCACGCCCGTGCACGCGCCCTCCGTCGAGCCCTCGCACGCGTCGCCGCACCCGTCGCCGTCCAGGTCCGCCTGCCCCGCGTTGGCTGTCAGCGGACAGTTGTCCACCGGGTCGCCGTTCGCGTCCTCGTCGGCCACGTTGTCGCCGTCCGTGTCCTTGCAGCCCGCGTTCGCCAGACCAGCAGGCACCACGCCCGAGTCGTTCACCGGCCCGTCCGGGCACGTGTCGTCCGCGTTCGCCACGCCGTCGCCGTCGACATCGCTGTCGCACGCGTCGCCGAAGCCGTCGCCGTCCAAGTCCGCCTGGTTCGCGTTCGCAGTGCCCAGGCAGTTGTCCACCTGCGCGCCGCTCGCGTCCGTGTCCGCCACGTCGTCGCCGTCCGCGTCCGGGCACCCCGGCAACGTGCCAGTCAGGCTCACCACACCGCCCACGCCGTTCACCGGGCCCGCCGGGCACTGGTCCTGCGCGTTCGGAATGCCGTCGCCGTCCACGTCGCTGTCGCACGCGTCGCCCACGGCGTCGCCGTCCAGGTCGGCCTGGTCCGAGTTCGCCACCACGCGGCAGTTGTCGTTCGCGGCACTGCCCTCCGCGCCGCCCACCGGCACAAAGTCCGACACTCCGTCGCCGTCGCTGTCGATGCACCCCAGGTACACCTGCGACGCCGGCACGCCCGCCGAGCTCGTCGCGTTCACCGCGTACACCGTCCGGCCCGCTGCCGTGCGGTTGTTCACCGGCGACGCCAGACACAGGTCCACGTCGTCCTGCACGCCGTCACCGTCCACATCCTTGAAGCCCGTGCACACGCCCTCCGTCGTGCCCTCGCACGCGTCGCCGCACCCGTCGCCGTCCAGGTCCGCCTGCCCAGCGTTGGCCGTCAGCGGGCAGTTGTCCAGCCGCTGCCCACCGGGCGTGAAGTCCGCCACGTTGTCCTCGTCGCTGTCCAGGCAGCCCGGGTACGTCGAGCTCAGGTCCGTCACGCGCACGTTGTCGTTCACCGGCCCGGTCTTGCACACGTCGTCGTCGTCCAGGATGCCGTCGTTGTCGTCATCCGGGTCGCACTCGTCGCCGATGCCGTCGCCCTCCAGGTCCGCCTGGTCGGCGTTCGGCACCTTCGGGCAGTTGTCATCGCCGTCCGGCACGCCGTCGTTGTCGTCGTCGTTCTCGCACGCATCGCCCTGCCCGTCGCCGTCCGTGTCCAGCTGGTCCGCGTTCGGCGTCAGCGGGCAGTTGTCGTCGCCGTCCAGGACGCCGTCGTTGTCGTCGTCCGCGTCGCACACGTCGCCCTCGCCGTCGCCGTCGGTGTCCACCTGCCGCGGGTTGCTCGCCGCCGGACAGTTGTCGTTCGCCGTGCCCGTCTCGACACCGCCCGCCGCCGTGTTGTCAGACACACCGTCCCTGTCCGCGTCCGGGCACCCGATAAACACCTGCGACGCCGGCACGCCCGCCTCCGCCGCCGTCACCACGTTCGTCACGTCGTTCACCGGCGTCGTCAGACACTCGTCCACGTCGTCCGTCACGCCGTCGCCGTCGCGGTCGTTCACGCCCGTGCACGCGCCCTCCGTCGAGCCCTCGCACGCGTCGCCGCACCCGTCGCCGTCCAGGTCCGCCTGCCCCGCGTTGGCTGTCAGCGGACAGTTGTCCACCGGGTCGCCGTTCGCGTCCTCGTCGGCCACGTTGTCGCCATCCGTGTCCTTGCAGCCCGCGTTCGCCAGACCAGCAGGCACCACGCCCGAGTCGTTCACCGGCCCGTCCGGGCACGTGTCGTCCGCGTTCGCCACGCCGTCGCCGTCGACATCGCTGTCGCACGCGTCGCCGAAGCCGTCGCCGTCCAAGTCCGCCTGGTCCGTTCGCAGTGCCCAGGCAGTTGTCCACCTGCGCGCCGCTCGCGTCCGTGTCCGCCACGTCGTCGCCGTCCGCGTCCGGGCACCCCGGCAGCGTGCCAGTCAGGCTCACCACACCGCCCACGCCGTTCACCGGGCCCGCCGGGCACTGGTCCTGCGCGTTCGGAATGCCGTCGCCGTCCACGTCGCTGTCGCACGCGTCGCCCACGGCGTCGCCGTCCAGGTCGGCCTGGTCCGAGTTCGCCACCACGCGGCAGTTGTCGTTCGCGGCACTGCCCTCCGCGCCGCCCACCGGCACAAAGTCCGACACTCCGTCGCCGTCGCTGTCGATGCACCCCAGGTACACCTGCGACGCCGGCACGCCCGCCGAGCTCGTCGCGTTCACCGCGTACACCGTCCGGCCCGCTGCCGTGCGGTTGTTCACCGGCGACGCCAGACACAGGTCCACGTCGTCCTGCACGCCGTCACCGTCCACGTCCTTGAAGCCCGTGCACACGCCCTCCGTCGTGCCCTCGCACGCGTCGCCGCACCCGTCGCCGTCCAGGTCCGCCTGCCCAGCGTTGGCCGTCAGCGGACAGTTGTCCAGCCGCTGCCCACCGGGCGTGAAGTCCGCCACGTTGTCCTCGTCGCTGTCCAGGCAGCCCGGGTACGTCGAGCTCAGGTCCGTCACGCGCACGTTGTCGTTCACCGGCCCGGTCTTGCACACGTCGTCGCCGTCCAGGATGCCGTCGTTGTCGTCATCCGGGTCGCACACGTCGCCCTCGCCGTCGCCGTCCAGGTCCGCCTGCGTCGGGTTGCTCGCCGCCGGACAGTTGTCGTTCGCCGTGCCCGTCTCAGCACCGCCCGCCGCCGTGTTGTCAGACACACCGTCCCTGTCCGTGTCCGGGCACCCGATAAACACCTGCGACGCCGGCACGCCCGCCTCCGCCGCCGTCACCACGTTCGTCACGTCGTTCACCGGCGTCGTCAGACACTCGTCCACGTCGTCCGTCACGCCGTCGCCGTCGCGGTCGTTCACGCCCGTGCACGCGCCCTCCGTCGAGCCCTCGCACGCGTCGCCGCACCCGTCGCCGTCCAGGTCCGCCTGCCCCGCGTTGGCTGTCAGCGGACAGTTGTCCACCGGGTCGCCGTTCGCGTCCTCGTCGGCCACGTTGTCGCCATCCGTGTCCTTGCAGCCCGCGTTCGCCAGACCAGCAGGCACCACGCCCGAGTCGTTCACCGGCCCGTCCGGGCACGTGTCGTCCGCGTTCGCCACGCCGTCGCCGTCGACATCGCTGTCGCACGCGTCGCCCTCGCCGTCGCCGTCCAGGTCCGCCTGCGTCGGGTTGCTCGCCGCCGGACAGTTGTCGTTCGCCGTGCCCGTCTCGACACCGCCCGCCGCCTTGTTGTCAGACACACCGTCCCTGTCCGTGTCCGGGCACCCGATAAACACCTGCGACGCCGGCACGCCCGCCTCCGCCGCCGTCACCACGTTCGTCACGTCGTTCACCGGCGTCGTCAGACACTCGTCCACGTCGTCCGTCACGCCGTCGCCGTCGCGGTCGTTCACGCCCGTGCACGCACCCTCCGTCGAGCCCTCGCACGCGTCGCCGCACCCGTCGCCGTCCAGGTCCGCCTGCCCCGCGTTGGCCGTCAGCGGACAGTTGTCCACCGGGTCGCCGTTCGCGTCCTCGTCGGCCACGTTGTCGCCATCCGTGTCCTTGCAGCCCGCGTTCGCCAGACCAGCAGGCACCACGCCCGAGTCGTTCACCGGCCCGTCCGGGCACGTGTCGTCCGCGTTCGCCACGCCGTCGCCGTCGACATCGCTGTCGCACGCGTCGCCGAAGCCGTCGCCGTCCAAGTCCGCCTGGTCCGCGTTCGCAGTGCCCAGGCAGTTGTCCACCTGCGCGCCGCTCGCGTCCGTGTCCGCCACGTCGTCGCCGTCCGCGTCCGGGCACCCCGGCAGCGTGCCAGTCAGGCTCACCACACCGCCCACGCCGTTCACCGGGCCCGCCGGGCACTGGTCCTGCGCGTTCGGAATGCCGTCGCCGTCCACGTCGCTGTCGCACGCGTCGCCCACGGCGTCGCCGTCCAGGTCGGCCTGGTCCGAGTTCGCCACCACGCGGCAGTTGTCGTTCGCGGCACTGCCCTCCGCGCCGCCCACCGGCACGAAGTCCGACACTCCATCACCGTCGCTGTCGATGCACCCAAGGTACACCTGCGACGCCGGCACGCCCGCCGAGCTCGTCGCGTTCACCGCGTACACCGTCCGGCCCGCTGCCGTGCGGTTGTTCACCGGCGACGCCAGACACAGGTCCACGTCGTCCTGCACGCCGTCACCGTCCACATCCTTGAAGCCCGTGCACACGCCCTCCGTCGTGCCCTCGCACGCGTCGCCGCACCCGTCGCCGTCCAGGTCCGCCTGCCCAGCGTTGGCCGTCAGCGGACAGTTGTCCAGCCGCTGCCCACCGGGCGTGAAGTCCGCCACGTTGTCCTCGTCGCTGTCCAGGCAGCCCGGGTACGTCGAGCTCAGGTCCGTCACGCGCACGTTGTCGTTCACCGGCCCGGTCTTGCACACGTCGTCGCCGTCCAGGATGCCGTCGTTGTCGTCGTCCGCGTCGCACACGTCGCCCTCGCCGTCGCCGTCGAGGTCCGCCTGCGTCGGGTTGCTCGCCGCCGGACAGTTGTCGTTCGCCGTGCCCGTCTCGACACCGCCCGCCGCCGTGTTGTCAGACACACCGTCCCTGTCCGCGTCCGGGCACCCGATAAACACCTGCGACGCCGGCACGCCCGCCTCCGCCGCCGTCACCACGTTCGTCACGTCGTTCACCGGCGTCGTCAGACACTCGTCCACGTCGTCCGTCACGCCGTCGCCGTCGCGGTCGTTCACGCCCGTGCACGCGCCCTCCGTCGAGCCCTCGCACGCGTCGCCGCACCCGTCGCCGTCCAGGTCCGCCTGCCCCGCGTTGGCTGTCAGCGGACAGTTGTCCACCGGGTCGCCGTTCGCGTCCTCGTCGGCCACGTTGTCGCCGTCCGTGTCCTTGCAGCCCGCGTTCGCCAGACCAGCAGGCACCACGCCCGAGTCGTTCACCGGCCCGTCCGGGCACGTGTCGTCCGCGTTCGCCACGCCGTCGCCGTCGACATCGCTGTCGCACGCGTCGCCGAAGCCGTCGCCGTCCAAGTCCGCCTGGTCCGCGTTCGCAGTGCCCAGGCAGTTGTCCACCTGCGCGCCGCTCGCGTCCGTGTCCGCCACGTCGTCGCCGTCCGCGTCCGGGCACCCCGGCAGCGTGCCAGTCAGGCTCACCACACCGCCCACGCCGTTCACCGGGCCCGCCGGGCACTGGTCCTGCGCGTTCGGAATGCCGTCGCCGTCCACGTCGCTGTCGCACGCGTCGCCCACGGCGTCGCCGTCCAGGTCGGCCTGGTCCGAGTTCGCCACCACGCGGCAGTTGTCGTTCGCGGCACTGCCCTCCGCGCCGCCCACCGGCACAAAGTCCGACACTCCGTCGCCGTCGCTGTCGATGCACCCCAGGTACACCTGCGACGCCGGCACGCCCGCCGAGCTCGTCGCGTTCACCGCGTACACCGTCCGGCCCGCTGCCGTGCGGTTGTTCACCGGCGACGCCAGACACAGGTCCACGTCGTCCTGCACGCCGTCACCGTCCACATCCTTGAAGCCCGTGCACACGCCCTCCGTCGTGCCCTCGCACGCGTCGCCGCACCCGTCGCCGTCCAGGTCCGCCTGCCCAGCGTTGGCCGTCAGCGGACAGTTGTCCAGCCGCCGCCCACCGGGCGTGAAGTCCGCCACGTTGTCCTCGTCGCTGTCCAGGCAGCCCGGGTACGTCGAGCTCAGGTCCGTCACGCGCACGTTGTCGTTCACCGGCCCGGTCTTGCACACGTCGTCGTCGTCCAGGATGCCGTCGTTGTCGTCATCCGGGTCGCACTCGTCGCCGATGCCGTCGCCATCCAGGTCCGCCTGGTCGGCGTTCGGCACCTTCGGGCAGTTGTCATCGCCGTCCGGCACGCCGTCGTTGTCGTCGTCGTTCTCGCACGCGTCGCCCTGCCCGTCGCCGTCCGTGTCAAGCTGGTCCGCGTTCGGCGTCAGCGGGCAGTTGTCGTCGCCGTCCAGGACGCCGTCGTTGTCGTCGTCCGCGTCGCACACGTCGCCAATGCCGTCACCGTCGGTGTCCACCTGCCGCGGGTTGCTCGCCGCCGGACAGTTGTCGTTCGCCGTGCCCGTCTCAGCACCGCCCGCCGCCGTATTGTCAGACACACCGTCCCTGTCCGCGTCCGGGCACCCGATAAACACCTGCGACGCCGGCACGCCCGCCTCCGCCGCCGTCACCACGTTCGTCACGTCGTTCACCGGCGTCGTCAGACACTCGTCCACGTCGTCCGTCACGCCGTCGCCGTCGCGGTCGTTCACGCCCGTGCACACGCCCTCCGTCGAGCCCTCGCACGCGTCGCCGCACCCGTCGCCGTCCAGGTCCGCCTGCCCCGCGTTGGCCGTCAGCGGACAGTTGTCCACCGGGTCGCCGTTCGCGTCCTCGTCGGCCACGTTGTCGCCATCCGTGTCCTTGCAGCCCGCGTTCGCCAGACCAGCAGGCACCACGCCCGAGTCGTTCACCGGCCCGTCCGGGCACGTGTCGTCCGCGTTCGCCACGCCGTCGCCGTCGACATCGCTGTCGCACGCGTCGCCCGCGCCGTCGCCGTCCAGGTCCGCCTGGTTCGCGTTCGCAGTGCCCAGGCAGTTGTCCACCTGCGCGCCGCTCGCGTCCGTGTCCGCCACGTCGTCGCCGTCCGCGTCCGGGCACCCCGGCAACGTGCCAGTCAGGCTCACCACACCGCCCACGCCGTTCACCGGGCCCGCCGGGCACTGGTCCTGCGCGTTCGGAATGCCGTCGCCGTCCACGTCGCTATCGCACGCGTCGCCCACGGCGTCGCCGTCCAGGTCGGCCTGGTCCGAGTTCGCCACCACGCGGCAGTTGTCGTTCGCGGCACTGCCCTCCGCGCCGCCCACCGGCACAAAGTCCGACACTCCGTCGCCGTCGCTGTCGATGCACCCCAGGTACACCTGCGACGCCGGCACGCCCGCCGAGCTCGTCGCGTTCACCGCGTACACCGTCCGGCCCGCTGCCGTGCGGTTGTTCACCGGCGACGCCAGACACAGGTCCACGTCGTCCTGCACGCCGTCACCGTCCACATCCTTGAAGCCCGTGCACACGCCCTCCGTCGTGCCCTCGCACGCGTCGCCGCACCCGTCGCCGTCCAGGTCCGCCTGCCCAGCGTTGGCCGTCAGCGGACAGTTGTCCAGCCGCCGCCCACCGGGCGTGAAGTCCGCCACGTTGTCCTCGTCGCTGTCCAGGCAGCCCGGGTACGTCGAGCTCAGGTCCGTCACGCGCACGTTGTCGTTGATCGGGCCCGTCGGACACACGTCGTCGCCGTCCAGGATGCCGTCGTTGTCGTCGTCCGCGTCGCACACGTCGCCCTCGCCGTCGCCGTCCAGGTCCGCCTGCGTCGGGTTGCTCGCCGCCGGACAGTTGTCGTTCGCCGTGCCCGTCTCAGCACCGCCCGCCGCCGTGTTGTCAGACACACCGTCCCTGTCCGCGTCCGGGCACCCGATAAACACCTGCGACGCCGGCACGCCCGCCTCCGCCGCCGTCACCACGTTCGTCACGTCGTTCACCGGCGTCGTCAGACACTCGTCCACGTCGTCCGTCACGCCGTCGCCGTCGCGGTCGTTCACGCCCGTGCACGCGCCCTCCGTCGAGCCCTCGCACGCGTCGCCGCACCCGTCGCCGTCCAGGTCCGCCTGCCCCGCGTTGGCCGTCAGCGGACAGTTGTCCACCGGGTCGCCGTTCGCGTCCTCGTCGGCCACGTTGTCGCCATCCGTGTCCTTGCAGCCCGCGTTCGCCAGACCAGCAGGCACCACGCCCGAGTCGTTCACCGGCCCGTCCGGGCACGTGTCGTCCGCGTTCGCCACGCCGTCGCCGTCGACATCGCTGTCGCACGCGTCGCCCTCGCCGTCGCCGTCCAGGTCCGCCTGCGTCGGGTTGCTCGCCGCCGGACAGTTGTCGTTCGCCGTGCCCGTCTCGACACCGCCCGCCGCCTTGTTGTCAGACACACCGTCCCTGTCCGTGTCCGGGCACCCGATAAACACCTGCGACGCCGGCACGCCCGCCTCCGCCGCCGTCACCACGTTCGTCACGTCGTTCACCGGCGTCGTCAGACACTCGTCCACGTCGTCCGTCACGCCGTCGCCGTCGCGGTCGTTCACGCCCGTGCACGCACCCTCCGTCGAGCCCTCGCACGCGTCGCCGCACCCGTCGCCGTCCAGGTCCGCCTGCCCCGCGTTGGCCGTCAGCGGACAGTTGTCCACCGGGTCGCCGTTCGCGTCCTCGTCGGCCACGTTGTCGCCATCCGTGTCCTTGCAGCCCGCGTTCGCCAGACCAGCAGGCACCACGCCCGAGTCGTTCACCGGCCCGTCCGGGCACGTGTCGTCCGCGTTCGCCACGCCGTCGCCGTCGACATCGCTGTCGCACGCGTCGCCGAAGCCGTCGCCGTCCAAGTCCGCCTGGTCCGCGTTCGCAGTGCCCAGGCAGTTGTCCACCTGCGCGCCGCTCGCGTCCGTGTCCGCCACGTCGTCGCCGTCCGCGTCCGGGCACCCCGGCAGCGTGCCAGTCAGGCTCACCACACCGCCCACGCCGTTCACCGGGCCCGCCGGGCACTGGTCCTGCGCGTTCGGAATGCCGTCGCCGTCCACGTCGCTGTCGCACGCGTCGCCCACGGCGTCGCCGTCCAGGTCGGCCTGGTCCGAGTTCGCCACCACGCGGCAGTTGTCGTTCGCGGCACTGCCCTCGCGCCTCAAGTTGACGTTGGGAACGAAGTCAGACACTCCGTCGCCGTCGCTGTCGATGCACCCCAGGTACACCTGCGACGCAGGCACGCCCGCCGAGCTCGTCGCGTTCACCGCGTACACCGTCCGGCCCGCTGCCGTGCGGTTGTTCACCGGCGACGCCAGACACAGGTCCACGTCGTCCTGCACGCCGTCACCGTCCACATCCTTGAAGCCCGTGCACACGCCCTCCGTCGTGCCCTCGCACGCGTCGCCGCACCCGTCGCCGTCCAGGTCCGCCTGCCCAGGGTTGGCCGTCAGCGGACAGTTGTCCAGCCGCCGCCCACCGGGCGTGAAGTCCGCCACGTTGTCCTCGTCGCTGTCCAGGCAGCCCGGGTACGTCGAGCTCAGGTCCGTCACGCGCACGTTGTCGTTGATCGGGCCCGTCGGACACACGTCGTCGCTGTCCAGGACGCCGTCGTTGTCGTCGTCCGCGTCGCACACGTCGCCCTCGCCGTCGCCGTCAAAGTCCGCCTGCGTCGGGTTGCTCGCCGCCGGACAGTTGTCGTTCGCCGTGCCCGTCTCAGCACCGCCCGCCGCCGTGTTGTCAGACACACCGTCCCTGTCCGCGTCCGGGCACCCGATAAACACCTGCGACGCCGGCACGCCCGCCTCCGCCGCCGTCACCACGTTCGTCACGTCGTTCACCGGCGTCGTCAGACACTCGTCCACGTCGTCCGTCACGCCGTCGCCGTCGCGGTCGTTCACGCCCGTGCACGCGCCCTCCGTCGAGCCCTCGCACGCGTCGCCCGCACCCGTCGCCGTCCAGGTCCGCCTGCCCCGCGTTGGCCGTCAGCGGACAGTTGTCCACCGGGTCGCCGTTCGCGTCCTCGTCGGCCACGTTGTCGCCATCCGTGTCCTTGCAGCCCGCGTTCGCCAGACCAGCAGGCACCACGCCCGAGTCGTTCACCGGCCCGTCCGGGCACGTGTCGTCCGCGTTCGCCACGCCGTCGCCGTCGACATCGCTGTCGCACGCGTCGCCGAAGCCGTCGCCGTCCAAGTCCGCCTGGTCCGCGTTCGCAGTGCCCAGGCAGTTGTCCACCTGCGCGCCGCTCGCGTCCGTGTCCGCCACGTCGTCGCCGTCCGCGTCCGGGCACCCCGGCAGCGTGCCAGTCAGGCTCACCACACCGCCCACGCCGTTCACCGGGCCCGCCGGGCACTGGTCCTGCGCGTTCGGAATGCCGTCGCCGTCCACGTCGCTGTCGCACGCGTCGCCCACGGCGTCGCCGTCCAGGTTGGCCTGGTCCGAGTTCGCCACCACGCGGCAGTTGTCGTTCGCGGCACTGCCCTCGCGCCTCAAGTTGACGTTGGGAACGAAGTCAGACACTCCGTCGCCGTCGCTGTCGATGCACCCCAGGTACACCTGCGACGCCGGCACGCCCGCCGAGCTCGTCGCGTTCACCGCGTACACCGTCCGGCCCGCTGCCGTGCGGTTGTTCACCGGCGACGCCAGACACAGGTCCACGTCGTCCTGCACGCCGTCACCGTCCACATCCTTGAAGCCCGTGCACACGCCCTCCGTCGTGCCCTCGCACGCGTCGCCGCACCCGTCGCCGTCCAGGTCCGCCTGCCCAGCGTTGGCCGTCAGCGGACAGTTGTCCAGCCGCCGCCCACCGGGCGTGAAGTCCGCCACGTTGTCCTCGTCGCTGTCCAGGCAGCCCGGGTACGTCGAGCTCAGGTCCGTCACGCGCACGTTGTCGTTCACCGGCCCGGTCTTGCACACGTCGTCGTCGTCCAGGATGCCGTCGTTGTCGTCATCCGGGTCGCACTCGTCGCCGATGCCGTCGCCATCCAGGTCCGCCTGGTCGGCGTTCGGCACCTTCGGGCAGTTGTCATCGCCGTCCGGCACGCCGTCGTTGTCGTCGTCGTTCTCGCACGCGTCGCCCTGCCCGTCGCCGTCCGTGTCCAGCTGGTCCGCGTTCGGCGTCAGCGGGCAGTTGTCGTCGCCGTCCAGGACGCCGTCGTTGTCGTCGTCCGCGTCGCACACGTCGCCAATGCCGTCGCCGTCGGTGTCCACCTGCCGCGGGTTGCTCGCCGCCGGACAGTTGTCGTTCGCCGTGCCCGTCTCGACACCGCCCGCCGCCGTGTTGTCAGACACACCGTCCCTGTCCGCGTCCGGGCACCCGATAAACACCTGCGACGCCGGCACGCCCGCCTCCGCCGCCGTCACCACGTTCGTCACGTCGTTCACCGGCGTCGTCAGACACTCGTCCACGTCGTCCGTCACGCCGTCGCCGTCGCGTCGTTCACGCCCGTGCACACGCCCTCCGTCGTGCCCTCGCACGCGTCGCCGCACCCGTCGCCGTCCAGGTCCGCCTGCCCCGCGTTGGCCGTCAGCGGACAGTTGTCCACCGGGTCGCCGTTCGCGTCCTCGTCGGCCACGTTGTCGCCGTCCGTGTCCTTGCAGCCCGCGTTCGCCAGACCAGCAGGCACCACGCCCGAGTCGTTCACCGGCCCGTCCGGGCACGTGTCGTCCGCGTTCGCCACGCCGTCGCCGTCGACATCGCTGTCGCACGCGTCGCCGAAGCCGTCGCCGTCCAAGTCCGCCTGGTCCGCGTTCGCAGTGCCCAGGCAGTTGTCCACCTGCGCGCCGCTCGCGTCCGTGTCCGCCACGTCGTCGCCGTCCGCGTCCGGGCACCCCGGCAGCGTGCCAGTCAGGCTCACCACACCGCCCACGCCGTTCACCGGGCCCGCCGGGCACTGGTCCTGCGCGTTCGGAATGCCGTCGCCGTCCACGTCGCTATCGCACACGTCGCCGATGCCGTCGCCGTCGATGTCCCTCTGATTGGCGTTCGCTACCTTGGGGCAGTTGTCGCTCACGTCCGGCACGCCATCATTGTCGTCGTCCGGGTCGCACGCGTCACCCTTCCCATCGTTGTCCGTGTCCAGTTGGTCCGGATTGGCGCCCTTGGGGCAGTTGTCGCTCACGTCAGGCACGCCATCGTTGTCGTCGTCGCTGTCGCACACGTCCCCGTCCCCATCACAGTCGTTGTCCTCCTGCCGGGGGTTTGCCACCAGTCGGCAGTTGTCCCACGCCTGGACACCCTCAAATCCGTCGTCAGGAACGAAGTCAGGGATGCCATCCCGATCCGAGTCAAGGCAGCCCAGGCCGTAAATTGGCGGGAACACGGGACCTGTGCTGCTGCAAGTGCCGGTGTACAGCCCGAGGTCATATGTGACGTTCGTCCTGACGACGGGCTGGCCGACAGGTGTGTTGGCACACTGGTCAGGACAGCGGCCGAGCTGGCACGTCGTCCCGACTCCGTCGGGGTTGTCGTCGTACCCGTCGCCATCCACATCGCTGTCGCAAACATCACCCTTGCCGTCGCCGTCAGTGTCAAGTCCTTGCGAGCCAGCGTTTGACACCGTCGGGCAGTTGTCGACGATGTTCGAGAATCCATCGCCATCTTCGTCGCAGCAACCGTCGAACTCAGACACGAATTGGCAGCCATACGGAGTGAACTCATCCACGATGGTCGCATTCCCCCACAACTGCTTAGGACAGTCGTCATCCCCGTCGTCGATGCCATCGTGGTCGTCGTCGTCGTTGCAGGCATCGCCAGATACCGTCTTCGCCGGCCAAGTGAGCAGCTGGTCACCGTCAGGGTCCCCGCTGACCAGTTCAAGCAATCCGTTCTTCACGAAGCGGCAGTTGTCCCACGGAACCGAACCTTCTCTTCCATCGCCAGATGGGAAGAAGTCAGCCACGTTGTCCTCATCTGAGTCGGCGCAGCCAAGAGCTGCACCGTACATAGGGAGCCTGAGGTTGACAACAGGGACTCCTAGCGGGGTGTTCCAGCACTTGTCGTCGCACGGTCCGTCGCACGGCTGGTCGGTTGTGCTCAGATCCTGTAGACCGTCATTGTCGCGATCGGGGTCGCATGCATTGCCGATGCCGTCGCCGTCCCAGTCGAGTTGGCTAGGGTTCGCGATCAGGCGGCAATTGTCATCCGGTAGTGACGTGCTGGCCGTGCCTTCGATGCTAATCTGTGTGAGACTATCGGAGAGCTCGACCGTCACGGGCAGGAAGTCCCGAACGCCGTCGCCGTCGGTGTCGACGCAGCCGTCAGAAGCAACCGTCGAGTTGAAGGGGGTGTTCAAGCAGTCGTCCTGAACGTCGAGAACGCGGTCCCCGTCCATGTCCGTGTCGCACTTGTCGCCAACACCGTCTCCGTCGAAGTCTGGCTGTGCGAATCGCGTCGTGAACGGAGTGCGTCCCCAGCCGTAGACAGGTGGGTTGTTGTTCCGCCGCTTGGGGTTGAACACTCGAGGGCAGTTGTCGGGGCAGAGCCCGTCAACATCATCGCAAGATACACCGTCGCTATCTTCATCGTAGCAACCGTCCGAAGCGATTGGTCGCCTCATGTCGCTAGGGCACCTGTCAGCCGCATTCAAGACACCATCACCATCGACATCGTCGTCGCATGCATCGCCCTTGCCGTCGCCATCGGTGTCCACCTGAGCAAACTCATACACGGAGGGGCAAAGGTCGACGGAGTTTGCCACACCGTCCCCATCCTTGTCGCAACACCCGTCCACAGTGACATAAGAGCAGTCCCCGTAGATGACAGGCCGAACGAACGTGCCATTGGCCGTGGTGTTGGACGTGCCATTGACGAGTGTGGCGAGGTCGCGCGGGCATGCGTCGACATCGTTTGGCACCTCGTCGCCGTCGATGTCGGAGTCGCACACATCTCCAACATTGTCACTGTCCAAGTCTGCCTGGCCAGCGTTACTCGTGAGCGGGCAGTTGTCGACGTCGTTGCGGACACCGTCGCCATCAATGTCAGTGTCGCACTCGTCGCCGATGCCGTCGCCGTCCAAGTCCGCCTGGTCGGCGTTCGGCACCTTGGGGCAGTTGTCAGCGCCGTCCGGCACGCCATCGTTGTCGTCGTCGCTATCGCACGCGTCGCCCTGCCCGTCGCCGTCCGTGTCCAGCTGGTCCGCGTTCGGCGTCAGCGGGCAGTTGTCGTCGCCGTCCAGGACGCCGTCGTTGTCGTCGTCCGCGTCGCACACGTCGCCAATGCCGTCGCCGTCGGTGTCCACCTGCCGCGGGTTGCTCGCCGCCGGACAGTTGTCGTTCGCCGTGCCCGTCTCGACACCGCCCGCCGCCGTGTTGTCAGACACACCGTCCCTGTCCGCGTCCGGGCACCCGATAAACACCTGCGACGCCGGCACGCCCGCCTCCGCCGCCGTCACCACGTTCGTCACGTCGTTCACCGGCGTCGTCAGACACAGGTCCACGTCGTCCTGCACGCCGTCGCCGTCCACGTCCTTGAAGCCCGTGCACACGCCCTCCGTCGTGCCCTCGCACGCGTCGCCGCACCCGTCGCCGTCCAGGTCCGCCTGCCCCGCGTTGGCCGTCAGCGGACAGTTGTCCACCTGCGCGCCGCTCGCGTCCGTGTCCGCCACGTTGTCGCCGTCTGCGTCCGGGCACCCCGGCAGCACGCCGCTCAGGCTCACTACGCCACCGGTGCCATTCACCGGACCCTCCGGGCACTGGTCCTGCGCGTTCGGAATGCCGTCGTTGTCGTCGTCGCCGTCCTCGCACGCGTTGCCAACGAGGTCGCAGTCGAAGTCCGCCTGGTCGCGGTTAGAAGCAGTGCGGCAGTTGTCCCACGGGTGAGAGCCCTCTGCGCCGTTGTCGGGGATGAAGTCCGGCACGCCGTCACCGTCGCTGTCGTAGCAGCCGATACCGCTGATGCCGCCCTGGCGGTTGTCATCGGCGTTTGCCTTGCAGTTGCCCTTGTAGAGACCATGCGTGTAGAAGACAGCCTGTCTCGCGACACGCGGGCTCGTGCGAGGAGGTACCGTTGGCGAGTTCCAGCACTGGTCCGGGCAGCCGCTGCTCGTGCAGCTGCTCCCGAGGATGGGATTGTCGTCGATGCCGTCGCCGTCACGGTCGCTATCGCACGCGTCGCCCACGGCGTCGCCGTCCAGGTTGGCCTGGTCCGAGTTCGCCACCACGCGGCAGTTGTCGTTCGCGGCACTGCCCTCGCGCCTCAAGTTGACGTTGGGAACGAAGTCAGACACTCCGTCGCCGTCGCTGTCGATGCACCCCAGGTACACCTGCGACGCCGGCACGCCCGCCGAGCTCGCCGCCGTCACCACGTTCGTCACGTCGTTCACCGGCGACGCCAGACACAGGTCCACGTCGTCCTGCACGCCGTCGCCGTCCACGTCCTTGAAGCCCGTGCACACGCCCTCCGTCGTGCCCTCGCACGCGTCGCCGCACCCGTCGCCGTCCAGGTCCGCCTGCCCAGCGTTGGCCGTCAGCGGACAGTTGTCCAGCCGCCGCCCACCGGGCGTGAAGTCCGCCACGTTGTCCTCGTCGCTGTCCAGGCAGCCCGGGTACGTCGAGCTCAGGTCCGTCACGCGCACGTTGTCGTTCACCGGCCCGGTCTTGCACACGTCGTCGCCGTCCAGGATGCCGTCGTTGTCGTCGTCCGGGTCGCACTCGTCGCCGATGCCGTCGCCGTCCAGGTCCGCCTGGTCGGCGTTCGGCACCTTCGGGCAGTTGTCATCGCCGTCCGGCACGCCGTCGTTGTCGTCGTCGTTCTCGCACGCGTCGCCCTGCCCGTCGCCGTCCGTGTCCAGCTGGTCCGCGTTCGGCGTCAGCGGGCAGTTGTCGTCGCCGTCCAGGACGCCGTCGTTGTCGTCGTCCGCGTCGCACACGTCGCCAATGCCGTCGCCGTCGGTGTCCACCTGCCGCGGGTTGCTCGCCGCCGGACAGTTGTCGTTCGCCGTGCCCGTCTCGACACCGCCCGCCGCCGTGTTGTCAGACACACCGTCCCTGTCCGCGTCCGGGCACCCGATAAACACCTGCGACGCCGGCACGCCCGCCTCCGCCGCCGTCACCACGTTCGTCACGTCGTTCACCGGCGTCGTCAGCCACTCGTCCACGTCGTCCGTCACGCCGTCGCCGTCGCGGTCGTTCACGCCCGTGCACGCGCCCTCCGTCGAGCCCTCGCACGCGTCCCCGCACCCGTCGCCGTCCAGGTCCGCCTGCCCCGCGTTGGCCGTCAGCGGACAGTTGTCCACCGGGTCGCCGTTCGCGTCCTCGTCGGCCACGTTGTCGCCATCCGTGTCCTTGCAGCCCGCGTTCGCCAGACCAGCAGGCACCACGCCAGAGTCGTTCACCGGCCCGTCCGGGCACGTGTCGTCCGCGTTCGCCACGCCGTCGCCGTCGACATCGCTGTCGCACGCGTCGCCCGCGCCGTCGCCGTCCAGGTCCGCCTGGTTCGCGTTCGCAGTGCCCAGGCAGTTGTCCACCTGCGCGCCGCTCGCGTCCGTGTCCGCCACGTCGTCGCCGTCCGCGTCCGGGCACCCCGGCAGCGTGCCAGTCAGGCTCACCACACCGCCCCCGCCGTTCACCGGGCCCGCCGGGCACTGGTCCTGCGCGTTCGGAATGCCGTCGCCGTCCACGTCGCTGTCGCACGCGTCGCCCACGGCGTCGCCGTCCAGGTTGGCCTGGTCCGAGTTCGCCACCACGCGGCAGTTGTCGTTCGCGGCACTGCCCTCCGCGCCGCCCACGTTGGGACAAAGTCAGACACTCCGTCGCCGTCGCTGTCGATGCACCCCAGGTACACCTGCGACGCAGGCACGCCCGCCGAGCTCGTCGCGTTCACCGCGTACACCGTCCGGCCCGCTGCCGTGCGGTTGTTCACCGGCGACGCCAGACACAGGTCCACGTCGTCCTGCACGCCGTCGCCGTCCACGTCCTTGAAGCCCGTGCACACGCCCTCCGTCGTGCCCTCGCACGCGTCGCCGCACCCGTCGCCGTCCAGGTCCGCCTGCCCAGCGTTGGCCGTCAGCGGACAGTTGTCCAGCCGCCGCCCAGCGGGCGTGAAGTCCGCCACGTTGTCCTCGTCGCTGTCCAGGCAGCCCGGGTACGTCGAGCTCAGGTCCGTCACGCGCACGTTGTCGTTGATCGGGCCCGTCGGACACACGTCGTCGCCGTCCAGGATGCCGTCGTTGTCGTCGTCCGGGTCGCACTCGTCGCCGATGCCGTCGCCGTCCAGATCCGCCTGCGTCGGGTTGCTCGCCGCCGGACAATTGTCGTTCGCCGTGCCCGTCTCGACACCGCCCGCCGCCGTGTTGTCAGACACACCGTCCCTGTCCGCGTCCGGGCACCCGATAAACACCTGCGACGCCGGCACGCCCGCCTCCGCCGCCGTCACCACGTTCGTCACGTCGTTCACCGGCGTCGTCAGACACTCGTCCACGTCGTCCGTCACGCCGTCGCCGTCGCGGTCGTTCACGCCCGTGCACACGCCCTCCGTCGAGCCCTCGCACGCGTCGCCGCACCCGTCGCCGTCCAGGTCCGCCTGCCCCGCGTTGGCCGTCAGCGGACAGTTGTCCACCGGGTCGCCGTTCGCGTCCTCGTCGGCCACGTTGTCGCCATCCGTGTCCTTGCAGCCCGCGTTCGCCAGACCAGCAGGCACCACGCCCGAGTCGTTCACCGGCCCGTCCGGGCACGTGTCGTCCGCGTTCGCCACGCCGTCGCCGTCGACATCGCTGTCGCACGCGTCGCCCGCGCCGTCGCCGTCCAGGTCCGCCTGGTTCGCGTTCGCAGTGCCCAGGCAGTTGTCCACCTGCGCGCCGCTCGCGTCCGTGTCCGCCACGTCGTCGCCGTCCGCGTCCGGGCACCCCGGCAGCGTGCCAGTCAGGCTCACCACACCGCCCACGCCGTTCACCGGGCCCGCCGGGCACTGGTCCTGCGCGTTCGGAATGCCGTCGCCGTCCACGTCGCTATCGCACACGTCGCCCACGGCGTCGCCGTCCAGGTCGGCCTGGTCCGAGTTCGCCACCACGCGGCAGTTGTCGTTCGCGGCACTGCCCTCCGCGCCGCCCACCGGCACAAAGTCCGACACTCCGTCGCCGTCGCTGTCGATGCACCCCAGGTACACCTGCGACGCCGGCACGCCCGCCGAGCTCGTCGCGTTCACCGCGTACACCGTCCGGCCCGCTGCCGTGCGGTTGTTCCCCGGCGACGCCAGACACAGGTCCACGTCGTCCTGCACGCCGTCGCCGTCCACGTCCTTGAAGCCCGTGCACACGCCCTCCGTCGTGCCCTCGCACGCGTCGCCGCACCCGTCGCCGTCCAGGTCCGCCTGCCCCGCGTTGGCCGTCAGCGGACAGTTGTCCAGCCGCCGCCCAGCGGGCGTGAAGTCCGCCACGTTGTCCTCGTCGCTGTCCAGGCAGCCCGGGTACGTCGAGCTCAGGTCCGTCACGCGCACGTTGTCGTTCACCGGCCCGGTCTTGCACACGTCGTCGTCGTCCAGGATGCCGTCGTTGTCGTCGTCCGCGTCGCACACGTCGCCCTCGCCGTCGCCGTCGAGATCCGCCTGCGTCGGGTTGCTCGCCGCCGGACAGTTGTCGTTCGCCGTGCCCGTCTCGACACCGCCCGCCGCCGTGTTGTCAGACACACCGTCCCTGTCCGCGTCCGGGCACCCGATAAACACCTGCGACGCCGGCACGCCCGCCTCCGCCGCCGTCACCACGTTCGTCACGTCGTTCACCGGCGTCGTCAGACACTCGTCCACGTCGTCCGTCACGCCGTCGCCGTCGCGGTCGTTCACGCCCGTGCACACGCCCTCCGTCGAGCCCTCGCACGCATCGCCGCACCCGTCGCCGTCCAGGTCCGCCTGCCCCGCGTTGGCCGTCAGCGGACAGTTGTCCACCGGGTCGCCGTTCGCGTCCTCGTCGGCCACGTTGTCGCCATCCGTGTCCTTGCAGCCCGCGTTCGCCAGACCAGCAGGCACCACGCCCGAGTCGTTCACCGGCCCGTCCGGGCACGTGTCGTCCGCGTTCGCCACGCCGTCGCCGTCGACATCGCTGTCGCACGCGTCGCCGACGCCGTCGCCGTCCAGGTCCGCCTGGTCCGCGTTCGCAGTGCCCAGGCAGTTGTCCACCTGCGCGCCGCTCGCGTCCGTGTCCGCCACGTCGTCGCCGTCCGCGTCCGGGCACCCCGGCAGCGTGCCAGTCAGGCTCACCACACCGCCCACGCCGTTCACCGGGCCCGCCGGGCACTGGTCCTGCGCGTTCGGAATGCCGTCGCCGTTGTCGCTCTCGCACGCATTGCCCACGCTACGCAGTCGTCGCCTGGTCGCGTTGGGACGCGGCAGTTGTCGGCCCCCTCCGCGCCGTTTTCGGGGATGAAGTCCGGCACGCCGTCGCCGTCGCTGTCCACACAGCCCACGCCGCTGATGCCGCCCTGGCGGTTGCCATCGGCGTTCGCCTTGCACCTGCCGTTGTACAGCCCGTTCGTGTACCAGATCGGAGTCTCAACCACGACAACCTGTGTGCTTGCCGAGTTCCAGCACTGGTCCGGGCAGCCGCTGTTCGTGCAGCTGCTGCCCGGGATGGGGTTGTCGTCGATTCCGTCGCCGTCACGGTCGGTGTCGCACGCGTCGCCCAGACCGTCGCCGTCCAGGTTGGCCTGGTCCGAGTTCGCCACCACGCGGCAGTTGTCGTTCGCGGCACTGCCCTCCGCGCCGCCCACCGGGTCGTCGGCGGTTGCGGCACCTTCGGGCACGTCCACGTCGTCACGTCGTCCCGTCCGGCCTGCACGCCGTCGTTCGTCGCCCTCGTCGTTCTCGCACGCAGTCCGCCGCTGCCCGTTGTCCGCCGTTGTCCGTGTCCAGGCAGCCCGGGTACGTCGAGCTCAGGTCCGTCACGCGCACGTTGTCGTTCACCGGCCCGGTCTTGCACACGTCGTCGCCGTCCAGGATGCCGTCGTTGTCGTCGCCGTCCAGGATGCCGCCGTCGTTGTCGTCGTCCGCGTCGCACACGTCGCCCTGCCCGTCGCCGTCCGTGTCCAGCTGGTCCGCGTTCGGCGTCAGCGGGCAGTTGCCGTCGCCGTCGGTGTCCACCTGCCGCGGGTTGCTCGCCGCCGGACAGTTGTCGTTCGCCGTGCCCGTCTCGACACCGCCCGCCGCCGTGTTGTCAGACACACCGTCCCTGTCCGCGTCCGGGCACCCGATAAACACCTGCGACGCCGGCACGCCCGCCTCCGCCGCCGTCACCACGTTCGTCACGTCGTTCACCGGCGTCGTCAGACACTCGTCCACGTCGTCCGTCACGCCGTCGCCGTCGCGGTCGTTCACGCCCGTGCACGCGCCCTCCGTCGTGCCCTCGCACGCGTCGCCGCACCCGTCGCCGTCCAGGTCCGCCTGCCCCGCGTTGGCCGTCAGCGGACAGTTGTCCACCGGGTCGCCGTTCGCGTCCTCGTCGGCCACGTTGTCGCCATCCGTGTCCTTGCAGCCCGCGTTCGCCAGACCAGCAGGCACCACGCCCGAGTCGTGCACCGGCCCGTCCGGGCACGTGTCGTCCGCGTTCGCCACGCCGTCGCCGTCGACATCGCTGTCGCACGCGTCGCCCGCGCCGTCGCCGTCCAGGTCCGCCTGGTTCGCGTTCGCAGTGCCCAGGCAGTTGTCCACCTGCGCGCCGCTCGCGTCCGTGTCCGCCACGTCGTCGCCGTCCGCGTCCGGGCACCCCGGCAGCGTGCCAGTCAGGCTCACCACACCGCCCACGCCGTTCACCGGGCCCGCCGGGCACTGGTCCTGCGCGTTCGGAATGCCGTCGCCGTCCACGTCGCTGTCGCACGCGTCGCCCACGGCGTCGCCGTCCAGGTCGGCCTGGTCCGAGTTCGCCACAACGCGGCAGTTGTCGTTCGCGGCACTGCCCTCCGCGCCGCCCACCTGGTCAAACAGATTCACGCCGTCGCTGTCGATGCACCCCAATCATTCAGACGCCGGTACGCCTGCCGAGCTCGTCGCGTCAATCACAGACACCGCCCGGGCTTCGCTGTCAGGTGGAAAGAGCCCGTCGGCGACGCCAGACACAGGTCCACGTCGTCCTGCACGCCGTCACCGTCCACGTCCTTGAAGCCCGTGCACACGCCCTCCGTCGTGCCCTCGCACGCGTCGCCGCACCCGTCGCCGTCCAGGTCCGCCTGCCCAGGGTTGGCCGTCAGCGGACAGTTGTCCAGCCGCCGCCCACCGGGCGTGAAGTCCGCCACGTTGTCCTCGTCGCTGTCCAGGCAGCCCGGGTACGTCGAGCTCAGGTCCGTCACGCGCACGTTGTCGTTCACCGGCCCGGTCTTGCACACGTCGTCGTCGTCCAGGATGCCGTCGTTGTCGTCGTCCGCGTCGCACACGTCGCCCTCGCCGTCGCCGTCAAGGTCCGCCTGCGTCGGGTTGCTCGCCGCCGGACAGTTGTCGTTCGCCGTGCCCGTCTCGACACCGCCCGCCGCCGTGTTGTCAGACACACCGTCCCTGTCCGCGTCCGGGCACCCGATAAACACCTGCGACGCCGGCACGCCCGCCTCCGCCGCCGTCACCACGTTCGTCACGTCGTTCACCGGCGTCGTCAGACACTCGTCCACGTCGTCCGTCACGCCGTCGCCGTCGCGGTCGTTCACGCCCGTGCACACGCCCTCCGTCGTGCCCTCGCACGCATCGCCGCACCCGTCGCCGTCCAGGTCCGCCTGCCCCGCGTTGGCCGTCAGCGGACAGTTGTCCACCGGGTCGCCGTTCGCGTCCTCGTCGGCCACGTTGTCGCCATCCGTGTCCTTGCAGCCCGCGTTCGCCAGACCAGCAGGCACCACGCCCGAGTCGTTCACCGGCCCGTCCGGGCACGTGTCGTCCGCGTTCGCCACGCCGTCGCCGTCGACATCGCTGTCGCACGCGTCGCCGAAGCCGTCGCCGTCCAAGTCCGCCTGGTCCGCGTTCGCAGTGCCCAGGCAGTTGTCCACCTGCGCGCCGCTCGCGTCCGTGTCCGCCACGTCGTCGCCGTCCGCGTCCGGGCACCCCGGCAGCGTGCCAGTCAGGCTCACCACACCGCCCACGCCGTGCACCGGGCCCGCCGGGCACTGGTCCTGCGCGTTCGGAATGCCGTCGCCGTCCACGTCGCTGTCGCACGCGTCGCCCACGGCGTCGCCGTCCAGGTCGGCCTGGTCCGAGTTCGCCACCACGCGGCAGTTGTCGTTCGCGGCACTGCCCTCCGCGCCGCCCACCGGCACAAAGTCCGACACTCCGTCGCCGTCGCTGTCGATGCACCCCAGGTACACCTGCGACGCCGGCACGCCCGCCGAGCTCGTCGCGTTCACCGCGTCCACCGTCCGGCCCGCTGCCGTGCGGTTGTTCACCGGCGACGCCAGACACAGGTCCACGTCGTCCTGCACGCCGTCGCCGTCCACGTCCTTGAAGCCCGTGCACACGCCCTCCGTCGTGCCCTCGCACGCGTCGCCGCACCCGTCGCCGTCCAGGTCCGCCTGCCCAGCGTTGGCCGTCAGCGGACAGTTGTCCAGCCGCCGCCCAGCGGGCGTGAAGTCCGCCACGTTGTCCTCGTCGCTGTCCAGGCAGCCCGGGTACGTCGAGCTCAGGTCCGTCACGCGCACGTTGTCGTTGATCGGGCCCGTCGGACACACGTCGTCGCCGTCCAGGATGCCGTCGTTGTCGTCGTCCGCGTCGCACACGTCGCCCTCGCCGTCGCCGTCAAGGTCCGCCTGCGTCGGGTTG